>JALJEV010000730.1:0-2400000 GCA_026586105.1 Hylodesmum podocarpum | reverse complement strand
TGGCTTTCAAGCAAATATTATAAGATAAAGTTTTTAAAATTTTATTGAAACGCCCAATTTGCTTGTTGAACCTAATTTTAATATTGAACCACACACACATATTGAATGCATTGTATTTTGCAATGTTTCTAATATATGCTTTATATATAAATTAAATAATTAAATATAACGAAAACATGTTTGAAGATTATTATTCAAGGAGAACATTTTTGTAAGAAAATTTCGTCAAAAAAAGGATTTTAATTTTTTTTGAAAGATTAAAAATATATCATTTTTATCTTTGTTTTTAAATTTATTTTAAAAATATTTTAATGATAAATTATCAATAATTAAAGTAATTTTATATTACAATATAAATTATTTATTATAAATTTAAAATATAATTCATAATAAAATTTAGTTATATCATAATTTATATATTTAAAAGTTTTTAGTTACAATAAAATTCAATTATATTAAATAAAAAGATTATCTTGTGCATTACTCCAGTTAAAAAGCTATGTTCATACAAAATATACATACATATATTTTTCATAGAATACAAATTCACAAATCTTAGCATCAAATAATATAAGATTAAATATATTTTTGATATTGATAAATAAGTTTATAAAATGAAATATGTTTTTATCATCTAAATATTTTTCATTAGTTTGGATCCTCAAAAATTTTAAAATAGGTAAGATTAGTCTTCACCAAAATCAAGGAATCTTAAAAGCTGAGGGACAAATTCAAATAAAAAAAAATTAATCTTAAAGACTAAAATCAGATTTGATGAATTTTTTAATAGCATATAAACATATTTAACTCAATTATACAGTATCATTTCCTAGATAGTGAAAAAGAATAACATCGTATTGATGATTATGTATGTAATTTTTAGAATAACTTCAACATATATTAGTTCATTGGTATTTGAAATGAATTGACATGAATAAAATGTATAAATCATAAAGAATGTTAGCGGCATGTACATTCTCTAGTACACTTTTTTAATTTATTCTCTTTAATTGATTAAATTTTTTTGGAAAAATTATAAAATAAAAAAATATAATTATTAAATAAAGTGCGAGACAAAATTTTGATATTTCTAAAATAATTTTACCAATAAAAGATGATGTGTTAACAATAGTGTTAGAAAATATATTTCTACCATTTCTGCCAAATTATGAGATATTTAAAAAGCCACGTGACGTTTTCAAGTGACTATATGACTTCAAGATTTTTTAAATGTAATTTTATCATCAATATATTATTGTTCTCTTAGGAAAGTTACACTCGTGTACAAAATACATGGTGCTATTTGAATAGTTAAAAACTAACTAACTGTATTGGATAAATATTTTTATTTAATATTTAATTTTAAAAAAATATTGCAACAATACAACTTAAATAAATAATTAACTCAAAATTTCAATTTTTTGTTAGTCAAAAAATCATCAAATAAAAAATTATATAAGATATAAAGTATTCAGACTACTCATGTACTTTTATTTATCTCTTAATTTTAAATTCTTTTATTTGAATTTTTGTTATTTGGAAATTTTATCACTTGGCTATTTTAAATTAATATCATTCATATTCAATGATCATTATTAATTAACTAAACGATTTATATATTTTTTAAATTTTAAATTCACATAATATATAATATTATTATAAATTACATTATAATTAATATTTTAATAAGATACTTTTAATAAATTTTATATTATTTTACTTGTGTTATCAATTGATTATTAAACATTAAACAAGATGAAAGATTATTTTATTACTTAATTATTTTTGTTGTATTTTTTTCGGTTCAATATCATAGTTTTTAACAAATTAAAAGGTGTTGATATAAATGTTGTACAGAAAAATAATATCTAACTGAATGCTCCATCAGAACATTCCAAGATTCACGGGTTATTCAAAGTTAAATTCAATTCAACCTATTTAAAACGGTTAAATGGATCGGCACGTCGGATTCAACTCATTTTCCCATCACCAGATAAAACCATGAAACTTTTCTGAAGGGACGTACAATATCACACAATTAATGGACAATTAATTTCACACAAGTAGTTAGACATATAATCATCAAGTAATATAAAAGCAGGCCACGCTGTTTTAGAGTATTGACTGTTAGTACATGTATGCTCGACTCTTAAAATTCAAGAGATTGAAATGTCTTTGATAAGTGATAAAATACTACGGTTAAGCTCCGGTGGCTCATGATCAGTAAGCAAATTTCCTGGTACTGAAATTCAATCTCTTCCTTTCAATTAAATAAAAACAGCAAATCTCTGATAAAATGTTGTGGGAGTTATACTTATTGGAGACTGCACACGGCTTGGAAACATGGTCTTATAAATGTATAAATTGGTTCATCTTATCTGTAAAATTGAATTAGACTCACAATTCACATTTATAATATGTTATTAGAATTTGTCTTAAGATTATTTATTGATGTTGGGTCTATTGTGTCACCCATTTTCAATGTCGGATTACTGTTTATTTATTCTCTCAGAGATATCCAATCTTCCGCATAGGGATGTGTGCTAGAGATCTTACATTGTATGATCTATCGCGATCACTGTTTGTTTAGTGTCTACTCGAGATACCCGTCATCAACTTGAAAAATGTATTAAAAAATATATATAGGAAAGAGATAATTTTTACCTTATAAACTGATTTTGTGAAATTGAGTCATGTACACGATCATTTATAACGGTACCCACTTCTAATAATACTAAATAATGTACATTTTCAGTGAGGGTAGTTTGTATTATTTCGGAGTGAGTCATGGATAGATATTGTAAAGGACTAAGGTACTTATAAAAAGAAAAATATTTGATAGACAACTGCAATACGCAGACAACCACAAAATCAGTTGTAAAATGTGAAGAAAGAGAGAAATATATATACGTATAAATTGTGAAGAAAAGAGAGAGAAATACACAAATATTCTATGAGTGAGTTAGCTGGTTGATTGCATATTATAGTTATTAATAGTAAAGTTGTTATGAAAATGTGTGGGTAGTACACACTTGGCAGATAATAAATTGTTGAATGGCATTTGTAGAAATATTGAAAGCGTGTGGGAAATTTGTTTTTATTTGGACTTTTTCCTCTCCTCACCTGTAAGTCTTACCACACAAAAAGTTAGCTGCTTCATCTTGATTTCCCTCTCCACACCTCAGAGGAGAAACTTTGAAAGTCCTATATTACCATGCAACATGCAATAGGTTATAGCTAAACTTCATCATTGAAATGCAGTTGTTTCCTAGTTGGCAATATTTGTATTTTAGTGTTATCGACTACTTTCATATCAACCCCAAAATTCGAATGAAGTCTAGTACGGTGCCAAACGGAGAAACTAATTAAGATGGAAGACAAGAAGCAGTTTCGTCATTCTTCCCATAATAAGCAAACGATTTCTTGATTAGCACTATGAGCTCCCTTTCTATATCCGTGCAGAGATTTTCTGCGATGTAACTTGAACACTCCAGTATATATATATATACCACTCTTCATACTTTACGGTTTATATTTTAATTCTTTTTCTGTCTTCAAATATATATAAGTATTAAAAGAAAATTAAAATATAAATTACAAAGATTAAAAATATCAATTTTTAAGTTACAGAAGTTAAAATAATCATCAAATGAATAGTTAAACCTAAAAAATGCTTCCAATAAACTTCTAAACACATATGTTCTGATTAGTTAAAATTTACTAAAACCTACCAAATTTTATTATTTTCAACCAATCCCAACGAAAGTGTATTTTAAAAAAAGTTTATGAAAAAGTGTGCAGCTGACATTAAAAGAATAAAAAAAAAAAAATCACTCACTTTCATATACTAGAAGATGTACAGCAGGCTCGCTCTAAAATTGTCAACATGATTTGAGTACAAGCCCAAATTAACTAATTAAATGTTGAATGCAATTAAGTCACAACTAGGTTGAACAAAAAAATATTTCACAAACTTACAGAAAAATTATTAAGTTGTTCTAAATCACTAAATTTATGTGAAGTGGAATATATTTAAACTTTGTAATTTATAAAAAAAAAAAAAAAATAATGTGTAGAAATTAACAACACTGGTGGTCTAGGGGCTCTAGTAGGTGTAATTTTGTAATTTCTCGAGTCTGGACTAAGGAGGTGGTCTATACCGTCCGGACCAGAACTTCCTTTGGATGTTAGTGATAATTTTGGTCTGGGAATTGGAAATTTTAAATGAATAAGAAATAAGGCAAGAGACTCTACAGTTAAAAAATTAAGCAAAATGTTCCAGCAATTCTTTTTCAACATTTCTATGATTAGATTGAAATTGAGTTGTGTTGACGGAGAAGCTTTAATTAGTGCTTTGAAAATGAATAAACCAAACATTTTCTGACCTGATGCAAGTTCGAAGCATCTTAAAGTGCCCCAATGTTCCATACACTAGCTCCTGCCATGCATGAACAAAGTATTCTAATTATGAATGTGATGCTTCTATATTAAAAAAAAAAAAATGGTCCAATGCTAAACAGAATACTGAATAGACTAAGTGAGAAATTTATAAATGCATGAAAGAACTTTATGCAAACCTATTTGTTTAAAGTTTTAGATTGAGACATAGTGTCAAGTTTCTTTTTATAGTTCAGTTTATTTTAAAGTTGACTTAATGTAAACCTCGCTCACATAATTGGGTTCCCTCCAATAGCCTTTTAGCCTTTCATGCAGAAGAGACCAGGTTGAAGCCGATAATTATTTAAAGCACAATATCAGAAAATGGGAGCAAACTGTAGAGTATTGCATAACAGAGCAAAGGAAAATTACAATCATTTGAGCAAATGAAAAAAAAAAAAAAAAAAAACACTCACATACAAGATAATGTGCATTTGCATGATGTGATATTGTTTCGAGGACATGTCTATATATTAGACTCATTTGTTTGTTTAAAAAAAAAAAATTCAAATGTTGATTTATCATTGATTTATAAAATATTAGTTTGTGCACTGTCACAAATCTAGTCTATCCCAAATCCAGTTAAGCCCAACTTATTTGGACCTCACTTTAGGTACATAGTTGGATAGCTGCTCCCATAAGAAGAGAGAGTTGAACTATACCCTTGATTGCTTTGGTCTATCATGCAGAAATCAAATTTATTATGATATTGGTAATGTCAGAAGGTTGTTAGAAGTAAGGAAATGTCTGTTATACTTTTGAATAATCTTAAGAAGCTTAAGCAAATATTGTATGAGTGTTCAGAAACTGATCTTTTAAATCATTATATTAAAAGATGCTTCTATAAACCATCAAAAGTTGTTCTCCTGATACTACAAAGCTACTTTTGAATGACCAAATCAATTAATTCTAAATGAAATTTCTAGTCTGAACATATAACATAAACAAAGCTTGTTTCAAATATCAAAAAGATAAACTTAGTTTTGTTTAGACGGGATAAAATATTAAACAAAAAATCAATTCATGAGCTTAAACTGAAATCAGTGCAGAAATTTAAAGAGTAGGGAAGTGGGGATTTTTGTACCGGTTCACTTAGAAATCACTTAAACTACATTCAGTCCCTGTCACAATAAGACCTTTATATAGAATTTCCGGCCTTATACACTTGTTGTTTCTAGTTGTTTGAAACTCAATCAAAGTTATTCACAGTTGCTTGATGTGTCACTAAATATTGCTTTTGATTGTCTTTTTATCTTATTGTGTTCTTTATAGAATCTCCTTCTGCAATAGATATTTCATTTAATTAAAACCCTTCTTTTGAATTTGGACATTTGTTTTTGTTTTGAGTTGAATTTCTTCGATGAAATATTCTTTACAACTTCTGGAATTTGTCAGGATTCTAATTTCTAAAAATCTGCAGAATGCTCACATTCTGCTCTGAATGTTAGTGCCTGTATTTCAATCTTCCTTCACTTGTGTTTCTTTCTTTGCATTCAAACTTAATTTGTCATCCAAGTTGGTCTGCTACTTCTGGAATAGGTTCAAGTACAATGCAGCAACTATGTTGCTTCTGCAACAATGTAAGAAAAAAATTAATAACTGAATTAAAGAAACAATTTTACTAAAATATCTTTTTCTTTTTTTCAATTTCTATAAATGCATTATTAGGTATTTCAAGAAAATAGCATTTATTGGAGGGGAAAATTGGAACAGAGGTTTTAATATTTCATCGAAACTTAAAAGTCAATTAATATGATTTTCTTAATGCTAAAATGTCAATCAATTTGAAAAGGATGAAAAAGTAAAAGAAAAAAATATTTGGACAATTTGATATTTAACTTCATAAAAAAAAAATTAACTAACACGTACAACTTTTGCTGCCAATGCCATGATAAATCTAATCAATTATTTTTATACTCACACTCAGATCTTCAAATTTCACCTTTGATTTTTTTTTAGTATTAACATTTATTATTTAACTACCTCTATTTATAATAATTTATATGATTAAGTGTCATAAAAATTTATTTATAATATAATTATAATATATGTCTTATTTTCTTTTTAAGAAATATAATAAAAATAATTTTTACATACCAATGATATTTTGATAATTATAATATTCCTAGAAAAACATATTATAAACCAAATACATATTTTGATGATTTCACGGAATAAGAAAGAGACTCGCATAAACTTTAGTTTCAGTCAAACTTTTTTTTTTTTTAAATATTCATAAATAATATTATATACCATTGTACACCATTTCTCTGGGATTAAAATTAGGTACCTTAGAAGTAAATATATCCTTTGTATATTTTTAATTTAATTTTTTTGTAGAGATTATAAATATATTTATTAGAAAAAATCTTAGTTGAATCAGATAACCCTATTTTGGACAGTAAAACTCTCCGTATTAATTAATATACTTGCTTGGTGGTATTTTTTTAATTAATCTCGATATATGTATGTGAATTAGTCCCAATATATGTGTAATGCATTCTTGATTTGTTCCTAATATATACATGTGACCAAATTAAGAATGTGACACTAAATAATGAATGCCTAAAGTGATGAGAACCAAATTGATTGTATATAAATACCGAGTTGTGTATGGGTGATATCTAAATTACTAGTAATCAATCTTTTATGAAACCTTCAATTCTATTAAAAAGATAGTTGAATCTCTTCATCTAGTATTTCCACACTCTTAAAATTAATTAATAGAAATCTATTTTTAATTATAGAGCAATAATAACATCTAAAATGTTACACCAATATTTCCTTCTAAAGTTTTTTTTTAAAAAAAAAAAAAATTGAAGGTAAAGTATTAGAAAAGAAAGGAAAGGAAAGGTACAACATGATGGAATGTGTTTTGTGTTGGAAAGTGTTTGTAATAATTAATTGAACTGAACCAAAGGATAAGAAAATGAGATAATGGTCATCCTCAATCTAAACCCTCAAAGCATGACAAACAAAGAACAACTAATTAATTGTTGGGGCCACGTCTGAAGTTAATCAACAAGTTGTCATTCTGTTATCTATGAAAATATGATTATTTAGGATTAGCATAATTCTTCTTTTCCCATACATGATACAAGAAAGTGATTTCTATAATTAATTGGACCCATATTCATTGTTGACAATACAATAAATTAATAAGACTTGTGCAACATATTTCTTCATTCAGCTTTGGCATAATCTCCACTTTGTGATAACTTCATTATGTTTTGCTGTTCATGATCACTCTGACTCTAGAAACTGAGCTTTTCCTAATAATGCTGGTTCCCTTCATCGTCAACTCATAATGACTTTCTCTTGCACTAATTTCTCCATTAACAAAATTTATCTAATAGCTGCCTCTAATTTTCTACTAGTATTTCTTTGCTTTTATGTACAAGATTTATAATTTGTATTTTCTATTATAGAATGAATAAGGTTGGGAATGGAAAATTTAAAAACAGGGCTACTCTAGTATGTAATTTTTGAACTGATGGTGTGATACTATAGCTAATCATTGAGACACAAGTAATAAAAGTTTATTTTATTTCTTTTGCTTTCTCATATACCTACATGCTCTTTAATAGTGAAATTATTTTTTTGTTCACGCTCTATGATAATATTATATGGTTTAGGCCTTCTTTTAGATGGCATCTTCCCACTTTGAACCTTTTCTCCCCCAAAGTATTATCATTGAGTGCGAGCCACTTAAGGGTTATAATTAAGTTTATTGAAAGAAAAATGTGGCTGGTTTACAAATGAGTTTAGCAAATATTTATTGAATTAAATAGAAAGAAAATAAAAATTAGAGTTTTATTATTATAAGAACATCTTTGGCAAGAGTTATTAGTTAAGGATCCAAGTTTAATATCTTCTCCACTTAAAATTTTCCACTAAATTTATAATAAAATCTCGAGGTTAAAAGATTTCACATTATTAATATGTACTAATTTAATTCTAAATATTATACATATAATGTTATTTTTATTGTGATTTTCAGTATAAAGATTTATTTATTTTTCACGCATTCATTAATCATTATTGTAATAGCAAAATAGTTAGCAAAACGTAAGATATAATTTTTGTGATATAATTGAAGTGTGAGTTGACTAAAACAATTTGCTTAATCATATTTGATAATGATGATCTCGTATCATCAAAATTTGATGTCTTATAAAACTCTAAAATATAGCAAAAAATTCTAATGAGGGAAAAGCAAAGACTTTTGTTGTTTCAAGAAAGATTTTGTCTTGAACTAACTGATCCATAGCTATAAATATTACTAATGGTAACAAAATAGACTGAAGGATTAAGAGACCTTGCCTTAACTTTATATTTGTTATGTTCACCTTTACATCAACAGAGAATTATAATTTCTTTAAGTAAAAAATAGTTATTCAACAATTTTTTATCTTAACTAGTATTTTATTTTGTTTGATATGTATGATAAATATTTATTATATATAAATAAATACTTTTTAATATATAAATTATACTATGATTAAATTTTCCAATAAATAAATATTTTAAACAAATAAATAGAATTCTAGATTTATGGTAAATTATTTATAAGTGATATAAGATATTTTTAATTTTTGATAATCTCTCTCTCTCTCTCTCTCTCTCTCTCTCTCTCTATATATATATATATATATATATATATATATATATATATATATATATCATTCTCTACGAGATAATTAAATAATAATTTTATTTAATCATACTTACTCAATATGAAAAAAATATGTGTTTTATTATTTATAATTGTTAATATTCTCACACCTCCTCACGTATCGTCAAATTATCTTAATAATCATAATCATTTATATTAATAATATATACTCTCAATAACTACTAATTTATATTATTTAATTACATTTAATATTAATTTTATAACCTATAAATATCAAAAAAGTTATAAATATGAGAAGTATCACTTGAATTCTTACTTTTAATTTATATTTATATTTTTCTAAATCTCTTACATTTGAGCTTGAAAGGATCTTTACAAGTTTACAACTACATTTTCTCCAAATTAAACTAAGAGTGCTTGAGCACGTCAAAAACTTAACAACGTCCCGCACTCTTTCAAATCCTATCTCTAGTAATATATATATATATATATATATATATATATATATATATATATATATATATATATATATATATATATATATATATATATATATATATATATTTTAAAAAAGGTCATCAATCTTACAATATTATATATTTATAAGAATATAAATTAATTAAATTATTAAAAAAATTATATATTTAAAAGAATATAAATTAATAGAAAAAATTGAGACGCAACTCAATCTATCCCTTAACATATATATTGACTCTGGATATATATTACAATTAATTTTAGACTTGGTCATATTAATAGAATGAGTCGAGTAATGAATACTTATATCGATTATTTTAAGTTTTCCGGTTTTTATAGTGCATTGATGACAATATGATATAAATATAAAATCTCATGCAAATTATATACACTCCAACTACTAAGTTGATTTTAATTAATTCTTAAGATTCTGGATTAAGATGTTGAATCAAGTTTACTATTATAATATTTTGCTCATTAATTTATCAATGGAGTTTTCTTAATTTCTATTTGTATTCTTCCTAAACACCCAACAATATAAGGTGTGATTAAATACCGATTCAAACACCAATGAACATAAAGACATGAATGAATCAATGTTGGAAGTAAATTAAAAAAAATTAAACAAACACTAATAAATAGTCAAATTAAGTTAATTTTTTATCTAATCTCTTGGCTCTAACTAAATAACTAGTGGAAAAAATCATCGGTTCATGATATTATTATCCAAATTAAACTATCCAAACCAATTCCACAATTTTGGTCTTGGGTTGGATTGGACCTATTCCAAATATGTTTATCTCCATGTCACAAACAAATAATTATATTTCACAAGTGGATTACTAAATCCTTATTTGGGGGAACTTTTTTCAGAATGAATTTTAGACAAATAAAATAAAATAAAATAAAATAAACTTTTTTAAAAATTAAAATCTAAAGTTATTTGTGGAAAATTCGATTCAAAACTTCTCACTATTTACTAGTGACATTAATTCATTTGTAAAGCATTTCTTGAAAAATATATTCATCTTATAATGGTATTAATTATTATCTTTCTATTTTATTATTTTCTTTTTATTTGCACGCATTCTCTCATTTTTGCTGTCTTGCATAATGATCTTATTTGTTTTAGATATGATAATAATAAATATTTAAGAGGGACCAACATTGTTATTTCTTGCAATTTACAAAGAAGAAAACAAACACACACGTATGGGTGATACAAGTTAAAATCATAATAATTAAACAAAGAAAATAACATTTCAAAACTCATTAATTTATTTAGTGTATAATGGCATCATTCTAAATTATATAAATAATGGCTTCCAACTAACCCAAATCCACACTTCTACTGCATCTCTTAGCCTGCAACACTGCAAAGACCTACATTTGTAAACAAGAAATAAATTCATAATATGAAACTTGGTTTTCTTTGCTATTTTATTTTTGTATTGGTTATTTAAATGGTTCATGGTTGTCTCAGTAAGACGACAATATTATGGCTTTACAGGTTGGCAAACGACATTGCATCCTTATACCCTTTTTTCTTTCCTTGCATTATTTCTCATGCTTCTATTCCAGGTAGCAACCAAAATCATCATAACAAAGCAAAATATCGTAGAAAAAAAACAAAAGAGATATGTTGCCTAATTCATATATAGCACCAAACCTATTTAGTTAAGTATTAAAACATAAAAAACTATATTATAAATTGATTAAAATATATCATCCTTATATTAAATAAATTATTCTCTTCTAAACAAATATACCGATTCTTACATATGTCAAAATTCTAAATTTTAAAAACAAGATCTATTATGTTGGGAAAAAAAAACTCGATTCATGAATTTCATCAATTTTATAAACTCAATTGCAAGAGAGAGAAAGAAAGGACAACAAAAAATATACTTGAAGAAGTAAGGGAAAAAAGAGAGCAAAATGAACAACCACACAGCACAAATCACAAGCTTCACGTTATCTTTCAGTAAAATAGATATTTTATGCTTAAATATCTTACAGTGAGGATAGAAACAGATATTATTAAAAAAAAAAAAAAAAAAAAAGTAACGAGAACCTATAATAGAAAAATGACTCACGATTCACGAAGATTGAACTAATATTGCAGAAAAAGAATTTGACCTAGTAATTAAGAATTTGGATATTATACACAAGATTATACCTAAAAACAAAAATCTATAAACTAAAATGGAAAAAAATGGTATAAAATAATGGAAAAAATAAATTTATCGTGGAAAGTTTTGGTGCATCGGAAAAGGAAAGGAAGAGAGATGGCAGAATTTTGAGAAAATAGAGTCAACTTATGAATTTCATAGCAAAAGATAGGATAATATTAAAAATGTTAAATCCGTATTTTGTTTTCTTTTAAAATTAGTAATTTATATAAGAAAAGAAAAGTTTAGACCTGTGCTCCACGTTACTGTCACGCGGCTCCGCCGCTACCTATTTTCATTATTTAATTGCCTATTTTCATAATTTAATAAATTACCCAGTATAGCTACATTTCGTAACGTTTATTTTCTAAAAATAATTAATTCTATTTAAATGCTCTCATTATCGTTAGCAAAATATTTAAATGACGTCAATAACATGATTCATATAAGTACAGTAATATATAATTTTAAAATTATAAAAAATTTAGAAATTTTAATTAAATTTTTAATAGGTATAGCTTTTAAAAAATTGTAAGATAATAGAAAAAACTGGTAAATCATAATTTTAATTATTTAAAAATTAATTGATCAGGTTAAATATTAATAGAATGAGTCTAGTAATTAACACCTACAGCTAGCTAGCAGCAAAAATTTCCTTAAAAAATTCAAAATATAAAAAAATATTAAAAAAAAATAATGGTTAGTTGCATTACAATTCATAATATTCGAAACCCAACTGTATCCAATTGTTTCCTCT
Organism: Hylodesmum podocarpum; assembly: GCA_026586105.1. Classification (NCBI taxonomy): domain Eukaryota; kingdom Viridiplantae; phylum Streptophyta; class Magnoliopsida; order Fabales; family Fabaceae; genus Hylodesmum; species Hylodesmum podocarpum. The sequence goes on along the minus strand of JALJEV010000730.1, from coordinate 2,387,522 downwards.
CTCTTTCTCTCTCACTGTCTCAATATCCTTCCTTAATTTCAATCTCTCCGAGATTCTCGGTTTCCCTGTTAACCCTCTCAGGAATGAACAAACTAATTAATTAATTAAACAATTAGTTAATTAACTAATAAAACTACCATAAAAAAACCAAACCAGAAAGAAACCCAATTATTATTTAATTTCCCGATAATATTTTTTAAATAAACCCAGTGAACGTGAAGGCCCGTTAACAAGCCATTATTATTATTATTATTATTATTATTATTATTATTATTATTATTATTATTATTATTATTATTATTACAGCGATTTGAAGTGTTGGTACGTGTCGAGAGTTGATAAGTCTCTGCACAAGGCTTATTAGACTCTCTCTGACTTAACTTTGATCCAACCAACAGCAACAACAACAACGCTTAACCGTAACCAACGTTAAACATACCAGCCACCATGCCCGGCGGCGAGCAACTCGCCGGAGACCACACGCCGGAGCTCCTATGTCTGGTACACGACATAGCCGGAATGTGCGCCGCCTCCTCCTCCTCCTCCGGTTCGCTCATTGCCGCCGACGCCATGTACCGCAAAGACTGCACCGATCTCGTTCGCCGGATCTCCCTCCTCACTCATCTCTTCGAGGAAATTAGAGAACTCAGCAACAATAGCAACAACAATAACGTGGTTGCTGGTTCTTCGTCTTCCTCTTCCGCCGCGTCGTGGTCCTCCGATCTGGTTCTGGCTCTTCACTCCGCTCGCCGCTTGCTCTCCGTCGCTAGAAACTTTCGCTCCAATTGCTCCTCTGTGAGTTTCTAGATCTATTCCAACCACCAGCTACGACGTCGTTTTGTTCAGTTTTTAACTATTCTAGATCTGTACTCAAACTTCCGTTATGCTCTTGCTCAAGTTTCGCTGCATTTTTTTTTAACCGAAACGGCATCGTACATAGCCTTTTCTTTTTTAAGAAAAAAAATGTTTAAATTGGTCTTTGGTTATTCGGGTTGGTCTGCAATAGATAGTGTTAATCAAGTCCATTGTTATTTCTGAGAGTAAATATTTCGGGAAATGATATTTTCTTTTTAGGATTTGAATTTTGTTTGGTTATTGTCATGTTTCAGTTTGAATAGGGTTTTGAGTATTCCACAAAATGTAACGAACCGAGATTCGAATTTCTGCTGGGAAAGGTGTTCCTGTTTAGTGTTTGAATGTGTCTCAATTGAACAAAAAGAAAATGTTCGTTGGGTGGGACTGTTGTTCTGTTTGGTGTTTTGTGTGTTTTTCTTTGTGATTGTTTTGGTAAATATTTAGGATGTTGAACTTGTGAAGTTATTTGAGTTGGAATCTTACGAGGGTTGAATTTGTGTGGGCATGTATGTATATGTGTAGAAGGTTGTCTTGTACATCTCTGAAATTTGATGTATCTTGATTTAAGGATGGAGCTGCCAAGACCATTGTCTTCCAATTTCAGTGTGTGACGTGGAAATTGGAGAAACTGTTGAGCAATTTGCCCTATGACAGTTTAGACATCTCAGAGGAGGTCAAAGAACAGGTACAATTTGGATAAATGGGGTATTTTATTTATATAATTTTTTTTTTTTTTTTATGTTTTTGCTTTTATGTACAATTTGCTTGAGTGAATTCACTGATATTATCTGCTTTCTAGGTGGATTTGGTGAGAACACAATTGAAACGAGCCACAGAAAAATATGGGTATATGATTTCAAAGATGCCATCTCATGAATTGTCCCAGTCGTTGGCTGAAGAAATTAATCAGGTTCTTGGCAAATCAGTGAATGGATTACACAAACAACACAGCTGTCCTGAAAATTTATCAGAACTAGACAGCATTCCTGTAAACAATGGAGAGAAAAGTTGCAGCATAAATCGGGTCGGATCTCGCTTGGAAAGATCAAGGACCATTCCCGAAGTTTCCTTAGTGAATGTAACTGATCCTGAATGTCAAGAAATTTCTGAGTCAAAAAGTTTACCTCAAGTTAAAAAGCCTGAAGCATTGGTGATTCCTGAAGATTTTCTTTGCCCTATATCCTTGGAACTAATGAGGGATCCTGTTATTGTGGCAACTGGCCAGGTGAGTTTATCTCAGATGTTGCATCAACACCAGAAAAACTCCTGCAAATTTTTTCTGCTCATCTAATTTTCCTGCTGTTATTCTGCAGACATATGAGAGATCTTACATACAGAGATGGATAGATTGTGGAAATACAACATGTCCAAAAACTCAGCAGAAGCTCCAACATTTGACTCTCACACCAAATTATGTTTTAAGGAGTCTCATTTCTCAGTGGTGTATAGAGCACAACATTGAGCAGCCAACAGGACTAACAAATGGGAAAATAAAGAAGAGTGATGGGTCTTTCAGAGATGTTACAGGCGACATTGCAGCAATTGAAGCTCTGGTCCGGAAGCTCTCAAGCCGATCTATTGAGGAGCGTAGAGCAGCCGTTACTGAAATTCGATCACTATCCAAACGAAGTACTGACAATAGAATACTAATTGCTGAAGCTGGAGCAATTCCAGTTCTAGTCAACCTTCTAACATCAGAAGATGTATTAACACAAGACAATGCTGTTACTTCAATTCTCAACCTTTCCATATACGAGAACAACAAGGGACTTATAATGCTTGCTGGTGCCATTCCATCCATTGTCCAAGTCCTTCGAGCTGGGACCATGGAAGCAAGAGAAAATGCAGCAGCAACCCTTTTCAGCTTGTCACTTGCAGATGAGAACAAAATAATAATTGGTGCCTCAGGAGCTATACCTGCTTTGGTAGAATTGCTCCAAAATGGGAGTCCCAGAGGAAAGAAGGATGCAGCAACAGCGTTGTTCAATTTATGCATTTATCAAGGGAACAAGGGCAGAGCCATTAGGTCAGGGATCATTACAGCATTGTTGAAGATGCTTACAGATTCAAGCAAATCAATGGTTGACGAGGCACTAACAATAATGTCAGTTCTTGCCAGCCACCAAGAGGCAAAAGTTGCTATAGTAAAAGCCAGCACTATACCAGTTTTGATAGATCTTTTGAGGACAGGATTGCCTCGCAATAAAGAGAATGCAGCTGCTATTTTACTTGCATTGTGTAAGAGGGATGCTGACAATCTTGCTTGTATAAGTAGACTTGGTGCTGTCATACCTCTCTCTGAACTTGCTCAAAGTGGTACAGAGAGGGCCAAACGGAAGGCTACTTCATTATTGGAGCATCTTCGTAAGTTGCAGCAACTTTGAATGGTGTAGTTCTGGAAAGAACTTTTAAGTTTCTTCTGTTCTCTCATTATTTGACATAATTTTCCACACTGCGTTTGCAAACTGATCAATACGAGGGTGAAATAAGAAAGTAAGCCCTCATTGATTCAGTTTATTCTTTTCTTGGTTTGTTCTTTTTTAACCCCTGTATGAGCGTGTAAAGAAATCAATTGATATATTGCTTCCTTATGAAATTCTTACAGAAGTTTCTGTTTCCCTCTTTTTTGACTTGTTGCCCTGTTGAAATCTTTAACTCTGATGAGCATCTAGCCCCTGTGCTACCTACAATAACTAAAATTGGACGGTTCGAGAATTGATTCTATAAAAATGTATTCAGATTTAACTTAAATTTTATCAGGAAAGATAAATCAACACCATTTTTATTTTTAAATTACTTTTCCCCCTCAAATCTAATCATGAAAGTGGAAGATGGAAAGTAGAGAAAGTTTATATGAATATACACATTCAGAGCATGCCTGCATGCAATACTTGTTTTGGGTAATTAGGCAATCTGAAAAGGCAAAAACCATGAGAAGTGAGTAATCACCGACATTCCCTGTGTTTACACTGGCCATGGATTATGTGCAATCATGGTCATGGCCATTAATCAATAATTCAGACATACCACAATCCTAGCCTTGGCATCAAAACATGGTGACTGAGGCTCCCTTCTTCCTCATGAATTCATAATTATAATTCCATTGCAGCCTTTGAAGCAAAGAACAACAAAGCATCATTAGCAATTATGATAAGAGAATTTCTCTGAGCAGTCACTGTAACTGGGCTAACTGTACTTGTTTTTATAGATACTGTGTTAGGATTCTATCCTTACTTGCACAATTCTTTATTCTTCTATGACTCGTTTTCCATTCTTGGCTTCTACAATTGATGTTCCTAATGCTCCTTTAAGTGTGCAATCATTGAGTTAACTCCCTTTGGTGGACCACTGAGGAGGAATTAAAGGGGAATCATCTTCAAATGACGCAATGGGCACTTAGATTTTAAGGTCAATACAAGATCTGGCATAGATGATAGAACATCTGGCACATTTACTTCAACCAAAAGTCATCTTGGAATCAAACAGCAAGGAAGCAACTGGATCCAGTTTATCAGGAAAAGTCCTCAATATGGGAGATGTATACTCAATCAGTCAATCACGGAAGATATTAATAAATAAATAAATTATTCTCTAACAATGTAATTATTAATTATTTTAGTTCCTAAGATTATTAAGAAAAGAAAATAGTCCTCAATATTAACAACTTTAATCTCCAATATTAAGGATCAGTCAACTTCTTTTTTTTTTTACTGAAGAATCAGTCAATGTAATCCCTTTAACAACTAATAATAATTTTGACTTTGAACTTTGGTGTGCATTACTCATTTTGTTCATAATATTGGTTGAACATTAGGGACAAAATTCAATTGATGGTTTTGAAGGACAAAATTAATTCGTATAGTAATGTTAAGTACCAAATATTCCATTAAACTTAGCACGAAGATATATAAATTGAAAATTGAAGTTTTATACAAGATCTCTTAATATGGAAGGAAGTAATAGAAAAAAAATATCTAAATAATCAATTTATGTAGAAACTCATACAAAATCATCACAAAGATTTCAAAATAAAATCTATTACTGTACTCGCACGAAATGTCATGTAAGATCTTAGAATCAGATCCACAGCTAAAAAAGTGGTCTTATTCATTGCCAATGTGTCTTGGATTGTGCCGACAAGCAATTAAGTTGCAGGATTGGAGGCTATGTTGCCTAAAATCTACCTGGTTCCTGGATGGATCTCTTCCCCTGCTAAGTGTCAAAACCCTTGTAATCCGCTTATTGTAAAATATTCTCTTCATATCTTTCATCACCACATGTTTCAGTTTATGATGACCTTTGCTTCAAGTCTTTTTTTAATATTGAAAAAAAAAAAATAGCTGTTTAGTGATAGAAATTGGAATAATGTACATGAAATTTTATGTGAGAACCAACTAGTCTGATTTCTAATTCGAGTGATGTTTCATCCCTCACCATAGTTTATTCACTGATTTTAGTCAGACCTGTCAGTGATAGAAATTGGAATAATATACATGAAATTTTAGGTTTAATTCTCTGTGTTTAAACTTTACATCTAAAAAAGGAAATAAATTTCAACTTAAAAAAGGTGATTTTAAACAAAATAATTGTTTTATATAAATTTTCTCAAAAAGTTATACACAAATCAATTATTTTTCTAAAATAAAGAGTAAGAAATTGTTAGATAAAAATATTTATATTTCAAGCATCTAATATATATATATTATTCAAATAGAAAAAAGGCATATAAATCAACATTTAACATATGCCAAATTATATTTCTACTATTTTCTGTGGATACTAGTGTATATCCATTTTAGGATGATTCACATAATTTTGCACATTTTAAACATTTCCTTACGTCGACAAGTGAGCTTGCATTCATTAACCGACCACTGATATTTCCGGAGATTGCATGAAATTGATAAGAACTGATGTGATTGGCTGGAAATGATGAAGAAAAAGTTGTACAACCCAAAAATGAAGATGTTGTTTTCATAAGTGGAAATTGGAGAAGTTTTGGTATGTCGTGTGAAAGTTAACTTGATCAGAAACACTTCCCTTCACCACATTTTCGTCCTTTCTATACCAACTGGCAATTCTAATACCAAGTTTTCAAAATCAATTTAACATATTGTTTTCATTTTTTGTATGCTTCCATAAAAATTAATAGAATGATATGTATTTGAAAAAATATATATCTTGAAAAATATTTTATGCGTCAACTAAATATATGTAGCTATTTATAGTGAATTTGTTGATTTTGATGATAAAATTTCTTAAACTATTATCAAATTTAATTTACAATTAATTGACCACCGTAAGATAGTCTTATAACTCATATTTAAAAGTAGAAAATATAAAATTATAGACTTTCATAATTAAAATCATTTTTTAGTTTGTTGTTTTATTTTTAATTTTTTTTCTCATTTTTATAATTTTTTGTTAATTTTACTGAAAAGATATGAGATTGTTCAAATGATACTGTGATCGGAAGAGTTGGGGTGAGTGCATAATAAAATAGAAAAGAAAATAATTAATTTTTTACAAATCTTTTTAGCTAACTGATAATCAACTGCATTAAAGAAACCTAAATTTTATTCATGTATTTAAATTTCATATCTTAAATTTTACTGTAGATTTGGGTGACTTCAATTACATACTCTATATTAGGTATAGGATATAGTGGGTCAAATAGAGCCCAATTTGTATTAGCCTTTGTAGCATTGGCTGAGAACATTTTTAACTCTACCTAATCATTTTTGGTCACAGTATAGGTTAGAGATGGGTCAGATAAAAAAGTATAAATTCAATTTGAAATGACTTAACGTCATTTTTAATTCTTTATGCTTCATTATTTTCTCAATTTTAGTACATTAAGTTTAAAAGTTTCATTAAGTTTTTAATAGTTTTATTAGAGTATATTAATTTTTTAAAGAGACATTAAGTCTTTAAATTGTCTCTTTATAGTCTGACCATAAAATTTATGAAATTTAATTATGTTATAACTTAGCCATAAAAATAACAATTACCTTTTATATAACAATAAACTCACTAACAATCATTTTTATATATCGTCTATAGTAAATTAAAATTGTTTCGGAGGATCCTGATTCTTATCTTTTTCCTATTATGAGATTTGATTATTATGATTTAGCAGAGAACAATTATGATAATTTAGAACAGTTTAATTTGCTGTAAGTGATAAATGAAGATAATTGTTATTGGATATATTGTAAGTGATAAATGAAGATAATTGTTGTTGGATATATTGTAAGTGAAGTATAATAGTTATTCTGGTAATTAAATTAAAGTTTAATGAACAAAAATAAAATCATTTAAATTAAAGTTTAATGAACAAAAATAAAATCATTTTTTTAACTTAATATACTAAATATGAAAAAATAGTAAAATATAAACGACTAAAAATAACCATTTGGAATCTAAAAGTGAGATTGAAGCAAAATAAATATCTAGTTTCTATGGGCTTTTTCTGCAAGTTAAGCCTTAATAAAATAAAAAAGGCCCAAACCTTGTCCTTGTTCAAAGTTTAAAGCCCAATGTTTCACTAATTGAATTCCGAAGGGTCCGATCACAACTTGAGGATCCAAGCTAAAAAGTCCATACTCGATTCAGGCTTTATCTTAGAAGATTTTACAAGTTAAGTCCATATCGAGAGATGATTAGATTTAATTAAAAAGCTCCAAATTAAACTGGTGCTTAGAAACCCTGAATCCTATATTTCAACGAAGAGGAATATTAGTGATATGCTTCTTAAAGTACAAGAAAAATATTCAGACAAAAATATTAGTGATATGCTTCTTAGATATTGCATTTGATACAGACCAAGATACAAGAAAAATATTCAGACAAACACTAAAGTTAAAAAGAATTTTTTATTCTCTACATTGTTTAACAAGAAATCAATTACACATTTGGTGCAAACTAATTCATAATCTTACAAAAACAAACTGCTTAAATTTTAATTTTTGATATAGTATTCAAAGACAATAATCCGTGACATGCAGTTGTATTTGTCTACAAAATTTTGAGTAAAAATTATTAAAATTCTTGACTAGAAAATAAAAAAGTTTGATCTGAAAATTGCTTAAGGATAAAAATAAAAAATTGAGTTTCTGAATGCATGGAGCAGAAAAAACCAAATTGAACTACTCTAAGACGTTTAGCAGATACGAAGAGGTAACAGAGCACGTAACTTGAACACTAACTAAACTCTTGTTCCTCTTCTATGGTTGTTACCTTTGACACATTTGCAAAGGCCAGGATCCCCTGCAGCTGCAGACGCATTTGCAGCAGTGCACCACACCCAGCATTTTTTTCTATTCACCATGCTCCATTCAACCAACCTCCTTCAATTTTCTCCTCGCTCTTGCATCGATTCTCCAACACCCTTATCCATGTCAAGTCCATACACGCACAGATTATTAAGAATTGGGTATCCAATGAAAACTTTGTCGCTGCAAAACTCATCAGGGTGTATTCTGATCTGGGTTTTCTTGACCATGCCCGCAAGGTGTTTGATCAATGTTCTTTACCGGAAACCGCTGTTTGCAATGCCATGATGGCTGGTTTCCTGAGGAACCAGCAACACATGGAGGTTCCCAAGTTGTTTAAAATGATGGGGTCTTTGGATATAGAAATTGATAGTTATACATGTATGTTTGTTCTCAAGGCTTGCACTAGCTTGTTGGATGATGAGATTGGTATGGAAATTGTTAGGAGAGTTGTTGGAAGGGGATTTCATTTCAATCCCTATGTTGGTAGTTCGACTGTTAATTTTTTGGTGAAGTGTGGTTACCTTGGTGATGCACGAAAAATCTTTGATGAGATGCCAGAAAAAGATGTTGTTTGCTGGAATTCGATCATCAGCGGTTATGTAAGGGAGAGCCTCTTCAAGGAGGCAGTTCAGATGTTCCTTGAGATGGTTAGTTGTGGGATAAGGCCGAGTCCTGTGACAATGGCGAGCTTACTCAAAGTGTGTGGAGAGAGTGGGCTTAAGAAACTTGGAACATGTGCTCATGCGTGTGTCCTTGCATTAGGCATGGGGGATGATGTATTTGTTCTTACTTCTTTGGTTGATATGTATAGTAATTTAGGTGACACTGACAGTGCTGCTATGGTGTTCAATAGTATGTGCAGTAGAAGTTTGATTTCATGGAATGCTATGATTTCAGGATATGTTCAAAATAGTATGATACCTGAATCTTTTGCACTTTTTGGTAAACTAGTCCAAAGTGGTTCCGAGTTTGATTCCGGAACATTGGTGAGCCTTATCCGAGGATGCTCTCAAACATCAGACTTGGAAAATGGAAAAGTCCTTCATGCTTGTGTCGTTAGAAAAGGACTTGAAACAAATCTAGTTTTGTCCACTGCAATTGTTGACATGTATTCTAAATGTGGTTCCATAAAGCATGCAACTATTTTTTTTGAAAGAATGGGAAAGAAGAATGTAATTACATGGACTGCTATGCTGGTGGGTTTTTCTCAAAATGGCTATGCAGAGGATGCCCTTAAATTATTTTGTCAAATGCGAGGAGAAAATGTGGCTGCCAATTGTGTCACTCTTGTTAGTCTTGTGCACTGTTGTGCTCACCTAGGATCTCTCAAGAAAGGAAGGAGTGTCCATGCTCATTTGATCCGGCATGGCTATGCATTTGATGCAGTTATTACGTCAGCCTTGATTGATATGTATGCCAAGTGTGGTAAAATTCACTCTGCTGAGAAGTTATTCAATAACGGATTCTATTTAAAAGATGTTATACTCTGTAACTCTATGATTATGGGTTATGGAATGCATGGTCACGGGCATTATGCTCTTGGTGTCTATGGTAGCATGATAGAGGAAAGGCTCAAGCCAAATCATACAACATTTGTTTCTCTGCTCACAGCTTGCAGTCACTCAGGCCTGGTTGAAGAGGGTAAGGCTTTGTTCTACTGTATGGAAAGGGATCATAACATTAAGCCTCAGAACAAACACTATGCTTGTTTTGTGGATCTTCTCAGTCGATCAGGCCGCCTTGAGGAAGCGGATGCATTGGTGAAACAAATGCCCTTCCAACCCAGCACTGATGTACTTGAAGCTTTGCTTAGTGGTTGTAGAACTCATAAGAATATTAACATGGGGATACAAATAGCAGATAGCTTAATTTCCTTAGATAACTTAAACTCTGGAATTTATGTCATGTTATCAAATATATATGCTGAAGCAAGAAGATGGGACTCGGTGAATTATATACGAGACATCATGAGGATGCAGGGCCTAAAGAAAACACCTGGTTATAGTTTAATTGAAGTAGGGAACCAGGTACACACATTTTTTGCTAGTGATGATTCACATCCTTGTTGGGCGGATATTTATCAATTATTAGAGAATTTGAGGCTTGAGGTGGAGGCACAAGGTTATATTCCTGATACTAGTTGTGTTCTTCGTGATGTAAATGAACCAATGAAGGTTAAGTTACTCTGGGGACATAGTGAGAGACTAGCTATTGCATTTGGTCTTTTAAGCACACCTTATGGAAGCTTGATTAGGATCACCAAAAATCTTCGTGTATGTGTTGACTGTCATACTGTTACCAAATACATATCAAGAATAGTTCAGAGAGAAATTATTGTCAGGGATGCTAACCGTTTCCATCACTTTGTTAATGGGAAATGCTCATGTAATGATTACTGGTAAGTGACCAAAAGCCATGGCCAAGTGACCCCAGCTACCTTAATGAACGTGGCTAATGTCACATGGTTGGTACCCATGTATCTAGTTTGGGAAATTCATGACATGCTTACAACTTACAAGAAGAGAAATATAAAATTATTTCATCGTTAAACTTTACCAATCAGTCAATTGTGTTATTGCAGTGCTGCTAAATTAATTTTTAGTGTCATTATTGTGGTTGGTATCTTAGAAGTTCCATAGTTTGGTAGTTGTGGGAAGTAACATGGGAGCTGGTGAACTATATACTCGTCTCAATAAGTAAATCACCACAAGAACACACTAGGAGTATATTAGACCCATATGAGTAAACTACTAAAGTCTCCTCTTATTGACTACTATAAAATTTTCAACGGCTTAGAGTTTACAAACGAATTTTTTTTCTTGAATAAAGTACTCTGATATGAAACTAAGGAAAAGAAATGTTGGGATAATGGTTAAAAATAAGAGTGAATGTAAATTCTCGGTTACAGGTTTTATAAAGTTGTATAAATATTTTATTTTTTTAATTTTCAGTCAAAATTCTTTAACTATTTAAAAATTATTATAGTGATATTTTTTATTAATTCAATTGACACCTTAATTATTTAAGAAATATTAAACTATAATTCTTATCACGGGGATTATGGTAAAACTTAAGAAAATAAAAGGTATTTATATAATCTCATGAAATTTTAAATGCCAGTGTAATTTATTTCAAAAATTAAAATTAAAATTAAAATGAAAATGCTTGCACTAAATTTTTGAGACACGAGTTTAATTTATTAACCAGAAACAAACTTGTGTGTTTTAAATGAATGAATATATTATTTTGTCAAGATAATAAAAATAAAAATGTTCTTTTTTATAAAATGTGATCCATGTTTGTATTTGTTTTCCTGTTAGAACTTTTGTCTTTATTTGTGCTTGTTTGACTCCAGAGGTTGGTTTTTCATCATAAAATTCTCAAGGTCGTGCCATTTGTTTGTTCCAATAACTTGATTTTCAAATTGTTTATGACAGTTGAATGTTTTTCTTCAATTGATAATGTTGTTTCTTATGTATCTGTATCTTAGTATGCTTTGTCATTTTTTTATGTCACATGTATTTTCTATATCTATGTAAGATAATTTTGTTCAAGTTAATTAAATAATATAGTGAATGGTAAAACTCTTCATTTGAGTATTTAATATAACTACATGCTCAAAGTTCTAACTTGATACTTTTTTTTTATATTCGAACTTTGAATATTTAACACATTTATTTGTGATTTGATCTTTGGTTAATATTTTTTTGCCTATTATCATCAATATCTTTAATGATTGTACAAAGTGTAGATTTCTAGTTTTTTTTTTAGTTTGATATTTAGAAATATTTTGTACTTTATATATTTCAGTTTTTATGAAAAATTGAACACATTTTGCGCATAGGATTTTCACTAATTTTCAGTTTAAACGAGCATGATATAATGCTTTTGAGATTAAAAAAATTAGATGATTGATGAAAGTTAAAAATTTTGAAAGATGATAGAGTTATTAATTAAGATTAATCATTAATGAAAGAGGAAGTAGAGTTATTAGAAAGGTGGAGTGATAAAAGTATATTAAACGTTGTCTTTAAAATGTTAATATGGCAAAATTACGTTGTTAAATGTTATTTACATGACTATGTTACACTTTACCCTCAGAATTTATATATTACAAACAGATAATTACGTGATTCCTTTAATATACAAAGTTTCAACTGAATACTTATTTTAATTAATCAATAACATTTGGTTTATAATTTTGGGATTGCCTAATTTATCTCAAGTAAAAAGTAAATAATTTGATTAAAAATATTAGTTTATTTTTTTATCTATTTTAAGATAATTAATTACATGTATTTATTGCACCAATTGTTTTTAATTGAGTTATTTAAATGCACTTTTGTTTAAGGTAAATTAGATAAGATATAGAATTAGATTCAGTTATAAATAAAAATAATGGGTAGTAAGCCAATATTTAGGTTTCTGAAATCATAACCATTAGGCATTTTAATCCTTAATTTTATAAAATTCTTACGAGTTCCTAATTAAATTTCCAAAGCCTCATTTGTCTTATTATTATTTTGGCACAAAACAAGAGTGAAAAATGAAGAGAATAAATAAATAAATGAAAATTTGTAACATAAAACACCTAAACAAGGATTTAATAAAGTTATAATTAAGAACTAAAATAACTAACACAGTTGCTATCTTAAAGAATAAAATAACATTTTTACTCAAGAAATAATGGTATTCTATATATATATATATATATATATATATATATATATATAACATGTAATCGTGGGATAGATTAATATTTTAGTTATAGAATAACTAACAACATAATACCCTAGAAAGTGACAAATGTTAATATTTTGTAGAATTACATCATTTAATTATTTGAATCTTAAAAAAAATAATTTTTAATTTCACTCTTTCACGAAATATGGAGTGATTCTTATTTTGGAATTAAATAGTTATAAGAATAAAGCAAGAACTAGCCAACCTAATTTGAAGGTCGTTATTGTTACTATTTGAATAGCTTCTGGATGTTTGGATTTGATCAACGTTACCGTACCCGGCTACATACGAAAGGTGTTTCTTAAGTGAAATGAACAATTCACCGTTGGTCCAATTTAATTATTGAAAGGACAACCTCTTCCATTTTGATGAGCGAGAGTATTTGTTTAGACTCTAATTTTGGACTTTAGTCTATATTCAAATCACAAACATTTACTTAACATTTAAAGCAAGAGTTCCCACCTCTATTCACTTTGAACAAGTTAACAACCATACATCACCCAATTAAATTACAACGTTAATTTAATGAATGTTGATATATTTTATGTTGTCGAAGAATTTATACTACCGTTCTTTTCAAAACAATTTCGTAGATATTTTCTGTTTTTCAATTTGTATACATAACTCCCTAATTATTTAAAATTATTATTAACTCATCTTAATTTTAAAAAATATTATATTTGACGCATTTTAAATCATGTCAAAATAATATAATATTTATGTCTATTCTTGTTGGAGACTAGATATTACTTAAAAATATGACATGTTAAGTGTATACAAGTGAGACACAATTCTTTATAAATTAGTTTGATAGGGTTGAGTTAGGCTCGTAACACACATCTATAATATGATATCAGAGTTTATCCTATCATTATTTGTTGATATTGAGCCTATTGTATTTCTCATTGTTGAGTCGATATTGGACTTTTCGTTTATTTAGTTTCCATGTTCGATATATCTAATTTTTGGACAAACTGTGAGGAGAATATGTTAAAAAATATGTTAAATTGCACGATATTTAAAAATATAATTTATGTATATAAGTAGGGAACAACTCTCACCTTATAAAATGATTTTGTAGACTTGAGTTGGACACATAACCCATGCAATTTACTATTTTTACATGAGAGCAAACTTGGATGTAAATTTCATGTGTATTAAAACGTTTCAATATTTAGGTGCAATGGGAATATTAAAAGTGTTTAATTTGAACTTTCAATTATAGTCATGGAAAGGAATCCTCTGATGATGAAAATGAGAACTAGTTCCACATGCGCAAACAAATTAAAGTCAAGACAGATCTCATAATCACATGCAACAATTGCCATATGCCTTTGAAATTTCAAGAGTCCTTGAATCCACGCCGCGATTACCGTTTATCACGTCTTTGAAGATATCCAAAAACCAAACGATTATCTTAAAAAAAACACAGAAAGTCCTCTTTATGGGAGCGTTTTAAAATTTTGGCAATTGGTGTCTCGTGTGAAGACGAAACCAAGGTTGTTGAAAATATTGTACATAGCTTATACAAAGTCACAAGACCTTTTAAGATACAAATAGAGTCGTTGCTTATATTATATTTTATGTTTTCTATCTTGAAAGCGAAAGGTTAATAGTTAAATTTATTGTTTCCTGTTTATAAGTGATTGAAGATAAATATTTAATTGTATAATTTTAAATTTTAAATTAACTCCAAATTAAAGTAATTTTGAATATTTTTTGTATTACATAAAATTTTACATAAAATTTTATTAAAAAAATAATTTTATAATAAAAATATTTAAGCATAAACTACAATATATTAAAATTAATTTATAAAATCAAGTTGTGACACTCATTGGCTCCATCCGTCGAAAAATTGTCTTTTTTTTTAATAGCATGCCTACTTTATTGACTAAGGACCCCAAAATCAGGAACAGCTATAAAACCATGTCTTTATCTTGAACCCTTCATTTCAAGTGGCTTTGGTTTTTTGTGAGGATTCCCGGGACGAAAAATAGTTTAATTTCTATACTCTTGTGTTGTGCCTGAACCTCACAAAAACTAAAAGACAAGCCAAAGAAAAAACTGTGTTCAATTGGGGTACTAGCTAGCTATAATGGGTAACACATTTGGTGCAAAGAAGACCACAAAGGTGATGAAAATTGATGGTGAGACATTCAAGTTGAAGACCCCAGTGAAAGTTTGTGAAGTGCTTAAGGATCATCCTGGTCTAGTTCTGCTAGATTCTGAGGCAGTTAAGCACTATGGTGTGAGAGCAAAGCCTTTGGAAGCACACAAAGAGTTGCAACCAAAAAGGCTTTATTTTCTTGTGGAGCTTCCAAAGGAGACAAAGCCAAGAAGGGTTCGTTCTGGCATTAACATGAGTGCCAAAGATCGCCTAGAGAACCTTGTGCTTACTAGGAGGTCTGCTTCTGATCTTTCAATCATGAAACAAAGCAATAACATGAGTGATGGTGAACAAGGGAATGCTAACAATGGTGGGGTGAGGTTGAAAATGAGGCTTCCAAAGTCTGAGGTGGAGAAGTTGATTCAAGATTGCAAAGATGATGCTGAGGCAGCTGAGAGGATCATGAAGTTGTATATGGCCAATGGCAGCAGAGAGAATAATGACAATCCTCACATAGTTAAGGATACTACTAAGGTTTGTTTTCTTTCCCATGGTTGTCAATTGTTGTTTAATATTTAAACCTAAAATTGAAGTTTTAACTGTTATTTTAGAGAAAAAAAAAATATATGTGAATGATAATAATCACCATTTACATTAAGTTTGTTGAGAATGATAATCATGTAAAACATTTTCATATCCTAAGTAAATAATCAACTAACTCTTTTTTTAATGTTGATTATTTGAATCCTCTGAACAAGAATTCATTGGAATTTTAGTAAACAATTGTGACGGATGAGAGAGTGACATTTTAGAATTTTCATGACAATTCCTCATTGTATATTTTTTGAGAAAAGTAACTTTTACTTTTATTTGATAAATTCATGATAACGTCAATGCAAGAGACATTTGGCTTTTATGTTTTTGAAGATTCAAAGGCCAGAAATCAAACTTATGTTTATCCCTTTTCCATAGACATTATCTTCTCAAATCTGTCATTATTTTCTCCAAGTAAAATATCTCCTATGCAAATGATGTTCGAAATTTCCAGAGAGGAATTATTTAAAAGTAGTATTTAACTCAACCGATGTTAAGATTTTTTTAAGGAATAATTTGATAGATGATGTGATATAAAAGAAAAATAAGATTAAAAAATTGGACAGATATATGAATATCATTCTTGTTTAGTAATATTTAATAACATGCACCTACCAAAAGATTTCATGACATTAGCATATTCATCATTTGTGTCGTGACCTTTGTAGCATGCATATTGATTGTGCGTTACCCTTACTACCCAACAAAACTATTGAGATCTGAAATATTAAATGCTCTCTGCAATTCATTTTGTTGATTCTGCTTAAGATATTGTTGCATGCAGTTTGCATAATGTACTAAATTGACCCGAAAGAAAAAAGTAGAGGGATTAATTATTTGAGTATGAATTAGATGCTCAGTACCAATATTTTGGGTTAATTAAGTTTTTAAGGTCTTAACTTTTAGTTTATAATAAATCTTTTAATAACTTTTAATCTTTACATAATTTTTCATTTATATTTTGAGTCTCTAACCATTAAACGTTGACATAAAAATATCATATTATTCCTTCTTGTGTCTCAAAATCTTGGTTGTAGAGACTAATTTTTGTTTGAATTCCAATATACAGAAGAGGGTGAGCTTTATGCCAATCAGTGAAGGAGGGATTCAAGTACCTGTGGCTTCATAACCTCTTATATCACATTTAACAAGAAGCAGAGTATTGAATTGCTGCTAGGTTGGAGAATATCTCACCAGCTGAAGGAGTTTAATTTGATTACACATAGTTAAATAAGAGTCATGTTATTTATACAATACTTAGAATCTCAACTAGTTACAATATATACGTGGTTTGTATTTTATTTTCATAGAACAGAAGAATATATAGTTAGTAAAAATTAATTGCTCTTTGAGTAGACACCTGTTGTGACTAAGTTGTAAATCTATGTATTGTATAAATTGCGTTACTCCTATAGAAGGATGATATGTACATATTTTGGGGTATCTATTACCTCCTCGTATAGAGATG
This sequence comes from Hylodesmum podocarpum, assembly GCA_026586105.1. Lineage (NCBI taxonomy): Eukaryota > Viridiplantae > Streptophyta > Magnoliopsida > Fabales > Fabaceae > Hylodesmum > Hylodesmum podocarpum. The sequence goes on along the minus strand of JALJEV010000730.1, from coordinate 2,370,475 downwards.
ATACATTATGAATGAATATTAACTTCAAATTTTCTCTTATACACTTTTCTCAGTTGTTTACTATTATTATCTAATAGTTTTGAAGGTCAAGTTATAATTAGTAGCAATAAAGAACAAGGGAAAAGTGGTAAATTTCTAGTAGATGGTTTTCCTTAATCAGAAGTCAATAAGTAAATAGTTATTCAGAAGTCAACATGTAACTAGTTATGTATGTTTATATAGATGAATGTTCAATTAACTATGATTGGTGAATATACTATAGAAGACAGAAATTCGGATGCATGGGAGGTGGATTTGGAGAGTGTAGATGGAGATTTTGATTATAAATGTAGCTTCAACAATAAACTTTGTTCATTAGTATTCCCAATTGTGGAATCAGTCTACAACCACAAGTTTCAACAATATTTTGATCTTAAATATTTTAATCCAATAAAACATTTAAAATGTTATTTAACAAAATTTAAGCAAGTATTTTTACCAACTGCCTATTACAACTACCAACTCTCAAAATTCTATTAAGTTGGTTAGTCAATTAGCTTAGATCTTTAATATCATATGAATTAGTTATGCTGTTAAAATAATAGTTGATACGATATTGTACACTTATAAATAGTTTGTCTTGTACATATGACCAACACACTATCATTTATTTTTCTCTCAATGATCTTAATTTATGTAAGATTGTGTCTTAACGTGGTGTCATTTGTAAAGCAAGAATCTTCCTTACATGCTATTTGTGAATTAATTTCTATTCTCCCATTTGCGAGTCCACCAACCATTGATGTAAGAAGAATTGAATATTTTCAGCCAATTTGCATGTTCATATGGAAGTGCACAGTCTTTTATGGTACATACTCAGCAAAAATGTATGTCCTTCCCTCTCTAATAGGACCAAATTAACAAGTGCTGTGCTCAAGTTCAACGCAAAATTATTCTTTTGGACTTATCGTTTCCATTTTGAAAGTTCAAGATGGAACATTGTGAACTTGGTGATTCATTTTTGCAAGAGCAAGAATCACAACTTTTTTTTTCCCTTTGAAACAAGCCAATTTAAAGTCTGTGAGAATCCATGGTTCAGAGGAGATGAGAAGAGGAAAAGGTGTAAAACTGGAAAATGGGTTTTGTATTATTAAACTAGGGACATAACCTATATTTTTTTTTAGTATATTCAATTCTATCTTTAAAAATGCGAATTAAAAATTTACATTAATTTTTTTTTAATGAATTTATCATGTTATTTACGTTGAACTATTATCAAATCACTTCATCTAATTACGTAAATTTTATATTTGAGATGTTTAATCCTCACTGTTATAAATTTAATGTAACATGACAATATAGCTTTTATGATGTATATAAATGATTAATAGCACTTTCCTTCTAAATTGATTTCTACAGGATTGAGTTAATTTGATATAATTTTTTTTTTTTTTTTTTGAAAAAAAAGTATTATAGTCATCACACATGGATAGAAGATCATTCCACATGTTCCGTACACTGACTTGCTTAATTGGGTACATTAAATGAATTAAATGAATGTGTGACATAATGGTATGATGCATCTTACTATAATGGTTCAAATATCATGTTCAAAACTGTAAATTTTACTAGAATTTATTTTTATTTTAAAAGAATTGATCAAGTCCAATGGATATGAAGTGAGTTACTTAAATCTGAAAATTTGTGCTGAAAAAAAAAATCAAGTTAATGATATGACAAGAAAAATAGTAATAGATAAATTTAGTTTTTAAAAGCTTTGACCTAAACAAATTAAATGTCTTGAGTATCTCTGACATCTTTTAATTTATTTTAAAACTAAAGAAACTTACTTTTTCTTTCTTGTAATCGAACCATTGCATTAATCTGTTTTTGGATGAAGAAACTTTGGTGTGAAGGAATTAATGTTGTCCCAATTCAAGGTTAAGCCAAATCCTTAAGTTAAGAGTAGTCATAATAGAATATCCTTGAATTAGAACTCAAGTTATGTGTTTGTGATGGAAGAAAAATGATTAAGCAAGCCAACTTTCCTTACTCACTGTTACTGAAAAATTATTACTATTCATCATTGTTGAAATTGAAAGTTGACTATGTACTAATACTTTAAAATTATTTTATTTGCTCTATTATTATTATTACTGGTTTAATTTTTTTCATATTATGCTTGGTTTTCAAGTTGGTCTTGTCTCCTTAAAAAAAAAAAGTTGCACTTGTCATTCTTTGTGAGGAAATATAACATAATGACTAATTTATTAGTGAAAGTCTGCTAAAAATTTATTGCAAATCCCAACCAGTACCTTTATAATACTGGTTAAAGAGATTTTCAATGTATTTATAATATGAGAACCAATAACAAAACATTAATTAAATCTTTGATAATATGAATTCTATTTAGTTGACATTTGACTTTTTGATGATACTGAATATCCAAAACTTTTTAAAAAATATTTTTTTTACTAATATTACATTTTCATCCAAGATAAAAACAAAAACAAAAATAAAAAGTTAGTTTTCAAAAGTATAGTCCAAAATGTACAAATTCATGTGCAAGTCAATTTAGTAAACTCAAAGAACGTGGCTTGCACATGTAGAAAAGTCTAAGATCTCTTATAGAGCATGTGCAAAAAAGTGCGCAACCATTGAATTCTAGGAAACACTCAAGCTTTGGTCAGCAATTGCAAATGCAATTTCTATTTCATTCAATAATCAAAAGGCACCCCAATAACCATTCGCATAACTCAAAATGTATATGTAGTTTTTTATTTTTAAAATACTAATCATTTTATTATTATTTATTTCTCTATATAAATATTCAAAATGTGATCATTTTTCTAAAACTATCCCATCATTATTTTTCATATTTAATTATCTTAAATTCTTATTTGAAATTTTAAAATTTCAAATTTTTATTAATACATCCCAACATCACATTTCATGAGTAAGAATTTTAAATTTCTTTATAAATTACTTTTCTCAATTTAAATCCTTGTATTTGAAATTAAAATTACCTATATTCACTTAGCTTTATTTGTCAAACTTCACTTTAAAATACTTTCTAGGAGGGAAAAATATAGCAAGACGTGCACAACTCATCAGAGTTAAAAAAATTTAAACTTATTGACTTATTAATAGTAGTAGATATTCCTCTCTCTCCTAATTACTTGTTATTTGTCTTATTATATACCTCTACACAATCCCATGTTATAATTTAGAAAGATACCAGTCTCATAACCACTTTACCTTACAGTTTTACATTAATCATCCATTTGATTTACAAAGAAACAATAGAAGTTCCAAACAACCATTTAGATTTGAAGGCAAGGTGATGAGGGAAAGAAAACAAGTTAGCAGTAATCATTATGAACATAACAAAATATTCATTTATCAGATTATTATAACATTCTCATTTAGAACAATAGATTGAATAAAAACAAAAAGCAAAGTACAGCAAGGTGTATCCCTCTAATACATCAGAAGTATCCAATATGGATACATAGCTAACATGTACATTTTACCAATGCCTCTGCCCTTGTGTTTTTGAGAAAAGAATATATAATTATACATTTTCAGGATGACCATTGATCAGGTAAGGTGAGAAAGTAGGTAGTCATGGCCTTCCTAAATCTTTTCTTGTATTGTTTTGGAGAAACTATTGTGGGAGCAGCATTTTTTGGACCCCCAAGAATCCCAGATGCTTTAACCCATGTCTCTAAATGCTTGTCCCATGTGTACTGTCTCATGAAATCAATGATACCCAAAACTAACTCCTTGCGCTCATCATCCACCCCAACCAGCAAAGAATAGTCCATAACATCAACAGACTGAACCACAAAGGAAGTAATTAAGTTAGTAAAATTACAAAAAGAAGCAATTGCTACACTTAAATAAGAGGTACTTGTAACATTTGTGCCATAAAGTAAATAATTTAGACATAAGAACTTTGAAGGAGTCACATGATTAAACATAAGAAACACCAAGGGAACTTAAGCATAACCTAATAATATACAACTAAGTGCTAAAGCCACTTTTAATGGTATATAACTTGATCTAGAAATGCCTTAGATGTAACCTTAAACCATTCAAAAGTTGTTGGGAGCCAAAATAAAGCTTACTGCCAAAAAGGATGTGTCGTTCCATACTGCTCTTTCCAGTCTTCTCTTAGCCCTACTCCCAAGAAAGATGGGTTTTGTTCTCAATGCTTCTAACAAATTCATGTCTAGCATCACTTTGTTTGCCCCAGTTGTGTCTGCATTATATCTAGATCTCTCTGAGCCCTTGAGATCATATATCCTGGATATATTTCTGTTGTAAAAGAGATTCTCCATTACCATCACATCTATTTTTGTCTCCTTGCCACCTTTTGGGTATTTCACAGTGACCTGCAGCAGCCAAAACCAGATATATTATAAAAGTAAATTTATATTTATACCCGGTCTGGCACTGTATACAATGTCAAATATCGAGTTGAGTTCTCACCTGATAAAGACCAAGAATTTTGGCAAGGCAAGTTGGGCCTCCTCCTGGGTTCAGGGCATCCATCAGGTATGTGAAATATTGAGGCGCAAATTCTTCAAAGGACTCCAATTCTGTCTTTGTCACTTGTTTGATAATAAACCTCTCATCTAATGACTTCGCAAAATATACATTACTTTTCCCTCCTTGTGCACCCCATCTCCGGCAGCGGCTCAGGGATCTCACAAAATCAACCTCATTAGGGCAGCATTTTTTTCTAAGTGATTCAAACTGCTTTGCAAAATAGCAAGTGACAGAAAAATTCACTTTACCTCCAGCTGCCACAGAATCATCACCAAAGGAAATTTGCAAGTGTAAGGATTTTTTGGAGTCCCTGAGAAGAGAACCAACAGCAGATGAGACATCTTCATAATTGATATAATCCAAGTCCAGGGTACCCCATGCAGAAAAGCTGGAAGTAGCTAAATCTTCTTTGTTTCTCTCCCGAGCAACCCAGCTACTATCATGCATATCTGACTTACCAGACACCCAATCTTCATATTCCTTAGTACTAAGGGCATGGGATATTATGCTAGAGTAATCATTGTCATAGACAGCAATAACTCTATCACTGCGATATGTTTGGGAATGCAGCAACCGAGCACCTTCAGCTATGTGAGACACAGAGGAAATGAATGATGGTGTGGAGCTCAGAATCAGATTTAGTTTCTGTGTCTCCCATGGCAACATTTGAAAGTAAGTTTGCAATACATTAGAGACAGGATCTCTAACCATATTCCCATAATCTCCAGAAGCATGGAAAGATCTAAGTGTTGATAAATGTAAAGATGGGGGCAAGATTTTTCTGATTCTCTCCTGAACTCTTACTGCTGAATCAAAAGAATGAACTCTCATTGGTTGTGCCAACCTTCTAAAAGGAGGGCTATCATGTTGATTAGACCGCTGAACACTTCCAGCTGCAACGGCATTGGCTGGAGGTTCGGTTCCAGTCCATGCAGAGTCTATTTTCTCAGAAAGATTGGACTCACTTGATGATAAACACTCGGATAATGTTCTGTTAAGATCACCATCTGAATTTACTTTCTCTCCCTCAATATATGTAAATGATCCCGATGCACAAGGTTCAAGTGTGTCATCTGGCTCTGTAAGCATATGACCATCATGAGACACGTGCAATTTTGAAGGTTGGGTATTATTTTGCTCTAGTCCAGAGTCAAAATTCTGATCCTTGTGAAACGAGTCAACTCTCAATTCTTTAAAATCTGCACATAATTCATTTTCTTGTTTAACCTTCAAACTGAAACTTCTTTTAATAAGAGTGCCTAATGAGTGCAGCCGGTGATCCCAAACATGTGAACCAATAAGAAGAGAACGTCTCAAGCGATTTAGTTCCAGAATGTCTAATGCCATCTTCCCTGGTTGTGGGTTCACTCTGCCAGACTGTAGCAAACACTACATAAACATGCATGAGAAAAGAGGAAAAGGAACGGGAAATTAGATACATAAGCACAATACATATTCATCAGTAAAATATCAGAATGAACACACACATGCAAACGCTTGTGCCCTACAAGTTACTACAAAACCAAGTACCATAAGATAAAAATAATACATTAAATAGGCAGCATATATTAATTAGTTTGCTCACATGATAATCAGTTCTTTCTCTCCGAAGCATATCCTTCAGATCCAGTATATGGTTTTGAATGTCACAAGCATCTGACGACTCATTTTCAGTACCAGGAGACACAATCTTTGTTTCCAACTGGTCAAGCACATTGGATATCTCCACATACAGTGTTTCCACTTTAATAAAAAGCTGCAGAAAAGAATAAGCAAGTTAAAAATTTTAAGCCAACAAGCTGATAAACCAAAATTCACAGACACTCTAGAATGTAAAATATTGTTCAGAACTATATTTAAAATAGCAAAGCAAATATTAACAGTAGTTTATTTTATATCACCTCTTCTGCCTCCTTTCTAACCCACTCCTCTTGGATGTGGCCGAATTCCAACTCAGATGGGGGTAGATGGACGGAAAGAATATCAATAGGAGAATACCGGAAGAAAGCAACCATGCTCCCAAACCTGTTACATCAGGTTATTGGTCACCTTTCAAGCACAGATAACCAACACAATAACAAAATAATAGATTGGTAATTCCTTGTCATGAAATTTACCCATAAAAACGGAGGCAATCCCTCTGCAAAGAATGTCCACAGGTCGCAACACGATTAGCAGTTGCATGGTTTGAAAAGCTAAGTTCCAAGAACTTTCCAAAAGATAATCCCCAAGCAGCATCGGACATAACAACTCTTCGGGTTGCGGGTGGAACTCCATCCTCAAATGGACACTTCAGACACCGGTGCCACATCCAAATTTTGCCATCTCTTTCCCCAGGTAACTTAACAGAGGGAAGGCGCCTAACATTGATTGTAAGATTTCCTTGCTGGTGGGTAAAACAAAGGACATGAGCCTCTGCTGGCTCTTTACAAGACTGACAGCAACATGCCTGGAAAAGAGCAATTCAAGTCATTTCACTTTAGAATTAACTAGTACCAGTAAACACCGAAATAATAACACCTTACCTGATCGAACAGATCATCACGAAGATATCTCCCAAGAGGCTTATCAAAGGAGCCATAGAATTTTATGCGCAGTAACCTAGTACGTTCACATACAGTTCCTTTTGATACACAATGGCTGGAAAAGTACACCAATATGCTCTGATGACCATCAGTGGCAGAAAAGTATTCAGCAGAAAGCTCATCCTCATTAGTCTTATCTTTGGGTGAGTCAGCAACTTCACCACATTCCCTCTCCTCTCGAACCATGGTTTGTTGCAATTCTGATTGCAAAAAGTCTCTGGTACTAAACTTAGTGTCTCCCTCTAATTCATTGTACTGATGTAAATAATCTGATTCTAAAGTCAAATTAGATGTTAAATTATTAGAGAATGAATCAGAGAGTACACTCTCATCCCTATAATCTGCAATGGCACCTGTATATGAATGAGAACTAAGGTCATCAAGAAGCTCTGGCACAGATCCCAAATTTTCATGATTTAAATCAAAGCCAACAAAGTCATTCACTCTAGAAGCATCGTCAGCCTCTGATTGGCTAGTGATTATAGAAAAGGTGTTTGATATCATAGAAATATTGGTGTCAGCAGTTGCACTCTCTGGCAAGTCAATAGTGTTTTTTACTACCATTTTAGGTAGGGTAGCACCCTCATCAGCAAGGAATGAGGTCTCAAGTGATAAGTGATAAGCTGCAAAAACTGCATATTGCACAACGTGTTTAATTTTCTTTAGTTCTTCACGGCATGTGCCCTTCAACAAGACCTATAATAGGAATCAAATCAGAAACAAGCACCATGGCACATCCACATCCATCCATACCTTACAGGAAAAAAAAAGCATGTAAAAATACAGACAGAAAGAAAAGAAAAAGGAATACCGTGCATCCCAAACGCCGTGGACAACCTTCAAAAAACATTAATGTTTTGGGCTTTTTGTTTAACTGATTAGCAGCCTCATGATCTTCCACCATTCTGTCTAACCGGAACAACTCACAGTGCCCCAATCGTGCTTTAGATAAAGCATCCACTGATGGAGTGACAAGAGCACCAGTGCACCGAGCAATTCGCTCCAGCAAAGGCCTTTTGACATTCAACACCAAGGAGATTTCCTTTTCCAGCAAATATTTCTGGGCACATGAAGCTACACTTTTTTCTACCAGTAAAACATTTGGTCGAAGAGCCTCAATTTTTGAAATGATCATCTTCAGATGATCACTTTCCTGCCAGCAATTACAAATCAGAATTCTTTCCAAGGAAAAATAACCTTAACTGGAAGACACGTTAATCCATATGTGAGATGAAGGCACCTGTTGTAACAATGTATCAAAAGAAGCCAATTGATTTGGGACTTTTTGATATTCCAGCGCTCCTCCTAAAAGCAGTAGCCTAGGCTTTTTGTATTGAGAGGTCATGCGCTTATGCTTAATATTTTTCGTGCAAACAACTCCTTTGATAAGGGTGCTGCAAAATGAAAAACCATCATTTAATGGTTAATCACCTAAAAATGTCTAGGAACAGGGCAGTGATTTAAATCATATACAGGCAAATTTCAAAAGATATTTTACCTCTCACTTGGTCTTCCAGATGCTATACATTTCACCTTTACATAATTACCAGGATCCATACTGCCACCTTTGCTAGTATCTGGTCTCACGAAGTTAGCAGCATCCCAAGCTACCGTTGCAACTATGTCAAGCCAGTCCTCAGAATCATCTTTCTTCCCAATTTCAATTCCCTCTCCCAGTAAAAGCTGTGAAACAAGAGCCCTAAAATGCCCTTCAATGACAGCTTTTAAAGGTTCCTTGTTTCCCTCGTTATGTTTCTCCTTTGCAGGAAACATATTAGATAGACTGCTACTGGATGAGAACAAGGCACCTGAGTCACCAATATCATCATCCTCATCGTCATATGCAAAGAAATTACCTTCTGCATCATCATTTTCATTATCAGGCGGTGGGGGAAACCAAATAAGACCATTGTTTTCAAAATCCAATGGCCTCTGCGAAATCTCATTCTGGTTTCGAAAAATAGACAAGTCATCAGAAAAATAAGCAGTAGTATATGCATCCTCAGTCCCCAGTTCAGGCTTTCTTAAAACAGCCATACTTTGTTGAGCAAAGGAACCATCACTCTGAGGGATGAGGCTTTTCCCCTGCTCCTTCTGTACATAAAGCCCAGCCCTACTAGAAGTAAAATCAATCCTAGAAGGGCTATCTGAAGGACTTGACCCCACAGAATTATAGTTATAAGAGTCATGTCTAGCACTAACGCTACGTGAATCTATATCTGAATTATTATCACAATATGTACGTGATGGGCTGAGAACATGCTTCATAGAATCCTCCATCCCTTCATCGTCACTCCTACATTTATACACAACACATATCAAGCACAAAGTAGTTTTCAGGAAGAGGGATTACTGGGATTATGCAAATTTCAAACAATTATAAAAGATCATTTGTTCACAAATTCAAGGATAAGAAAACGTATATGTAGGAAAATATATTCATAAAGTAAATTACAAATGAAAATCTACCCTTTCAATTGTCATAGTCATAGAACACTATTATGTTGAGATATCAGATATCAATATCTTTCAAATAACTTACAAAAAATAAATAAAACAAAAACATATAACTTCTTGTAACAAAGATGAAAATATACCTTAAGGTAGATGGATGAGTAGATACCGAAGGGTGAAGACCAGATGAGGTCACACTCTTGTTGACCAATAAACAAGGATAACATCCGTAATAATGGTCATGAAAATATTGATCAAAGTGAGATCCCTGATTCAATTCACCATGGAGAGGAGAACTGATTCTATCACTCTCAACACTAAAACATGGAGAAGGTGGCTCAGGACTTTGTCTTGGACTCTCTTGTGGAGAGACAGAAGGGTGCACTTTCTCACTACACTTCTTCTGACCCTCATAACACATCCTCCTATTGGCATCAGAACAGAACTTGCAGGACCTAATGGTTTCCCTTAATCCAGTGTTATCAGATTCAACATTTGTTAGATCACAACCCATGATGCATTTCCCACACAACCAACGGCCACAGCTTTTGCAATTGTACTTGTGTTGAGCCATTTCACCAAAATTTTTATTGCACTCACAACACATTTTGCAGTCACTATTGAGCATATCAAACTTCTCAGACAAACAACACAAATCACTTCCTCCCCAAGAAATCCAAGACCTTACCTTTTCTATTAGATCTAATAGAGAACTATCAGGTATTCCCATATAAGATGTAATGACCCAACAAAGAACTCAGCCACTGCCTCAAAAAAAAAAAAAAACTCTACTCTTCCCTCTGTTAATTTCAGTATAGGAATCAATTTTCTTTCACAGAACCGAAAAACAAAAGCAAAATCCTATCTTTTTGCACCAAATAACTGATCACTAAAATTGTCTAAAAATAAAAAAGTGAAGAGTATTGGTAATAAAACCCCCGAAAAAATTGGGGGTGACTGTGATTTTTTTTAATCAAATTTAAAAAAAAAAAAAATCTTTTTTTTATGTTTTAATTTTTGGCAATTGCAAATCCTCCAGGGAATCAAATAATATCAAAGGAGGAGACGACAACTATAACAACGACGAGAATCTAGGATTCCTCAATCAAACTATATTTACACCGAAAATAAAAAACCTACCCAAATAACCACTTGACCCATGGAACAACAATGTTTCAATTTCAAACACCACAAAGCCGGAAAAAAAAAAAAAACAGAGAGAATTTTTTTCCCCCAAAACAAGTAAGAAAAGCACGAAACTTTGAAATGCTAGTGAGACCCCACAAAACTAACCGATCCCCAAATCACCCAGAATGCAATGAGGAACCGAATCAAGCATTACCCCGAGAAAAGAAACAAGACCCTTAATTGAAAAAACGAGTTTTTTTTCTGTGTGTTTAGAAGTAAAAGGCAAAGTGTTTGAAACCCTGAAGAAGAAGAAGAAGAAGAAGAGAAAAAAAGAAAAAGTGTGAATGAAGGAAGAAAGTTTATTAAATGATGGGAAGAATTAGAATGAAAAGGAAAAAGAGTAGAAGTACGGAGAAGGTTCCCTTTGCACCGGAATACCCTCGCATCTCACACAACAACAACAACGCCACTTCCTTCTTACCCATCTTTCTCGCCTTCACTGCTTTCCTTTCTTTTCTTTTCTTTTCTTTTCTTTTCTCTCTCCTACTACCTTATTACTTTATATTATTATTATCTTTATTTGTTATTGAAAATATTAGAGAGAGAGAGAGAGAGAGGATGATCAGGATGATATACCACGTTTGAATGCAGGAAATAGCTCCTTATTTAAATACAGCACAAAAATACTCAATTTATCATATTTTAAAAATAATATTAATAATAAAGACTGAAACTTGAAACTTTATTGAATAAGAGATTCCATTTTAATTATATTTTAAACTATTTATTATATAATAAAAAATACAAACTAGTGTAGGTTATATTAGATCTATATGTAGAAAATAATTTATTTAAGGGAAGAATCCGTGTCTGTATAACTTAATTTATGTAAAAGATAAAATATATATATATATATATATTAATTTACTTTTAATATATGCACCACATGAATAACCTAATTAATATAAAAGATAAGAAATATATTAAATGATTTTCAATGAAATTCTATATATTAGTTGTATTTTAGTATATGTACCAAGAACACGTGATATAAAAATATTAAACGTGAACAAATATAACAAAAGCTCAAATCTTGTGATGTGTTAAGTGAAATTTCTTAATCAGACTTTTAAGAAGATGTTAGTTACTAATAAGATAAATATATGCATACTAATATAGTGATTAATACAACTGGGAAACTATTATTCTATGAGAATAATAATAATTGTAATAATAAGTTTGTAAAGGAATAATTGTATTAATAACTATGTTATTTAATTTGTTGATTATTCGAAGAGAGCACGCAATATACTATATCTTATTTTTTAATAAAAAAATTGATAAGTGATGATTCCTTTTCGGATGTTACTAAAACCTAAAATATAAGAGTGTAGTTGAGTTTTTTATTTGTGTCTTTCTTCTTATAGATCGAATATAAGCATGGCTATTGCATAGGTAGGGTTTAATTAGTATATAATACCATTATCTTCAATCGTACTATCCCTAGTTAATTAATCGGTTTGGTTTTTTCTATCTGTTTTCTAAACTTCCTTTGTTTTGATCTGTCCACAATTGCTTTGTTTCCTGTTCATTGGTCAGCATCAGTGTGTAGACCACAGGTTGAACTCTTTTTATCATCACTTTTTTATATTTACAATAATAACAAGACCAAAAAATAATATTTTCTTCCCTTTTTTTTATTCGTGATTATGGATTGAGAAATAAATGATACTCTTCTATATTTATTTTATTTGTTTTCTCAAAAACAAATATTAATATATACAGAAAATTTTGATGAGAAGAATAAATTTCATAACTCCATAATTATAGTAAATATAAATCGCAACTTAAAAGCCATTACTCATCCGACACTAATGTGGAAAATCTTAAATATTATGTTCACATGCGGTGTGCGCTCGTAATCCGATTACTTTAAAAACAAACGCCTATGATGTCAAACTACCACTATGCATTTTTTTATTTGCAAGTTTATTTTTTTTAATCATTATTGAATTAAATGATATATCTAGCAATTAGTTTGGGTGAAACTGTTTCTGAACCTTTTAAGCAAAATCTTAAATTTGATTCCAATTAATACAGATATATGATCAGAAAAGAAAAGTAACTAAGTGTTTGGTACACAAAAAAAATTATAATTTTCCAAACATGTTAAATTGGGAAAATTAATTTCCTATGGTTTATTTCTCTTTAAAATAAATCCTAAAAAATATTGCTCCATAGATGTTATTTTTATCTCAATTACTTAAAAAAAAATTTATAAAAAAGGTTAAGAATCCAATTTTCTAAAATTATTTTTTACTAATATAAAAATATCTCTTTACTTTTATCAAGTTATTTAATGTGATAAATAACTATTTTTAAAAAAAATACTGAAAAACTTAAACATAAAAATATTTATTTCTCAAAAGCATTTATAACAACTAAATAAATTTGACTCATTTTTAACAATCACAATTCTTAAGTTTCATAATTTTCGAGCATAAAAGAGAAAAAGTTTCCACCAAACGTACTTTCAAAATGACCAACCTTTCCCTCAACGAAAAATAATTATCAACAAAACCTATGGGTAATGTTACCTAAAAATTAAATATTACATGTATAAATATAACTATAACAGTTTAACTAGACATTGTGTTTTAATTATTGTGTAATTATTTTAATATAATGAATAACTAAACATTGTGAACCATAAATTCTAAAATATTTAAAACAACATCATTAAATTAACAGAAAACAACATAATTAAATTAACAGTTTATTAATTTTGCTTAACATATCAGTTAGAGAATGGTCATTGACCATTGCTGGACATAACGGGCGTATTATAATATTAAAATATTAATATTTTTTACCACTTCAGCATTTTCTAAAGACGGTAAATTGAAACTTTTTCTCTAATAATCTTTTAGCTCATTTAAAATTTATAATATAAACATTTATTTTAATTCTGAATATTTTTTTTATAATTAGATAAATATAACTTTGTAATTTCTTAAAAAGTAAATTAATTTCTAAACTCATTTGCTAAATATATCAGATTTTGTTATTTTATGTAAAAATTGGTATAAAAAATTCAAATTTATGATGGTAGGAATCAAGACAAAAATCTTCTTAAAAAGTTTATTCTAATTAAAATAATAGATAAATGTTTTGATTTAGAGGTTATGAAGGACAAAATTTCCAATTTTTTTATACGTTTCAAAGCTTGTGGTGACAAGTTTGTCTTTCTTTCATCTCTAAAGACAACACAATTAGGACCAATAATGTTTATTGTTTACTTTTACGTAAATATATTTTAAAAAATATAAATATCTTAAAAAATTAAAAATTTTAATTTTATCTGGATGATTGTCTAAAAAAAAATTCTCTGTCAATATATAATAATCATATTCTTTTTTAAATCCATATAAAATGTTCTCCAGTCAAAATTCAAGATCATCATCCTAAATAATGTCATGAAAAATGATTCATCTCAAATTCAGAAGCCCACGACCAATGAACACTACTAAATCTTGTCACAGTACATAAAATCTCAAAAATATTACAAATATTAAAAATTTAATATTATTAAACTAAGAAATTGAATGGAATAATCAAAGTTGATCGTCTGCAAAAGCATATATAAAAAATAACTACTAGGCTTAATTTTTCTTTGATGAGGAACTACCTTCCATATAGTTGAAGTTTTCTAAAATAGAATTTTTCACGCCTAGCTAATGTGACCGTTCTTGAATCTAGATGTTGATTCCAACACTATTGCTGAAATGTGTATCATATGTTGACAAGCTACATATATTTTAAGATACACTGTATGTATACCTTGTGAATATATTTATATTTCAACGTATTAAACATGATGACATAATATAATAAAATATAATTTTTTTTAATTTTGATATTTTATCTCATTATTTCATGTTATTGTCATGTGAATATATATACTAAACTATATATTATTTATTAAATATTAAACTTATATCATATAATTTCATACTTTATTATCACGTCAACATATTTGTTTAATTTGTTAACAAAAAAATTACGAAAGAACTTGGTTATAAATGTTAACAAACTTTAAGAACTTCATTAGATCAATTATAAATGTAAAGACCTAAATTTCATAATGCATACTGGTCACTAAAAGTACAACTAAGTCTGAATAAATACTTTTAGTTATAGAAATTGTGTTATAATAAAATTTTCATAATAATAAATATTTTTTTATATTCATTAAACTTTATATTTATAAAATTATTTTTAATTTTTTTGATAATTTATTTAAGTAATTGTTGAAATATAGTTTAAGAATATAGATAATAATAATATATCAATGAGGCAAGAAATTAAAACCTTAAAAATATTTTTTCAAATAGATGACTACAAATACTGTAGCTGAAGAGTGTCCTCCAATAACATTTTTGTCAGATACTTATTCTAATTAATATATGAAGAAAATTTATTCATTTATTATACTTGATGTCAAATCACCAAAATTTTATATTTAAGAAAAATTATTTAATTAATATGATAATCATGTTCATAATTGATTTCTTTGTCAAGTTGATGTTTGATTGATTATGCTTTTGAAAAAATTAATAATAAAGATAATTATATTAAGAGAAAACAAAATAACGATAGTAATACCATGTAATAAAATCATCCTTTATAGGTCAATTAAAATTTTTCTCCTTCATTTTGTTTCAATGTATATTTTTAGTTATTTAAGTTTAATTTTCTTTTTTTAATTTTCTTAAAAAAATTGTCACTATTTTTAATATCTTTAGTAAATTTTTTAATTAAGTTATTAAATGAGAACTATTTGTGACAGTTTTCATGGAAAAAATATATTTTAATTGCCACAAAGTAATACTTATTAATACACTTAACAGAAAATTCAATGAGATAAAAAATATTAATAAAAATTTGTTTGAGACTAAAAACAAAAATTTAAATAAAATAAAGAAGAATGTTAATTAATCATTTATAAATTATACTCAATTGATAACAAATATCTATACATAAAATCAATATTAACTTGCTCTGCATATCATACAATACACACGTTACTGTTTTTTTTACAACATACCTAACTAGTTATTATACATATTATAACTTGTGAAATTATTTTTCTTAAATTCTGAGACTTATGTTTAAGTTTTTAAATTTATACTTATACAAACATTAATTAAGTGTATAATGAGATAAGTTCGAATAATTTACACATTTTATCCGTCTTCACCCGTTCTCATTGTGAATTAGAAAAGCTTGACGATCGAGTAAAATAGAAGGCAAAACGAACCAACGAATTTGAGTAAATTAATAGATATTCTATACATGTGCAGTGAAGGAAAAAGTAGGAATGGCAAAATATATCTACTATTCTTGTCATATTAGCTATAACTATTGAATGTTATTGAACTTGGATAATTACTGCATTTATTTCGTATTACTAAGTCCTAGCTAAAATTTAATTAATAACCATAAAAAATCACAAGGAACATATAATAAAAACCAATTTGCAATTCTAAACTTCCACTAGCCAACTTGTCCATTTATTTGTGATAATGTATTGGAAAGCTTGTACATATTATAATATCTTTATATTTGCTTTGAATACTTATATAGAGTAGGACATATTTTGTTACTTAAAAGTGTAAATGTCCACTAATTTAGTATTTTTTTAAAAATTATAATTTTTAAAAAATGCGACATTTTAGTATTTTAATCTGTAAATAATACTAATTCTCATTTTAAACCCTGTTTATTATCATCTCAATCTCTAATTTAAAAATAAAAAAAGAGTAAATAATTAAGTTCGACAATAAAAATATAATAATTAATTAAATTTAAATATTAAAATAACCATAAATTTCTTTCGTAAATTTTATTATTTTTCATATTTTAATCTCACTGTCTAAACATTTAGCCAAAATATGTAAAAGAAAAAACGAACAAATCAGGGTAAATTATAATAATACAAAACTAAAAGACAAAATGTCAAATCATATATAATAAAATGAAGTTACAAAGGAAATTAAATCACTTAACCAATATATAGATCAATCATGACTAGGTAGAATTGTTTTAACTTAATTAACAGTCTCAATTTTAATTTTAAATATATATATATATATATATATATTTATATTAAATATACAGAAAAAAAAATATTTGAACAAGATTGCTTCTCATGGATACATGACATATGTGTTTTCTAAAAAAAAGAAAAGAAAAACTACTTAAACTAGGAAAATAATCAAGATCTTGAATCTCCTTTTGTAACCGATATGAAAACAGTGTTCCTGAATTATGAATGCCTCCTATATTAACATATTGGTTTCTATAGTATCAATTTGAAAATTAGAACTATGATTTGGGTCAAATATTGAAATGCAAATATACTCTAAAGATAGTTTTAATTTAAGTAATGAAATATAAACATATGCAAAGTATTTTGGGAAATAAAATGAGATGCCCCATGCAATATGAATAGTTAAGAAAAGGGTTTGGTAGTATTAGCATCAAGAAAGTGTTTGGTAGCCAGACAACATCTACAAAGGATGTGTGCTTGCTGAGTTGTGCCGAAAGATACAATGCCTTTTCTTTCAAAATTTCTTTCTCTCATTATTAAGTACATGTACTTTGTTGGTCTTTTCTTTGGTACACCATAATTCTCTAATACACACACACATTTTCCTTGCGTTAGCAAATTTGGAATTCTCTATCATACATTTTTTAAGTCTTAACTCCAAACGCTTAAATTTGTTTAATCACAACTTGGATATAAAATTCCTTAATGTGCCTTATGTTGTGGTCTATCTATTAGTTACATCATTGTTACACCCAAATAGTAACTAAAAGATAAAAAAGAAGAGTAAGAGAAACCGCCCTTGAAGCTATTAAACAGACAAATATGCTTGTTCTATATAAGATCATATGACTCATCTCCATGTGGGACGGTCTCATACTTTGTGACTTATATCTTTGGTTGGTAGAGAGGAATCAATCTCACCTTTCTTTAATTGTGTGATGCTTGTCAAATTCAAAGGCCATAAACAACACCCCACCCAATTTCTTCAATTATATTTTCATTTCCAATTTAATTTTTTGAATTATATATGATGTGTAATTTAAAAATCAAGCTTAAGTTAATATTAATTTCAATAATGAAGTTAACTGTTTATTCCATACTTTCACAGTGAAGTTGTTTATTGGCAGTTAGTAATTAAGGAAGCTTTAACTACTCTTTCAAGTTGTGTTATACTTTTAGAGCTAATTCAAAGTGAAATTAATTCATTGACGTGGAGTTTGTGTAATTTATTACTACACTGTATAAAAGGTCAAATCCATTAGCATAGAACACGCTATTGAATTACAATTTTTTAAAGCTTTTAACCGATCGCAGCCTTCAATTGACTTTCTTTCCTCTGAAATAAACTGTGTTTCTTACCAAATTTTGGTTCCAATTCTTTTTAAAGATTCACATATTGTTTTCAACACAAACTCATCTTTTAAAACATATGTAAATATATAAAATTTCAATCTAAAAATTAAATTTAGTTCTTGTAAAATAAACGATAAATTTCAAAAAAAGTGAAATTATATAACTGTTAATCATTAATTTTCAATCAATAATTAAGATTGATATATATAAATAAGTATAACAAATTATCTTGTTTAAGAAGTAGTAGTAGAACTTTTGATCCTTAACATGATCCCAATGACTTTTGATCCTTAACATTATCCCAATGACAAGTAGTTATTAATAAGAATGAGATACAATAGAAGTGAAGCATGATGCTAGCTATATTGTCATGATGCACTTGAGAACCAAGTTAGTCCTTAATCACAAAGATTAGTATTAGGACCTACATGAGGGAGCTATTTAGTATCTTTTGGCAATACTATGACTAAAACATAGCCAAATAGTCTCTTATGGTGTGCATCTATGTCTCCCTTACATTGGTCGGCTTGACAATATTCCCAATAAGTTAAGGACAAACACACCCACTAATCCTCAATTGTGTTATGTCACACTCAAAAGTTTTCACTAATCAATCGGTAAATATCTCAATCATACATGCTGCTAATTGACACTAATTATACTTTTTGGCTATTCCTAATTAAACTTTTTTAGATCAATCTGAAAATTTATTTCAATAATGAATCAAATTATAGCTAGAATCATGAGGGATCCACCTTGATGACTGCGGGGACAGTTGCCCACTAACACTTTAAAGTTTACATGCATTATAATCTCATCCCCTAGATGATTTAATATTTTAAAATTAAAATTAAGCTTAACTAAAAATAAACTTGTAGACATTTTTACCTAACAGTTTTTCTATACATTAATTGAAGATTTAATAATTTTTAAAATTATTTTATATAGGATTAATTTTGGAAATTTCTCCGGACGAAGGAATTTTAGAAGAAAAAAATAAAATAAAAAAACAAAGAAATAGTTAAAATTATTTTTTTATTAGCTAAAATTTTTTCTTTTAACTCTTTTAATTTTTTTAAAATAATATACAAATTTCAACAAATTATTTTAATTCTTGAAAAAATAATATTTCTTCTTCTTATTTTTTTTCTCCAATAAATCCTTACAGAGGAGAAACACCCGATATTATATATATAATTTATAACTAACATAACAATGCGTTTTTAAAACTAGGGAGATCAGTGATCCTTTTATAAAATTTATGAAGACTAAATTTTTGTTTATATATCTATACTTTTAAAAATTATAACATTTTCAATACTTCAATTTTATGATGTTATTTTGGTGAACAAGTTTATATACAAATATTGTCCCCACAACTTCAATTTTCTGGATCTGTTACTAATTAGAATAAATTTTTGTTTAAATAAATTTTTCGAAAACAACTTTAAAATAGTTAATTTCAGTTGGATATAAAAAAAGTTCAATTTTTATATACAGTAAACTACAAAAAATAATAAGTATAAAGGTGAAAGAAAAAAATGTAAAGAAAAGTTAGAAATGATTTAGGAATAATGGTTTTTAAGAAGAAAAAAATTGTTTACTTATAATAACACACGCAACTTATTTTTGTAAATTTTGTTTTACTAAACAATAGCTAAAATCCACAGAATAATTTCTTCAAAGATGCTCTAATAATCTTTTGAAGTATTGAATTCAATTTAAAGACTGACATCTTCTTGGTAAATACTTTTCCATATACATACAAAATAAAGATGAAATTTCTGACCACAAATAATTTAATGGATATAATAATGACCGACCATATTATATCATTTTAGAGTGCTAAGCTAATGCTAATGCTAATGCCTAATGGCAACACCAAATGTTGATTGATTAGACCTTCTCTAGTTGAAATTTGAAGATTATAATGACAAGTGAAACTTGTAAGGGAAATTAAAGGAACGTGTGAGATGGTAATTGCTAATTGCCAATTGGTGAAGGTTTTCAACTTGTTAAAAGAAAAAATTGATACCCTTTGGATAGATAGATAAGTTAATAGTTCATTTGCTTTTTGGTACAAAGTTTGGTACCACTTTTAAAGTGCCCTTGTCCTCACAGTTTTACTTCTTCTGAGCTGTTTCAACTACTGCTCTGAGTGTTAGTTTATATTCCACTGGGACACACTGGTGGTGTGGTATTCTAGGCCTTATACTCGTCTTTATTTATAAGTTTCTCTCATGTTGTATTCTTCTGACTGTCTGGTGAAATCATTATTTAGATTCTAAGTTTCCACCCTCAAAACTCCAAACTTACACTCTAGGATTCTATTTCTATACAAATGATGAAGTGACTTGTGTCTTTCCATGAGCAGTCAGTGCCCATACCCTACAATAAATAAATGTCTATATATGTTTGATCAGACTCTACATATAGTTCTTGTTGTGTGTGTTAATTTTTTTGTGTTGAAGGCAGTTATGACCCCTGTTTGAGGAGGCTTTGTCCTCATTTATATGGAGTGTATCAATGTAGACACAGTAGGTGGTTACAACAGATTATAGTGCCCATTTTCGTGTGTCTCTCTTAAACACTTTATGGACCAACCATATTGCCATGCCCGTTTAATTAAATTTCACTTCAATATGGTTTTTCATCCATCGAAAATTACAAAAAACTCAAACAATGAAGGAAATAAGCCATTCTGGATTATATAAAATGCATATGCATGTGCCTTACTTTACCCACCAGTCATCATCAACAGCACATACACATTCATCCGTTAGATTCTTTACCACTAAGTCATGAAAATGAGTACTGTAGCGTTAAAGGGAGGCCGCAGCGCCACCTAGAATTGACACTATTTTAGTGGTGCTAGTTTCCTTCTTTATTCTTTCACTAAAGTGATCACTAGAAAAATTGAAAACTTTTTTATGCCACTTTGGCTGAACTTAACCCAATAATAAGTTATCATGGTTCATCCCTTCAAGATAGCAGAATTTTGGCGAGTTTAGATGCTTGATTTGGAATGAAATTGGTTAAAATGGATTTTGAAGTTGTATGATCTATAATTTTGATTTTTAAGGGGTTGTAGTTGAGCAGGTACATGAGTGTTGTAAAATCAAATCGCTTGTCTTCTATTCACACTAATATATATAAAAAATTGAATATAATAAAATTGATTCGGAATGAAACTGGTTAAGATGAATTTTGAAGTAAAATGATATATGTTCAAATGTTTTTATTATAAAATTAAGTCTATAATAAAATTCAGGATAAAATTGTTGATAAAATTAATTTGGAATGAATTTAATTTTGATTAAAATGATTTTTAAGTGATATGAATATGTTTAGATATTTTTATTATAAAATTAAGGTTTGGATAAAACTTTTTATCTAACATAAAAATCATTCAAAATTATTTTGACTTATAATTAGTGATGAGAATAGTTTTGACAGCTTAGCAGGGAGCCCTGGTCTGTATTCGATTATATTGGTATGACCTGTTTTATAAATAAATTAGGTCCAATTTAATGTTATGATTTATTTTTTTAATGAGCAGACATTAACTTATCCGGTCGATTGAAATTGATATTAAAAATATAATAACAACAGAATTCAAATAAATCAAAAATTACTCAGTATTATACCACAATATTTTTTTATTACAAATATTATAAAAAAATATATCTATATTTCAAATAAGTTTGCCTTGAAAACATATCTCATTAACATACTTTTGTAAATAGATCTTTACAAATAGACTTTACAAATTGACATTTATAGATAAATTTAGAGAAATAGACTGACCTATCAAGTCACAGACCAATCCAAATTTTTTAAATAGGTCAGAACAAGAAAAAAAATAAAATTTATTACAAACCACATGTCATACTTAAATGTAGAAAATAAAAAATAAGTCTAACCTTAAACATTGAGTCTGACTTATTCCCACTTGAACTTGTTATCAATTTAAGATAACAAAATAATTATAAATTTTATTCAACATGAAATTAATTGTATCAAAATTTATTTAAAATAAATATTAGACTCTAGATTAACTTTATAACGTGAAATTAAACACACTTAATATTTTAGCAAGAGTAATTATAACATAATTTAAGACTAGAGATATAATCTCAATTAATTTGATATATAATTGTGTTTTTTAATTTATAAAAGAGAAAAAAAACATGCATAATCAATTACAATTAAATTTATTTGTTGATGTAATAAAAATTTTTAAAAATTGATCGATGATATAAAATTATTTTATATTATGCATCGTCTTTAAATTGTTATAAAAAAAAGTTAATAAAATTTAATTTGTGCGGCACAAATTAATCAAGACTAATAGCACGAGGCTATCTAATAATTTAATTTGATAATTTGAACGGCTAAATCCAATTAGGTAAGAGATTATCTAAGGTTGGCGTGTAAAGCTCTAAACTTGAGCTAAGATGATAACTCGTTACCCAATTGGGACATGCTGCTCACATAGATTTCAAGATTGTGCCAACACTAAACAATGTTACAAAAACAGAGTTATCCATCATACTACACAATTTCAAGATGTTGAACATAGAAGAGACGTAATGGAAATGGAAGTGAAAATGAAAACGAATAAGACTGCGGATATAGCTGCAAGAAAAGAATCTAGAGTTAGGCAGAACAAATATGACTTTTCATTATAACAAATAAATAATCTCAATCCAATAGTCTTCTTTTCAAGTGTATCTCTTTTCTTAGGATATACTTTCTTTCAGGTGGAAGCCTATTCTAATTAACTCATCAACAGAATATGTTATCCCATTAATCAAAGAATTAAAAACAAAAAAGAAAAGAAAAGCAATAATCTGATCACACAAATAACACAGCAACCTTCACATTTTTAAGAAATGTGACTTAATCACATCACTTAATTCTAGTATCACTTGTTAAGAATGCAACATAATAAAATAGTGAAAATACTTTTTTTAATGATTTACTTTTCCTCAAATAGAGGCCTTCAATTTGTTTTAGTTTTCTTACTCTCCTATATCAATTTCATGTTGTTTTCTTTGTATCAAATATTAATTATATTTAGAATGATCGTGTTTTAAGAAAATAATTTAGATTAAAATAGATTTTGAAATGAATTAATATATCTATGTGTGTATATATATATATATGCATTTTTTTATAAATAAATATTTAGTAAATTTTGATATAAATTTTTGCCCAAATTTTGTAGCAAAAGAGTTACATTTTTCTTTGTCAAGATCACATTAACTCCACGCAAAATTGCATTAATTACTATTGTTTATTGCAAAACCAAACATTTTGACATTACTAACTTACATTCTCTCGATTTTTAACGTCAAATAAGAAGTAAATGTTCAAGCTCCTTTTGTCAACTTTTTTATTTGACGTGCAAGGCTGAAAATCAAACCAAATATATATATATATATATATATATATATATATATATATATATATATATATATATTATATTATATATATAATATAATATAATGTGGTATTTGGTTGGTTTTTTTTTTTTTTTTATTTTTACTGAAAATATAAATTAGAGGTAAAAACGTGTATAATTAATTTTTTAAAAATATTTTTTTAAAATTAAATGAAAATAACAAAATACTGTATCACCGTTTTCACAGTTTTTAGAAACTTATTTTCAAACAATAAAAAATAAAAATAAAAACAAAAACAAAAAATAATTCCTAAAACCAAACATGACCTAATATTTCATGTATTTTTTTAAACTAAATATTTATATTTAGATAGTAGTATTAAATTTTTTCATATTTTGTAACACCATTTGTACAATAATTCGCTTAACCCGTTTATGTCACACTTTATAAAGAAGTGCGTTAGGGATGACAACAAAGTTAGTTTGGAGTAAGTTTGAATCTTAATCTCACCTTTGTTAAGGGATAGTGGATGAATTTGGGGTAAATTTATAAGAGATGGGTGACTAATTAAAACTCAATCTCATCACCGTCGGAGTAAGAATAAAATAAAAAAACCTACACACTTTTTAAGCCCAACTTGTGCATTACAATATAA
Source organism: Hylodesmum podocarpum (assembly GCA_026586105.1). Lineage (NCBI taxonomy): Eukaryota > Viridiplantae > Streptophyta > Magnoliopsida > Fabales > Fabaceae > Hylodesmum > Hylodesmum podocarpum. The sequence continues at coordinate 2,346,247 of JALJEV010000730.1, read as the reverse complement.
TTTGCTTATAAAAAGTACACACTTTTTAAAAATATTTAACATTTATTAATATATAAATATAAACACATTTTAATTTAAATAATATATAAATATTAATCACAAAATACGAAGTTTAAGAATTAAAATATTTTTTTAATTAATTGTGTGATTTCAATTTTATTATTTAATTATTATTATTATTTTAAATTATTTATTTATTATGATAAACATAACTAATAATTAAATAAAAAAGGAAGAAAAATATGATAAATGGAAAAGGAGAAGAAATATATAAAAAAATAAAAAATCTTATGTTATTGGATGATAAAGCAAGAAAATACACATTTTGACTTTTGTGATAAATATTTTAAAAGATATATTTGAGAAATTTTTTATTTTCTTGATAATATATCAAAAATCAAATTCGTTTTTACAATCACAATTCTTTTTTCTTGCGAACATTTTCTAGATTCTAGTACAAGGTCATTTTCAAACTAGAAAAATAAAAATAAAAATATATTATTATAATATTGTTAGTACATGGTTGATATTACTTTTTGAAGCTAAGCAAAAGAAAAGGTATACATTCCATTATTGACTAAGACCAAGCTTTAATATTTGAAAGAAACAAAGGTTGTTTCCGTCAACACCCAATCGTGTTCGTCCATTTCCAAGTCTCACACCACATTTTAGTCAATTTTCGGAAAATGCAAACGTGGAAACGCATGAGTGTATTATTATTATTATTATTATATTATTATTATTATTATTATTATATTATTATTATTATTATTATTATTATTTTCCTCTTTTTTATTTTTTTTAACTATGAAACCATTTTTATAAATGTTATTATCTACAAACATTGTTAAAAGGAGGATATTATGCTGCAAATAGGAGGATGGAAAAAAAAACATGGAATCTCGAAATTATCTATGCCTAAGTCGTAGGTTCCGAGGATCACATGGACCTGCTATTTAAATTTAATATAAAAATAACTACTCAACACTACCACAATAAATTCACATTTAATTAATATAAACCTACCCAAAAAAGTATGCAAAAGAGTGTATAAAGTGAAATGAAAGAATAATGAGTCCACCCCAAATTCATGTTTAAGATTTGTTTTAATTTTACCCGAATTTTCGCTTGAGAAACATTTTGTTTCAAGGTATGTAAAAATTTTTTCTTGGGAAAGTACACATCCACACAATTTTAAAGAAAATTATCAAAGATTGATTCATTTTCAAAATACAAATTGCTCGTATTTTTTTTTATTCTTATAATAGAAGATTGATACAATTTATTACCAACGTAATATTCTCACAAATATAATATTTTGATAATCAAATTTGAAACCAAACAAACACCTTGTTTTGATAAAGAATATGCTTGACCCCTTATATTTTAGAGATCACAGAAAATAAAATGAAAACTTGACCAAAGGCAATGGTATTGTCTAGTGCGAAAGTCATTGTTTACTATTAATTATTAACTAGAGTTACACTTCCCTTCCCAATGCACATTATAATTCCTCCCTTTGCTAAAATATACCATTTTTTCTTATATATTTTAGTATGTGATACATTTTTCTTTAAAACTTTGGTTGAAATAAAATATTAAAAAACACTCTTTAATTATATCATGATGTCTATTTTTTTAAGTGAATATATATGTTTTCTCATTTGTTAAAAACACTCTTTAATTATTTTATTTATAATTTTTTAAAAATAATTTTATAAGTAAAATATTTTTTTACATTATTATATATCGTTTCTATTATCCTGTCATAAGATATTTAAATATGATATTATCTAAAAAATAATATTTAAATTATTCTATGATTTCAATATTTAAAATAAAATATTGTAATATTTAACTATTTCATGATAGAATAATATAAAATAAATTTTAATTAAAAATTATATATAGTGTAAAATATGATATATTTATATTTAATAAATGAGGGAAGAGTGTATTTTAATATAAAAGGTAATACTTATACTTAGTAAGAGTGAATGTGTAGTAAAAATTATTTTTATAATATTCACAGAAAAAGAACTTGACACATCTAGGTCATATATATTATCTGTCAGTGGATGATATATAAATTGAAATATACTGTAAATCTCTATTAAAGTTGGTGGTCTTTGTGGACCTTATAAAATAAAGCACGTGGTTTTTTCATTTATTCATTAACATGCACGTTTTATCAACACATAAAATTTCAGAAACTATATGTTTATTTTGAGTTGTATTTTTCCACTTGAAGATAATGTCACAGTCAAACTAGATAGAAGGTCATTTACATGCCACTAAAAGTCTAGAAGGAAAAGGGTGCCACAACTATATCTAGATATGGAATGCTACTTAATGAGCACCAGTAAGTGCACCATTTCCATTGAAGGATTATCAAATCAAGAATTCAACAAATTAAGGTCCATGCTGCCAATTCAGTATCCACTTTCACGAGGGAGATTATGTGCTGTCACACAATGAATCAAGCAAAGCATGTCACTCAAGTTTTTTTTTTTTTTTTCTTTTTAATAATTGCAATGCAACCATATTAGCAATTGCAATTGTAATTTTAAATTTCTGTTGTGGCAATTTTAACCATGAAAAGATGCTACTACATATAGGTTTCTACACACAGTAAATTATAAAAACATTTTTCAAATGAAAGAAAGATTATTTATTTCAGAGCTGGTTGAGAGGGTGCTTGAATTATTATAAACCCGTTAATACTCGTGTTCATTTCTTACATATAAAATATCGATTCTACAAAAAAAAAAAAAACATTGACAAAAGATCATATGAATAAAGTTCAAAAACGATTATATTTTAAAAGGATAATTACTTATTTTCAACAACTCACTTATAAATTAGAAAAAAGTAATTTATTTCAAAATAAATTGAATGAAATGTACAGAAAATATTTCTTGATTAATATTATCATTTATTTATTTATAATTCTTTAAAGATAAATGTTATGTAGACAATTTTAATATGTAATCAACTACCTGATTAATTATGTATGAGAGTTATTTATTAAATATTTTTTCCTCTTAAACTGTGAACTTTCATCTTAAACCGTGAAGAATTTGTTCCCCAGAAATAAAATATAATCATGATTATATATTTTAGAATTTGTTTCCTCAAAAATAAAATATAATCATGATTATATATCAATGTCTGTTTAATACAATATTAAATATTATATTAAATGTCTTAGTAAAGAGAGATTAATTTATTCTCTTTTGACCAATTTTTTTGGTTGTAACATATGTCTTAACAATAATTAAAATAATTTAAAACGTTAAGATTAGAGGAATTATCATAACATAATTAATATTATTATCATCAGTAGTCAGTAACTTCATATAAAAAATCATGATTATCGATAATACACCTTCTTAATAGTTTTCTCCTCAACTTATAAATACTAGTATCTCTTTACAATTTTTGTCTCCTATAATTTCTATTTTACATTATTTTTCTTTACTTTCTGTCTCAATATCCTATATACACTTTTTTTGTTGGACAAAGATAACTAATTCAAGCTTAACCAATCAACTTATCTTGCCTCTCCCCCCTGATCTCAGCCATTCCTCACGTGATATCCATACTAATAGAACAATATATATTTAATTTTATTCCAAGTCTCGTATATAAATATTATAATCATCGATTAAAGATGCCATTTACCCGAGGAATCAAATCCACCCTTGCATTCCTCGTTTCCTAGTTATACCATTTAGGCCCAATCCAACTCATACACATTGTTCAACTACCCAGCTTCACAGGCTCAACATGTCACCAATGTTGCATGTTCGTGAAATTGTTTCCCACGTGATTCCGAAAATAAAAAATGATAGATTCTACTCTACTATTCTTATTTGAACGACACGTCCCGTTTTTAGTAAATACATACCATCTTTTTACATTTATATAACAATCCCTAAAATAAAAATCATAAATTTTTGACCGCGCAATATGTCATAATTAATTAATATCTAACTTCATTCACTTTCGAATGTGTGAGAGCAAAACTTTAAATTCTTGAGAAACAATAAAAAAATTTGACATATTATAAACCAATATTTTTGTAAATGATGAAGGAGGTAAAGCACATAGGCACAACCATTATAACGATGGGAGACAACAATGGTAATTTATGGATATAATCATGATCATCGTGACAATTATATAAAAATATTAATAATAAAACACAAAACAATGTATCTATAAATAAATTCTATAAAATTTAAAATATTTTGCAAACATAGTTAATATTTGTTCAATTTACATTTACATGTTGATTTTCTTAAAATTTTAAAAAATATAATTTTAAAATTAAAAACAGCACCCAGAAAAAAAGAAGTAGAAATGTCTCAACAAAGTTCTAATATTGGTTCACCTAATACTCTTAAGGGAAAAGTTGTGTCTGGAATCTATAATTATATCCATCTCTAAAAAGATAGTAATAATATATACTCTTGCATGATCATATTCTGGTTAAGTTAATCTACAAGTTAGATTTGAAGATTATGAGTTAGCACGTGAATAGTTTTTGAAATATAATTAATTAATTGATGCAAGTGATGTAAAAGAATGGGAACAAGTTTAAGAAGGACAACACACGAGGCAGTGAGCGAAAATATCTTGTTTGATGTCACCTTCAAAGCCACACGTATATATATTCTATGTTGTATGAAGAAATATCTACATCACACGCAATCAGTAGCAATGCAAAATATCTAATGCTACGAATTTTTCAGAACATTCCAGGCTCTGAATCAGTGGTCATCACCATCACATTCTATCTTTGTATCCTTTTTATTCAGATACGATATTTTCCAACACGTAAAACTTTCTAGACCATTCTTTTCCAAACACCGCCAAGAATAATGACCATTAATAAATACCCGCCACCAATTTTAGATTTTCTCTCGTTCATTCTTCGTTAATGTCTACACCATAGACTCAACATCACGCTGCAGTTAATTACGTGACTCAAGTTTAGAGGGTCATTGTGACAAATATGGAAGGTCATAGAGAAGGGTTTTCTTACTACAATGTTCTTGGTGTTAGTTCGGATTCTAACGTGGAAGATATAAGGCGTGCTTATAGGAAACTCGCTATGCAATGGCACCCAGATAAATGGACAAAGACTCCTTCTTTGTTGGGTGAAGCTAAGCGTAAATTCCAGCAAATTCAAGAAGCTTATTCGGGTATGCTTATTCATAACTCAAATACTAGGCTTTGTAATTTGTTTGTGGTTTTGGTGCATTTTAAAAATCAAGAATTGTTTTTTCTTGGCAGTGTTGTCTGATAGTAAGAAAAGAACTATGTATGATGCGGGCTTGTATCAACCTCAAGAGGAAGAGGATGAGGTGAGTGTGCTTTAGACTGTCTTTTTTGTTTTTTCTGTTCTTCTTGTATTGTGTAATATGGTTTTGAGATTTTTGTGTGTGTTTCTATGGTTTCAGGGCTTTTCTGATTTTCTGGAAGAAATGTTGTCTCTTATGGCTCAAGTGAGGAGCGAGGTAATGCTACTTAACAAAATATTAATTTTGTTTTTTAGTGGGCGAAAGGGGTATTTTAAATTCATAGAAATGAGTTAAGTTTAGTTAAGTTGTTTGAATTTGATTAAGAAGTATGATTTAAAATTAGATATGGTGGTGGTTTAATGTAAAAGGATTTGGTAAAAATTAAGAATAAAGACTCAGTATTTGTTAACAATCTATGTATTGCAGGGCAAGCATTACGGTTTGGAAGATTTGCAGGGTATGTTAATGGAAATGGCTCAAGGATTTGAGTCTAATTCTATGTACTGTGGGGTGCCCTCCGTGATGGATGAATCTCGGTGCTTAAAGAGGACACGTTTTGACACAAGCATGATGGAGAATAAGGGGTCACATTTTCATGTACCTGATCTTAACCTGTATTGCAATTAACCATGGTGTTGCTCCTGTTTTCTAAGGGGGGAAAATAGCTTATTGATCTGAACTTCAGAATCAAGATTTTCATAAAATTTTGAAGGATAGATATGAGGCAGAGGTGTGGTAGTAATGAATTTTGACAGTTAATTACTTTCAACAATTCTACCATGGGTTTATGTGTACATATTCTTTGTATCATGTTGGATTCGTTTTCTATCAAATTTTCTAGTACTTGTAAATGATATCTTTCCATTGCGTAATTTCTTTCGAATTTTACTTCAAAAGTTTTTAAGCCATTTACTAAAACAATTTTTAATATGATTTTTAGGGAAATTATTCAAAAAATTGATAAATTATTACTATTATTATTGTATGAAAGTTAATGACTTTTAGCATAGTTGTTAAAATATTTGTTAATATGATATTTTTTATTTTCAGGTAATTATTAAAAATCTTAATAAATTATTATTATTATTATTATTATTATATAAAAGTTAATGACTTTTAGGATAGTTCTAATAATCAGACTTGTTCAAAGAATGATATCTATTTATAATGATTTGTCTTGAAAATTGATTATTAATGTCACCATTGAAATAGATATGAATTCTTTATAGATAAGAATATAAAAAATGACTAAATTTATGTAGACATTTTATTTTATTTATTGATAATATAAAATAATTATATGCAATAATAAAATTGTATATGATGTTATTCTTTATACTTATAAAATTTGTATTTTTGAGAGATTAATTTGTACTATATTTTGACTGATTTAAATGCACGTAAGCATTTTAAAGTTTCTTTATTCTTAATATTGCAGTTTTGAGCTTTAATTACCAACTCTAACTACATGGTTAAATAATAATTTTAGATGAAGTTTTAGTTTTATTTCATCTTTTATCGTCTTTAAATTAATAATAAAGTATTAGAATTTATTTACCAGTGATATTAAATAGAACAATTTTGTTTAGGTGATCGATGCATTCGTGTGATTAATGTTATTTAAATTAATTTAAAATGTAATATATTTCATCTTTTAGTAAAAACTACTAAAATTTTCACCGTCACTTGAATTAAACATCTTAATTTTAGTAAAGAAATACACAATCTACTTTAAAAATATTTAACATGACAATTATTTGGTGAAGTTTATTTCAAGAAAATATTTATATCTTATGCTTTTCAAGCAATTTTTTTGCAAAAAATAAAACATTAACATCCCCAAAGACTGAAATTAATAACAGGCAACATAAATTTCAATAATTTTTTTTCTTAAAATATTAAAACAATTGGGTACGTTTGGGTTATGGCCCAAACATTTATCTCTCTGAAGCAATGAAACTTGCCCATCGCTATTCCGTTGACGTAGTCCATAGATTCCTATACTCGTGCTGTCCACATTACCCATTTGCACCAATAAAAGTAAAGAAAAATCATCTGTTTACGGGTTCCATTTTTCAATTTTCTAAAAATAAATGATTTGGAATCTGTGGTAAAAATTCGTTGTCTGTAAAGGATTACGTTAGTTATTTGATTTAAAATTCCAATTAAAATATTTATCTCAAAATAATAAATAACTATTATTTTGTCAGGACATTGCATATATAAATAAATATTTGTATATGTATGTATATGTACACTGCGTGTTCCTTTATAAGTTCAAAGTAACATGAAGAAGAAAAAAAGGGAATCTTCCAAGGGCGATAACTAAATTCAATGTTGTACCACTTCACTACAGATCGCATGGAGCCAAGGCATTTTAGGAATATGTCTCACAAAAATAGGGATTGTGCTGTCCACAATTAATGCCTTGCATGGTTACTTAGAATTGTAGTCATACACTTGTCACGGTTACACTACATGAAAAAAATAATAATTTACATATGATCTTTTAAAAAATATACCAAATTTGTTGTGACTTGACAACTGGTGATGAAAAACAAAATTTTATCACTAATTTAATAAATAAGGAGGGAATTAAATATATGTCATATGTATATATATAATTTTTCTGTGTACGAAAGATTATGATCTGTTATATAATTTTATCTTACACGTTAGTTTTATAGAATTAAGTTAAATTTTTAATTTATATTTTTAATATTAAAGTTTATTTTATGATTGTTTATATTTATTAAGTTTATTATGTCACTCATTTACAAATTATTATTAATTGAAAGTATTAAAGCCACTTTTGTAATTATGGGGTCCAGCCTTTGGGATCAATTTCACCAAATTCCAGCCAAAAGTTTTGGTGAGAAGAAAAAAAAAAATAGAAAAGAAATTGCACATTAGTTTCGGTGCAGTAGGTGAAGAAAGTGCAGTAGGTGAAGGATTTGCTTTCGGTGCAAATTGCAATTAAAAATTGCAAACAGCAATTGATTTCCGTGGATTGCATACATTCCTTCTCCTATAAATAGGAGGAAGGAAGGAAGAGAAAAGACACACCCAGCAGCAAAGAGAAACACCAAAACTTGAAGTTGTTCAAGTATCCTACTCTAGAGAGAGACATAGAGTCCTCTGAAAGTTCTTCTATAGTCTTTAAAAATAGAGAGGTGTAATCTCCTATTTATAAGAGAGAGTGTTATTGTTCTTTCCTTATTGATAGAGAGAGGTTGTCATTTTTCTTCCACTTAATAAAATTTTCTTGTGTGCCAGTTATTATTTCTCAACTCTATTTTTAGCTGTGTGATAATATTTTGATACTCTGATTACCCAACAGTGGTATCAGAGCTCTTTGGTTCGGTAAGAATATTCTTAGTATGCTCTGTGGTTGCGTTTTTGTCTGAACTTCCACATCAGAAAAGAAAAATTCTTGGTCCGCTGCGGTAACGCTGGAAGATACGTTTCACATGTGTGATTGTATACTTTTGCAGTAATTGTTAACGTAAACTAGATTGGGTCTAGTATACGGTATAGATATACAATACTGTTCACGTATACGGTACTGTTCACAGTGAAAGACGTATAATACTATTCATATATACGATACTATTTACGTATAGTACTATTCACAACATGGCGGCAAAATTTGAGATTGAGAAATTCAGTGGGAGTAATTTCTCCCTGTGGAAATTGAAGATGAAGGCTTTTATGAGAAAAGAAAATTGTTTAGCAGCAATTGAAGGTAAACCTGCTGGTATTACCGATGAAAAGTGGAAGGAGATGGATGCTATTCTTTGTTGCTAATCTGCACTTGACATTGGCGGTCTCGTCTTATCTAGTGTTGCGAGAAAACAAACGGCAAAGGAAATCTGGGATACGCTCGTAAAATTATACGAGGTCAAGTCTCTTCACAACAAAATTTTCTTAAAGAGGAGACTCTACACTCTTCGAATGAGTGAATCTATTTCGGTGACGGATCACATCAACAATCTGAATACGCTATTTGCTCAGCTGACAACGTCAGATGTAAAAATAGTAGAGAGTGAACGTGCGGAGCTTCTACTTCAGAGTTTACCAGACTCGTATGATCAACTCATCATAAATATCACAAATAATATGATTTCTGACTATCTAAACTTTGATGATGTTGCCGGAGCCATTCTTGAAGAAGAATCCAGTAGCGAAAGAATAAGGAAGATAGATTGGAAAATTCCAAGCAAGCGAGGCTTTAACGGTGGTGAGAGGAAGATCAACGGAACGAAGCTCTAGTGGGAGTCAAAGTCATGGTAGATCAAAGTCACAAAGAAGGAATAACTTCAAGTGCTACCATTGTGGAAAGAAAGGACATTTAAAGAAAGACTGTTGGCACAACAAGAAAAATTTTGGAAAGTCTTCTAAAGTAACAAACTCTCAAGGATGTGTTGCTAGTACCTCCGATGATCGAGAAATCATATTTAGCGAAGCAGCAATTGGTTCTAAAGGTGGAAGGCAGCTCACTGATGTTTGGATATTGGATTCAGGAGCAACATGGCACATGACTCCACGACGAGATTGGTTTTGCTCTTATGAACCTATCTCTGAGGGATCTGTGTTCATGGGAAATGACCATGCTTTAAAAATTGCTGGAATTGGTACTATCAAATTAAAGATGTACGATGGTACTATTCGCACAATTCAAGGGGTACGACATGTGGAGGGCTTGAAAAAGAACTTGTTGTCAATTGGGCAACTAGATGACCTCGGTTGCAAGACCCATATTGAATGTGGGATCTTGAAAATATCAAAAGGTGCTTTAGTGGTGATAAAAGCAGAGAAGATTTCTGCTAATCTATACATGCTTAAGGGAGAAACGTTGCAAGAGGCTGATGTATCTGTTGCATCAGTTAGTCAAGAGGAATCAACGACAATTTGGCATCGCAGACTAGGCCATATGTCGGAAAGAGGCTTGAAGGTCCTTGCAGAACGTAAACTCCTACCCGGGCTCACATCAGTAACCTTACCTTTCTGTGAGCACTGTGTGACAAGCAAGCAACATAGATTGAAATTTGATAAATCAACTGCTAGAAGCAAACACATACTTGACTTGATTCATTCTGATGTGTGGGAGTCACCAGAAATGTCCCCAGGAGGAGCAAAGTATTTTGTATCATTCATTGATGATTATTCTAGGAGTGGGTGTACCCAATCAAGAAGAAGTCAGATGTGTTTCCAGTTTTCAAGGTATTCAAAACACAAGTGGAACTTGAAACTGGTAAAAAGATTAAGTGTTTGAGGACAGACAATGGAGGAGAATATACTGATGGCGAATTTCTAGCATTCTACAAGCAAGAAGGTATCAAAAGGCAATTCACTGTTGCTCATACACCTCAACAAAATGGTGTAGCAGAGCGGATGAATAGAACACTCTTGGAAAGGACAAGAGCAATGTTACAAACTGGGATTAGCCAAGTTTTTTTCTCGAGAAAGCGGTGAAGACAATAAATTACTTGATAAACCGATCGCCATCAACAGCAATTGGGTTAAAAACACCAATGGAGTTATGGAGTGGAAAGCCAGTAAATTATTCTTCTCTACATGTGTTTGGATGTCCTGTGTATGTAATGTATAACTCTCAAGAAAGAAGCAAACTGGATCCAAAGTCCAGAAAATGTATTTTCTTGGGTTATGCTTTGACGGTGTTAAGGGGTATCGCTTTGTGGGATCCCAACCCACAAGGTTATCGTCGGTAGAGATGTAATTTTTGCAGAAAATGAACTGCAAAGTAAGAAGAAAGATGACAACACTTCAAAAGAGGCTACTACGGTTCAAATAGATGGTAAATCTGGAGAAGATGATTCTTCTGAAGCAGAACCTGAGCACGAGGAACAAGATCCATGTGAGACGGTCAGTGTGGAACTTTGACGAAGTACACGACCAAAACAGGCACCAATTCATCTCCGTCGGAGAATATGTCATGACAACTCATGATGCATACTCTTCTCTTACGAGAAGAAGGGAACCGTCAAACTTTCAAGAAGCTATGAATGGTTCAAATGCTTCTCGTGGATGATGGCAATGCGAGGGAAGAAATGGAGGCCTTGCATAAAAATAGAACATGGGAACTTGTTGAACTTCCAGAAGGTCGGAAAGCCATTGGAAACAAATGGGTTTACAAGATCAAACGTGATGGCAATGATCAAGTGGAACGATATCGTGCAAGATTGGTGGTCAAAGGATATGCTCAAAAGGAAGGCATTGATTTCAATGAAATATTCTCTCCGATGGTTGAGACTTACCACTATCAGAATAGTAGTGGCTATGTGTGCTGCATTTGATTTACATCTAGAACAATTAGATGTAAAGACTGCTTTTCTTCATGGTGAACTTGAAGAAGAAATTTATATGCTCCAACTGGAAGGCTTTGAAGAAAAAGGAAAAGAAAACTTGGTTTGTAGGTTGACCAAATCTCTGTACGGTCTAAAGCAGGCGCCAAGGTGTTGGTACAAGAGATTTGATTCCTTCATTGTTAGCCTCAACTACAACAGACTTCAGTCAGACCATTGTACTTATTACAAAAGATCTGGTAATAATGATTTCATCATTTTGCTGTTGTATGTGGATGACATGTTGGTGGTAGGCCCCAACAAAGATCAAGTCCAAGAATTGAAGGCACAGTTGGCTAGGGAGTTTGATATGAAGGACTTGGGACCCGAAAAACAAGATTTTAGGGATGCAAATTCACCGAGACAGAAAAGATAGGAAAATTTGGCTTTCTCAAAAGAATTATCTTCGTAAAGTCTTGCAGCGCTTCAATATGCAAGATTGTAAGCCAATTTCGACCCCACTTCCTGTCAACTTAAAATTATCCTTAAGTATGTGTCCTAGCAGTGAAGCAGAGAGGATGGAAATGTCTCGAGTGCCGTATGCATCGGCGGTGGGAAGCCTAATGTATGCTATGATATGTACAAGACCAGACATTGCACAAGCAGTGGGAGCGGTCAGTCGATTCATGGCAGATCCAGGTAGAGAGCATTGGAATACTGTTAAGAGGATCCTAAGATACATTAAAGGAACCTCAGATGCTGCATTATGTTTTGAAGGATCAGAGTTTGTCGTCAGAGGATATGTTGATTCAGATTTTGCAGGTGATCTTGACAGAAGAAAATCCACTTCAGGCTATGTGTTTACACTTGCAGGTGGCGCAGTAAGCTGGTTATCAAAGTTACAGTCTGTCGTAGCTTTGTCTACTACAGAAGCTGAATACATGGCAGCTACGCAAGCATGCAAGGAAGCAATCTGGATTCAAAGGTTATTGGAAGAACTCGGGCACAAGCAACAGAAGATTACTGTGTATTGTGACAGTCAGAGTGCCTTGCACATTGCAAGGAATCCAGCTTTTCATTCCAGAACAAAGCACATAGGTGTTCAATATCATTTTGTTCGAGAAGTAGTAGAAGAAGGGAGTGTGGACATGCAGAAGATTCACACCAAAGATAACCTAGCAGATGTGATGACAAAGCCAATCAACACTGACAAGTTCATATGGTGTAGATCCTCGTATAGTCTTTTGAAAATTTAAGTGGCATGATCACAAACGTGGCTTGATCACAAACGTGGCTTTAAGTGGGAGATTGAAAGTATTAAAGCCACTTTTGTAATTATGGGGTCCAGCCTGTGGGACCAATTTTACCAAATTCCAGCCAAAAGTTTTGGTGAGAAGAAAAAAAAAATAGAAAAGAAATTGCACATTAGTTTCGGTGCAGTAGGTGAAGAAAGTGCAGTAGGTGAAGGATTTGCTTTCGGTGCAAATTGCAATTGAAAATTGCAAACAACAATTGATTTCCGTGGATTGCATACATTCCTTCTCCTATAAATAGGAGGAAGGAAGGAAGAGAAAAGACACACCCAGCAGCAAAGAGAAACACCAAAACTTGAAGTTGTTCAAGTATCCTACTCTAGAGAGACATAGAGTCCTCTGAAAGTTCTTCTATAGTCTTTGAAAATAGAGAGGTGTAATCTCCTATTTATAAGAGAGAGTGTTATTGTTCTTTCCTTATTGATAGAGAGAGGTTGTCATTTTTCTTCCACTTAATAAAATTTTCTTGTGTGCCAGTTATTATTTCTCAACTCTATTTTTAGCTGTGTGATAATATTTTGATACTCTGATTACCCAATATTAATTACTTGTTATTTAATTTTTGTGTTTAAAATATCTTATCTCTAATTTGAAGAGTTGTATTGGAGATTCTACATCATTTAATATTATAAATTAATCTTATTATATAAGGTTAGATTTATAACTTGTATTTTTAGTAACATGTTGTGTATATATATAAAGTGTTGTGTGAAGCAGTTGATGATGACTCAAATGAAAGCTACAATAGTCCAAGATGATGACTAAAAATTAAAGCTACAAATACAATAGTCCAAAATGGTGACTAACTCGATCAGCCCTTTGATTTTGAGGTGAGGGTTAGTAAATAGGACATGGGAAGGGATAAGTCCTACGGAAACAAGGCATGTCAAAACGTTTTTTGTTCAATTATATAATTGTTATCCGTCACACGCGTCCATTCTTTATAATAGAATCAAATACACTTGTGAATGTGTTTATTTATTTTTTTTGCTTAATAGTGACTACATAACTACTCATCCCTTGTCACTATCTCCCGTTTTCTTATTCTTCTTAATTATTTATACATTCCGGAGCCAACTAATTATGTCGAACTTGATTTTAAATGCTTTTAGTTTCACACGCACACAGAAAAGAAAAGAAAAGTTGTTTAAAACAAGAAATTATATAATTCGAACACTTTTAGAATCCTAAGGTGTAATTCGGCAATATTTTATTTTGGTATAATGATGGTGTGGGCATTTAAATATTCATAAAAATAGTAAATAATTAAGAAGTTGTTTACACCAAGAAAAAAGAATAAGTTACCCCTCTTTGCAAGATATGATTTCTACACGCATACGCCTAACTTCTGGTGATGACACTTTACCGTTGCACTTTGCTCCAAAATGTTGCTGTCAACTTTAAGCTACATTAATTTCAACAAAAAATATCATTAGGAATTTGATTATAGCATGGAACTTTCAAGGATGAGCTCCGATTTGACCTCAAAAGCGTTGTAACAGTTTGAATACAGCGATCCTAGGTGCCAAAATTTAACAATCCCAAGTGGCCTAGATCCATGTTAATTTCTAGGACACGTGGATGTATTATGCACAAAGAAGTAGTGTAAGATAAGATGAATTATAATGTAATAAAAAAATGTTTTTCAAAACAATAATGTAACAGAAAAATATAGTTAAAAAGATGTTAATATTATGAAAACAATACAACACAGTATTACATAAATTTATTACTAAATAGACAACTGTTTATGATGCAAATTCATGAGAAAATTGAAAGGGATTTTTATAAATAAATAAATTGCTGTCTCAATTTTCATTTACTAACCTTCCACCACTCACATCAGTTTTATTTAGCATTTCAAAAAATGAATTTTGATTAGTCGAAATTAGAGTATTATGTGTAGTAACTTCACAGATTAGTATAATAATAAAATAGCTTATATTTGTATATATTATAAAGAAATTAAAAAGAAAAATATCTAATATTTAAATTATAAACAAACCTAAAAAGAATGTTCATAAATATTTTTTTTAACCAACATTAGATATAATAACATCAACAGACAGCAGGGATTAATCAGCTGCAAGGAAAAAAAAAACTATGTGTGACTATTAATCTTAGATTATAAAGAAGTGTTACATTACAGAACTTTATTATTATGATGCATGGTGGAGCCTACAGTGTACACAAGCCACATGCTATTGAGGTTCCCTTGTTCCATAAGTTGCTTAGAAGACCCGAGAAAGTGATGAAAAGAGTCCATAAGATAAAAGTCTCAATATCCTCACTCAAATTTGGTCTTAGAAACTACTCACCCTAAACCCAAAAGGTCAAGTAACAAATTTATTTATTTTTAATAGTTCCCATGCACCTAACGTAAGAAATCCTTCACCTCCACCATATCTAATTTCTCTCTTTTCCCAATCCATCAAATCTAATCTCATTCTCATCACATTCACACTCAAATTAAACCACAATTCACACCCACACAAACAATCTCTCTAGTGAAACAAATCCACCATGTTCATCAAAGGCCATCATCAAATTAAGGTACCAATATTGGTCCTTGTTCTTATTTTTTATGTCACAACCTCAGTCAACGCCTTTGAATCAAGGAAACTTGATGACACCACGGTGCAAACTGCCACAAACGGCACTGAAGTAAAGTGTGGACCATGTGGTACAAACTATCCACCACCACCACCACCGTCGCTTCCACCACCATCGCCACCACCACCATCGCCGAAGAAAACTCCTACACAATATTGTCCGCCACCACCACCGTCATCGTACATATACATAACTGGGCCTCCCGGGAATTTGTATCCTGTTGATGAGAATTTCAATGGAGCCGTCAGCATCCGCCGCCACCGGAACCTCGCCGTTGTATTGTTGCCACTTTTGGTTGGCTTGTTTTCATTTTGGTGATTCACTAGTGAAGAAGGTAATCAGTAATCACCATATTATATCATTTAGATCATTAATTCTAAATACAGTGGAAGAATTTTATGGTTTATATATGATGATCTTGTTATAGTTATGGACATCAATATTTTAAGGTAAGACAGAGAATTTTGTACTCTGTAATTAGAGTTTGACACTATGTTCTGTTCTTTTTATGTGATCACAATTTGTTCAATAATAATAATCTCTCTTGTAATTCTCTGTCAAATTTACAATAGCGTTTTTTTTTTTTTTTTCATTTTGGTTTTAAATGAGTCATATTATCTATTTCCCCCTTTGTTATTGATCTTGACAAGTTTACTTTTCCATATGGAGTGATAGTGTTAATATTTATACAATCTCAACTAGTTATTAAAAATTATTTTAATCATAATCTTAAAGTAATTAACTATTATAAAATCCAACGGTTCTATTGTATATAAGTCAATATAACGAGAAAATGTTGTATTTAATGGTATAATTTCATTATTTATGGCGATTGGCAAATCATCTATCTATAATTGTTTAATGAGTAAATAGTGTGATAAGATATTTATTTAATTAATTAATCACTATTTATAATATATAGTAAATTTGTTAATTGATATATTATTAAATCGTTGTGTAAAGCTGTGTCTGGTTAAACTCTTAATTTTTCATGTAATTTAATGAAGTGTGAAAAGGGACAAATGACTATTGGTCGATCAAAACAAGAAAAATAAAAGTCGGTGCTAATAAAAGTTTAGTGCTAGTTGCAACGTTGAATTGTTGCAACAGATACTGTGTCATTAATTATATTGAATACAACGGATCATCCACCTCCTCCATCAGTGTCATACAATTGCTTTCACATTGTGGAATGGTCCATTCTTTGTTACTAATAATAGTTGTTAAGTTTGGCGTTGCCTAGCTATACATATGGCCAGTAATGGATCCTAGAAACAAGAGAAACATTAAACCCAATTAGGTTTTGATTTTTCCACTTGTTTTTTTAAATTAATTAGAAAATAGTTGATGAAAGTGATGCTTGCAAACAACACACGGGAGAAACAGAGGAAAAGGGAGAGAAGAAAAAATGATAAAATGATAACATATTTTTGTATATTAAAAGTGCTATAAAAAATTATTTATTACAAGAATAATATTACTCAAGATTAACAAAAAAATAACAAGCAGAGAGGGCCAAACTCTTTAGACAAGCCACATGTGAATGTGCAATCTCGTCTTTAATTATCATATGTTAAAGAATAATCTGTTGGATCCTGATGTCAGAGTTCAATTCATGTTTGTGAAATCAAAAGTATCATTTGTCAGTGGCTTGAAACATCAACTTCGGTTACACCAACCATGCATAGGGTGATAGAGTGGGGACCCATATTAATTGTGATGTTTGGCAAGTTTAGCCTATGATTTTCACATTTTGATCTCTATCATCTCATCCTAAAGAAAATTCCAATGGGGCACGACTTTTACTTTTAGGTTGCATAAATGACAGAATCAGATGGGTGAAGTCTAAACATTTTGCTTGTCCTTTCAGTTCTAATCAAAATACCCCACTAAAGAAATTTATTCAAGGAATTAATGTTTTGCAATGTTTATCCTAAAGAGGAAGTACTTTTACTTTTCATAACTTAGGACAAAATTTCACTAAACCAAATTATTGACAAATGGTTTGCTATTTTCCATTTTTATTTCACCATCCAATCAATCCACTGTCCATTTAAATACTATAACTTAATTTATATTTGATTATATGTTAGATATGAAAATGACTGGTTAGCTTTCACTAAATATTAATGGGACTGATAATCGACATTGTATTTCCTGTCACTAATAATAATTTGCTTAATGCACAATCTATTACTCACTATTTTTTATATTTATATTGTCTTTGAAAATCAACATGATGTTATACAGTTGAGAAGTAATTATATATTTTAAATAAAAGAGTATTTGATGAGAGAAATCAATACCTAAAACGATTCATCTTTGACTATTAGTTATACATATCTTTGACACCCAAAAAATCAGTGTGGAAAATCAAACAGTGACATAAATAAGTATGAAGAAAGTGTAACTGTGTATAAAAATACAGTTGTGCAATTGGAATTTTCTATAGTTATTTAAGTGTCATTACTCAGACAAAGCACTTACCGTTTGGTTTAGTTATTGCGATCCCATCACCTTTTACAAATCACTAACACCACATTCCTTCAAAAAGAAGAAATAGACATAGAAACTTAGAAGGATTTTGTTAATTTGACCTCATTTGTTTGCAATGCTCTGTTGAGGACCAGTTTGAGAAGACATCACTAATATTAGGTGTGATTGATAATGGTGCACCTATGTTCAAGGGTGGAATTATTTAGAGCTGATCACTTATATCAAAATGTGTATCAACTTTTTTTTTTCCTTGGGTGGAATATAAAACTCACTGTTCCAACCTAGTAATAAAGAATTACAGGCTCGGTAAATATGAGATTTAGAGAAACAATGCATTTATTTTCCTTTGAATGATATTAATATGTGTCACATATCAATACATGGTGCTTGATAGTCCAAGAAGACCGTTAAATCATTAACTTATCATATTTTTAGTCACATGATGTAATTATTTCTTTCATCGAATGATGAAAAGTATACATTTTATAGCATACAACAAATAGTCTAATTGAATCACAATATTTCGAAAACTATCATCTAAATTCTTAAAAGAAAACAAAAATCTTAAAGTAAAATTGTATTAAAGAATTTCACTTACAGGAACACTTTTCTATATCACTTAATAGATTAGAAATAAGATTCTCTAGAAGCGGATGAAGTATGTATCTAATTAATTAAACTGAGTCTTTTAAAACAAAATTTTTTAAAAATTTTTATAAAAGATAATGTTTAGTTAAGTCAATCCTAATAAATAGAAAAAAAAAATAAATAAAGATACAATAAGATAGTTTTTATACAATAAGATCATATTTAATTTTTTAGCCACAATTAAGATTACACTATCTTCAATAAATATAAGTATTGTTTCGTCTTTAGTCATTTTTGACTGATTCTAGTATTTTTTAAACACGGTCTCTTAAGGTTAACTCACTAAACATTACTTAATCTCAGTTACGTTAAACACTTCAAATATTTTTTGTACAGTCTCTTTAAGTTAATATCTATCATTAAGGGTCCAAAATTTATATAAATATTTTTGTCTAAGTAAAATAACCCCTGTACAAATATGAATATACAATAAGAAAACATAAAAGACATTTTACAAGAGAGAAAAATTTGAGTTTTCAACTATAAGAATTTTGACTTATAGAGTAATTTGCACTTTAAAATTTCAATTTTTAATCTTTATATAAATGAAAAGATTAAAATAATTGTCATTACCACTTTGATGAGTATTATCACCATTGTTGCCATTAAGAGTGACAATTATTATGACGAAGAAAATGACACTCTTATGAGTATTGTCACCATTGTCACTATAAAGAGTGATAATCGTTATGACGATAAAAGTAGAGGTGAAAATAACATGTGATAGTAACAATTGTGAAGAAGATGAAAATGATAATGATGATAATAATATATGATGGTAATAATAACATTGAATCAAAGATTGTCAAATGAAAAGAATTATATATCATAAAAGTAAAAATCTTATAAAATCTTAATAATTTTGGTGAAATTGTTAAACGAATTGAATATTTATTTCTTTTAAAAACTCCAACAAAATCCATCACATCAAATAATATATTAAAATTTATACACTTAAATATTTTTAAGACTTTTTTAATGTTGTAAAAGGTTTTAATTCAACAGACTTTAATAACTTTTTTTTTAAAAAAAAATCATGATCGTCTTAATTAAATATCACATGACTTTAATAATATTAAAAATAAATCATAATTATCTTAATTGCATATCACAATAATTTTATATTATTTAAATATCTCATTTGAATATAATTTAACATTCTATTAAAAAAATCAATAAAAATCTTTTAAAATGTCCAATATGCTTTTCAAATATTTTAAATAATCTTAAAGTCATAAAAAGAATTAACTTACATCCATAATCTATTTAGACTCCTAGGAAATGTAATATTGGGAACTACAAAATACTTTTTTTTGTTTCCATACAAATAAACATTTTAGATTAATTGTTAAAAAAATATACTCAGAATATATTTTAAGATCAATCATATTAGGAACAAAACTAGAAAGTGTTTTGTAGATGGATTCTTCAGCCAAATGTTTTCTTAAAATTTTTAAAATGAAGGATATAAAAAGCCTAAGTACATAGCAGTTTCCAATGTTTCTAGATTTCTTCCTATTATAATCGATCTAAAATGTTAACGCGACGTTAAATAATCAAATTTCTAAATTTTAGACTTAATTTTCTGCAACAGTTGTATTTTAACTGATTTAGAATGTTATCCCTAGACAACTAATTTAGAAAATCTTATTAAATCTTAGTTTGTCCCACTACAATTCTTTCACTATCAAATAGTATAACATTCATAATTCGTGCTTTTGCCCCTCTTATTACTCTCACACCCTTCGTTGCCATTCGCACCCTCGTCTCGTGTCCTCCACTCTTGTTCTTAGTTTGTTGCCATTTGTTTTTAATTAGTGCATATTAATGTGTTTGCATTTTTTTTTTCCATTAGTGTGTTCTTACACAAAATATATTGCTGGATATTAGCAACATATTTTCTAACTCATCTCTTTAAATACATTCTACTATTAATTAGAATACATGAAATTACAAAATTACAAAATTAAACGAGAAATAATAAACAAGACCTGTAATAATCATGAAAATAAATTTAAAAGAGTAGTTTCAAGATTTTTTTCCTAGTATTTTAAACTAGGTCATTACATTTTTTTGTTATTTTTGCCAATTTTGAGTTTAAAATTATTACATTATATACATATATTATATTATTTACTAAAAATATGATGATATATGCCAAAATGTAAATGGTGAATAAATAATTTTCTTATTTTATTTTTAAGAATATCTAAATCAAAATCATATATAATAGTAAATGAAGATTACGTTTGTTTTAGTGCGTCTGAATCTTTTTAATGATGATACGTCTACTCACAATGATATATGTCTATTTTCATAGTATGTTTTGCAGGCTATTCAAAGTTGGTATGTGTATATTTAATTTCTATAAAAATTATTTATACATCATTATTATGGAGACAGTTAAGCCATCGGTGATAATTTCTATAAAAATTATCGACGACCTTATTTGTTAGTAATTATTGACGATTTGTTGGTAATTGTGAAAAAAAATTTAAATGAGCATCTCGTGGACCAAATATCAACTACCTAAATGATCATATTTTTTTCATCATTCATAGCCAATGATGAAAATCACTGGTAATAGTGAAAATTTTGCATTAATATTTAATCAATCTGAGTTGTGCTTAAATCACGCAATAATAATATACCATGTCATATTTTAGCAAGATCTTGAATGGCATATGAAGACCTATGAGACTGGAGATTCTTGAAGCTCACTTCTACTCTCTCGTTTTTGGTATTTTAATTAAGTATTTAAGAAAGTACGATTCTCACTAAGAACACGAATTATACAATAAAAGAGTAATTGAATCACACTTTGTTAAAGACTTAAAGTGAAAGTATTTAGTTCATCATCATTATTGTTTTGATCAGATTAGTTCATTATCTTGATAACAATGCCCTCCTTTCGAGAGTGTAAATAAAGTGTCTCCAAAATAAAAGAAAACTTAGCTTGTATTGGACATAAATAAAGCTTAAAAAGAAGAGATAATTGAGAAACTCAATTGCCTCTAGATTGGGATCAAAGAAAGTGCACAGAATTACATGGCTAGAAATGTGCAAGAAAGTTTCACCATAGAAGGTTGAGTTCATATGGCTTTGAGAAATAATCTAGGCTACTTAATGCGTGCCTTTTTTGAGATGCACAATTATTGTAATTTTGGAACACATGTAATTTTTTTAGTATATTCATACTTTATATTATCTGTGATTCCAGTCTTTTTAATTTTATTTTTCCACTTTAAATTTCTTAATTTTTCATTTGTTTAAATTAAGTTTTCTATCCAAAATTTTTATTTAGTAACTAAAAAAATGTAATAGAAGTTTTATATCTTATTTATTATAAATTCATAGATTGACAAAGGAATTAATAAATATTTTTTTCACGTTTTAATTAATTTAATTAGTTCCCTCTCTTCATTTCTTTTCTATTCAAGTTGATTCCTTAATTTTTAAATTTAAGTTAATATTATGACTAGAAGCAAAGTTCTCCTTCCAAGCATCTATTGTAGGTGTATATAACTCAACTCGAGAATTAAGGTAGAATAACTACATGTTACTGTGGTTAATCTACATAATTGCTCGCAAGTATGTATGATTGAAATAAATAATTTTAGGAGCTATTAGTCTAATGGTTGAAAGTGGTGTTTTAAGGGCTAAAGGTGAACTTCTATTAATAAAAAATTAACTATTAACCATTGATATTTTTCGATCAAAATAAATAAATAAATAGTTTTAATATAGTGGTATTTTTAACCATCACTAATTAATTTATTGTATTAAAATTTAATAAAAATTATAATTTAATATTTTTTTAATTATATAAAATTTTAAATTATAATACTTTATTTTATACTATAATTAGTAGTCTAAAATAGGTTTTTGTGCCTTTAATTTTTACATGCAATTTATCTGAACTAAAAAATATAGCATAATATAATAGTATAAAATGTTATACAATGTATATAGTATAAATAATTATTTTAAATATTTTACTATATTTAGTAATATAATATAAAATTGAATATTAATTAGTAATATAATAAAACATATATAATTTAAAGTCCATTTTTTTGAAAATCTAATAATATAAAATTTTAATTTTTATAATATTATATTATAAATATTTAAAGCCTTTAACACAATCAATTAGTCAATGTAAGAATTTAAAGTCACAAAGAACAAAATAAAATTTCTTTTAGTGTTTACAATTTGGAGATAATACGGAAAGTCAGGGATAGTTTTTAACTTTAGTCTTATCTTTAATCTCAGTTAATTCACTTGAAAAACAGTCAGATCTAATGAATCGAAATTTGGTTAAAATGATATAACGAGGATATATTTAGAAATTTATTATTAAATCATATTATTTTGAAAAAACTATGGGAGTGAGTATATTTTAACACCTGTAACAAACATGAATTATAAAAAAAGTCCTACAAATGCTATTTTCACGAAGGTTAGCCATGTAATAACTTAGATATCCTCAAATGAATACCATATGTAAAAGAAAAATATTTGGTAGACAACTGCAATACGTAAATAGATATTCTATGAGTGGATGAGCTGATTGACTACATATTACAGTTGTTAGCGTAGTAAAATTATCTGAAAAAGGCTTAGAAATTGCATATCCATTTAGTTGAGAATATCCATTATCTACCCCAACATCTCCGTATGGCAGAGCTTTTTTGTGGAGTTCACTAGAATATCTCGACACATAATCTAGATACCCAAGAAGCTCAATGATTATTGATTCTGTGTTTTTCTTGATTTGCAAAGTAAAGGGTTTGCTCTAACAACACATTTGTCCACGAAACAAAGTAACGTTACTCATAACTATGTGGAAGAAACCGTAATCAAGAATGACCTAAACATATTATTAACCCATAAACTTAATTAGACTAAATTTAAGAAGAAGCATAAATTGATATGAGCATTAACCTCTATGTATTGTGAATGAATTCACAACAAAACTATGTTCTATTTTTTCTTTTCTTAACCCTAACTCAATCAAAATGCGTTGGGGTGTTTAAGTACTAAATAAGAGAATAGAGAGAGTATGTTTAATGACCTAAAACGTAAAACAATTATAAGACTATTCGTTAAAGAATTCAATAAACTGGTTAGATTTTGGGAGAGAAAAATCTAAAATTTTCTCACACAATCTTTTATTTGATCATTATCACATGGTTTGAATATTGGATTAAAAATGGACCACATTCAATAACTATTTTTTATAACAATTTAAATTCATATCCAAACAGAACCAAAATGCAATTGCTCCTATATATTAGGATTGATTTCCAACATTCCCCCGCTTGATCCATTTAACCATTATCAACTATAACAAAAACAAATTATATAGACGGTGACAAGAGTTCCATAACAACTATTCTTCCATGTATAATACATATGAAATTTCTCGACACTAACTTTTGATATAATGAATAAACCACGTGTTGATTCCATGTCAAGATATAATGATATTTTGTGATGAAATAAATGAGAAAACATAAAAATAATTAAGATTTCCATTGTAATAATAGATAAAATTATAATGAATATTACGATGTGGAACTAAGTCTCATTTTTACTAAATGATCTTTAAAATTCTCTAGTAGCTTGCCTTTAGTCAAAAGATCAACAATCATCAACTTTGTATTAATGTGTTCAATAACCATTTTCTTTTCCTTAACATGTTCTCTTGTGGCTAAATATTTAATGTTAATATTTTTACTTCAACTTCCATTCTTATTGTTCTTAATCATAAATATTGCACTAGAGTTGTCACAATACAACCTTAATGGCTTAGAAATAGATTCTATAACTCTAAGCTCAGATATCAAACTCTTCTTCTATATTAGAGGTAGTCTCAAAACAAGAAATGAACTTAGCCTCCATAGTAGAAGTAGTAGTCAAGATTTAGTTGATTTCCTAGCATAGTCTGAACTAGAGTAGCCAATAACCTTCAAATCACTAGTTCATCTATGCATGAACATTTAGCTCTTTGTTTCTTAAATCACATCACTTTCTTTACAACTTTCCAATGATTAACACCTAGATTATTCTGATGTCTTTCGAAAACTCCAACAACAAATGCAATAGTAAGTCTAGTGTATACCTAAGCATAAATAATGCTTCAAACTGCTGAAGCATATGAAATACTTTTTATGTGCTAGTCAAAATTATTTTGGGGGCACTAACTTAAATCAAATTTATCATTATTTACAGTGGGAGTTATATCTAGTGAACAAATTTTCATGTTAAATCTCTTTGGAACTTATTTTAAATGTGAAAGAAACATCAACAAAGACTTATCTAAACATATTATTAACCCGTAAAAACATTTTTAGTCCAAATTTAAGTTGATGTAGAAATAAATGTAAGCATTAACCTTCAATTATTGTGAGTGGATTCACAATAACAAATATGTTGTGGTTTTGACTTTTCTACGCCCTTAGCTTGCTCAAAATGCAATGTTATGTTTGTACACCAAAGAAGATAATGAAGAGAATAAGTTTAGTTACTCAAAATGTAGAATATTAGAGTGTTCAACTACCTGAGTCAAATTATATGAAAGAAAAATTCAGAATTTGCTCACATTATCTTTTATTTAACTATTATCACATGTAATGATTTGAATATTAAATCAAATATAGACCACATTTAGTAATAACTCTTGATAATAATTTAAACTTGACAATAATTTAAACTTCCTTGATGACTATTTTATTTGTTGGGAATTCAACCTGAGAATGTATAGGGGAGAAAGAAAGAGCACACAAAAAAGAAGAATTACTCCATGGTTCCATGGAACAAAATTTACTAGTTGTAATTTTTGAACGGAATAATTACAAATTCTTCCCATAGTGTTTGACACATACTACCTAAAATCTAGAATATTCATTTGCTAGATTGAAGGATATGGTGCGAGTGAAAAAACTGTCATTCTCTCTTATATAGGTCTTTCACTCTTCTATGTTTCTAATGCTCACTGATGTGGGGGACTTTGAATTAACACATAATACAACAAATCTCTCCTTAATTTAAAGTCGTACACTTCTACAACGATTCTCACTTACATCAGAATCTTCTGACTAGCAAACTCTTCTAGAACGATCTTTCCTTGCAGCACAATCTTCTGACTTCTGGAGTAATCCTCCTTTACAACATAATCTTTTGACTGACAAAATTTTTCTTTTAATGTGAGAATTTGATTATATCCTAACATTATCATGGCGTGAGCAAGTGGAGCTAACCATTCTAACACGTTGGTTATTGCTTGGTTCCACTCTTTTGCTAGACCTAGGTCGTAGAATGCTATAGCCATGGCCTTAGAAAATGGCCATTAAGTGATTTTTATAGGAAGGTATTTGTGTTGTCGTGAGCAACCTTCCTACAATTTGTGTCTTTTATGCATGTTAAAAGGACTCTGTCTGGTAAATTTCTAAATGGAACAAGTTAATCATCTTACCGTGAAACTTATGATGACACAAACACCACGTTCAAGGGTTAATAATTCTATATATTTATGGTGGTAAAATGAATTTTTAAAAAAAAATAAATAAATGTAAAGAAAGTATAAATGATTAAAATCTGAAATATTAAGCCAAAATAAAGCAAAATGTTTTAGTTTTATTTAAAAGAAAAACTAAAACAAATACCATCGTCTTTTTTATAAGAAACAAATTCTAGTATAAATAAATTACGTTAAAATATCCTTTTGTTCTTTTATCTTTTTACTAAAATTTATTTGGATAATTTATCTTTACAAATTTCACTTTAATGTTTTATTTTTAAAATTTTGATGATTGTTGGTCCGAAATTTATCCTCTAATGCGATGTTGAACAATTTTTTTGACTGATTTAAGATGTGAAATTTATCAAATTAGATTTATCTTTATGAAAATTATGAAATCTAAATAATATTTAAACCAAAACAACTATTAATATAATAAAAACTGCTTAAAAAACAAGTTTTTATTATACGTGATACTCAAATTTCACGTGATTTTAAATTTATTTCTTATTATTTTTTTAAAACATTAGTTGGATTTCCTAATTTTTATATAAGTTAATCTAATGTGATAAGTTCCATGTTTTAAATCATAAAAAGAAAATCAATAAAGAAATTTTACTAAATTTTTCCTTTTTTACTCAATTTGGAATTGACTAGTTATCTATCCGTGAAAGCGTGTGATTCTAATTAAGCTATCTTTCACTGATATACAGATATATGGATGGCTCATTTGGCATGGGAATCTTGCTCACTCGGGGACATGTGCATGAACCCACACAAGAAAACAAAGCCAAAACTAATTAATCGAATCGTTTGAAATGTTCAACTGATTTGGCATCATATATTGATAGCTATAACCACTACCACACGTCAAATAGAGTCTGTTTAGGAACAAAAATCAACTATATAGGTGGTCTCTTCCACCGACACTATAAGATTCAGTAAAATAATCCCACCTAATTCAACTTTAATTTCCTTAGTAATATATTACTTAATATTTGGGAGATTAAAAGTATGAGTCATGTTGCAACTCAATTCTATAAATTTGGTTTGGATGGGAAGGTGATCTTATATAGTAAATATTTAAACAAGTCATATTTTAAGGTAAAAAATAAAGTGAGATCTTTCTCACATCATCTCAGACAAGTATTAGACATCTTGAGTATAGAGATTAATTTATAAATAGTCTAATCACTTCATGTTAGGATTAGACATATTAAGTATGAAAATTAAATAATAAATAATCTAAATAACTGGAATAATGTATGAGATTATAGATTTGTATAATAAAAATAATATACTAATAAATTTTAATATTATATTAAAAATATATTATAAACTTAATTTAATTTCATAAAATTAATTTGTAAGATAAGAGTTTTCATTTGCTTATTTATACCTTAGAAACTATATTTTTTTTTTGACGATGTTAGCCTAATTTTTTGTAGGCAGAATTGAAAACCAAATTAATTATTTGAATATAGACTAGTTGGTTACTTGGTCAAATGTTGAAGATTAAAATATTAGGAATTGTAGATTTCTTTTATTGAAGCGGCTAATAAAGTAAGGCTATGTGACACAACATGATGTTTGGGTAATGGGGCACGCGTCTAATCATTCATTCTCATACATTATTTTATCTCCAGCTGTTCTTCAATTTTCTTCTTGCGTATGGAATGGGATTTGGTATGATTTGAATTACACTTCTGAAGTCATCAAATTGCAAACTAGCTTCGGTTGTAATTTTCTCCACATGCTCATCTATGATTTGATTCTCCAGTCTTGAAAACAACCCTATTTTGATTATGTACGTACCTAGAAAAGTTCATAGCTACTCCATATTTAAAGGCAATAATTATAATAACTAGGTCTCTTCAAATATTTTGCACAAATGTATTCAGACTAAATTATGAATTAAAATATCTTTTTATAATAGAGGATATAAATATCATTGAGCAAGATCATTCTGGATTATCAAATTATATTTTCTGAATATTTAAAAGAAATTATATACCCTCTAATTCTATAAAATTAATTTACTTATAAATTTTATAAAATATTTTAAATAATTTCATAAATAAATATTTTTATACCAACTTCAATTATTATACTTAAAATATAATTTAATTCTCATTAGTTAAAATAATTATTACAAAATAATACTTTGAGTCTATGTTTAATAAATTGATATATAAAAATTTTGTGGATTAACATTGATATATGAATATTAAATATTTGGTATTGTTATGATGTCTAATTGTCTTTTCACAATCATCATTACTGCATTTCTCAAATCATTACATATTTAGATAAAATTAAACACACTTTAATGTTTAATTATTTTAGTTTTTTGGATTTTATTTTACAGAATGGGATAATATAGAGACGAAGATAAAACACTGACCTTAACTCATCCCGTTAGTTATACATACATTTTTTTTTTATTTTGAATAATTGTGGATTTTCATAAGTTTAAAATACATTTTTAATTATTTTTTTTAGCTTCAATTTTTTTCTAAATTGTTAATTTTTTTTTGGAACCATAAACATTGTTATTTACAAAATAGTGTATAATTTTTGTCCTTTTGTTGTTGTGTGTAATATGCTAAATTTCAATTATTTATGACTACTCATATTTATTTATATATAAACTATGCAAAAGTTAGTCCACTTGCCCCTGCGCAGACAAGGGTTATTCTATAATGTAGTTGGGACCATTTTATGAGTTCTTAGATTATAATTATCTTAATGATTGTGGCTAAGAAATAGCTACATTGAAGAATTGGAAATTTATAAAATTGAAAGAGAAAAAAATGAGGAGACAATTTGCCACTTTGTTTATAATAAAAATTACATTAATACAGAGTATGCTGAGTTTGCACTTTTTCTTTTTTCCGAGGATGGTGAGTTTGTACTTTCATTTGTAGCCTCGTCCATAAACATGTCATCAAAGATTTGTAACTTGGTCATGTTAATTTTACTAAAAATATTTGGTTTATTTTCCATTATAGTATTACATATTCTATATCTTATATCTTATATTCTTAATTTACAATATGAATATATATGTATGTATCAATCATTTGGAGATGAATTGGCCATACTAGTCACTAATGAATATTACAGCTCAAAGAGGTGCATCATGTATCTTACATGTTCTTGGCTTCTTGCGACCATGATTCCGTAGAAGTTCAAAAGTACATATATATCTTATAAATGATCTCAAAAGGTTATATTAAAAAAGAAAAAGGAACTTGCCTCCAATTTCTTTCGTTGAGGATAAGCATTCTTTTCATTTGGGAGACATATAACAACTAAAGCAAATAAAACGAGCAGTTATTGTCATGTGATGTTTACTCCTCCAAAAGAAAACCTATAATTACTACTTTCTGGAACTAACTTTGCTAGTTAAGATTTGAAAGCATAATGGCTGCACTACTTGTAACTTTTGTGAGTGATATTAATCATTCAAAGTTAATTCAACTTAACGATTAAGGATGCTGCGCTTATTGCATGCATTTTATGGTACATAAAATTGGGTTTGTTTGTTGGTTAATATTGAAGAATGTATACTCCATAGTGCATTGATGTCATTGTCGATCTCTCCATTATCGCTCGCTCGGCAAACACAACTCGGCATACTCGGCTATATCACCATGTGTATATACGACTGTTTGAGGCATATGATTCTTAGAATGCTATTATTTCCACATCAAAATGTTAACAATGGAAAAGGAGAGATCATGATTATTGGCATACTGTTACGTACTGACATTCATCTCAATAAAAAAATATTAATTTATGTATACCATATCTTTGTTAATAAAAGATTTTTTTTTGGGTGATGATCAGTTTAAATCTTTTAGAATTATATCAGCCAGAAATAGAGAACTGATATTTATAATTATGTTAAATTAATTTATAAGTGATTTTAAGTGATTTTTTTTTTAATATAATCATTCCTAATTATATTTGTTATGGTGGAGAGTAGAGATTAGTCGTTCGATATGAGTTAACAGGTGACTCCTAAGTATCATTAGGCCTAACTGAGAGGTGAGGTGAGTGAAGTACATGTAAAATTCTAATATTTAAGTTTGTTTCTGAAAATAAAATATAAGAGAGTAAGTAGAAAAATGAACGTAAGTTTAAGAATACTCCGTGAGAATAAAGAGAAGATATTTATAAATTTTGGATTAATAATGTGATGTATATAATTACAAGACTATTTTCTTAACAATGGAATGTTTTAAATTTATTGAACAAAGACAAGCTGTATTTATATAACAGTACATAAAACGTCATAAAACACTGATGGTATATTACAAATATACAAATCAAAACAGTAAAAACTTAAAAATATACATACTTAAATATGATATAAGTGTATTTCAATATCTTAAGACACGATCTAATAGATTATTGTATCTAATAATCGATTATATATCACATCTTAATAAGACAAGAATGACTGAGTGGATATCTTAAGTTATCCTCGTAGATCTTTACGATAAAATTCAACTAGGTAACAAGAAGTAATAATGTTTTTATATGTAATTATTTCTTCTGCCTCGCGTAACAGTAACTTTACTAATAACTAAAGGTATTTTAATTTCAAAATTAAATCTAATTTTTTAAAATGGAATATATATATATATATATATATATATATATATTTATTTATTTTAAGAGTCATATTTTAATACATTCTTTACTGGGTTTTTAGAATAATCGGTTAAGTTGAAGCATGTAATCTGAAGATGCTTGAAAGAACAGAGGAAGTTTCTATAAACTGACAATCTCCTACGCCTCTGTTTATAATCTGATGAGACCAGAGTTTGATGGTGTATTTTATAGCATTACGGATTATGCTACGTATTCTTCCCTTTTGTCGTAGGCATATCATATCATGTGCAATCATTATTATTCTTTGCGAACAAACATCATAAGTGTTTTTTAATCCTAATCTTAATTTTCAAAACCTCAAATGAAGGAGTTTGCTGTCCAACAGCCTCATAAGCCATCACCAACTCCGTTTTGATTTTTCCTCCCTCCAATGAAATGCAAGTAACCGGTTTTTAGGGTAACAATAGTCAAGAACTCAAAATCTAAACTTTTAAGAAAAACTAAACTTTTTAATTAAAAAAAATCACTCAAAAGTACCTTAATAATTATAGCAAAACCTAAAAAAAGCACTAACTAACTAAAGGAAAGTTCATTTAATAAGGAGATTGATTACCCTGACCAAAATTTCTAACAGCTCTGAATCCCAAGTTTGACTTCTCCATGCTCATAATAACCACATCAAAGTCGCTATAACTTCACTTTCAATCCTTAATGCATTCTTTCCACAGTTGAAACATGACAAACCTGTAACCATCCAATAAGACCACCCACACATTTCTTCAAACTCACTCATTTCCACACCTCAATTCATTCACTCACTCACACACACATTATTCCTCCACCCATTTTTCTCTTTCCATCCAAATTCCAAACATGTCCAACCTCATCACTCACCCAAAATCCACTTTCATCTTCCTTTCAATAATACTCCTCTGTTTTCCAACCTCAACAAAACCCGATAACCCGTGTGCGTATCCATGTTACCCTCCACCCATCGGCACCGGCACCGGCACCGGAACACCCACAACCCCTTCCACAGTGCCACAAACACCACAACAACCCGGTTTAACATATCCACCACCTTCCTATCCTTTCTATCCAACACCACCTTACGGCGGCGGCGGTGGCGGCAGCGGCGGCGGTGGTGTTTTTGGCACACCACCCCCACCAGACCCTATTCTACCCTACTTTCCATTCTACTACAGAAAGCCTCCTCACCAAACAGAAGAAAATTCAGCATCCACCACTTTGAACAAATGTACTGGGATGATTTCCATTACTAGTTTATTTTCTTTACTTCTTCTCTTTGTATAACTCTCATGAATCACGATCATAGTCTTCATGTACTCTAAATTTTTCCTTCCATTGAGAATTAGTGCTTGTTAATTTAATGGTATAATTTATAATATATAGTTTATTCACCTTTGTGTTGTGTTCGAGCATATATCTTATATATGAATTTTAAGTGCATGTAGTTAATTATTCTGCAGGGGAAGGGGAAAAACAGAGGAGATTAATATGATTAGCAGAATTTTGGACTTGAAGAGCTTTTAATTAGAGAGAAAAACAAAAGGATAAGAACGAAATTAATCCGTGATGTAAAGGAATTAATTAGTTAATTATAGTGTTGTTAATTTTGAATATTTTGTTGTTGTTGTCTTAATGGCATAATTAATAGGACAGTTTCACCGCTACATGCGTCACCTGGTTTGGATGGTTGTGTGTGTTGTTCTCATAATTTCTTCTTTCTGTTGCTTCTATTTTCCTTCGTTTTCTACTTTTGTTGTTGGTTCTCAATTTTATATCAGAAAAGATTTTGATATATATCAAGGAGAAAGAAAGAGATATAAAGACCAAATAGATACAATAGATAATATAAGAGAGAGAAATTCGGCTATGTACTAGTATAAGATAAATATAAAATCTAGAAAATGAAGAAAGTTAAAACATATCGAAGTTAATTTTATATATGGTTCTCTGATTACAAAAAGAAGTAACACTCGTAAAGTGCGTTACTTTTTTTCTTTCGTCGATAAAAAGTGTAATGCTTTTGTCGCAGGAATTTTGAAAATGAACCCAATTTTGTCGAAATTGACACACGCACATGACACACCATCTTTCAAGATAAATAACATCTTTTTTGAGGAAATAACTTATAAAAGAAACATCACAGTGAATGAATATAATAGATTTTGTTGAGAAGCCTACTTTATATAATGAATGAACATAAATATTTTCTTAAAGTCTGTCGAAATTTTGAAAATTCTGAGTAAGCCATGTTTACTGGTTTATAACAATCGCTAACTTTATATTAAAACCATATTTTATTTGGATCAATTTTATTTTTTATACAAATGATAAAAAACATTAGTTTTTTTTTTCTTTGTTTTAGTTATCCTTATATTCTTTTAAAAATATCTCAAATAAACATTATTGCTTTTTAATAAATTGTAAGTACATTTGTCTATTAATACAAGTAGGAGTTCGAGTCAGTTAAAGTATCTTATTCAAATATTGTAAATGAGAAAAGTGGGTAAATAAAACTTTATATTTAAATAAGTTTACTGCGCTAGACTCAATTTTTTTTTCTTTTTTAAGAAATGTGCCAGACTCAATGAGTTAGAAAACAAATAATAAGCTTTTTTGAAAATAAAATAAAATTACACAATCAATTTAATGTCATTTAAGCATTCTGAATTTCTGACAATCTAAAGTTTAAAAGTGTAAATCTTTGTTTAAATTAGTACTATTTTTATTAGTGAATTTGTTTAACCAATCTCTTAAGGCTCACAACCTCCAATCCAATGGATCTTCAGATCTGGGGACTACATTTTTCTAAAAGGAGAGATGAGATGTGAGAGTATGACCCATTCGATAACATGCAATAATCAAATGTTAAAGACCTGAGAAGCTTTAATGAATTGCTTTATATGGACCAACCATGTGAGCATTCAAGATCTTACATATTGGTTTGTTATAGGAAGTTTTCTAAATTTGGTGTTTCTAAAATTGACCCTAATAAATTTTACCAATACATTTAAGTGATCTTCTATTGCTATCTCCTCTCTCACGTCTCCATTGTGTACAGTGGTAGTCCCATTGCAAATGCTCAAAGGGGTGGACCAGACATTCCACGTTCTTCATCTTGATTGCACCCCTTCATTGTGTGTCCTTCTATTCATGTCTCTGCCTCCTTCACCATGCAAGCGGCAACCTTAAGAGGTCAATGACCTCTTGTACAACCAAATTGTGACCTATGATATGCAAATTAACCTATAATTTTTAACTTCTAATGTCTCTTCAAACACCATATGGTTTATATCTCTTCAACCATATTCAGCTTTGGAGTGGTCATCAAAATCCAAAATGAAGGGAACATCACCAAGAGTGTTCTTTCTATGGGATATCAAATAAATTAACTTTTTGTTGGTTATAATTACAAGTTTTGAGAACATTTCATCTCCCTTTCTACAAGCAAATATAGTTCTCTATTTTTACTCATTCATTTTTTATATTAATATTTCAATCATAATTTAATCACAATCCATTCATATCTCTAAGTTACAACTTATCGTCAAAAATTGTTATCACAGTTTTCTCAAATGATTTTAATTTGTTTCTATACACATTTTTTTTCAAATGATTTTAATTTGGTTCTATATATGTTAGTCTCTCGCCAACATGCTTCAATTAAGTTTTCTACGTACTAATGAATCTTATAAACAAATTTCAATTCTATCTCTCATCTAATACCTTGTCTTTATATACATACAAAATATTCACTTTTAATCCCTCTCCAGTGTTTCATGTACATTTTGACATGGTAGTTAATGTCATCCATGTCAACATTGTTAGCGGATGGACTCGACAAACTAATTTGAAGAAAAGAATCATATTTTAGAAATTATTTGGTCCTTTCCGGTGGATTCAAGTTGCTAAGTTTTGAAAATTTTAAAAACAACAACCAATTGTTATTAGTTAGTTTCAGTTTTTTCTCCAAATTTTAGTCTTAAAATTAACTTATTTTTGAAAGTTTTTTATCTTATTAAAATCAATTTGAGTGATTTTTTTGTGGTGAGAGTAATTTTAATGTTAATAATAATGACAGTGGTAATAATAATAGTATGAATGATAATTATTATAATAATAAATATGATTACTTAAATATTATTGATAATATTATAATAGACATTTGTATCATCAATTTGAATAAAATATTATAGATAAAAGAAAAAATATAATTATTATAATATGCATTTTTATAAGGTTATTATCAAGGCACATCAATTTTAACTCAATGTGTTTAGTATAATGAATAAGGTTTCTAATTAGTTATAATATCTCAAGTACATGGCTCCATCTAAAGATTAATAGGTGTTAATAGACAAAGTTCCAACTATCATCACATTTTGAAAATAGGTTTGTGCACATAAATGTTACATATGTAACATCAATGTAAAGATTTATCGATCACTTCAAAATAACCGGTCAATCTTCTACTTAGAGTATTAAAAATCTAGTTAATATTCTTGTATTGAATTCAAACATAATTTTTTTCATAAAAATTTGCATAAAATAAAATTTTAATATTTAGAGTATGTGCATATAGAACTAATAATTATCTTATTTATGAGCTTTGTTTGACTTATGATGAAAAAGATTATTATTAAATTTAATAAATTTTTTATTTTTTTAGTTTTAAAAATAAACATGAGAGCGTTTTGAAAATAATTAAACTCACCTTATTTTCATTTTTACTAAACACATTTTATTTTAAAAATTACATTTAAAAAACAAAAATTTAAAGCTCGTAACCACAGCAACTAAAACCTTAATATTTTTAAATAACTAACTTGATGATATTGATAATTTAACATTTTATCAGTAAAGTTACTAAGTCACTGTCTACCTAGGAACAGAGACTAATATTCTCTTCTATCTACATCTCACATCACAATATTTACCAAGAGTAAAGAATAACTTAACTAACAAAATTGAAGTCCATATATTTATCTAACAATATTTTAATTTCACAAACTACTATTAAGCCATACAAATTCTGAGATAAAAATGATTCGTTTTCCTTTTTCAAAATAAAAGTGATTACAAAAATCTTAAAAATAAAACCCGGAAAGAAAATTGGTTCTAAATCACACAAATTGTGGGTTCTCCTTACCATCTCCCATCTACAACTATGCATGCTGAAAATTGGCCATAAGAGCATATCGTAATGTTCTCTGAGTCATGCATGCTTGAGGGTACACAGACCCTTATCATCCCTTGAAACCTTTCTTCAATAAATCACTCTCTTCCCAGGTACACTCACCCTCTCCACTTATTTCATTGTTTTCAAGCATTTCTCTTAATCCCTGATTGTACTTATGCTCATTTCGCCACAAATGTAGTTATTTGCAACGAACCTAGTTAATAATTTATTCAGCAATTGCAGTTTGAGATTGAAAAAAAAAAATCTGTTGGGAGAGAGTAAAAATTAATAAAGTATTGCGTTTAGTGACATGTTGAAAGCAGAGCAAGGTGCTAAAAGGTTGAAGATGTATATGAACTTGACCCAAATGAAATAAATGGCGTTTCTGTGTTCAATCAATTGGGCTTTGTCATCCCAGTTCGGCAAGTTGAATTTTTTCCAATTAGTAGTGACAAAATTCGGTGGTTCCAAGCTTTTGACATATGCACACCATTTGTTTGATGAAAGTCCTGCTCTGTTATTAATATGATTTTCTCTGCAGAATTTGAATGCCAATGCAACTGCCACATTTTTAATGCCCAGTTCTGAATAATGAATTGCACAGTATCATTTTCTTGTGTACATTTTGTTCCGGTGGGAAGAACTTGGTGCACCTACAGAAGAGTCACTTTAACAGCACATTCAAAAAGGAGAAGAAGACTGCAAAAGGACAACCGGTATCGACCGCATCCCAAGCAACCTCCGGAGTTTGGTGTTAATCTATTCTTGAAGAAGCCTAGCACCACCTCTAAACCAATTGAGGATGATATGGATATCAGTGAAGAGAATGATGAAAATACTGGGGTTGTTTGGGAATCAGATGAACTTGAAGCCATCTCATCACTGTTTCAAGGTAGAATTCCTCAAAAACCTGGAAAAGTACATCGAGAAAGGCCTCTTCCTCTTCCCGTTCCCTACAAGCTTCGACCTTTGGGACTACCTACACCAAAAACACTAGTAAAATTGACAGCTCCAGGTGTGGTTTCTTCTCGGGCTTCTATGGCTAAGAAAGTGTATAAAAGTCCAAGTTTCCTAGTTGGGTTAGCAAGAGAGATAAGTGGACTTGGTCCAGATGAAGATGTATCTAAAATTCTTGGGAAGTGGGTGCAATTCCTTAGGAAAGGGTCCTTGTCATTGACAATAAGGGAATTAGGCCACATGGGACTCCCTGAGAGAGCTCTGCAAACATTCTTATGGGCACAAAATCAACCTCATCTATTCCCTGATGATTGGATTCTGGCCTCAACTGTTGAGGTCTTGGCCAGGAACCATGAGTTAAAAATTCCATTCAACATAGACCAATATACTGGTTTAGCAAGCCGAGCTGTGCTGGAAGCGATGATTAAGGGTTTTATAAAAGGAAG
Source organism: Hylodesmum podocarpum (assembly GCA_026586105.1). NCBI lineage: Eukaryota > Viridiplantae > Streptophyta > Magnoliopsida > Fabales > Fabaceae > Hylodesmum > Hylodesmum podocarpum. Next base: position 2,308,806 of record JALJEV010000730.1, on the reverse strand, counting down.
AAACCTTAGACTCGCATGGAAGGTTCTAGTAATTGCTAGAAGGGATAGAAGAATGTTGGATTCCAGCATATATGCTAAGCTAATATTAGAACTTGGAAAGAACCCTGACAGACACAGGCATGTATTACCATTGTTAGATGAACTTGGAAAACGAGATCAATTAAATTTAAGCCAGCAAGATTGTACAGCAATAATGAAAGTCTGCATTAGAATGGGGAAATTTGAAGTAGTTGAGAGCCTGTTTAGTTGGTTCACACAGTCTGGCTGTCAACCGAGTGTAGTTATGTTCACTTCTGTTGTTCACAGCCGTTACACAGAGAAGAAATACAGAGAGGCACTGGCTGTAGTTTGGGAAATGGAAGCTTCAAATTGCCTTTTTGACCTTCCAGCTTATCGCGTGGTAATAAAATTGTTTGTTGCTTTGAATGATTTGTCTAGGTCTATGAGATATTTTTCAAAACTTAAAGAGGCTGGATTTTCTCCCACTTATGGCATATACAAGGACATGCTACAAATTTACATGGCCTCAGGGAGGATAGCAAAATGCAGAGAGATCTGCAAGGAGGCTGAGATATCAGGTTTCAACCTAGATAAATATCTAGTGTCACAAAGTTAGTTAAATGGAAAACTGTAGACTTTAAGAATCAGCAAGCATTGTCATCGTTTGAATCAATTATATAGTCTTTCTTATGTAAATGATGGGCCTGCTTTTGTACATTGACAAACATAACGAATTCTATTTACATTGAGATTAATAATTTGGAACGTTTAATACAGTTGAATTTACTGGTTGGCACTAGATTTTTTTTTATCAATGTGTAATACTAATACCTTCTGAATTTGAGTTACTGCATTTCGTGTTGTAACTTGTAATACCTTCTAAATCTGAGTAATGAGCAGAGGCCAATTAAATCTAACCAAGAAGATTTAAAATTCAAGGTGGGCATTATGTCCAAGTGATCAATTCTTGCTTGTAAGCCTATTATTTCAAAGAAACTTTAAAGTGAATGTCACTTCTAAATTCTCTAATTTGTTGTGTCTGCTTTCCACATTTTTTTTACGAGTCAATGCCACCTCTGATCAATATCACCTTTTCAAGTTCAACAGAGGTTCCATTAACCTGCCATTCTCATTCTCATGTATGTTTTTCATTGCTGGTTTTGAGTATATCTTAATCTTTAGTCGTGCTTTCTTCCTATTACAATAGTTTTTTTATCATAACCAAACGGAAAAGTTAACATGCTGTAGTGGCCCATTTTTTTTTTTTTCACTGAGAAGAATAATTATATTAAGAGGATTAAAAATACATTTTAGTTACCACCATAATAATACTATTCGGTGTCTAATAGTAAATGTGACAAGTTCTTCAAACAAAATATGAATATTAATTAATTACACTGTTGTGAACAATAAATATTTATTTTAATTATATTATTATTAAACAAAAAAATATATACATTATTATTTATAAAAAAAAAAAGTTTGGGCCAGAGCCATTTTAAGTATTCCTGGCCCAAATCACAGCCTCGAGCTCTCAAACTCATATAACCCATCACAGATGGCTCTTGTATTCAACAATTCTCATTCGCCCTATTATTATGTATTTCCAGTGCCTCTTTCAAAGCAAAACGAAACCTTCAAACCCTAGCTAGTGTTTGCCCTAAATTTGTCGAATCTAGTTAACAATCCCAGCACCATACTAGTCCTTTGATTCTTCCTATACTCCGCGCATCCCGCTTAGCCTAACATCATTGATTTTCCCATCTCGTTAATTCTACCCCCAATAGAAACCCTAATTTTGTTATGCGATAAATGTGGATTTGTTGTATCATTGATTAGTAGTAAGTTGTTAGAGCTGTGATAACAATGTTGTGTTTTGGTTTTTGTACTAGCAATTGTTATTGTTTATGTCTCTTGATTTTTTCATGGTCGTTTTGAGATACATTTTATATAGTTATATTGTTATTTTTCCAATATGTTGCTTCATAAATTAAAATGCAAGTGCAAATATGGTGCATATGATGGTTTTACACTTGATCTCTGAACTTCAGGTAAGTTCACATGTTGACAAGTTCATTAGCTGATGCATTTTCTTTGCACTTGATTATGAATATGCCAGGAGAGTAGAAAAGTATTATTTATCAAGAGATTCTTTCAAGTGATTTTTTTGAGATTTTGTCCCACCATTGTTTTTTTGAAACACTCACATTTTAAGTAAAAAATATACTATATAGTAATTAATAATTTATTTCTACTTAAAAAAAATTGAGTGTTTAAAAAATGTAGCTAATTGTTTTTCGGTTGATTCAAGGTCTAGTAAGGCTTACAGATGTTTTGGTCATGCTGTAACTTTTTATCCAACATTCTTTACAAATAGGATACAAGATGTCTTTTGTTCTATTTATTACCAGTTAATATCAACAATTCATTATTTTTTTTTTGGTTGTACTCTGTTACTGGAAGAAACTAAAGAGAGTTTTATTTGATTGCGTAGTACATGGTTAGAATTAATGTGGCAAGTTAGTCCTAAAACTATTATTATGGACCAAGATGTTGTTTTCATTAATGTATCGCCTGGTCCATTTTAGGACAAACTCCAAACTTTGTTCTAACCCTGCAGATAACAAAGCTTTCTTTAGTTTTTATCCCATAATTATATAGCATAACCAAAATGAATGGATTGATGTTGATGATAAACTCCAGTAATAGATTGAAAGGCATCTTGTATCTACTTGTGAAGTATGTTGGCATCTTGTATCTACCTGATGATAACATTACCAAGATATTTATAAGTCATTCTATGCCTTGAATCAACTCAAAAACAATTTGCTAATTGTCTTTCTGCATCCATTTGAAATGCATAAAAAAAATCTCAGTATTCAGCAATTGACAATTCTTCAACAGTGACTGAAATTTTTTCTTCTCTAGATGCTTTTGTCAATTTTTATACATGAGTATTCACCATCTTATTGACTCAGATATTTTAAACCAAACAATAAAAATGGTTTAATTTGCATTTTTGAGATCCATCCTTCTAAAATTTGTCTTCAAACCTATGTTATATTTTATAAGATTGGGAACAGAAAATGTCAAATTAATTTTTTGATAAATATCTAATAGAATAACAAATTGTGACTTTACTAATAAAAATTAGGTGGCATAATTTGTTAAAACAATAAAATTGAGTGGCAAAATAAGCCTTTATAAAAACTTGGTGTATTTGTTGAGATTTTTGGAAAAAAAAGTTATTTCGAGTTGATGAGTAATTTTGATTTTTAAAAAATTAATTATCCTTTTTACCTCCGTCTCTAAAATATACATTAAAACTGAACTATAATTTTGAGTTTTTCCAAGTGTCATCAAACTTCTCTATTTGTATATTTTATCACCTAATATTTTATTTGTAATTTTTGCCATTTAACTTTCAAAATGTTGGCACTTAGCTTTTAAAGGACACAAATTTTGCAACTAAAAAGAGTGTCAAGATTTGCAAAATGTTGAAAATTTGATGACAAAAATTACAAATAAAATAATTTAGTAAAATTTGTAAAATTGTGAAAATCATGTAGCAAAAAATATGCTAGTAAACCTGTAATTTTATTATAAATTCTTTGAATAATGTTACACGTAAATCACTTATAGTTTTACAATCTTTATTTATAGCATTTGATTACAGGTCCATTGTCATTTGTATACACATACAAATTAATTTTACTACATTCTATCACAAGGTGATATACCCTAAAGTGTTGCCAACTAAGCATGAGAGGAATGTTTGATAACCAACCATTTAAGCTATCTAACTAATTACTTCACAAAATATAAAGAAGAAGGAAAAAGGAGAAAAAATTAATAAAAAAAATATGTATACATAATTTCATGAAATAGTTGATTAATTAACTTATATTGCCATTGACCACTAAACATTTCTCTTAATTTACTAACTTGTTACTAGTCGATTGATGGGAAAAAATATCCTCTACTAAAAAATTCAAATGATTCTTACAAACCATTTAATCCAAATTCATTGCGTTTGGAATCTTTAAAATGAATCCATAAAATTGGTTTAAAAATGTGTTGTTCTAAGAATTCTATTCATTTGCAAATTAGAAAATCTAACACCTCATGATAAGATTACCAATCAGGCTGTTTCAAATGAATTACTTCATTTCCAAAGTGCTCCAGACACAAGGTGAATGCAATTGGCGAACAAGTTTCCTTTAACAAATAAGTGTGTTCTTATAATCAACAAATTACAACTCCAACGGCAAAACTGAGCCTCATTGAGAAGCAGCATGCATAATAACCTTCAAAACCTAGTTCTTCAAAGGATATTATTTAGATCTAAATCCTTTTAGTATTCTCTAGAAAGATCAACTGACTTAAAGAAAATAAAAATACAAGGGCTACATCAATAAAAACAAACAAGTCCTCTAAATTAAACTGGTTCTGCTGTCTTATTGTTGTATCTATGTCCTGCATCTATAAAAATCCAGCATTTCTTCCTCAAGAGGATGGGTCTGACCTGTTATAACAAGGCAATGCAAAGGTTCTCCAAAATCAATCAACTGCAACTGTTTCATGGTTCCAGCTACTATCATCTGATCTTCACTGCCAAGCCGTGCAAGCCCAACACACTCAGTATCCTCATTATAGGCTGCAAGGTAAAGAGGGGGAATGCTACTTTTAAATATATAGCTTTATTTCGTATCAGAAATAATAGGAAGTTCACATATATCAACTTTTACCACAATGAAGATTGGCTCCTAATGAGCAACTACTTTCTTATCTACAAATAAAAGATCTGAGGCAAAGAAAGAATGAAAATACATCATTTTGCTCGTTGCTTTCCAGCGGAGGACTGTTTGATAGCACTATGGGCTTATCATAAAAATTTATATGTTGTCAGCAAATAAAGTACAATCCAGATCAAATTTCAAAGGTTTATATCTTCGCAATTAGTACAATCAAGAAGCTAATAATGTAAACTTGAAATTTATGCCCAAACTAGAGTGATGTAAATGCTCAAGGAACTCACCAGATTCTTCACGTTCTTGCACAATCTCCAAGAGCTGCTCGATTGCTGTGTTTATGGTCATATACCTGGGTGGTTCATAGGCTTTTCTTCCTCTAAAATTACCAAATAAAAAAAGATAAATAAATAAATAAAAAAAAGAATATGCAGATTTGGAGAAAAGCATATAACTGGAACAATTCCTTGAATGCCATGATACCAAGCAGAACAGTAGAATGATTGCCAAAGAACTTCAGCAACCCATACTTGTTGATCGCTTAAAACACTACACTAGCAACAGTAAAACACACACACACTTAGAAAACCAACCTGCACAGAGATTCTAGTGTCGGCTCCTTCACCCGAATATCTGTAGCCAAACCGAATTAGAAATCATATTAGCTTCCTCAAGGAACAAATAGTAAGAACCTTTAGTACATTAGTGAATAAAGAAAGTTTTCCTCTAATGCTGTAATCAACTTCAGATGGTACAATCATTTGAACATTTACTTAGATAAAATAACATTTTTTTTTTCCCTTTTGGCTTACTATCTTTTAGATATTTACATGATATTCTAGTCTTTGGTATTCCATTCCAAGAAGTAGAAGAAGTCTAGTAAACAAGTTTTGAGTTTAACTGATCAACCAGTACAGGACAAAGCACTTGAAACATAATCACACTATTTCATTATAGTACCTGCTGCATCAGACTAATGCATTCCGGCATGATAATAAATACATAAATTCACCAGGTTCAGTACATGCAAAGGTAGACCTATGTTGTATTTATATTTTCAATATATGCACACAAAAAATTCTAACACAGTAGTTTAAAGCACAAAAAAGAAAAAAAGAAAAAAGAGAAACGGATAGTAACCTAACAAGCAAAGTGTGTGGAGTCCCATCATTCGGTTTCTTTGAATCTTTTCATAGAAGCTATCAGGTCTCCATGTCTCTGTAAAGAATGGTATAGAAACAGTCTCCCCATAACGGTATAGTTGCAGACCACAAACTCCAATAGCATTCATCACAGATGCATTGTGTACTACTTTGACATCAATTCCCATCTTCTTTGCTCGAACAACAAGGTCAGTGTGAGTGGTAGCCCTAAGGCAAAATCATAAAATCAAACTGTTAATATAATGCAAGAGCATTTGAGCAAAGCAATGTAAACATTGGATATAGAATCAGTTTGGTTAAACTTCTTCTTTGTATACTATACAAAAGATCTGATCTGTGAGGACTGTAGCCCACTTCATCATCTCTCTTGAGATAAGAAAGATAAATTGAAGCAAGCCCTCCTCAAATCCTTTTTCAAGCTTCAAGGCAAAGAAGACCTGATTCTATAACACATTATTCAGAGAAAATATAAGTACTTATGGAAGAGGAAAATACTAAGAAAAAAAAATGAAATAAGCTACTCCATAAGCTAAAATTAGCTTATATGAGTTAAAACTAAGATTTTGAAAAAGCTAATATGAAAGAGCTAGCTTATGCATGACTTAATTTTCGCTTATGAAAAAGCTTATTTCATCTTCCCACCATTTTTTTCTCCTATAGGTGCTTAAGGAGAAGTTCATCCAAACTAGTCCACACAAAAGAAAGGAATTATAGGCATGTATAGCTTACCCAAAAGGGTCCCCAACAACGAGGAAAGCAACATGGGAATCATGAGCTTCCGAAAGAATTTCATGGGCCTTTTCCTCTACCATTTCTCTGTCGGCAAGAATAATGGGTGTACCATATAGTTTTTCCTAATGAATACAAAAACGAAAAGAAAAGATGAAAACTGAAACAGAGAGAAACAATGATAGAAAATGATAGATAGATAGATAGGTAGGTAGTGATACCAAGTTGGAGATGCCATTGGTGGAGAGACCAAAGGAGAGGAGGGAAGTGTAGGCTTCCATGTAAACCTTGCTGCACTTCTTCACAGCTTCCAAACCTTTGAGAGTGATATCTTGCTCATCACCCAATCCTAAACCGATTATGTACAACATTTTTCTTTTCTTCACTCTTTGGTATTTTTGCTTCTGGAATCAGAAAAAAGCACACAACTTTGAGAAAATAGAAGCAACCCAGAAGAACCCTTTTGAGAAGGAACTAGCTTTAATGAGTTTGAGCACGAAGGGGAGTGACCCAGAAGAAATAATCAATTTTCTCTTGTCTGATACAATGTTGCGGAAAAAATAATGCAAACGGAAAAGCGTAAAAGAATAGAAAAAAGAGAATACCTGAGTGTGAGAGCGAGAAGACGAGGTTGGAGGGAGAAACAAGCACCACCACTCCACCAACTTCACAGCGCCGACGACAACTCAGGGATCACAGGACAATTCAAATTAGGGTCGTCGTGGAAAAGATGAAAGGGGTCTTTTTTATTTTAATTTTACATTCTTAACTTATTTACACATTTCGTTAAATAGTTTTCCTAATAATCTCGAACTTAATTACACATTATTAATCTAACAAATTACTAAAAAGAAAAGCAAATTATGTTTTTCTTCTACTAAATTTATGTTTTCTTTGGCCCTCATTTTATATTCCAGTCGAAGACATAGTTATTTCAAAAAGATTATTGGATAATTGGTACGAGGAATTATTTTTTTTTAATTTTTATTTTTTAGAAATGATTTTCTGATATAAAAGAATTGCAGTGTTTCATTATTTTCATTTAATTTAAAACTAGAACTCATGAGGGCTATTTGGGTAATTGAAATCAACCATCAGAACGAAAGGCTAGAGTAATTCTTGGCTGTAATTTTTAAATTACAGTTATAGCTTTTGATTGTGATTCTTTAATTTCTCGGAAATTATAGAAGAAAAAAGAACATGAATTTTAAAATTTCTCAGAGAGAAAAATATTTGTATAAATAAAAATAGTTAGCTGTATCATTTTATATAACATTATTTAAGTGTTTGTCTGTCCCAGTGGTGGGTTATTCGATAATGTACCGTTTTTATGTTTTAAGAAATTATTTTATAAATATAAATTTCTAAAATATATTAAAATGCAATCTATATTTAATTAGTTTGTACAATAAATAACATCCTGGCATCTATTTGAAAACAAACGACAAAGTAAGATTTACTTAATACTGTTTTATATATTTTTTGTTAAAAATAAATTAATATAAATAAACATGACTAAGTCCATTTAATCCTGTGATTAATTAGGCTATTAACATAGATCCTGTTGTTTATAAATTATAACTTCTACCAAACTTAATATTAACATAGATCCTGTTGTACTATAACTTGCCTAAGCTATACCATGAATAGAAGAAATGTTACTGCCTCAAGGTGCAATGTGCCTTGATATTTTTATTGTGGTAATCATTCCACTGCATTTTATGCTTGAACCTGAAAAGTCTTTTCAAGTTGTAAATTTAAGTAGCAAACTCTTCAAGAGGCAACACATACAACATTACCACTTTTAACTGCTTCTCAAATCAACATTCTTTACACCTTTTCTCCCTATATCATTTCTATGTTTTGTGGTTGCACCATTTTTATTTCTTTCATTGCTTTGTTGTTTTGTTCCTTTGCAAGCATTTGATACCCTATGTTTTTGTGAAGAAACCTTTGCTCCTTCTTTCTTTCCAAGAGTATGATTACTTGTCGTAGAATTAACAAGGTAGCTATGGTTGGTTGATGCAGCAGGAGAAATCAAACTAGCTTGAGTTGCATTAGTTTTGAAGCACTCTTGGGTTGAGATACCATTTGGTTCTGTTGCTGTCACGGATTCATTAGTATGTAGATCATTTTTCACCTTCGATTTCAAAGGTAATGCTTCATCTGCTCCACTCGCTGAATATTTTGGTAAATTTTGTTCTTTCTTACTTCTGGTGTTATGTGACACAGCCTGAGGTTGAGACTTGGGAGGAGAGAATTCACAAACATCAAGTGGTGGTAGTAAAATAGAAAATAAGAAAGAGAACAAAAATGAAGCACTTTGATTCATTGCTCATTTTCTTAAACAAAACTAGGCCAGTAAATATTTAGTTACCAACAATGTCCCATTAAGTATACGATAGAAAAATCAAAGCTCATTTGCAATGAATAACATATTGTATGACATGCACTAATTCACAAAATAAAAGAAAAGAAAATGAGCTGAAAAATCAGAAAGTACGTACCTTGTTCCCATGTGGTTGTGAAGGAAAAGATGATGTGTAATAAAATGAAGGCATTGGTGTTGCTTTGAAAATTAGTCTCTTCCTGAGCTTTTTAATATCAGCTTCTGTCTTTTCCTGCAAGAACAAAAGTTGAATGTAATAAGGTTCTTCAAGCTCCATAAAAAATGCAAATAAGTAGAGTAAGCTACACTATACATGCTAATTAAAATTATAACAGAATCCTTCGACACATTTTGTTTCCTCAATCTGTATATTGTTGACCTTGGCCACACCTCGCATCCAATGCTTTGGCAACCAAATATTTTCAGATTACTCAGACAAATATCACATATTTGTAACAACTATATTAGAACCTTCAATTAGAATGTAACAGATTTCACACATATATCAGATGTGGATTGAATGTCATGTAACAGTTTCTCAATGTGAAAAAATAGCACACCACATTCATATATAAACTACAACTAAATTTTTATGCACGCAAATTCCAAGTTCCAAGTTGGAAACTATGTAACTTTGTTCCAAGTTCCATTGGTTTAAAAATAGAATTTCATGTATTCATTTAAAGAACCAGCCACCTGATAATCTAACATTTTACCACCTCATAAATCAGAAGCTACTATTGGCTGACTTACCTGTGATATTGCTTGCATTTGATTCATCTCTGCTTCCTTTGCGTGCATTTTTTCTTCCAATTTCATGTAAAACTAAATCAACAGGATCATGACAACAAATCAATAACCATACAATTCTACAATTTATATACATTTTTAATATAAGAACATAAGGTTCTAAAACTATGGTATTTTACATGCCTCTTTCCTCCTTTCTGCACGCTCATTACATTTAAAGTTGAAAGCTGCAGCCTTAGGCTTAACATTAGACTTTACAGAATTAATGGCTTGGTTCAGCCTACACAACATTACTATGTTAGTCTCAGATCAGGAAAAAGGAAAACCAAAGATTGATCCTTGCATATGTCAACAAACCTCTCTGCTTCTTGAACTCCTTTGGAAGCTATTTTTAAAGCAAAAGGTTGGGACTCCGTACCCTTTCTTACTCTTGACACATTTTCGCTGTCAAAATTAAAAGCACATGTGAGTCTGTGAATGTGAAGCACAAAACAATCCCGGCTGAGAAACAACAACTACCTTTTTCTTTCACGAATAAGTTTCTCTCCACTTCTAGAAACCTGCACGTGGAGATACAATAATTAAGGGTGATAACATACAATTTCACAAGAGTACTCATATTAAAAATTAAGAATAATTATCCTTCCATTCTTCCCAAAGTGCACTGTTATTCAAAGTCGTACTTGTTTGGAGGTTTTGCTAGCTGAACAAGTAGTTAGAGTTGCAAGTTTTGATAAATTCTTTTCCATATTTGTGCTTCTTAAACTCTCTCTATTAGGAATCCTAGCAGGATCCTTAGCTGATCTACAAGGTGTGCTTTTCCGAACTCGAACATTGTTGGCTTCAGAATTCCGTTGAGGCCGGAGCTTTGTTTCCTATGCATCAATCAGGCACACTATGTCACCGGTCACTCCAAGAGTATAACAAGCAAAATTATATAATTGCGTAATTTAAACAATGTAGGGAAACCAGGTCTGGTTCAAAGAAGATATAAAATTAAAGCACAAATAAACATTTTATCATAAATATCAGTAATCTCTATTTACTACAATATTGCATCAATAGTGTTTTCACTATCATCTATTTTATTTCTTGGATCTTTCCATGGTTATAAAAAGCAACTTAATGCATAGGTATGCATACCTTGGAAGAAGGATTTGCAGGATCATGCGAAATTGTTTCCTCAACGCCCCATCCTTGTTCATTCACAATCATACTAGTGTTTGTTGATGATTCATCAGAATTTTCAGTAACATCACCTTCCTTTTTCACTTCTGCATTCACGACCTTATCATCATCTAAAAGTATATTACTTGTTTCATTTTCAGATTGATGAGCTTCATCCAAATTAACACTTTTCTTGCTGGCATCCTCCAAATCATTAGAATTGTTCATAGTAGATTCCATCTGCGGACTTGAAAATGAAACCATTGGATATTCTGTGATGGTCTCTTCTCTTTCATATTCTTTCATATTATGTTCTCCACGATAATTTGAATTAGCAGGGATTTCATCAAATTGAACATAATGACCATTTTCAATTGGCACAAAATCTTCTTGGGATCTTTGATCCATTTCAATACAATATTCACTTTCATCTGGCTCAAAATCCTTTTCGGATATTTCATCAAATTGAAAATAGTGGCCATCATTTGACTCAAAATCCTCTTTCTTGCCAATTCTCTCTGAGCCATCATTTTCACTGGTTGTTGTTCTATCAGATGATCCATCATTGCCTGTAGATGAAATAAAACCAAAACTGCCCTTCTTCTTGAAATGTGCTTCAAAATATGCTTTCTTCTCAAAAACTGAACCTGGTTTTGAACATTTCTCAACCTCCTCCAAGTACCTATTGTGAGAGAAAGAGGACCTTCTTTCCCAACATAAAGGTTCATTTTCAAATCTCCCAAATGAGATAGAACCAGAATGTATAGAATCTGTCTGCATTTTTGGCAAGAATCAAAGCAGCAGTTAGAGTTAAATATCAACACAGTTTCATCTTTGTAACATTAATTTTAACATTGTTCAATCTAGACAATACATGGAAAGTGAATATTTTTTTGTGTGGTATAGTAAATCAGAAATGAATGCGATTTCATAAGATAAAAATTATAATTAGTACACAACAAAATCCAAGCAAATTAGAACCACCCTGGTGAGAATGAATCAGTATAGTAAACCAGAGGGAACAACACATCAAATAGGAATAACATTACAGAGTCCAACTCCAATGAACTTTCTTTTCCATGCCTACTTGTTCAAGTAATTTTAGAAGTAATTCAGATCAAGACCATTATATGTGGGACTGTGGAACAATAACTAAAGAAAATTACACTGACAGCAAATTATTGTCACCCATCACTACATATCATTGACCACTAGAACAATTCTCAATCACCAAAAAAAAAAAAAAAAAAAAAAAACACGGAACGGACTTAAGTTAAAATGAAAATTACAGAAACATAGATACTTTCTACTCTTCTGTCAATGAATTGAAATGGAGTGATGAAAACAGCAATCATAAACTAAACAAAGAAAAACAGAGGAGTAAACATGATTGGAACATTGTAGCAGGAATTGAAAGCAATAGATCCATATTAAAATCAACACATGGATGAAAAAACAATAACCTGAAGGTTCATGCTCATGCTGAATGATTCTCCAACCTCCCCAGCCATAATTCACGCCTTTTAAATAACCAACTAGAAGCAGAATCAACAACTACGCCAAATCACCATCCTCACCCTAAAACAAAACCAATAAGACACATTCTCAACCTTCATCATTAAAAGACCAGTATATTCAAACAAATGAAACAATCAAAGAACGACATAGACATAGAAACCATACTAGTAAACAACAAAATCTACCTAAAAACCAAACAAAAATAGAAACCCCATTTGAGAAAAGTGAGAACCAAATGTGTTGGGCACACAAAAGAGTGACAATAATACTCAACAAACAAGACAACACCACATAACAATAATAGTTCCAACTTCCAAGTTAGCTTTAAGTCAGATCCTAAGTTTGGCTCCCAAGTAGTTTGGTACTTTGGTTTTTCACACTAAAGATGAAGATGTGTTACTTAAGAAGTGTACTCCAATCTAGATTTCAGATACTCATAAAAAAATAATCATGTAATATAAGCCATAAAATAATCATGTGCAGGTGTCTTATTTTGTCTTGTTTGGCTTAGACTCGGTTTAGAAGTTGTGCATCACGCACCGTTAGGCTCCAAGGGTGCATGAGCGCGTGAATGTTAATGGTTCATAATTCATAATTTGTAATTCATGCAAGCAATGTACAGTGCTCAAGAAAGTGTACGAGAGAGAAAGAGAGAGGCACGTGTAGACTTCGGTGCTATTTTTGACCATAGTCCATAGGCCATACCAAGTTAGCAACTACCGTTTCATTTCGCCAAAATATTAATATAAGATATACTATCTTATATTTTATTCTGTTACTTATCATTATCAATTATAGATGGCTTTTTCTCATTTTTTTAATATATTATTCTACTTTAATTCTATGAAAAATATTAGAAATATATTTTCTAATACAGCTTTTAACATACCCTTTTATATTCGTTGAAATTTATTAAAAATGATTAAAAACATCTATTGATTTTACATCTAATTTAATATTTTTTAATCTTAAATTTTTTTAATAAATTTTAACCAATTAAAAAATATTAAATAATGTGTTAGTAATATTGATCCCAATCCTGTTGATTATTATAGATAGAGGTTAGCAATCGATTTGCCTTCAATATTCATTATGAGAAACAGTGGTCCCAAAAGTGTGAGTGTTATTGGCTACCTCTATTGAGTGTGATTTTTAGGTACTATTGATAGTGATAAAGACGGACCTTAATTAAGCAACTTAATTATATATCTTATAATTTTTATTTACCAAAAATGAAGTTCAAGAAATATCATAAAAGAGCTTAGTTTTTATCATAATATATATAAAAAAATTTAGGTTAGTCAAGTTTTTAATCCAAAATTTTTTATTTTTAATTGTTTAAAATATTTTTTCTAATTTTAGATCTTTATTAATTAACTTTTATCATTTTTTATATCTTCCATTAACTTTTAGTGTTAGTTGATGATACAAATGAGAATTTGTTAGATGGTCAACCCTAATAGTTAATTACTTAGCCAACTATGTTGTATACCTTTGTAGTGTTAGGCTATTCAGCAGTTTTCCAAAACAAAATATATAATAACTATTAAAAAATATATAACTGTCTTTAAAATAATATATAATTACCTTAAAAAAAATATACAACTATTTGTTACTACGGCTGATTAGCTAATATCGGATCGGCTACTGAGTAATTTCGTATAAATGTATGCTTCATGATCTTACTATGACGAATTTTGATAATTTTAATGTTGTTTATGGGTTTTTCTTTAATTACAGTGCTTCAATTATTATTTTTATTTTTTTGGCTGTAGGAAACGAAGATGGTGACTTCTTGTAACATCACTTCGGGTTGAATTATTTTAATGTTGATTTGGTTAAATAAAAGTTGTTTGTGGCATTCCTGATGGTGTTTTGAATATGGTATTACAATTTATGGGGGTTTATAACTTCCACAAACAATTTATTTTGTCGCAAACTCAATTGATTTTGTGATATTGCATAGAATATTCTCTCCTTGGACCAAACAAATAAAACTTAGGGTGGCTTTTACAGTCAAAAGTATACTATATAAAAAAATAATAATAATATATATTATTAATTAATTAATTAAATTATAAAATTTTTAATTAAAATTAGAAAGAAATATATTCTATTTTTAAGATTATATTTTATTTTCATTTTAATTATATTATTAAAATAATATTTTATTAGAAAAATAATTTGTTATTAAAATGATCCTTATGAAGTTTACAAAATTTAATCATATTATATTTCAATAAAAATATAAGAATTATCATTTACATAACAATAAACTTAATAATAATTGTCTCATCAATTATCTATTGCAATGTATTTCTTAAAAAATTTAATGCCTCTTAAAAACTTAATATACTATAATGAAACTCTTTTTTGAAAATTTAAAATACAAAATTAAAATATTTTAAATTTAGTGTACTAAAATAAAAAATAATAAAATATAAGGGGCCAAAAGTGATATTAGACATTTTTATATGAAATATATTAATTTTAATCATACAATATATTATAATTTAAATTTTATGTAGTAAATGAAACCCTACAATACACGATATAAATTTTAGGTTTGATTATCTTTCTGGTTTAAGGTGTTTTTATTGACATTGAATTTAAATATCATGAATATTGATGCACCAGTGAATTGATAATTATATTAAAATAACTTTAAATTTAGATTTCATATATATATATATATATATATATATATATATATATATATATATATATATATATATTTGTATTATTTATGAATGATTCTCGACCAATGAAAAATATGATTAAGTCATCAAATAACTTTAATTTTGACCTAATGATTAAGTCATTAAATAACTATAATTTTGGCCCGATGATTAATTGGCTATACTTTGATACTAGTACAGATTATACTAAATTTTGTTCCTCTATTTTTTTAAATTGATAATTTTAGTCTTTTTTTTTTTTAAAAAAAATCAGATATTTTATTTTTCTATTTAAAAAAATTGTAATTTTTTGTCTTCTTACTTTTTAATTTAGAATTTCATTTACATTATAAAAAATTACAATTTTAATTTAGTATTCATTAATCAAATGCCAAATATTGACTAACACGTAATATATATCATATTATATTTTAATTTAGACTCCTTTATATAATAATTAACAAAATATTAATAGAAAATTTTGAAATAGTAAGACTTAAATATTTGAGTTACAAAAGAAAGGGAGTGATTTATTTTTTAAAAATTAAAAGGAATAAATATCTAAATTAAAAAAGAGATAAAGGTGGAATTAAAAAATACATAGAAGAAGTAAAATTTATTTTTTAAAAAATAATAACCAAGTTCTCCTTATATGTGTATGCTTTGAGGATTTTTCATGCACTTTTCAAATATCTTTCACAATTTATTCTTTTCGAAAGACCGGAACTTGGATTCACTATTCTAAAAAGTTCCAGATTCATTATTTCGGAGAGTTCCAAATTTATCATTTCTTTAAGATTTTGAATTAATTTTTATGATTATTAGATTTAATTGGCTTTAGATTAATTGATAGGGAATTTATTTTTTAAAATTATTTATACATTTTAAAATATATAATACGTTAAATTATTAATTATATTTTAAATGAAATAATATATAAAAATCACAAATAATAAAATTATGTATTATTTCGTTATCAAAATAATTAATAAATACTTAATTAACATTCATAAAGTTTTTGGGAAATGAAAATATCACATTATTTTAAACTTTATTATGTATTATTTCATTTAAAATATCACATTAATATTATTAGTAATTTAAATTTTAAAATAATAAATTTAATATAACACTGAACTTTAAACATGATTGTGTTTGAGAAGTAAGAAAAAGGTTCACAAGCTTATAATTCTATTATAAAATTAATATTTTTAATAACAAAATACTCGGATGACTAAAATGGTATGTTTTAAAAACAAACAAAAAATATAAATATAATTTTTTAAACATAAAAACCGAAATAGAAATATATTTTAAATTTAATTTTCTAAAAGTTTTATTTAATATCATCAACGGTTTACTATTATTTACTAAGATGATGCTTGCAAATAAATTTATGTACAGTTAAAACACTCACCGAAGTGAATATTATGCCACGGTTTACAGTGTAGAATCAACTATTCTCTGTTATTTTTCTTTTACATTAAGAACATAGGTATTATCTTAGACAATAAGTGAAGATTATTTTTGTGATCTTTTTCAAGTATAACTGATCATTGGAGTAAAAATGGGGTTCAAAAACTGATAAAAGTGGAATTAAAACTCAAAGGGTACTATTGTAAGTGGATATAATTAACATGGCAACTTATGCATCCCACGAAAAAGAATTATGAAAATAAAGAGAGATTTTATCTCAAAGTAAAACAAGAGTGGTGTACAAATAGTTGACAAACTATGTCCTCTTAACCTACAAATCTATGCAAATGTTCTTAACAGACGAAAAAAGAATGAAAATTTCATATACATTATTTTATACACATAATACATAAATATTCTGACATGGTATGAGATATCAACATGACCATACTTAGGTATAACGTCTTTAATGTGATTTAAAACAATGAAATGTTGTCAACATTTTCTTTTTCTTAATACATGAAATGTTGTCTATCGAAAACTTTTGGACGGGCCTTTAAATAAATTTGAGCTTGAGCTAAGATCTCTGAGTGGTTTCTCAGTAAATCTAATCAAGTTGTAGATTGTGGCACCTAGTATGGCACCAACAAATGGCCCAACTACGTAAATCCAAAATCCAGTGTAAGTGTGCATCACCACAGCAGGTCCAAGGCTTCTGGCTGGGTTCATAGATGCTCCTGACACGGGTCTGCATGCCATAATCAAACTCAATGTGAAAATCATGGTATACACTTTGTAGTAAACAAAATCTATTTTGTGGTCCAAACAAAAATTCCCCTTTTTGTGCAAGCACACACACTTGTGTAACAATACTTTCAATAATAAAATTTAGTGATAAATTACCCAGCAATGAAGACATCTATTGTGATTGTCATGCCAACAGCAATTCCTGCCAATTCTCCAATCTGTTTAAGAAAAAACGAACTTGCATTATTTTCACTTGTTATAACCAAGATGAAGGGGTATTTGAAATATCTAACTGTCTATGTATCATGACATTTTGATGAATGAAAATTTCATAATGTTACCTGTGAAAAAAAGTAAGTTATACATGAATATTGAGATCCATCAAATTAAATAATCATCCTCCATTTATGTTTTTTGACTAATGCTTATGATATGAATATGTTATTTTACCTTTTTCGGAGATAATATTTTATTTAAATGAGAATGTGACATTTCTTAATAAGGAAAACAAGAAACAAGAGAGAAAAATGAACAGGTGATTTGATTCCAATGAAGTGTAAAATGAGTGTTAAAAATGAAATTAAACGAACTGCAACAAAAGAAAAATATACAGTAAACTAACTACATATACTAACCGCTCTACTGTCTGTGGAAACTGCAGAGATAACAAACATCAATAGAAATGATGTGAGTAGCTCAAAAACAAAAGATTGAATATGAGATCCTGCTGGTCTTGTTCCGAAAAAAGAGGCATCATCCACATTAAAGAGAAGATACAATGACCCACTAGCAAGGAAAGCTCCTAGCACTTGCGCAATAAAATACAAAGGCACCTGCAACAATTCATCAAGCATACAACTTCATATTAAACAAAATGCAACTATGCATTGTAAAACATAGACACTTGTCTCTTGTGAATTATTTTTCTTTGGTCGATAACAGTGTGAAAGTCAGTGAATTAATCAGAAATCATTATTAGCTATAAATTCAAAAGTGCTATTGTTTTATAAGTAAATAGTCTATAAACTTGAAACTATAAAACAATTTTATAATATTCTCTGATCACAAGCTAACATGTATGATAAAAGTGTATCATAGATAATTTTTGATTGACTAATCATACAAACATTTTACATGTATGAAGTTAATCAATAAGAAATTATTGGAAATATGAGATTCAAATAAATTTTATAAAAACTAACCACAATTTGTAATATTAGATTAAATTGTAAAAACAATGTTTGACTATATCAACCCAAATTGAAAGAGAGTATATTGCATGCGTGCCTGTTTCCAAGGGAAACGACGATATATGGCAAAGCTGACAGTGACTGCTGGGTTAAAATGAGCACCAGAGACGTGACCAAGAGCATAAACCAAGATTGTTACACTTAAACCCCACACAATGCTAACACCAGGAAACGTTATAGTTCCTTTAGTCTCTGGAGAATTATTAAGAACCACAACACAACACCCTGCAAATACTAAGAAATATGTTCCTATGAGCTCCGCAATTACCTGTTACACATAAACATTTCATCCTTTAATTTTCTTTGGTAGTCATTAATACTAACAATTAATTTATTCTATGCAACATATATAGCATAGCAACGTACGTGATTACATAAACTAAGTGAAATTTACATATTTTCAGTTGTGTAGAATGGGGTCTAGCTACGTACCTTTTGTATCATTTGAACTACCGAGGGAGATCCACAAAAGCTACCATCACTAGAGAACTTTAGTCCACCTTCTTCCATCTTTGACATTGACCCTTCAGCTGAATCCATTTTTTTGATATATTTCTTTTGGTGGAGATGAGTTTAATTGTTTAGAAGATTGTTGCTACGTACTCTCTTTGCAGGAAAACACACTTATTAATAGGCAACAAATGTGGATATTTGTGGTTTAGCTGTTTTTAGGAATAACCAATGGATCCGAGTAATGTGCTTCATTACACTTGCAAGCTATGACGCTTTCAACGGTGACTTCACCTTTATTCAATATTGTACACATGTATAGCTACAGATATCATCTCATAACATTAATTTTAAAAATGAAATATGAACCATTGAGTAACCTTGCAGTGAACCAGAATCACATAATTATTTTTCCTCTGTGTTGTACTAACCAACCACATTTCAGAATAAAAAAAGGCTATGGTTGAAAGATAATTGTTATTGAATTTATTATATTATGTAAAAGAAGATTGTTATTTTCATATGATTAAATTGTATATACCACGGCACCATGTTTACCTTGACCATTACCACGGCACCAGGTTTGCTGGATGTCTTGATGGCTGCTGATAAATTTGAAGCTGCTTCATGCATGAGATACTGTAGCAGGCTATTGCGGAATATACCTTTGACACCTGACTCTGCGTTGCTTTATCTGGAGCTTCCTTCTAGTGTCTTAATGGCTGATGTGGTTCAACCATGATACTGCAAAGCAGTATCTGACTGGTCGATACAAGAATGTAATCAAGTAGGTCTTTGCCTTTTTATTTTAATTTCGGTCACATTATCTGATACTCAAGCATTACAAACAAACCCTTTTCTTGATATGGTGTAAATAATGAAATATTATAGGACGACAAGCATTAATTATTGATAGCAGGAGTTTACAAAGTGTTGTTTACTTCTCCGTAATTTTTTATGTATAAAATTATTACACTACTCAAATTTCCATGTTTGATGTGACAATATAGATTCTGCTGGACTATGGAATCAGGCTTGCTATTATTTGTAATAGTAATATTGGGTTCTTTTATGAATATCAGTAATATAATATATAATATAATAATATATAGAACCCATAGTTGACATTCCATTTGCCTTAAGCAAAGGGAAGCTCTGTTTTTCATGTTTCATGTGCACATATAAAGATCTTGACTATGATGATATTTTACTGCAAAATTGCTTAAACAAATTTGGCTAGCGGCATTTATATTTTGTTTTTATATGCAACCGTGGACTTCTTTAATCAAGTGAATATCCTATTTTGTTTGGAGTAGTGGACTTACAATTGGTGCCTTAATCTTTCTTGGATATATGATTATATGAATTTTATACTTATATTATTTATTCGTATTTTTGGGATTGTCAAAATGCACCAAATTTCACCCGGTAATTATATCTTTATTTCTTATTTATCTAACTATAGTTTGATACTATAGTTTGACAGTAACAAGACTCTGTACCAATATTAAGCTGATTAAGGGAAACTAAAGATGTTAAGCAGAACCCAATAAATCACCTATTATTAGATACTTGATCATTACATAATTACTGTCATTCTTTTGGGGTTCTTGACCTACTTAATTAAGTTAGTTGTCTATACTTAAAGTTCTTGATAGTACGAGGCTTTTCATTAGGCTATACAGTAGAAAACATTTTTTTAATATTTAAAATTTAACTTGTTTTCCAAATTTATTTTTAATTCCAATTGTGTGCCATGAGACACTAAATTGTTATCCCAATTGTTGATACCATGATTATTTTTTTGTTATCCTTTTAAATTATTTCTTGTTTTGGAATTGATATATTTTTCACATTGGGCTTTCATTATGAACCTTGGTTTCGCAAGTCTAGTATATCATACCTTGAAATAATGGATATTCGAAATGCAGTCAAGGAGCTCACAGGTAATTAAAAAATAATTATAAGGTTTATTTTTTTCCGTTGAACATATAACTTGTTTTCGTGCTGTTAAACCTTATTTTCTTTGTAATCTGTATCTAATGATAAAAGCTTTGCTTTCCAAGATTTAGATAGAAAGTACCCTCTACTTGTGAATATTGTGGATTGGCCTCAACACATTTTTCTTGTATGATTATTAAATATATTGTATTTAATTTCAGTTATATTGTTATATCATTTAATTTGTTATTTGAAGTAGTATAAATATTTATAGGATGACAACTGAAGCATGCTTACATCAATATTTTATTTTAATTTCTTAATGACTTTCAACGTTTAAAACAGACGTGAAAAGTCATTCTTCAATTCTGAACCACTTTTAATATTGGTTGAAATTAAGTACATCTTTAACGGTTTAAAAATTGACGTTAAAAGTCTGAACTTTTAACATCAGATTTTTTAACGATGTTAAAAGTAATTTTTAATCAACGTTAAATGCTGTTTTTGCATTAGTGTATATGACTAAATTTTATAAAATTAATGGACAAAAAGGAGATAATGAAAAAAATTAACGTACTAAATTAAAATTCTTTAAATATTTAATTTATCAAAATGAAACTCTTTACAAATTTAAAATACTAAAATGAAATTTTTTAAATTTGATGTACTAAAATGAAAAAAATAATAAAACATAATAGATAAAAAATGACTTTAATGATTATATAAATTTAATTTTAAAGAGAGAGAAGTGAAAATAATTTTTTCTGCCCAAATTACATCGATCAAACTAAATAATGATATATTAGAATAATTTATTTTAAGATACTAATTATTTTTGTCATTTAATTTTCTTATATTGTCCTCATATACGTTAATTAGTTCATCATTTAATTAAACTGGAAAAAAAAAATTATTTCCTCATCTAATTTTATTCAACAAATAATTAATGTTTCTTTATTTAATTTTATATGTACGTTATTTATAGAGTCATTATCCAAATATCGATTCTTTCAGTTTCTTTTTTGTATTCTTTTTAAATAATCCATATTATTGATAAAAGTGTTCCCTTCAAGGAGAGGAAAGAGACAAAATAAACATTATATTGCTACGAGTTTGCAAGGAAGAAGAGATTAACTAGTGGTCATCGATATTCCTCATTTTCAATTTTCTAATTATAATTTTGATATATTATATGTAAAGGAAAAAAATAAATATGGATTAGAAATTGTAGGTTTTACCGTGTCATGAACAATATCACGAAAGATTAGTTTATGTTCTAATTATTAAATATAAATATTATATTTTGAAATTATTAATTAAATTAATTAATATTATAAAATTCAATATGGATGTTCAATTCCCATAATTCAAAAATCAATTGTATAATTAATTAATATATAAAAATTTGATAATTTTGTTTAATTTTGGTGAAAATTTGATAATTTGAATAATAATTATGAAAATGAAAATTTATTGAACCAAATAAATTAAACCTAAAGGTTCAATCAAAATTTATGTTTATATAATTCAAAGAGAGCGGATAGTAAAAACAATAAAATGAGAGAGATAAATGAGTTTTGAAATCTTTCACTTGATATACAAAATGTCAAAATTAGGAGATATAGATACATTTCAAAATTCTAATTACATTTAAACGAATACCATAACTCTTTTATACTTTGATTAATGTAATTTTTAATTTCACCTCTTATCAAAATAAAAAATTATACAATAATTTTTATGTAATTAATTTCATGATGGTATAATATCTTTTTAATCCATAAGATCATACTTTGACTTTAAACATAATATAACCATACATATTAACAATAATATATACGTATGTTTAGCTTAAACTTATTCAATTTTCTTTTATATCTTAATAAATTAATTATTTTTAAAATAATATCATGAAAATTTTAAAAAATATTGATATATATATATATATATATATATTAAAGTAATTTTCCATAAGAATCAAGTTGTTTAAAATTATTTTATTATATCTTTTGTAACTTACATAATTAAATATTATTTGTAGTTGCAAAATTACATACTTAAATTAATTTAGTAAAGTTAATTATTAATAACATGAATTAATTAAGGTAATAATTAGATATTATTTTTAGTTGTTAAATTTCTTTATTCAATTTTAATTTCTATAATTTGACAATGTTTACGTTCAATAAGTTTTTTATTCTATGATAATGGTTAAACGTTGTCTAATCTACTTTGAAAATAAAACATGACATATTTTTATATTAGATGGATTAAATTAAGATAATTTTTTTTTTTTTAAAAAGGTACTCGGTAACTTTTTTTTTAATTTTAGAGAAATAAAAACATATTTTATCATATATAAATTTGTTTGAAATCAGATATAATCATTAAATTTTGTGAGAAACAGTATTTTTAAGAATACATAATTATAATAATTATAATACACATGATTGGTATACAATGTGATATGAAATAATTAAGGATGATTTATATATATTTTGTTCTGGTAATTTGATGCTATACTGTTTTTATGTGTGTTAAATTAAAGATCTATTGAAAGAAAAATAATTAATTAATATAATTGTAGACAATAACCAAAATATTGATTCAGTAAACGTTTTGAAAAAATTTGAATTTGGTAATTTAAGTGTAATTTTTTTCTAATTTGATTTAATGAATAAATTAATATGTCATTTTTTTATAATTATATTTTAAACTATGTTTTTTATTAATAATATATTATACACTTTTAAATTTTTTTAAAAATATAAAATTTATTTTATACAATTAATCTGCGCATCACATCACATACATCTTAATTCTTTTCAATTATGAATTTAAAGTAGTGGTCTGTGAGATTTTGTTAAAATAATTTTATATTTTTTATCTTGATTAATAAAATAAACTCAAACTAATTAATTTTTTTTAAAACATTTAATTACTTTAATTTTTCAAAATTCAAATGTCCATATAAGGTCTAAAATAAAAATAAAATAATTTAAAAATCCTTAAATGATACATAAATGGGCTGGCGGATTGGTAATATGAACCAGATTCTTTTGTAGCCTTTTTTGGCCCATGATGTTCTATAGCCTATTTAAAACAGATCAATCATTAACACAAGCCTATTGAATCCACTTTGTTCCTTCTTAAATTTTCATATTAGGCGTTCTAAATTGTTCTAGAATATTTAATTCGTAATAGATGATAGCAAATCTGATTTGACAAAGTAGGTTACGAATTAAGCCTACTTTTTCATTTTAATATCAATGTAGAGGTAAAATCATTTTACTTAATAAGTCAACAATATGATCTTGCAAAACTAATTTGAGAAACAACAACAATTATTTGAGATGAAACTCCCATGACAAATATATATGCTTTGAAAGTTTTGGATCATTCATCAAAGGATATGTTAAATTGTGATACTCCATTCAGGGGAATAGTGATGATATTTGGAGGGAATTTTCACTAAATATTTCTTGTTGTCCAACAAAATACAAAGACACAAATGATACTTGCATGTATTATTGAATCATATCTATGGGTTGTCACAAAGGTCCTATATTTGTGAAAAAATATAGGATCATTCCAAAATCTTGATTTTACTAAATATCTCATGCGCATGGGAGATGGTATTAAACTTACTAAACATGATGATATAGTGAAAATTCCGCAATAAATTTCAATCAAATAGGAAAGGAAAAGTTTAGTACAGATGTTTATACAATGAAGCACCTAATCATCCTGAAATAAAATCATTGTTTGGTCTTTCAATTAAAGAAAATTTGTGATTATAAATTAATTATTTATTTGTAAATACATAATATCTCATCTTTCACTGTATTTAAATTTACACTTATTGTACCAATTTACATTTGTTAACCAAATTCTTCATATATACTTTTTATATATATCATTCTTTAATTTATTTAAACTATCTAATTTCCATAAATAGTCTAATAATAACGTAGATATTATATATGAAAAAATCATCTAATTTTAAATGAGATGTAATAAAAATATAAACATATCTATTCATCTTTTACTCAATATATTTTGAATAATCATTTTAACATATTTTTCAGAAATTTAACCATATATTAAAAATGTGAACATCAAGGCGCAGCAATAAATTTTTGCTAGTATATATAAAGAAGATCATGTCATATTTCCACTTCGATGTTCCTAACATGATCTATGTACCTCTGTTACAAAAAGTAGGAGAAAAAATGGAGTAAGAACAAAGTAATGTCTCCTTCAAATTTTATAAATCAAATTATGTAATATCAACAAACACGAAAAAAAAAAACTACTACGGATTGCGTAATTCATAAGTTTTCGGATCCATCGGACACTAAATTTAAAACAAAGCAATCGATTATGCAATCTAAAAACTTTTAGATCTGAAAAATTAAGTAATCAGCAGTTTATTTTACAAATCCGAAATTCTCAAATTACACTCACCTATCCAGATTATGCTAGTCTGTGGGTAAAAAAAATCTCATTCTACCAAGTCTAATCCCCAATGCCCGTGAGTAAAAGTAACAAGGAAGATTATTAAGAGTGTAAAGAGGAAGACGAAGGTGTAAGAACTCAAGAAAATAAGAGGGAAGAGAGGGTTGGTTTGATTTTTAATTTCATAAGGATATTTTAGATACTTCAGTGTAAAAAAATAGGGTGTATAAAAAATACAGGTAGAGGGAGGAAAAGCCTTAAATGACCAGTGTTTTCCTTGTGAAATAATATTTAATAGATAACTTGTGAAAAAATATTTAATAGATAATTATAATATACGTAGATAATTATATAATTATATGAATAAAAAAAATTAAAAACTAATATAAATATATATATATATATATATATATATATATATTTTAAGAGTGAGTTGACTGATTAATTACATATTAAATTAATCACAAAATATTATTAAAATAAATAATTATATATAGAAATAAAAAGAAAAAATTAATATAAATATATATATATATATATATATATTTATAAGTAAATTAACTGAATATTATATTCTTATCTAAATAAATTGTAATAGATTACTTTTCTAATTAGCTACGAAAAGATAAAAATTATATTGTAATGATTTACTGTATGACATGGACTTTTTTCCATCCATCTTTTTTTAGAATGGGCCTATTTTCTTCAGTAGACTGGACCAGCCGGCCTAGTTCTATACTCTACGAACTATCAAGTTGGTGCATATTTAAAAGTTAAAGTTGAAGAGTGTCATACCAATGTATATTCTAACATATTATACATAATTTTTAAAACTACAAAATTATAAGCAAAACTATTTAAATAAAAGTTTATATCTGCGAAATTTTGTAATTTTTAATAATCTTCACTAAGAAGAACATATAATAAAAAGGCATTAAACTATATTATAATATAGACTTAATTGACATACATTATATTTATTAATGCTAATCACTTTATTGATATTTTTCTTTAGATTAAATCCTAAAAAAAAAAAAAAAAAAAAAAAAAAAAAAACAAAGAAGAGGGTGAATATATAATTTTCAAATTGGTGAATGGGCAAGGTTTTATTATTGAGATGATCCCTTTAATCTTTTTAATCATTTTCATTGTCATTGTCGAGCCACCCTTAATGGTCCCAAGCCCCACTAGTCCCACACCACCCCATGCGGTTCATGTCCGTGGTTCACCCTACAAACACCATCACCTTTCTCTCTCAGCTTTGATTGCCTTTTGTTTCCATTCATTTATCCTCTTCTCTTCTTCAAGCACACCCTTTAATTGCTTCAATATTTTTTGGTCCCAACACCCCCCAAAATCAAACTTGTGTATTAATTAGTGCTAGTAGTAAAATATTCAACATCCTACTATCAAAATCCTATACCGAAAACGATTACATTAAAATATATACACATTTCTATTCACCTGAATAAATTCTATACTAAAAAAATTGTTACAGCTGGTTAGACAGATTTAATGCTCAAAAGCATTTTTGTATATTTCATATTACGTATCCAAATTATGCTTGCTGTACTTTCATTGGAGCCACGCACACTACAATTTGGACTCTGACCCCTCTATGTGCTTACTTCAAGATCAGGCCACGCACACGAGTGTAGCACCACATGTTTTTCCAAGTACACCCCATCATTTTCTTTCATAACTACTAGTAGCTAATGTCATCATATACTCATTCCAACCAATTATCTGCTTCACCATCCTTTTTTGTTTTCGTAGTAAACTAGCATTTACCACCATTAGAATCAGTACGAATATATGGGACATATATATCATGTTTTGGTAAATAAAATTTGACGTATCTTATTAAATTTCACAATATGTTTTGACATCTATATCATGATTGTAATTTGGTCAGGTCACCTGCAATTTCCTCAGCTTTGTTATTCATTTCGTGTGATAAAATAGGGAAAAACAGTACATAGAAAAACAGTACATAGAAAATTGTTCTCTGTGATTTACTTCCTATGTAGAAGAATGGCAGTGTTTTTACCATCCTGACTCACTCAAACTATGACACAATGGATAGGAATAAAACATCAGCACAGTCTCTCTGACCATTGTAATTAGTACCTTATGAGTGGTTGATGATGATGTGAATTTAATTTTGTGGTCTCAGTTGAATTCCTTCTCTATTCAAAAGGAAGCTAGAAAACAAAGGAATAGATGAGTAATTAACATATGTTCAGTTTGTTCAACTACATTCTAGCTAGCCCCTACACTGTAGTTATTGGAATTGGAACTCAAACGTCTCCAATGTTCCATCTCATTAATTTTAGTTAATGTCCATTTCTTGTTACCTTGAATGAAGTGATACACACCACACAAATGTTTTGGCTTTGGCTAGCATCGCTGTTACACAAACCTTGCATCCACATGAACCCACATGAGCATGGACCGCATGGCATCGCTTTTGCCATGTGTAATACTTTATGTGCAATGATTATTACACTTTACTACTAGCTATTGACCTCTTGTCTGTGTCAAAGCAAATAAGCAATGCCAACCTAGATTTGGTGCATGCATATATGTTTTTGATGATTATTATACTCATCCATCTACATTGTAGAGTCCATTTACAAATTGACAAAGGGTGGGCGAGTCGAGGGAAATTTCTAAAATCATGGACCTGCACATTTATGCAACCAAACATGTAAAATCTCAATGTCACTTTCCTAATCTCTTCAGGACCTTCCAACTAATAAATGTACCCGATTTGCCTCTTGAGTGCTGCTGAGTGAACCAGATTCATTTACCATAATGCCACTCCTCTCCTTAGTCGAAAAATTATTACATGATTTGGAATCATCATGAATCCATAATTTGGATTTATCTTCACGTGACATATAATCAAAACTTTTAATTAATGAAAAGAGTTAACAAAACTTCTTTACATGTTATGAAAAATCAACCAAAATTTTATGTAGTGGATATAGACAATGTAATTAATGAATTTATTAAAAAAAAATAAGAAAGAAAGGAGACAGTGGAATAATTTTCCTCCTCGATATTCCTTTTGTGGATCCGGCATATGCCTACATCTTTTCTTAGGTTTCATAGGTTTAATATCTAAAACAATAAAGTAAAATTAAATTAAGATAGGAATTGAATTCTTTTTTCTTATTTACTAGAAAAATAAAAAGAAAACAACTTTCAGCAAAGATACACGTTAATATTTTGCGTAACAATCTATTGTTCTTGAGAATCTAGGCTGAGATTACCAAAGGAAATTCTCTCTCTCACACACACACACTTGTACAGCACTAGGAAAAAAAAAAAAAAGAATATGGATCTCTGAGTAATATTTTTGGACACTCTAACAGTAGAAACCACCCATTAACTAATATCAAAGAGAAGGAAGAATGTTACTGAATAACATCTGCTATTGTTTTACAAAAAAGGATCAAAATACAACTTGTGCATAGGAATTACTTAAAAGCTATATACAAAGAGATAACTATGCAACGCAACAAGGAAAAAAGCAGAAAAGTAACATAAAAACTAATTAATAACAACTAATTAGTTTTATCTCTAATATTAACACTCTTCACTTTCTCTTATCTTTCAAACTCTTCATATCATGTCATATTATTTATTACATCCATATTTCTTTTCTTTAAGAGTTTAATAATTAATATGGAATGTCCATGCATCATTGTCCTTGATTACATGAATTGAAATTCTGATTTTAATTATTGTATATATGTGAGTATATATGGATATATTAAGATAAGTACTGAGACGGTGAGAATGACCCTGGTGTCTTTTGCGAAGAATCACGAAAAGGGTGATGTAGCGAGAATATATATGCTAGAGCTAGAAATATGACCTTTATAATTAGAAGCAGACAATAAGATAGAGACATATATGCATACTAAAAATGATATCTCTCCTTTGTTGGCTAATTCTAACCCTAAAGAAAATGAAAATCAGAATATGTCACAAGTAACACTGTGCATTCGTAGAGAATAATGCTAGTCTCTAATGAGTTGTACCTAATATGTATGTTTGTTTGCCATTGTCATCATGGAAATGGTTGTCCATTAATCAACAAGGGATAATGACTTAACTTGTGTTGGCACTAATTTGTACTTGTGCCGATATTAGACGAATGATAGAGGTATCAACTTTGATAAATTACCATCCTTGTTCTATTATTAGTCTCACTGATATTAAGCATATTACTCCCCTTTTTGTTTGCACAATTGTCCCTTTGAACATTATGATCGGAAGAAAATATACATAATTTATTCCACCAAAGATTATGTCACCTTAGTTGGGTTAAAATTGGATCTTTAAAATCCAGATTCTTGTTTAAAATTGGTGTTTTTCAAAAGAAAAAAAAAAATCTTATTTTGCTTTTTTTTTTCTTCTATAATATATCCCTGACGATGGAATTAAAAAGATGTTTGATGAAAAGGACAAGAGCAGGCACATCAATATATACCCTCGAATAATTATTCAAACTTGTAAACAAGTTTAAATTTATGGTTAAGGATGCACTACGATTTTAAGATGCGACCATGCAGAAAAATACTTGTGAAAATGGACAGTTTCGAACTCCAAAGTTACGATTAGTCCAACGTCGGTATCATTATAAATGTAAAATTAGAAATATGAATTGATCTTGTCAACAAATATCATGATGTGAAAAAGGAAAAGTCCTACGTGCATTACTTTATTCTTTCTTATATCATATCATGAAAAAGAAATAAACTTTTGTTTAAATGCTGGATTGACTAATTATGACTTGCCAATAATTCATCATGAATGGTTTTTGCACGTAATAAAATTTTAGTTAATCTATGTTATTAGATCCATTGTTAATCTATCTTGAGTTCATAGCACTTATTGGTAAGTAAACTCTTTTTGAGATCTGTGTGGGTTGGGAAAAAAAATGAACTTTTAATCTTAACATGAAAATAATATAACTTTTCTTTTTTCTCTCCTAGTGAATCAAAAGTAGTATCATATTCATATACGGCAAATCCATATATCTTATAATTTATATTATCTTGCATTTTATCTGCGCATTATGCGGATTATAGCTAAATTAATTAATTAAAATAAATAAAAATAATGTACAACAAAAATATTATGATAAATTAAAAAATTTATATAATATTTTATATTTTTATTTATAAAACATCATTTTTTTGGAAAAATATTTTTTAAGGTAAAAATTAATAGAATAATGCAATTAAAATGAAAAACAAAAAGTACATTTGATCGCTTTACAGATCAATCAATCGTAATAGAAAAGAGTATAGTTGATTGCTTTACAAAAGAGGGAATATTCCAATAGAAAAATGATCGAATATTATAAATACAGATAATTTTTCATATATATATATATATTAAGTAATTTAATTGTAATTTAGTTATCTTTGAGAATTTACTTATTTATCTAGATTCTCTTCTATTGTTAAATAATAGGATATAATTATATTAAGAGATTTTTTTAAAATAATATAATTAATAGAACTTTCAATTAATAATCTTGCAAACTTATTTAATTGAAATGTTTGTCCTTTTTTTTTGGCTTCCTATAATTTTTTTTTCTGTTTTGTTTCATTTTAGTTTTTCAATATTATTGTCTGACTTCTTATAAAATTATAATGTTTTGATATTTTCATATAAGATATAAAATCCACCACATTTTATAATTTTTAATAAATTTAAGTCAAAAAGAAAGATAGAGAGGATATTAAAAGTGTATTAGTTTTTATAACATTTCACATTTAAGTTGCATCGATCATACTTGTTTTTTGATTTTTGTTAGGCACTTAATGACTTACTAAAAACAAGGACTAAATGAAGCAATTATTTTATTTTAAATCAAAAACATGGAAAAAAATAAAAACAAAAACAACCTCACAAACAAAAAGTATTATTTAAAAAATAGACCTCTAAAATTTTTTTAACAATAGATTTATTATTTATTTAAAAAATAGTTATGTATTATGATATGTTGAAAAAAAACACATGACAATAGTAAGGTATAGTTCACCGGGCTTATAATAATTCCGACCATTCTTGAGAAATAAAGAGTGATGACTATTTTGATTTAATTATTAGTAAAATAAAATTTCATTGAATAAATTATGATTTAAATAATTTTGTTTTTCTAATGTTAAGATTTATTTAAATTCATTATTAAGATTTATTTTTATTAATTTATTTAAAAATTAAGGTAAAATAATTTAAAAAGTTTAATATTTTTTTAGATAAAATAACAAAAAAAAAATTAACTAAAAGCTCCAAAATTTTGGAACCCTAACTTAAAAAAAAAAAGTTGGAGTTATGTGACATATCACGTGTTAAGTCAATGAACGAATATTTCAGTATTACTTGTCAATATTAGCAGATGCTATGATGCAATTTCTTTACCTGTAATCCTAAATTATTGTATTTAACTATCTTTAACAAGGTGGAGAGACTCGCTTTCAGTGCAATTGAGTACTCGGTTGGTTTTAATAAAATGTTAATGAAACAGCACAAAAGGGTCAAAACGTCGAAACCGTTACGGGTTAATGAGTGAGTTACAAAAACCAAAGTCACTTTCGCAATGAATGCTGCGAAAGATAGACGCAAAGAAAATCGATCTTATATGCTGCTGCTTTGATAGACGAGTTGATGGCCAAAATTACAAGGAATGAATGCATGGCTATGAGTTATTTTAAAAGGATAGAAAAATATATGGGGTATAGTGTAGGTGTAGGAGTGTGTACGTAGGAGTGTAGGACCCTTGAAGCACACGTGAGAGATGATATTTAGGGTTGAGAGTGGAACAAACAATGGATGTTTTGTTGAAACAAGAGGGCCATGTGAAGGTGTGGCCAACCAAGCATTAGTGAGTGATTTCTTGGACTCAGGTAACGCACCAACACCAATCACTTTCTACGTCGTTTGAGCATGTTGGTCTTTGCGTGAAATCCCCGTTTGTCTAAACCGTGCGTTCTTATATTAACTACACAAACTACGATGTATGTGATTTTTAAGTAGTTTCACAGTAATCACTTTTGTTTTTTTTTAATTAATGTTTTATGATTAGTTGATTAAACATGATATTTTAAATATATTTTTTAAAATTTATTAATTGAGGTCAAAATCATGAGAAATATCTATATATTAAATTAGAAGTTAAGTAGGTTTTTGAAAATTGTGATTTTAAATAAATTTTAGTTAATAATAAAGATTTTTGATAATATTACTTTTTATACTAGTATTTGGATGTTACCTAATTCATAAATATTGATTGTACTTGCGTTTTTCTATAAAAAGGAAGAAAAGAAAAAATATGAAAAGAAAGTGAACAAAAGAAACATAGTAAGTTGAGACGATTTTTTTTACTGTTCTTTAAAGATATATTTTTTGTTTATTAGATATTTTTTTTTATAGATAGGAAAGTGGAAAGAAATGAAAGTACAAGTATTTTCTCTTATTTGATTGGAAAGAAATTGAGAGAAAAAATGTATATATATAAAATGAAGAATATTTTCAAACAAAGAAAAATGTAATAAAAATATAAATATGTTCTCCATGTAACAAAGAAACAGTGAGGACACAAGATAAAATCAAAGAATAGTAGTAAATTAAAAAAAAATAAAGTAAAATAAAAACAAATAAATAAGTAAATAAATAATTTGTCACTCAAGAGTGTTCTTCACTTAAATTCACAAATTCTTTCCCTGTCTTTCCAAATCGGAAGGAAATTAATCAATTTTAACGTAATGATATAAATAAATATTGTTTTTGGTGATAATATATAAACTAATATTTTTGTACGATGTAATCTCTTGCCTTATACGCGATCCACTGCAGAGAATAGATAGCAGTTTTAGAAATACGTTTCCATGCAACAAATATGTCAAAGTTGTGTGTGTGTGTGTGTCTCTCTCTCTCTCTCTCTCTCTCTCTCTCTCTCTATATATATATATATATATATATATATATATATATATATATATATATATATATATATATATATATATATATATAAAAAGTTACGGTTAGTTAAATTTCTAACCCACCAATATTTTAAATATCAATTTTTAATCTTTTATTTATTTTCTATCTTTAACGTCATTAAATTAAATAATTAAAAATTAATATAAAGTGACTACATCATCAATCCTTGACGACACTTCCGATTCAAAAGATCTACAATCTCTGAAATGTGAAAAAGCCAGAACTTGTTCTAATAACTTCATTCTAAACGTGAAAAACTGCGTCTCGGATGCATGACCTAGCATGCAGATCATCTAAGCTTTTGTAAAATGAATATAAAAATGATCCATTCTGTGATTTCTAACCAAATTAAAGTTAAGATGAATCGTTTTTCTAGATTTATGGGGATGATAAATAGGTAACTTCAACGCTGGGTTGTTTTACGTGTGTTTCCTTCCAATGAATGATAAACGTTTGCTAAGCTGAAATTTTGGCAACCAATAGTTTGTATTAATGTGTTAATTTGTTTCAAGGATTGGTCTATTCTTGTGAATGTATAACTGCATAAATTGAGATGAGTGTAAAATGTTCTCTTATTTGCATTTGATAAATAGTTTAGATAGTTAATTATATATTATTAGTGTAACAACATTTATACTATCAACAGATTAAAATTCCCTTCTTGAGTTAATTTTTAAATTAGTAATATAAAAAAATAGTAGTTATATTAATTGCTAAAGTCACTGACTTACCTTACGTACATATAAAAAAAAAGTTTAAATCGTTGATCCATTTAAATCAAGCATAAAATTTGGATGCAACTATCTAAATTTTTTTGTTAAATTTATTTCTTTTAAAAAAATAAAGTTCTCATCGTAATAAAAAAAATAAAGTTCTCTCTGATTTAATTATTTTGAAAATTATACTGAAATTACTTCAATTATTTGTTATATTTAAATGATTTCTAATTTTATCAACAGTAGTGTAAAATTCTTTATAGTTATTATATCTAAAAAGTAAACTATAATTTAATTAAGAAACAGTGGCGATTTCTGACTTCTAAATATGTTCAGTGACCTGTTATGTCTGAATGTCTCCAACATTCTTTCACTTTATTTCGTTTTCGTTTTTGTGTTCATAAAAAAAAAAAGGTTTTTCTAAGTTATACTATTGCTATTTGTAATTTATAGAAAGGAATTAACTATTCTTAAAGCTCTTTTCTTATGCTTTAAAATAAATTTTTAGCATAATATATTATTAGCAAAGACTAACAATGTTTACATTTGCAGTTTTTTTTTTTCGTGAAATCTATAACAAGAGTTAAATAGAAAATTTTCTTTGATAGGGAAAGAAAAGGAAGGAGGGAGTAACGACAAACAAATGATGCGTTTTTTTTTTTAAAAAAAAAAGGAAAACGACAAACGTATGATGAAAAAATTGGGTCCGGTGGATCTGGGATTCGCATCGATTAAAGCCCAAATCGGATTAAATCCACTCTTTATATGTTCTGTAAATCATCTTGTACTTCTTTAATTATGAATTTAATGGACATGTACTTTTTAGAGCTATAGCGGTAGAGTTCTAAAAGGTGACGGTATATATGTATTATTTAACTTACATTAATGTATAGTTACAAACAAGGATAATTTTTTATGAAGCTAATTTTTTAGATTTGAGGTAATCAGTAATACGCCTAATATTAATAAATGATAAAAAAAATATTCAACATAAGAAATTGAGACATTTAATATTAAAGTATATTTTTAAATTATCCAAAAAGATAAAGGATACTGTGAAAGGTCCGTGAAAGATTTCTTGAAAATCAAATTGTATGTATGAGTCTTGTAATTGTGGTAAACAACTCAAAGTTTTTTTCAAATTAAAAAGCATTGTTACCACTTTAAGATCATTAAAGTTATTATAAATTGTAGATAACATTCTAGATACACATGACTATACTTCTTACTCTCATAAACATGAGTTTTATAAAGTTTTTGAAATGTTCTACAAACGAATTTCAAATGAAAAAGTTTTTGTATTGCGTTTGTGAGGAGTGGTCATTGAACTGAATTTGAAAAATCAAAGTTCAAAACATTATATTATCAGAATGATATATTTTACAATTTTTCTTCACAAAGAACACCTCTACAAAATAGTGTAGTTGAAAGAAATAACTAAACTTTGTAAGAAATGACAATGACTCTACTATGTGAAAATTCATTTCCTAAGCACTTTTGGACAGAAGTAATAAACATTGTGTGTTATATTCAAAATAGAATACTGATAAGATCCTATCAGTATGATTCCATTCAAAAGTGGATAAAATAATTTTTCTTAGATATTCTGACACATCAAAGGCACATGGAGTTTATAACTCTAGAACCCAAGTAATAGAAGAACTCATGTGTGTAAAATCTTAAGATAATTCTAAGGCTAACAAAGACATGACAGACCTAAAAAAACTCTTTTGAATATTCTTGTATTCTATGATAATACTAGTATAATCAATCTAACAAAAAACTCAATTTAACATTCTAAAGCTAAACATATAGAAATAAGATATCATTTCGTTAGAGATTATGTTCAAAAATAGATCTTTGATATAAAATTTGTGAATATAAATCTCTAATGAGTTGATATCTTTGCTAAGGATTTAGATGAAAAGGGTTTAATTTTATTAAAGAAAACCTGTATAGGTAAGCTTAACAGACGAAGTTTGTCTGTTAAGAGAATAAACGATGTATAATATCTTATGGATTTTCACATCTAGTTTAAACCACTAGGATGCATCATCAATTGCATTTAATTTGGTGTTTAAGTGTGCAGGGTTTGAGCATTTATTAATGCATTAAATTCGTTTGAGTATTAAAGAAAAATCATTGAAATAGAAACATACGTAGTAAAAATTGTGTGACACGTCACGTCATTTTAAAATGGCAATGATGGTGTGAATAAACAAGGACAATTTCTAAAATCTTAAACTCTAAACTGTTGTTTCAGTTCCTCTCTAATAAATAGGACTTTCACTTTCAGTTACTCTCAGTTTTTCTCTCACTCTTAAAGTATAAAGTATTTTTGCATTAGGAGAATTCAAATGGAACACAAGAATGCGTCTGATACCTTTTACTTAATCCATCTTGCATGTCTCTTGTTCAGTTTTCTTTGTCCCTTTAGGTGCTTTAATGTTTCATGATCCGTGCGAACTATAAACTCTTTGGGCAAAAGGCAGTGTGGTCATACATGAAGAGCTCTCACAAAAAAGTACAATTCCTTGTCATATGTAGAATAATTTAGGTGAACTTCCTTGAATTTTTCACTAAAATATGCAATTGAGTGTTCGTCTTGCATCAAGACCGAACCAATGTCTATATTTAAAGCATCACATTTTACCTTAAAGAATAAAGAAAAGTTAGACAAAACAAATATAGATACATGAGTGAGTTTTTTTTTTATGTAAATTAACTGTCTTTTCTTGACTTAGCCCTAGACAAATGATACTTCCCTCCTCCACTAACTCAATCAAAGGTGAAATAATTATACTAAAGTCTTTAACAAACATTTTATAAAAAGCTAGTTGGTCCATGAAATCCCACCTCACGGACATACGTAAAAATAGATCAATTCACGATTATTTTTACCTTATCTCCATCAACTTAAACTCTTTGGGAACTCACATTATACCAAGATTACCTTCTTAGTTACGAAGATGCATTTAACTTTATTGACAAAATGTTTCCCTCTTCATTTTGATATCTGATGATTCTAATGAGGTAATTTGTGTATCTCGGTGCCTAGAGAGAGAAAACATGGCTTCTCTACCAAAATTTGATTCTTGTAATTTTCTTAATTTCAAATTATAAACTAGTCGTGTTGTTTTGCGTCACCATTTCCTTAAGCAACATTTAAAATTGTTCTTACCAAATTTCATGAGTCGAGCTAAGGTCGGCTCCTTGATCGCGGGTGACGTTGATGATGACATAGAACATCATTCCAAGCTCCGTGCGACAGGTGGTGGGTACCTGTAGAGACTCCAATGGCTAAGTCAGTATTAGTCAGAGTAAAGCTAGGTTAGAATTAGGGTTTTTAGAGTTATCAAACCTGGTTGGTGAACACCTATTTATAAGAATAAGTCATTAAGGGTAAATAAGTAATTGTAGCCCAAAAAGGAATTGGGTCTGGGCCGGTATATTGGGTGAAGCCGGTCATAATATTCGGCCCGGTACATCAGCACCCCGAGCTTAAGCCAGAATTGCAATGGTTTGAGTTAAATGTGCAACTCGATCCTCAGTCTAATGTTGAATAAGGCGTATGACATATGCTTGCTTTAAGCGTATGTGGCTGTTTGAGGCGTACTGATCGTACCTGAGATTTAGGGGAGACTTGTAATGACCGGTTAATGAGCCCCAAGGTCGGCATGCTGGTAAATCCTCTAGTCCTCGGAATCACATGCTTGCTCGATATGAATTTAAATCATAAGCTCCGAGCTTCGAGTTTGGGCAGGAGCAACGGAAGCTCAGCTCAGTCATGGGGCTCGATATCAGGTGGGTGAGCCCCGAACGCAAAGTCGGGTCGGCAAGTCGGCAACATGCACTAATTAAATGAAGAAGAAAAAATATTTGAATGGGTCAGCTTCAGCCTCGACAACATGCATTAACTAGATGTCTGGATGTCTGACCTGACTTGTCTGAATTGCCCAAAAAGAATACACAATCTATTATATTAATTTGCGAATCAATTGAGATATTAATTGTCGAACCGAGTGATGCTGGAATAAATAGGGTATTACATTAATTCTTCATAAACAATATTATAATCAATTGTCAAAGTGCTTTGACTATTATTCTGATTTTGTCCAGCTCGGCCCAGCCAGTAGGGTGAGCCTGGTGACAGGGTGATGAGCTCGATTCTCATCCCCAGCCCGGTACATCAGCCCCCCGAGCTCAAGTCAAAGTGGGCAATGGTTTGAGTTCAAGTTATGAGTTCGGCTCCCGATGTCAAACAGGTCAAGGACGATCAAGGACTTGGAGTCCTATAAAGGGACCGGGGTCTCCTTCAGCTCGGTAGTCGTTGGGCACGATCAATGACTTGGAGTCCTGTAAAGGGACCGGGGTCTCCTTCAGCTCGGTAGTCGTCGAGCACGATCAAGGACTTGGAGTCTTGCAAAGGGACCGGGGTCTCCTTTAGCTCGGTAGTCGCCGAGCACGATCAAGGACTTGTAAGGGGACGCGATGTCTCCTTTAGCTCGGTAGCTGCCGAGCACCGTAAAGGATTTGTAAAGGGACGCGATGTCTCCTTTAGCTCGGTAGCCGCCGAGCACGGTAAAAGACTTGTAAAGGGACGCAATGTCTCCTTTAGCTCGGTAGCCGCCGAGCACGGTAAAGGACTTGTAAAGGGACGCGATGTCTCCTTTAGCTCGGTAGCCGCCGAGCACGGTAAAGGACTTGTAAAGGGACGCGATGTCTCCCTTAGCTCGGTAGCCGCCGAGCACGGTAAAGGACTTGTAAAGGGACTGGCGTCTCCTTTAGCTCGGTAGCCGCCGAGCACGGTAAAGGACTTGGAGTCTGTTGGTGGTGACTTCCATTGATGACGACTTCTTTATTACGGATGGGTCGAGGTCAATATGGAGAAAAATGACTCGGCTAAGGGACCTTGAACCCCTAAGTTCAGGTTGGCGCAGTGACGGAGCTCGTCCCAGATGGTGGTCTCAGTGTTGTCCATAGGCTTGGATGGTGGCCTCAGTCATAATGTTGCAGTATAAAGCAGTTTGTATTATATTTATTGCAGGGATAAATGATGGCTTGTAAAGGCTAAAAATATTTGTAAATGTTGAATTGCTAACCTGGATGAGAACGGAGTCAGTGCATAGCCGAGGCAGTGAGATGAATTAGAAATATTTAGAGACGAGATAAGTTCGAATGGTTGAGTTTCAATTGGAGATGAATTCCGAATTTTCCAAGGATTGTCAAATGGCCGACTTAATTAGTGCAAATAGATGGTGCCGACATGGAATAATGGCTTCGACATGTAATTAATTCAATTGAATGAATTAATTCAATTGAAGAATGACTTCTGGAATATTAGCGTCGGTGTCGGCAATTGATTTATTGAAGTAATCGAGGTGATTTCCAATTTCAAATGCTAGAGAGATTGTCGATGTGAATTCTCATTGAAATAGCCAATTAGACAAGAATTACATAGGTGACTTGAGTGAGGAGTGGTTCTGTGTACTTCCCGTGTTTTCTAGGTAGACACATAATTAAGCCTCAAACATCTAGTGGCTTGTTTCTTTGGTTTTTTTTTTTTTTTAGAGGGAAATATAACAATAAGAAGAAGGAAAAGACTCAGAGAGTGGTTGATCTGAGGATATCTTGAATAATAAGGTTGAGTAATCTTTGACCCAACCTTTGTGCTCAGACAATATTTAGTTTGAGGTTTCTTTCAGGTGAGGTTGGGTTATTTTTGATCCTGCCTTTGTACTCAGACAATATTTAGTTTGAGGTTTATTTAGATGAGGTTGAGTAGTCTTTAACCCAACCTTTGTACTCAGACAATATTTAGTTAGGTTTCTTTAAATGAGAGGTTTCTTCAAATGAGGTTGGGTAGTCTTTAACCCAACCCCAGACAATGATATTTTTTTAATTTTTTTTTGTCTTGAATAATAAGGTTGAGTAGTCTTTGACTCTACCCTTGTACTCAGACAATATTTAGTCCGAGGTTTCTTTAGATGAGGTTGGGTAGACTTTGATCCAACCTTGAACAATGATATGTATATTTTTTTAAGGGAAAATATAACAATAAGAAAAAGGAAAGGATACACCTTATTTGCTTTTTGGTGAACGAGATGTTTCAAGATAATTAAATGTGTTCCTGGTTCATTGAATTGATTGGTTTGCCATGATTAATTCCTCATTGCTTCCATCTCATTATGGATTTGTCGCTTCATTCCAGTCGCCGCCGAGTTCATGATTGTGGGGATAGTTTTACTCTGCCCCACGGTGGACACCAATGTTCTTACCAAATTTCGTGAGTCGAGCTAAGGTCGGCTCCTTGATCGCGGGTAACGTTGATGATGACGTAGAACATCATTCCAAGCTCCGTGCGACAGGTGGTTGGTACCTGCAGAGACTCTGATGGCTAAGTCAGTATTAGTCAGAGTAAAGCTAGGTTAGAATTAGGGTTTTTAGAGTTATTAAACCTGGTTGGTGAATACCTATTTATAAGAATAAGTCATTAAGGATAAATAAGTAATTATAACCCAAAAAGTAATTGGGCCTGGGCCAATATATTGAGTGAAGCTGATCATAATATTCGGCCCGGTACAAAAATATTT
This sequence comes from Hylodesmum podocarpum, assembly GCA_026586105.1. Taxonomy (NCBI): domain Eukaryota; kingdom Viridiplantae; phylum Streptophyta; class Magnoliopsida; order Fabales; family Fabaceae; genus Hylodesmum; species Hylodesmum podocarpum. The sequence continues at coordinate 2,268,062 of JALJEV010000730.1, read as the reverse complement.
TTTTTATCCTTGATATCTGATGATTTCAGTAAACATCCATGTCTAATGAGAAAAAACAGCGACTCTCCGCTAAATTTGATTTCTTTACGATTTTTTCATTAAGTTTCATCTTATAACTTGAAACCATTATTTTCATAATACTTTCAATTAAGTATGAACTACACGTTTTGCTTCCTATTATTTTCTCCTTAATTCTCATTTATTTTAATAAAAATAAATAATATTCGTTTTTTTTAAAAAAAATAATTTGAAAATCACGTATTAACTTGACACTGTGACCCAATCAAATAAGTAGTTAACTAACAGCATGTCATGATATATCAAAAATAATATTTTTAAATTTTAAAGAGATAAAACCTAAAATTAAAATATGTATTCAACACTTTGTATTTGAACAAGTAAAACGTTCGTGTATGCACGAACTTCTACGGTGACTGATGTGTACGTAATATAATGTTTTTCACGTAACCAAGCTTATGACATTAATCAAATTATTAGAAAAGGTTTATTATTATTAGGATATATTTATATATTTAGATGCGTGACACTTAAAAATATATAAATCAACTAAATTAATATGAGATACGTAAATTGGGTTTTGTTAATTTATTATTAGTATTAGGAAGAAAATTCAAACCCCCCCTAAATGTACCTCTTTTATAGATAGACAACTTTAATCTTGTTATGATTAATCTTATACTCTACCACATTTACAAATAGATACCATTGAACTTTAATTTCATTAATTCTATGTTATCCTTAAATTTTATTACTTTTACAAATAAATACCTTAAACTTTCACAATATTCTAATTAATTCTTAATTGTATTTTACATATAATTTTTCTATCAAGTTAGAATTAAACTATTTTAACTTAAATATCGACCAACATTCATTTAAAAAATTAATTTGATTTTCTAAATTTTATTACATTTTAGTATTTAGAATTTTTTTTAAAAAAAAACTAATATTTGATTTACATTTACTCTATATAACCTAATTTAATATAAGATAATACAAAAAGATAAATTTTAAGGATTAAATTAGATAAAACTAAATTTAATATTTTTTAGAAAATAATAAAGTTTAAGGATTAATTAATATAGAAGTAAATTTCATGATAGTATTTGAATACGAGATAAAGTTTAAGAATGAATCATGAAAAAAAGTTAAAATTGAAAGTATCTACTTATTAGAAAATATAAAATTTAGAAAGTTTGAATACTTTTTTCTTTATTTTTCTTTTATTTATTATTATTATTTTATCAAGGTTTTCTTTGGTAAGCAATTATTATATTAAGTACTAGCTAGTAGGCCACACAAACAACATAATTAGTTATGTGGGTCTGTCATATTAATAAAGTGCTTAGTTATAACTCAACATTCCTTATATTGCAGCTTAAACTTTTAGAATTTATCATATACTAAAAAGAACAGTAGGAGTATAAATTTCCAATGACTTCGTTATTCGATCTTCATCACAGAAAAGCTCACTACTTATATATATTTTCCTCATTATAGACCTAGTAGACGCCTACTCTCCTTTATATGGGCCATCTAAGGTTTGAGGATAACGATTTTTTCTTTGTATTTTTCCCCTCACAACTGTCACCATATGAATATAATTGAACGACCCATAAGGGATGATTGAATTGGACGTGGGATGGTATGAGTTTGAAGTGCCATCGTTTTCCTGGTAAAAAAGTTGAGTACGTGCTGACCAACCCACCTCCATTCTCACGCTAACTTAACATAACTCTTTATAAAGCTACTCACTTTGAGTAACTATCTAGTTAGGATTGTGCGTACATCACTACCCAAAATGTTCAGTTAAAAGTCATTTGCTCTTGACTCTTCTTTAATTTTTATTTAAAAAATAAAAAAACTATTAATATTTTCTTTCCATTAATCATCACTCAACTTCAGAGGAAAAGTACATAATCTCCACTCAGTAGAAAGACGATTTTCTGAAACTTCAATTCTCAATCTCATGGTCCCATCTTTATTCCAGGATCAGCCTCTCTTTACTACGTCAGAAAAATAACGGAGATGACTTTTTGCACTTTCTTTTTACTTCATCAGATAAAGAAAATACTAAACAAATAGCGTAACTAAAATAAAACGACAAACGCAAATAATTGCGGGATCCGCGGACGATGAAGGACAAAAACACCCATAGTATCATAATAAAATTGAAGTTAACAAATGACTAAACGAAACTAATTAAGAAGAAAAAAACAATCTTCCACTTATATTCAAATTTCATTTCCCCTACCCAATTGCTATGCTGTCTTTGTTACTTGATGACACAAACATGACTTTGCTAATAAAATTTACAATGCAGATACGGAGGGAACCATTTCAAGATTTAATTGACCCTATTCATACGAGCTTTCCCCTGTTTTCCTCTGCTATGTCTCCCTTTACTTGTACTTATTCCTCTCTTTCAGCTCTTGAAAATTGCGCCTGTTTTGGACTTTTGATAGGGGAATTAGAATTATGGGGATTTGGGCCAATCTGTCAAATTTTCCTGAAATTCCAAAAATTTTGGAAAAACTCTCAAGGATCGATCTCCTTTTCTTTAAGGATACTAGTTTGTGTTCCCACGCAGAAAATCCACATCATTGTTAATAACAGCATAATTCACTGTGGTCATCACCAGGCATGTGTGATAACTCCCAAAGCATAAAATTTTCAAAAGGGTCATTTCATTCTGTCCTGGTATGTTGGCTACTACTGCATAGATATCTTACAAACCAAGTAAAATGTAGTAGAGTAGAGTAATTGGTAGTGCTATCAACATTCCAAATATAACCCTGCAATTAAATTTGCAAATTTCGGATTAAAGTTAAGATTTTTTTCTTAAGAGAAAGAGAGAAAAATAGAATAAAATAAGCAAAGTTTAGTTAGTTACCCTGTGCTAAGAATGGCTGGATGGACGTTGTACTCCTTGGCAAACACAAATGGAACAATCCCTTGTGGGAGTGCAGCCTGTGTTCAACATTTACATGTCCATTAACTAATATTCCAAATCAAAATCCCTTTTTGCTTAAATTATGTCTAACATCATAAATTATATTCACTTAAAAATCCATTAAAGTATTACATAAAATAGTATATTAAATTTTAACATACTATTTTTTAATTAGTGAGTAAAATTTATTTGAAGTTAATAAAATTTGGTGTGTCATAATTTAAGTATTCAGGATCTCAAACTTTAAGCGTTTCAAGATAGGTATCTGTAGTAAGTAATTTACACACGCAAGTAATGATATAACAGTGTACTAATAATCAAACACGATTAAAAGTCAAGGTTATTTACCTGAACAATAGCTACACGTAAGAGTGTGCCACGTAAGCCAACAGCGATGGAAGCTGCTGCCATGACGGCGGGGCCAGTGAGGAACCGAACAGCCATGGCAAACGTAGCAACTGAGTTGCCACATGCAATTATTTTGGGTTGAAGAGCCATGAAGAGACCTAAAAACGTGGAAACCACAAAAGCGTAAAAACTTAATAATTTTTAAGCCGAAAGGGTAAAAAGTAAAAGAAAAGAAAAAGGCATCTGAAATTTACAGGCATAGCATAATGGGAAAATGCTTTTGAATTTTGTGAATGAAAAGATATTTATAGTACTGCTTGATTCGTCTAAATCAACTACCTTTGCCTAATTTGGGTCCAAAAATGGGTACCGGTCCCCACACCGCCCTGGACCGCATAGCGACGTTGTTCAAGACCAGACCCCACATGTCGGGGACATTGCACTATCTGTATGCAATCCCCATATTATCGTATAGTGTACATTCAACAACATCATCCCCTTGTTTTATGAGGTAGTAACAAATTTCAATACAATGGACGGTCATCAAATGCTTGCTTTTCCCCCCAAATACACACTTTTCATAGATTCATCTTACTATCGCATTCAATCAAGTGCCGTTGTACCCCCTTCATCTCTTCGTGATTTTATTTAATTTTTCAACTAATTAAACTATGTTTTAATAATACAAGTTACGAAAATAACATGTGAACAAAATTATTTTAAATAGAATCACATGAAGATTAGTTATTTGGTTACTCTCTTCAATGTACGTTTTTACACTACTAGAAATGGGGGTTATCATAAATAATGCTGTTTTCGTGAAAGAGGAAAGGAAGAATGAAATTATTGAAAGAGAAAGAATTTAGAGAAATTATTACGACCACTCACCCAAGCTGAACATAGCCATTCCAAGACCAGCATCAGACAGTATGGAGATTGATTTCTCTATTATTTTGGGCATGTGCACATGCCACCTGCAATGAATTAATAATGATATATATATCAGAGCTAGCTAGCTACGTCAACAAAAAACATAACAACTCACCCTAACACAGTAATAACAAATAACTCGAAAAAGTCAAAACCATGTCAAAAATTAGCCACTAGCATCGTTTCAGATTGACTTAATTTACTCACCTAAATGCCACGAGGGACCAAATGACACCAATGAGGCTCGAGTATGTGTTGGGGTTGCGGATAAGCTTCCGCCACACCATAATCAGTATGAGACGGGTCATCACACTAGCCGGAGGCATGAGTTTATTGGTTCCGGCTCCGGTGGCTTTCGGGTGTAGCTCCGCCGTTGAACTTGATCCAAGTTTGTTCAGTCCACCGGGTCCTGCTTTCTCTCCTTCTTCCTCCGGTTGTTCCCCTTCTTTCCCCGGAAACTTCAACTCTTCCACACCCATATCTCCTTCCCCAACACCTTCAATTCCAACAAACAATCACCCAAATCAAAATCATTTCCAAAACAAAATTAAATACAATTGGTTTCTTATTAAGTTGTAGAAAAATCAATTCTGATTAAAAAAACAGCATAAAAAATAGTTAAAAGAACTAGTTTTAAATTTTGTTGAAAGAATAATCAGGAATACCTTTGTTGGTTTCACCGTTTTGAGGGTGGTCATCAGGTACCAACATCCTAATCTCCTTAGCACCTTGATCGGAGCGGCCAGATTGATCAGACGCTCCGAAATCGGCGCCACTAAAAACGTGGAGGCCGCCGGCTTCAGAAACCGGTGATGCACTGGAGCTCCACACGAACATGTGAAGCTCCTTAGCATCGTGGCTGGATTTGTTACCATTGTTGGCTGTTTGAGAAACTTGAGGAGCAGAAGGTTGAGCTTGAACAACCTGTGGTTGTGGCTGTGGTTGTATCTGAGGCTGAGGTTGAGGCTGTGTTTGTGAATTCTTGCTCACACTCTTGGTTAACCCGGAAGAGAATTCCGGGTTCGGAGCCGGGTACGCGGAGGGAACCGTCTGAACCGCGGGGTAGAACCCGAACCTGGGGGAGGTGTTGATCTGCTGCGGCGCGGGTGCACAGTTATTCTCTTCGAAATTCGAGGGGCGCGGCGTGACGCCGCGTGACGTGGACTGCACGGAGTATAAATCCGCAGCACCGAAGTTAGAATGCCGCGGCGCGTAGCCCATCATGGAGTAGAAATCCGCGTGGTTGAAGTTGGAGCCACGTGGCGTCGGGTTACGCGACGAGCTCAGACTGTAAATCTCTGCCCCGGTGAGATTAGAAGGTCTAGGCGTCATCATAAAGGATCTTCTAGAAGCGTTCGACTTTCTAACCGTCACGTGGAGTTTGCCGTCATCACCGACTTCCGCATCGGTTTCGAGAAAATCCCTTCCGTCGAGTGAAACGACGTCGGAGTCGACCTTGAAGGAAACAATGGAGGCAGCGGTTTCAGGGAACTGTTCCATGATCAGAAGTTTGGCGCCGCGGTACTCGAAGAGGAAGAGGAGTAGCGTGTACCAGATGATGCACTGGAGCACCACCACCTGAACCATGAGCTTGCCGGAATAGTCGCCGTACATGGCGATGAGGAGAGGGATTCCCATGACCAACGTGTTCGGCAATGTGGAGAGGGAGAAAATCGTAATCATCCACTCCAAGCTCCCGTTCGCGGAGAAGTTCGTCCAAATCGCCAACGCGAACAGCATGATGATTTTCTGAAGCGTGTCGGCAGCGATGAACCTGAAATCCATCGTGTACGGGTTGTTCATCGAAATGAAATGAAACGAAAGTAGCGGCACTGCGAAGATCGCCACGAACCGGTTTATGCCTGAGCATTGGTCCGGCGAGAATATCTTCCACCACCGCACCGAACCGTACGCTAAGATCATCGCAACATAGAGAGGAATCACCGCCGTTAACACGGTGTATAAATCACCCCAGCTTATCATTTTCTTTTGTACTTCTTCAAAGCCGTGATAGTTCTATGGCATAACAGAGAAAATGAAGATGAGAAACAACTAAAAAGGGTAAATTGGGGAGAAAATTGGAAAATTGAACGAGAAAACCGTTAGTTAACTGACTGGTCTGAGTGAGATATATGTCTCTCTGCAAAGGTTTATGCCTCTGCCATACACTTCTGTGTTTCTGATTTTGCTGATGAAACGTTAACAGAGAGAGAGAGAGAGAGAGAGTTTATGAATTACAAAGCTAGGGGTTTAAGTTGTACATATATAGGCTTATAGGGAATAGAGTCATATATAGAAGGGGAAGAGGTGGATATATATGTATATAAACTATGTATTTATATAGTCATGGTGAGAAAAGAAGTATAATTATGAGATGATTTTAATATGATAATAATAATGATTTTATTTCTTATATTTGAGTGTAATTGAAAAAGGGAAAGAGGTGAGTTTAGCTGTTTAGGGGGGGATAGGGGGACCACAGGGAACAGTGTGAAGTTAGGTTAAGAAGTGACCGCATGCTATGGTTAAGGTTACCCGACACAGGTTAAGATGATAAAGGTAAAGTTGCTTGTGATGGAGCATGTGGTGGGGAAGAATGTGTACTAATTTCGGTGACGTGGAAGGAAGCTCTATGCTTTTTCCTTTTCCGTTTTTCACTTTTTACTCTTCTTTCCTTTTCAATACTCAAATTTCCTTTTCCAAAAGTTGCAAAGCTCTTTGCAGAAAACGGAAGAGAGAGATCCCGCGGTAAATAATTGGATTTGATTGTAGATTTCGATGTTGAGTCAACTGTCAGAGTAATCATTGCAATCTTAATGTTTTTTTTACTGATGTTAGAATTTAGAAACATTTACTCCACGAGATGAATAGTGATAGAGTCAACTATGAGACTAGAGCTAGTATTTACTATTAAAGGAATATATTTTAGCAGAAATTAATAAACACATTTACGTGAATGAAATCAATGTTAGCAAGTACTAAATAAATACTTTTATGAGTGGAAATGTTTTGTACCGAAAAACAAGGGTTATATCATTATCATTTATCATAAATAGGGGGAGAATAGGAAAATGAGAGGAAACAAGAAAATATATAGCTCCTAGCTACTTTAATTTGAAAGAATTTTAATGGATGAAAAAGAAAAGAGAGAAATCTGTGTTCTTGTTAAGGTAGTTCTTAGTACAAAAGAATATTTCAAAATTCTAGAAAAGCAATATGAGAATTAAAGCTTTTCATACTGAGTTTGACTAGAATAAAAATATTTCTATTTATTTAAATGTTAAGTTGTAAATAAGTGAAATAAAAATTTATCACTTTGGTAAGTGAGAATACAACTTTTCTGTAGTAATAAATTAAAGCAATATGAGAATTAAAGCTTTTTCATACTAAGTTTGACTAGAATAAAAATACTTCTATTTATTAAAATGTTCAGTTGTAAACAAGTGAAATAAAAATTTATCACTTTGGTAAGTGAGAATAAAACTTTTCTGTAGTAATTGATTAATTGTAAAGTTATCAAATTTATTTATTTTTTTTAACTAGGAGCTGGTAGTAAACAAGTTATTCTTAAAAAAGTGAATAACGAGTAAAAGTGTTTTATAGTTTCTCTAGAAATTCTATTTCTGGAAGTAATTTATTTAAAATAATAAATATCTTATAGCAAACTTACCTAATTTATTTTTTAAAAACTAAACTATTCTAGTTAAATTAAATGAGTTCATATATAATATCACAAACTAAAGAACCTTTTTCTTTTTTCTTCATGAATCTTGACTTTCCTTTCACACTTCGTACTTCTATACGATTCACATGAGTTCACGCTGATTTGCATTTAAGTTTCTCTATCTTCTAAAGTAAATGAAGTGTGAACTTTATTCGAGAGCTCAAAATTCCCTTTGTGCTTGTAGCTAGCCACTACCTTCCTAAGAAACTATTTTAGCCATGTACCCAATATCTTTAACATTGAATTCTGCATGTACTTTTGAGATTGTTAATTTATTGAGAATCACCTGTGAGGACCATGTCATCTACATAGACTATAAGAATAAATCATCTTCCTTAGATACATTCCTTACAAATAAGGTGTGGTCAACCTAACTTTGAGTGTAGCCAAACTGTTTGGCAGTGGTATTGAAGTTTTTGAACTGGACCCTAGGTGGTTAATTACTTTAGCCATAGAGATTTTTTCTGTTTATATATTGTACAAAGGTTTCGTAGGTGTAGTTTCATATAAATCTCTTCTAAACTTTTTATTCAAGAATGCATTATTAATTACATCCACGTGGTGTAGTCCCAATCTTAATTTGGTCCAAGAGAGCTTAGGATTCTTGTCAAATTTAGCTTTGCAACTGGGGCAAACCTCATAATCTATACCATTTGTACATTTAATATTTTTGTACCTATCTATCTATCTATAACTTCGTGGCATAGATCCATTTGCAAGCAATGAGCAAACAATTAACTTACATGTATGTTATATTTTTGGAAGAGGAACAATATCCCAAGTTTTATTTTCATTTAGTGAAGCCATTTACTCTAGAACAACAATTCTCCAATTCTGAATGTTTAGAGCTTCATTTAGGAACCTATTCATTGTCCAATTATGTAACTAAAGCTCTATAACTGGGAGACAAGTCAAAATATAAGAGATAACCTAATATATGATGTTGTGTGCAACTTCTAACTCCCTTCCTTAGACGAATGGGTAGATCAAGATCATCAATTGTATCAAAACCTTCTATGTTACATTTTGTGGTGGCTTTCATCATATCTGCTTCTAGTTCTAGTCTTATGACTTTATAACGGGAACACAGGATCTCTTACTGAAAACTATTGAAAAAAAAAATTCAAATTTATTATGTAAGGTATATTTTCTAATTCTCTAGCTAGACTTATTTGTTGGCTAGATTTTGTTGATATTCAAGTTCGTGATTTGGCAGAATTTCATAAGACTTTGAATTCTTCTCTTTACATTGGGGTAGATAAAGGAATAGATATAGCATGAGAGATGAAAGGGTCATAATTAATGGTGAGCTTCAGGCATGTTTTCCAGTAAATTGATTTATTTGGACAGAAAGGTTGGTCTTCAAGGAACACATCATAAGAGATGTAGAATCTTTTATCCTTGGGCAGTAACATTTATAGGTTTTTTGTGTAGGATAAAAATCAAGGAATATGCATTTATGGGACCTAGGATCAAGCTTTTCCCCGTGTAGGACCTTGACTTGTGAATAAAAACAGTACAACCAATTAATTATGGTAGAATGGGCTCAAGAAATCTTGCCATTTTCAAATAATTGAGAGAAGTCAAGAATTAAGAGGTTTGGAGGGAAGATGGTTTGTGAGATAGGTAATCTGGTCAAAGTACCATTTTATTCTTTGATTTTTAGAAAAAATATTATTTTAGTCTCTAACTTTTAAAAATTTAACAAATTAGTCATGATATTGATTCAGATAATACTTATTAAGTGTTATAAAATGGTATAAACCAGTTTAACGCCTAAATTGGTTAACAAATAAATGAGCTTTTTTTAAAATAACTTTTAAGTGAAATAGAAAGTCCCCACTGACATTTCTGATAAAAATAAATGAACTACAAATTGTTGATAATAAATAAAGTCCTTTTATGTTACTTTCAACAATCTTTTATTATTAGTTCGCAAATTTTTTTCCTTAAACATGACTTTAGTAGAAAATTACTGTAAGATCGAACTCCATCTCTGTTGTTCAATGTGTACCTGAAATGGCTGATCACAACTTATGTTTTTTCAGTGATAAACCATATGTGTTGAAGTACGATAAATGAGCTATAATTGAATCAACAGTGAAGAAAACAAATGAGAAAGAAAAGCAAACAAAGTGTTGTATACTTAATTTGGAGAGCCAAGCAAAAGAGATTGCCGCATACAATAATTTGAAATGGCGGCAAAATTCAAAGGCTTCAACTTTTTCGTTTGATGCAAACAATAATTTTATCAATGTATTAAAAGGTATAAATATTATTCAAAAGATGCATATACAATATTTTATATATAACTCATGTCTATCTACACTCTTATACATAAGATTAATGGTAATATTTTAAAAAAAAATTGTTATAAAAACATAAAACAAATATTACTTATAATTTTTAGTAACATTTTAATAAATATTATTTCTGAATGATCTCATAAAATATTATCGGTAAATTATTGATGTAAGATGTAAGATTTTAATCATAACCATGATTTAAATTTGATAAGTTACTACAAAGATCAAATAATTGTGCATCAAACCGATTTTTATACTTTATATTTTTACCTTTATCTAAACTAAAGTCATATACGAGAAAGTATTTTATTAAATAACTATGGTTGGGCTATTATATATCCTAATTATTTATACCATGAATTCCGAACCAACATGGCATATTAGCACATGAAAAAAATATGTTATATAGAGTGATCTTTTAATCGTTACAAAGAGAGCAAGATTGTTGACCCCATTAAAGTTGAATCCATTTAACTAAATTAATCTTCATTAGAATTTAATAATTAAGTGACAATTTTCAAATAAAAGCCTTTACATTTAGGGATAAACAATTTTCATTGATGCTTTTAAGGTAGAAAAATAAAACTAGCAGTAGGGTTAACTGAGATTTAAGAAGCAATCTAGAATGAGGTGTACTATAATAAATCTTAAAAATCATTTTTAAATTAGTTATATACTATAAACAGTCTTAAACATCAAGTGAATAGATATATACTGGACATATTATTAAAGAATTGATTTAATTAAAAAATAATTTTTAGATTCATTTTACTAGAAATAAAAATATTTTAATTGTAGAACTATACTCTTTAGAAATCGATCTAAAACCTCCATATTGGTATTACAAAAATTTCATCGTCTCACAGTACTACATATTTATTTTCTTGGAACTGATGCAAATTATATATAGATGAAAAAAAAGACGTTTTTTTTTTTTTGTGCTTTTGTAAACAACACCTTATTTCTGTACTTCTAAGTAATTATTTCTTTTTCTGTAAGAAAAAAGTAATTGTTTCTCTCAAAAAAGTCAAAATGTACTCTTCCTCGCTTGAGTTAATTAAAATATTTTTAAAATTAAACTTTAATTTCTTTTGTTAACCTTGTTGAAACTAAAATATTAAATTCGAAAACGTTATATATGCATTTTATATTCTCAAAATCAAAAGTAATACAACTTGTTAACAGCATTAGAAGAATCAAATTTTTAATAAAATAGTTAAGCACAAATTTTCTGATTCGACTATATATACTTAAAAGTAGCAGATGTTGCTTTCTCTCTTGAACCACCGTGAAACAGTAATAATGTTTGACCTAAGTTAGATCGAGCTTAATTAATGGTACCCTTTCAAAACATTATTACACACAATGGAAATTAATTACCACTACAAATTCTAAAAATATGGATAAGCGAATGTGTAATCTAAAAACACGATGTTTCATTTTTTCAACGATAGGAAACGAAATTTTCAAAATTAGTATGCAAAGGAATTAATATAGAGAGACAGCAGAAGGATTAATTAATTTAAAGCGATACAATGAGGTAAGCTAGTGTTTAGATTTTCATTTTTATTCATTGTCAATATAAATTATCTTAAATATAATTTTTATGATAGTTATTATAAATGAACACATATATTAAATAATTCATTAAATATATTAAAGAATATCTTATATTCCAGAAATATTTGTAAAATGTTATTGATGACATTTCTAATTATTGTTATGTAAATATGTAACTTTTTTCTCGTGAAAAGAACAAATGGACGTATGCCAACTATTTTTATGTTAAAATAATAATAAAAAAAAGAATTGTACTTATTTTAAGAAATATATATTTTATTAGATATTCTTCAATAACTACTCTTAAAATATTCATGAACAAGCTTTATAACAGTAACTTAATTATTATCTCCTGTTGCCTTATGGAAGTATCTGGAATAACATTTATGAAAGTTATTTAAATTTTCTTGCTAAAATCAGGAGTCAGATATGTAATTCATGCTAACAAGACGATATTAGAGGACCCTCCTCTAGGTCTTCTGCAGTTTCTTTTAGTAGATAGGTCCTGTTGCTATTCTGCATGTCTAGCTGTTTAGTTTTGTTTATTTTCAGTGTACCTAAACAATCACTTTCTTCATATACTAAGGTTGTTGAGGTAAGTATATTTTTTCAGAATATTCTAAGAAATTCTATGATCAATTTTATATTATAAATTTTTGCATAAATTAATGATGAGTCTGTTAGAATAATAGTTTCCATAACTACAGTATTGTAATAACTAAGAAAAATAAATAAGTAGAAAACAAACCTTTATACAAGTTAAAACTAGATTATGTATATTAAATTTGTAAAAGTTCTCTTAAAAATTATAATTATTAATTCGTAAACGTTTCTGTAATTATTAACAAAAATTCGGAAGAAAGAAAAAACGAAAAACTCAAGCATGTATTCATCTTGCATTTCACAGGCTATGATATTAGATCGACGCCACAGTGACTAAATTCTGGTATTAACTTTTCCACATTCTTCGTCCATTTTAACGGTTCCTAATTTTACTATTGGTTAAATCTCTGTCAAAAATAGTGAATAGTTTCAGTTTCGTTCCTTTATACACCTAAAAAAAAAGTTTAGTTTCTTTTTCACTCTCAATGTTCTGGAGAGCATTATCTGGAGGTAGTTCGCTTCCATGATAGCGACATGGTATAAAACGTGAAAAAGTGAGACCAATGGAAGAACGTGAGGGTATCCCCATAGAATGCAAAAAGATTCAGAATGAATACTTAACCAAGTTCATGCACCTATATATATATATATATATATATGCACATTTTCTCCAAACAAATCTAATAATTTGCATATAAAAAGTTAAGATTTTAGTTTCATTGGCCGAAAATAGAAAGCAACTGAATTTTCGAATACATTACCTATTTACGTTATTACATTAGGCACAACTAATTCAAGGTCCAAAAGAAAAGTAACTTTGTTCAACGCAAGTCATATTCACGTTAGACCAAAGTATGGTACAGAAAGTAATCAAAGTTGCTGTTTCGTAGAAGAAAAGCTTACACTGCTTCAGTCTTCACCATATCTTTGTAGTTCTTTTCGTGTCTCAATCAAATTTCTTTTGACCTGTTTATAATTCTTTCATAGATAAGACTAATTATATGGAAGATGGTAATCAGTCATGCATTCATGTGTGAACACTATGGCGTTCATGCAGTGCCGACGGCGCGTTAAACTACTTTATTGAAGTGTGATCAAATACACATAAAAATCATACTTAATAAAATATTGATTTATTATTGTTATATGTACGTCAATCATTTTTTTATCGATCTTAAGAAAGATAAAATGAGTTTACTCATGGGAGGAGTTAATGATAAAAGTGGGGTTGTCGTAGTGTAATTTATTAGGTTGTGTACTACCATTTTTAATGGATAATAGTTTATTTATAAGTTGCAAGATACAGTGTCCAAACTTTTCTTCATCACTTTTTATTTCTTATAATTAGCTACAGCTCGCTACATTATTTCTAATACAAAGTGAATATATTCTAAACATGTCCATGTCGTAGTCTTTTCATGTTTAGGTTCTATGTACAAGTCCTAATTCTTCTAGGATTTTTTCAAAAGTTATAGTTTACTAATACGTTGCATTTCATGTGTTTACGAGCTATTTACTTGGAGATTTGGATTCAATTACAATTCTTCTAACGTTTGAAGAAGTAGGTTCCAATACCTGCCTTTGAAGGAGCTACATTCCTATCTAAATATTATCAATCTGAGAAGATTGCAAATGCCACAGACAAGCCATTTGTCCAATCTACATTTTTAACGTGACTAAGCTTGGACTTTTGTCCACTCGTTCCTTTAAATTGCTTAGAAAATCCCTGCAAGGGATTCAAAATATAATTCGTCTTATAATGGAAAAGAGAGAGTAAAGGACCCTTTCTTGGTTCTCCCTTTCTAGTTTATTTTACATATTTTTTTGTCTTTTTCATATTAGTTTTTTGTTACTTGCTCATAAACATGTGTGAGTAGTCTTCCTCTTTTCTAGAATTGGGGCATATGCCTAAAATCTTGTTTGTTTTCTAATTTTTATAATAGGAGATATTTTAGATAGTTTTCTAATTTTTATAACAGTAGGTATATTTGAAGCTTATTGGAAAACTTCTTACCTCTTATTCATTTTAACTTTGGTTATCTCTTACCTCTTATTCATGTTATCATAAATTGTGTATGTATCTCCTTTGAAGTGAAGAGTGTAGCCTCTCTTCATTATTTGATCAAAACTCAGAAGATTTTCTTTAGGTTTGAAAACCGGTAAGACATCTTAAATAAATGTTGTACCAACTATTTCAACATAATTATTATGAATATGGGAATGATCCTAACATGTTTCTGAAAACAAACTCACGAGTGTTATTAGTGTCTAAACATCGTAATTATAAGTGTCTAAAAAATAAAATATAATTATTTATAATTAAGTAATTATTTACATATTTACTATTCAATAAAATTATATGTTATAGTAGTTAAAGTCAATATTTATTATTTAATAATTTAATTTTTGAAAGAAAAATTATTTAACAATTTAGTTTATGAAAGAAAAATATTAAAATGATGCAAAATAAATATAGTCATAAAACAAGATTATAAGTTAAGTAGAAATAAAAATACAAAAACTATTTCAAAAAAATAAAGTCACTTGTGAGATGATATCCTATGAAGAAATCTTCTTTATGTTGTGGTCTTTTTTCCTTTATTATTTGACCAATTCAACCACCTTAATCTTTGGACAAGCTTGAGGTGATTATTGTTACTTATAACATTTGTATAACTTACTCAATTATTAGCTATTCATTTTGAACATGTACTAGATTATTCTCACCTCAGGATTATTTTACTCAATTATCAATTATTACGTAATTTATAAAAAGCTAATTAAATATTAAATTATATAAACAATGTTAATTTATCCACATAAATCACTTAAAAAAATTATTTTTTATTTAATTTTACCAAGTATTAAAAGAATAATAATAGTAACAAATAATTTAACATTTAAATTCAATCATATATGTCTAATTATAGAAAAGAAATCATTCATGGCAAAATCGCTTTTCTTTTACCATTTTCTTCACAAAAAATCATTATCCTTATACAATTTATTTTAAAAATGCACACAATACAAAATGGCAAAGACCCCACTTACGATTTATTCTATTCTAGATAAATTTTTAAAAATTACTCATTTCAGTAAATTTGCCTCACCCTTGTCCCATTTTGGTAAAAATTCCTATCAACATGTACCGCTTGAAATAAGCATCCTAATTGCCATTTCTCTTGAATATATCTTGATATGAAAGCTTGACATATTGTACAAAATTCAAACAAGTGCAACTTCGTTTCAAATAGCAATTTAGCCATAAAAAACTAGATGGCATATATAAGGGTGACTATGCCCAAATTAAGATAATATCATAGGTGTAGGTAACAAAATGCTTTGAACATGACTGAGGAAGAAACAAAGGGATAGGTATCGTTTTAGATTTGGAGTTGAAGGAACCACATCAATGTAGACGCTAGCTGTAGTTGTATGGATAAAGAGTGATAATCAGTAAGTTGAATACCCACTGATTGAGTCAGCCATCTGAGTTAGGCCAATGAGAGGGTCAAAGAAGGGGTTGAGAGACATGTGAAGGCAAAAAGGAAAGGGTTAAAAGTCTTTCCATACGCACAAAAATACATGGTCCCCTACTCTTATTTGTTTGAGTGGTTCAAAGTGGCTCTCCTTTTTCCTTTTCTTTTTTCAAGTAAGCAAGTACTACTTAGTTAGCAAAGTTGGGGCATGTGTAAATCACCATATGTAAGCTTGTCTTGCTAGGCCCAATGGGCCCTCCCCCATATATACCCCTCACCACTGTGTATCCCATACTCTACTCAGAAGCTAGCTACAAGTTAGTTCCACTTATTGGCCCCTATCCCTTTTCACAATGCCAACCCCCGGCAAATTAATTAATAGTATCATTGTGCTTTTTATGATGCAATTAACTAGATGGATCATTGTACAAAAGCAAGCTTTTAGTACACTCCAAAACTCTAGTTATTTTTGGAGTAGCAATATTAATTAAGGGCAACATGAATGGCAAAGAGTCAGAAACAGCCTTAAATTTTGCAATGGCATCATGAATGGCATATTACAACTATTAAGTAGGTACAAGGAACCCTACTCACTCCTTTTTCCAATAAATTCTAAGACCCTTTTCTTCCTTTTATGTATGCTCCACAAATCTAGTCCATTTTTGGAAAAGAAATATTGAACAGCATGTTTAGTTTTTGCACTATAAAAGCAGTAACCAAACTAGAAGCAACCTCCAATTTTGCAATGGCTTCATGAAAGGCTTATTAGAATTTACAACAATTGAATAAGTATGAGCCCCACTCGTTCCTTTATCCAATAAATTCTACGACCCTTTTGCTTCCTTCTTTTTTCTTGGCTCCTCTTTTTGAGATGGGAAAAGATGCACAATTTTAGAGACCATTTCATGATTTAGTCTTTAGAAGGCTTTTCAAAACCAAATTGTTCAAGAATCTAGGACCATAACGCATGGGGCAGAGATAATAGTGTGAAGGTGGGTCAATAATGTTGGGAAGCTATTCTCTTCAACAATGTGGTAGGGTTTCTGAGTTTGAATAATAATCATGCCTCAAAGAACAATTTGCAATAGTACGTATGTCAAAAGAATGGAAGTCACGAGGGAACTGATTGAGGAGTGTGGTCTACTGCCAGAAAGACACACCCTATGTAGCAGAAATGCCAATGCATAATTAAAGTGTTGAATATTGTTGGACATGAAAAACAGGAAAAATATTAAATAATTGTTGAGTTTTGGGTTTCTTCTAGATTTTGATGTTCCTTATATATTCAACTAATAAAATATATATTAAAAATTAAATGATAATCTTTGTTAAAATCCGTATCAGATTTTTCTAAGAATCTAGCATTGCTTGTAATTTTACTAGAGCTGATAATTTATTGATCATATATTTGGTCTCTTACATTCTTTGGGAAATACAGTGCAATAAATCCAATGTTCAATCCCATGTTCCTCTACGTACGTGCTGTTGACCAACGTGTCGATCACGGATTGTTTCTCCCTTTTATTGGGCCTATGGAAATATTTTGGATCAAGATCAACATCTATTGGTCCAGTTTTAGAGATACCTGTGAGAGAGAAAGAGCAAATGAGGAATGAATAATGCATTGACCAAAATATAATAAGATTACGAAATTACTCTGTTTTTCACTGAAGTGGTAAAAGCAACAGAGTCAAGTTAATAAGTGAGTGAATACGGAATATTTATTAAATATTTGTGATTAGTTAAAAACATAATATATAAAACTTTCTATCCACGCGAAAATATAATCCTTCAAGTACAATCTTATTTACTAATGTGTCATCTATCTCAAATAAAGTTTTATGTTCAAATCTTACAAATAAAAAAATTATTTAGAAAAATAAATCTGATTAAAAATAATCAATTAAATTTTTAAATAAAATTTAATCCATTTATAGTGTCTATAATTTGGTGAAAAAAATTCTTTATTAAAGGCCATTGAACAAGTACATTTTTTATCCTAACAAGAATTCAAATCTTAATATAAATTAGAATTGTCAAAAAAAGTTGTAAGAAAATATATAAATTAAAGTATTTATATTTTTACAACATTGATTGGTATTATGAATTAAAAAAATCTTAAAAATATAAGATATAAATTAAAGGAAAAAAGTAAAAAAATAAAATAAAATTGGGGCATTCGTAACCGTCCTAAACTAGAATACCTCCAAACCAAAACAAGGTTGTAAAAAACATTTTGTTGTGAGATTTCATAAATTCAAATGTTTAAATGTCAATATAATTTAAATCCTAGGTTGAAAACAGCATGATAGAAAAAAGGTAACATTTCATGTCAGAAAAAGAGGCAAATGTTTCAACTTAACTCATAACCAGTCCATACGAATTTTATGAGATTGATTCTAGATTTATGGATCGTGATTTTGTCTTGAATGTTTGTTAAGGATCACCTCACATATATTATCTCTGCTTTTAAACATACAACTTTTTTAACTAACTTGTGTGAAACTGGAAATTAACAAAGTGATCAATTCAGTCAGTCAAATAAACTTTTTAATAATTAATAAATAATATTAATAGGGTTGAGTATAGTGGAAGGAGTTAATCTCCTGAAACATAATCAATTAATATTTGAATCTCGATTTTTTTAATTTTTTTTTTTACGTTCTTAGATTATGAGGAACAACTTATAATAAATGCTTATTTCATTTTTTTAAGAAAAGTTATTTCTGAATTATTTAGAGTATGTGGAACAACTTATGGTTAAGTGTGTTTGGAAATTTTAGCTTAAATTTATTAAAAGAATTTTCTTTAGAAAATAAGTTGATTTTATGTATCTTTAAATTTATAGTTTGTAACTATTTTTTATAGCTTATTTTTCTTATACATGTTATTCATAAATTATCCCACATTTTTCTAATAATTCTTCTTTTTCATCTCCATACATATTTTTTTTTTGTTTATTATCTAAAAATTGATGTTTTTATTATTTTAAACAAAATTAATTATTTTAAAATCAATTTTCAGAAAAATCATTCAAATAAAAATTTATTATGATTATAATCAATCATCGAAATAATTTATTTTTCGTAATTATCTTAAACATACCCTTAATTAATGTCCTACAACAATACCAACATGATTATCTTTAAAACAAAAATTTTGTAATAAATTATAAATCATATATATATATATATATATATATATACACACACACACATATTAACAATTTATATTATTTTCTGAAACTGTGTGTAAAATTTTAAAATTTATTATTTCAGTCTTTCTACTTAATTACTTCAAATTTCAGAATCTTGTTAATGGACCACCAAATCCCAACCATACAGAAGAACATTCTTTGAACTGTAGAAGGTGCCATTCATGGAGTCACATTCCTAGTTCCATTCTATGCTGAAAATTGGCCAATCCAATCTTCTTTTCACTTTTTGAATAATTCCTCTAAATTCTCCAAAAGAAGAAGCAATTTCCAAAATACAGCTAAGACATTGTTCCACCTTCTCATGACCTCTTTGGATTTGCTAGCTAGCTATTTCTATCTTGTTAAATGGTTGGGGATCAAAATTAGGGACATATTCAATGGGTCTTTTAGACATGTTGGATATATGTTTATTGGACACCACATCAGAAAACTTGACACCCCAAAATTTTTTGGGTGTTTCATATTATCCTGTGGCCATTCATTTTTTGGAATAAAGCAGAAAATGTGAGACCATGTGGAATTTTCTGCCATTACATTTGGAATTTCTTCCACTCATCTTTTGAATTCTGATCAGAGATGGTATAATTTGAGCCACCAAACAAACTACTTTGTTTAAATTTAAAGTAAGTATTTATTAAAAAAAATTAAAAAGATAATTATTTAAGAAGTAGATAATTTGTTTGTTTAAAAAAATCAGAAAATTGGTGTTCTTATTAAAAAAAAAATTAACAAATAAGTTTAATGACCCAACTTGGAAGGGCCACATAATTCATAAGTGGCAGAGTTTGGTAATTAAGTGTTGTCTATTCCAAATCAAGCATAATTCATTTGTCACTTCTACATCATTGTAGAACCACAAACCTTAGCCCAGTGTTATTGTATTATTTTCAAAATACCAGTTTTTTTAATAACTGCTCTGAGTTTGAATTTTTTATTAAAAAAGAAAAACAAAATTCCTTAAGGAGTCTGACAGTTTAAAATTGTGATTTATATGTTTCCATGTATAAGGACAAAGCTTAAGCTGTTAAGATTATTATAAAATCAGGTAACATTACAAGCAAATGAGTTGTTATTATCCCTTAGATTTGTCACATTCATGTTGTAACATTGTAGGATCACTCCCAAGGAACTGGACCATGGTGTGTCCCCTGGGCCTTGTTGATTTGGGTTCATCTTATTGTAATATGTAGATATTTTTTGTTCAATTTTTCCCATTCAGATCGTGATCTCTCATGAATGTCTTTTAGGGTGTGTCATGCTCTTGTTCCCACACTGAGAATTTCTTCTGGGTCCCTAAAAGATTCAACATGCACCCTTATTTTACATTTTATAGGGTGCATGTTGTATTTTTTAGGGTGGAAGAAGAAAAGGTTTCCACACATTAGGCATGAAACTGACTGATCCTAGTACCCACGGCCTGAAATGATTTTGGGCTTTCACTGATTTGATTTTGGGCTGGTATGCACATTTCTTTTTGTTGCACCATCTCAAGTGGATAACTTCTTCTCCGACCAAAAACATGTCTTTCTTTTAATATTGATGCGAAAACAAGATTGTCTTCTATAATACCGGCAAATAATCATTGATGTTACACAACTTCATCAAAGTGATACAAGTGGTTTTCAGTTTGTAAATGTATTATTGACAATGATCAGATAATAATATGCTTCCTAGATAAGATGATTAAAGGAAGTGACACAACGATATTCGAGTAACTATAATTTGCACTTTATTAAGGAAAATGATCAATAATACGAAAAATATTTGCACGAAATTAGACGAGTGAATTATGACCGTGAGATTATTTCTTCATTTTAGTTTATTTTGATTTTTTTATGAGCTAAAAAGTATTTTTATAAACGGGTACGATGGTATCCTAACCCTTTTACAAAGTATGATGTGAAGATGTACACATTCTACAAAAGATTCACCCAGAACAGTGGTTAGTATGTGTACAAATTCACCACAAGAATAAATATTTATTTGCTTTGAAAATTTAGAATCACCTCACACCCATTTTCGTATCACTTCGTGTCTTAATCATTCGTACTATAATTTATAGCAAGGCTCTTGTATTAAACCTAATTAAACTGGAATGTAAAACGTGTGATTGCGAGTTCTTGTATGCTAAACTTTGTTCCTCTTTTCATAAATCTAACAATTTCATTTCCTTTTTTTGTGACGGGCTAAACCAGAAACATTATTAATGTTGTTGATGAGACACAGTGATAATCTTCAAAACGAAATATATGACACAACATTTATTTTGTCTCTTAACTATCCAATTTAATCAATTATCACTAATAACAACCTAGCTAGCAGCGATGTGCCTTCTCTTTAGATTACTGTAGTTGTGAATTGAATTGTTTTATGGGTGTAACAAAGAGTGATATATAGATATTTTTTAAGAAATTAACAAATAAGAAAATTGTTTAAAAAAATACGGTAGAATAATATTGGAAACCCTGATAATAAAAAGCTAGTAAATTCTTTATTCTTTCTATAGAAAACAAATCACTTTTTTATTCCTTATAGCTAGTGTGCTAGACGCATTTATTAGCATTCTTCTTGCATTTGTTGGACGAGAAATTTATAAATTTAGGGGTTTTAAAATATTTGGAATTTGAATTGTTTTTAATTAATTTCTTTTATTTTTAAAAATACTTTGTTTGAATTAAGTAATTCAAATTTCTTTGCTTTGATACAGGCTGTCAATTTCTAATAAATGAATATTGTGTTTAAATATTTATCAACAATCTTTCAGTATACATTTTAGTTTCAATAGTTAAACTCTTTTTCATTAGTATAACATTTTATTTTTAGTCCTTATAATTTGGTTTTTTTTCTTATATTTAATTCCTATAAATTAATGTGTTTTAATTTGTAGTCATTGTAGAAAATGATTTATAAAAATTAAACATGGAAAAGAATAATTTACTAGAACTAAATCTAAAAGATTTTTTTTTTTGAAAGAGAAGAAATAATAGATAGAGGAAAAAGAAAGGTGTATAGATAGAGAGAAGGGAGAGAAGGGAGAGAAAGAAGAGAAATAGAGAAAGAGAAGAGAAATTTTCAAATCCTTATTTTTAAGAGAATTTGAAAATTTTCTATTTAAGTAATAAAAATATATTTTTTAATTGCTGAAATTTTAATTTATTTTCAAATTATTTATTCAAACAACTGAATTTATTGTTGGATATTTAAAATTCCCTATGAAAAATGAATTACCTCTTTAAAATTTTCTATCCAAATATACTCTTTATCATTTAAAAACTAAAAAAAATATATTAATTTTTTAAATTCTTGCTCTACATCGCTGGACCCAACCCAATAGAATTTTGTAAAATTTGGAACCCAAATCTTTGTTGGGTCAATGAACCATCTAAAACCTACCAAAACCCATTCAACCTACTTTCATGCATGTCAAGAACCCCAAAATATTTCGTAGGTCAATGAACTGGCATTTACAGGATTACATTATAATTTTTAAATTAGTATATAACTACTACACCTTTTTAAAATACTATGTGCTAATCAAAATATAAATGTATTTAAAAATAAATCAGTGACAAAAAATTAAAATAAATAAATCAACAATAATTGTTTTCAAAAGAACTACGTGATTTTTGAGTTTCTTCTCATCACACTAAAAATAAATATATGTAGGAGAGCACCCAAAGTTACCTTTTCTTCTTTTTCTTTTATTTATTACTAAAAAATACATAAAAACAAATATTTTCATTTAAAATAACTATTTTAGGAAAAATGTTTGGAAAGTTTGGGGAAATTCCATCTTTCTCCATGCACGAGCGACAAGTGATTGCAAACCCTAAGTATTAACTAACGAAGCATTTTAAATTTCAGATTTTTTCAAAATTTCCAAATCTAATAAAACTGGGCTAATTTGATTTTCTTCTTCAACTCCTGCTCGAGATCATTATTGATTTGTGATGCTAATCGATCAGTTTCTTTTATACCATTTCCAAATTTGTAAGAGAAAGCAAAAGTTTTCTTTAAATCAATCAGAGTTCCTTTCATTCGCTCAAATAGTCAAATTAATATGCACCGACCGACGAAACTGAAAATACTACTACAAATTAACCTAGAAAAGTTTCCCCTTCATCTCCAAAAGCTCTAAAACACTAATTTGTCTAATAAACATTTATATATCTTCACTTTACGTTTCTTTTGTCTACTAAGTTTAATTAGTTTAGTTTTTCTGCACTGTTTTTGATTTGATATGATCAGGTGGACTGCAGGAGCAGGAAATTGTAGTGGGGTCAACAAGCCGCAGAAGGTTGACGAGATTGAAGATCAGGCGGTGCTGTCACTTTAGCAGACAAAGTGGCGGCGGAGGAGGGATGTTTGTCGGCGGCGGAGACGGCGGCGGAGGTGGTGGTGGTGATGCGCTCGCAGCGGGGACACATGCTGAGTGTGGAAGCGGGGAGTGGTTCACAAGAGTGAGGGGAAATGATGGTGGGTGGGCCCACCTTCATAGCCCTAAGTTCTTCGACTTCTCTTGTGAGTCTTCGGTTCTGATCAGTGAGTGTGCCAAACCAACGCTTCAGGTACTCGCACTCCATCTCTGTCTGCTTCAGCTTGCTCCTGCATATTCCCATATTGCATTCTTGTATATCATATCCATCTTACTAGGTATAGTATTATACTTACTCAACACATGCATTCATTAAATGCATTGCATATTTTTTTATATATATATTTGCATGGGTGACTATATGCCTTCGTGAATCATCTTTAATATATATATATAGAGAGAGAGAAGAAAGAAATTCTTGTGAGAAGAGAAGAGAAGAGAAGAGAAGACATAAAACAAGTTCTTCCTTTCTTTTCTTTTTTTTTTTCTCTTCTTCCATTTCAACTTATCTTATGTCCTATATAAATTATTATAAAATATTTATTGGAAAAGAAAATAAAAATAAAATTTTAATTTTATGAAAATTATCTTATTTTACTTCTCCAAGAGTTGAATAAGTTATTTATATTTTATGAAAAAATTAATTTAGTTTTATTTCTTTATTTCTTTTATACATGTTGAAAGAAAAGGTTATCTAAATTTGACCTAAAATATTTTTTTAATGAAATCTCTTTATGTGAGGATTTATGATATAAATTTAAACATAAAATTTATTCAAATATGTTGTATCAAAACCCACAAAATAGAAAGTTAATTATAAACAGGCAATTTTAACAAATTTCCCATTAACTATTCCAAATGTCCCGTGAGAGTTATGTGGCAGAAGATATGGTCATAGTAAATATGCATAATCCAAATATGATTATATGAAATGAAAATTTTATTATTGGGAATAAGTGAGGAGACCCTTATGCTTTTATGGATACGTGTTGATAACTAAATTTATACATGATGCTTAACACGAATAATTGATATTATAACATCAAATGCATGGTTAGTCTAAACTCTAAATTACCAAAACAAGTAGTCAAAGTCGTACTTATTGGAGTGATGATCAGTGTAGCACACGAGGCCAAATAAAACTCCTCCAATGCGGTGCTATCATTATCGAGTTGTCTACTTTAATTTGGACAACAATGATTGTGTTTTTTGCACACAGCTGAAATATAATTATGGTTTAACACTACTGGAACTGCATCATTAACTGTTCATCCATTTGAACAACCAGCTACTCTCATGTCATTTCTATGTCTTCATGACCTAATGTTTATTATGATAATATTTATTATTATTAATATTATTTTTTATTTTTCGAATTTAGGTTACCTTTTCTAATTGCTTCTACTGTATTAATATATAGTTTGATTACTGTCATACATTTGAAATAATTAAAGCAAAAATTAGAGACAAAATTTTCCCTAAATTATTACTTGAGGCTTCTAAATTAAAAATAACAAATTAATTATGTTATAAATAAATACAGCATTCAGTTAAGTTTGAATTTAACAAGTTTAAAATAAAAACTGCATGAAAGATCTTTGAAAAAATCATTATCTGTTCCAAACAAAAAATCTAAAGTATATATGGCTTTAACATGATCCAAATATTTGAGTCATATACATGGACAACTCCTAGATTTTCTTTCATCATATGACCGACATCTCTTCCTAATTTATGTGAAGGAAGTGCAACTTTAATGATCGCTTGATTTCCACTTTTATTTAGAGATATGAATAAAGGGTATAGAATCGGATTCAGATTCATGAGGTCGATCTATATTATATTTATCATTATTATTATTGTGTCAATTGACATTTGTCTGTATATATGGTATACCAACACAGAAAATGCGGGTAAAGATGAGATGATATAAAGTCAAGTCATAAATGACAAAATAAATAGCATTTCTTCATCACTTTATTAATAAGGATTAATGAACCATACCTGGCCCTACGGTTCTGAAACCACACCTCCACTTGCCTTGGTCGCAGCTTCAGTTGCATTGCCAAAGACTCTTTCTGCCTCTACATAACCATTAAATCAAAACTATAACATATTACACAGTGGAAATTTAACAACATGAGAAATACAATTAAGAAATACATTTTTCTATATATATGCTCATTT
Source organism: Hylodesmum podocarpum (assembly GCA_026586105.1). Classification (NCBI taxonomy): domain Eukaryota; kingdom Viridiplantae; phylum Streptophyta; class Magnoliopsida; order Fabales; family Fabaceae; genus Hylodesmum; species Hylodesmum podocarpum. The sequence continues at coordinate 2,242,359 of JALJEV010000730.1, read as the reverse complement.
AAATATGTATATATTTTTTTAATTCAATTTTTTAAAAAACTTATTACAAATTCTTGTAAATCTTTCTATTATGAGAATGTCGTTAAAAAGAATACGATAAAGAGTGTCTATGTCATAATTCATGTTAAATGAAGTAAATGACATGTTGAATGGGAGAGAGAGAGAGAGAGAGAGAGAGAGTTAATTACTGGGTTTAAAGTGTGGTTTTGCCTAAAACTCTCTTCAAGGAGACGAGACTGGTCCTTTGTGAGACGGAGTTTCTTGCGGGGAGGGTCTCCATTGCTGCCTTCTTCTTCATCTTCAATGTTTGGTGCAGTCCAATCTTCTTCAAGAGGTACTCGATTCATGTCCAATTCCTTCACTGTGATACCAAACGGTGCCTTATATTATGTATATACCTCCAAAAAAAATAAAACCTTACAGACCAAACAAAAATCTATGATCTTCTATACATGCATCATCAAATATATATCATTTAATGAGGACAAGATTGGAAATATGATGTTATAGATATATTTTATATTAATCACCAACCAGAGAGAGAAAGAGATCATATGAAAGATCATACATCCCTGAAGGGTTCATGTGGTCGTGACTTTAATTTTAATCTAAGAAAGGGTAAGAAAAACAAATAAATATCCCTTCCCATAGAGGGTCCACTTTTATGATAGGAAGTAAATAAATTGAAAGAATTTTTATTTAGCATAAAATTAAACAAACAAGAACAAGCAAAAGATGGGATTTGATCTAAATAACAGGATATATATATACGGGGTTGATCAATATAACAAAGATTTTAGAAAATGATATAACAAACAAATTAAGAAATAAACTTCTATATATGTGTGTGTTTTTCTTACCAGGTGGTGAGAGCACAAGAGTTGGTGAAGAATTAGAGCCAGGGATAGACATGGTCAATTCCAAGTTGGAGGAGCTTCTTGGTAAAACCGCCATAGAAGACACACTGAAAAAAATGAAGGAGATGAAAGGATGGTGATGAATTAAGAAGAATAGGGAGAACAGTATGAAAAAGAGAGAAAAAAAAGGTAAAGTGAAGAAGAAACAAGGAGACACACATGAAAAGGATAAAGACAGAAGAAGCAAAGGATGTGATGAAATGTTTGGAGAGTAAAAAGGTCTAAGATATATAGAAAAGTCAAATAAAGAAATAAAGGTATATTAATTAGTCGTACAATTTTATTATAATTAATACCCTGAAAAGTTGCATAGAAAATCAAAGAGGAGTTTCCCTGGGAATAACGTATAACAAGAGGTGTAGGATTCTGACCATGGTCGAGTTCAAGTCAAAGGGTATGTGGTCCGAAGATGGTGACACGTGTACTTGTAACAGTCAAAGATGAAGCTCCAAATTAATTTTAAAGTTTTAATTTTATTATAATGATTTTTTTAATAAAAAGAGTGAAAAATGGTGTGACCCTTGTTCAATGGTTTGAATAAAAAGGACTTGAAATTCTTAAATTTTAATATTATATAATAAAAAATTATATATATCAAAATATAATATTAATATCTAACATACGTTAAAATATTTGGTCAAACTTTGAGAAATCAGTTTATTAATTATTTCATAAAAAAAATATATTTTAAAATAGAAGTAAGGAAAACGGTGGAAAACTTGTTTCTTTTGTCGGTGAGGACATTAACTTTTGTTTTAAAAAATATTGATAGTACAAAAATTAATAGCAAGTATGATAATATACATATATATATATATATATATATATATATATATATGTGTGTGTGTGTGTGTGTACATGAGAGAAAGAATTTAATTGATATGTAGTGTCAATATAAAATTTTTATTCTATCAAACAATAAAAAGAATTTGGTTAAATATTTGTAAAGTGTTTGTAGTAAAAATAAATAAACATATTACATATAATAACCTATAATTAGATAATTATATAACACTGTTCAACACTGTTTAATATAAAATTTATTTTCTCTTAAAGTCAAACTTTTTTTAAGGAGACACTTTGTTTCAAAGAAACAATATACATTCTTAATTAATGAAGTATATAATACAATAATAACCTATCAATAAATTCGTGAATAAAATCAACTTTAATTTAAGGCCAGTTTAGCATTTAAAAACCTAAAGTGTTTTTCGTTAGATACTTAATACATTAAAATAATATTTATTGAATTACATTAAAACAAAAAAAATATATACCCTTTAAAAAATTATTTCAAAAGGCCTTAAGAAAAAACGATGCTTTTTAATTATTTGAGCCGAATCATCTATCATTAAGAAACACAATATGAGAAATGTCAAATGTTTCGAAAAGCTTTCCTACAAAACAAGTCACAAATAATTGAGTACTGGCGGTCAATCACTCACAAACCAACTTTATTTGGCACATCATTTTCGAAAGTGTGGATATTTGCCAAATTTGCCACGTCGTAAGACTTTAGTTGAATATTAAAGGTATTTCTTGATAATGTGTTACTAATTTTTATTCTCAATCAAATAGAGGTTTCATAATTTAACGTTTTCAAACACAAAGTTTAATATTTTAAAAAGAATTTAAAAAACATTTTTTCCGTTTAATCTTTCAATCAAAATTGATTTACTGACTTGTATTTTGATTTAATGGACAAATTAAACCATTAATTAAACGTTAATGGTGTTAATAAAGAATAACTAAATCAAATGTAATATATATATATATATATATATATATATATATATATATGAGAAACTTTTAGCCGTTTCTCTTTTCGTTTAATCACTATTCATATATATCAAAATATAAAGAATTGGTTCATAAAATCAATCATAACATTCTTCCTTTTATCTATAAGAATTAAGTATAAATGTAAAAAAAATTATAACTTACACATATTTTTAATAAACTGAATTAGATTCCTTCACATAAATATTCTAAATATTTCTAATGTGAAAGCAATTATTTTTCAGTGATTTTTTTTATGAACCGTCAACTATTTCAAATTAAATATTATAAAATGTCGAACAATATTACTATAAATAGTTGAAACCGGAGCAATAAATACAAATAGCTAGCTATCTAGTAAGGAATAAATAGTTTATGGTCTATAAAATATATATGCACATTAAAAAGTAGTAATGTTTTACACTGTATTTTTTTCCATCATTCATGCTTCGCTTTATTTTGGTGAAAATCTTCTTGCTCCACTTTTTTATAACAAAAAATAAATACACACACGCACATCAAATCATATTAGATTTCTGTTTTTCACTTTACAATAAGAAAAGAAAAATATCAATATTCAAACTAGCTACAAACTTGTTAACAAAAAGTATCAAAGTGCTTATTAATCGTTACCTGTTTCAGAATGAAAGAACATGTTATTAAGGAAAAAGAAATAATATATATATATATATATATATATATATATATATATATATATATTAAGTAAAAGGATTAATAGAAGCAAGTAGGGTTTAATGTGTGTTGAAAGTTATAGTGGGGAAATGATTGGAATGGTATATAGCAATAGAAACTTTGAGGGTTTCTGAGGTTACCCTGTGAACACGGACCAACCAATATCATTGGCCCCATTGAACAAACTAAGACAGATGAGTGGTTTTCACTTTTCTGTCTTTAGTCTTCCTAATCATCGTCACGAGAGACCCACAAAAACTATTTTAATCACGTAGATTTTCGCTATTCAATTGACTTTTCTTTTTGTCCCATGCTAAGCAATAGTTTGAGAAAAATGCATAACAAAATTGTTATTTTTTAATTAAATATTTTTATTATTTTTCCTTTTCTTCTTTTTTGATGCATGTATGTTTTTTATTGTCATAATGGGTTGAAAATTTCTATCTCAATTATTTTGAATTACACTATTTCTTATCTTTATTTGTATATTCAATTTTCTAAATTAATTATCCTTTTAATTTACTATTTTTTTATCCTTGTCTCTAAACTGAGTTTTATACTATTTTTTAAAATATTAGTAATTAAATATATTTGTACAAGTTAATTTTAATTTTTCATTATAAATAAAAATATATTTATAATTTGTAATTTTTTATCATAAATTTTATTCATAATACACCTATATATATTTATCAAAAATCTTAATTATATATTAGTTAATATTTATCAAATATAATAAACATTTTAAATAGTTAATTATAATCAGTAAACTATTTAGTTTCATCCAACAAGACATTATACTTATCAATAATTTTAGCGTCATTATTAGTTGCATTGCATATCTATATTCATTCCATAGCTTCAATGGTACAAAGCTATCTAGTTTTATTGTGAATAATAAAAAGTAGGTAAGGGGAAAGAAAAATGCTTTATTTGCTATTACTTTGATTGAGCAATGGGGTTTGATATTTGTGTGTGAATTACTATCAAATAAGATACTATTTGTTGCGTGTTTGACAGAAGTCCATGATTCATGGGCAAAAAAGTTGGCAAGGTGGGCATAAAAATGCTACTATTTCGTAATGGAAAGTTACTATTTGGGAAATGGGTACAACGAGGAATTAGTAAATGCATGTAGACCTGTTGAAAGATAATTTTAAGATTTGATATTTGATTTTGGTAGGAAAAAATCTTACTTATCTCATGATTTATTTAAAGTTCTGTTTTTGTCTATTTCATTATCGGTGATTCTTGAGTAACGATGTTAATATCATTTTATAGTAATTAAATATGTTCCAAATTTTTTAATGATAAAAAATCGTCTTCTATTATTTTTATTCGTCAAGTTGGAATTTTTTCAATTGTAATAATTTTAAAACTTTATTTATGTTGTTACATATATTTTTATCTGGTCGGAGTTAAACTCAGGTGAGAAGGAAGACCAAATCTTTGAAGTATCGAGGTGTTGTTGAGGAGGAAAGAGTGTACCTGCAAAATGCACTTCAATAACTAAGTAAATGCATGTAGACCTGTTGAAAGATAATTTTAAGATTTGATATTTGATTTTGGTAGGAAAAAATCTTACTTATCTCATGATTTATTTAAAGTTCTGTTTTTGTCTATTTCATTATCGGTGATTCTTGAGTAACGATGTTAATATCATTTTATAGTAATTAAATATGTTCCAAATTTTTTAATGATAAAAAATCGTCTTCTATTATTTTTATTCGTCAAGTTGGAATTTTTTCAATTGTAATAATTTTAAAACTTTATTTATGTTGTTACATATATTTTTATCTGGTCGGAGTTAAACTCAGGTGAGAAGGAAGACCAAATCTTTGAAGTATCGAGGTGTTGTTGAGGAGGAAAGAGTGTACCTGCAAAATGCACTTCAATAACTAAGTTAGTACGAGGTCTCAAGTGAAAGTCTTTTAATGTTTTTCAAAACGTACCTGGTCAATTATGATGTCTCCTTTTATATTAATAACAGGCGGCGTGATAGGTGGGGGAAACTCTGTCAACCGTTTTCATCAGCTCCCATGCACACGTGTCACACTCGGGACCCTTTGTGAGTCCTGAGGAACCTAATGCTTATCATGATTAAAGAGGAAACTATCGTGTCACGATGTCTTGTCAAAGTCACCAACTTTCTAGACCTCTTCCTAGTACTCAGTTAAGAGGACATCGACTTAAAAGGAATCGGGAATAGAACCAATAGGCGATGCTTGGTTACAATTTCGAATCCGTTATTATATGTTTGCTTTTATCTTTGGCCAATCCGATCATAGCTCGGTCTCATACAATTTTATTAATAAATTTTACTTAATCCAATTTAAGAATGAAATCCTATTAGGATTTATTAAAATTTAGACACTTGTTAAGTAGTTCTTTTCATATTTATTCAAATATTAATTCTGGGTTGTTATCTCCTCTCTATATATTTCTATCTATGGAGTATTTTAGGTTAAGTGTGAACTGCTTCGTTTTTCCGTTTAGGTGGTATAAATCCTTCTTTTCCATTAATGTATAACCCTTGGGTTTAGTGAATTTGCATTCGTTGAGTTCACGATTGTAATCTCCTTTAATTGATTTAGCAGTTGTGTTGCCTTATCTATATTATTTCCATTCCAATCCTTTATTTTTTTTCTTAAATTTTTTATTTTATATTTCATATATAATTTTGTTTTGGCGTCATCTCCTTTTTATTTCTATTGTCGTTTTTATTGATTTACTTTTTACTTGAACTATACCATTTCATTTCATTATATTTACTCTTTTGTTAGTATTAGGAATATTTGTCTCAGTTGAATTCATTGTCGTCCATTTTTTATCCTATCTTATTAGATGAACATTTTTGTTCTAGATACTTTATATTTCCCTTCAGAGAATATTCTTGTATAACGTGATTATGTTTGTGTTTGATATCTTATGGGATACTGTCTTTGATACTCTATGCCGATTTTAAATTATACGTGATTGTGTTTTGATATTTTATTTTATTTTCATATTCTAAAATTGGAAAAATTTTATTTCATAAATTTGATTTTAAATCAGAGTAGATTTAGATATTAAATTATGTTTTGATATGTTATTTTCATTTTGTTTGTACGTAATTCAGGGGGAGATAAATTTACTCTTTAGAGTAAACACAAGAAATTTACTCTTCATCCTATTTCCTCATTTTTTTTCTTAGTCCATTGATTATGATGAATTATTCAACCTTTAAAATTAGATTAAGAGAAAATGATACTCTTGGAATAGATTTATTCCTCTTCATATATATATATATATATGTTAAATTTTGTTGATTTTTCCTATTTTGGTACATTAAGTTTTAAAAGTCTCATCTACATTCTCTGTACTTTTCAAAGGTATCATTTTAGTCCTTTGAGTATTTTTTCATTAGAAATGTTAGTTCCATGTTAACATCATTATTGATTTAAACTTTAAAGTAATTAATTTTAAGTAGTAACAAATTTTAGCCTTCCCTACACATAATCAATAAACTATACATATCACCCTCCTTCCATTAAGAAAATACCTCTTTTTTTAATATACACCAATTCAAACTTCAAATTAGGAATCAATCATCAATTTATCAATAAACTTTACGTATCTCCCCCTTCCAACAAGAAAATACCCCTTTTTTCAATATACATCAATTCAGACTTCAAATTGGGAATCAATCATCAATTTATCAATAGGGTTTGCCCCATGATTAGTGAAATCACACAAAGAAAGTAAAATTTCCATTCTCAATTTGGGCTCAATCTTATACTTGAGGAGTAAAAATCTGTCCATACATAACTTATTCAGTCGGTGAATGTTATTGTAAATGCTAAAATTTTTAAAATGAAACAATAGTTAGAATTTTCAAGAATTTAAAAAAAAAAAGCAATTAGGATATGAAATAGAAAGGAAAATTAGGAAAAGTTATACAGTTTTCATTGTTTATCCTTTCGTTAAGACTAGATTGAATCTATTAAATATTTATGGTTTGTGAAAGATAGAAATGACTCAATAAGAAATAATACTTACATGAGTAAGTTTAAGTTGTAAGTTTATTGGGTTTATGTCATAAATGATTTTGTAAAAAAAACATTTAGGTGTAACCAATAATGAAATACAAGTGTCTTGAAGGTACTAAATGTAGCTTAGTAGAGTGAACTAGGATATACCTTTATAATATTGTTCTTTCATTTACCTTAGTTTAGCTTTTAGACAAATATTTTCAATGACATTTTTGGACCATGTGGTTAACATCCTTTTGAGATGTTTTTCTAGACAAGTATTTTATTAACTTGATTTGCAAAACATGTATAGAAAGTTTTCAAGAAATCAACAATTTTAAATAAATATAATTCGACCTCTCCCATTCTTTTGTAATTTTGCTCTTTCACTTTGTTAAGCCCTCATCTTTGTCCTTTCGAACCAAAACCTCTAACCTCCCTTGTCACTACATTATATTCTTCTTTGAACTCTCGCGTCTTTAGGTTAAAAGACTCTTTCTTTGTTATTGGTATCGAAGACTCTTCGTTGAGGAGTCCTTATTCTCGTAGAACCTTCATCCTATTTAAGATCCATTTCTTTAAGAGTTGTTTGGCGTATTTGTCAACCAGATTTTGCTTAAACATGTTTGTTTTGATTCAAGCACCAAAATGTCCAAATATGAGTCTCATACTAAATGAACATTCGTTAACAACAATCGTCGTGAAAAGTTGTACTAAAAACATGATTATGGCCAATAAAGATAAATTTGTTTTAAAGAAAGAAATACTTGTACTTTCGCTGGTAAATTTTTTTATTTTGTGTTTATTATTAGTACGAGTGATCTTTATATTGGCTTATTTTATTATCTCAAAACAAGAATAAATAATTTCTCTATTTTCATATCACAAGTTAGTATGTTTGTGTGAAAACATGTTGTATTAGTGCTAAAATTTGTTGTCTATGTTAGTGTTTAATGAAATATTGAAACCTATTAAATGGAGACTATTCTGCCTATGTGTTGGTTAGTTCAATTATCCTTTTATATTATATGTTTAACTTGATTTGTTTTTTTTAAAATTTTAATACTAATTTATTTAAAATTCTTTTTTCCTAGTTTCTTTTATTTTACATTAAGTAAATTATAAATTTTATCCTTAAATTCATAAAATGTCATAGTTAATATTCGAAATAAATATAACAATTATTCATTTATATTATAATTCTTAAATTTTACAACTTATTTTCACTTTTGGATATATAAACTTATTATTATTTTAATCCATAACGTTAATAATTTATTGTTGTTATGATTTATATTTATCTGAAAATAATTTAAGAAAATTTTTAAAATGACTTATTTTTATTTTTAAAATGTCCAAGATTAATTTAACATATTGAGACACACTTAAAGACCAAATTGAAAGTTTATTATTTTTTTACCTTTATATCATTTAATTTATATTCATCAGCAAGCTTATCAACTAATCTCCTCAAATGCATTCAATCCAATCAACTAGTTTATACACTTTTCATACCCAACTCCCAGCTCATAGTTTTTAAGCTTCGACTAGCTTATAAGCTTATAGCTAATTATATGCTAGTTTACCAAATACATCCTTGAAGCATGGAGAAGAAGCTCATGTTGCATTATAGAGTGGTTCCAGATAATGTGATGAAGATTGTCTAGAAAGGAGATGTTATATAGCCCATCATGTAGGCCAGTTAGGTCAAGTTGTGCATAAACAAGAGTATATTGGTTGTTTGGGATGCCTAAATGAGATGGTAATGCAAAAATGCACATGTGGTTTGGATTAATTGGGTTGATTAATAAGACTAAGTCATTATATTCTTCTTAGACTTGATTAATATAAAAGAAAAAAAATTATAATTGTAATACATAGGTGAGAATCGACAAGGACAGAATATATAAAAAGAACTCAAGAGGAAAAGAGAAATACACATTAAAAAAAAAGTTGGAACATTGTTAATAAAAGATAATCACTCATCATTGTGTGAGATTTGTAAAATAGATTATGAATTATATTGATTAAGTAGAATTATTTTTTGTTAGAATAGATTTTGAAGTGGAGAACTTAAAGTTTGGATGTGTTGTATTTCTAAAAGCAAATTATTAGTAAAATCATAATGAAAATTTCCGTCAAATAGAAAAGTTATTTAAGGTTGTTTAAACTTAAAGTTTATTCTAAACTCAGTTAATTCTTTAAACAAAACTAAGATGTGCATATTTACTAAAATTTGAGAGTGTAATAGTTATGTATATTGATAAATTGTTTTATACCGTGATTTTTTATTAGATATATGTAAAATAATGTAAAAAATCTATACAAAGTCAGCATATAGACTATTTTCTCAAAATCAAATGAATAAGTAAAATTTAATTGTGATATATTTTCCTTGTAAATTTTTTTATAGTAATTTATTATTAGAAGAATTTGTAGAAATATTTTACCTTGTGAATGTATATACTTTTTCTAATAAGTATTTTAACATAATTTTATAATAGAGTTTAATTGTTATGACTTTTAATATCATAATTCATGATACATATATTTTAGAATAATTAAATAAAGTCAAACTTTTTAAAAATATTATGTCTAGTTATCATTGTTTTGAAAATTGGATTAGACTTACCGGCTGAATTGGTTCAAATGAAAATTGGTCTATTGACCGATCTGACTACTATATAGAATCAAAGTGCTTCAAAATCGGCTGAGAAGTGAGAACCGATCAATTTGGTCTAAATCGCTAAAAAAAACAACAGAAACTGATGTTAAAACTGATTTGAACCGGTCAATTTTAAAATAAAATATTTCAAATTTAATTTATAATATTTTAAAGATAAATGAAAACAAATATTCAATAAAGATTATAAATATTTTACTTTAAATTTTCAATCTCATAAATTATAATATTATATTTATCTATCATATTTTTATATTATTTAAATACTATTATTATATTAAAATCAATTTTATTATGGTTGAACTATAATCGAGTCATTCAACTATTAAATCATTGTGTTAATCCATTTAATCTATCTAATTTCAAAAATATTAATAATTATTTTACAATGTCAAATTATGTACACATATATTAAATCCTTTGTAATGTTATATGAACCATATAATAAATGTGAAACCAAATACAACGAAGATGAAGTAAAAAATGAAACCGATCTAAATGAAAGAGTGTGGTGAGGAAGTAAAGTTGGTGGTAGCGCACGGTTGATCTGACAGAAGCTGCAATGGGAAAGGAGAAGAGTGTGTGCAATGGGAAAGGAGAAGAGTGTGCACACAGTGAGAGACAGGGTTTGGGAATTTGATGGGAAAAGCATGAGAAAGTGGGACCCTAAATCATGATTGGGTCAAGGGCAATGCACAACCACTTTGATAATCTTGTGGGGTGCCATTAGGTACTACTTGTCTCCTTGTCCTCTCTTACCTCTACTCTTCACTCATTATTTAATTAACTCTTCATCTCTTTGTAATCCTAGTGGATAACATGTGGGCCTATCTTATTTATTCCTCACACGCTGATCCTAAAATCAACATTATATACATATGGTGGGAAAGTTAGGTTCGTACCCCATCATCAAAAATTTACAGTTAATCAGCAATTTTTCAAATCATCATATGCATATATAATTAACAAATTAATGTTATAAACTCCTAATACATCCATTCATACGCTAAACCGTGTTTTGGGTGATGTCGGTGCTATGTTTTTCCTTTTCTTTTTTTTTTTTCCTTTTGAGTTAATTCGTTCTTTCTTTGTTTAGTGTTTGTTTCATTGGTTTACTATGTTTTACTATTTGAGTTAGTGTAGTTGAGCAAATTCTAAACCACCCACCCGGAATTCATAACCATCATAGATTAGCTAGATAGATATGTATCACTGTATCAACACCAATCTCAAAATCTCAGGCAGACACGAATGTATTCATTACAGAACTTCTTTTCATTGTGTTCCCTATTTCATTTTCTCACGTAACAAAGCATAGGTTGATGCATGTTTTGTTTATGAATCGAGGTTCAAATTTTATTGAAATAGCACATATGAAAAATCTCAGCTTGTGATACTTATATCACATCTCACATGATACTACTAATATATATATTTTTTCATTATTTGGTTTAAATATATATAAAATGTAAAGGGATTTTATATTATTATTCGATTATAAAATATCATATATGGTAATATTATTATTTCTTATAATAATTATTTTAAAAACTATGTATAAAGTAATTTCCAATTAATTTCACAGAATAAGAATCTAATAATGCATACTATGTCTAACACTCTTGTATTCTGGAAGTGAAATTACATGAACATGTTCTTATGGTGATTTGTGAATAATCTGAAAATATGTTGGATCCTTTCTTGCTCCAATTCTGAATATTTCCATATCCCCAAGAGCCAAATCGCGTCTCCCTCTCCAAAGCCATCAAATAAAAGCTTCATTAACTATGGAAGATGAGTTGAACCAGATTTATTTTAATTATAAGTATTAATTAATCCTAGTTATATTATAAATTAGATCAAATATATAATTTGGAGGGCGAGTTTTCCTTACTTTCTTAATTGTACATTATACATATTCTCATTTTACTATTTTTTTCTCTTTAAGGTGTGTTTTACTACTATTTTAGGCACTGCTTTCACAATTAGTTAGCAGAAAATTTTATCTCTCACCTATTTTAAATTATATTTTTTATCTTTATTTATGTATTTAATCTTTTTAAATTTCTATATTTTTAATCTACCATCTTTACCATTATATCTACATTAAATATAAATATATTTTAAATAAATTATCAATATTTACAGATAACTTATATCACAATTTGAATTATTCATTATAAATCTAAAATACAATTTTATATTCAAAAACTAAATTATAAATTTTAAACATAATATAATATAATTTATATATTTGAAACATTTATTTATTATGAATCTTAATGTATAATAAATTTTTATATTATATAACATGCAGACTAAAATACAAGTATATTTTATTTTCTAAAATAGACTTTCTCACTTTAGATAAACCATTTTTTTTTTTTTTTTTTTGTAGTTTTTGATCTAATGTATGTAATAGGTTAGATTTTTGGGTTAGTTTTGTTCATTTAGATTTTGGACTTGGTGGGCCTGGTAGATTATGGATCTGAACAAATTAGGTATGTTTGGAAACTATCCGAAAATGTTACTTGAGCTATTTTTGGATTGAGTTTATTTTTTTGGGCCTTAGGCTCTTCAGTTATTCTTAGAAATTGACAAATACTACCACCAAGGTCCCAACGAAACCGCTAAAATCACCCTTGTTTTTGCTAAGTTCATCCCTTGTTTTTCCAATAAGACGCATGTGCCCTTAATTCACTCCCCTTGATTCCATTTTTGTATTTGGTTTCAAGATCATGTAAAACTGGTGATAAACAATCAGTTATCAACTTATTATAAAATACGAAAAGTGATAAGCAACCGTCGGATATCCTAATTTACATATTTCTAAAGTCACAACTCAGAACCAAGAATTATTTATGTTCACTCTTCTGTCTACTGACATCCAGCATTGTTGAAATTTTTTTCTTCCTTCAAGGAATTGGTTGAATTTTGGTTGTCATAGATTTTACTCTATATTGTCATAATATACAGTAAATCACATAATTAACGAGTACAATTTACATATAATTTTATTTAGTCTAGACTCTACGTAATATAATAAATTTTAGGATATTACACTAATACCCTCATGTGTTATATATAATTTTATTTTAGACTCTAAATGATATAAAAAAAATTTGAAGAAATTAATTTGATATCCTCAGTGTTTTTGTGAGATTCTGCAAGCAACCCCTCTTTCTATTTCTACTCAAAACTTCCTAATTGTTTAAAAAATGTAATATAACACCCCGTTTATACAGTACACTGACCCTCTTATAATTTTAAAAAATATTATACTAACACCTCCTAAAAGTAATGCTGAAAATGGATAGGTATAAAGTGTAAAATATTACTCTAATTTTTTTTAATACATTTTTGTTAAAGCCTTTTTACTTATTATTGTATAAGATTCATTTGCTTACTGTTTTCCTGTATCAATTATCATCTATAGCATACATATTTTTCACCAATGACTTGTAAAGTAGGAGAAAACACTTGTTTCTGAGTATAACATCAGACATGTGGACTCCCTCAGAAATATATGTCCCTGGCCAGTGTAAGACAATTTTTTTAAAATGAAAGGTTCCTTTTAAGAAGATTCAGGTTGGTTCAACATGCAGAACCAGTGGTCAAAGCAGCGCTGGAATCCAATGGCTTTGTGCTGATGCTGGCCTGTGCTGAGTGATTATGAGTAGTGCGGATTGTTACTAAGTGATGAGATGAGACAGGTGTATATTGGAGGCTGCCAGTTTGACTGGTTGAATTTTGACCAGTTTACTCTGGTTCCCAATTTACTAGTTTTGTGATAATAGGCTGAGTGGATCCTAAAGCAACCTAGAAAGAAAGATGAATTGGTTTCCTAGTGGAGAAGCTACCTATGTGAAAAATAAAGGGGAGAAACAATAAGGGGCTAGGTTCAAATATTTAAATCAATAGCATTCTAAAAGTATAAAATCCCAAATAATAACTATTCTTGAAACTTTTTTCACCATGTATCATAATCTATTATCCTAATCAGGTTCCAATCGTGTTGAAGTATTGGAAATATATTACATTTATCTGAAGTAGAAATTAATTCTAATTATTAAGGCATAGCCAACTTGTAGTATCAACTATCAAGTAATTCTACCATTTAACAGTTAATGGATAAAGTACTATATTCCAAGAGACTATATGGTCCCTAAATATTATTCATATGTTCGACTTGATGATTGCTTTGTCATTAATTGTGCAAGCTAATCATATCTTGTTGAATTTTCATACAGCGTGAAACTTTTAGCTCTTGTAGATTTTCTCAAACAAATGACAAGAGTCGGGTCTTATATATTACTGCCAATACAGGTAAATAATTGGAAGAGAAAAATGATCTCCTTTTTGTATCTTTCAACTCACGCAAGTTTCTGTTGTTGTATATACTTAGAGGTGGAAGCTGGAAGCATCCTGACCTGGAATACACAAACATGGGAAAGGATGGGCTCTAAGTATAACAGTCGTGATGCAATCTCTGCATTTACTGTCTCGGCTGATGGAGAGTTTCTTGCACGGTACATATTCTATGCTGTACTTTTTTACTACTTAAGATGGCACCTTCGTCTTCTCGTAAGCGACCTGAAAGTAAACAGTAACTACCATTGATATGAAAAATGACATGTATCAGCAAAGAAATAATGGAAAGAGTCCCAACCTCTCATATCAGCAATGCAAATCTGCCTTCACAGTTTACATATTCTTACTCGAATACAATCACTCTCAATAAATATCTGAACCAAACTGCAAAATTTTGCTAAATCAAGAATCACAACAACAACTTCATTTTATACCTGTTATTCATTGCTATCTCCAGTAAACATGTTGAACAGAACCTTGTCACATAACACACACACACACACATATAAATACAGATAAATCTCTTACTTTTTTGTTACTCCTTAATACAAATAATGAACTCTCAGGAGAAAGCACAGGGTCAAAGTCATTTCGAATATTAAGCTGCAAGTCAACATCAAATGTTGATGTGTCATTTATCCATTGATTCTCCAAAAGCAACAATTCACTATCTACAATAAAAAGAAAACTGAGACAATACTGCAACAAGAGGGTGACAGGTGAGACCATCAAATAAAAAGGGTGGACTATAAATATAAACTAAGATAACCAAGTTTTATATTGTTACAGTGCCAGTAATCATGGATGAAACCAAACTATTTCTCAAGATTAACACAGTTATATATTGTTGTAAAGTAGGCATACTTAGAGAGCATTATACAAGGTAAGGAAGTGTAGTTCTTATGTACATGGAACCGTTAATGGTTCAACTGAAACTGAAATCTAAAATCATCAAGGCTTTAACAGTTAATTCCTAGGCAGTTTTAAAATATAGCAGGGGATTAAAAATATAGCAAGGGGAAGCACACTATCCACTAACATGTGCATGAACAAGACGAGTTTCAATAAGCTGCTGGAACATAGGAAACACCGTCATCATGATCTCATTTTGGGAAATAAAACATCCCACTCTACTCTTATCCGTTTGAACTCATGAAATCAAATCTGAATGAACACCTCCAACCTGTTTCAAATAAGAAAATCAAAGTGAGGTGCTTGCTTTAGCCCCAACAATAACAAATCAAAATTAAATGAAACAGAAAAAGGTCCTCAAAGATGGATGGAGACTCATTCTTACAACAGCAATCCACAAGTCAAGTGATATTTGAATATCAGGATGCAAAGCATAGACGCCTTCAAATATAATCTGGTCAAAATCAACAGACAGACTCTCAGCCACATTGAAAAAATGGAATAAAGAACTAGCATAACATGACTAGCAACTATGTCAACAATTTTGCATAAAGACAAACTATTTATAACATTAAGTAACCATGCATATATGTACTTCATTTTTCTCTTGTCCTTGATTTGTAAGAAAACAGGAAACATGTGAAAAGTGGGTACAGACATCTCTTTAGATGTGAAGCGTAAATGGTGTAGAGAGTCCCTTTCTGGGACAAATCAATTGCTATACACCCTACCACCGTGTGACATGGGATTTCAAGGATGCAGCAAGCTCACCAAAATGCAGTTAGTATCTCGGTGAAACAATGACTCCCTTTACCTTTGATTTTGAGGAGGCACTTTTAGCATAACATCATAGCAGGCAAGCTATGAAGGATATTTATTGGCATGGTTACTTCAAAAAGATAGGCAGGTCAAACATGGTATATTATCAAACAAATGTTAGAGCTAATAATACCATTCCAACCAATATGGCTACACCTAATAGCTAAATTTTTGGGGAAGTTATCCACTAACAAGATAACAAACTTTTTTGACCAAGTGATCAGGATTTCAATTCTTGCTTTTCATTCTTCTAGTTAAAATATAATACCAGAAAAATGTCCAAGCAAGCTTACACTGTGTTCAAAGTTTAAGTCCAAGGAGCTTTTAAAAATAAAAAAATAAAAAATCCAACATTGGCACCTAATAGTAGTTGCATTTGGAAAGGTTGTCTATACTAAGTTCAACATTACTCCATTACCATGTAATATTTAGATCAGCACTGAAATCAGAATATACTAAGATATGTTCTCATCGGGTTTGTAAAAATAAAATGCAATGAACAAATGATCTTTCAACTTCAGGCTATTTTACTAAATCTCACCAGCAAAGTTATAATGGAAGCAACAAACTTCAAACATTGGGGACACTAGTTTATTAACTGATCACTCCACAATCTTCAGAAACATCAAGTTCCTTGAAACCACTCCGAGCACCGCTCGCCAAGTCAAATGTAGGTACTTTTGTTTTTTGACCATTTCTTATGTCATCAATATTCTGCTAGGGATTAAAGAATGAGAATGTTAAACAATTCATTAGTAATATGGCTGAAAATATCCAGAATCTTTGCCTAACCAAGCATTTAAAGTAATAGATACTACTCAGAAAGATGAGAAAAACAGGTAATAAACAGGATTAATGGGAACCAGAGGTAGTTACAAAGAATTGACATGATCATCATGTTAAAAATGTATTAAAAAAGGTTCAATTCTCAGCAGGAATGAATCCATTTATAAACAGAAATCAGTACACAAGATATATATATATATATATATATATATATATATATATATATATATATGAAGGTGTGACATCAATCAACAATCATGCGGAGTAACCCAATCAACTGCATCTAACTTACCTTTAATAGCAAAGATAAATCAAGTGTGCTAAAGTCATCATATTTAAACAATGCAACTAGTGTCATTCGAACAACCTGTTCAAACATTAAAATCATAAAAAGCAAACCAAAATCTGCTATAAAAAGAGTAGGTTCATTTTTTCTCAATGGATAACAAGTTCAACTGAAGAAAATGCTAAGAGGCATAACCAAAGCACATTAGAAGTGTACGAAGAGTACAAGAAAGAGGAACCAAAACCAAATTAATCAATCCTAATAACAAATAAAACACCACGTAAATGAAGACACAAAGAAAAACACTTTAATTTCAAATCTGCACTTTCTAAATTCCTGTATAAGAAAAATTATCTTGTAATGCTTCAATGGTTTACAATGATTTCCTCTTGTCCTCATCATTCAAACTGCAGTGGTTCTTAAAATATAAGATTTGATATGTTGACAAAGGTCAAATCCTATTCTGCAATAACAGTCACACCTCTTGAAGGATCCCTACCAAACCCGAAAATTAAGAACACATGAACATTTTTTTAATTCCTCAAATGTCCAATATTATGACTATAATTAAGATAGAAAAAAAGCACAATATATAACTACTACAATGTAGTTCTAATTTTGGTTCAATGATGAAGCTATACAAAATTTACACTATCTAGGAAGGATGCTAACTTATTCCTTTTAAGTTCCAACTTCCTAGTATTATTGAAAGGGACAGCATCTAAGTGAAGGGAAAGGCCGATGGGCATAGGTATGATTTACAATTTCCACGACCTCAAATTTTTTTAAGCACCGACAGAGGATAAACATCCAGGCCTTCTTGATAATACACACTTTTGATGTAATCAGCAAGTTTAAACTAGAGAAAAGATACAGTGCTTCGGTGAAATATCCTTTAAGTAATTTTGTGCATACGAGATACATACCACTCATGCTGCTTATTATAGTTTTGTTATCCAAAGAAAAGGGAAAATATGCAAAGAAATGGAAAATATTCATACCTCAAATTCAGCTTTAGGCCTGATAATGAAATTCTTGTAAACAATCCTCTGGTCACCAAGTGATAAATAGTATCTAATTCCAGACTGCCACACTTTGATAAAATCATTTATCTTTGCTTTTTCACTAGCTGAAGGTGATCTAAGGTACATTCTGATAAAACTGAAAGCAAGACAAATTTTCAGTGAAAATAATTTAAATTCTACATATTAGATAAAAAAAATGGTCATCACCAAACACATTTTTTTCACATCCAAAATACTAACTTATCTGTCTGGCCTTCATTTTCTTGAAACGAAGAACTTGAATCTCCATCCAAAGACTGTCACAAAATTTTAAAGTTAAAAAACTGAGTTTTTATGGTAAAACAGAAACAAAAAAGACAACTAGAAGAATAAGACTAGAAAGATATTCACAAAAGTTATTCTAAATTGAGACATTACATAGTTTAAAAAGAAAACAATAATAGGATATGCAGATTCATCCATGATCGTTTTGTATCAACCACAATCAAGGAACTCCAATTTAAACCTTCCTTTCTCTAGCAATCTCTAGTAACTGATTCAATGAGCAACCTTTAACCTTGTAAAAAAAAAAAAAAAAAAATCTACTCTACCAACTCCATTCATATTTGATAAACATGAAAACTAATTTGAGCAGAAATTTGATACAAGTGAAAAAAATAATCAAGCCATAAATAAGTCAAGCTTAAACTTCATATTTCTAAACAGGTCAAGCTCAGGCTTTTAATTTAGCTCGTTTAAATAAATGAGTTAAGCATGAGCAAATTTTCTTTTTCATGAGTCAAGCTTGAACTTCAAGTGCTCAACTTAGCTAGCCATACTTATTTGCAGTTTGCACCATTAGTAAAAGAGAACTAATCAGAAAAATAAATTCACATACGGGAAAACAATCATCAGTAGTAATGTATAGGTGACAGGCACACCTTGCTTCTGCATTTAACCTTGTAGATTGCCCCTCTGAATGATATTCATCTTCAAAAAGGGTAACTGATCCTTCAATTTTTCTGACAGTTTATGCCACATAACATATTGTGACCATTTATTTCATGTAATGCTCAAGTACTCAATCAACGAATACAACTTATTGTCCTCATGATTACACAAAATTATGCAGACTTCAGGGGTTATGGAAAGATGAAACAATCATGTTTACAAAGCAACAAATTGATTTTCAACCAATTTTACTCTATTCTCATTCTCCATCTTTTGAGATTTATTTCTTGAAAAATAGTCAAATGTAATGTACATTAGGAAATCCATAAAAAGGCCCTTTTCATATGTTGCTCTCGTAAGCTCAATGTCACCTTGCATCAAACGGTAAGCTTGGTCCAGTATTCTATAGGAGATTTCATCAAAACCAAAGGAAATCTCTCTTAACTTTTGACCCCAAAGTAATGCCTTTTCTGGCATCCCCTGCTTGCAAAAATGAGACAACAACATATTGGTTGTAATCACATTCGGGAAAAAACCCATCTTAATTAATTTTGCAGTAATAATCATTGCACGATCTAATATATCACTACAAATGCCACTCATCATAGTGTTGTAAGTCACTGTGTTTGGAACAATACCAGCAGAGATGAGCTGATCCAAAATGATAACTGCTTGATTCATTTTTCGCATTCTGCAGTACCAATGCATGCGTGTATTATAGGTTGTGATGTCTTGGTCTAGCCCCCATGAGTACATTTTATTAACAATCTCACCTGCACCAGCCATGTCAAATGCCTTACAGTATCCTCCAATTAATATGTTAAATGTGAAAATATCTGGCAGCAAACCAATCTGCTGCATGCCAAGAAATGTATCAATTGCAAACTTCATCTGTCCCCGTCTACAAAACCCATTAATGATAATATTGAAGGTGAAGGTATCTGGAAGAAGGCCTTTTTCCCTCATTTCTTTCTCCAACTTTAATGCTTCAGTCATCCTCCCACAATTGCAGAGCCCACCAATCAAAGAATTGTAAGTGAAATTATTAGGAACAAAACCTATAGCTAACATTTCTAAGAACACTTCATATGCTTCCTCGACATTACCTGCTTTTGCAAGTCCATCTATTAAGGCTGTAAAGGCAACAGCATCAGGATATATGCCTCTTTCTTTCATTTCCTTCCAGAGAAATTGAGCCCCATCCAAATCATTCATCTTGAAAAATCCATCTAAAAGCACGGTGTAAGCCACTTTGTTGATGGGAAACCCCTTCTCTAACATCCTATACAAAAGTATTCTGGCTTCTTGCAACCACCCCTTCCTACACAAACCCATAAGCAATGAATTACAAGTGGACGATGAGGGAGTGAGACCACATTTGACCATAATGCGGTACACTTCAAAAGCTTTGTCTTCTAAACCAGCCCTGCTATAGGCCCCAATTACCGAGTTAAAGGCAACAACACTAAGAGTTACTCCCCTCTCAAGCAGTTCATGCAATAACCTCATGGCCTCATCAAGTCTACCAGCCCAACACAGCCACGATATCGATACATCACATAGCGAACAGTCCAGAAACAATCCCGACACAATCAAATCCTTCAACAACCTGTTCCAATCCTCCTTTCGCCCATACTTATAATAACCTCCAACCAAAATATTAAAAGTCACACAATCAGGAGAAACACCCTTACTCCTCATCTCTTCATAAAGCAACCTAGCTTGACCAACCTCCCTTGCCTTGACATACCCATCCATCAGCGTATTGTACACCGCAGCATTCATAGCAATTCCCATATCCTGAATTCCATCAAACAGCTCTCGTGCCTCCACTACATTGCCTTCCCTGCAAAGCGCGTGCATAATGGTAGTGAACGTGACAACGCTGGGTTCACAACCATGTCTAACCATCCAATGCATCCAATCAATTGCTTCCAAAGTCCTCCCCCTAACGCAACAATCATTAATAAGAATGTTAAATGTAATAACACCAGGACTACATCTAAACTTGGGCATCAAATGCAACAAACTCTCTCCAATCACACCGTTACGCTGTCTACAAAAACCCCAAATCATAACATTAAACGTGACATTCGAAGGACGAGGCCCTTTGTAGATCATATCCTTAAACAACTTCCACACACTACCATAATCACCAGCTCTAAGCAACAACCTTAAAAGAATGGTTAATGACGACAAATCAGGCCTAACTCCTAAACCCCTCATCCTATGCAAAATTTCCAACGCCTCAGAACACAACCCTACATTGAGAAAACCACGCAAAAGTGTATTCAAAACAGAAAAATCAGACTCATACATGGCATGATTGTTCCACATAAAATCCACAATTTCCTTGCTCCTAGCAGCTCCAACCCTGGCAATGAGCAACGAAACCATGTCCTGCGCGAGGAGATGAAGCTTCTGCGACGCCAGAACATGAGCGGCGACGCAGCTCAAACGAAGGGCATCCTCAGAAGCGGTTTCCCGAAACGCTAGCTTGAAGAAGGCAAACGCGGCGTCGTGACCAGTTTGGAGGAGTTTCATAATTTTGACGAGAAAGAAGGGGCAGAAGCGAATGGAGAAGGCTTTGAGGAGAAAACCGTGGTGGGTTTTAATGATGGTGGAGAGACCAAGGACAAGTATGCGGCGTTCTCTGGGGTTGAGTGTTTGAAGGTTAGAGGTTGAAAGAGAGTGAGGGAGGAACTGAGAGAGGTAGTGATAGGAAGGGGAAGTGGAATAGTGGGAATGAGACAAGATGAGAGAGTGGTTACGTGAGAGGATTAGGAGAAGGCGTGAACCAACGTAAAACTTAGGGGACATTGGAGGGTCTGCTCAATAGAACTGGAAATTGAAATTGGTTAGACTGCCTCACTAACTTTGTTACAGTTTTAGTGTAGTGTAGTGTAGGTCTCTGCTTCTTCTTACTGTGCTTCTGCTAGTTATGCATCAGATTTTCTAACGTCTCCGTTAGGCAAATTTCGATCGTCCAAATGAGGTCATTTCAGTTAGTCTGCGTTCGTCAAAACGTACTCCTCATCAGTAACACAATTGAAATAATTTAAAATTAGTTTTTCAAAGTAATTTCATGAAACCCGGACCGGCCCAAAAACTTTGATTGCTTCGTCTCAGATTGGGTCTTAAATAAAAGTGGTGCATATTGTATAGTTTTATAATTTTTTAAAAATTAATATCTTTAAATAGTGAAGGTTTTATGATTAATTTATGGAAAATTAACAAAATTCTTTAAAATCATTATTTTTTTTTTATGATTTGTGATGAAAAAGTTTAAAACTATTTAAAAATGCCCTGATTTAGTAATTTGGGGTTTAAATTGCCCCGTGTTGATTGAAAAAAGAAAAGCCGTTGCTAACTTAAGGGATACGAATAAATGGAAATGAGAAGGGCTCAAAGCAACTGCAAAAACATATTTTTAAAATTTATTATAAATTTAAATTATAACACTTAAAAATGGTCATAAATTGAATTTTGAAAATACATCGTTTTAAACGTCATCAGACTCTTTAACAGTGTTAATGTTGGGACCAAAGTCAAGTTTCTTTAGCATTAAAAAATATAGTTTTGAATTTGAATGATCAAAATTAAATTTATTTTAAATTTGAGGAATAAAAAATATATTTAAGTCTTTAAGACTTATTTGAAGTTCTTAAAAAAAATTGTATTACAGGAATATGAGAACATTATTTAAAAATGTAGTTTTGTGATTTGTTAAATGAAATGTTATTCAATAACATTAATTTTTGAACGTGGGCTTGGGCTTCGGCCTATACTTTTGGTCCAAGCCCAAGAGTTGTCCCCCTCCCTTTGCAGCATGCCAATAAATAAACAAACTTTCTTCCTTCAACCGCCGCAGAAGTCTCCTAGGGTTTTCACTTCCCCTTTTTACCCATTTTGCATGATTTTGGTGATCTAAAATCTTGATACTTATGAATGTGGTGTGTTGTTTACTTGATGATGGTGACGAGGGCTGAGGCATATAGGGGAGAGAAATATTCAATTATGGCTCTGAAAAACCTGTAGGTTCTCTACAGGGTGCCCTGCCATTTAAGCCCTTTACATAAAATATATGGCATCATAGTACGGATTTTGTGCTTTGTGGGTCGCTCTAGGATTTGGGTTTTGGGTCTTTGGAAAGGTTTTTCCTTCCTTTGCTCAATTTCACTCTTCCTTTTCTTCCCACTATTCCTCTCAAATCCGCCTCCAAACGCCATTACAATCAAATCTCAGTTTTTTCTTTCTTTTTTTTTTGTCTGTCTAATTTCTTTTTAATTTGTTGTGACGGAAAATGAAGGATAAATGCTAGAATCTGTTTAATTATTTATTTGTATTAAGGGAATTTTAGAATGCGTATTTTTTGGTTATTTTTTTAATGACCATAATATTAGTAAGACTCAACCCATTTAATACCCAACAAGCCCTTCATTACTTTTCTGCATTCAGGGACTCTGTTTACTTTCGCAAGCTTTCACATTATTCCGTTCCTTGAATCTTATTAACCTTTGTATTACACCATCTTGATCTTTTCTCACCAAACCTTACATCATATATTTCATATTCTCCGTCACATCACTTATAATGCAGCATCAATAATTTCGTTGCATACTTTCTTGTGCATACTAGAGTCTTATTCACTGCAAAGTCCTTGTTTTTAAGGGAGGTTCATAAAACTCGTGGGTGATATTACGGTGTTGTCATATAAATTAATTTAATCTGTTTTAATCTGTTTCAATGTGGTGATATTATGTCTTTATCATATAAATTAATTAATTATTGATAAATTTATATAATCTTTTATATAAATTAAAACAAGTTTTAAAAAATAACTAAAAGTTAGGTACCGGTGATTTGGCAAACACTACATAGTTGTATTGAAGTGAAAAATAATATTTTGCTTTTCTTGCCAAAAGGGAATTTCAGAAAAAAGACAATTAAGGTGTAACACATCTTCTTACTATCTAATTTATGAAATGAAAAATAATATTTTACATTTCCTTGTGAAAATAATATTTTCTTATGGCTTTTGTTCGGCAAAAGACATAAAAAAGACAATTATTAAACCTTCAACAATGTGTGATCCGACATTATCTACTTTCTAATTATGAAATAAAAAATAGTATTTTACATTTCCTTTCGAAAGGGAAAATAATATTTTCTTGTGTGACCCGACATTATCTCCTTTATAATTATGGTTGTTTATAATTATGGTTGGACCTTTGAGTAGGCCATAAACAACAATGACGGATAGTTGCATGAAATGGAGTTGTAAATTTTTCACAAAGGAGAAAAAGGTGATTCATAGCAAAAAGGTGGAATTGTAAATTGTTCAAAATTGTTCAAGGAGAAAAAGGTGATTCATAGCAAAACAGGTATTAGGTGTTACTTGTTTTAATGAGCTAATATGATATGGAATTATGGAATTGGAGTAGATGGGTGTGTAAACAACCTTTCTATGAGAGGAAGTTATATGCAAAAAAGGTTGTGTCTAAAGTATTTAGAAAGCTGTGAACTCTGTGAACTGTAGTAGAACATACAACCTGTAGTAGAATACATACAACCTAGAATACATAACCTTTGTATTGTGAACTCTGTGAACTGTAGTAGAATATTTTGACATTCTTTTAAGCAATGGAAAAAAGAGACAAGTATGTGTACAAAATATGTTTGATGTGACAATTTTTAAAAGTCATCTATTGAAGTTTTTTTTTCCTCGTACTCTTCCAGTTACGGTGAATAGAAACTAATGAACACTCTTACAAGAAAAACTTTCAAATAATAACATTGGTTTACTTTATAAATAATGAACACTTTGTTTCACTAAATATCGTGAACTTATCTGTTCTATATTTTTTCTAGGAGTTATCTTAGTAATATTTCAAACAATCTTTTATGTGGGAAGGCTAAAAATGACTTAGTGACACAGGATCCTCGAGTTCAAGAAATAATATTTAATTTGAGTGAGACGTAATTTGGTTAAATAAAAATCTTTATAGTGTCTTAAAATATTAAAAATAACTCACATAAATGAACCAGTATATATCTTGGTGTCTCTAGCCTTTTCTTCTATCTTTTTAACTATGGATCTTTTCACAAATGTGTTTTTCTATCTCTTTATTTGACGAAAGCTTAAAATCTATTTTTCAAATATTTAGTCCTAAGTTAATTAAGTTTTGCATAAAAAAATAAAATAAACACAATTCAACCTCTCAACCCCTCTTATTCTTGTGTTTATTTCCTATTCTTTCAAACACAATGGAAATAGACAAAAAAAAAAAATAATAATAATTGTAAAAACTTGTGCAACATTACATAAGAATGGCTCGAATACACACATAAAAATATAAATTTTGTTTGAAGATGAATTCGTTTTAGTTACATTGTATGACTTTAGTTTCAGAACAATCACTATTTATCTCTGTTATATATAAAGTTCACTTTTCAGATAAGAACAAAAAGAAAATTAATCAAAGTATCGAAATTCAACTAGACAGAACATTCAATTTTAACAAAATTTTCTATATGTAAGTTCATTGTAAAGAATATGTTGCTTAGCACAAAATTATACACTTTTGTAACTCACAGTGTATTCTCTCCGTAAGAGTAGATTTTATATTTTTAAACAAATTTTGTTTGATAAAACTAGAAGTGATTTAATGAAAAAGAATACTATGTTTAACAAAATTGAATATAAACTTACTAAATTAAATTTTGATATAAGATAGATTTATAAGAAGCAATATTTAGTTGTAATTAGGTTTAACTAATAAAAAATCTTCTTAGTATTACGAAGGTACGGGTTATAACTTTGAAGGTACATGTTATAACTTTGAACAAATCGGTATAAATTCTCGTAATTTTTTTTTTTCTCTGGATAAGATTTTAATTTTCTGGACTTAGTGTCCTTTATTTTTTCAAACTGCATTTTTATAAAGACTTCGACAACTTTGTTTCACAGACAAATTAAAAGTTACTGAGAGGTATTATTTATGCTCTTTCAAAATTAGTATTTCTGTGGCTATTGTGGATTCTTTTTCCCTTGCAGCATTTGAATAAACATTCAGAAATGTTGTATATGAGCTTCTGGCTGGGGAGCAAGCTCCCATTGCTTTTCCTTATAAATTTTATTTGACTTCAGAAAAAAAATCATTACCATAGCTAACTCTTTAAATTTGCCGAAACGAAAACTATTAAACATGCTCACTGATTGATTAACAATACATTTTTCACTTTCATTCCATATATATGGAAAAAGTTCTGCACCGACAAATTTAATTTAACTTATGAATAATCTCAATAGATACACATCAAATGTAGACTCTTTTGATACATTTTCCTGCTACTTGCTTTTAAACAAACCCCTTTCCAAAACCCAATCTTCTATCATTGCTTGAGCATTAACAGGTTGGTCAGTAGGCAAAAGATGCCCAGCTCCTAAAACCACAACATTGGTCAGAGACTTCCAAATTTGTACATACCCAGCAAGCCCTCCCTTAACCTTCCATATCTTTCTTTCAGCATTCACAAACTCCACTATCCCTTCCCATTTCATTGTCTTCACCCAAGCCTCCATCACACCAACCCTCAAATCATACTGACCTTGATATAACAACACCCTAGTCCTCCTTAGCAAGTATTCCACCATATATTTCACACTTTTCATCACATCAGCATATAATGCATCCTGAACAACATCACTACATATCTGATACACAAACGATTCATTGATCCCCAAGGCCTTCTTCACTTGAGCAATGTTCAAGAATTTCTCAACCACATCATAATCATAAGGAAATTTTCTTGTATAGTCATACAGAGTAGGCAACCCTGTCATGTTTTGCAACACTGTCAAGACTTCAAATATCGCATCCGTTGCTCTGCTCCAATTCCCCATCCGGGCTAATCTAACTGCTTCCAGTTGAATCTTCTCCAATTCATTCTTTTGCCTCTCATTGATCAATCCAACATAATAAGCATGCACAGCATGAGTAACCACTTGAGTTTCTGGGTCAGTTAACCCATCTCCAATAGCAACACCAGCCAAATTCAATCTTTTAGAAACCTTCAAGTTTGCATTTTTCTGCAATATATAATACCCAATAGCAGGCACATACTTGCCAGCATAGCTTTCTCCAGTAATATAAATAGGGCGATGCTTGAAAACAGGATCAAGTTTAACAAACCTGGTTATAGCAGCAAAAAGATGTTTTGCAACGGTGTTTTGATCTTTTGGAATTTCTTCTGGTGTTGCGGCCACACTGAAGCCAGTTCCAATGGGACTATCAAGAAAAAGAAGCCCAAAAATTCTATTCCAAGCACCAGGATTTCGTTGAAGAGTGAGAGATTGGGTGACACGCCAAGGTCCAACTTCGTACAAGTTGCCAACCATGGAGGAGCAACCAAGGCCACCTTGGAGCCAAATGAGAAGTGGGGTTTGAGAGAGAGGTAAAGTGGAGTTTTGGGCTTCATAGAAAGAGTAGAAAATGGAAGAAGTGGAAGTGGGACTAACTGGGAGGTAACCATGCTTAGTTGGAAGAGCTTGTCTGGGAAATGAATGGGTTGATTGAGAAGGAGATGGTGATGAAGTTGAGAGAAGGAAGTGAAAAGAACAGAAACAGAGGAGTAGAAGGATCTTGTGACTGAAAGGGATGCGCGTCATTGATGCTTCTGTGTCTCAGTGTCACCAAGTAGTGATTGAACGTGTTAACTGTGATCTCATCTACAGCGACCAATGTCTATGGCTAATAAACGAAGATCCAGAATTCTTTAAAAAATACAAATCATTGTTACACCAGGCTGTTTTTTAAAAGGGAAAAAAATGTCTACCTTGTGTATTTGGCCATTCACGTAAGTATTATTACTTTTGTCTTTTTTGAGGAAATTAATTTTGTATAATAAATTGACAGGATAAAAATTTGTTTGCCAAACGGTTAAACAAGATTTTTAGTTAATAAAAAAGGTTAAAAGATAACTAAAATATTATATAATTTTAACAATGATAATCTAATCAGCAGTATAATTTAGCTGACATACAGGTTGTCTACATCCATTATATTAGAGTTGAAACTGAAGTTATCAATAGGGTGATTAACAGATAACACTGATGGAATCGCGTTTGCTGTGATTGTAGATGGTTCCTCATGCAGAAGGGACTTATAATGAATATGCGAAACGAAATAATTTTTAACTGTAACTAATGTAGAGTGTAGACTCAAGGATTAAGTTTACCTTACAGAAACATTGACAAAATAAGTAGGTTGAAATTTGTATCAATTTCTACTTAGGAAATAATAGCTCCAGATTTGTATCAATAGTGACATATTCTACATCAATGTCTAATGATGGGAAAGAAGCTCAATTTCGTCATAAACACATGAATCCGTAACACTATCGCTAAACGTTGCTCCCCCTCTGCATTCACCTTCAATTTTCCACGTAGACAACAAGCCAAATCAATATTAACAAAGGTTCTTTATCCCAATTAATAGGTATTAACTTTTTTGTTTTTAAATTATCATACACATTTTCCATTCTTAGCTAATTATAATGGGAATTCTCCCATCTAGTTCTTATACTTTATTTTCTTCGGGGCCTATCAATAAAAACATGACAAAAGTTTTTGTTATTGATTTTCAAAAGGAATCACATAAACACTAGCACCAACTTTTTCCAGTTCATTACATTGTATTTTAATCCTAATCAAACAACATTACAGACCAACAAAACAACTGTGAGATGTTGAAGAGTCATTATTATGCCAAGAGAGAACATCATCTTGAAGACCAATTTTCCAGTCATCTCAACGATGCTTCCAAACTCCAACCAGCCATCCACCACTTTAACCTTGACAGCAGCTGAGGCACACACAATCTCAAACATCTCAACCACTTACCTTCCCCAACCCAATCACCCCAATATTCTCAACCCCAATTCTAGGCCCCAAACTCCCTCCAACATCCATTACCTCAGCTTCCACAACCTCAACCTTATCCAAAGTGAAGTGCTTCTCCTCCTCCTCCTCTCCTTATCCGATGTTGTTTCTAAATAACAAATTCAATTAAACTAATGATCAATCTCAACCATTACGAAACAAAGGTAGACTCCTCTGATACATTTTCCTCGTGCACTTTGTTAAACAAACCTCTCTCCAACACCCACTCTTCTATCATTGCTTGAGAATTAACAGGTTGATCAGTAGGCAAAAGATGCCCACCTCCCAAAACCACAACATTGGTCAGAGACTTCCAATTTTGTACATACCCAGCAAGCTCTCCATTAACCTTCCATATCTTCCTTTCAGCATTCACAAACTCCACTATCCCTTCCCATTTCATTGTCTTCACAAAAGCCTCTACTTGCATCACACCAACCCTCAAATCATACTGACCTTGATATAACAACACCCTAGTCCTCCTCAGCAGGTGCTCCACCATATATTTCACACTCTTCATCAAATCATCATGTAATGCAGCCCCAACAACATCACTACATTTCTTATACACAAATGATTCATTGACCCCCAAAGCCTTCTTCACTTCAGGAATGTTCAAGAACTGTTCAACCAAATCATTCTGATATTGAACTTTCCTTGTATAGTCATACAAAGTAGCCAACCCTGTCATGTCTTGCAACCTGTTCAAGAGTTCAAATCTCGCATCCGTTGCTTCACTCCAATTCCCCATTTGTGTCAATCGAACTGCTTCCAATTGAATTTTCTCCAACTCATTCTTTTGCCTCTCATTGATCAATCCAACGTAATAAGCATTCAAAGCATGAGAAGCCACTTGAGTTTCAGGGTCAGTTAACCCATCACCAATAGCCACACCAGCCAAATTCACTCTTTCAGAAACCTTCAAGTTTGCATTTTTCTGCAATATGTAATACCCAATAGCAGGCACATACTTGCCAGCATAGCTTTCCCCAGTAATATAAACAGGGCGATGCTTGAAAACAGGATCAAGTTTAACAAACCTGGTTATAGCAGCAAAAAGATGTTTTGCAACGGCGTTTTGATCTTTTGGGATTTCTTCTGGAGTTGAGGCTACACTGAAGCCAGTTCCAATGGGACTATCAAGAAAAAGAAGGCCAAAGATTCTATTCCAAGAACCAGGGTTTGGTTGAAGGGTGAGTGATTCGGTGACGCGCCAAGGTCCAAGTTCGTACAAGTTGCCAATCATGGAGGAGCAGCCAGGGCCACCTTGAAGCCAAATAAGAAGTGGGGTTTGAGAGAGAGATAAAGCGGAGTTTTGGGCTTCATAGAAAACGTAGAAAATGGAAGAATTCGAGGTGGGGCTGATTGGAAGGTAACCATGGATAGTGGGGAGAGCTTTTTTGGGGAACGATTGAGAAAAGGATAGTGAGAAAGTTGGGAGTGAAAAATGAAAGAAAGAGAAGCAGAGTAATACAAGGGTGAAGGAGATGTTGGTCATTGATGCCATGGAGAGGGAGGTCTCTGCGCCAGAGCGTTCCTGGCTACTGATGACTAGTGTTAATAGCTACCGATAAAGAAATGCATTAGTATGCTCCTCGAGGGTTGTTTTTTTAGTTAAATATCAATGAATGTACTTGTGTAAGTTAGACTTAAAAAAAAAAACGTAAAGAATTTATCTTAACTAAACCATTAAAAATAACAAGTGTGTCCATAGTTTAAGCAAATTCACGATGAAGATCGTATTTTAGAGTAGTGTGGTTCCCCATTCCAAGTCTACGTGCATTCTCCTGAGATCTCTTCTCTTTTCCGAAGGATGATCGGATGAGAAATAAAGATAAAAATGACACACGTGTGACCTGAACATCACAGATTACCTATATTTAATTTCAGAGTATTAAATTTTTATTTCAGTCTATCATAAAAAATAAAAAAAAATATATATATATATATACATAAAGAATCATATCTTATAAGATATATTAAATGATTAGAATTCGACTTAACTTCAGGTATAATACATAATTATGTATAAAGGAAGAAGAAATGAGGTGTAAATATGTAATGTATGACTATAAGCGAAGGTTGGTGGGTGGTTAAGAATAAAATAGAATGATTTTTCTTCTCTTTCCGTGTCACCGAACAAAACCTTAGAGTTGTATCGGCAAAGGAGGGTGTCATTGCGAGGAAGCAAAGTACGGGTTTGCAACATTATAAACTATGTGTATCGAAACACATGGCACAGTATATGAACTTTCCCTTTGCAACAATTGTAAGAGATTCACCGACATAACATGAGCTTTTACCGATACAAATGATAACTCTAAAATCACATAATACTACTACTACATTGCTCTGTTGCAAAAAATAAACATATAAAAGACTAACAAACATTTCAAGTTGAGTGGGTCTAGTCATCGTGCATTTTGCGTGAAAATCATTTCGAACGAGTTATCATTTTCGTTCCATAAGGCCCATTTAGATTTGTTAGTACAACTGTAGTTAGGGGCGGAAAGCAAGCTTGAGTGGGTTCAGAAAATTTAATTTCCATAGTTAACTCCCTAATACTGAATATTTATTTATCATGTATAACAAAATAAAATTTGTGAAACCGAAAAATTAAACATGCTCACAAATTGCATTCCATAACAATACATTTTTCATGTTGATTCCAAAACCATGGAATAAAGTTTTACAAGTAAAGATTAATCTCTTACACAACACATATAGACTTTCTTCACACATTTTTAAACAAACCTCTCTTGAACACCCTGCTTCTTCTCACCAAGAGGATAACGGATTCTAATGTACTCCTCATTCACTGAATGAATATTTATAAATTATAAGTTGATCAAGTTAACTAATTAAGTGATTTTAAATTACACGTCAATAAAATATATCCAGTTAGGATTAGGGCAACCGTGACTTTAAATTTGTTTGGACTGTATTACAAATAACGAGAACGATGAAGAGTGGGTGAGACACAAATAATAAGAAGTGTGTCATGTTCTAATTCGCCAACTAAGGTTATGTAGTATGCCAACTAAACCGACCCAGATGAATAATGTTAAGGTTACGTATTTATTGTCTATCACATTAAGATGGGACGATGCGGTACATTAATGATTATGCATAAAGAGTATGGGTGATAACATAACGATAACGATGGAAAACAATTATCTATTGAAATAAAACATATACATGTATGGAAAGATTTGCAGTAATCCAATTCATATGCTATGTTTAATTAATTAAATTAAATTCGTGAATTATTTCATAAACTCATGAATGTTAATTATCATGAATAAAGTATCAAATTTGTGAGAACAAATAAAACCGGCTCAAATTTCTCGAAAATGAAATTTCCACATTAATTCCTCGTGGAGTACAGTTCTGCAACGAAGAATATAATTGAACTGATGGTTAATCTCACACATTAAATTCCAGATATAGACTCTCTTGGCACATTTCTCTTGTGCACATTTCCCTTGTGCACATTTTGAAACAAACCTCTCTCCAACACCCACTCTTCTATCATTGCTTGAGAATTAATAGGTTGGTCAGTAGGCAAAAGATGCCCACCTCCCAAAACCACAACATTGGTCAGAGACTTCCAATTTTGTACATACCCAGCAATCTCTCCATTAACCTTCCATATCTTTCTTTCAGCATTCACAAACTCCACTATCCCTTCCCATTTCATTGTCTTCACCCAAACCTCTGTTTGAACCACTCCATCCCTCAAATCATATTGCCCTTGATATAACAACACCCTACTCTTCCTTAACAAGTATTCCACCATATATTTCACACTCTTCATCACATCATCTTTCAATGCAGCCCCAACAACATCACTACATATCTCATACACAAACGATTCATTCACCCCCAAGGCCTTCTTCACCTCAGCAATGTTCAAGAATCGTTCAACCAAATCTTCCTCATACGGAACTTTCCTTGTATAGTCATACAAAGTAGCCAGCCCTGTCATCTTTTCCAGCGTTCCCAACACTTTATTTCTTGCATCCGTCGCTTCAATCCAATTTCCCATCTGTGTCAATTTAACTGCTTCCAATTGAATCTTCTCCAACTCATTCTTTTGTCTCTCATTGATCAATCCAACATAATAAGCATTCAAAGCATGAGTAGCCACTTGAGTTTCAGGGTCAGTTAACCCATCCCCAATAGCCACACCAGCCAAATTCACTCTTTCAGAAACCTTCAAGTTTGCATTTTTCTTCAATATGTAATACCCAATAGCAGGTACATACTTACCAGCATAGCTTTCCCCAGTAATATAAATAGGACGATACTTGAAAACAGGATCAAGCTTAACAAACCTGGTTATAGCAGCAAAAAGGTGCTCAGCAACGGCCTTTTGATCCTTTGGAATTTCTTCTGGTGTTGCAGCAACACTGAAGCCAGATCCAATGGGACTATCAAGAAAAAGAAGCCCAAAAATTCTGTTCCAAGCACCAGGGTTTGGTTGAAGGGTGTAAGATTCTGTGAGACGCCAAGGTCCAAGCTCGTACAAGTTCGCGAGCATGGAAGAACAGCCAGGGCCACCTTGAAGCCAAATAAGAAGTGGGGTTTGGGAGAGAGGTAAAGTGGAGTTTTGGGCTTCATAGAAAGTGTAGAAAATGGAAGAAGTGGAAGTGGGGTTGATTGGAAGGTAACCGTACTTGTTGGGAAGGGCTTCTTTGGGGAATGAAGGTGTTGATTCTGATGAAACTGAGAGAGATAAAGGAAAGGAACAGAAGCAGAGAAATAGAAGGGTCTTGAGGATGAAGAACATTATTGTTGACTCCATGGAAGTAATGTCTCTGAACCTAAGCGTGCGTCATTGTGCAGATCTAAGTGGTTGACCTTGTTAGCTTGTTAATATCAACAGATGGATAATAAACAATTGTTACAATTCTAAATTTTGAAAAGAAATGCAGAACATGTTAAGGCTCGGTTAGTTAATTGTTTATTCTACTTTTCTCTTGTTTTTCTTGGAAATTTTCTGGGAGAAGAATATTTTGGTAGCAGTCAGAACTCAGTTGGGACCATAAGGAATAGAATTGATACTAAAAAGATATAATATTTGTGAATATGATATAATAAAAATTAGAATCCCTTTATCGTATTACTTTATTGAGAATATAAAAACATTGCTTGTGTCCCATGTTACTGCTAAAAAATTGGCTCGTGGAAAGTACTTGGCCATTAATTAAACATATTAACTTGGACTGTGACAGTGAGTGTGATTATTTATCTTTTTTCTTTTCAACTAACCCCTGTATATCAGAAATAATTTTTGTTTAGTCTTTTCTTTCATTTCTAAAGTCCGTTCGTCACTTTTTTTGTATAAATACTTTTGTTATTTCTTCGTATATTTAAAATAGCAAATATTTATTTTTAAGCTTATTACATAAAACTCACTCTTATATGTATATGGACATGAAGTAGCATGTGGTCTTGACTCTTGACCATCATAAATAATATCATATTTTTAGAATTTAAAACTATAACAAATAAAGTGTAAGAAAAGTTATAATTTTAAGTTTATCAAAATATCAATTTTTCTCTTTTTAATTTTCATTTCAAAATAAAAAATAATTAACGTGTGTAGGAAAATAATAATTAACATGTAGGAAAACAATTATAAATATTATATTACGAAACAACATGTAGGAAAACCATTATAAATATTATATTACGAAACAAAAAATATTTATAATATAAATAGAGATATTAATTACTTTTTTTTACATGTGTTATTTCCCCCAAAATTGATATAAAAAAGTACGGGGTGATAAATTAACATGTATTGTGCATTTATATAAAATTTAATTAGAATGTGCTAACTTAAATTTTATATCATAATTTATCGATTATTTATAAAATCTTAAGAAATCAACTTGAGTTCTTAAATCTTACTGAATGCGTTTAGTTTTCACCAAATAAATTCTTGGGGAGGGAGAAATCAAATCTTACTGAATGTATTTAATCTTATGAACTTTAAGTGGATTAAATTGTAAATCAAGTAATTACGATACTGTTAATAAAAAAATTATATTATAAAATTCATAAAAGATAATTTAAGAACACAAAATCAGCTCTATCATAAAGAAAAAATGATAGATCTTAAAATTTATCTGGTAGTTAGAATAAGATAAGATATGACAAATTATTAAAATAGGATATAAGAAAAATAAAATAAAAATTAGATAATTCTTAATCTCAATATCATTCTAGGTAAATATTATGATATTGAGATTAAGTGTTGATAACAATAATTATAAATAATAATAATAATTATAATGTAGTTGATAATAAAAATAGTTGTAATATTTATAATGATAATAATAATGATGAGATGATAATTAATTATAATCAAAATGGAAGTGCAAGATGATATGGAAGAGCAAGATAATAATAATAATAATAATAATAATAATAATAATAATAATAATAATAATAATAGAAAAGTAATTTTAATAAAATTGATAATAATAATAATGATAACGATGATAATAAAGTAATGATAGTTATTAGAATGATGATTGTGTTAAAAATAATAAAATTAGTGAATGTGTAGTTTTTCAAATTAATTTATATTATGCTTTCGACTGGAATTGTTGTATGATATATTTATAAAATATAAAAGAATGATTTATTGTGGAATAATTAAGATTTTATTGTCTTTTACCTGTCAAGTGTGCGAAGGAATGTATGAAAGAAATTGAAAAAAAAAAATTGTTTTTTAGTTTTGCTTATGAGACTTTTTTCATGCTATTTTTATCATATATTTTTATATTTTTTTTTGAACAATTGAGTTTTATAGTTTTCATATATGCGAATTAACGGAACAAATTTTATGTCTTGAATCAAACAAAAATAGTTCAAGATTGAGTCATAAAATAAAAAATAATCATAATTTTGTAAGCAACATACTGTCCCAAATTTAAGAGATAACAAAATAAAAGTATAATTCAATTCTTTTATTGTAATATAATCTATATATTTAAAAATAGTTAATTATTATAAATTTTACTTATGAAAAAATAAACATTTATTTTATATATTGTATTGAAATACTAACTTTATTTACCTATATATAAATTTATTTGCGTATAAATTTAGTCAAATTTTCATTTGATGTAATCTATTGACAACAAAGATGGAACCTTAGATTCGGATGTATATATCAATGACAATAACTAAATAATTTATCTATCACAATTCACGATACGGGTAAGTTTTAAGGAAATTAAATAAGAATTAACTTTTTTTGAAATATGACATTTTGTGTAAATAGTGTAAAAATATAATATAAAAAATATATGTAATAATTTGCGCTTGGAGGGGAATATATATAAAATATTTTTTTACTTTTACTATGTAGACTTTTACTCTAATAAAATAAATATCACTATATTTTTTATTTCTAGCGCAATAACACTCGTACCCTACATGAGATAGAAGATATATGTTATGTTGCAATTTAGTCTATTGTCTAATTTATTAGACATTCTTTCTTTCTATATTTACTTAACATCACATGAACGAATGATTGTGAAAGAAATAATGGATATTAATTAAACGAAACCCTTAAAAAACATAATCTTCTCTTATTTTCAGTAATGGTTAATTTATAATCTTGATAAAATATTTTATTTTATTGTAAACTATCAATAAGAAATTAAGAATGTTAAATAATATATTAAGATCTTTTTAATTTACTATGATACTGAAGATCTTTTATTTCTAAAAATCTTTTTATTA
Source organism: Hylodesmum podocarpum (assembly GCA_026586105.1). NCBI lineage: Eukaryota > Viridiplantae > Streptophyta > Magnoliopsida > Fabales > Fabaceae > Hylodesmum > Hylodesmum podocarpum. Next base: position 2,205,438 of record JALJEV010000730.1, on the reverse strand, counting down.
ATACTCAAAATGCTATAATCAATATAATTTAATGACTATATATTCATAATATAAAATGGTTTAACAAATTATAAATTAAATTTTATATGATTTTTAATAAAATTAATTAATTTATATACACAATAAATTATGATTGGTTATATAAAATATTTTTTCTCTAATTAATATCAAATAAAGGGATATATATATATATATTCAAATAATAGTTAATTCTTTCTTCAATTAAGATAATAATAGTATTTTCATATTTATCGTTACAATTGCATCTAATTAATATCAAATATCATATATATTTAGATAATAATTAATTCTTTCTTGAATTAAAATAATAATAGTATTTTCATCTTTATTGTTACAGTTGCATCTAATTAATATCAAATGAAGGGATACATGCATAATCAAAATAGCTAAGATCCATAGAGAGTACAGACTGTATCGATTAAAATATAAAAATCATAAACAAGTTTCCTTTACAGCATATCATTTAGCAAAACTAGTTGTTCCCTTTCATTCTACAACACGGAAATGAACAACTGTAACTTTCTTTTTCTTTTTAAAAATTGCCCCAAATATAAAATCACTTTTAATGAAATTTGAATAGTTGGCTAAATATAATTTTTTTCTCCTGTTGAATTAGTAGTTTTGATTTTTCTATTTTTAGTTCTGATAATTGTAGTATTTATAATTTTTAATTAAATTTAATCCATTTATTTTTAATTCTATAATTTTAATCTCTCAAATTTCAAAAAATAAAATCCATAATTTTAGTCACTTTATCTAAATTTCAAAAATTTAAACCATTCATTTATAAATATACACAATTTTAATCTAATGATTAAATGTTAATTCTCAATCATTAATATATCAATATTAACGGTAACACGATAAATTTGGACATTAACCATTTAATATTATGTTACAATCAATATTAAAATATTAATAAGTTAAGAAACATACATTTAATAACAAAAATATCATTACCCATTTTTAAAAAATAACAAAACTAATATAGGAGGATAAAAATTATGAATTTTTAAAAATTGAAAAATTCAAATTATGTAATTATAAGTAGAAAAATTCAAGTAAAAAATAAAAATAAAAAATAGAAAATGAATTAAAAATTATAAAATCACTTAATTTTTAAATTAAATATAGATATAGGAAAAATAAAAATTAAGAAATAATGAATAGGAAAAGATGAATCTAGTCAATTTATTTGTAAATATTAAAGAAATTAAGGCAAAAATCACTCCCTGAGTCCTACCAATTTTGGTGCATCCATCCATGGAGTGAGATGCAGAGTATGAATTTGAAATCAAAAATTAAAAAAAAAAAATTAAAAAGCCGTCAAAGAAGAATAAAATAAATTAAAAGCCGCCAAGTAGGCGCAACTATAATTACGCACACTCACACACCTCAAATACACAACTAACAATCCCATTCCAACTCAACCATGTCCCGTCGCCCCCACGCGCCGCCGCCGCCACCGCGTCCTCTCTACAAACAGCAATCGTGGTCGCCGGACACGCTCAGGGACGAGGCGTGGCAGCGGCGGAAGGACACCAACGGCGAGAACCGTCGGCTTCACCGGCTGAGCAAAAGTTTCTCGGAGGAGGATTTGGATGAATTGAAAGCGTGCATCGAACTCGGGTTCGGGTTCGATTCGCCCGAAATTGACCCGAAATTAACGGATACGATCCCTGCTTTGGAGCTTTACCATGCGGTTAATAAACACTACAACAATCACACTTTGTCTAGGTCTTCTTCTTCCTCTTCCATTCTCTCCGATTCTGACACTTCTAGCCCCTCCACCATTATTTTCAATCCAGGTTATTCATCTCCACTAATTTTTAAAAATGTGTTTTTTTTTTATTATATGATTAAATTATGTTGTGAATTTGATTAAATTTGGTGTTTTTATTATTATTATTGTGAAGGGGATGATTCGGCTGCGAAGAAAACTCGTTTGAAGCAATGGGCGCAGGTGGTGGCATGTTCAGTGAGGGAATGTTGTTCATCTTCGGGTTCAAACCCTTCCGACCTTAGTCAATTTAGTTGAATTTGAATACCTCCGACATGTGAAGCCCGCAGGAACAACACCTGTCTCTATTATTTTCATATTTCATATTTTGTTATTTACTAGCTTAACATAGCCAGAAACGTTTTGTGACTAATAGCAATATCAGGTAACTGGCTCACAAGAGATAAAAAAAAATAAAAAATATATATTTTGTGGGAGTTAGTTGATATTGGTGTTAATTACGTAGCATTTCATAGATAAATGTGACCATTTGCATAAGGTAGTGGAGTAATATTGTTAACTAGTTGTGTGGCATTTGTGTAAGATAGATGTGGGTGAATGCATTTGCATTTCCAGGCTCAAACATGAGTTTTGTTACTTTGGGTTGGGTTGTTTTGCTGAGTGGGTAGATGTCCAAGAGGCTGATTTTAGGTTCATTGACTGGTTGCTGATTCTTTCAATATGAAATATGTTGGTAATAAACAGTGATGCATTTTATTTTTTTTTTATGTAATTTAAACTTTATCTGTATTTTTTTTTATGTTTGGTAAAGGTTCATGTAAATCGCTAAGATTTCAATTGGTTGTCTAAGAAAAAGGTGAAAGGAAAATAGTGGAAAGAAAAACAGAAAAGGCTCTTTCCTTTTCTCCCATTTGTAGCAACAAAAATTAGGGGGGGAAAATTTGAGGATCGAAATCTCAATTTGAAGTATTTCCTTCTCTTTATGAAAAAGAGGGCAAATAGAAAGGAGAAGAAAAAGAGTGTTTAGAGAGTATTGAAAGCTTTTTGAAAGTTTGTAAGATAATAGGTAAGTGTATCTACTTTTAATATATTTTTAATTTAGGATTTTCTTTATAAAGTATAAAGATTTGGAGGAAACATAACATTGAATTTAGTCATGTATTATTTATATAAAATATTTTATACAATTAATTAAATATAGCTTATAATATACATCACTTTCAATGTAAGTAAAATAAGAATTGTGTTATTATTATTTTGACAATTAAGAGTCAAACGTTTTAAAAATATATCAATTTATAATTAGTTAAGATAACATTTATACTGTCGCCAATGAGCATATATTAAGTAAATCTTAAAATATTACTTCTAAACCTATTTTATTACTTTGAATGTTCATAAAAAGAGATGTAGAATACACATTTTGCAATTTAAATAGACTCAAATTTGTAATTTAGATTATCTCCCTCCTCTCTGACCTCTGTAGCCAAAATCTTAATCATATTTATTTCTTTCACATAAATTAAAACAAGAAAATAATGGAGGGTCAATCTATTTTTGGTATTGGTCAATACAATTATGGGATTGGTTAGTGACAATATGGACTTGATCAATTTTTCAATGACATTGGTTAATGATAATATGAAAATAGTCAGCCCTGCTTCTTAAATTGGTCAAATTCTTATTTTTTTTTTAAAAAAAATGAATAATTAGTCAAGAAGAGTATGTAATGCAAAAAGTGATAATTCGAAGGTTCTAGAGATTTTCATTCAAATAGATATTGTTATTTATAGTAAGTTCCTTGACCTTTATAATTATTATTTTAAAACCCATATTAAAGATGATTTTTTATTATTTGATTGAATAAATCTTTTTACATAAATAATGCATGTCAGTTAAATTTTAAGAATAATTCTAAATTCTTTTTACAATATTCTTCTATTTTCTTTGTATAGTAAGTGCCGATTTTTTTCTTTTTATGTTTTCAAGACAGTAGAATATTTAATTTTAGTTTAATAGCTATACATTATTAGTATAAAAAGATTTACATAATCCATCAATTAAAAATTAATCTTGGTATAATTTTCGAAATAATTAATAAATATATCATATATGAAAGTTTATAGTTAAATATTAATTTAAAATTCTTTTATATTGTTAATGTAAATAATATTATTTATTTATAGAAAATATTAAATAAAAATAAATAAATAGATAATATTATTTATTTATTTTTATCTAATATTTTCTATAAATTATATTAGAAAGATATGTAACAATACTCATTAGTTAATATTGATATACAAGACATAAATATATTTTTTTAGTGAAATATAATAAAAAAATTTATTACATCCACAGAACATCATTTTATAAATAAAATAATTTATTAGAGTTATTAAAATATAATTAAGATATAAAATATTAAAAAGTAGAAGTCATTGTTTGTTTAATTTTATAATATTATATTATTTATTTACTAAAGGTAAATATAAGTATAACTTTAGTTATTAGTATACACTATTAATTTATATTTATAAATATTGATTTTAAGATCATTATTTTACATAATATTAGCATGAACCGCTCATGAAAATCATGAACCTCAACCCATCTTATCTTTCCCAAGGGGAAGAGCTTAATTAATGATCACCTAAACCAGCCGAACCACTTCAATCTTAAATTTGCTTTATAAATTAACTAAATTGGACAAATATCTAATTTATACTTCAATCAGTTCAACTAGCTGATTCCATCCTGTCTCAGAAGTAGATCTCAAGTGTTCCCTTCTAAGCATGGTAATTTGGGTTGAATGTTGAATGTTTTGTTCATTCCATCAAATTTACTGTGTTAGTTTTCTGTGAGTAAATAAATCTAACAATGCTAATGTTGTGTTCCTATGAAATCCCCTAGTAATGTTTCATCCCAACACTATTTCATTATTGAATTTGTAGCTGTAATTAGGAAAGTGCTGTGGTCATTCCTTATCATTTTAGCAAGGTATTTCCGTAGCAAAATTTTAGTAATCATAAATAATGAATTCAAATATGCCAAATGAATAAAATTAAACCTATTAGCAACACTTTGCAAATTGCTTGGCAATACATGTTCTACTTTTATTCATCTACTGTAGAACTAGAGGATTGCATATTTAAAACTCATGATTAATCTCAATGGTTACGTAACATATATAGACATTTTTTGATACACTTCTTATGTACACATTTTTAAACAAACCCCTTTCCAAAATCCAGTCTTCTACCATTGCTAGGTTGATCAGTTGTAGGCAAAAGGTGCCTAACTCCCAGAACCACAAAATTGGTCAGAGACTTCCAATTTTGTACATACCCAGCAAGCTCTGCATTAACCTTCCATATCTTCCTTTCAGCATTCACAAACTCCACTATCCTTTCCCATTTCATTGTCTTTACCCAAACCTCCTATTGAACCACACCATCCCTCAAATCATGCTGACTTTGATATAACAACATCTTGCTCTTCCACCATATATTTCACACTTTTCATCCCATCAGCATGATCTTTCTCTGAAGAGATGTTTTACAATCGTAATCTTTTCTGTGGCATTATTACAAGAGGGAGGGGGTATATTTTACTGAAACTAGTTCAGCACCTAAGACTTGAACTAGTTTTATAAAAATAATTTATATACTTGTGTATTTTATTTTTATTATTTGTGCATGTAATTTTTGGAAGGACCTTAATTAAATGATAAATGATGCAATAAAATGATACATTTACTTTTTATATAATATACATACATTTTTTAAATATTATAGAATAGTAGGAAAAAATTATATTTGAGAAGAAAAAATTACAAAACCTGCGTAAATATAAAGATTGCAAAGCCATACATTTCTGTACTATGACAGATAACTTACTCACTAGGGAAGATAGTTCTTACAATGACTTTCTTAAAGCCATCGTTTAATCATGTCATCAGTCTCACTCACGGTTTAACTAGTTTAGTTGGTTTCACACTTTTACTATGATAAGTACAAGTACAACGATGTAGAATTTCATGATTCATTTTCCAGCTACACGCTTTTAAACAAACCCTTCTCTAGAACCCAGTCTTCAATCATTGCTTGAGAATTAACAGCCTGGTCATGAGGCAAAAGATGCCCGCCTCCCAAAACCACAACATTGGTGAGAGACTTCCAATTTTGTACATACCCAGCAAGTCTTCCATTAACCTTCCATATCTTCCTTTCAGCATTCAAAAACTCCACAATCCCTTCCCATTTCATTGTCTTTACCCAAACCTCTTGTTGGACCACACCATCCTTCAAATCATACTGACCTTGATATAGCAACACCCTACTCCTTCTCACCAACTGTTCTACCATATATTTCACACTTTTCATCACATCAGCATGTAATGCAGTCCCAACAACATCACTGCATTCCTCGTACACAAATGATTCATTAACCCCCAAGGCCTTCTTTACTTCAGCAATGTTCAAGAATTGCTCTACTAAATCATCCTGATAAGGAGCTTTCCTTGTATAGTCAAACAAAGTAGCCAACCCTGTCATGGTTTGCAACGTTCTCGAGACATGGTTTCGGGCATCCGTTGCTTCACTCCAATTCCCCATTTGTGTCAGTCGAACTGCTTCCAATTGAATCTTCTCCAACTCATTCTTTTGCCTCTCATTAATCAATCCAACATAATAAGCATTCACAGCATGACTAGCCACTTGAGTTTCAGGGTCAGTTAACCCATCCCCAATAGCAATACCAGCCAAATTCACTCTCTCAGAAACCTTCAACTTTGCATTTTTCTCCAATATGTAATACCCAATAGCAGGCACATACTTGCCAGCATAACTTTCCCCAGTAATATAAATAGGGCGATACTTGAAAATAGGATCAAGTTTAACAAACCTGGTTATAGCAACAAAAAGATGCTTTGCAACACCCATTTGATCGGTTGGAATTTCTTGTGTGGTTGAGGCCACACTGAAGCCAGTTCCAATGGGACTGTCAAGAAAAAGAAGACCAAAAAGTCTATTCCAACTACCAGGGTTGGGTTGAAGGGTTAGAGATTTGGTGACGCGCCAAGGTCCAAGTTCATATAAGTTGCCAATCATGGAGGAGCAGCCAGGGCCACCTTGCAGCCAAATGAGAATTGGGGTTTGGGAGAGGGGTAAATTGGAGTTTTGGGTTTCATAGAAAGCATAGAAAATGGAAGAATTGGAGGTTGGGCTAATTGGAAGATAACCATGCTTAGTGGGGAGGGCTTCCTTGGGGAATGGATGGTTTGATTCAGAAGCAGATGGTGAAGAAGCTGAGACTAAGAGAGAACATACAAAGAAGCAGAAACAAAAGAAGACATGGTTTTTTATAATTAGGGACTTAAGAGTGATAGACTCCGTCATCTCCTGGTGTATATTTGAGTATAGACTCTGTGAACTAGTAGCAAAATATAAGAGGTGAACAAATAGCTATTTTGGTTAAACTTTGGGTTTGGATACTGACACAGTGACACTAGTCAAAACAAAACCGTTTGAATGCCCCAAGAAAAAGTTGTTAAGATGGACGGCTCTAAGAAGCTGAAGATGGAGGTGGACGTGGTTGACTAGACTATAATGTGTATGCACTGACCTTAGTGGTTGGCCGTAACTGTTGACTACTTTCGCCAACGCCATCAGTGTTCGATTAAATAACGTAATTTATTCAGAAGTAAAAATGTTTTTTTTTAAGGAATCCACGTAGATTTGTTTCAATCTTACCTATCTTTTGTCACGTGAATTCTTGTTTAACATTAAACTATTTCAAATAAAAATATCTACTCCAGTTGAAGGAAAAAAATCACATTAAACTTTCATAAAATATAAAAGACTTGATCTAAATAATGCTAATAATAATGCAGATTTGAAAGGTCATAATCAAGGATGAATTGGCTATCAAGACATCATGTTTCCGTTTTGACCACGTGACTAGTCTAACAGTGGAAAAATGCCACTACAAGAGACAAAGAAAACGAACCACCTTATGCCTGTCCATGCCAGCCACAGATCAAGGGGACCTAAAATTTTTGGTCAATAGCAATCCTCACGTTTGTGGACATGTTCTTCTAAAAGAGAACAAGCCAGACTGATATAACATAATACTATGAGAAGAGCTTATGGAATTCCTCTCCAGCAATACTAAGAACGTCAATTATTCGCCAGAAAAATAATATATATATATATATAGTGTTTTAAAAAAATCAGTTCAACTATTAATACCAAGAAGAATAGACGCGAGCTATAAGAATCCAATCAAACTGCTTCTAAGGTATGTAAGTGCTTAAATTATATGCAGCATCTAGAGTAATTTTTCCAGACAGACCCAGACAGTCATCATTAGTGCTTTCAAGTTATTTGGATTTTTATGCTTCCATAAACCTGCAAAGTGAAATAGAACTTCAATCTGGTTTTGATTAGGAGACCCTGCACTGACATTGACATGCTTGTAACTGAAGGTGCTGATCACTCCATTATTCTATTTCTAATTTTGTTTAAGAGACCTGCATGCATCTCTACCAGGTACTGGCTGTAGCCGCCAAAAGTTCTGGTTCGCATCAACATTAGATTGAGAGACATCTCCGGGCCCACTTCTTGATTCTGCTCCCAACCTTAACGCGGCTGGTGGCTTTGCTTTTTCTAACTCTGATTTATGATGCCTCCCCCAATTTTGTACGTGCAACTGATTCCTCTCCAAACCTTGGTTATCACCCCTCCCTGAACTTGGAGTGTTCAGCAGACCTTGAGCTTGGTCGTGTGATTGCTGCTGACATTGATTTGTATTCTGATTTTGCTTAGGAGGCCTCCCACGGCCTCTACCTCGAACATGCTGTGGTTTAGCTTGAACTTCTGGTTGTAACTGTGCCTCACATTCATTTGTACTTTGAATCAGTTTGCGGGGCCTCCCCCGACCTCCACCTCGACCCCGCTGCTGAGTTTGATCTTCTTGTTGTGACTGCTGCTTCTCATATTGGATACGACCTCTATTTAGTTTAGGAGGCCGCCCTCGACCTCTACTTGTACCTCGATCTTCTTGTTGTGATTGCTCCTCATATTGGATTGGAATTCTATTTACTTTAGGAGGCCGCCCTCGACCTCTACGTTTACCTCGACTACTACCACTACCATGCTGCTTATCTTGATCTTCTTGTTGTGATTGCTCCTCATATTGAACTGGAATTCCATTTAGTTTAGGAGGCTGCCCCCCACCTCTACCTGTACCTTGACCACCGCCATTGCCATTGTCACAACCATGCTGCTTATCTTGATCTTCTTGTTGCAAATGCTCCTCACATTGTTGAGCAATTTGATTTAGTTTCGGAGGTCTGACCTGGCCTCTACCTACACCAAGTTTCATCCGACCTCCACTACCTTGACCAACCCTCTCCTCTCTAACTCGAGCAGGCCTCCCCCGACCTCTACAACTGTCATATTGATGTCGCTTCTCCATTTTCTTTATATTTGGGCTCTGCTCATTATTATTGTCATCATCAAAAGGCAGCAATGACTCATCTGGTTGAGCAGGCCTTCCTCTAGGACGTTTTGATGGCTTTTGGTCAAAATCCCTGGACATGGGGTCCTCCTCTAAATCTCCTTTAGGACTTGCTTGATTGTCATCATGAACATTCTCATAAGTTAATGGAGCTTTTCTTTTGGCCACTATACCAAAATCAATATCTGAAATTTTTTGCTGTTGCGACTGTGTTGGGGGTAATTTTATTCCTCTAGATGCTCTGCACTCAGGAGACCCTTCTAAAATAGGAACCACCAATTCATGCCTGGAATTGTGAGTTGGACTAACAGGAGAATTAGGTGCTGCTGACTGGGACGAAGAATGTGTTTCTTTTTGGTTTGAATTAGAAGAGCACACCAACGCTGAGGGCCCATCACGTACCATTTGCAGTAGCAACTGTGCAGGCAATAATCCTGTTCCCGCTGCCATGCACGCTGTTGGCTGGGAAGAACAAGTTGTTTCCAAATGTAGCATGGAATCCTGTTTAAACAACATCCCTTTATGTAAAATAGAAGGGAGCAGGGGCTAGCATTTACATGTACATTTCTAGCAATAATTTAACAAACTGGGGAGATCAATGACTCCCATAAGATAAAAAGGAAGAGAAATAAAAGTAATAAATGAGGTATGCAGTCATGAATTTATAATGTGTTTGTATTATGACAGTCAGCATGCTAGCTTCTATTATAATACAATTTGCTAGATTGAGTGAGTAAAACACATTGAAAATTGAAAAATATGGAGACCTTTGACACATGGGTTGGAAGCAGGTCAGAAAAGGACAAGGGATTCAAATCATGGGTCTTCCACTCTCCTTAAAACGTCCTTTTTCAATTCCCTCAATTAAAATACAACAACACAGCACAGACAACTAAGAGAAGGTCTTAACATGTCCTTTGGCCATTCCCCCAATTAAAATATAACAACACAACAAAAAACAACTATTATTTAAAAAAGAGACTCCATAATACATGCTATAAACACAATAGTGAATCCAACCCTCACTAGGAAAAATATGATAACTACAATTGGTTTCACCATGAACAAAAAAAAATCAGTGTCACCATGAAAATCTGAAGCAATAAAATGTTGAAATTAGTATGAATGTGAAAAGAAAAGCAAATTGATTTTAACACACACTAAATCAATACATTGAAGTGAAGCAAATTAATTTCATTTCACTGTGCCAATATAAAACATTATATCAAATTCCAAAAATTACTAAAACTCCACAGCACCTGACACTCTGCTTTTCCCAGTGCTTCTGGTTCCATATTTTGACAATGTTTTTGAAACACTTCAATCCGTGGCACTTGAGATTCTTCTTCAACACTCTCCACAACACCACGTTTTCTTCTCCGTTTCCCCTTCTTCCTACTACCCTCACATGGCTGAGTCTCTTCCTCACCATCAACCTTGAGTACAAACCTCCCACCCTCAGCACGTGCGATCTCCCCACTCTCACAAAGCTTATCCAATTGCACATTCAAAATCTTCGCATGCGCCCACGGTAAGTCATTATATTCCCTTCTAATAAAATCCGATATCGCAGTCTCCATTGCTCTCTCTTTCAACTCCATTATCGCACTCCGTATCATCTACAAAAACAAAACGGCACGTAAATACACAGCATTATCAATTTCAATAACAACAAAAAAAAAAAACAATAGATAAAACGCATTCAGCATTATGAAAGATTAAAACAAAAATAATAACAACAATAATAAAGAATGGAGTAACGTACCCAGGCATAAGGGGGGTGAGTGGGGGTGTGTAGGGAAGGGAAAAGACGTTTGAGGCGGCGTTTGATGAGAGAAGTGTGACGGGGATGAAGGGAGACTGAAGGATCCAGTTTGGAGATTTGAGAAACGATAGAGTCTTTCAGGTGATTCATGACGCGGCCGTTTCTTGAACGTTGGTTGTCGCGCTTCGACGGGTTCACCGTACCCATCGTGGTTGAGGGTTTACGCTTGGGACGTTTGGAAAGGTCCACCATTGGGTTTGTTGCGTTGTGCCCAAGTTTTGCTCCACACTTGTTCTTCTTCTTGTTCACGTAGAGTGGCTTTTGTACATTAGGGGTGTAAATCGAGGCCACTGCAGGGTTTAAGCTTCTCACTGTCACTGTAAAAGTAAAAGGTTTGATTTGGGGTGATATCTTATTTAAGAGGGTAAGATTAAAATTTTAAAATATTTAAGGAATAAATATGTTTATCAAATAATAATATTAAATGAAATAATAATTTATACATTAACACACGTTTTTTTGCATAATGTGTTTTTCTATCCATATCAATTTTGTATCACAAGTTTATAATGTTATGTATAAGGCACTCAAAATGTATAAATTACACATTTATTTCATTTTTATTCATTTATGAATTAAATTTTACATTATTTTTATTAATTTATGAATTGGAATATTTTTTATTTTTTAGAAAATAAAACTATCATAATCATTATTCTTATTGGAAAATTACACCTTTATATTTTTTTTTTATTTTAAGTGATTAATTTTTTAAAAGATATATTGAAGATAAAGAAAGACAAAAAAAGAGGTAAATAATAAATATATAAAAAAAATTAAAAAATACAATTATCTAATAAAAAATTTTAAAAAATAAAAATCAAATCAAAATTTTCAACCTGGAGTCATGTTACCGCGGAAAAGTGTATTTGAACGCGGCCCTAGGATAGAGTTTCCAATCAGTAGTGAGGATGCATTGCAGGTGGACCACTTATAGTGTGTGACGGCGGCTTCATATTGGTAGTTTTACTAAGTTTTATCCATTTTTATTCTAGTTTGTTTAAATGTATTTTTTTTAATGTTCAATTAATTTTTTATAATTTTGTAAGATTTTTATTTTGGTCTTTTTAGATGGTAAATAGGTAGTTTAGTTTTTAAAGTTTATATATTTCTTTTAGTCTCTACCTTATTAACAATGTCATTAAAATTTTAATGATAGGAATTAAAATGGAAAAATATATAAATTAGAGGAATTAAAATGAAAATATATAAATAAGAACTAAAATTATAAGAAATTTTTTAAAATTATAAGAACTAAAAAATAATTAAATATTAAATTAAAATTGGAAATTTGTAAATATATATTGATAAATATTAATAAATATTTCAAGTTATTTATTATATTTATAATTAATTATTTTTAGTTACTATTTTCTATGTGATTTTTTAATATTAACTTCTAAGAGCATAAAGTAATATATTAATTGTCTACATTGAGAGTTGCGCATGTTTTCACGCTTAAATAGGAGATAAGAAAAAAAAATATGATAACTATGATGAAAGAACACGTCAGCAATGCATTGAAAGATTTATATATTATAAAATAATTTTTTTAAAAAATTAAAAAATTTGACATTTTATACAATGTATATACAACATTATATTAAATATGGTAGATAATAACATCTTGCATATAATATATGAGATATAAGGATATCTTTTAGTTATTAAATTATTAATTTATGTCTAAAAAATTATAGAAGAGTATTTTTATTAAATTTAAAAATTGTGTATTATATAAGGATATTTATATTGTATAATTTTTATATTTATGATTATTTTCTAAAAATATGTATGTAAATAAATTTTGGATTTTAATTAAACTAAGGTTTAATAATTTTTTTTAATTCTTAAACTTTATAAGTGATATTTTAATCCCTGTAATTTATATAACTTTTTCTCTTTCAATTTATATTGTTAACAGTGTTATTTAAAGTTTAGCAACAAAGATCAATGCGAAAAAAATATATAAACTACATAAAATAAAATAGCCACTTAGGATTAAAATAAAAAAATTGTAAAACTGGAAAAATAAATTAAACTTTTCTTTTATATAAATTCGACGTGCATGCAACGAAAATTGTGAAAGTACTTTTAGAACATGTTTACGAAAGAAGAAATTGTATAATTTAAAATTTTTAAAATTAAAAATAGTTTGAATTTTTTTTAACTGGATAATTTAAATTTTTGATTTTTTTTAAATAAGCTGGTTTTTAATTTAAAATTTTGAATATTTATTTTTTAATACTTTTTTCTTTTCAATTATTTTTATGTTCTTTTATTACATAAAACAAAATTAAGTATTTTTAAATTACTTTTCAAAAAGTATACCTGTTAGATCAAGGAAACCTCAAGATTTTGATTATTACAAGACAAACGAAATCAAGCTATCAAGACCTACTAAGACGAAACCAACTCAGACGGAAGATGGCCCTTCAAAGTTTGAAGTGTTGCGTCTGTTCACAAGCCAAGACATCAGAAGGAACATGCACAGACGGAAGAAGACTGTCAAAGCTAAAGTCTTCGTTTGTCCAATAGTGAAGCCTTAAGACGAAAGGATGAAACGAAACAACTTCAACTGATTACACATTTCGTCTATCCAAAAGTGAAGTCAAGATTAGAGTCTCGCGCCAAGATTTAAAATCTAAAGGAGTCATTATGAGAAGAATCCAAGATCTGTATGGAGATCTGCGCTTTCACATCCAAAGTCAAAAAGGTCTCTACCTTTTTGTCACATCTCTGTACAAGTCAGTAAAAGGAACTACGCATGCAATTCACCCCGAGATATCCGCCGCAACTCTCATCTATCAATCAAGGACAATCGACAACCTTTTGGAAAGTTCTCAAGAAGATTTCCAACGACTCTCAACGACATTCAAATGAGTCTAACGGCTATTTGAAGAAAATGCCTATAAAAGGACTTCACCACGACCAGAACAAGTGGGCGAATACGCTTATCTTCATCTATCTCTCTTAAGGATTCACTCAAATCTGTGATAGTGCTTTATTGTAAACACCTCTCTGCGTAGAGGAAAACTTTGTTTTTCTAAAACATCTTTCAAAGTCCACTTGTGTGGGATTTTAGCCCGAGAGGCCGTGTGTTCCAAAGAATATCTCTTGTAATAGCTTTGTGGAGGCCGGGTTCAAAGAATACCTTGTTGGTTTAGCCCGAGAAGGCCGAGAGCAAAGAATATCTGTGTATAGCCGTAAGTGGCCGGGATCAAAGAATACTTGTAACCCTTTCACGGTTGGTAGTGAAAACTCACGGTCATTGTAATCGGATTTAGTCTTGAATAAACGAACCAAGATAAAAATAACTGTGTTTATTTTTGTTTCGCCTGATCAACTAACGAGGGATAATCACACTATAACGTCTGTTCATTAAAATCAATCTTTCAACATAAATTTTGTTTCGTCTGAACAGCTTTGAAACCCACAGACGAAAGGGATAAATTTTTTAATTAACACAATTTAACCCCCTTCTTGTGTTTTATCTTTTATAGTTTGGTATCAGAGCTCAGCCTCTATGGGTTGAGCGCTTAACACCGCTAGAGGAAAAGATCCAAATGGACTCATAAGGACCATCTTTCTTATCCCAAGAGCCTCCATGAACAAACCTCCGGCGTTCTTCCGGAGATGATTATCCCCGTTGGCCGACAGGGATGGAGATGTACATCAAGTCAACTCAATACAGATTATGGAACATAATCACCACAGAGATATCCCCATTGTAAAGCCCGAAGGAGAATGGGGAAATGAAGAATACTACGATGGAGCTAAACAATAAAGCAAGATATGCTCTTATGTGTGCTCTCTCCGACGAGTACAACAGATTCTCGTGCCTACAAAAACGCTAAAGAATTATGGGATGCTCTCAAAATCTCATATGAAGGCACAAGACGTGAGAATGAGGAAGGCTGCCACCCTTCAAAGAGAATATGAAATGTTCTCATGAAGAAAGGAGAGTCAATTGATATGATGTTTGGAAGATTCCAAACCATATTAAATGGACTTACTTACTCGGGAATCACCTTCACAAAGGCCCGAACAACATGAAGATCTTGGATAGTCTCCCACCTCCTCGGGAAGCTATGTCCACAATTATCTCAGTTGGAAGAGATATGAAGACATTAACTCTAGATGAGTTAATTGGAGCCTTAAGGGTACATGAAGTGCTCTTATGTAAAAGGGAGAAGATCAAGGTTCAAGAACCTATAGCTCTTCCGTCCACAACAACGCTCCTAAAGAAGAATCTGTCAAGAAGGACGAAAAAAAGAAAGCAAAAATTTTGAAGGTGATTCAACTCAATCGAATCAATCGTCGATGGTTCGTCCGAAGACGAAGTCTCTCATGGCCGACGATTCAAAAGAATGATGATGAAGAAGGGAAAGAGGCCAACGCTTCTTCAAGAAAAAGGAGAAGAAGCTCCCTGAAAAGTCATCAACCAAAGAAGATAACACAGAAATTGTGTGTTATGAGTGCAGAAAATCGGGACACATGAGATCAGAATGTCCCAGATTGAAAAAGAGGTGGAGCTCTAGAAGAGATAAAGGAAAGAAGAGCTTACTGACATGGGAAGACCTTGATAGTGAAAGCTCAGAGGAATCCTCTAAAGAAGAAGAAACAACAAACATATGCCTCATGACTGGAGATCATGTCTCAACAGAGGTAAATTACAATGAAACCTCTTCATCCTCTGAGTCTGAGTCAGAATCAGAAGAAATATCATATGATACTCTTCTAGCTAACTCTCATTTTATTGCTCAGCAATACAAAACTTGCAAAACCAAGCTGAGACAAGCTTTGGAAGAAAATGCAGTTTTGAAATCTGAAATTGAGTTTCTAAACAAGAAAATATCAAATGATGTTTCGTCTGAGTCTGAAAAGGACATTTTCATTCTTGAAATCGAAAGATTAAAGAAAGAAAATGAGTCCTTACTCAATGACTTAACCAAGTTTACAAAGGGATCCTCCATCCTTGAAAATATTTTAAAATATGGGAGATCACCAAAAGATAAAAGTGGACTTGGTTATGTTGAGAAGACAGACGAAAGGAAAAACAAACCTGTTTCGTCTGATCAAAAGAAGAGGAATCACAACAAGGTTCCTAATACATACAAAAAGGCTAAAAACAAAAAGAAGCCTTTTGTAACTAATAAGAAAGGACCCAAAAAGATTTGAGTACCAAAGTCACTTATTGTTCCTGTTGCAGATATCCTCAATGGGAAGAGACAAGACTTCAAGCTGGTACCTGGACAATGGATGCTCACGACACATGACGGGAGACCTGTCTATGTTCCAAGACCTCAGACCAAGTAAAGGGTCTGTCTCATACGGTTCTGGTAAAGGTAAAATTCTTGGCATTGAGACTGTTGGTAAGACACCCAATACCCTTATCCAGAACATATCATACGTTAAAGGTCTTAACTTCAATCTACTTAGCATAAGTCAATTTTGTGATAGTGGATATGAAGTAGCTTTTAACTCTGATGAGTGTATAGTGAAGAACAAAGATAAATCCATTCTTTTTGTTGGGAAAAGAAAGAACAACCTTTATGAGGTTTGCCTTTTTGACCTAAGTGATCAGAATGTAACATGTTTGATTTCAGCAGACGATGAACGAGATATTTGGCATAAAAAGCTTGGACATTTAAGTCTCAAGTATATTTCAAAAATTTCTAAGAAAGATCTCGTAAAAGGTTTGCCAAAAATATCTTAGAAAACCAATCGTCTGTGTGAATCTTGTCAGCATGGGAAACAACTCAAAGTTTCTTTCAAATCTAAAAGTGTTGTTTCCATGACAAGACCATTAGAATTGTTACATATTGATCTCTTTGGACCCACTCAGACTGAAAGTCTTGGAGGGAAGAGATATGGATTTGTCATTGTAGATGACTATACTAGATTCACATGGGTATACTTCCTAGCTCATAAACATGAGTCATTTAAAGTCTTTGAAATATTCTGCAAACGTGTTCAAAAAGAAAAAGGAATATGTATTGCGTCTGTAAGGAGTGATCATGGAACAGAATTTGAAAATTCTGAGTTCAAAGCCTTTTGTTTTGAAAATGGTATATTTCACAATTTTTCGTCTCCAAGAACTCCTCAACAAAATGGAGTTGTGGAAAGGAAAAATCGTTCTTTACAAGAAATGGCTAGAACTTTGTTGCATGAAAGCTCTCTCCCGAAATATTATTGGGCAGAAGCAGTCAACACTTCCTGTTATATTCAAAACAGAATATTGATAAGATTAATCTTGAATAAGACTCCATATGAATTATGGAAAGGAAGAAGACCCAACATTTCTTACTTCCATCCTTTTGGATGTGAATGCTTTATCCTAAACACCAAAGATCAACTTGGAAAGTTTGATTCAAAGGTGGTTAAAGGAATCTTTCTTGGATATTCCAATACATCTAAGGCCTATAGAGTATTTAACTCTAAGACGCAAGTTGTAGAAGAATCAATCCATGTAAAGTTTCAAGATAACTCAAAGGCTGATAAAGAAATATCAGACCTAGAAAACTTGTTTGATAATTTGCAGATTAATCCTTCTGGTCAGCATTCAAGACAAGATGATAAACAAGAGTCAGACGATACAAGGACAGATGATAGATGCACAGACGAACCCTCTTCGTCTGATACTCATCAATAGGGAGATCAAGCCCCTGCAAAAACATGGAAGTTTGCATCAAACCATACAGAAGATCTCATCATTGGAGATAGATCTCAAGGTGTTCAAACAAGATCTAAAGTGAAGTATATTTCAAGTTATGCTCTTGTATCAACTTTGGAGCCAAATAACATTGAAGATGCTCTTCAAGACAATGATTGGATTTTGGCTATGGAAGAAGAACTCAATCAGTTCACAAGGAATGATGTATGGACCCTTGTTGAAAGACCAAAGAACAAAAGCAACATCGGAACCAGATGGGTGTTCAGAAACAAGCTTGATGAAGCTGGAAAAGTAGTAAGAAACAAAGCAAGGTTAGTAGCACAAGGGTACAATCAACAAGAAGGTATTGATTTTACTGAAACCTTTGCACCTGTAGCTAGATTAGAAGCTATTAGGATATTACTTGCTTTTGCTGCTCACAAGAATATCGTTCTATATCAAATGGATGTAAAAAGTGCTTTTCTAAATGGTTTTATTGAAGAAGAAGTGTATGTAAAACAACCTCCTGGTTTTGAAAGTTTGTTTCAACCAGATCACGTATTTAAACTCAAGAAAGTACTGTATGGTCTCAAACAAGCTCCTAGAGCTTGGTATGATAGACTCAGTTCTTTCCTTCTTAAAAATGGGTTTTCAAGAGGAAAGGTTGATACAACTCTCTTCAAGAAAAGCGTTTCAAAAGACTTTATTATAGTCCAGATTTATGTAGACGATATAGTCTTTGGAGCTACTAACAACTCTCTGTGCAAGGATTTTTCAAAGCTAATGCAGGACGAGTTTGAAATGAGTATGATGGGAGAATTGAAGTTCTTCCTAGGACTTCAAATCAAGCAGACGAAAGAAGGAATCTACATCCATCAACAGAAATACACTAAGGAACTTATCAAGAAGTTCAAGATGGAGAACTCCAAGCCTATGAAAACCCCAATGCATTCGTCTGGAGCAAATCTTAACAAGGATGAGTCAGTTGAATAGTTACTGTGGTAAAATTCAACAGACGCAACTGTTACTTTTTAATAAGTTTATCTCAAGTGTGCAGGGACAAATTAAAGAGAGCAATAAATGTGTCTGTCATTTATTGCACTATTCTAGGACAATGATAAGCACGCGCTGTGAATTGCAGAGGTCAAATCAATCATCGAAAAGGCAATGATTTGGATATGTCAAATCAAGGACAGTTTTCAATGGACACGTCATAAAAAGGGGCAGTTTTCAAAATCTCTTTTGTCTGATGAATTGCAATCGTTTTCAACTGTTACCTATAAATACCTTTGAAAGTTCTCTCTTTTACTCTTTACAATATTTCGCTATTGCTATCGTCTGAAGAACTTACAAAACCTTTACTCACAAAACCGTTTCTCTTTCTAGTTTTTCAAACAACAACAATGGTCGCCAAGAACACCAAGGGAACCAAAACCGCTGAAGCAACCTTTTTCGCTCAAGATTTGTTCTTGCCAAGCAAGTGGATATCAAGGGAAACTCTGGAGATAGTTTCAAACAGAGTGGTGAAGATGTTTGACCACACTGGGTGGATGGGCTTCGCTGAGACGAAAGGCCCATGGCTGATGGAGGCATACGCTGAGTTCTGGAGCGACGCAAGGGAATTTGATGATGGCATTGTTGGCACTATTGACAACAAAGAATACATCATCACAGTGGACACCATTGCTGAGGCTGGAAACTGCAAGGATGAATGGCGCTTCTATAACCCCAACTAGGTGAAGAATGAATCAGAGGAGCATGTTGACAAAATCATCTATTTAAAGAAACCCAACTCTGAAGATCCCAAGTCCTTCAGATCTGGAAAACTCGCTCCCACTGCAAGAATCATCCATAACCTCCTCTATAATATCTTCACGCCAAGGATTGGTTCAAGGGACAATGTGAGTGTTCGAGACAGATTCTGCATTTTCTATTGTCTGAGAAAAGGAAGAATGAGTCTCTCACACATCATTCTTGACCATTGGAGGAGTGCTTTGAAGAATAGGAACATTCGTAGGAAAAGTAGCATTCCCTATGCCACTCTCTTCACAAAAATCATCATTAACCAAGGGTTTGATACCACTGACGTCGTCTATCACCCTGAGGGAAAAGAAGTGAAAGCAAGCACCTTTGCAAAGATGCATCTATCTCCAAGCTTCTTTCCTCACTCACAAACCCAAACACCATCCCAAACAGAACCCAAAACACAAACCCAAACACCGTCCAAAACTCAAACCCAAACACAAGCTCAAACACCAAACCAACCTCAACCTCCTCCTTCTATGATAATATCTGAAGTTCCTTTTGAGGATGTTCTTGAGGAACCTCTTAAGAAGAAGAAAAGGACTATCAGAATCAAGCACACTGGTGCTAAAACAAAGACACAGACGGTATCCCCAAGTGAAGTCGAAGGGGTCATCATTCCGTCTGAGAAAGTTCCGTCTGTGAAGATACTAACAGACGAAGAAAAACAAAGGAAAGAAGCAGAAGGAAAAGCAAAAGCTAGGAAGCTTGCGCTTGAGAAAGCTGCTAAGGGCAATGAGAAGATGAAACAAAAATTGGCTTCTGTCGTTGTTGGAGAGACAGAAGAGGAAAAATAACTCAAAGAGGCTAGAAGAGCCTCCATCTTGCTCGAAGCTGAAAGACAAAGGCTCTTTCAAGAAAGCATTAGGGGCATTGGATCGTCTGAGGGACCACCTGCTCAATCAACCTCAGAGGTCATGGACAGTGAAGAGACTGCCCAGATCCAGAAAGACAACGCCCAACTTGCGGAGGAGTTAGAAACTATGTTAAATGAAGAAGCCTCTACAATGGAGGTTCTTCCATCTATAACACTCCCAGACGAACAAATGACAACTCCTTCTGAGCCACTTGTTGCGTCTCCGCTAAATGCTTGCCTAGCACATACGTTACTTGCTGCGTCTGAGGAAGCATCCCACGCACAGACGATGGAGATTCCGTCTGAAGACATCATACTTGTTGAAGATGCAAGTTCATCGTCTGATGAAGAAGATTCTAGAGTGGATGCATCAAGGGGAATAGTACATGCTGAAGTACTTAATCCAGAAGACTTACCCCCAAAGCGCAAGATTGACTATTCGTTCCTAAACGAATTAGTCATGCGAAGATATGAAGAAAGCACTTGCGCTGACAGACCAATCAAACCTGATTGGGTTATTGGAGCGAAGATTGATGAAGTCTCCAATTTTGCTGAATCGTCTGAGTCTGCTCAATTAGCAGACGATGAAGACCTGTATATAAAGAATACACCATACATAGAGCTGAAGAACCCTTATCAGTACAGAGGAAAGAAGGGATTCCAGCTGGGGAGATTTGTCAACCCCATTATATACAATAAGTCCTTGAAGCCAGCTGATTTTGATGAAAATGCTGTTTATTCTCCAGAGGAGCAACGCAACTGGTTGAAGCGTTTGCCCTGGGACACTCTGGCTAATTTAAATATCAAGGGACTAGAAAATATAAAGGCATATAAGGATCATCTTGCTGCGTCGGAGATTGAAGGACCAGCGCTTGGTTATGAACCCCACATTCCACAAAGAAATAATCCAAAGTGGAGGTTGCGATACGAGATCAATGCACCAGTTTTTCATCATTGTACAAATGGTGATATTGACTCTCTCCGCTATGAGCCGAAAGATTGCAAACACTGGCATCTTGACGCCATAGATCGCCATGATCCAATGCCATTCACAATTCCTCTCAATCAAACAGAGTATGTTGGTTTAGGCCACTTTCTAGGAATTGTGCTCCCATGGACGAGGCCCCACTGCTCTAGGATCAGCCCTCGCTACTCCATCCTCCTAAATGAGTATGAAGACCCTGAAGATTTTGCCCACTCCCTTCCTGAAGATTACAATATACCTTTCGCATTGATGGCCAAAGCATATCGAAGGGAAGCAAAGGAAAGAATCATATCTATCTCCCACGTCGATCGTCAAGCTACGAAGGATAGAAGATATTGTCCCTTCATGATGGGTTCTCAGTTTTCTTCTCTGGTGACGGACTAAACAAAATACTCTATCGTCTTAGACAGAAAAAGACCATGCTTGGTTAGATATCTAGCTAAGGAAAAGGAAAAGAAGGTTTCGTCTGTAGCTGACCACTGCTCTGGAACCATCTTTGATGAAGACTCTTCCGTCTGTGGCAGAATGTTCCCTGGTAGTGCATTTGTATATTCTTAGGAACAGCCACTGCTTGAAGTATCTATACCAACCAAGTGGTATACTCATCAATGGGACCAGACCTTCTCTGCCTACATTGTTCTTCCACTGTTCACACTACATCTGAAGAAGAAAAAGCCAATGCTTATCATTTATGATAGTGAACCTTTTGTGGAACTACCTCAAACACCAATGGTACAACTTGAAGATTTGGTGGAGGTTGATAAAGCTCATATTGAAGAAGCTGAGGAGTATAAGACTCTGAAGCGCAAATATGAGACTTTGGAAGAAGATTGTCAGCACTTGAAAGCAAAGAACAGAGAACTTGAAGAAAATCACGCTTCTCTATCATCTCAAGTGCAGCAGCTTACAGATGTTGTCATGACCCTGCTGAACAAAAAGCCAAAACCTTCTTCTTGATCAGAGTTTTGATGATCACAGCCCAAGGGGGAGAGAAAAGAAAGCATAATCCAAGGGGGAGAGCCTAATCCAAGGGAAAGAAGAAAAGGAATAAGGGTAAGCATCGTCTGAGGGGGAGTAAGAGCAAACAAGAACGAGGATGTACCGTCTTAGGGGGAGTAAGATTGTTGTAAAATTTTTTTAGTATAGAATATACAATGTAATTTTTATTATTTCATTTGTTATCATATACATTGTAATTCGTTATTATTTTCTGTTTTGAATACCATTGTAATAATCTGATTACATCACATTGATGTAACAAACATTTATAAAGAGGTATTTCTCAGAAAACATCGTCTTGATGTAAATCTGGCTTATAAAACTGTTGTTTCTGTCTAACCATGTCTTATGCAGAATTTCGTGGTATGGTCTGTAATCATCAAAAAGGGGGAGATTGTTAGATCAAGGAAGATTAACACCTCAAGATTTTGATTATTACAAGACAGACGAAATCAAGCTATCAAGACCTGCTAAGACGAAACCAGCTCAGACAGAAGATGGCCCTTCAAAGTTTGAAGTGTTGCGTTTGTCCATAAGCCAAGACATCAGACGGAACGTGCACAGACGGAAGAAGACTGTCAAAGCTAAAGTTTCCGTCTGTCCAATAGTGAAGCCTTAAGACGAAAGGATGAAACGAAACAACTTCAACTGATTACACATTTTGTCTATCCAAAAGTGAAGTCAAGATTGGAGTCTCGCGCCAAGATTTAAAATCTAAAGGAGTCATTATGAGAAGAATCCAAGATCTGTATGGGGATCTGCGCTTTCACATCCAAAGTCAAAAAGGTCTCTACCTTTTTGTCACATCTTTGTACAAGTCAGTAAAAGGAACTGCGCACGTAATTCAGTCCGAGATATCCGCTGCAACTCTCATCTATCAATCAAGGACAACTGACAACCTTTTTGGAAAGTTCTCAAGAAGATTTCCAACGACTCTCAACGGCATTCAAATGAGTCTAACGGCTATTTGAAGAAAATGCCTATAAAAGGACTTCACCACGACCAGAACAAGTGGGCGAATACGCTTATCTTCATCTATCTCTTAAGGATTCGCTCAAATCTGTGATAGTGCTTTATTGTAAACACCTCTCTGCGTAGAGGAAAATTTTTTTTTTGTAAAACATCTTTCAAAGTCCACTTGTGTGGGATTTTAGCCTGAGGAGGCTGTGTTCCAAAGAATACCTCTTGTAATAGCCTGTTGGAGGTGGGTTCAAAGAATACCTTGTTGGTTTAGCCTGAGAAGGCTGAGAGCAAAGAATATCTGTGTATAACCAGAAGTGGCTGGGATCAAAGAATACTTGTAACCCTTTCACGGTTGGTAGTGAGCGGTTGCTGGGTAACTGGACGTAGTCTTGAATAGATGAACCAATATAAAAATAACTGTGTTTATTTTTGTTTCGTCTGATCAACTAACAGGGGATAATCACACTATAACGTCTGTTCATTAAAATCAATCTTTCAACATAAATTTTGTTTCGTCTGAACAGCTTTGAAACCCACAGACGAAAGGGATAAATTTTTTAATTAACACAATTCAACCCCCCTTCTTGTGTTTTATCTTTTACAATACCTAAATAAAAATTATTGTAATTATAATAGTCAATGATGTATATTATGGATTTACAGATCATCACGGACAAACTTTACCTGTAATAGGGGAAAAGTTGGATTATAATAGAGGAATGTATAATTTTTACTTAAATTTAATGTTGTAGTTATTTTGGATTAATAAGTGAAAGTGATATATGTTTATTTGGCTGTAAAGGGGTGGTTAGGAACGGTTTGGAATTTTGGTATGTGTAACTTGAATTTGAACTATGTTGTAAGTGAGTCTTTTGGGCATTGAACTTCTTGATTGGCCTTATTAGTTTTGGTTCCGCCATGTTTGTCTTAATCATATGAATAATTATTTTTGAAGTTTGATGGAAGTAAGAAGTAGAGTTATTAGTTGTAATGTTTAAATTGGGGCAAATAAATGATAC
The DNA here is from genome assembly GCA_026586105.1 of Hylodesmum podocarpum. Lineage (NCBI taxonomy): Eukaryota > Viridiplantae > Streptophyta > Magnoliopsida > Fabales > Fabaceae > Hylodesmum > Hylodesmum podocarpum. Next base: position 2,181,050 of record JALJEV010000730.1, on the reverse strand, counting down.
GGGTGCACATTTTTTTAAGTTTTTATAGCTGACGGGTTATTTACTAAAGAGGCGCCCCACTAGTCGGTGTCTCCACTAATCTAGGCGCTATAGCTTCTGCGCTTGCACTTTTATGACTTTAAGAAAAGAGTGATATGTTTGGTGGCGTATGCAAAATTCATAATTCGTGTGACACCTCCAATAAAGTTGTACACAGTTACTAACATGAAGGAAGGAGAAAATCATGGGAAGAAAAAAAAATTTGCACATGCAGCGGAAGAACTAACGCACAAAAAGGAGGAAGAAATTTTGGGAGGGGGGAAGAAAGAATTTTGTAAGGGAGGAGTAAAAATTGGAGAAAATAATAATAAACAAAGTACAGTAAATCAAGTAGAAAAATCTGGATAGCAATGGGAGAGGAGAAGTTTTACGCAACAAAAAAATGTTGCTGCTGGCGGGACTAAGAAGCAATAACTTGAAGGAAGAGTTTCGCAAAGATAGGAAACAATTTTATGAGGGAGGAAGAAGTAAATAGATAAGGAAATTAATTATTTTCGTAATGAAAATTAATTGTTCCACCATGTGATAGTTACTTTTCCCAACTGCTAACAGTAAAAACATTAATTGTTCTGTTGACTCGTGTCAAAATTCATAAGGCGCAACAGATTGGGGCGCTTTGCTTTTGATTGATCTACGTGGCCTTTCTGTTGTACTTAATGAAACTGTCCTTAACTATGACACCTACTTGCAGCTCCAGTCACACTCAAGGCACCTTGTGGCGTGACACCTTCTAGAAAACAATCCTAGATTTGTAAATAGTTTATAACTAGGCTCATTTTCGTGTTTTTTTTTCTAATTGAGCCTAGAATGGTTTTTTTTTTTTTTTGCCTTAGATTAGAGTTAGAATAACTTGTTTGTTATATTGAATATGTGAGGTTAGATTCTATGTTGATTTTGATGTTTGAATAAGTGAAGGATGGAATTTGACTTGGGAGGACTTTTTGAATTGTTGTGGTACTGTGTCTAGGTGTTGGGTGTGGCATGAAATGCTTACACTACAGTCAAATGCTTTACACATAGGGGTGATTTAGATTAGGTAGTTGCGTTGATAAATAGAAATGTGTTTTATGGTATTTTTTAATTGTTGTAATATGTTTTAGAGTATGGTCTAAAAATCCTTGAATGGATTAAGAGGCTACAATATGATTTATTCTAATGGAAGTTAATGATGCTTAAAGAAAGTGTAAGTGTTAGTTAAGGAGGGTAAAATTGTGAATCTTATAAGTTGAGTTTGTATTCTAATTTGAGTAGGACTTGAGTTCAAACTCAAATTTAAATGGAAGTTTTTAGGAAAAAAGGATTTGCAATTTGGATTTATAATCCAAGGAAATTTAAAAAGTTTGTTCGCATAACCAAGCATTTAGGCCATGTAACATGACATCATAATAGTTATTTGTTAGAAAACTCAGTCGGTTAATTTGATCATCCTGAATGAGGTCGGGCATTGTCCACTTTAGCGGTAACATCTCTATCTATAAAAAGCCCTTTCTAGGAGGAGAGCAGAAGCTCCAGCCTACCCATTACTCACTTGGCTAACTACGACACGGACTTCTTTCTTGTACAAGGATCATTTATGCACTATGACTTTCCTCGAGAAAAAATGGGGAAGATTCCTCTCATGATTCTTATTTATTTTATCCAGATATACATTGTACATGATGGATCTAGCAGAAGTCACTTCCATGATAATGATATGTAATCAAAATGTTTTATTGATTTGGAGAACATCTTATACTTCATTAGAGTAAAACGACATGAAAACATATAAAGAACTAGGTCCTAAATCCTTAAAATTAATTCTACCTTGCATCATATTTTTGTTATCTAATAGAGGTGAAAGTGCTTTCACCTAGGTGACAGATTTGTTGGTCTGGCAAGAAAATGCTCGGTTCTAACGTTTTATTGTCTAATAGATTCACTTTGGCTAAAAAATTATTACCTAAACAAAAATCTCATATTTCCAAAGTTGGATTTTAAGCTATATTTGATATTTCTTTCTTCCCTTTACTCTCATTTAGGGGTAATTTGATATAAAGAACTGTAGAAACTCAGGAAGATAAATATAGATTGTTGGATGAGGAACCTATGTAACATTATGAAATTTTTTTCCTTGTTTTGTTACATGTTTATGTAATTTAATTTGATTTAATTCCAATTATATACGCCAAAAACCTATATTAATTGTTTTAATATGATCTTTAAGTTTAGAAAAATATTAATTTAATTTTAGTTTTAAATTCTATAAATTTTAAGAATATTAAATTTTAAAATTAGCTTAATTGAAATTATGTTTATCCTTAATTAAATTATTAAATTCTAATCATAATTAGTATTATTTGAGTGTGTTGAAGTTGCCTAGTGAGTAAATGGTGTATATTTTTATATTTAAAATAAAATTTGAAGTTAATGATCTCTGAAATTTTATTAGGAATCAATAAAAATACACTTAAGTGCTTATTTTTACCTTTTCCCACTCTTTTGCCCTTAGTAGACATGACACCTTAGGTTTTGTTTTTCAAATGTCTGTTGCTTATTCATTTCCTACCAAGCCATCCCTGCTCGCCTATGCACCCTTGTATTATTTTTTTCTTCTCCTTTCCTTGTCTCTTTATCTTATTATTCTTAAAGGTTTCTCGTTCCTTTCATTCTTTCCTTCACTTTTGCAAAGCATCTCCTCCTTTATTCTTCCTTTGTGTAAGCAAAACCAGAACAGTTAGGAAAACTTTTGTTTGTTCATCATTTCCCTAGCTTCTTTTACAAGTTTTCTCCTTAAATAGTTAGAGTAAGTGCCCCATTTCTTCATTCTTTGTGTTTCTGTTGTAACCCATTCTCATTCTATTGGTGGCTAATTCAAAAACACCTTTGAAGGGTTAAAAACTCTATTCTCTTCCTCTTCACAAAACCCTTCTTGAAATAATGAGTTTTTAGTTGGGGTTTTGGAATCTTACTCCCTGCATTTCGTGCTCTCCTTCCATTTTGCAAGCTTTTCTTCTCATTTCAAGTACGGGTAGTTCATTGGTATTATTTAATGATTTTGTTTATGAGCATGCTTTGTTTTCTTTAAGAATGTATGTTGTTGAATTATGGTGTTGTGGTATTGGTTGTTATTATGAAAATGAGCACGAGTATTTTGGGATGTTCATGTTGTGGTGTGGAAACTATATTTGTGAATGTCTGACATTGTTGGGTTATGATTTTATTATTGGCTTTTAGCATGGATGAGTGCTTAAAATGTCTTCTTGGGTGACTTTTAGAATGTGGATTGACTTAGTATGTTGTGGAACTAATGTGGTGTTTTGTCCTTGAGAAGAAGAATGGCTGATAGATGGTTGGTGTCATGATTGGGTTGGAGTAGGGTCTAGGTGGAATGTAAGTAGCCTAGCTGAAAACACCTCAGGATTTGAGATCTTAATAGTTGACTTTTTCAATTAGGTATAATTAAACTAAAAGTCAATTCAGACAAGTTAGTATTTTAGACTTAGTAACACCTTTGGTTGAGTCCAAAGAGCTTAAAATTAGAAATTGACTTTGTAAAGCCTATAAAATTTTAATTTTGGTAAAATTGAGGTTTAAAGAGTCATATTTTGAATTAGATACTTTGGACTTGTGATAAACCCTCAAGCACTCTTGTATTAGATATATAAAAATGCTAGGATCCTTAAGGGGAGAGTTTGAGCATTGAAATGGGTTCTAAATTCACAAAAGGTAGAAAAATTTTACATCTTGGACTTATCATCTCACGCCGAACGTGAGCAATAATCGACGCCTAGCATGAGGTCCCTGATGGTCCTTGTGTAGTTCACGAACCCATGTCGAGTATGAACCTAGGCTGACGTTCAAAGTCAGGGTCTATAAAGTTTAGGAGTGCATTTGGAGGTCCATGCCGAGCGTGCCATGTAGATCATGCTCAACGTTGGCTAATCTCTTGAGTACCAAGCTAAGTGACACATGGTGGTGACGTTAAGCGTAAAGCCATAAAGACTTAGTGAGAGTTTCTGGACCTCCACGCTGAGCTTGGAAGGTGATTCACGCTCAGCGTGAGTCCCCTGATTCTTGTGTCATTCCTTTTCCTTTTTTTAGAGTGTCTTTATGATTAAGATGACTTTGTGCCCCCTTTCATCATATGTTGATGTTTATTTGATAGTTATTCCCATGATTGGTTATTGATGCGTGGATATGATGATTCATTGTTGGAGAAACATCTTGCATTTGTTTAAATGATTCAGGGGATTATGATAATCAATATTTTGTAAAATATGAGAGTGTGTGTTCACTATGTAAGATAAGTGAGTTGTCCATTTTGAATATATTCATGAGACATGAGTTTTGATGTTATAAAAATGGGTAAAGCCATCATAACATATTAATAAGTATATTTTGTGAAAAGAATGATACAATGAAACTAGTATATTAAGTCTCTTTTATATTAATTAGTATCTTTTTATATATATTATTTTAATATTTTCTAATTTCATAATAAATATTTAAGAATATAAATAAAAGTTATATTTAATATTTTATTAGTTCTAATAAATATTTTAAATTTTTTTTTTCTAAAGTATCATATAATATAAAAAAGGAGGGAATATTTAATTTTAATGTGATTATTTTTGTCGGGAATACCACGACTTCAAAAGAATTAAAATAAAATAAAAAATTCTCTTTATTACTTTTTCTTTGCACCCCTTTAGTTTCCAACGAACCGTGCAAGAGAAGAATACAAGAGAAAAAGAAAAAAATAAAAAAGAGAAAACATATTGAGAATTTAGACGCGACTCGCGAGAACATAAACGATAAAACTCATATTTTCAGAAAATGCAGTGAAAATAAAAACACAAGACGTGGAGTACAAGGTGAGAACTGGGTAGTGTAAGCCACACCCACTCTCACTCGTGCACGAAAACTGAAATTCCAAATAATCGCATATTATTTATTTATTTCTCAGCACCAACCGAAAAATAATAATAACATTAATTAAGAAGGCGTATTTTCCTATTTGGAGTGATTCCTTCACATTACGCTGCTCCACTCCACCAAACCGAAGAAGATTGATTCCTCTCTCGCAAGCAACAAGGTATCGAAAGCGCGATAGTGTTGTTCATTGATCGAGCACAAAAAAAAAAATAAAAGGAAAAAGAAAAATGGATGATGAAGTTGTTCAGCGAGTGTTCCATGAAGGAGGACGCGATTACTTTCAGCAACAGCCTTCAACTTCTTCGTCTTCGTCTTCCATCCTCCAATCGCTCCCTCTCCATGTGGTGTGTATATAAGTAGCATGCACCAATCTCATAATCGTTTTTTTTTTTTTTTTGCTTATTCTTGCTGATGCTGTCTAGGCTTTGCTCGCAATTGCTTGCAATTTGGATGAACCGAGTTTGGTGTATGTGTATATGCCTTGGAATTTTTGTTTTTCACCTCTTCCTCATTTTTAGGGTTCGAAGCTTCATTTTGTAGGCTGTGCCTTTTTTGGTTTCTAAACGATGAGCACATTTATAAGGTGAAAAGTGTAATTGATATACTTTTTGCGTGATAAGTTCTCTGTTATGTTATCTTAGATGAGAGAGAGGGATAGAGAGTTTTGCTTATTGTTATGGAACGATTTATATTTTGCAGCTTGAATGGTATTGTTGTTAGTGTATGTTGAACTTATGCATATGAAGGAGCACACTTAATTACCGAGTTGTAAAATTGATTCTAACATGATCAGTTCACTATTATCTTAGAATTGTGTATTTGTTTGTTTGCGTGTGATTTGTTGCAAAATTAATGCCATGAATTTTATTTATCAAAATGTCATTTTATTTTGTGAGTTTTTCCATGTTGTGTTGAGTGTAAAAAACTATTTTGAATTCGTCCAGGAAATGGTCATATTACTTTAGTGAAGTATTGTGGTTTAGTTTAATCCTTACACAATCTAATTCAGTTTTTTTTTTTAATGGTATTACTATTTATGTATATTGAACTTTTATATGCTTATTCTTGATTCATGAAATTTGCGGCATCTATTGCTAATATGTGGATGAATTGGTGCAGTCTTTTGATCATGGATATTATTTATTGGTAAAATCTATCCAAGAACTCCGAGAGAAAAAGGATGGCCTTGTTACAGTTGGCATTGGTGGTCCAAGTGGATCTGGTAAAACAAGGTAAGGTACTGACAGTGTTGTCAATGCTTTATTTTGAATATATTTGGCTGAAGTAAGGTGTATTCCATTGCCATAGTTTTTCCTTATTTGTTTTTTCAATTTCATGGTTCTTGAAGCTTAGCAGAAAAGGTAGCATCCGTTATTGGTTGTACTGTTATATCAATGGAGAATTATCGTGATGGAGTTGATGAAGGGAATGATTTGGACTCTATAGATTTTGATACCCTGATCAAGAATCTTGAGGTTTGCATTTGCTTCTCTACAAATTAGATATAGCAACTATAAATTAAGCCACCTTATTTTAAGTAATGCCAACACACACACACACACACACACACACTATTGAGTTTGAGACTGAGATTGAATGAATTGCATGGAATGCTTGAGGAGAATGGTTCCTCAATCACTTTATCTATAATGAAGTAATATCCTAATCTAATCTAGTTTGATACAATCTTATCTAATTTTATCAAACTAAAAAGAGAAACTTAGGAAGAAGATAATAACATGAATAGATAAAACATAGAGATGAAACAAAAATATATCTCAACACTCGCCCTCAAGTTGGAGCATATAAATCAAAATCAACCAACCTGGAACAAATGTAGGATATCCTTGGAAACAATGGTTGAGATGGAAACAGTTGCTGAAAAAGACGGTTCTTGACCAAATCGAACCATAGGGCCAACAATTGCTTCAATGATAACAAAGATGTGCATCTAGTTCAACCATATGGGTCAATGAGTGTACGACAACTAAAACCAGCAAGCTTAACCTCCTAATAAAATCATAAGCTATCAAAGCTTAATCATCAATTGCATAAGTTAAAGGTATTGCTTAATCACTCAAGACAAAAGTTAAAATACAATCTCAATGCTTAACCACCATACAAGGTAGAATCTGAAACATCAAAGTCAAATAGGTAGAGCTTAACCATTGAGCAGAAGTCATAAATCAAGACTTAACCACTCAACAGAAGCATCCATGCTTAACCACTTGAAAGGTAAATCTGTCTTCATTGAGGAATTTTCATGACAGTTTAGCAACAATTTGACCCACCAAACCATATAGCTTCAGTAGTAATACACTACCAAAATCAGTAGCAGCAAGGAAGAAGCTCTAAACCAAATCTTCATCCACTAAGCATGAGAGTAACCAATTGAGATCATGAAAAGTATCAACGGAGCACATACCACCAAATGACACTAATAATGGAGAGCTTCATGAATATCATAGTAAGAACACTATGCGCAATAGTGAGGCAACAAACTGATGTAGCCAAAAAATTGTGCTCATTAACAAAATAATCACTGAGAACCTTCAGTCACAAGCTTCAAAATCAGAAAATAAAGCTTTCATTCCAACTCTCACACCAAAATAAAGCTTGAAAATGACAGCACCATGAGTGTTGCTTTGAGGAGGTACCCAACCATCAAAATTGAATTCAAGACCCCCCCTCCCAAAAAAATGGGGAATTGAAAAATCAAGGTTGAAGAATGGCATGTTCAGATCCAAGAGCAATGACAGAGGTGACAGAGGTGAGGAAACCAATGACAATGGATGATAATTGAGGCAATGGTGGTAGGTGCATGTGCGATCGATGACCTGAACAATTACAAAGACTATGACATCGTTAACAATTATGATTTGAGACAAAGCCATTGATGGTGGTTGTTTGTCATTGATTTAGGGTTTTCTTTAGAACAATGTAACGAGATGAGAAAAATGTGGACACCAAAAATAGAATGAAGATGAAAGAAAAGAGGAATGAAAAAAAAAAGGGAGGAGCAAGAAATTAATTTGTTCATGAAGATGGCTTTGATACCATATTGAATTAGAGACTAAGATTGAATGAATTGCTTGAATTACATGGAATGCTTAGGGAGAATGGTTCCTCAACCACTTTGTTTATAATGATGAAATAGGATAGGATATCTTACTGCAATCTAGTGTTTGGTGCATCAACATGATATGATTTGTTTACATAATCCTTATCTTATGGATATAGTGTATTTCTTATCCTAAGGGAGGGGTTGGGTTAGAATGTAACAGGATAGGATAATACCACCCTATTGCATCGTTATCATTGTCGTTGTCACTGTTATAGACCCCATTATCATTGTTATTGTTGCCACCACCACCCCCATTATCATTGTTATTGTGGCCATCACCACCCCCATCACCACTATCACTGTCATTGCCGCCATAGTAACCATCACAATCATTATTATTGTTATCGTCATTGTTATTATCATCTGTCATAGTAAGCACCACCACCATTGTCACTGCCATTTTATCATTGTTGTCATTACCATTGTCACTACCATCATCGATGCCACCATTATCATCACCGTTGTCGCCACCATTGCCATCATTATCAACACCGTTGTCGCCACCATTGCCACTACTACCACCACCCTTGTTGCTATCACTCTGCTATCTTTGCCACCACTATTGTTATCATTGTCCTATTATTATTGTTGTTGTCTTCATCACTATTACGATTGTTGCCACCACCTTCATCGTAGTTGTCATTGTCACCACCATTTCACCATATCCATCACCATTGTTGGCACTATCCTATCACTATTATTATCATTAATGTCATTATCATTGCCGACATCATCGTCACAATAGCCACTACCACCACCATTGCTAACCACCATCTCATCATTATTATTATCAATATTGTCAGCACCACCACCATTGTAGCTATAGTCTCCACCATTGCTTTCACAATAACCACCACAACCATTATCATTATCACTATCACTTTTGTTATTGTTGCTGCCAATATAAAATCTTATTAAATCTAGTTTGTATCTTGCTGTATACCAAACACAAGATAGGATTAAGGTTTATTCTGCTCTGTTCTCTTCCTATTTATATATCCTATCCTATACTATCCTATGCTGACCACCAAATCGGCCCTAAAAATAGAAACTTAGGAAGAAGATAATGACATAAAAAGATCAAACATAGAGATAAAACAAAAATATATCTCAACATAGTATATATATATATATATATATATATTTATTATGTTGAGATATACTTTGTTTTATCTCAATGTTTTATCTCAATGTTTTATCTGTTAATGTTATTAAATTCATTTTAATAAGGTAATGTATGAGTCAAGATTTGAACCCTTGACCACGTGTTTAAGAGAGTTCACGCCACTCAAACTAACTACTTGTTGGTTAAAAATTGACAAATTAAGTAAATTACTTTACCATACCTAAAGTTCTGGTCTGGCCTTTTGTTAAATGGTCCTGATGTGTTTGCAAGGCTGTTATTTACTAAGTGCTTAAATTTTATGCTTTAGTTTTTGGCCTTCTGTAGCTTTATGTGTTATTTAGTAAATGCAACATTCGGGAGATCTGATTCTGACAAAAACTAACAACACCAAAAAATAAATAGCAAAAAGAAATAAAAATGAATATGAAGACATTTGTTGTCTCTGGTTTATCTAGTTGGATTGTTATTGAAGTAATTATATGCTTGTTTTCTTTTGGACTGAAACAGATTAGATTGTGCCAATTTAACATGTACTGTGTAGGACTAGCTTATGGTTTTAGTAAGAAATGCAAATGACCTATGTGTTGATCTGGGAAAGTTTTTCTTTTTGTTTGTACTTTGTTAATGGGTTTTTCTGTTTCAATTAGGATTTGACGAAAGGCAATGATACATTAATCCCTGAGTTTGACTATCAGCAAAAGAAGCGTGTTCGTTACAAAGTGATAAAGAGCACTTCATCTGGGGTGGTAAGCTAAAACAATTGTAGTTTTGGAGGAGTTCTGCGCTTTTTATGTATTTATCTTCTTGTACAATTGTTTTCAGGTAATAGTTGATGGCACATATGCATTGCATGCAAAACTGCGGTCTTTACTGGATATTCGAGTTGCTGTGGTAAATTTTTTTAATATTGCAATAATTTTATGCCCTTCATTATACTATCAATTGTTTATAAGTAGTATCAAAATAATACAGAGCATATACTTTTGATAAATCAGGTTGGTGGTGTTCATTTTAGTCTGCTTTCTAAAGTTCGCTATGACATTGGAGATTCTTGTTCACTGGATTACCTTATAGATAGCATTTTCCCATTATTTAGGAAACACATTGAGCCAGATCTTCATCATGCACAGGTTGGTCCTGCTCTTGTTCTCACCTCTAAATTTCACATCTAATACTTTTATTCCTCTGCCCTTTTTTGACAGATCAGAATTAATAACAGCTTTGTCTCATCATTCAGAGAGGCAATCTACAAGGTTAAATGCAGAAGCAAGGTGTGTCTACACCTATACTTTAATGCTAATGATTGTTTTCCTGTATGTGGATTTATTTTTCTGATTAGTTGTCTTTTAGTAATGGTGCAAACTGCAAACAAGCCTGCCTAGCCAAGTTGAGCACTTGAAGTTCAAGCTTGACTTGTGAACAAGAAAAGTTGCTCATGCATAACTCAATTATTTAGATGAGCTAAATTAAAAGCTTGAGCTTGACCTGTTTAGAAATATGAAGTTTTAAGCTTGACTCATTTATGTCTTGAATATTTTTTCACTTTTATCAAATTTCTCCTTGAATTCGTTTTTAACTTAATCAAATATGAATGGAGATGGTAGATTTTTTTTTTTTTTTTTTACAAGTTTAATGGTTGCTCATGAATCAGTTATTAGAGATTGGTAGAGAAAGAAAGGTTTAACTTGGAGTTCTTGATTGTGGTTGAAACAACGCGAGCGTGGATAAAATCTGCATGTCCTATTATTGTTTTATTTTTAAACTATGTAATCTCTCAATTTAGAATAACTTTTGTGAATATCTTTGAGTCTTATTCTTCTAGTTGTCTTTTTTCTTTCTGTTTTACTGTACAAACTCAGTTTTTAACTTTTAAATTTTGTGGCAGTCTTTGGATGGACATTCAAGTTTTTCTTTTCAAGAAAATGAAGGCCAGACAGATAAGTTAGTATTTTGGATGTGAGAAAAATGAGTTTGGTGGTGACCAGTGTTTTTTTATCTAATATGTAAAATTTAAAATACATTTGCTGAAAATTTGTCTTGTTTTCAGTTTTATCGAAATGTACCTTAGACCACCTTCAGCTAGTGAAGAAGCAAAGATAAATGATTGGATCAAAGTGCGGCAGTCTGGAATCAGATATTATTTATCACTTGGTGACCAGAGGATTGTTGACAAGAATTTCATTATCAGGCCTAAAGCTGAATTTGAGGTATGAATATTTTCCATTTCTTTGCATCTTATTCTTTTTCTTTCTCCTGATAACAAAACTATAATAAACATCATGAGTGGGATGTATCTCATGCACAAAATTACATAAAGGATATAGCACTGAAACACTGTACCTTTCCGCTAGTTAAAACCTGCTGATATCAAGCAGGCCTGGATGTTTATCCACTGTCTGTGCTTAAAAAATTTGGGGTCTTGGAAATTGTAAATGTGATCTTCAAACTTAGTAGGCCACATTAAAATAGTTAGCAGTTGACTTGCTAAACATCTTACTTGTGCCCATCGGCCCTTCCCTTCACTTAGATGATCTCCCTTTCAATAATGCTAGGAAATTGGAACTTAAGGGGCCGATTGTTTCATGGAATATTTTTACATTTCTGGGAATGTTATTCCTAGGAATATAACATTCGGAAAACATTCGAGTAAATTTAAAAAAGCTTTTTCGTAAATAAAAGGTACCTAGGAATGTAAATTTATTACTGTTTAACAAACACACGAATAAGTATTCTCACCTCATTCTCAGGGATACAAAAAATATGATTTGAAATAAACGCCTCCTGAAGGAATAAATTAGCATCCTTCCTAGATAGCAGCACTATTCAGTATGTAAATTTTGGATAGCTTCATCATTGGACTGAAATTAGAGTGTCAACATATCAATGCCTATATTTTGAGAACCACTGCAGTTTGAATAATTAGGATAAGAGGAAATCATTGTGTACTATTGAAGTATTACAGGATAAATTTCTTTTTGTCAGGAAGAATTTATACAGGAATTCAGAAAGTGGAGATTTGAAATTAAACTATTTTGTTTGTGCCGTCATTTACATGGTGGCTTATTTGTTATTAAGATTGATTAATTTGGGTTTGGTTCCTGTTCCTTGCACTCTTCGTAAACTTGTAATGTACTTTGGTTATGCTTATGCCTCTTAGCTTTTTCTTCAGTTGAACTTGTTATCCATCGAGGAAAAATGGACCGACACTTTTTATAGCAGATTTTGGTTTGCTTTTTATGATTTAATGTTTGAACAGGTTGGTCGAATGACATTGGGTGGATTGTTGGCTCTTGGGTACACTGTTGTGGTTAGTTATAAACGTGCATCAACAAATGTCAATAATGGCAAGGTTTCAATGTCTTTGGAAACCATTGATGTTCTTGGTGAAACATTCATGGTGATGAGAGGAACTAATAGAAAGGTATCTATTTTTTTCTTATCACACTAGATTATGTTGCATTTGAAATCCATATTCTTAGACTGCATTTACTCTTCAATTTTAAGCTACTCATCAGCCATCATGTTGATTTTTTTGCAAATATTCTTATTGTAGATTTCATTATATTTCCTGTTGATTACTTGTTCATGAGTCTAGTAATAATATAAAGGAGGGTTGGTGCTATGTATCACATTTTAAATACCTTGTTTTCTTCTCAGTTTTTGGAGGGTTTCTGACTCACTCTAAACTCCTTTTTTTTTAAACAATTTCTTATATGAAAAGCTTTCCTTTATTCTCACACAGCATGATTGTTTATTTTCTTCCAATTATATTAAATACCATTTTTTTGTTTTCCATGTTCTTTGCTTTCTGCTCACTCTCATTAAACCTTTTCTGGTTGATAATATTTGGAGTCACTTATCTGAAAGATGGAAAAAAAATAATTCTGCAGACTGTTGGAACAGAAGCATTAAGGATGGGTATTAATGGACCTTGGATTACTAAATCATATCTGGAAATGATTCTTGAGAGAAAAGGTAGGGATTTGGATGCTCTCTCTTTTTGATACAGTTTATGCACATGTAATTTATTCAGTTACTTTTCTTACATGTGATGATGATGGCTAATATAGGAAAATTTGTTTAATTTGAGGAGTTAGTACAACATTTGGTCAATTAGCTTCAAAATGACTTGAATTGTCTATCATTAGGTTATCTTAATTATCAAGTTAAAAACAAAAATAATTTCCATATGTTGCATCACTTTGTATTTAATAGTGAATAATGTGCTTGTTTCTCCTTCTCACTTCCACATGCAGGTGTACCTCGTCTTAGTACACCACCACTTGTGTCTAATACAACTGTGGACGGTAGTCAAGAAACAATGATTGTTGCACCAAAACCAATTCGTGTTACTCCTAACCTTGTTACTGGACTCGAGGATTTATCACAGCCGTGGACTCGATCCCCAACAAAATCTAAAATGGAACCTGTTGTGGCTGCATGGAATTTCATTTCTCCAGATTCCTCCCAGCCTGACAACTCAGTCCTAGGTATTTTTCATTGAATTGGAGGATGTAGCTAATTTTGGAGATAATTTCCTGCAAGCGTACTTAAGATTCCCTTTATATCAAGACTTCTCTCATGAAGCAACCACAGATCCTTCATCTTTCAGGGATAGTATTAGACTTGCTCCAATGCCTGATTCATATGACTTGGATAGGGGATTGCTTTTGGCAGTTCAAGCAATTCAAGTAAGGAGCAGAGGCTCGGGAATTTCTTCGGTGCCTTATGTTTTAAACTTTACAATTTTATAGGACATTCATATTTATATGTTTGATGGATTCCTATATGCTTATTTGTCTTTGTTCCAGGCATTGTTGGAGAATAAAGGTGTTCCAGTCATAGTTGGAATCGGTAATATGGACATTTGTTAATACTTTATCTTCCTTCCTTTGTGTGTGGTTGGGTCTCTTTTCCTCTCCCCCCCCCATTTACCCAGATTGGATTCACGTGTCTCTGTTTCTTCTTGATTGGGATTCCCTCAAGTCAAGAAAACGTGCACAAAATCTTCCCTGTGAAGTTTTAGCTTTCATATATTAAAATGTTAATAAAACATTACCACAGAAATATTTAAACCACTGGATCTTGAATGTTTCCTGGCAGTCACTTTGCTGACTGCAGGGAATCCAAATCCTTCCCAGTCCCCTTTCCCACACCTTCAATTAGAAAATGACAAGTGGTTAAAATTTAATACTCTCTCTCTTGCTTGTTAAATTTTTTTTTGCCGAAGTATCTTTTCTATTTGGGGAGATAGGGAATGACAATAAATGGGGACAAGTGAGTAAATTCCCATTTACACATGAAATGCTCCCAGCACATTGCTGTCTTTCTTTGCCACATGGTACAGAGTATACAACTAGCTGTATCACAGAAACAAAAAATGGAATAATATCTAAATGTATATAAGGAGGCATTTCAAAAGAAATGGGATATGGTTTAAGGTGAAGGCCTTGTCAATAGCTACTGAACAGTATGAGGTCAATTTTGCTGAACCAAGATAGGCCAATCTCAAACTTAGCTTAATAAGTAGTGTATTCCATTTTCTTGGCTCAAGCTCAGGTCACCCTAAGCTCATGAGCTACTGAAGTTTAATAAGTCCATCTTGAGCCTTGTATTAATCAAATATTTTAGGCCCAAAAATTTCAGCTTGAATTTGTATATAAAAATCATTTCGGCCCCTTTTTCTTTTGGTTACTGATTTATGGAATAGTGAATTTTATTGAATTAATTTTCCTTCCTCAATGTCTCAAAGCTTGCATATTATATATAACAACTGTAGTTCTGAAAAAATCACTGATCCTGACGAAGATGTGTTTTTCAGGAGGTCCAAGTGGGTCTGGAAAGACAAGTTTGGCTCATAAAATGGCAAATATAATTGGTTGTGAAGTAGTTTCCCTGGAAAGCTATTATAAACAAATAAAGGATTTTAAATATGATGACTTCAGCGCACTTGATTTATCTTTGCTATCAAAGGTAAGGTAATTGAATAGTTAGATGCAGTTGATCGGGTTACTCTGCATGATAATTGATTGATGTTGCACCTTCATATATATAATTTCTGTATATAAATGGATTTATTCCTGCTGAGAATTGAACCTTTTTTAATACATTTTTAACATGATGATCATGTCAATTCTGTGTCACTACCTCTGGTTCCTATTAAACTGTTCATTGCCTCCTGTTCCCATTAATTCTGTTCATTACCTCTGGTTCCCATCTTTCTTGGTAGTATCTCTTACTTTAAATGCTTGGTTAGTCAAAGATTCTGGATATTTTCAACCATATTACTAATGAATTACTTAACATTCTCATTCTTGAATCCCTTGCAGAATATTGATGACATAAGAAATGGTCAAAAAACAAAAGTACCCATATTTGACTTGGAAAGTGGTGCTCGGAGTGGTTTCAAGGAACTTGAAGTTTCTGAAGATTGTGGAGTGGTCAGTTATTAAACTAGTTTCCCAGTGTTTGAAATTTGTTGCCTCCATTATAACTTTGCTTGTGAGATTTAGTAAAATAGCTTGAAGTTGAATCATTTTATTTTTACAAACCCCAAGAGAACATATCTTAGTAGATTCTGATTTCAGTGCTGATGTAAATACTAACATGGTAATGGAGCGATAGCCATTTTAGCTGTGAATAGCCAACCTTTCCAAATGCAACTGCTATTAGGTGCCAATGTAGGATTTTTATCTTTTCTTTAATTTTAAAAGCTCAAGTGCAAGCTTGTTTGGACCTTTTGCTGGTATTATAATTTAACTAGAAGAATGGAAAGCAAGAATTGAACTCCTGATTACTTGGTCAAAGAAGTTTGTTATCATGTCAGTGGATAACTTTCCCAAAAGATTAAGCTATCAGGTGTAGCCATGTCAACTTTGGGGTGGTATTATCTCTAACATTTGTTTGATGGTATACCATGTTTGGTCTGGCTATTTTTCTGAAGTAACCATGCCAATAAATATCCTTCATAGCTTGCTGGCTATGATGTTATGTTAGAATTTGCTTCCTTGAAATCAAATTACTATCAATCTGGTAAAGGGAGTCATTGTTACACCAAGATACTAACTGCAGTATGGTATGCTTGCTGCATCCTTGAAATTCCATGTCACACTTAGGTAGGGTGTATAGGAATTGATTTGTCCCAGAAAGGGACTCTATACAACATTTACACTTCACATCTAATGAGTGGTCTGTACCCACTTTTCACTTGTTTCCTGTTTTCTCACAAATCAAAGACGACAGAAAAATGGAGTACATATATGCATGATAACTTAACATTATATATTGTTGGTCTGTGTGCAGAATTCCTGATATAGTTGCTAGTCATGTTATACTAGTTCTGCATTCTATTTTTTCAATGTGGTTCGTGAGAGTCTATCTGTTGATTTTGACCAGATTATATTTGAAGGCGTCTATGCTTTGCATCCTGATATTCGAATATCACTTGACTTGTGGATTGCTGTTGTAAGAATGAGTCTCCATCCATCTTTGAGGACCCTTTTCTGTTTCATTTAATTTTTATTTGTTATTGTTGGGGCTAAAGAAAGCCCATCACTTTGATTTTCTTATTTGAAACAGGTTGGAGGTGTGCATTCGCATTTGATTTCACGAGTTCAAAGGGATAAGAGTAGAGTGGGATGTTTTATTTCCCAAAATGAGATCATGATGACTGTGTTTCCTATGTTCCAGCAGCTTATTGAACCTCATCTTGTTCATGCACATGTTAGTGGATAGTGTGCTTCTCACTGCTATATTTTTAATCCCCTTCTATATTTTAAAACTGCCTCGGAATTAACTGTTAAACTTGATGATTTTAGATTTCAGTTTCAGTTGAACCATTATCAATTCCATGTACACAAGAACTACACTTCCTTACCTTTTATAATGCTCTCTAAGTATGTCTACTTTATAACAATATATAATTCTGTTAATCTTGAGAAATAATTTGGCTTCATCCATGATTACTGGCACTGTAGTAACAATATAAAACTTAGTTATTTTAGTTTTATATTTATAGTCCGCCCTTTCTATTTGATGCTTTCACCTGTCACCTCTTGTTGCAGTATTGTCTTAGTTTTCTTTTTATTGTAGATAGTGAATTGTTGCTTTTGGAGAATCAGTGGATAAATGACACATCATCATTTAATGTTGACTTGCAGCTTAAAATTCGAAATGACTTTGACCCTGTGCTTTCTCCCGAGAGTTCATTATTTGTATTAAAGAGTAACAAAAAAGTAAGATTTATCTATATTTATGTGTGTTTTATGTGACAAGGTTCTGTTCAACATCTTTACTGAAGATAGCGATAAATAACAGGTAGCATATCAAGATATTGTTGCGATTCTTGATTCAGCAAAATTTTGCAGTTCAGTACAGAAATTTATTGATATTTATATAAGGCTTCCTGGGATCCCCTCTAATGGGCAGTTGAGAGATAGTGATTGTATTCGAGTAAGAATATGTGAAGGCAGATTCGCATTGCTTATACGAGAGGTTGGGAGTATTTTTCTCTTTCCATTTTTTCCTTGATATTACATGTGTCATTTTGATGATTCATTTTATTTGAAAAATTTCTTGTTATCTTGTACACGTGTCAGCCTATCAAAGAAGGGAACTTCATCATTCAGCCTAAAGTGGATTTTGATATTAGCATTAGTACCGTTGCTGGTCTTCTTAATCTTGGGTAAGCTACAATTAAATACAAAACAATATAATCCTATTATAGATCTTTGGTAAATGTACGATTACTATGTTTGATGGATTAAGTTGTGATGTTCATTATTTATATTACATGGTAGTAGAATATCATCTTGATTCTTATTGATGATAGGGTTGGAGGTTGTGATGCTAACCATTCCTATTCTGGTTGTGCCTTTTGTGTTTGGTCATCTAGAGGAAAAATGCTGCATCAAGGCCAATCATCAATCTAAAATTGTAGATATTGCTTTGATTGTCTTAAATGACTCATCTGACAAGGTTTTCCCCCTGCTATTGAGTTGCTTGGGTATATTTAACTAGTGGAATCCATGCAGTTAGTTACATTTGTCTCAGTTTGCTAAGTCCCCTGCCCAAAATAGTTTCCATCTCTGGAATCTCGGATTCTTCATAAAGTGCTTTTGATTGTATGTTCAGTAGCAAATCTCCTTTCTCATGTTGAAATTATAGGTTTTAGGTATTGAGGGAGAAAACTGAGAGAATGGAGACTAAATACTATAAAGTTGATGTTGACTTGATATGATATGATACCCATTTATTCGTGTGCTAGACACTTAATACTAATTAATTAGAAAAATAAATCATGAAGAATAAGGAAATATATAAACTATTGACTGATTCCTGAAATGCCTTTCTGGATATTCCTTAATGTCCCACCTTTAGTAAGCACCAATATCAGTGTTTGGCAAATCCTTTCCAGCGAAGGGGGTCCAAGCATGTCATATCAACACAAAATGTATGGGATAATTCAATGTCACTTTAGCCAATGGATCCCAATGTCAAACTGCCATTGAGAAGGAAGAAGCCACTAATAGACCTTGGTATATGTAGAGATCTTGCTGGTAACTCAACTATCTTATAGTAACTATACCAGATATTAGCCACTGGGCATGTGGCCAGTCTGAGCAGTTTCTAGTGAACCAATCGATCATTGAAAAAAATATGACATGAAAGGTGTACGGAAAGATGAATCAGTCCTGAATCATTGTTCTCAAACTGGTGCTGGAGTTGGATGCGCTCATGTTCTATTCTGGTATATAGATCTGAGTAGATGTGGTAGCACACAATTCTTGAAAACCATTTTTCACTCTATCACTTCCTTTGTTATTTATTTGTTTGATATATAGTGTATTTATGGATCTTCATTGATTTATTGATTAGTAGCACTTTCTGTCAGGTATCAAGCAGTTGCTTACATTGAAGCGTCTGCATTCATTTATCAGGATGGAAAGGTCACATGATTTATCTTATGACTTACATTTGACTGAAACTACATGTTTCCATTACTTAGTTGATAGAGTTTTAGAAGATGGAGATGAACTTGTTCCTGATTTTATTTTTCCCAGTTCCCTACTTCCCTAAACTTTGGCTTACCTCTGCACTATGGGGACCCAACTTGTTTTCATAAACTGAATTTTATAATGAATTCTGTTCACTAGAACTTGAGATGAGATTTAGATTACAATTATGAATTCTTGAACTGTTAACCATGTGTTGATAGCTATGCTTGATGTAAGAATTGTGAATGTCATGAGGCAACTGAAGATTTTGTGACAATTTATCTGTGTCTATTGAATACCATTCTTTTATAACAGAACTGGGTTTTGATGTAAAATTGAATAGTTGAAAAACGACAGTTTTAAGGAGAGGGAGAATGGAAAACAAACAAGATGCAAGATTCAGAGGATGACCCTAATTACTTCAAAATTGTTGTAGTAGTTAGACCTCTAAAAAATGCTACGACTGAATAATGACTGTTACTGCCTTCAATTTTGGTGCATGCTTACAAATAATAAATTACTTAATAGTAATACTATATTGTATTCCTTAGCATAAATAAAAAATTGAGATATTAACCATACTCTAACAACTTGATGGTGAGAAGTTATGGATTTTTTGCTTAGTTTATATCTATGCATTCCAAATGGGTCTTCTAAATATATGCAATACATAAATTCGTTTAATAGATGAGCATGGTAGCTCGTTTGCAACTACAAAAAATAATTTTCTGGCTAGCTATGTTAGTGTACAAGGTCTTCTTCTGTTTGTCACTAAAATTTGTTGCCTGTGCAATAATTTATCTCGCGGTTTCTTCTAACTTGCATTGAAGTTATTTTTTTCTCTCTGCGGTAGATTCTAATTGAGGTTGACCATCTGCAAGATGTCCCTGGCCCATACATTCAGATAAAGGGTGTTAATAAAGATGCAGTGGCAAAAGCAGGTTCAAAGCTTAAATTGGATGATTCATATACTACCAAGGTATTGATTTTCTTACTCTATAGTAGCTCACCTTTTGTTTCATGCATATTGCAGGTTCCGGATCAATTAAGTATGTCATGGATGTTTAGATGGTGGTTACTTTATTTACTATTGTTCTTGTTTGTTATTTTGTAGAGTTATCTTGAAATAATTTTGGAAAGACTACCAGCGATAGAAGGAACTTCTGGCGGGATTCATTCTCAGCAATCAGCAAGGCTGCTAGAAATTGTTGAATTTATTCAATCTCAGGTAGCCTGTACTCTGGAAAGATTTTAGTCAATTTATTTATGGCTTCATCAACTACTAGCCATTCATCAACTACATTATTAAATGCACTGAACATTTTTTGCACTTTTGAAGCATGCAATATCATTTTTAGGCATTATCATTTAGTGGGATTATGCTGTAACAAACAGGGATGTAGCTCTGCTTCAGAATCCTCATCAAGTAGGGTAGTCTCTCCAATTGAAGGTATTATTGAGGAGATGCAATCAAGGATTAGAAGGCTTGAAAGGTGGCTAGCTATAAATACGGTACTTCCAAGGCTCTATTCTAACGTGCACACTTTTCTTTTCCTTGCATTCACTGTACTTTTTAATTATTTTGATACTGTGGTCAGGTTCTATGGACATTTCTGATGTCTGCCCTTGTTGGTTATTCACTGTATCAAAGGAGGCGTCAATAATGGTCTTAGGAAATTTTCAGGATCATGCATTGGTTCTTGTTTAGTAACCTCCGTTTACCGGGTCCAATTCTTTACGTGACGAGTCCATAAACTAACTAGAGTCACTAATCCCTCGAGTGTAGGTTCCATCTAGGATACATTGCGATTCATCAATTTCAAAGGTCAATTGTTGATTAATCCATATGTAAATAATTTAGTGACCGAAACGAGTTTGAGATATGCAGCCACTGCTCACTTCCCCCGGCTACTAAATTTGTAAACAATGAAAGCATTGTGACTCATCTCACACACCTAAAGACGTTAATGACAACAAACAAGAGGGGACAGATTGTAGCTGCTTCCAAGGTTCGACGTTCGCTCGAAAATTAGGGAGGAGCAATTTGGATTGTACAATTGTATGCGAATTGTCATTGTTCAAGATTAAAAGATTTTGAAAATTATATAATCACTAAAAAAAGTCTCGACATCTTTAATCAACTCACAATCTGTTTCAAGATTACTAGTTAATGTCTCTTATTTACTCAGAGAAGCCTTTTTCATCATATATATACATAGAACTGAATTCAAGTAATTGAAGGCAAAGGCCTGTTTTAACACTTCTTTGACACAATCTTCGCCTGCACCAATTCATGTTTGGATTAGAGATATATTTATTCCTATTTTCTGTGAATGTCAATTCCGTCGAAAAAGATGATGAATGGCTATTCTACTACTGCCCCCTCTAATAATCAATTTTCAAAATTGACCTTAAGAAAGTTATACGACAGTATTATTTTTTAATTTTTAAATATTAACATGGTATAGGCCATCTTTGTAGCTTCATTTCTAAATTAACAATAAAGGTGCGTAAATCCCACATAACATTTTCTAATATACTTTTGTTTCAAAACAATCAGTCAATGATTAATTGAAATATATTGAATTTGGAAACTAATGTTGGTTGTTGGTTCCTTATTCACTTGCAAGCGTTAATTTTATTTAGAACTGTGTTAGTCTGTGTGTTAATTGAAAGTCAGAAGTTACTTCACGCATTGCTTGACGTAAAACAGATACAAGAGTTATTTCACATATTGCTTGACGTAAAGCAGATAGTGGATTTGTTTCTGCCTTTTGTTGAATCTTTTCCATAACACAATAGATAATTTAATAAGCCAAGTACCAAGGAGACCTTCAATGGAGGAAAAGAAATCACTTTATTTTATTTATTTGTATTTCTGGTAGAATAAATTAATGTATTACATCTCTGTATCAATAAATTTCCATTTTTTTTAATGATTATAGGAAGATAAGTTATGATGTAACTTTAGAATAAGTTACGATTCGTATGCTATGTCTTCGGCATTGCATGAAGGAATTCGGTATATTGGATAAGTGAACTTTGAATAATATGCTATTATCATTTTTATATATATTCTGAATAAAATGCCAGAAAATAATTTACCATCAAGAACATAATAAAATATTAAATAAATAACTAGTGTTCATTAAAATCAGTAGCTGAAAAAACTTAATCATGAAATCTTAATTACTGGTTGATCATTTATCAATTTGGTAATCAGTAACCACACTACTCTTGCAGCAGCAATATCTATCGTTCATTAAACTCATCATTCATAACTTTATGAGACCCACGGACTCGGAGTATTTGACAGTGAAAGCTATATAACATCAGAATACAGCGGAAACAGCAAGCAAGAAAGCAATGAATGATAGCTCAATTCTACCTTTGTGCTTTGTACGAAACATGTTCTGAAGGATACAATCCATGTTTTAGGAGAGGGTCGTGTCCTAGAACAACTGTTCATAAAGATGCCAATATGAAAAAAGCATTAGTAAAGCCCTCAAAAAACTGAAAATGCATCAAAACTAAACAGTAGCATTCACTAAGATGATAAATGTGCCAAATAAGAAAAATATTGGAACCTTCACTTTTGAATTCCTTCCTTCAGAAAGTAAGCAGCTATTGAGAGTAGGATTATAAATAGTGCAATCCACAAGCTCAGCCCTCCTTAAAACATACGATAAAAAAGTGAGTCAAGTGCTAAATTGGCCCTCTACTAGATACCATATCATAAAATACAACATCCATTTCACAAAGCAAATTATATATTTTTGGTTTAATTATTCATATGATTCTTTTAATTAAACAAATTTTACCTTTTATTCACTATACTTAAAAATGATCTGTTCTAGTCAGTATACAATTCTTAATTCTATTTTAGTCCCTGTACAAACACTTCAATTCCAATTTAGTCCATATTGTTTTTCTATGGCAGGGATCAAAACAGAATTAAAATGGAGGTATAGAAAACTAAAATGGATGGTTTATAAGTATGTGGACTAAAAAGTAATGTTTATGCAACTATAAGAATCAAATGAGTAATTTAACCAACATTTTTGTTTAACTGCTATTCCCTAAGTTCATTTATAGCATACTATTTTACGTAATTACTTTTTTTTTGGGAAGGTGGGGTTGGTAAAAAATTTAGAAGTTGTTACTTGTTACCGTCGACCCTTTTCCCAAATCCAGATAAATTTTCTTTTTTTTTCTTGATATGCTTAGTCTTTGTGAATACAAGTGTCAGAACAAACACGATTGATAATAGCAAGGGGCTTGCGTAATATTCAACCAGCCACACAAATCTTATTTTGGATTACTTATTTTCTCACTTTTAGCTAACATGGCCCCATTTGACATATAGCAGTTGAAAAATTTTAGGCTGGTTACATGTTAAAACACAGGCATCCTTTCAATACCTAACAGTCTAATACGGAGTGTTATTGACAGTACGGTATTTTACCGTACACAAAAAATAATTATATAAATCATCACTTTCAAGAACCAAACTTCACATGTAACTTGGTTGCTTAATTTTATAACTTTTTTGAAAAGTCAAATAAAAAAATTGAGCCACTTTTCTTTAAGGTTAATTAAATTACAGATGGAAAGGTTGGAGGACTATGCTAAGTGTAAAGAGTTCTGCAAAACAATTATGTATCTTTAGACCAATAACAAGTATAGAGTTAACGTGTTGAGTTCTGCAAAATACTTACCACTTGTCCTCTCTTCAATTTTAGTTACCCTTGCACTTGAATCCATGGACACAGAAGCCAAGGCCCTAAATATAGAAGTGACAACTATGACTACCTTTAAACATGACATAAGACAGTACATTCCTAGTTAGCATAAAAAATATTTATACATCGAGTTCAAACCTTGAATCAGGGGAGAATGCTAAAGCAGTTACTATGCCAAGGTGAGCCTTTTTTATAGTTGTCTGAATCTGCATGTTTGTTGAATTTACAATTACAATGTCTCCTGAAGGTGTTCCACTGCATGTCAACCCACCAAAACATAAGAAATAAGTTCTTGTCAAAGTGCACCCTTGAGGTCTGAAGGCAAACCACAAAAATTAAGTCATCGTTTACTTTCAGGTTGCTCACGAAAAGATGAAGGTGCCATCTTAAGTAGTAAAATAATACAGACTAGAATATGTACCATGCAAGAAACTTTCCATCAGCTGAGACATTAAATGCAGAGATCGCATCACGACTGATATACTTTGAGCCCATCCTTTCCCATGTTTGTGTATTCCAGGTCAGGATGCTTCCACTTCCATCTTTATGTATATACAACAATAAAAACTTGTGTCAGTTGAAAGATACAAAAAGGAGATCATTTTTCTCTGCAAATTATTTACCTATATTGGCGGCAACATATAGGACCTGGCTCTTGTCATTTGCTTGAGAAAATCTACAAGAGCTAAAAGTTTCACGCTGTATGAAAATTCAATAAGATATGATTAGCATACACAATTAATGACAAAGCAATCATCAAGTTGAACATGTGAATAATATTTAGGGACCATATATTCCCCCTAGGAATACAGTAATTTCCCCATTAGATGTTAAATGCAAGAATTACTTGATAGTCGATACTACAAGTTTGCTATGCCTTAATAATTAGAATTAATTTCTAGTTCAGATAAATATAATATATTTCCCAATACTTCAACATGATTGGAACCTGATTAGGATATATAGATTATGATATATGGTGAAAAAAGGTTTCCAGAATAGTTATTAATTTGGATTTTACACTTAGAATGCTAATTGCTTGAATATTTGACCGTAGCCCCCTATTGTTTCTCCCCTTTATTTTTCACATTGGTTGCTTCTCCACTAGGAAACCAATTCATCTTGTTTCTTTCTAGGTTGTTTTAGGATCCACTCAGCCTATTTTCACAAAACAAGTAAATTGAGAACCAGAGTAAACTGGTCACAAATCAACCACTCAAACTGGGAACCTCCAATATACTCTGGTCTCATCTCATCACTTCGTAACAATCAGCATTACTCATAATCACTCAGAACAGGTCAACATCAGTACAAAGCCATTGGATTATAGCGCTGCTTTAATCACTGGTTCAGCTTGTTGAACCAACCTGAATCTTCTTAAAAGAATCCTTCATTTAAAAAAAAAAATTGTCTTATACTGGGCCAGGACATATATTACTGAGGGAATGACACATGTTGTCTGATGTTATACTCAGAAAGAAGTGATTTAGGGTCAGTGGGGATGAACTTCTTTAGAAGGACTTCTAGGAAAAGAAAATAAGAAGAAAAAAAAAAATGAAATTTACTTCTCAAAAAGTTAAAATTATTTTTCATAGACTAATTTGT
The DNA here is from genome assembly GCA_026586105.1 of Hylodesmum podocarpum. Classification (NCBI taxonomy): domain Eukaryota; kingdom Viridiplantae; phylum Streptophyta; class Magnoliopsida; order Fabales; family Fabaceae; genus Hylodesmum; species Hylodesmum podocarpum. The sequence continues at coordinate 2,155,505 of JALJEV010000730.1, read as the reverse complement.
AGAATTTTGTTCTTTTAACTTTTCTAAAAGATGTAGGATTTCATGCTTATTAGCTAATGAGAAGCTAATTTTAACTTTTGAAGAAGTAAATTTTATTTTTCCTTTTTATTTTTTCCACCTATAAGTCCTTTCAGAGGAAAAACACCCAAACTGGCCCTTATAGTCATTTTTTCCCCAACTTTACAAGTCATTGATGAATAACTATGTAGGCAATAGATGATAATTAATACAGGAAAATAGTAAGAAAATGAATCTTATACAATAAATAAGTAAAAGGCTTTAACACAAATGTATTGAAAAAAAATTAGAGTAAACACTGACACTTGTATTCGTGTTTTTGCAAGATTACACTAGGTACCCATCCATTTTTCAGCAAGTAGGGTTTGTTTACAGGTAAAGAAAGTAGGGGTGTTTGTGAAATCTCAAGTATACACAGGGGGTGTCAGTGTAATTCACTCAAAAAATTATTATATCATGTAGAGTCTAGAGTAAATAAAACTACATGTATTTTTTACAAGTTAATTATGTGATTTGTACATTTTTCATATCATCACTGTATATTATGACAGTATGGAGTAATATCGATGACATAACCCAATTTCAACCAATTCCTTGAAGAATGAGAAAATTTTAAACAATACTTTGTAAAGCTATGAAGCCAATGCAAAAGTTCAAGGCAAAATAACTTTGTCTACTGGTAAAATTTTAATCAATTGCTCACATTTTCATTTGGTAGAGAAGTCAATACTATTGATGAAGAAACATCCCAAACCCTGCAGGGGCCACCACTTCCCAGAGAGACAAGTAATTTACCATCAGAACTGCAAGACAGACAAACCAAACTGTGAGGCACAATCTTTTGCAAATAACATGGTTTATAGAGGCACCTTTGTCAACCTTTTCTTTTACTTGAGAATTATAAAGTGAAAAAGGAGTATCAAATCAGTGAAGTTCTTATGTTGCTATGCACATCAAACCTGAAATGTAAGTCCTTCACAGAAGAATGAGCATTAGACTCATTGAGAATAACTTCCATGCTAGGCCACTTGAAAATCCTTAGATTGCCATCCTGTACTGCACCAAAATTACAATATTATACAGCATTCCATTCCTTTATCAACAAATAAATTCTGTACAGTTTAATGCTTATTTTCCAGAAGATTGTAAAATTGCAATCTTGTAGTGAAGAAAATTTAAAGCATATATATGACGTGCAGATACTTTCCAACAAAACAGAAGAACCTCACTATTTAATATCAATTTGGAAACAGAGAAAAACAAAAAGACCATGACATACATCACATCATACAATAAAATTAAAGCAAAATGCAGCAGCCATAGCAAAGGTTACAGTTTTTTAGTTTTTGACAGCTTTTGAAGCTACATTTGACAATTCAATTTGATGTTTGTCATTCCTTTATGTAGGGTTTTGAGCAAACACAAGTCTCTTGACAAAAATGTTTTCAGGTTTGTGTTAACAAATACTAGAAATAATATTGTACTACTGTACTAGAGATGGCAAATGGTTATCATTTTTAGTATATACAACAACCTGAAGTTACTATCCAAATGCTAAGGTAATACTCAAATAATTCTCCTTCTATTAAGTGCATATGTTCATTCATTTGATTTTGTGATATACTTAAATCAAATTCTTCTAAATGAGGATCCCATGTTGGTGTCCATTTGTATGGAGCACAGTACAAATTTGGCATTTCGATCTTAATCTTTTGTAAATATTACTTAATTGAAAATGAAGTGCAGTAATAATTAATTCATGGAAATATTTTCCAAAAATCATCTTTCTCAGGTTGATTAAAATTAACATCAATGTTACAAAATGGTTTCTTTCCGTTTATGAAAATATAAAGGAAATCTATACCTCCCCACCAGCAGCCAGTGCAGTACCATCCTTATTGAATGCTAATGCTAACTGCTGTCCAACATCCTCCAACTGTGAGAGTGATTTCTCTGACAACTTCAGACTCAACTTGTGAATTTTTTCAGAACTCTCACTTTGATCCAACTCAAACCATCTGCATGAACAAGGCATAATATTGATATTGATCATGGTGTTCTATAGCTAGATGTAATAGAACAAACAACAATCAAAGTTTTCTTTTGGCATCAAATTTCAGTACAGCATGTAAGTTATGGACTGACTTAATGTCCATAACTTCCTTATTTTTTATTGTATTCTCGTGACTCGTCTGCGCTTCAGTAAATGAATCCATACTTTTATTCAGTTAGTGGCAGCACTAGCGACACATTTGGGGAATTTCCAATGGCATACATACACAAAACATCGAGCTGCCAATCCTCTAAACACAATTGACAAGAAAGAAAAGAAAACAATGTCCTTTTAGATATTTTATGCAATGAAATGTTTGCGAGTAAAAATTTGTTGGGATAGAGTTATAGAAGTAGAACTAAGTGATTGAATTACTTCAATCCATATGAAGCTAATGTTCTTACCTAGTGGGTCAACATAAAAAAGTCATATTCTAGATACATAACTAAACTATATAGGGCTCACACAGTTCCTCAACACACTACACAGTTATTATCACTTTTGGGGCTGGAATTGTATCTCTATGTTGGAACTTGGATCATAAAGCATACAATGCTGACAGTTTCAAAATTGTGACTTTATTTTCCTACCTTTATCTGTATTTCAGACCACTTGGTTGAGTAGATGGAAAATGGAAATTTATTTGAACATGACTGTCTAGAAGAAAGATGCTTTCATTTTCCAACAGCTCAATCAAGCAAGACCTACATGAACGCTCAAACTAGTCTACGTTCACTCATCCAAAACATTTGACATAAGCATTTCAACAGAGAAATATATGCTATACGGATACAAACCAAAGAGGTGATGGAAAGCAAAAGACCTGCAAACCTTTGGCGTTTCCATTGCACAAATAAGGCCATCACCTTTGGAGTGAAGTGCCATCCTATAAGGCAATTCAGATTCAGTTCCTAGCTTACACACCTGAAATATTAACAAGGTTACTCAAACAAGAGAAAACATAATTATAAACACACGAACCGCATCTTTCAGCAAATATCTTTGTACAATCTCAGACAAACAGTAAAAAATCAAAACATCAATTGCAACCAATTCTAACAAATCTACTTCCCACAAAACAACACAGAAAACAAAAATCAAACAACCAGCACAGATTCCTCGCATTGTAACAAAAACAAGCATTAATTCAATAATCCACATTGCACCACACAACGAAAATCCTAATTCCTGATAAAAACCAGATCCGATTCCTGCAGTTGCGAATCACGAAATCCTCACCGCAAAACCAAATCCCTAAGAATTCCTGAATCGAGCGAGAAGCAGAAGGAACATATCACGTACCGGTTCGTTGGAGAGAGAATTAGAGGCAACATCGAAGTGCGCAATCACCAAAGCGTTGGGGATACCGCTGCGGCCAGCTCCGCCGCCGCCGGCGAACACGACGTAGTCACCGGCGACAGTAGCAGGCTCCGACTCGGTTGGCGGCGCGGAGTTGTTATCAGAGTCGGAGGAACCATCGGCGGTTTCAATTTGGCGCGATTTGATAACGTGTTGGGGAATCCAAGCAACAGAGTAGAAAGGAACACCGTATTTCTTCAAGTTTGGAGGCTCTGCGATTTCTCTTTTCCCCATTTTTCTCTCTCTCTTTCTCTTTCTCTCTCTCACACACACAACTTGTTTCGAGTGAAATTGATTCACCAGCGTCGCGTTAGGCTCTGTGTGTTTGTTTTGTCAAAACCGTTTTTGTTCACGCTGCTCGTTTGTTTTGTCAAAGCGTTTTTGCTTTAAGCATAATCTACACACGTTAGCCTACAATTTTTTTTTTCCCTGTGCTAGTCAAATTTTAAAAAAATTATTTTTAATTTTCTGAAAATTTTTTATTTTATTTTATTCCATTGATTCAAACTTAATTTTTAAATTAAATTAGATAGTGTCTTATGTTAATTAAATCATTTCTAAGAATTTAATATATTTTTAAAATATAAAAACTAAAACAGAGAATAAAATATGTTAGAAAAATTGAAATCAAACTACCATGTCCGTAACTTATTTCATCTTTGAACGAGAACATTAATATTATTAGTTGGTAGGTTGACATAAAGTGTAAATAAGAGTCGTAAAAATTTATTAAAAATAAAATGTTGGTTATATTTTTATAAAATAAATAAGATATAATTACTTTTTTTTTTTTAATAATTTCATACATTTTACTTTATAATCCATTTAGGTAAAAAATAATCTTTTTAATTCTTCTACAATATATTTTTAATTGTATTTTAGTTTTGCATGTTACATAACAATACTGAATGATTTGGTGACATATAATTCATTGGTTAGTTTAGAAAAAGGAATTACTTATTACATGATTTTTGATAATATATATTAAAATATAATTAGAATATAAGAATATAAGAATTAAAAAAAGAACAATCAAGACTAAAAGAGAATTGAAATAAATCAAATATAAAGAATAAAAATATCAATTTTGATTTTTGGACTAAAAGGACCAGAGAGAATTAAAAAGTAAAATTGCTTCTAAATTACAAAGAGTAAAAAATTAAAGTTCGTGAAACTCTATAAATCAAATGTATAATTAAATCAATAATTGAATAATTTTTTATGAAATTTTTGGTTAACTATTACTTTTAATCATTTAATTTTAACTAATTTTTCTATTCTAATCTCTTAAATCAAAATTTTTATCTTTATCATTTATATTTTTAGAAAGTATAATTTTTTTTTTTTAATTTAGGTAATAATTCAATTTTGTTTTCTTCAACGGTCACCGTAAATAATGATATATATATATATATATATATATATATATATATTGAACATGGAATTTTTCATTAAATAGTATGTGTAGAATGTTTAATTAATCAATTGGACTAAAGCTAAACTATCTAAATCTATAATTCAACATGCCCAATCTATTACTACCATCAATCAATATCCTTTCAAAGAAATTTTGATCAAGAGAGAAAAACAATTCAATAGAGCGAATGGGCATATTTTAGTATAAATATATTTTGAAATTATTTATTTTTAAGGCTAAAAAGTTTTTGTCCGAGTAACTTCATAACCTTTAGAATTGGGTCTCTATTTTTTGATTTTTATTTTAATTCCTATAAACTTTAGACATTTTATTTTAGTCCATATAGTCCATCTCCATTAAAGAAAAAGGCTAAATCGATAATGATAGGAAGCGAAATTGCTAATTAAAGTTTTTTTTTTTAAAAAAAGAGTTTCATAGATTTTAAAGGATTTTCATGACTTTTAAAACTTTAAGATATTCTTTAAAACTTGACTTCAATATTTATATGGATTTTGTAAAATTTATTTTCATACATTCAAATTTATAAAATAGTCAAAGACAAAATAATAAAAACACAGAGAAGACAATAAAAAAATGTAAAATAATGAAAATTACATATGAATGACAGTAATAATAATGGTAATAATAGAGAAAAAAATGAAAAGATAGGAACATAAAAAAAATTAATAAAACTCACTTAAAAATTCTTAAAACATGTAAAAAGTAACGATAAATAAATACTCCAAAATTCAATAAATTTGGATGAAATTGTTTTATGAATTTAATATTTATAAAAGTCATTTAAAAAGTCTTTAAAAATCTCTCTAATACGGTAATCCTGTGATACCTTTATAAAATCTTTATATATGGGTTGGTTTTAAGTTATATAAAATGAATACAGATGGATTTTAGTAGACTCCTTGCAAAATCTTAAAAATCTTGATCGAATATTATTGAATTATTTTTAAGCAACATCAACTATCAGATATTTTAACCTAAAAAAAAATACCGTGACATCTTAAACTAACACCCCTTAATTAGTATAGATATACAACAATCTTGCTGAAGAACTTAATTGCATAATTAAAAAAAATAATTAAAGACATAATAAGACAAAATTCATGTTCTTTAAATCATACAAATATAGGTCGATGCATATGTTAAATCTAAGGTAGTGACTCATTCCTCTTAGGGTATGTTATCTTCTCTATAGAAAATATTTGGTAGACAACTAGAATATGTATACAACTATTTATAAAATGTAAAGAAAAAAAAATATGTATATGTATAAAATGTGAAGAAAAAAAAATAAAACGTGATGAGAGAAAAATACATATATAGTCTGTAAATAAATTGACTAGTTGATTGTGTATTGTAGTTGTTAGAGTGAAGTAAAATTAATATGAATATAATGGACTTGTCACTCTCTGCTTAGCAACTGTCTCCCTCACAACAGCAGAATAATGGTGAGTGGGAATATTGAGAAGATGTGCCATTCCTTCGGAGATGTCTTGAGATCAATGTTATTCAAAATCCTAGTCTTGGTGTCATCACAAATGAATGAGGGTAACGTAATTGCCTCAACTTGTTTTAATTTAAAACTTTAGAATCAAAATCTCTACAACATAACTAAGAAAAAGTTTGATTATTTATATTCATTCCAATTGTAATTCTTAATCTAATGAATTGAAACCGAGGATGAGAGTGACATGTACATTGGCAAGTGGCTCTTTGATATCTAGAATCACTACAATAAATACAAGTGGGCCTTGTAATAACCTTTTACTGCTAGGAAATTAAGTAACACGTACACATTTCTAGTTTATTTATTGGTAAGAGCCAAATTTGTGTTTCATGCATATATATGCATGTATTTGATATCATACGTGCCTCTTCTTTATTCTGAAGAGACTTTTCCTTGCACCACCCTCTTAATTGAGTCCTAAAATAAGGCCAGTTTTTCATCCAAGCTCAGTGGAATAATATAAGATTTTGGAGAAATCATGGAGGAGAATTCTAGCTCGGATAATGCACGCAAGAACAAATGGAAACTACCTTTCTTTATTTTCTTCAAAGATACAAGGTACTTACCTATATATATATATTACTATTTCATTAGTATTTATTTTGAAATCACAAGTACTGAAATCTCATGTTATTTAAAAATAAGACGTGTGTATATAAATAAAAAAAACTTTACTTAAAATCGGTTTATAAGGTTGAATTAAACACGTTAACCTATTTTTCAAGTTAGTATTAAATCTAGGAGAAATATTAATCACAACAAACTTTTATGTAGATTTCTTTTTGTCTAAATCTAGAAGAAATATTAATCATAACAAACTTTCAATTTGTATATTTCTTTTTAATATTACAAGCTAGTTTTGAATGTCCCTCTCCCTAGGAGTAAGAGAAGAAAATATAAAAAAAACAAATTTATTTTTCTAAAAATTAAAATTAATTTTCTAAAATTAGTTTGAATTTCTTTTTTTTATTATATTTTTTTCCCTTCTAAATTCTTCTAGAAGAATAACATTCAAATTGGCTCAATTCACTAAAATATATTAAAATTTTAAAATTATATGAATCTCACTTTCTTCTTTGATACTGTACAGTTTGCTTTGTTCTGGATTAATTTTAAATATAAAAGTATTTGATCCAAAGATTAAAACTATGTTTGAATTGCTTTGATCTCAGACAAATTATATCCAATCTAATTCAGCCAAATGTGATTTGAGATGTATTGGAATTGGTTTCTAGGACATATCCTTGCTAACATTTTGGTTTCCTATTACTCTCCAAATATTGAAAAGTATTTATAAAATAAGCATTGAGGTATGCCAATCAATAGAGTAATTATCATACAAAATGATTTATTTTTCCTAAAAAGAAAGTAACATATATTCAAAATAAAAGCTGAATAGAACAAGTGTATACTGCTTGGCCGGATACATGAAAAATACGAAATTAAATATTGCACCGATAAGGATAAAAAATATCATCCAGATCGAGTATAATTTAAAACTTAATTTAATAATGACCTATGGAATTTTGTTCATGAATCAAATCAATTAACTTTTTTTAAAACTTGAGCTTATTAAATAAAAGAGTTGAATTTAAATTATATACAATTTGATTCAATTAATTTATGAATATACATGAAATAATATATTTTATAGTATTAGATTTATGTAATTAATTTTTAATCAATTTCGTACTAAGGTTATCTTTGCACGAAATAAATGAATATATAAAATTAGTTATTAATTAAAATTAAACCAAGCTAACAATTTGAACTAAACTGCTTATAAACTTAAATTGAATCAAGTTTAAGTTTAGGTGGAGAACCAAACTAATTTTTATTTATCCTAGCCGAGCTAAATTTAATTTAACTCATTTCTGGCCTTAAAAGAATAATAAAAATACCATTGAAACACTAAAAAAACATAATAAAACACATGGAAGTTTTATGTGATCCACATAATAACATATGTATATTAATAAAATATTGGTTTGGTTTGGCCAACATTGGAGAGAGTTTGGTTACATAATGGTTTTTCATTTTACATGTTTAATAGAAATTTTTCTCGAGTGAATGATATAATTATGTTTGGAAAAAATAGTTGGTAGAAAAATGTAATACATAGACAATTTATTCAACTAGTTATAAATTGTGAAAAAGGAGAAATACATGTATGTATAAATGTATAATGTATGTATAAATGTATAACTTATGAAGAGAGAAACATGTATATATATTTTCTATAAAAGAGTTGGTTGGTTGCCTACGTATTGCAGTTGACTGCTAAGTAAAGTTGTTATGCTTGGTATATCTAAATAATTTCTTGAAAATATAAGTAAAAACAATTCTAGAACACATTCGATGTGTTATGAACACATTTCACTGTAATTTGGTGAGATAAATGCTAATATTAAGTTGTACGAATGTGAATGTAGGAATGTATTCAAGTTGGATTCACTTGCCAAGGAGATAATAGGAATTGCATTCCCTTCTGCTCTGGCTATTGCTGCAGATCCAATTGCTTCTCTTATAGACACAGCATTCATTGGCCAATTAGGTACTACTTTTCCTTGTCATCATTAAATGTTAATTTGCTTGCACAAAAGAGTTTTAAGGTAACCTTTCATTTTGTCTTTTGTTTAGGACCAGTCCAACTCGCTGCTACAGGAGTTTCTATTGCTTTGTTTAACCAAGTTTCAAAGCTTACCATATTGCCTTTAGTAAGTATTACAACTTCCTTTGTGGCCGAGGAAAATACTATTGAAACATTGAGAAACACAGCAACGAAAAATCATTCCACTGAAAATATTATGGCCAACTCAAACGTAGTAGTGCCGGAAGATCATTTGCTTCAAGACTTAGAAAATTATGCAACCAAAGAGTATAGTAAGATTCCAATAGAATCTTTTGATGCCAATAGTGACATAAACGAGCACACGGCAAAAAGTTCTGAACATGAAATTATGGGAAAGAGTGATACTTTTATACACGACACAAATTATAGACATGGTATACTTTCTCTCCGTCCCTCCCTGACTTTGATTTTTTTTTTTCTTTTTTTGAGTATACATAATGTACATATTGGTATGAATTTGCATCTAATGCATTGGCGAAAAGACCCATTATGATCAAACTTAGTTAGATATCATGCAATGTTTGATTTACCATAATTCATAGCACTTAAATTCAATAACTGATTTTATTTATAGGTGACAATGAAAAAATGTGCAAGTTTTCCTCTGTTGCTAGTAGTGAAAAGAGTGTGTCAGAAGTTGGAAGAAAGAAGCGACAAATTGCTTCAGCATCAACAGCACTACTTTTTGGCACTGTACTTGGCTTTATTCAAACAGTAATCCTTATTTTTGCAGCCAAACCTCTTTTAAGGTTGATGGGTCAGAAACATGTATGTATATCTTACTTCTCCATTTAGAATACATTGTCTTAGCTTTTACTTAGTGGAACTATTTTTTATTTGTTGTAGGACACTCCCACGCAAATCCTAGCAGTGAGGTACTTACGATTGAGAGCCTTAGGTGCTCCAGCAGTGCTTATCTCCTTAGCCACGCAAGGAATATTTAGAGGGCTCAAGGATACAAGAACTCCTTTATATGTGATTGGTAGGTTGAAATGATCTACTGTCATGGAATAAGCTTAGTAAGAGATATTGTTGCAGCAAAAAAGGTTTAACTAATGCTAGTTAGTTAATTTTAATAGAACTTGGAACAAAATGGTATTTGATTTCAATTGTTACCTTGAAATTAAGGGAATAAAAGAAGCTCCAAATAAAAAATAATGGGGGAGTCCTTTGTTTTTTAAATTTGTCAACATTTTACTAGATCAAAATGGTTTGGAAATATGAGATGACCATCAATTATGGAGTGACTCTCATCACATTTTATCTTAGTTTATTTGTGTACATGGTTCTATGCAGTTTGTGGATACTTATTGAATGTTGCTATAGAGCCAATACTTATTTTTCAATGCAAATTGGGCATCGATGGTGCAGCCATTTCACATGTGTTATCTCAGTAAGTCTTGTTTTTTCATATCCTAATAATGATCATTGGTCAAGCATTTTTGTCCGTATATAGAACTTAAAGAGAGGGTGATACTTTTCAGGTACATGATGGCGTTGGTCCTCTTGTTAATACTAACTCAAAGAGTGGTTCTCCAACCTCCAAGCATTAAGGATTTGCGGATTTTCAAGTTTCTTAAAAATGGTACGATGCAAACTGGCATTAAAGGTTTTAGTGTCAACATTATTCCTCCTTAAAATCTCAAAACTCTATAAAAAGCTATGAAACAGGCACAAAAATGACCAGCTAGAAATTTTACAAAAATTGCAACATAGTCATCAAAAGATAAATGATCACATAATTACTTAGCTACAAATTTACTTATATTGGAATCTGTTTCCATTTTCAATAGGAGGTATGTTGTTTGCCAAAGTAGTAGCATTGACATTCTGTGTGACCTTAGCATCCTCATTGGCAGCAAGGTTAGGTCCAATTTCTATGGCTGCATTCCAAATCTGCCTACAGGTTTGGTTGACATCATCCCTTCTTGCTGATGGTTTGGCTGTTGCTGTACAGGTACACTAAACATGGAAACTACAATTTTTTTTTTAATTATACGCAAAAAATTATTCATGGAAAATCTAATTTTTTTTTTACAGAAAAAGAACTATGAATTTGACTACTACAATATAAGTAATCCACTTTAAGGGTAAGGTATGTAATTTTAATTGTCAATAAAAAATCAATAATTGATATTAGGTGTATATATACAACAAATCATAGACCTGTAAATATTAACCATTTGTTCTTTCATCAACAACTAAAATTATTTATTTTATTCTTTCATAGAAGTGACAAATCTAAAAAGTATAATTTCATGATGAGAAGAAAGATCATTATACAATATATTACATAAACAAATTAATCATAATCCATGATTTAGAGTGTATTTGTCGACTTTGATATCAAAATTTTTATAAATACTATAAAATTTAATGCATAACCTATAAAGTTTTTGGTGATTTATTAACACTGTATAACAAAATTTGTATTTTTTGTTATTGATGTTTTCTAGAAAATTAAAAAAAATTGAGCATTACTAATCAAAATTTCTAACTCAGACAATTCTAGCATGTTCCTTTGCTGAGAGACACTACGAGAAGGTGGCTGCTGCTGCAGCACGAACACTACAAATGGGTTTTGTTTTGGGAGTGGGACTCACTATTGTTGGGATTGGCTTGTACTTTGGAGCTTCAACCTTCTCTAATAACGTTCATGTTGTGCACATAATCAGAATAGGAGCACCGGTATATACATACATGATTATATATATATATATATATATATATATATATATATATATATATATATATATATATATATATATATATATATATATATATTCCTTGTACAACAATGAGTTCAGTAATGCTATCTATGTGATAATCATTTTCTAATTTAATTTAATTCACTAGTTTGTTGCTGCAACTCAACCAATCAATGCATTAGCTTTTATCTTAGATGGTGTCAACTATGGGGCATCTGATTTTGCATACTCAGCATACTCTATGGTTAGTTCACGTGTTTCTTTTTTTTTTTTTTTTTTTTTTTCTCAAAATATGTCAAGATCCGTATCCAAATTTATTTAGTAATTTCCTGAAATTTTTCTTTAGGTGATGGTTTCATTAACAACAATTTCATCATTGTTCCTTCTATATAAAAGTAATGGGTTCGTCGGAATCTGGATTGCACTAAGCATTTATATGAGTCTTCGCATGTTTGCTGGTATATTGAGGTAAACTTTCTACGTGCTAAGGCCGAGTAATTATCTGCATGTTTCATGTTTTGTTTTACGTACGATAACTAGTGATCACCTTTCATATATATTTGTAATTATATTCTTAATCCTTAAAAAAAAATTTCATCACTGTTTTTAGTTATTCTAATTGCTTTTTACTGTTGAAATATGCAGGATGGGAACAGGAACAGGACCGTGGAGTTTCCTCAAAAGCTACTCTTTGTCATGATTACATTAAAATAACTGGATTTCATTGTTGAGCAACACATGTTCTGTACCACTTTTCACCATTACACACCAGTTGTCTTTAGTTGGACATTATTATTTTAGATAAAATATACTATGTATTGTTGTTAAGGTTCGAGATGAATTTCCAAAGGTTAAAATTTGGGGATATAATATATATTTATATATATATATATATATTGTGTATTTTTCTAGAACAAATTTTTTTATTAGTCTTAATCATTAAGATTTGTATCATCAATATTTTACTTCTTGTTATCAATTCTTTTAGTCCTTGTTCCTGAAAATTTTGTGTACTTTTAGTTCCTAAATAAAAAGTAAAAATATTGACTGAACAAATATTCAAAAGGTTAAAGCTAATTAAGATTTTACTTTGAAAAAATGTTTGGTTGAACAACTGTAATATGTATGTATAAAATATATTTTGTAAGTGAGTTAATTTGTTGACTGCGTATATCAACTGTTAGAGTAGTAAAATTGTTTACTTTGAGATAAAAAAACATAATACTAAAAATGTTCATAGTTAATACCAGAGAAAATTTTATTAAAAGCTAAAAAGTTAACATTAAAAAATTCCAATGACATCAGGTATTCGAAGTTGTTTTATTGAATCAGAGGTACTCAAAATCACATGGAAATCAGATATATTTTATACATCAGATAATCACAAGAGGATATTCATAACTTGTACCACTTCTAGACAGAGGGTCAAGGATTGTGAGTTGTGAGGCAAATCTTGGAGACAGTAACAATAGCACAAGGAAATACCAAGTGTAACCGAGTTTCTCAAACTAGTTAGGCTAATTAGTTTATTATACTTAGCTTGCTTTGGAATGCATCAATTCAAGTCATATGCACGTTTATGTCTAGACAAAAACTACATTATTTAGCTTTATTTTTCCTGTTAAGAAAGTTTGAGTTTGACGAGTAACCAAACATATACAACTCAATTATACTCTGCCATGTTTTTTAAGTTTTTGTTGTTTCTGTTGTTCTTTTTCCCTGATACTTGTAACTAACTATAACCCTGTCACAATTGTTTGTTCCTCTTCATACACGTTTGGTGATTGGCGTTTCATTCCTGATGAAAGTGAGGTTACAGCCTCTCCAATTGTTAAGAAAAGGTACTCTGATAGAAGGATTTCATTAGCTTCATCTGCTGTTCTCAGCTTTTGTAAGACATCAGCTAGAGGATTCACCAACACAAGCTGCCACAACTTATGCCAGTTAGTCACAGTTGAGATTTAATTTGTATCTGTCAAGGTGTGTAAATAAATCAAGTTTGTAAGAGTTTAGCATTCTTGCCTCAACACCCTTCAATGCCAATGTTTTTCTCAAATCTTTAAACAGTGAGACTCCACTTGTGTCCATTGCACTCACAGCTGAAAAAAATCTCAAAGATCATATCATTGATATATATTATTTATTATTCAATGTGATCCCATTTTGCATACAAAGGTGGTAGATGAAACATGTCCTGTGATGTACTTGTACAAAGATCACTATTATACAAAGGTGGTAGATCAAAATGCTAAGTCTTTCATAATTAATAAAGTTTCCCTAAACCCCAACTAATAAAGAGAGCCACATGCACTAGAAATAGAGATTCCATGATTCACTAGAAATCAATACATGATTACAGTTTCAAAACATGATGATATAGTTACCTGACATGTCAAGAATCACAAATTGAAGGCGCAAATTATCCTTTATGCTAGCCTCGTCTTCTACCCATCTTAATATTCTGATAATAAATGCAAATGGTTAATTGAAAGCCTTTTAAATTTTGCCAAACATACAACGAGAAACGTGCAGCCAATTGCAATGTGAACCCATGTAGTAAAATGTTGAAATTGTTCAACCTACACTAGCTACAATAGGTGCATTTAAGGCAAGGTGAATAATTTTCCAACCCATGAAGCAGCTTTGGGTGGCTTTGAAATTTGCATGCTAGCAAATTTGCACACGGTGAATTCCCTCTATAAATAGAGGAAGTGAATTACAATGGAGTGCAAGCTCACAACCGAGAAATGAATAATAAATCCTTACACTTAGAGAGTTTCTATTATGAGAGTAAAATAGAGGGATCCTTAGAAAGAATTCTAAGAGAGAAAAGTCAGTGAGCCAATTTGTGAGTGTTATCCACAAATTGAAGATATATTATTGTTGTATTTTGTATTCTCATCATTGTTATAGTGGGAGTTTAAGTGTGCTACAGTCACGCTAAAAATTTTGCTGATATTATTTTTTACGTTTCTGCTTCGCATTGTGCCTATTTTGAGTTCACGGAGGGAAATAGTGATGGCATTTCCCAACAAATAACACATGCAGCTAGAGAAGTTTCACAAACTTGATAAAATATGTAAAGATGAAACCAACCTCTCATTGAGATATGTGATGTTAGCAAAATTGATAGGAGCCTCTATACTTAAAATAAGGAAACCAGGTACTCTTGTAGCTTCCTTGTAATGATGTATACTTCTATATATGTTTGTCGCCGGTATGTTCCCCAATATTACTGTTTTAGGCCTTGTAACTTGTAAGAGTATCCTGAAAACTGATAATGCGACCTGATCAACAAGATTGGCATTCTGTAGTCAATAACAATGATTGATCTAACCACTACTAAAATGTTAAAGCAAAACAGAAGAGCTTCCACAGATAAAACATTCAATGTATTGTCATTCCATTGCCCAAATTCTAAAATGCAGAAAATATAAATTAGTTTCCATAGACTGCTATAAACGGAGGAGTGTTGTCAACACAACCTCTAACATGCTATGTCTGACATTCATTTTATTGTTGGGTCTAGACAAGCAAAACATAAAATGCAGCCATTAAACATGATGGCAATTGCATAAAATAATATGATTATAAGAAAAATTGCAGAAACCATGTGCTTACTGAAATAGCAAGGCCAATCTGGACAGAGATGAAAATTACACCAAAGAATGCAGTCATCATCACAACGAAATCGAATTTGTCTAACTTCCAAATGAGATAAGCAGCAGGGATATCGATGAGGCCAATTACTGCTGCTATTATGATTGCTCCCAATATAACATTTGGCGTGTATTGAAATAATGGCATAAGTAACAAAAGTGTCACCAAGACTGCCATAGACATCACTACGTTTGACATTGCTGATCTAGCACCTGCGTTATGATTGATAGCTGAGCGAGAGAAAGATCCTGAAATTCATCATTTAAATTGGTTAATGTTGTTTTTGACACATTCATACTTAGTCTTCGTTAATTTACTAGACTTTAGGATAGAGACATGAACCTGTTGTAACATAGCATGATGTGGTGGAGCCAACCACATTCATGAACCCGATTGCCATCATTTCCTTATTTCCATCCACTTGGTAGTTTCTGATAGTAGCAAATGTTCTTCCCACGGCAATTCCTTCCTGTTTCAAATATTGTTCCAAGTAAACAACAAGAAGAAAACAAATCCTTATCTATGCTAAGTTTAATAAAGAAAACTGCTACTTATACACTCTCAAAGAACACTCTCTTTGTAATACATTCTCTACAATGGATTGATTAAACAAGAAGTTAGTCCAATACAAAATTGTAGTTTCTGATAAATTTCAGGTATGAATAGAGAAATTTATTAGAGAATACGCTGTTAGCATTTTTTATTCAATACATTATATAACAAATTACAGATAAAATAAAAAAGAGAAATACAAGATAAGATAGAATCAATTTTCAGATGGAGTGTTATAAAGTTGTTGTATGAATAACATATTTCAAATAATAAGTTTTTCTGAGAAGGATGAAACATACGGTGAGGGATAAAATGCCAGTGATAATGCCAGTTTTGATGACTAGACCAAGATAGTTTCCTTGAAAGATTAACAAATCTGCTGAAGGAGGATTTACACCGCGAGGCAATTTTCCAATCTAGCAACAAAACCAGCACTTGGTTCATGTATACTTATAATAATTAACCTGTGACTGTTACTCTTTAAATGCAGTGACAGTGACTGCAGTAGCATTGGGAGAGAGAGTTTACCACACTGATGCCATGACGTTGAATCTTAAATATATAAGACACAGCAGTAGAGATGATGACAGAAAGAAGAGGAGCACCAGCTGATACCCAGAATAGCTTTGGTTTCTTTATGCTCTGCATCAATTTATTTATGTGAATTGTTTTATACTAATATTTAGTATTAGTTTACATCTTATTTAATTATATTGTAATTATGTAATCTATTAAATTTATCATGTTAACATGTTAAATAACAGTTATCCACAACGTCATTAAGTCTTATAATGCACTCCATCACCACAATATTCTATTATATTGTTAAGTAACAAATTTCATTCATACTTTTAAAATAAATACTGACAAAAGAAATTGATTGTGAATACTACTAAACTTGAAAGATCATATTAATTTAATTAGCAATATAAGAACTTAACTCACAAATAAAATATATTTAAGAGAATAAAATGTAAGTAAGCCTATTATTTAGCACATATGCAATAAATTTTTATATAATAAATTATTAATGTTAAGCTCATATAAGCTTTGAATTATTTTTTTTAAGTGAAATGCTTTGAATAATTATATATTTCAAAGAACAACAATAAGAAAAATGCATATAACTTATTACTAAAAATTGAAAATAAAAACGTACCACGTGTCTTGCACCCAGTAGTAATGCCAAGAAGCAAACTGCCATCAATATTGTTTGCCACGACCACTGAGAAAAAAAAAAACCACACATAACATTATAATAAGAGGATTTATAAATAAAATTATAAGAGGAAACAAAATACAGAGAAAGTGGTAGTAGTATGTTATATTGTGAAAATGAAATTCTTTTGGGAGAAAAAAAAAACTATTAGAAAACTTAAGAAAATTTATAAATAATTAAAAATGTTTTGATATGAAAAAAAGAATATTTATACAATTTCACATAATTTTAAAAATATTAGCATAATTTACTGATTAATAAAAAGCAGGATACCTCATCTGTATGGCCAAAAACAGAAGACAAGACAGGAATAAGAGCCATCTTTTTAGTGAAATGTATGATTCCAAGAAGGCTCTTGAGCTGTTGCAGAGCTACAATTATTGCTGATCCAGCCATGAATCCATTGAGGATTGCCTTTGACAGAAAATCAATGATAAATCCTAGCCTGCAATTATTTAAGACTTTATCTCACATCATACCCTTTTTCTTAATTTTGTTGTTGAAAAATGAAAATGCGAAATAAAATTGATTGATTTTACCTTAGAATTCCAAGAGCAGCTTGAAATATCCCAGCAAAGAATGTTGAAGTTAAAGCTAATTTAAGATACAAATCAGGTTCATCAACTGGAGACACTTCTTCTGTGAGCATTGATCCTAGAACTAGGGAAGCAATAGAAACAGGTCCTACTGCAAGATCCATTGAGCTTCCAAAAACAACATACACAAGTGGAGGAACAAAACTAGAATCTGAAATAGGCTCCAAAAAAAATTATAAGAATAACAAGAATCAACATGAGCTGTGATTTGTGAATAAAATTAAGCATAGGCTACAATGCAAGCAAAATCAACACACTCACATAGTCCCTGAATTGCAGGAAGATTTGCAAGCTTAGCATAACTGATTCCCTGAAACAAGATACATAATAATTCAAGAAGATAAGTAAGTCCAGACAGGAATTAATCATTTTTTCCTGACTAAGAAACAAATGAACTTGATGCAAGGTTTAGGAAAGGTACATCAGATGTTTTCCATGCATGTTATCTTTTAATTAGAATTGTATCAGTTCAATAATTTACATATACTAAAAATTACCATAATTTATAATTTATTGAAGTGAAACTCCAATTTTAATTCAAAAAACAGCATCAAAATTGCATAAAAAACTGTGAGTAAGTTTTGTTATTTAGCCTTAGTGTTAAAAGTTTTTGGGGTTTATGTGATTGTTTCACAACCAAATTAGTGTGCAATAGTTTTTAGATAAAACTTAAGGTAAAGTTTTGTTGATGTTATTTTTGCTATTCTTCCATTTCCTCATGGTAATGTGCATAATAATTCAATACAGTTAACTATATGAATAGTTAAGATGAAACTTTAATTTTGATTGAATAATGATTGTTGACTAACCTGAGGGATGGCCAAACTAGCAATGGTGAGACCAGAAATAAGGTCAGATTTAAAGAGACTGAGGGTATAATTAGGACCCCATTGAAGAACAGGGAAAAAATATTGAGCTCCAAGGACTAGTTTTGTCTTAAATGATTGTCCCTTAAATTGGCGAAGAGGATCATCAGGGAAAAATGTTTCCTTAAGCTTATTGTTGAGCTTCTGTAGGCTGCTCCTGTAGGGTGGTGAGACTACTTTGTGCACTTCTCTCTCCATTGTTTCATCCGTCATTGATACTTCCACGAATTCAGGAACCTTAGGACTTTTACTATTTTCCATGCTAGAGACTAGACAACTAAATACTATTGCAAATTATTCACACCCTCCACACTGCACTACACAAAACAAGATCATACCATTATCAACCTAAACTGCAATACAATAAAAGCAATAAATATTATGATTCTGTGCTCTCTTTTTGTATAAATTTCTTTCCACTTCTCATTTTTTTTGGAGAGACCTTGATCTTATTTGACACTTGAAAAGAAAAAGAAATACAAATATTGATATGATAGATAAAAATAAAGAATATCAAAGAAAAAGAAATACAAATATTGATATTATAGATTGAAATAAAGAATGTCAAGAAAGTGTTTCTGATATGAAAATGTTCATGTATATAGAACTATTGCGGCGGGTAGATCACACAGTATGTTCCAGTTCGTACATAATTTGATGGTTTGTTAAGATTTTGAAATTGACTTGTTTTAAGTTTAAAAATGACAGATTCTTCGCTCCTCGCTCCATGTCTAAACTACTTTTTATTTACGTATTTTTTTCCATTCTGTTTTTTTCTTATGGATATATTTTTTTCCTTTTTTTTTTCTTATGGATATTCATAATTTGTTTAACTATCAAATTGGTAATTAATACATGTACTTTAAGATTGTCAAGCAAAGTCACACAAAGAATATTCCATTTTTCATCTTTGATGGATGGTTAAGGGTCCTCTAATTACGTCAATTCATATACAGTTTTTATCATATCATGTTATTCTGATTGTATATTAATAAAATTTATATACTTGGAGAGTAATAAATTTATAAATCTCAACTAATTTTTTTTTATTATAAATAATAGTATTTTTTGTTTATTATATAATATTTTATATTACTAGGTTTTAAAATTCTCTCTTCTGCTCTTCTCTCAAATAAGTTTGTTAATTTTACTCTCATTCAAGCATTAATATTGATGTTACACCAGCAATATTACATTAATACGTGGAATTTATGCTAAAATAAATTAAAAATAATTTATGTTAAAATAAATTAAAAAGAATTTATTTTAATAAATTTATCATGAAATTTATTGAAATAATTTTTTAAAATTTATATAAAAAATCATAACTTATTTTCATAAAGACAAATGCTAATAACCTGGTTAAAAAATAAAACCAGAAAGATTTTTATTGGGATATGTATAATTCTGCAGTCTATTATATATATATATATATATATATATATATATATATATATATATATATATATTCAACCATAATTTATATATTAAACATTTTCTCCTCTTAACTTTTCTAATTAATATCTTAAAGATATTGATTCACAAGACCCTTTTATAAATTTAAATAAAATTTACTCACATAAGTTCATCCAAATACGATGAGTTCCTTCCTTACGTGAACATACATTACTACTTAGATATAATTTAGACGCTCGTTATCTTCACATCGACACAATGTTATAAGAATCTGAAATATGTATTATTTTATATCATGAAAGGATCTTTAAAAGTAATTTGAGCTCATTTTGAAATTTTAAAAATTACGAAGTGCAGTTTAGTTAAATTTTAAACTTTAAACTAATTAAGTTGACTAAGAACATTTTTAAAAATATAAAAATGATATAATTCACATGCATGTTTGTCAAAATCTATGGTGAAAGATATGGGATGATGGAGGGATGAAAAGTGGGAGTATGGAGATGAGAGCATTTTGAATGAGAAAGGTCATTAGCTAATAATTTGCCTAGTCTCATCAACACTACTACATCATTAGTTGAAAACCAAAATGATCTATATATATATATATAGACATAGAAGGCAACCTATAAAAAGAAGATAGAAGGAAAATCTCATGGACAAGTATATATTTGGTGAAATCATCCTACAAACTAATCCTAAGTCACGAATGTCATTCATATGTAAGAAACTGTATGTGCAACAATCTTTGGTAGTCAAGGTATTTTACATGGAAGGTGATAATTAATAGAATTTCATCAAATTCCAACATAAAAAACTATATGTCATTTTATGAGTGGTGGCCTAACCCATTACTAACCCAAATATATAATGAGTAGAAGTACCCTGTACTCCAACTCCATATCATCTACAATATATTTTGACTTATGAAGAAGAAGGAGAAGAAAACATTTGTCAGAATAGCAAGGATCTAAGGAACTTAATTACTTAATAGTATGGAATCCCCCAATAGATCTAATGATTGATGTGTATGAGCAGAAATCATTAGAATTAAATCACTAGAAGAACCATCTCTATGCTAGTGAGTGAAGAGACTCTATGATATAAAAATTGGGGGGAGGGGGATATGTTATCACATGATATTATATGATCACTATTTGAAACTTGTTGAAAGAAAAATTATTGATTTGAATCATACAAGCATGTTTGAATTTGGAACTCACCTCTTTAATTGCATATGCCCATTTTTGTTTATTCTAAATCATCAGATAGAGAAATTATTCCATCCCCCAATTGGTCATTACCACAACAAAGACCATCATGGATGTCACAAGTTTCAAAGTTGTTCTCCTTGTTAGATTTTTAATATTTGGCTAAGTGGAAAATAATGATGACCTTGGAGCCTAATGAAAGGAAGGGGAGAAAGAGTGAGCAAGAGAACAAGAACCAAAGTTACTTGGAGAATTAAAGAGAAAGAGATTTTGTGTAACAGTTTCTTGAGAGCAATTGCATGTTGTACATGTTTTCTTCAGAGTTAACGACACAAATTTTCTTTTAACAGTTTAACATTCCATTTGTCTGACCATCAAGTCCTTGTTTGACGAAGTTTTGACCGCACATTATCCTTTCCTTTTTGGCACTATGAAAGACAAGTGTACGTCCACACAAGTGAAGTGATTTTAAGGTCATCCATTTTTATTCTATTTTTGGAGAATTGATGACTATCTTTTAGTAACTTTAATTTACTACTGTAAATTTAATACCTTGGATTAATTTATAAAGGTTTAAATAGTGAGGTAAGAACAAATTTTACTAATGTAATATATAATATGTAAAAAAAAACATTTTAGTCTGTCAAACTGTTACTCCACTTTTTATAAAGTCTTTAAACTACTAAAATTGTATAAGTAATTTTCAAAATATTAAAAATGGTCAATTTAATCCATTTTAAAAGACTAATTTAATCCCTTATAACTACTAAAAGACTAATCCCTTTTAAATTATTTTCTGCAATAAGAAAAAATTGTTTTTCACAAAAGAAGTCATTTTGGTAAGTCAAAGTGGAATACATTAATATTTTAGGTTCTTCAATAGTATAAATTTGTTGAAGAGTATTTTATAAATGATTTTATTAATAAATACAAATTATTAATTATCAACTTTTTTAGTGGAAGGATTAAATTCACCATCTTTCCTTCTCTCATTCATCATTAAATTTCCTTCTAAAAAATCCCTGTTCTTCACATTCATAAATAATAAAAACTGAAACAACAAATATATCAATGATGAGGGAAGATTAAGAAAATTAAATTAATAAAAGATAATTTTAAAAAATATATACACATATACATATACATATACATATACATATATATATATATATATATATATATATTGATATCAAATATAATAAATTTTTTATAATTCCATCCTTAAATCCCTCCTCCTATTATTAGCCTAACTTTATTTTCTAAAATAATATAATTTACTAAGATGACTGGAGAATAATATATTTATTTTAATTTTAATTGAATAAATTGACAAACACATACTCTTTGCATAATTAACCATACTTTATTATCTAATAGAAATGTAAAAAGTAAGTAATAAATAAAAGTCTACAAAAAGAATGATTGAAACGACGTCGTTAGTGGGTAAGAGAGTGTTTATCCTCCATTCACGATTCCCTGATCCTAAGTGTCAGTCTCGGAGTGACTGAACTGAACGCTGAGCTCCTTCAAAACTTTGTCAAACACTCTGAGAGCATCGAACCTCTTCTGAAGAACCTTCGGTAACTATCTCCAACACCAATTTCTTAATTTACACTTTTCATTTCTTCTTATTGCGTTCGAGATAACATGAATTTATGAATGCTAACTCAAATGAAATGCAAAATGTCTGATATGTTTTAAAAATTGTTTCTTTACAATTTTGTTTTTGTCCCTTCCAAAATTGTGTGTTACCTAAGGTTATGAGTGTGCAAGGAATGTGTTATTTAGCCTTTGAATTATACTAAACTTCATGTTACTATTCCAGTTCAACTTGTTCTCTTGATGTCTGCATGTGTAAGCTAATTTTTTTTTTTTTTTTTTTTGGTAATGAGTGGTTTTAAGAGTAAAATGGAAATATCAAGCAGCCATAACAGTAGCAGCATGATGTGGTTTTTCAAAGATAGGGGGTTTGATGATAACAGTGTGCAAGGAATGTTCAAAAAGTGCAAGCGACTTGAGGATGTGCATCAGGAAAGAGCAAGTGAGAATTGGGAGTATTTGAGAGGCATTGGCATTCAAGAAAGGAAACTTCCCTCAATTGTTTCAAGATGCCCCAAGATTCTTGGTTTGGATCTTCATCAGAAGATTGTGCCCATGGTTGAGTGTCTCAAGACACTAGGTACAAAACCCCGTGAAGTTGCTACTGCCATTGCCAAGTTCCCTCCCATACTCTCACACAATGTGGAAGAGAAGCTTTGTCCCCTTTTGGCATTCTTCCAGACTTTAGGCATCCCTGAAAAGCAAATTGGGAAAATTATATTGCTACACCCTAGGCTTATCAGCTACGGCATTGAAACAAAGTTGACAAAAATTGTTGACTTCCTTGCTAGCCTTGGTCTCAATAAGGATGGAATGATAGGAAAAGTTATAGTTAGGGACCCCTATATTATGGGTTATAGTGTTGATAAACGACTCCTCCCGACCTCGCAGTTTCTGAAGTCAGTAGGTCTTTCTGAGCAGGATCTTCAAGTGGTGGCTCTGAACTTCCCAGCAATCTTGAGTAGAGATGTGAATAAGGTTTTGGTGCCTAATTACTCGTATTTAAAGGAATGTGGGTTTCTGGACAGACAGATAGTTGCTTTGGTGGTTGGTTTTCCTCTGATCCTGATCAAGAGCATCCGTAATTCTTTAGAACCAAGAATTAAATTTTTAGTTGATGTAATGGGGAGACAAATTGATGAAATCATTGATTATCCTTGCTTCTTTCGTCATGGCATGAAAAGATTAGAGTTTCGGTACAAACTGCTAAAGGAGAGGAATTTAAATTGTAGTTTGTGTGAAATGCTGGACTGTAATAAGAAGAAGTTCCTCATGAAGTTTGGCTTGCTAGAAGGATGTGCCTTGAGTAACTAGGTCTCATCCCTATTTTATTTTTTTCAATGATTTTCATCATTAGTTAAATAGTTTATTAATATTTCTATCCCCTAATGTGGAGTTGCGTAACTTTGAAAGATTTTGTGATTCCATATATTTCTGGTCTTTTTTTCAAATTCATAATCTTGCTATCTGTTGTAACTAAGATGATAGTTTATCCTATGGAACAGTTATTGAGACATGTTTGCATGGAACGGGTATTGAGGGTTCCTCTGCCATCATTTGTAGATATAGGTTTCTTTGCAGATAAACTGATGTGACTGGGTATGTTGCATAGAGTGTAGATACAAAACCTTTGCTTAGATTGTAGATCAGATTATTACTGCTTGTTTTGCATGATTAGAAATTGAAACATGTAAAGTGGAGTAGGATGATAGAGGGTTCAGCAATATGGCATTTGCATCAACATAATGTGTTATGGATTTTTATCCATTAAGTCATAGTCTTTTCCCCCCTCAACATTAAAATCTTGAAAATTCTGTTATATTTTGCTTTCTAGAAGGGAGTGTGCGCCTGTCAATTGTGCAGATATCCGTTTTATTGCTTTTATCATCATGTTGTAGTTCCTGTTTTCAACATTACTGATGTTAGTGGAAACCACTGCTTTAACGTTTTGACGGTTTTGTCAATCTTTGTCATTCTTTTTAAATAATTTTAGTTTTAATATGGTACAACCATTGGCAATAAAAGTCAGAATTTTCAATCTTTACTGTGGAATAAGCTTCTTGCTGCAATAGTAAGAATGTTTACAAATATATGATCTTTGCAAGCAGTTTTGTTGAATCAGATGTGCCCAAAAGTGCTTGGAAATCAACTTCAATTGAATTAACAAGCAATCAGTAGGTCCCATTTAAGTTATATATGACCATAATGCTTGGGTGGCAAATCTAGTAGGCACAAACACTAATAGCAAAGTTACATTTCACTTTAAACATTTAAACTGTAGGATGTGAGCCAAATCTAGTAATCACAAGCACTAATTACAAAATTATATTTCACTTTAATCATTTAAACTGTAGGATGTTACAGTGATTGCTTTAATGCAAATTCTATGCTAGTCTTGTTGTTGCTGCTGCTGCCGCCTCGGTTTCTTTTCTTACTTTTGTTTATATATTCTGCAGTCTTAATTAACTTATCAGTTTCGTGACACAATCGTGTCAGTGTGCCCCTTCTGTGATGGTTAATGATTGGCCCTTCATTGCTGATGAAAGAGAAGCTACAGCCTCTCCAACTGTCAAGAAAAGGTTATCTGCTCGAATGATATCACTGGCTTCATCTGCTTTTTTCAACTTTTCTATGACCTCAGCGAGAGGATTGACCAACACAAGCTGCACGTATCACATGAATTAGTAGGTTGAGATTTGAAACAAATCTATCAAGGTGTGTAAACTATAAGTATATAGAGTTTAGCATCCTTGCCTCAACACCCTTCTTTTCCAGTGTTGCTTTCAACTCCTTGAAAAGTGAGATTCCACTTGTGTCAATGGCACTCACAGCTGAAAATTTTAAAAATTTGTGATACTCATTATTTTTGGATGATCACTGTTTGCAGGATAAGTAGATAGATGAAATATGTTCAGTAGTGATATGCTTGTGTAGCTAGTGCACTGCTATTAACTCAACTGCTTCATTGTGTGAAAATGTAGTAGTCTCACACTCTTACTGGTGACAATTCACTCCGCAGTCTACTAATTAAACAAGCTAGCTGCACACATGAAACTTAGATGGGGTTGTATGTTGAAAATGGGAGGTGAAAACATCCATGGATTTCACGAGGATTTCGATAATTTTAGATTATCTTATGGCCACTTAATGTTCTTGGATCAATACTCCAATAATAAGTGATAAAGAACTTCGAAAAAAAAAAGGTTTTATCATTAGAAAAGTTATTCCTAGCAATTATGAACTGAATGCCACAATGCAATAGAAACTATATGATTCACCAGAAATGAAGAGTATGAAATTCCACCTATGTTGTATAAAAAACTAATGAGGTTACCTGACATTTCCAATATTAAAAATCGAAGGTTTGATTGTTCCTTTATGTTGTCTTCCTCGTCTTCAATCCATCGAAATGTTCTAAACATAACATGCCAATAGTTGAGTAACACGAGAAACAATATCTATCCATGTACCATAATAAAACTTGCAACATAAAATTTACAAAGCTGAAACTAACCTTTCGTTGAGATATGTGATGTTTGCAAAATTGATTGGAGCCTCAATGCTTAAAATAAGAAAGCCAGGTATTTTCACAGCATCCTTATATTGATGAACATTTCTATATATTTCTGTCCCTGGTATCTTCCCCAACATTACTGTTTTAGGCCTTGTAATTTGCATGAGTATCTTAAATGTTGATAACCCCACCTGATCAATAGCATAGCCATCCCTTGTCAATAAAAAAAGAGCTATGTTTTGTTCTACTTACATACTAGAGTGTTAAAAGCTTCCACACTATATTTTCTCTACATTCTAATCACTCGTTCAAAATGCAGAAATACGATTTATGCAAAAGCACTTGATCTTGTTGGGCAGAGAGTAAAAACTAAAAAGCTTATGACTTATTAGTAGCTACAAGTGTCCAGGGAATGAAAACCTTTATATAGAAAAACTAAATATAGGACATGTTTGAGATAAATTTCTCGATAAGAACTTATAATAGAAGAAAAAAATAGGAAAGAAAATGAATAAAAACATTTTATAAGCTAAAATTAATCTATTTATAAGGCAAATTCATGATAATGATGATTACAATGTGAGCATTATGAACAAAAACTGAAGAAATAAATGAACTTACAGCAAGAGCAAGGCCTCCCTGGACAGAGATAAAAAGAACACCAAAGAAAGCAACCAACATCACCATGAAATCGAATTTGTCTATCTTCCAAATGTTACAAGCAGCAGGGAGATCAATGAGACCAATTACTGCTGTGACTATGATTGCAGCCAACACAACATTAGGTGTGTATTGGAACAATGGCATGAGAAAAAGGAGTGTCACCATGACTGTCACAGACATCACTACATTTGACACAGCTGTTTTTGCACCTGCGTTATTGTTAACAGCTGACCGAGAGAAAGCACCTGAATTTCATAGTTTAAATGGGTCAGTCTTATGCTTCATTAGCCTTGGGCAAAGCCTTTTGTAAAAAGGTTTTAGGTTACAAACAAATACCTGTTGTAACATAGCAGGAAGTGAAGGAGCCAACCACATTCATAAACCCAATTGCCATCATTTCCTTATTTCCATCCACTTTGTAGTTTTTGAGAGCTGCAAATGTTCTTCCTACTGCAATACCTTCCTGTAAAAAAAAACATTTTTCATTAAAAATTTGCTTCAGATAATTGCAAGTATACTGCAGCACTAAAATAAATAAATTTTGAAAACAAATACAAATAAGGTAAAGAAAAATGTTAAAACTTACAGTTAGGGACAAAATGCCAGTGATAATTCCAGTTTTGATAACTAGGCCTAGGTGACTTCCATGCAAGCGCAACATATCCCATGAAGGAGGATTTATTCCTTGTTGCAATTTTCCAATCTAACAACAACATCAGCACATTTGTTTAGTAATCAAGCTGACAATGATTTGTGGCTAAAATCTGCTAGTGCTTTACCATTACTCAATTCAGAAATAAAAAAGAGTTGGGATGGGAACAGTGACATACTACACTGATGCCATGATTTTGAGCCTTAATTGCAAAAACAAGGAGAGTGGAGATGATGACACACGTAAGAGGAGCTCCAGCTGAGACCCAGAATAGCCTTGGTTTCTTTATGCTCTGCATGCATTTATTTCCATTACTTAGTTAGTATTATCCTGCACTCATTGTGACAGAATTTGCCTATGCATCATAAATATGTTTATGTCATTTTCATTACCCAATGACAATGAGTGCCTATACACCTAAATCTAATCTAACATTGTAAATAGTTTTGAGCTTGGGAAGATCTTGAGTTTTATAGATTTCATTTTTCAATAATAAAGAGTGAATTTGTTTTGTATATGCCCATAATTTCCGTAACACATGCACAAAGTCATTAGTAGGTACTTTCCAGAGGATTGCAGGTTATTATTAAATTCAAACATGCCTTTATAAGAACATATTTTAAAAAAAATTTAGTCTTTTTTTTATTAAAAAGAATAAATTTTCATGTGAAAGTTAAAAAATAATGAAAAGTGTTTAAGAATTTCTTAATATTACTTCTACTTCTTTATATAAAAAGTAAATGAGTGTATTTTCTATCCTAATTATAGGAAATATGATCCATTTTTAAATATATTGATTGCTAAAAAAAAATTATGCATAATTTAGCATGACATTTATTAATGAAACATAAATAATTACTCTCACATGTGTGTACAATTTAACCCACATTCATTGGTGAAAAAAATAGGTTATTTTTACTTTTATTTCTAAAAAAATTTATAATCTTACAATTTTTGTCTTCAAACCTTTTTTCACAAATTTAGTTTTCGAAAGTTTCACATTCTTCATATTTTATCTCTAAAGAAAAAACTCATAATTAAAGGAGTAATAGTAAAAAAGAAATCTAATTACGATGGGTTAGATAAAATGTCTTAACTTTGATAATTTTTCTATGTAAAAGAGTAAAAATGCAAGAATAAAATTCACATAAATTAAATTATTTGCTTCAGGGTAGAATGAAGAGGGCAAACAACTCATTTTCGATTACGACTTAAAACTTTATAATCAAAAGTGAAAATTATCCGTTAAACTATGAATAATGCTGTAAATAATCAACAATTGAACTATTTAATTTTATAAGTATTTTTTAAATAAAAATTAACTTTGTGATATTTTTACCTATTTTTATTGGTATGGATGTATTAGTATAAGTATGAACATCCTTTATAATAATATAAAGTGTATGAACTTAAAATATCAATCTTGGCTAACTAATAAAAAAAAAATCTTGACTTATTGAACGGTTGAGCCAGCAAAATAACAGTCTCACGTGTCCACGGTTGTAAAGAAATACAGAGTTACATGTCTATTTTCCTCAACAAAAGAATGAATAAAATAACATTCTCAACTTAAAAATTAAGAAAGTTACATACATATTGATATTTTTTTCTCCAAAGAAATGCATTTTAATTTTAGTGATTGACAGTATAAAAAAATTTCTCAGCTTCTAATTTTATAATTATTAACAGTAACTATATATTTCTATCTTTTAAGGTATAATTATTTTTCATTTCATATAATAAATATTGATTTACGTCTGCGGCACATGCATGAATACACATTGATAGAACATCAAGTATGAAATTATTATTAAAATCTTAATTATTAATTTTGATATATAAACTATAAATATATTTTATATTTTAAAGTATATTTTTCTAATTTTATAGTAGTCAAACTTAATCACCTACAAGATAGATTTAACGTAACAAAACATGATAATTTTCATCAATTAATTTGATATATTTAATAATCTTTTATGTCTAATATAATGCATCTAATTAATTGTTAATTCATTAAAAGCAGAACACGGTGTCCTTTGGTGGAAATAATTCTTCGTACTGAATAACATCACTCTCTTTTAATATTATTTATCTTTGTCCAATTGAAAATATATTAAACATATTTCATATTTTTATTCTATTAAATATATTTATTTATTATTTAATATTTTTATAAGATATTAAAACTATAGGTAAAAAATTCTCTTTAAATATTTGTTAACTTGGCCAAGAAGCTGGCAATTTTTTTAATATTTTTAATGTCAAATAAATAAAACAATACAATTAAATGCATTTACTCATCAACTTACCCAAGACAGTCATCAGACATATTTTATAATATTTTTTTATTTTTATATAGATAATATTAGATATATTTTATATTTTGATAATATTAAATAAATTTTCATTGAAAATTTGAATAAAGTATTAAAATAATTAATATAAAATTACTGTAGGATAATTAATCTCTTTATCATATGGTTGTCAATTCTTTCTATAATATTTTTTATTTCTAACGAAGAACACATCAGAGAAATTTAGATATTTTATGCTATTGAATGTTTTAAATTTTTATTGAATATTTTTACAAAGCATTAAAATAATTCATAAAAAATTATTGCTGAGATTATTAATCTCTTGAGATATTAACTTGGCCAAGAAATTTGTACAATGTACGGATTGAAGGTATTTTAAATTAAGGTGAACTTGAAGCTCATCACACCATGGCTATGATCTGTGTCAGTGTTGCCCTTAGCTATATCCCTCAACCCTGTGACCCAGGTGGTTGATAATTGGTGTTACTGAAAGTAACTATACAATATACATATATAATAATTAATGATGTTGTGTTAGTAACCTTGTCTTTATTTTCGACAGATTTAATAATCTTGTCTTATTTCTTGGAAGTTAAGGGTGACTTAGAAGTGTGAAAAATCTATTTTAGACAAAGAAAGTGCAGATAAAAGAATAGGGAAAGAGAAAGAAATGATAGAAGAGAATAACATACAACGTGTCTTGCTAATAGTAGTAGCACCAAGAAGCAAATCCCCATCAAAATAGTTGGCCATGACCACTGCATAAAAACCACAAAAAACTTTGTCTTGGAGAAAATACACAGGTAAACTAGTACATTTTGTTATAAAGACAAGAACAACTGAGACTGCTACAGAATTCCGTGTGCTAGCGTGTATGTTTTTTCTTTTTTGTGCGTGTAAATTAAAGAGTCAGTAACCTCATGTGTGTTGTGAAAAACAGAAGTCATAACAGGAATGATCCCCATCTGATTAGTGAAATGTGTTATTCCAAGCAGGTTCTTGAGCTGTTGCAGTGACACAATTATAGCAGCTCCAGCCATGAAACCAATAAGGATTGCCTTAGATAGAAAATCAATGATAAAGCCTAGCCTGCAATCATTAACATTAGCACTTTATTATGTTATTATATATAAGAATCATTCTTGTACTTTTTCAGATTGCAAAAGAAAAAAAAAAGTAATTAAATATGGAAGGGTTTAATTGCCTTAGGATTCCAAGAGAAGCTTGAAAAAGACCAGCAAATAATGTTGAAGTGAAAGCTAGCTGAAGAAACAGAACTGGTTCTGCTGTGGGAGACACTTCCTGTCTCAGCATCGATCCCAACACAAGAGAAGCAATAGAAACAGGTCCTACTGCAAGGTCCCTTGAGCTCCCAAGAACAGCATAAACAAGTGGAGGAACAAAACTAGAATCTGAAATATGCAAGACCAAAATTACTCATAATTCATAGACCATAAACAAGTAAAAATAAATTAGCACAAAAATGATCAAGACACTCACAAAGTCCTACAATTGGAGGAAGACTTGCAAGCTTAGCATAACTGATTCCCTGAATGACAAAAACCATAATTGAATAAGAGAAACAAGTTAAAAACATAGGTGAACATTTTCATGACTAGGAGGCAAATAAGAAATAGCTCAAACAGAATAGTCTCAAATAAAAAATATTACAAAAAGCACAAAAAGAGGCAGAGATAGAACTTGACCAACCTGTGGAATGGCCAAGCTAGCAATAGTGAGGCCAGAAACAAGGTCAGATTTAAAGAGTTTGAGACTATACTTAGGACCCCATTGAAGAATAGGGAACAAATATTGAGCTCCAAGGACTAGTTTTCTCTTAAGTGGTTGACCCTTGAATTGGCGCAGAGGATCATCAGGGAAAAAGGTTTCCTTGAGTCTAGCCTTGAGTTTCTGTAGGGTACTCTTGTGGGGTGGTGGAACAACTTGGTGCACTTCCATAGTCATCTCAACACAATGAGAATGAACAGCACAAGCATTATTAGGCTCCATTTGAAGAGAACAGAAGAAATTGAAATGGTGTTGTGTTTTGTGTAGCTTAACTAGCTTATGGCGGTTTCTTTTATGTTAGCCTCTCTGACCCTACCCGAGTAATATACCCTTCTTCAAGACCACTATAAAACAAGATCGCACCTATGTCAACTAAAGTACAAGAAGATAACAACAACAAAAGTAAGATGAAATTTCAGAAATCAAAACACGAGAAGGTGTAGCGGGAGATGTGCCTGTAGTGGGCATATATACTATACGGTTCACTTAATATTCTATACGTTCTCCTCACTTATTTGGACATATTTTTTCAACCAGCAAAAGCAGGTCCCACGATAATTGTTCAAGTTAAAATTCTATATCACTTCTACAAGACTCTACGCTTTGTTGAAGAGTGAAATCAACCTACACTTTCAATATTCAACCTCCACTCCAACATTACTGACCTCAGGATCAGGAACTTCATTAGCAATATGATTTTGGCTCAATTTTGTTCCAACATGTCATAGTTCGTTGATGAGTTTAAATGGCATTTTATTTAGTGTGAAACTATAAAATTCACTCATCCCAATTATATATATTAAATAAGTCATCTTTTCTCCACTTAAATAATGCGCTTTAATATTATTTAAAAAATATAAATTATAAATAAATTTCAATCTCATAAAATCGAATTATAAAATAAGAATAATTTCCCACTTTTATTTATATATATATATATATATATATATATATATATATTAGTTTTTCATATTTTCTCTCTTCTCCCTCCCACCTCCCCTAATTTGACCAATTGTGTTTAATTTAAAAATATTATATTTAAATATTTTAAAT
This sequence comes from Hylodesmum podocarpum, assembly GCA_026586105.1. Classification (NCBI taxonomy): domain Eukaryota; kingdom Viridiplantae; phylum Streptophyta; class Magnoliopsida; order Fabales; family Fabaceae; genus Hylodesmum; species Hylodesmum podocarpum. Next base: position 2,122,686 of record JALJEV010000730.1, on the reverse strand, counting down.
TTTAATATTATGTTCCCGCTCTTACCTCCCCTTCTCCTTAATTTTATGTATTAATTTTAATATTTTGTAAACAAATTGTCATCATAGACCTAGGATTTACCTTGACGGTAAGTGCATTGGTAACATAAAAAAGTTTTATATAATTATCTAATTATAATTTATTATTTTTTTAATGTGTTTGTTTACTTTTACATAAAAACCTTAAAATAGTTACCTTTCATATCAATAAAATTCATATTTTAAAAATGGAAAGAGTTATTGTTTAAAAAAATTAAAGATTATAATTATTAATTAAAATTAGTAATTATCAGCATATGTAATCCAATTTATTGTGGTTAAACATTCTACACTTATACATTGTCGAGAATATCTATTTAGCAACAAAACTTACATTTAGATTGGCTTCTGGTTTCTTAACAAACCAAATATTTTTATATTAATCTTTTTAAGTTAACTAAATATTATTTTTTACTAGTTTTTTCAGGTTAACACCTATTATTAATTTTTTCAAGTTAACACTTACCATTAAGAGTAAGAGAATTACAGAGATAGTTTGTCTAACACAGAATCAACTTCTATGCACAGAAGAATTTATAAAAAAGTATAAAATTCTTTTTACAAAAGATAGATTTGAGTTTTAAAACTACAAGAGTTTTGGTTCTTTAAGAATAATTTTTACTTTAAATTTTCAGTCTTCAGCCTTTATATAAATGGAGAACTTAAAATAGCTATTAGACTCAGCATCTTTAAAATCTTCAATCCATTTAATGAAAGTGTATAGCATGTCCATATGCATTAAATGCATATGCATAAACTGTCATATGAAAAGCAAGACCTTTCTTTAAAAAGAAAGGTTTAGAAGTTGAAAAAGTTATTCTTTTTTCTACACCAGATCTTTATGACAAAAAAATACCTTTATTCTAACTTGACTCGTCTTTTTAGAGAGTAATAGTTAACTTCCTTATACTTAATTGAATGACAAACTTATTCAGCAGGAAAAATAATTGTTCATTAAATTCTGTACATATAAAAGTAATTATTGAAAATACCACTTATTTTATAATAATATTTCGTTTGTGACTCATTAATCATTAATCAGTTAATTTCATTTATCTAATACAGTTTCATTCGTCTACTAAGATTTGTTTTGTCTATTACTTTTATTCATTTTATAGATAAAACTTTTATTTTAATTATATGTAATTATAAAAATTGAGAATAATATTATAATTTTCCTTTAAAAAAAATTGACTTAACACTAATCTAATATATCAAGAAAAACTCATGCCAAGAATAACGAAATAATTTAATTAGATGTATGTTTAATAAATTATAATTTTTTATTTTGATTATTAATTTGTGATCACTAATTAATTTTTTTTTAGTGTACGTATATTTCAAAAGAATTCAGGCCAAATACTAACGTATGTGAAATTTGATGAAAAATATGATTAATCGTTACAGATATATATTTATAAAAATAAAAACCTCAAATAAGCTATAATTAGAAATTTCATTGATTGAAAAATATTTATAATCTGACATCCAACTCTTCTAAAATAAGCATTATTATGAAAGATGAAGTAATTAAAAGGAAATCAACATTTGAAATATTACATGTAAATTTATAAACAATAATAAATATATTAAAAAAAACTTTAAACTGAGATGGATTATTTATCTCTTGAGATGAGTTATTTATTTTAAAGGTTTATGTACCGTCACATAAAAGTCGTTAGAACTATGTTACAGTGGACTTATTTCATTAAAGTATTAAATTATTGACTGCTAATCTAAGTGCAATACACGTCCATCAGCTACTTACAAATGTCAACTCCAATGTTTCATCATTATTCAGGGCGACCGAGCTTAAGTTCTTGTGATGGAGGATCATCCTCTTCAATTAGAGTTATAAAAATAATGCAAAGAAGGATCCAAGAGAAAGTGGAAAAGGAATTGAACAAGTCAAAGTCAACTTAGAAAACATATCTTTTATTTCTAAGCATTACAATTTTTTTAAATTTGTAAATATTTTTAAAACACTTGTTGAACGAATTTAGACCATTGTGATGAGCTTGAAGCTCACGACATTGCTTGGTTTGTGTTGACTGAATTTTTACCTTAAGTAGAGTAGGAGAGTGCAAGTCACTTGTTTGAGGAGAGAGTAAACCATATGGACTGTTAAAGTAAATGGTTACTCCACTAACTAAGTTTAAATCTTAGCCTTAGGATGAGATATAAATCTTAATGGCTCAAATTTAAACTTAATTCAACCAACTAATTCAAATTATATCCTTTAGATGGGATTTAATCACATGCTACAGTTTAAATTAGCTAGTCACATTTTTTGCACCACTCTTGATTTAAATTAAGACCATTCATCATGCATCTTAATCTAAATGTGAGCATTGATCCATAATTAGTGATCCTAACTTAGCACATGGATTATAATCTCAACCTTTGAATCAAGCTAATCTTAATGGTCCTAATGCAATTTGGTTTGGAACTAAGTCATGTTTATTCTCTCTTAAGTTAAGTTGGTTCCATCACTTGTAGTATAAGTAGCCTTTCCAAAAATTGTATGAAACTTTTGGTAAAATTTGAATGAAACATAGTTTCTTTGGAGAACGAATTCTCTCTAGGTTTTTTTGTGGAACTTTTGAATCTTATCAATGGACCTTACTTCCCTTTTAGCGATTTTACCTTGAGTTTATTGATTCAGTTATAGTGTTCCCTTCCATTTCTTATCTCCATCCATTTTCTAATTCTTCTTCTAGTTTGATTTGTGAGTCATCTTGAGTGTGTTATTTGTGAGTTTAAGTTTTAAGTCTTGGAGAAGTGAATTGAAGAATTGAAGATAGGGACATCACTTGAAAGTAACTGTGAAGAATCTCAATCCTCTTCAAGGAGCTTTCATTATCTTGTCATATCGTCAATGATAATTTATTCAGTCTAACTCAATGCGCCACCTACTCGGTTAAGGTTGATGTGCACTCTTAGGCAAAGTTAGGCACCAACCTCGACCTACAAATATCTCAGAAAGTATCTTTTCCTTCTCTGATAGCATCTTCTCACTCATCCCTTATCCTAAAACTCTCTAAAAACCCTTACTCACTAAAGCATGAGTGTGCCTTTTGCAGGTACACTTTCTCTCCTCACATAAAAATTCTTTTCCTACCCACAAAGACTCATAGTAAAATTCCCTATTCTTTCTCAAGTGGCCTCAACAGCTCAATCAGACTCGTGTGAACTTATTAAACTAATTTGTATTGTACTTCTTTTTATTGTTTAATTTCAATTTTTATAATAACTATATATTAAGTGTTATTAAATAAACTAGAACAATTATATTTATCAATACACGTAATTATAAAAAGGAAAAGAATTATACATTAATGTGTAATTATATTTGTAGGGAAAGGGATTCCTCAACATACAAGGAGGAAAATTTTTATCCACTAATCATCGCATAGCCTACCATTAAATTTAGACGGAATAAAGAGAAGAAAACAAGTTCTGTAAAACATATGAATAATAATGAGATTGTGTATGTCCATTTGTAGTGGCGGAACTAGATTTTAGAAATGAAAGAGATCAATATTTACTTGACAAATTTACGTAAAAATTACTATTACAATAAATATATAAAAAAATATATTTTATAATTTAAATTCTAAAGATATTTATATTCTTATAATATATTATTTAATATACTATTTAAATATCTAATTAAGAAGAATAATTTATAAGAATTAACTTTAATAATTATAATCTATATTGTATTCGAAGATATTCAACTATTAAGTATATATAGTCTAATATATTATTTTTTCATTTATTTTTTTTTTATTTTTCAGGTAAGGTCCCCTGAGAAATAAGCCTATTAATTATATAATAATATTTTTGAACTGGGAGACTAAAGAAATTTTAGAAGAGGCTAAAACTTTTTTATATACAATATTGGGGTGACCATCTCCTCCAAGTAACTCCGTCCGGGACTACATGAGCTTTTATTAGTGATCACTTAGTCTATATTAAAAATATAAATTTTATTTAAAAGCATATTTAAATGAAAATAATATTTATAATTTAAATATATTATTTAAAATTATTCTTATAAGATATTTATACATGTAAAGTTTATTCTTATTATTAGGAGATTATTTATAAAAGATAAGAATAATAAAATAATTTTCAAGATAATTTAAGTAAATTTTTATTATATTTTTTATTTTTTATTTATCATGTTAAATTATTATATCTTTTTCATTTCAAATCTTACTTATTACCGTAAACACAATCAGATAGTATATATTTGCTAATAAAATTTTTATTTTTATTTTCTTAATAGTGTTTCTAACTTGGTAACTATTATTAATATATATATATATATATATATATATATATATATATATTTAAAATAAATTTATTTTATTTACATAGATAAATAGACTAATCTATTAAGTTTAACAAAATTTTTGTTTGAGTTGAAATTTCACCTATTTAAAGAAATCAATTTTTTTTTATAAAACCTCAAATTTAATATTTTTACTAAACAAATTAAATCTAACCCAACTTTAATGTAGGATCACAGAAGCTCATTAAAATTCTGAGTTATTCTCACTCATGTATCATCAAATGATGGGTCATATTTTTTTAATGGTGTTTTTAACATGGTACCTATTATTTTAATCCCGTTTTTAAGTCGAATCTAATAATTATAAAAGGTAAGTACCTTTCAAAAGAAAGCAATGGGAGACATCTTTCTAAGTGTATCTGCGATCAAACATATGACAGCACATGGCAGAAAGCAACAACGTGTCATATTACAAGAATCAAAATTACATCTAATTAATAAACAAATGTCTCGGTAAATTTTTCTACAATTTACTGGTAAAAAAAAATGTAAATAAAATCATTGTTTTAAAGTGATTTTTTTTATTAGCTAATCCATAATAAAAAATTCCTTATTTAATCAATCAAAACATAACTTTAACCATAGAAAAATTAAATTTATTTTTATTTTTTATTTTTTTCTGAAAGTACTTTCACAGAGATCTTTTTTGCTTGTTTAACGTTTTAAGGGTTTGCACGTACCCCAAAATCTACACATATATATCTCTTGTTTCTATAGGAGATATAAACTGTGTGCTAACAATATTCCCTGTAAACTCCTGTCATGTTTTATTCTTTCATGCTAATTCATGAATTTTCCCCCAAAGAAAAAAAAAATTGGGTGCATGAATTGACGAAAAAATTCTCAAATATAAAAATTCATTTTAAATAAGATAAATATTGATTATTCATCTAATATATATAAAAATGGGATCTAATAACCCTAAATATAAAATTTATTGACTTAATTTCTCAATTTTTTATAATTCAAGTTCTAATTATTAACTATTAAATTTTATTTTTTTATTAATAATATCATATATCTCTCTATATATATAATTTTATATAATTTAAATGTATTTTAACAAATAATTGTTTAAAATTATACGTCAATAAATCTTTACAAGAGTGGAATTAGGTGACGAGAAATACTACACAACTAAAAAGGAATACAATGAATTATCGCTTAATGCTAAATCTGTATTTTTATTTTAAAAAAATTAAAAATAGCAAAACATAAAATAATGAATATACATATTTAATACAAGATAACTTATTGACTAAGTATTTTTATAGACAGAATACACATCTAACTTATCGTTTTGTATTGAATCTGTATTTTAATTTTTAAAAAAATAAAAATAATAAAACTATATATTTAACATAAAATAACCGATTGATTTTGTATTTCTATAGGTTGTATTGCAAAGGTACGACTGTGGTATAAAAAGAGAGAGCGCATGCATCTTTTAATAATTGACAACATAAGAGTCGTGAAATGCCGAAACACGTTTTTTACTATAAAAATTGTGGAATTGTCATTGTCTTTGGTTGTGCTATTCATTATTCTCATGCAAACACAGTACAATCCAGATTGAACTAATTGAAGGAATGTGCATTATATTCTTATCATTACAGGTTTTTCTTGGCTGACAACACTACAACATTACTTATAATTATTTATTGATATTAGAGAACTATTGCTATATGCTATTTATAAGTTATAACCACATATATTTAATTGAAAATGTCATTAAAACATAAAAAAAAAATGTCATAAATAACAATTTGTAATATGATTCAATTAATTATTTTATCTGGTTCATGTATACTTTTATTTTTTAAAATATTAAAATATACGGATTAATTAAGAAAATAATGAACGTCTTTATTTATATTATAGTTATTTATATTTTTCAATTATGTCTCTTATTTCTCTCATTAGTATAAGACGTATCTATTTTTTTCTCTCTCTCCCTTTTCTACATTGATATAATTGCAAAATAATAATTAATATTGTCTTGAAAAATTAAAATTACAGATTAAAATTTTTTTTCGAATGTTACTGTTAAAAAAAAAAAAAAACCGAAGGTGAGATGATTAAAACTATCAAATTAATGATCATATGTTCGCTTTTCTTTAAAAAAAAAACATTTATTAATATTTCTTCATATAACATGATATTGATTAAAGAAAAAAATTATTAAATAAAAAATTCCTTCACAATCAGTTACGAAATTTACTTTGAACATTAAAAAAAAATTATTGCTAGGTAGATGTTTAAGACAGATATATTTTACGTTTGGATTAACTTGTTCTAAAAATAATATTTCTTTTGAAGAACTTTATAAAATGGATTAAAGATGAGTAATTTTTAAAAACACAAATATATATATATATATATATATATATATATATATAATTAAAAAAACATGCAACATAATACCTTATGATTAAAATTGGCCTGATAGAAATATCTATCATCAATCATTTTGAGATAAAAGAATCTTGGTCTTATCTTTTTCTTTAAAAGAGTCCAAGATCTGAATTTATAATATCATATGCAACAGTGCAAAAGTCTAAAGATTCCTTTTATCTAAATGGAAATCATAATCTGTTATGAAACCAAAGTTTAAAGATGATGAAGATGGAGGTGCAGCCTACAGCTCCAATAAATCAATCAAAAAACAAAAAAAACTGACAACCAAGTTTGAAGATTTGCAGATTTTGTTGTAATTAAAATTGACTATAGAGAATAGTTTAAGATAGACAGATTCTGCCAGCATGATTCACATGCTAACATATATGTATAGTACTATGAGCATGTGATTATAAATTTGTCTTAGCTTACTGGCAAATATAATTAGAATAAATATTTCACTGATCGAGAAACACTGCTTCTCTTTGTTTCTTGTTAATTTTGTTTCACATTGTAGATCATTGTCATGACACTAAAAGTTCAAACCAACTTACATTTAAGGGTTACTTAATTACTAAAATGTTGCATGTAGGTATGTATAGTACATTAATTAATTCTTCTCTAATTGGATAAGGTTATACTCAATCAATGGTCAATTTTTTAAAAGATAAAAGTGAAAAGATATATTAAATATGGAAAAGTGTTAATTTGATAAGAATAAAAATAAATGTTGAAGAATGATAATGAAGAGAGAAGACTTAAGAGTGAGACGTAAAGTGATAAAGGAAGATGAATTGATTAGAATTGTGGGGCATATTATGCTTTCTCATAGCCGCCCAGATTCTGTGAAAGGGTAACCGTCCATTGTTACTTTCGCCCAACCTCAAAAATGTGCTTGTGGCTTTCCAATTAATAAGCATTTCTCGCAGCTATTTGCGATTGATACACCTTGATCCATTACATCCGTAAATGTAGAAATCAAAAACATAACCAGGTTCTGTTTCGATTCTTCTGTCAGAAAATGATGAAGAATAAGAAATTACACAAGAAAAATGAAATTATGCCATTTACTGGTGTGTAGACACAAGAAAGCATGATTACATGGTGTTAATAAATTAAATCATGTTATTAAAATAAGTTACATTTTAAGTCAGTATTAAATTATGTTATTAAAATAAGTTACATTCTGATATTTTGATTAATTCGTTGACTGACTTATCTTCCACGACATGGTTTCGACATTTCTCATCGATTTTAAAATTATGGCTTAGACACATTAACTAGTAAAAAGAGTTAAAGTGTGATAAGAATAATATTTATCGTTAAAATTGATATTTCAACTTTTACAAGATTTTAACGTTAATTTCAATTTATGAACATCTGAGGGACTACCTCATTTCTTACTTATAACAATTTTGTTTATATCTTTTCATAGTTTTGTTTAAATTTTCTCATTCTCATAATTTTTCTTGTTGACTTGAGTGTTGAAGTGTTTTTAATAAATACATTCTCTTTTCGTTTATAAAAACTAACTCTCTATAACAAAAGACGGTAAGCTGAACTCTCTTTTAAAAACAACTTTCAAAAGCTAGCTTGATTAAACATTCCAAACATTCTAGCTCATTTCTAATAAGAACAATAAGAATAAAATTAAGAAAACAATGGGTAATTTTTGTTGATTTTTTCTATCAAAATTCAATTTTTACTTCATAAAAACATGAATCAACCTGACCTGTCATGGACACGATTCATTTGTTGAAAAATATGTGTTTGATATCTGCCAAAATTTGTTGAGTCAATAACAAACTAACAAAATGTATACCCAATGAATTAGAGGATGGTAAAACAAAAATAAAAGTATGCATATTAAAGGATCGCATAGACAAAATAAAACTTAATTTTAATAGAAGAATAACACCTAATTAATGAATTGTAAATAAGTTTTTCTTATAAATTAAAATATAAGGTTTTATATACCCTACATGCACATAATTATATTTCCTTCTATTTTATCTAATCTTTTTATTCCATCTTCAGAAACAAACTATATTGAAAGCGAAATAGACACACATGAAAATTGCATCATTATTAAAAATGCATACTTTTTGTTCACACAGTATAAACATAATCATCAGGGTCAGCCTGATGGTTGTAGAGGGGTAACCGCCCAAGCGTAAGGCTAGAAGGGTAAAAAAGTTATATACTTATGTAATAATTTTTTACAAGTAAATTTAAATTGTTGTTTCATTTTAATATATTTTATTTGAATTAAAATGTGATATATGATTAGAAAATATCAATTTCTTATTTCTTATTTAAGTTAAATGAATTTTTAGTAATTATTAGATATAAACATGTTAATAGACGTAATTTTTTTTTTTTGACAAGATAAAAAATACAAACTAAAACTCAAAAATATATGTTAATAGAGAACAAAAATACATACTGTTTTGTCAATTATAGATTATAGAATGGAGAGCATTTTCTTTTAATGAACTAAGTATAAAAATTAAATTAAATAATTATTTTTATTGAATATGTCAAATATAACCATCGAGTTGAACATTCTAAATAATTGAATATATATCACAAATAAAAATTATATAAATGGTGCAAATTAAACGCTACAAGACTATAATACTGTAGAAAACAAATATTTAATTTTTAAAATATATGCTGGTAATTATAATGATAGAAATTTTTTATTATATTTTTATATTATATTTAAATTTTTAAATTATAATTAACATTTAAATAGAGGCCTTAAAAATTTATTGAAGATAGTAATTGTGTATTTTTTTTAGGAGACATATCTATCTATAGTGGTAAGAATGATAAAATGCAAGATATTATAAATGTGATGAAAAAGAAAAGTGAAACAAAAGGCATGGAAAAAATAGACAAGTTATAAGAAATAAAATTGTACAAAATTATTATTATTATTATGTATATTATTATTATATATATTAAGGGTTGTCAACTTTTTGAGAATAATATACAGACAATAACATAAAAATAAAATGATTGAAGAAATATGTGTTAATTTTTTAAATTTTATAATTTATTTAAAATAATAAAATTATATATCTATTTTTTTATATAATACATATACATTTTAAATATTATATATAAGAGGATCTTATTCATTTCGCCCTAGAATAAAAAATTGTGAGGACCAACCTGAGTACATTGGATTATCTTTTGAAAATCTACTTATAATAAGATTATAAGAAGGGGTGTTAAAGATACAATAACTATGTTCTTAATTAGAAGTTTATTACTAAGTTCAAGAGAAGACATGACGCGAATGATTATTTTGCCATTATCAAAGAAGATATTTCTAATCAAAGAAAAAAGTGGCAGTAAAAGCTAAGAATGAGTTTTAACATGTGTGAAAGGAATCCTCAAGTAAAGTCAACTTGCATCAGCTTTATGTGGTATGAAGTATACATCAACTTTAAGCATTAGCATGCCCTTTCTAAGTTCTTAACGTAGTGAGTCTCTGTGCATGAGTTTCAGAGTAGGGTCACATATTATATATCTGTCATAGCTTTGGATAAAACTACTTTACAGTGGGCTAGTAACATTACTGACAAATGCTCAATTAGCACCAATAATTGCCTTTGCCATGGCCTATAAATGAAGACTCACCAATGTGCTCCTAAAGATAGAATTATGAATATGAGGTGTCATGCTAGAGTTTTAACTTTTAATGGGCCCATAAATCCATAACCAAAAGAACAGCTTTATAGAACTCCACTTCTAAGTTGGATGTAACTACATTGAATTAACTTGGTAGAACACACATGATTTAACTGGCATTGACATTGGTTGCTTCAATTCTCACTACAGAAGTGTCACAATATTTTTGGGTGTTTGAATTTTGATTTTGTTTTGTCATGCAAGTCCTTCCACTAGGAGTGGCAAATGATGACGCCTAAAAGACCAACACACAACAGTGTTATATTGTGCAAAATGTGAAGCTTCTACATGTTTTTTTCTTCACACCACCTTGTTGAAGTTATATAATCTTAATCTTAATGTCGAAATAGAATTTCAAGAATTAAAATAGTTTTACTTCTCATCAAATTAAATGCAATAGAGTTACGTAACAGACAGAAAAGTATATCATAGCAATATAACAACCGAAACTAACAATAATCACCGAACTTCAATTATTCATGGTTCCACATTTGGAAACCACAAACCTTGACCTTGGAAAGGTTAAGAGCTTTGTTCACGTTATATCTATGCCTAAGAGGAATGTCTCACCAGAAAATATGTCTTACGTACCTAACATAAAATAATTGTGGCCAAATTTACGGGAATGAACCTATTCTATATATAAATTATTTACGTAAATGGTATGTTTCTGAACGATTAAAGCAGATGTAATTTAATAATATGCATGCCAAGTCTATGCATAAATAAAGTATTTTAATAATACGTGCATATAGCTGATTTATATTAAAATAATATGGGGATGTATATATAATGTGATTTATTTCAATAAATGTTATACAGGGAGAGTGATATATGCACTAACTTATTGGCCATATGTAATTTCCATATAATAGACTCTTGGATGAGAGCTTTTAAATTGATTAAGTTTGGTCGAGTGATTATGGTATTGTTAATAAAAAGGAGAACTTTAGGGAATTAAGTAAGTAGTAAAAATTTGTTGAATAAAATTATTATTGTTAATTTATGATACCATTTAAGTAATAAAATTTTGTTGAGTAAAATTATTATTGTTAGTTTAGGGGAATAACTAGCAGTAAAATTTTGTTAAGTAAACTTAATATTGTTAGTTTAGGAGAACAATTTAGTAGTAAAATTTTATTATGATTAATTTTATTATTATTGCTACTAAATTATTACTTATTATTATGATTAATTTTATTACTAAATCATTATTTAGGGTGACTTTAATTATGACTTTATTAGCATAACAATTTTTGTTAAATTATGGTTATTAGCATAACAATTTGTCGTTCATAGACGACTCCTTGATATAGGTTTTGGTTGGGAGATTGAGACTTTGAGAAACAAATATGTAGCAAGTTTTGATGAGTTTACTTTGTTGATGGGAACACTATTATTAGTGTCACAAACTTAGATTAGTCCGAGTTTTTTTATGCACATTTAGGTTTAAGAGCCAATGATCAAGAACTGGAAGGGTGAATTATTAAATTTCATTGGCTGATTATTATTTTGGAGATGTAAAGGTTCGCTCATATGCCAATTTTGGAATTCTTTGAAAAAGCGTTGTTTATCACTGTAACTTCTCAACAATTATTCATATACTAACTGTGTATATAATATTTATAACTTTATTTTGCAGTCAATTTTGATGTATAACTAATTAGTCAATTTACTCATAAAATATATATATATTTCTTTTTCTTTATATTTTATAATTAATTATTTGATTGTCTGCGTACAATTATTTTACTACATGTTTTTCCAACATTTACATGCAAATTAACCCTATACAGAAATGTTACGAGTGAAAACCAGTTATGCACGTATTATGGAAACATAGCCCATGTAAAATAGTTTGGAAACATACTAAAAATGGGCCAATTTCTGTATATTTGCCAAAACTTTGAAAGAAAAAAAAAACTGTTAATATGGATATTCATTCATCTTATGCCAAAATGTTGAAGTAGTTGAACCTTTTTTGTAAGTAGTTGTGCAAGCGTTAACCCTCACCATATAATGTCAATAGGTAGTGGAGTGGACCAATTAGAGATTCCGGTATCTATATACGACCCCACAGATATTCCTGAAATGAAAGTTATGGGAGCAATAAGGGTCTAGCAATTGGTACTACACATATGGTTGAAACACTTTTTTGTAGAAAGACTAAATGAATGATGCACTAAAGTTTGCCCAATAAAGCTCATCATGTTCTCTTGTTTTACATAATGTGAATGTCAATCGGTTAATTGAATAAATGGAACCATCAATATGTAATTATGGTCCTAATTGGCCCACCTAAAACCTTGAATTCCACTATGTAATCATGGTTTAGCCTCTTCAATTTCTTAAAGCAACATTTATCAGCTAAATAGCTAAATTGTCATTTCATGTGTGGAACTTAATTATTACAAGAATCTAGAGAGATTCCTAATCAAGAAAGAGGAACAATGTAGAAGGCAACGTCTAGGCACAAGAACCACATTTCGTAAAGTCACTGCACACTTCAGAAGATAACACGCAAATGAAGGATGTGCCTCTTTTCCTTGAGTGTAGTTTTTGGGCCTCAAATATTGGCCGAAAAGCTGTTATAGTGCCAAAGTGTGTTGGGTAATGCGGAAAATTGTGGTCCTCAAAATTAATGTCAACCATGCCTCTAAGAGATAGCTATCTACTGAAATGAATTGTTAAAGAATCTTGCTTATGCTACATAACAATATATACCTGGTACAAAATTTGAGGCATGTATATCATCATTCTTGCTTAACCTAAGCTCTAGCCACTTGTTTGCATCATGCGTGTTTGGCTTTAATAAGAAAAAAACTTGGTGGGATAATGCCTATCTAGTGAAAAGTGAATCTTTCAATTGTGGTTGTCCATTTCATGGTCTTTGTGGCTCTTGATCTATGTTTAGTTATGTGGATTAGGGACACCTCTCATTGGAGTCAATCTTAATTTGCTCAACTCAAACAAACTAGAGTCGTATAGATTGTGAAGTGTGAAATTTTAGATTTTGTTCCATTTAAGATGTTCCCACAAGTTTCTAAGGTTCTCAATAAAATGGTTTGAAATTTTAGTTACTTTTTATTCTGTAGTCGCAATTCAGTTAATAGAAGTTGAGAACATCTAACAAAAGTAACAAGATTTGATCCTCACACATGTTCTATTCCTATATCCTTCTCCTTTTCCACCATTCCTTCCTTTCTTTGGTCTCACTATGAGCCCCACCACTAAACTTACAATGAATCATATAAACCTTACTAAAATTGAAAAAACAGAAATGGCATGGCATTTATAAAAATATTACTTTATGTCCTAATAATCAAAATTGTTTCCTAGGTGATTTGTGCCTGAGGTAACTTTTTCCATCTTTAACCAATTAAAAAAAATTAAAATAATGACCAATATCTAGTTAAGAAGTTAAAAAGTAAACTTTCTTATAAATACACTATTTAACTATAAGTGGTACACTTTATAGTGATTTTACATAAAAATAGAAAAGAAAGAAAATTTATTTATTGACATCTTATTAAGACGACCTCCATGAACTTCTTCAAAAATAAAGTTAAAATTATTAGTAATTGATGATCTTTCAAAGATTAAACTCCTCCATCACTGAACCTTCTATGTCCATGTGGCCAAATTTTCATCCTTAATCTCGAAACTATCACTTGCCAATGTTTATTAAGGGAATCAACTATAGTCTCCCTTTTAGTGAATGAATGAAGAGTGATAGCAAAACAATCTTTCTAACACTTGATAAATTATATGGTTAATATTCAATTCTTTTACATGTAATTTAGCCGTTTTTTTCATTTTAGTTTTTTTTTTATTTCATCTCTAACGTACGTTTCATTTTTAATTTTTGTATTTTACTTTTTAAATTTTTATCCTTGTAACGTATTTCCTTTTTAGACCTAATCTTTGTAAATCATTTATTTTCTATATTTAGTTCTTATAAATCATTTTTTTAATAAGGATTAGAAATGAAAACCAATAATTTATAAGGACTAAATGTGAGAAAAATAAATAAATTACGAGGCTAAAAAACGAAAAATAAACTAAAAATGACATGTCATGGAACAAAACAAAAAAAAGGAAAAAGAAAAAACTTACCAGAACTTGAAAACGAAAAAAAAAAAATTGCTAAATTAAAGGAGCCAAGGTATATAATAAACTAAAATTATAATATCAAGATAGATGAATGATAGCAATACTCTTTCTAAAGACTAAACCATAAAACTACAAAATTAGATTTTCTAAATAAGAAATGAGATAAATTTTAATCTTTTATATCGTTAACTATCAGCATCATTATCATTTTCATCATCTAAGCTATATTATCATTATTATTATTCCTATTATCATTATTATTATTATCATCATTATTATTATTATTATCATCATACTAAAATAATGAGGATTTTAAATTTTACTCTCTCCCAAAATATTATAGTTTAAAGTTTTTATACTGATCAAGAATATTAATAAACACGTCAATGATTCAAATAATTTTTCTAAAATAACCTTATTTTCATTATAAATATTTTACTTTTTACATATTGGGCATACTCTTTTAATCATTATATGAGGGTTAACTAGAAAAAAGAAATAATATCACATTAAAAATCAAGAATAAATGTCATTTTTGAAATTGTTATTAAAACCTAAAATTGCAATCATCTAGAACAGGGGGAATAGATTTTTCAATTTCACAGTATTTTATTTTCGCTGTCCTCGTTTACCAAATAGTCCATAATATAAAAATTTATCTGGTAACCTAAACACTCATGATATCTTTTTCTCTTTGTGGAGTATTTTAGTTCGTATCTAAATGTATCCTTTGTGGTGTAAAACTATCCTCCATTAATGTAATAATTTTTCTTAATTATCGTTATTCGTTGCCACAATTTTATGAATTAGGCTATCTTAAAAATATAAATTCCCATTTAAATTGAAGTTTGGAATGTAAGTCATTTCAAATGTTAATAATTTCTTCTTAATTTTTAGAGAAAAAAAATTATTTGATTTTTTACATCCCAAAAAAAAAGACAGCATATATTATTGGTGTCCAAATAAAATAAACTAGTCGCAGATCTGTAAACTCGCATGACAGGCCCAAAAGTCAAAAGAATACTGGGCTTATGTGGGCCCTCGTCCATCATGAATTATAAGCCCATTTTAGTGAAAATAGGATAGTTCCTCCAAAACCCTAAAAGTAAAAACCCTACTTGCTGAAACCTAGTTCCTAGAAGCTTCCACCCTCATCCAGAACTTCTGCTTCTGGCGTTTTAAAAATCGTTATATTCCTATTCTGAACCCTAACCCTAAAATAAGAGTGTTATTTGCAGAAAAGTGGAGAAGGAGATGGCAAAGCGTTTGATTCCGAGCTTCAATCGCGTTCTCATTGAGAAAATCATCCCTCCCTCCAAAACTAGCGCAGGCATTCTCCTCCCTGAGAAGTCATCTCAGGTATTATCACACTCCATTTTCGGTTTTGATTTAATTTATCTGTGTCTGCATCAAATGGTTGAACGAAGCGTTATGTGGTTTTGAAACAGCTTAATTCGGGTAAGGTCATAGCGGTTGGACCCGGGTCACGTGACAGAGCAGGAAACTTGATTCCTGTGGCCGTTAAGGAAGGAGACCACGTCCTCTTGCCGGAGTACGGTGGCACGCAAATCAAGCTCGATGACAAAGAGTATGATCTCGGATCATTTTTTTTTTCATTTTTGTTGGGATTTTGTTTCTTGGATTGAAATTTTACGAACTAGGTTTCTCTATTGGTTGTTGCAGGTTTCATTTGTTTAGGGACGAAGACATCTTGGGTATTCTGCGTGATTGATGTCTAGTTTCTAATTGCCCCAGACATGAAATTCTGATTGCTGAGAAAATAATGTGGCCTATCTGAGAATGTAACTTGTTAGGAACACTTGAGAAAGATTTTTGGAGCTGTTTTTGTATTCTGAAAATGACAATGGAAATAGTGTTTCCTTTGCAGCTGTTCTGGTCTTTATCTTTTTTAATCTCTCTTTCGGCAGTTTCTTATTTTAGCATTGGACAGGCCTTAGAATTGTATAGTATTTAATTCTGTTTGATTAAAAATTCTTTTTTTTTTTTAAATATTCTAAAATTGATCAATTTAGAACCCTCTAAGGTATTGATTTCAAGAATTTTTTAGTTCTTTGTAGAGTAATAAGTGGGACTAATAGAACTGGAACTAAATTGATAACTGTTCTCTTCTATCTAATTAGTTTAGGTCCCTGATATGAAAAAAAAAATAAAGTATTTTACATTTGAAAAGTAGTTTAGATCCCTAAAGCAATTCAGCTTGGCAGTGAAAAGCATTTCATTACATGGAAAACACTCTGCAAGACAGAATGAAAACGACTGAATTGGCGTAATAATTCAGCTGCGCTGTCTGGTGCGAACACGAGTGGAACCAGGTGATGACGTTGTGTTTAGATTTGAGGATTTTTGAGATCGAAGTAACATCAATGCGGAAGTTGAAAAATGAAACTTGTCTACCAGAATTGCGGAATTATCAGCCGTAATTGTACGAAGTCGGTTCGGTCAATTTTGCTTTGTTTGAAAACATAATCACCTCACAATTTCTCTTCTTTAACTTAGCCCTCAAGGTAATCACATGAAAACACGAGAAATCTGTGAATTACAGATCACTGATTTGTCATAATCAAAAAACTCTTCGCCAGATACATGTGTTGCGTAAACGCTTTGAAGGCGTGCAGAAAATAGAACATAATCCTGACCTAGGATAATTACGCAGAATGCACACATAGATTTTGGAATGCGTTATAAAACAGTACCCTACATACTTACATCCCTAAACATGCATCACATACCTGTTAGAATCATCATGTTTTCACCCTGCATACAAATAATATCTTCAAGCATACCAACCACCACAAACTAGCATATAAATTCTAGGTTTTTTTATTACATACAATCATCCTCTAGCCCTAATTAATGCACAGCTTGAGGATGCCAGAAGAAAATGAAATAAAATGAAATAAATTTTCTAAAATACTAAATTGACCGTGCGTAAACCCCTCCAATATTCTTGTTCTTTCAGCACTATAATCCACCAATTCAACAATTTCACATATGTCTACAATTACCAACAACCAATAATTCGATTTGATTTGCAGAATGATATCAATCATACTGGTAATCAAAAAAGAAACTCAACCATTAACTCTTCCTCACTTATATTCACAGCTCCCACTAACAACAACAATGTCATGATTCATGAATTTGTAACAAAAAGCACTTAACAGTAAATTACTGTTATTCTATTGCATATATGATATATCATAACAAAACAGAAAACCGAACCAAAACTATACTTGCTAATTCGATATATTGCTAATACGATAATACTCAAATCATCGAACAGAACCTGAACCCTAATAATTTTGAAAATTTCGAGATTAATTTACTTGTACTCGAAAGTGGGGACAGGAGGCGCATCAAAGCTCTCCAGAACATTGGTTTCACTTCCTCCACTAGATTCCGGCTCGGTCTTCTTACCAAACCACCCACCGAACATGGATTGGGCCGAAGAATCGGGAACGGGCTGGGCAGGAAGCCCATTAGGGGGAAGAGGCTCGTCAATTATGATAGGCATGGGCTGTTGAGCGCTAAGGAACTTGTTGAGCATAATCCCGGCGCCTTCGATGAGGGCCAAGAGGACGCCGCCGAATGCGGCAGAGCGGGCGGCGGCGGGGAGGCCCTGACGCATGGAGAGAAAGCCGCCGGTGGCGGCGCCGGCGACGATGGAGTTCCAAGGGTCTTCTTTCTGGCGGAGGTAGACCATGGAGCAGTCGAAGGTGGAGAAGAGGCCGCCCCAGACGGCGAAGCTGCCACCGACACGTGGCGCGTTGAGACGGACGGCTTGGGAGGCGGCGACGAGACGGTCGCCCTTAGGGGCGTTGTAGAGACCCTTGAGGAAGTGGAAGGCGGATCCGCCTACTGCTCCCATGCCGAAGGCGCCGCCTATGTCGTCTAAGATGCGATCGGGACAGGGTTCCCTTGATGTCTCTGGTGTTCCCATTCTACTTTCTCTCTCTGTGTTCGCTTTTCTGGTCTAGGGCTTTCGTTTCCCCTTTTTCCAACTCATATTAATATGGGGTTCAGGGATTCTAAGATTTTTTTTCTTCTTTAGCAAGGTTTATGATTATAATAACTTGCCTAAGTGATAAACCCTTACATTCTCACAGGAGTCATGCAAACAACGTCAAAAGTAATATTTTTTTTTTTAATAAAGTGATTACTATTTTTATTTTATTTTTTGAAATTATTTATTTATTTATTTATTTATATTTTAAATTTAAAAATTTTGGTAGGATTAACATTACTATACGCAGGAGAAATTAACGAAGAGTTGAAGGAATTATAGAAGAGAATAAAAAATGTATTTATAAAATGATATAAATATTATTAAGTAAAAAATAGATATATTGAAGAGAATAAAAAAAAATTAATCTTACATCTATGATTTATTTTATCTATTAAATGAAATTAGATCAAAATGTGTTTAAAAATAGAATTTTATTTATTTATTTCCCTTTAACATTTATACCACGTGACAAAAAAAAATGAAACTATAAAATAATAGAAAAAATGAAAACTCTAAATTTGTTTTGGTTCGGAAAATATCAATTTATGTAATTAAATCAGAGTAATTATAATTATGTTTATATCTTTTTATCATTAAACTTCAGAGATATTCTTGTATTTCTTTATAATCAAAAGGCATCATCATTATTGGAGGATGATAATAGTCAAAGGCAAGGGAGAGACTCAAGATTTTTCATGAGTATCATATTCACTTTGCATTTAATTTGGAGTTCTAAAAAATAACTAAATTTGTTCAACTCTCCTGCAAAATATCACATATATCTTATGCTAAGCTAAAAGATGAGAACTCTCTGTTTTGATGGGCACTTATATCAAGCACCACATTTGTTTGATAGGCCGAAAGAATTTATTTACTGTTTGTGTTGAGTATCTCATAACCTCATGTTTAATGCCTACAAATTATTTGATACATAATTTAGAATAAGATAAAGATCTTTATTTACACAAATCAAGACTCAAAACATTCATTTGAAAAATGACTTAAAGAACACATTTCAGACAGGATGTTAATCTTTAAGCTCTTTCAAGCTTTTATTGTATTTTTTCGTCATTTTTTTCTTATTTTATATGTTACTCGTAATTATGACTAGTTAGTTTCCTCTTATTAGAATTTGATGTAACTTAGTTAACTCTCATGTAATTACTCTTAGCTATTTATTTAATACTTATTTGTTGTTGTTGCTTATCTTTTCTTCTTAATGTTTTTGTTTTGATCACTTGAATATTATTAGGAAATGATGTTGGAGTTGGAAAAACTGAAAAGGGCAACTAACATGTCTTATTGTTAGGATAACTAAAATGCAACTAACATGTCTTATTGTTAGGATAACTAAAATGTATTGGTCATTTCTTATAGTTAAGACAAGTTATTTGGTTAAACTACCAAGGAATTCATAATTTAGGTGAGAAACTAAGATTCTTTCTTCAAAGGTATAAGGGTTGAAAAATATATATAATTAATGATAACTTAATAATTTGTTAGGGTAGAAATTTTAAACTAGAGAAATAGAAAGACAAATGAAAACTGTAATTTCTTATTAGTAAAAAAATCCGTTGTTCTCAAACGAGAAACAACATTTATTCTATAAATATTTTACAAGATAAGGAAACTTTAAGTGTAAGTTTAAGACTAATTTAACTAACTAAATATTTCAAAGAAGACACAAGACAATTAACTAAAGTATCCAATTAGAGTTAGAAATTAACTATGTATTTTACATATACATTATCAGCCTTTTGCAACTTGCACACAAGTTGCTTTTCTAGGGTTTCAAATCTTAGAGGTTGTTTCATATGCACATCTTCCTTTAGGGAACTATTGAGGAACGCATTGTTTACATCAATTTGTTTGATACTCCATTTCTGAGTCAAGGCTAGAGTGGGAATAATGCGAATAGTGATAGGTTTCACCACTAGTGAGACAGGGTCTTAATAATCACATCCAAGTTGTTGACTGAAACCTTTAGTTACTAGGTGAGCTTTTCTACTTATTCATGTACCTATTAAGATTCTCCTTGTTGCAGAACAACTCTTTATACCCTATAGTAAAGCATCTAGGAGGTAATGGGACAAGGGACTAAGTCTAATTTGCAATGAACGCATCAAATTTTACTACATTGTAGATTTCCAGTAAAGACTAAATAGAGCTTGATGAATAGGAGTAGATTTAGTAATAATGAGTAAAAGAATGGAGTTTAAATGCAGTTTAACAATGTCAAACTTGGATCTAGTCTGCATTGGGTAAGTGTTTAGAGGTTGGTCAATAGTTGGAAGGGTAGAAAACTTTGGAGAACTAATGGTAAGGAAGCTTGTAGAGGGTGTTAGGTTGTTATTTAAGGGAATAAAATTTGGTGGAAGATTGGTAATAGGCATCGTAGGACAAATTTTTAAGGAAAGTAAGGGTGAAGGGTTGGATGACAACTTAGTGGCAATTGAAGTATTAGAAAAGAGATATCTGAATTCATTGAACAACATATATTTAGATATGAATAACCTATCATTTTGATGAAGACACTTATAGCCTTTGTGTGAGGGAGAGTAGATAACAAAGGTACATTCAATAGATTGAAATTGCAGTCTCTAAGTTATAAGAGTAAATATGAGGAAAACAAACACATCTAAACACTTTAAGAGAGATGATCAGGTGTTTTATCAAAAGGAGTTTGAAGCGGAACAACTAGGTTATTGAAAAGAGAATGAATTTGTCTTTGTCTCGGACTATACATTCGTTTGAGTTAAATGAGTCTTTGTGCCCACTATCACAAAATTAACTTGTGCTAAGTAGGTAGAAATTTAATCCTTTAACATTAGAAATATTATGAATAAGTGGCATTAGTGTCTTACCAATAATTCTAATGCCAAGAATTTTACTTTTTCTAGACTCATAGGACACTGATCTTTTACATAGTCTGAGGTCTTAGAATATACATAAGTTTTCAATTATATATCATGAACAACCTTTGTCCATGTACTAGTTTGAAGTTTTATGTCCTATTGAGGGTACCTACAGCAAAAATAATTTATAATTTTGATACATAAATCTTTTGGGTTTTTCTTGTTAAAAGTCATCCTCCTTTTCTTATTAGGGTGCTTAGAGTATCTTTTAGATATTTTTGACTATCCTTTATTTTAAGGCAATATTTGTTGTCTTATTTTATCTTTTGAACGATATATATGAGACATAGGTTGACTTTTGCAAGTCATTTCAATGTGACCTACCTTGTTGCATATGCTAACAAAGCATAGAGATGTTATAAGGATTTTTTATTTCCTCTTTCATAGAATCAAAGCCTAGTCCATTTCTATTAAAGAGAGTTCTTTCATATTTTAAAAATTTTCCAATTTGAAATAACTAAAGATAAACTTGATTAAGTCCTTCTTTAAGCTCTCATTTTTTTTAATTTGTCAATCTCAGAAAGAAGATGAGTCTTATCAGACTCAGATGATTCTTCACTAGATGATTCTTCACTAAATGATACTTCCTTTATACTCTTTCATTTATAACCTCAGATGATTCTTCACTAAATGATACTTCCTTTATACTCTTTCATTTATAACCTAAGTTTTGAAATTTCTTCTAAAATTAATTTCAGCTTGATTTTGCAATTTCTATATTTACCACCTATGAAATGAGAGTTAGTCAAAAGAGTATCATATGTTATTTCCTCAAAGTCAGAGTCTGACTCAAAGTAAGAAGAGGAAGAAGATTGATTTTGTTCTATGTTAGAAATAATTACCTTAGATGGTTCAACTGCGTCTGTCACATCTTCAAACAATTTGTTGTTTTTATTATCCAAGTCTTCTCATGTGAATATACTTTTCTTCTTTTTATCCTTCTTTGTGCTTCATCTTTCTTGATCTTATGTGATATTATATGATTGTAAAAGTATTATATTTAACTCGTACATTTATATGTATTTATTGCTACTATATTTTATTGTGACTCACTTGTATTTTTCTTATATCATGATTGATATCTATTAATATTCGATGAACATATATGCATATTAGAAGCTTTAGAAAAACAATTTTTATTTAACAACTCTTTATCTTGATTATTTTGGAAATATATCTTTGTGTGTTGAATCTTTTATTGATTCTTTTAAAAGTATATTATAATTTTTTATGACGTGAATAAATGAGATTTGAAAATTTTTAAAATATAATTTAATCAGTTAATCTTATTTTTATTTTTATGTATTGTGGTGTTGGTGTTCATTTTACATAAAAGAAAATTTTCATTCGGTATAAATCAAATAAATGAAAAGTTTTAATTAAAATGAATCTTGCATAATTGCAATAATAATGTAATGACAAGTTGTACACGAGTATATCCAAATTTAAGTACTCATTTTATTCAATGGGTTGTGTGTATACCGAGAATGTCCGGACTCGGCAGAAGAACTCGGATGAGCTCGGCCGAAGTCAAAAGGTGGCTGTCCCGTCAGTGTCCAGAACGATCAGAGAAGTGATGGATGACGTGACATTTTCCCTTTAAGCAATGATGACCATCGGAACTCGGGAAATACCCTCTGACCGACACGTGTGCCTCGAGTTGTGCAAAACCGGATATCAAGGGATTTTCCCCTCACCTACTCGTCGTCACCCACGGGGTATAAGAACCCTTCGAAATGATCAACAGGGGGGTAATTCTAACTCTAAGATAATACGCATATTTTTCTCTCTATTGTCCTCTAAAAAAAAGAGAACAGATACTGACTTAAGCATCAGAGTGTCTTTGCAGGGACCTCCCCCCCCCTTTTTGGATGTTCTGGACCAACTCGAACTTGGCAAGGAGGATCTCGCCCTTCCATTAGCAAGAGCACGGCCAAGCCTAGGACGTTGGTGGAACATTTTGGCGCCCACCGTGGGGCCCTGGTAAAATTGTCTTCCCAGGGACCACGACATACATGGTGAGAACGCGGAGTCAAGTGCAATCGCTATCAGAAGAAGTATCAATGGATCCGGCGTTGGTGGAAATGTTAAAGAACCAAATGCAAAGCACAATGGAGATTTTGAAGCAGCAAATGGAAGAAGAAATGTGTCAATGGAGGGCGAAGCAGGAGGAGGAAATAAGGAAGCTACGAGAGCAGCACAGGGAGGAGACGGTGGCTCTGACGAAGATGCCGCCGATGATGGCGGAGAGGGAGCTGAGTCCGTGCGGAGCAGGCCGGGCCCAGAGGAGCATAAAGGTGGTGAGAAAAAGAATGACAACCACGAGGCAGAGGGACACGACCCAGAGCGACTTAGAGGGGGGAGGGATCCATCAAACCTTCCTCCCATCGAGCAGGAAATGCTTTTCCACGACACACGAATCCTTGAGAATCCGGTGTTGCAGAGGTTGACCACTTTCCACCCCTTTGTTCCGGAGATCATGAGGTGTAAACTCCACGAAAACACTAAAGGGATCACCACCGAAAAATATGAAGGAGGAGCTGATCCGACTTCACATATCAAAGCTTACCTTACCCAAGCTAGCTTAGTTTCTGATGACTTGAGGGTGCACTGCCGATTATTTCCTACCACTTTGAAGGGTGTGGCCTTAGACTGGTATTATGCTTTGCCGCCCCTTTCTATAAGCTCTTTCGAATACCTCTGCGCTAAGTTCGTGGCGAGATTTGCCGATTGCAAGCCGGTCATGACGAATTCAGTTTCCCTCACAAGAGTTCGTCAAGGCCAGGGGGAACCCTTAAAAGTTACATGACGAGGTTTGCTTAGGCAAGCATGACGATCCCCGATCTTCATCCGACCGTAGCCATGCATGCGATCAAAGCCGGATTAAGTTCAGGACCCTTCTCCAGGTCACTATTCGCCGAGTCACCTCGAAATATGGATGAGCTTAGGGAGCGCGCGGCTCGGTTCATTAATATGGAAGAGAACGATGAGGCTCAAATGAAAGGAAAAGAGCAACGTGGTCGATATGACCACCACTCCTCATCCATGCCAAAGGAATATTCACCTAGAGGGAAATCCTCGGCGACGGATGGTGGACGAGGAACGGGATCGTCGAAGCGTACTCGGTATACGCCCTTGAGTGCAAGCAGAGAAGTTGTGCTAAGAGAAGCTTTTAACTTAGATTTGATCCGCCCTCCGAAGCCCTGCCCCACACCCCGTAATGCCGATGTTAAGCGCTACTGTAGCTTCCATCAAAACCATGGTCACACCACTGAGGAATGCTATAAGGTAAGAGACATTATTGAGGAGTTAATACAGTCAGGAGCCCTCTCGAAGTTTGTCAAAAGGGAAGAAGGTAGAGTAGGAGACCAAAGGGAGGAACCCTATAGAAGACGCCAGGGCTACTTTTCATATAACAACAATAGTGAGTCCCGGTCTAATAAAAAAGAAACCTCTCGGAAGAACAAGGGGCAGGAAGTCAGAGGAACCATTAATACCATATCAGGAGGATTCGGAGGAGGAGGAAGGACATCCCGTGCCCGGAAACGTTACTTGCGAAGTGTGAATGTGGTAACCAGTGACCCCTCTCCCAGTAAATTCCCACCGATAACTTTCACCGCCGAAGACTTCTCCACTGCACATACTAACCATGATGATCCCATGGTCATTACCACTATTATTGCTAACTGGAGGGTGAAAAAGGTGTTAGTCGATCAAGGAAGCTCGGCAGATATCCTTTCTTGGGAGACTTTCCTGAAACTTGACCTCCCCTCTGGTATGGTAAAGGATCATGCCGAGCCCCTCGTTGGATTTGCCGGAGAAAGGGTTCACACCCGTGGATACGTCGATCTCCTCACTACTTTCGGGGATGACGAGGGAGGAAAGACCATTTCGGTCAGATATCTGCTAGTAGATGCTCAGACGTCATACAACGTCATTCTCAGCAGAAGGACGTTAAATCAGCTGGGAGCTATAGTTTCAACCTTGCACCTTGCAATGAAGTTCCCGGCAGAAGGCAAAGTGGTTACCATCAAGGCCGATCCCAAAATGGCCCGCCAGTGTTATGCTCAGAGTTTAAAGATTTAGCCATATACCTTGAAGACCACCTCGACAGGAGAAGCGTCGACCCACTGTTTAAACATAAAGTCGGAAGACTTGGATCTGGACCCTAGGTCGGATTTCCAAGAATGTCGACCAGAGCCTGTTGAAAAAACTACTCCCTTTCAGATTGGCAGCCGAGCAGGACAAGTAGTCCAAATTGGGGTTACAATAGAAGAGCAGGCCAGGAAGAGCATGGAAAAGGTGTTGCTCGACAATGCCGAATTGTTTGCATGGAGTGCTGGTGATATGCCTGGGGTAGATCCCAACTTTTTGTGCCACAAGTTGGCCACGATGCCAGGTGCTCGCCCTATAGCCCAAAGGAAAAGAAAGCTGGGAGAAGAAAGATTGATTGCAGTTCGGCAGGAGGTGAGTAAGCTCCTGCAAGCAGGCTTCATCCGCGAAATCAGGTATACCACCTGGTTGGCTAATGTGGTGATGGTAAAAAAGGCAAGCGGAAAGTGGAGAATGTGTACTGATTACACAGACCTAAACAAGGCTTGCCCAAAGGACACCTATCCGTTACCAAGTATCGATTGTCTAGTCGATGCCACTGCGGGCAGTGGAATGTTGAGTTTTCTTGATGCATACTCGGGCTACAATCAGATTCCTATGTACCTCTCAGATGAGGACAAAATGGCATTCATGTCTGACATTCACAACTACTGCTACAAAGTCATGCCGTTCGGATTAAAGAATGTTGGGGCCACATACCAAAGGTTGATGGACCAGGTGTTTAGGGAAGAGATTGGAGAGATCATGGAAGTGTACGTCGATGATATGGTAGTAAGGTCTATGGGGGCTGACGATCATCTAGTTAACCTCCAGAAACTGTTCAGCAAAGTGAGGCAACATGACTTAAGGCTGAATCCTGAAAAGTGTGTTTTTGGGGTTCAGGGAGGAAAATTTCTAGGGTTTTTGATCACGACAAGAGGGATTGAGGCTAACCCTGATAAATGCAAAGCTATTTTGAACATGAAAAGCCCGACAACCTTGAAAGAAATGCAAAGGCTGAACGGGAGCCTAGCTGTGTTGTCCCGATTTCTGCCAAGGTTGGCCGATAAGGCCAAACCGCTGTTTAAGCTGTTGAAGCAAACCTCCAAATTTGAATGTAACTCAGAAAGCGAGAAAGCGTTCGTTGACTTGAAGGAGGTAATAGCATCTCTCCCCGTTCTGCGAAAACCCTCCCCGAAAGCCGAGTTGAGTTTATATTTGTCAGCAGCTCACTCGACAATCAGCTCGGTTCTCGCTTTTGAGGCTGATGGAAAGCAATATCCCATCTACTTCATCAGCAGAACTTTACAGTCTGCCGAGGAAAGATATCAAGTTGTGGAAAAACTCGTGTTAGCACTAATCTTCTCAACCCGATGCCTGAGACACTACTTTAGAAGCCACAAGATCACAGTCAAGACAAACTATCCACTCAGGCAGGTGCTTCAAAAGCCTGACCTGGCAGGACGAATGACGGCTTAGTCCATCGAGTTATCGGAATTTGGTTTGACCTTCCAAAGTAGGGGACCTATGAAAGCCCAGTTTTTGGCTGACTTCTTGACCAAGCTCCCTCCGGCCTTATCTGATCACGACAAAGGGGAGGATCACCTATGGACACTTAGTGTGGACGGATCCTCCAACAAGAGAGGAATTGGAGCCGGAGTGATCCTCGAGGGACCCTCAAACCTAATTTTGGAGCAAGCTGTAAGATTTGAGTTCGTAACCTCAAACAACCAAGCAGAGTATGAAGCCCTTCTGGCGGGACTACGCTTAGCCCAAGAGATGGATGTGAAAAGGTTGAGGTGTCATAGTGACTCACAGCTAGTCACCGGACATGTGAACGGAACTTACCAAGCTAAAGAGCCTCTACTCGCCCAATACCTTGAGTTGGTGAGAAAGAGCATAGCTTTATTCTCCGAGTTTAGCATGGTGCATGTTCCTAGAACGGCAAATGAAAGAGCCGACGTACTATCTAAATTGGCCAGTACAAAGAAAAATGGTCAGTACCGCACTCTGATCCAAGAAACAATGGTGAGACCTTCCATTGAAGAAGTCATGTGTATCACCCAAGTGCCTCAACCCCTGTTTCCCTCCCCTTGGTATGATCAAGTTAGGACTTATTTAGAAAAGGGAGACCTACCTGAAGATGAGGCATAGGCCAAGAAGGTACGTCGTCAGGCCGCTGCTTTTACAATAATAAACGGGGAGTTATTCAAAAGAGGATTCTCAACCCCACTGCTTAAATGCCTTGATTCCCAATAAGCTGAGTATGTACTAAGGGAGTTACATCAAGGGATATGCGGAATGCATACTGGAGGGCGAACTCTAGCACACCGAGTTTTGAGAGCAGGTTACTTTTGGCCGACCCTGAGAAAGGACGCGGGGGAGATAGTCCAGAGATGTGAGCAATGTCAGAAGCATGGACCGATCCCCCACATCCCTCAAGAACAGCTCCATACTATGGTGTCCCCTTGGCCCTTTATGAGGTGGGGAATTGACATTCTAGGACCTTTTCCTCTAGGAAGAGGACAGGTTAAGTTTTTGATAGTGGCAATAGATTATTTCACCAAATGGATTGAGGCAGAACCTCTGTCCAAGATAACAAAAAACAAGTGGAGAAGTTCTCCTGGAAGAATATTGTGTGCCGACATGGAGTCCCGCACTCAGTCGTTACCGATAACGGTCGCCAATTCATCGACGCTAGGTTCAAAACGTTTTTAAAAAATCTCAACATTTAGCATAGGCTGACGTCGGTGGAACACCCCCAAACCAATGGCCAAGCAGAGGCTGCAAACTGAGTCATTCTCAGAGAATTAAAGAAAAGAGTAGGAGAGGCCAATGGGTGGTGGCCCAAGGAGCTTCCTGGCATCCTCTGGGGGTATCATTGCACTCCGCAAACGTCCACTAAACAAACCCCTTATCGCCTAACCTATGACATAAATGCAATGATACCCGTTGAGATTGGCGAGACTTCGCTAAGGAGAGAGCTAGCTTTAGACGTCAATCAGGAGCAGGGTTTAAGGGCAGAGCTTGATCTAGTAGGTGAAATCAGGGACATGGCTAAAATACAGAATGAAGCAGCACAGCTCAGAGCAACAAGAAAATATAATAGCCGGTTGAGGCCGAGAAGTTTTCACTAAGGAGATCTAGTGTGGCGCAAGGTGGGAGAAGCTCGGAAGGACAGAGAAGAAGGTAAACTCGCCTCCAATTGGGAAGGACCCTTTCGAGTGATCGAAGCATTGGCAAATGGGGCGTATCGTTTAGAAACCTTGGAGGGAAGAGCTGTCCCAAGAACGTGGAACGTCACCCATTTGAAGGCCTACTACAGTTAACGTGGGTAAGATTATGAAAGAATTTTTTGTCTTTATACTTGGTTTGATGCATGAACGACAATGAATATTAATGAATATTATGTGCCACACACTGTTTATGTCTCGAATGTCCTTAAAAATTTCTGAGCTACAAATTATTTACTGAGCTATGAGTTATTTAAAACTTAGCCGAAGAACATCTCAGTACTGTATAAAAGCTCTAAAACGAGCTCAGAAAAATATTCAGAGTCAATAAAGCCGAAGAACATCCCGGTACTGTACAAAAGCTCTAAAACGAGCTCAGAAAAATATTCAAAGTCAATAAAGCCGAAGAACATACCGGTACTGTACAAAAGCTCTAAAATGAGCTCAGGAAATTATTCAAAATTGATAAAGCCGAAGAACATCCCGGTACTGTATAAAAGCTCTAAAACGAGCTCATAAATTATTCAAAGTTAATAAAGCCGAAGAACATCCCGGTACTGTACAAAAGCTCTAAAACGAGCTCAGAAAAATATTCAGAGTCAATAAAGCCGAAGAACATGCCGGTACTGTACAAAAGCTCTAAAACGAGCTCATAAATTATTCAAAGTTAATAAAGCCGAAGAACATCCCGGTACTATATAAAAGCTCCAAAATGAGCACAAAAATTATTTAAAGTTAATAAAGCTGAAGGACATCTCGGTTTCTTACAAAAGTACTATTTACACAACGAGTAAGGAAGATCCTAATTATGGTGCCAACGACATTACAAAAGGAGAGGAAAAGCATTGAGAGGAGTCAAGGTAGAAGTCCCCTCAAGAGGACAACCAAACCTCACTCTTCAAGCTTAGCTCCTGAATTTTTTCCTGTCACTAGAAGCTATCAGCTTGGAAACTCCTGTTTCCTCATCCGGCACCAGGGGAGCCGAGGTGTTCGGGGAAAGGGAACGGGCAGAGACACGCAAAGAAACTAGCCGAAAACACCTTGACTGGTCGGGACCCGGCGGTGGAGCCGCGAAACCAGAACTTTTCATTCCATACATCATCCAACAAAAAAGATTGCCCACCGATGACAACAAAAGACAGGGAAGGCCTTTTGCCCCATCCGTTAGTCCTGTGTCTGTATCTAACTCCAGCCGCAAAATAAACGGCCCTGCCCATAATGAAGAAAAAGCCATTTTACCCCATTTTTGCAAGTATGAACTATGGTTATTTCCGGCAATGAAAAGAAAATCCATGCTAGCAAAGGGAGAAAGTAACCATACTCTATTTATAGGCAAAGTTATGTGAACAAGAAACTGTAGCGTTAATTAATGAATATCAAACTCCCAAGGCTAAACAGTCAATTCCTGGCAAACTACTATTTACGATAGCGTCAGGTCAAATCAAAGGCAGTTCACGAGACAAAAGGTGCAAGTTACAAGAAAGGAACATAGGTAACCAACAATCAATAACAGGGAACAAATACCAATAACATGGAAATGCATTCCATAACAGAAACCATTGTTAAAAGTTCGGAAGAAAAGCCCGAGGGCGAGATATTACAAACAAGTAAAAAATAATTTATTCATCAACAAGCCTTCCATTAACCACTATTTTCTTCTCGTCCAACTGAGAAATATCCACGTCGGGATGGAAGAGCTTGATTTGCTCCTGAGCATGATTAAAACCATCAGAAAACGCCTCCAGACCGAGTTGCGATCGCCTAACCACCTCGGCTTCAGCCTCTTCTGCCCTGTCGACTAATGTTTCATTATAATCTACCACCTCGGTCAAGGAGGCTTGAAGTTTTGCCACTTCCTGTTTTAAACTTTGGTTTTGGGCAACGGAGGCCTCAAGCACCTTCTTCAAAGCATCCTCTCGGGCGAGGCTGGAGACCACTATGGCTTGCCCATCTTCATTGGAAATCTCTTGAACAAGCTCTTCAGTGGCCTCCTTTTGATCAATAGCCATCTTCAACAACGCTCGAGATTGCTCGACCTCCAACCTTAGGACTTGGAGTTGTTGGTCGGTCTCCGCCTTATTTTTGAGAAGTTCTTGTTCGGAGGATTGGAGAATAGTCAGGGAGGAATGAGCTTCTTGAAGGGCTCCCTGAAGCTTGGTGTTGGAGGATTGAGCCTCATGGAGGGATTCCCGAAGCCTCGCCGGAAGACCTGCTTCTTGAAGGGTTCTTTAGAGCCCCTCGTGGGCGACTCTCAGCTCAGCCAGATGACGACGAGCTTCTATACCTCCAATCATGTCGTCCCTAAAAACCAAAGAAATCCTAAGTTTCAAATCAAAAAATAGACTTGAAAACGCAAAAGCTGAGACGATTACCGCATACCTCAGGTGGTGAAAAACTGTTATACTTCGCAGCAACATCAAGTATGCTCCCTCTGCCGACGCGGTCGCACCAACGTAATGAATGAGCTCCGCATCGTACGAAGAAGGAAGACCCTCCTCGAAAGCGATGTCTCCCATACGCACCTCGGTACCCCACAAAGAAGGAGGACCGGGTTGGCGACATGACATGTGTTCCAGCCTAGGCGCGACAGAGGTGCACCCATCATGAAAAATTATTCCCCTGGGGCTAACCGACCAAAGACTTGTGGAAGTCTCGGGAGGACGGCTCTCGGGGGCGGGGACAGAATCACCGGCGATGGAGGTAAAGGTCGGCTCGATCTGGGGCGCCTCGGTGATAGGAGGAACCACAGTGAGTGGCTTGGCCCTCGTAATCTCAGCTGCAGGCTGAGCGTCCTTCCGGGGACTTGTACTTCCGTCCACAGGATGAAGTTGATGACCAGGCTGAGTTCTCTCCACCTCGCCAGCTATGGTGGAATCGGAAAGAACGATAGTGCTTGGGCGAGAAGCTCTCTTGAAGCGCTTGATAGGAGGTTTATTTTGGGAGGGAGGAGCTTGAGTTAACTTGACACAAGAAGACCTTCCCTGATCGGCCATTAGATCTGAAATAAAGCAACAAAATCAGCTAGAAAAATCTTTAATGAAAACGGTTAAGTAAAACCTTTAGTATAACAATACCTAAGAAGTCGGCTTGAGGGTCCTCGACATCTAACAGCCTCAAGACACGACGAACATCCAAGGGACGATCAAGAGCCATGAGTTTCTCAACACTCTCCTTTTCTTCGGGGAAAAGGTCGCTCTCTCTCCAAGAAGTGAATTTTATAGGGCGTTCGCTCCAATATAGAGGAAAGTGAGGAATTCGTTTGTCGTCGAAAAGAATTTGCTCGCCCTCGGTATGGGGCATGAGCCTCAATCTAAAAAATTTGGTTTTGAAGTTTTTAAACGACTGGTGGTATAAAGTAAATACCGACCCGAACTGGGCACCATTCAGCGAGTACAAACCGATTTTCTGACCTAACTTCAGCTGGTGAAAATAGAGGAAAACCTTGGCTGAATAGGTAATGCCAAGGAAGTTGCTCAAAACTTCAAAGGCCCTTAAGAAGGCCCAACTATTTGGGTGGAGTTGGGAAGGGGCTACGTTTAGGAGCCGGAGGACTTGGCAAATAAACGTGCTCAAAGGAAAGATGACACTGAAGTCACGAAACATGTGCTCATACACATAGATGAAATCATCCCCATCGGTAGGGGCTTCATAAAAACCCTCTCGGGGGAAAGACACAGTTCTACCTTAACGAATCCGCTCGAGAAGAGCCTTCACCCACCCTAGCGGCGGTCGCGGCGGGGGGGACTAGGAGTCCCCTCTGAAGACAAAGATCCCCCTAGAAACCAAAGGTCTCACCTTTGAAGAATCTGAGGAAGAAGGAAGAGACATGATAACTTACTTGGAGAAGAAGATGATTTCTAGCGAAGAATAGGCTTTCCGGCAAGCTTGAACCACCGCAACGAGACAAACAATGCTGGATCAGCGATCAAAAAACGAAGAAAACAGAGAGAGAAGAAGAAGAAGAAGTGACGGAGCGGGGCTAGGTTTCAAATAAGGGAAGAAAGGTCGAACGCAAACGGCGCAAGGGTATTTAAAGAAAAGAATAAGGAAGGCCAGTCGTTGCAAGCTGTCCCCGCCAATGAGTGAGGGAAGTTTAAAAGGGGAAGAACGTTTCGTCTACCACTCACTAAAAGGCCCAGCTTATTAAGGAAGCTTTAGAAAAAAAATCCTCTTTCAAGAGACAAAAATACATCTCGTCTTCGGATTTTGGGGGCTTATGTGTATACCGAGAATGTCCGGACTCGGCAGAAGAACTCGGATGAGCTCGGCCGAAGTCAAAAAGGGGTTGTCCCGTCAGTGTCCAGAACGATCAGAGAAGTGACGGATGACGTGACATTTTCTCTTTAAGCAATGATGACCATCGGGACTCGGGAAATACCCTCTGACCGACACGTGTGCCTCGAGTTGTGCAAAACCAGATATCAAGGGATTTTCCCCTCACCTACTCGCCGTCACCCACGAGGTATAAGAAACCTTCGAAATGATCAACAGGGGGGTAATTCTAACTCTAAGATAATACGCATATTTTTCTCTCTATTGTCCTCTAAAAAAAAAGAGAACAGATACTGACTTAAGTATCGGAGTGTATTTGCAGGGACCTCCCCCCCTTTTTGGATGTTCTAGACCAACTCGGACTTGACAAGGAGGATCTCACCCTTCCATTAGCAAAAGCACGGCCAAGCCCAGGAACGTCGGATTCGAAATTTGTTTGCTCACACGTGCTCTCAATAATTTAACAAAATTTGAATTGATGGCAATATGATGTATCTAGTTTAGATGTTTGATATCAACTAACGGAAAATTTAGAATGAGTAGACACACATTATAACATATAATTAACATCTAACATTGCGTACCATTAATAATTGAGATGATTAAGTAATAAGTTAAATTCGCATTGGGAATATTCTTTTTCCTACTTTGTAGGAGAATTATTTTAATATGTAAATATAATTAATGAAATAATAATAATAATAAAGATTTTGTTTCATAAATTTTTATGAATAAACAATCTTTTCATATTTTATCAAAATAGGCTATAAATATCTTCTGTGTTATTCATAAAATTTATCCTCGTAAACTCTAAAGATATAAAATAAAAATAAATAAATTGTTGATAAGTTTATTATAATAAATACTCAATATATATCTTCAAATAAACTAATTACTCGTTCATAAGATATTTGGTAAGATACCGTACTCTGATTAATAATGTTTGCATCTCTTAATTTATAGATTTAAAAATATTAAAGAAATTTTTTTCCAACGTTAAAAAACATGAAACAGAAATTGGATTGTAAATATATAAAGAAGCATTGAATCATATTCAAAGCTTCAACGATAAATAAGCTTTTAAACTGAATTAAAAACCACAACAGTAAAACAAGCAGAAACACATACTTGAATAATTTTAACAAATTATCTCACGGAAATAATACTAAACAATTACAAAGTGCAAAACAAATACATTAAGTAAGGTTCATGATTGGAGTAAATATTTAATTAAATTGCTTAAAATAAGAAAAATATACCATAACATGGTAAATAAGTGCAAAATATTATTAAAAGTATAAAGAAAAATTGGAATAAATAGTTCTATTATAAATGCCTGAATCCATGTTACTCCAACCTCTATCGTTAAACTAATTGTAGATTGTTATAAATACCTTTTTTCGTATAACACGCGAACCATAAATATCGTTGCCTTTCATACACTGGTACACGTTTGGGACAAAAATGTATATGGAGATCAATCACATCCAATTATCTAAATGCATATCTAAAGTACTTTTGTCAAAAGTAGTATAATTAAATGTTGTGCAAAATTCTGTAGAATAGAAGCTTGCTTATTGGGGACAATCAATGATCACTTTTGAGTACTTTCAAGATTATTGAACCAGCATTAATTATTCATTTATATTTTTCTAACCCATCTTGAGAATTATGCTAAACATAAGGCACATGCTCTGTAACTCATCTCCATTTTAAAAAAAATCAGAATCCTAACTATGTAGAGTCCATGCTCCATAGATAAGTTCAAATTTCAACCTCCACTTAAGAAAATCGGAATCCTTCTAATTAACGCGATTAGGACATATACGAAAACATCTCGACAACTCAATGTCTTAAGAATATCAGTTACAAAGCACATGCAACAAGTTTAGTTTTATTTAAACAAAAAATGATTAGAAAAAATATAAAAACAGAACAAAGAAATGTAGATGACTCATCAAACTCCATCATGTTCTAAGGTCAAAATCCAAAATCATGGCATTTTGTAACCGATTCGGAACCTAAACACGAGCTACGCAATAAAATTCCAAAATGTAGTTGATTATTTTATCACCATTCTGAGAATAAAGCACAATTTGTTAGTTGGAAACCCCATTTCCTGATTCATGCGTGATACTGATACCTTTCTTCACGCCCCTGCACTTATAATAAATAATAACCACCCAGCATCTAAAATTAATAAATTATTCTAAATTAGTTTTATTTTAGTATATAGGTAAGTTAATATTTGGAGAAAGGTTTTGCTATTCGTAATAGGCCTAATTTGTCTCCTTCATGGATATATGCTCAAAATAAATAAATAATAAAAAAGAAGAAAATAAATAAAAGGGAAAAAATAGATGCATGTCTGTGGCATTGGTTTCCCTCTCCATAAAACAAAAACAAAAACAAAAACGCTGCATTGTATTTCCTGGTAAAGCCTAGCTTAGCCAAGCCAACCCGAACCCACGTGCTCTCTCTCTTTTTCTTTTCTTTCTCTGAAGAAATCTGCCCCAAAACGGTGTCGTTTTCTCCGAACTATACATCGCGGGTGGTGGTGAGAGAAAGAAAGGAAAAAAAAAAAAAAAAAAGAGAGAGAGAGAAAAGAGAAAGAGAGAAAGAGGGAGTAAACGTTGTTCTGTTCTGTTCTGTTTTGTTCCGTTGCGTTGTTCTGATGTGGGAACGTTGATCCCAAATGCACCCGTACAATCGGCTACCGAGCAGCGGGCATTCGACGCCATCACCGCCGCCGTCTCCGCTCCGGTCGCCGAGGCTCCGTCACGGACGAAATAAAACTGGACGGTTCTCTCCGAACCGAGGTGGCGGTCGGACTGCCGCGCAGCGGCTTAGCTGGATGTTCCTTTCGGTTTTGCTCCGACGACAAGGCGTTTTCCTCTTCGCGCCTTTAATCTACATCTCAGGCATGCTCCTTTATATGGGAACCGCCTCATTCG
Source organism: Hylodesmum podocarpum (assembly GCA_026586105.1). Taxonomy (NCBI): domain Eukaryota; kingdom Viridiplantae; phylum Streptophyta; class Magnoliopsida; order Fabales; family Fabaceae; genus Hylodesmum; species Hylodesmum podocarpum. Next base: position 2,086,564 of record JALJEV010000730.1, on the reverse strand, counting down.
ACGTCGTTCCGGTAATTAAACACCGTCCCTCGCCTGGTTCCGTTTACCGTAGCCCTCAGCTCTTCGCTAAGCTTCGCCTCGACATGGATTCCGATAATTCCTCTGCCGATGCGGTTCGATTCGCTTTCTAATCTCCGGATATTATTTTATTTTTTGTTTTCGTGATTTCTGATTTATTAGGTTATAATGGTTAAATTTGTTTTGTTTTGTTATTGTTATCTTTAATTGGAATGTTACGAATCGAGTATCGTGTCTTTGTCTTTTCTTATGTAGATTTAGCCTCTGGATTTGTGTTTTGGTTTTGCGTCTTGATTTCGAATATAATTAACTTGCTTATGGAGGAGCTTTTTCAATTTTTGCTTTGTGATGCGTTTTTCTGATTAGATTGGCTATCAGGTTTGAATCCAGAGGCTAGGTATTTGACTTTAGTGGAGGTAATTTTAATACATGTGAGTGACGGATTCAGCGAGTGCTTTAAAACCGTGTGATTGCGGATTTTGAATAGAGAAAATTGTTTCTAATTGTCAATGGCGCTTGATGAATCATCCATGAGAATGTTTGGATTATTGTCGTGTCAAGACTTGGGAGTTTTCTCGTTTTAGGAGTTTTTTGGACCGAGATTGTATTAGTTGTGCTGCATGTACTTGAACTCGACCGAGATTATTGTTATAAATAACGGTATAAGGTGTTATTATTTATGATGTACGTATATATAGTAAGTTTATTATTGCCTTTTCTCATTTACTTAGGATCCCTGAATTTCAACAATGTGTATAAGAAGAGTATCGTAATAATGTCTAAGCTTGATATTGAAACTTACCAAGGGTCAAACCTAACATGGGGGTTCTTGGTAAGGAAGCTGGGTGGCAGTTGAAGAAAAAAGCATTGAATTTCTTGTTGCTGCTTTCGCCTGTGCTTAGCTTCTTCTAGCTATTTTCCTTTTAAAAACAAACTAATCTTGCCCTAACTTCCAAGGGATTCCTTTGAGATGATAGTAATCATTAACAAAATAAAGAAAAGGGAAATTTTTGCCTATGTATAGCTGAGATGTCTTTTTGTAAGTTGAGAATTCATTCCTTCTTTTGGGACAATTTCATGTTTCATGGTAATATTTTGTGAAAGGCAGTAAATGCAGTGTTGAAAGCCATGCTTCTGTGGTTCCAGAAGAGTGAGCTTAATATCATTAAGCCATGTTTGATGAGAATTTAATGTTTGATTGTTGCATTGGTATGAAAATTTTCTTCAAAGCAGTAGATGCTGTGTCCAAACCCATGCTTCTGTGGTTTCAGAAGAGTGAGCTTAATATCATTAAGCCATGTTTGATGAGAATTAAATTTTAATTGTATTATCGGTATGAAAACTTTCTTCAAGTATTTTATCTATATTTTTCATCTCTTGTAAGAACATTTTCTTCAGAGTCTTTCATATCATTTTGGTCATGGCCATCCACTAGCTATTGGAGGATATTTGATTCTGACCAAGCATCTCTCCTTTCTAATTACAATATTTCTCTCAAAATTTGGGTCTTTTTGTTGTTTCTTGCACAGTACTTTACAAATCTCCATACTTTTCCAATTTCATTTGTTTTTTTGGTCTAGATGTCTACTTTTAGTGACAAGGTCGTAAATTTTCTTTCAGATATCAACAATATGGAAGGCTCCATATAGAGGTGGTGAGTGGAAACCATGTGTGAACAGATCATCTGAAGGTATAATAAAGCTGTACTGAAGCACAGTGAATTGTTGCATTTTCCTTTTTGTCATTTTGTTGTTCTGTATAATTTTGTTAGTGCTTTTAGTACCATTGATTTATCTATTCCTTTCTGATACTCAATGAGTTCCTTTGGTTGGAGCTTAATGCTTCATGTTAAGGATATCTTTGGTCAGACACATCAGACATGACATAAAACTGTCCATGATATGGTATCAGAGTCCATCTAGTCTCGATGTTGGACCACCTATAGATGTATAGACTTTCAAACTTCATGCATCAGATGTCCTGTCTTAGGGGTGTGTTAAGATGTCCTACATTTGGATAGGAATATGGCAAAAATACTCCTTATAAGGTTTGAGAATCCTTCTCCTTGTGCTAGCCGTGGGAGCTGAGTTAGATCCATTTCATTTATAATATGGTATCAGATTTCTATGAACAGATTGTTTACAGTTTTATCCTTGTTGTCCCTATTCTTCGAATAAAACATGAATTTAAGTGCATGGTAGGTGAGCCTATGCACTATCCATGCTTTGAGCTTAAAGGATCTAGTGTGGGGGGAATGTTTGAGATGTATAATATAAAGTTGTTGATGTCTTCATCTAACAGCTTAAGCTTTTAGGATAGATGGTTCATGACATCTTTTTACCTCCAAACTTATGTTTGTGACATCTCTTGGGTGAACAGCTCCAGTTTGTCAACTGTTAAGGTCTTAATCTTCATTCTTCAGCCTTAAAACCTGTTTGTCACGTACAGTCTTTTCTGTTTTGAAGGGCATCTTTTCCTTACCCTTGTATTTTCTCTCTCTTATCTCTATTAAAATTTTCCTTTTCTATCTAAATAAAAAAAATGTTGGGAGGTAACATTTTTTTTGTTCTTTCAAAGCACTGAATTGTCTGTTAGATAATGTAGTGGACCATTCTTGTCAGGATACCTTAGGCACAAGCTGTTATTGTTGGTTATTGGGGTGTGTGTGTGTGTATCTGGGAAATATTGTCTGTATCTTTTCCTGTGTACTGTGTTTGTTAACTATGAATGTATATTTCTTATGTTGTTGATAGGCCTACCTGAATCAAATGGATACATATATGTGGAGGCTAATGGTGGTTTAAATCAGCAAAGGACATCGGTAAGTGTTTTCCATACATTCTGTGTTTCCATATATTCAAAGTGGGATCAGTGTACATTTACTTGACTTATTTATTTTGTGAATAATATCAATTTTTTGTAGGTATGCAATGCAGTTGCTGTGGCAGGCTATCTCAATGCCACTCTTGTGATACCCAACTTTCATTATCATAGCATATGGAAAGATCCTAGGTTAGTTTGTTACGCTATTGATTTGTGTTTCAAGGATAGGAAAGTCTAGTGTTTTATGTTGGCATAAAATTACATTTTAGAGTGCTAATTCAATATGTTATATATATATATATATATATATATATATATATATATATATATATATATATATATGTATGTATGTATTTTCCACATGCTAATGTTAAAAAAGGTCACTGAAAAAATAAATTATTTATAGATGGAAAGGGGGAAAGCAACTACTAAAGGATAGCACATCCTCCAAAAGTGAAAAATGGAAAACCTATATCCAACAAGATATATTATAATCAAGTGGAAAACCTATATCCAACAAGATATATTATAATCAAAGTGGAAAACCTATGAATTTAATTTGTATTGTGAAAATTGGATGACCAAAATGTCTGAGAGATTGTCATTTGGAACTACTTGTTAAGATTTTCTTTAATGTCTATCAAGCAGTTAAAACATTTGAATGGTGAAATATTAATATCTTTGTCGATGATCATCTTTTTAATAAAGGAAACATTATTTTCCAGTATTGAATATGACTGTTGGAAGCTATTGTCAAATGGGATATTATGCATTTATATTAGTGATTTATAAATTTCTTGGTTGCAATGAGTTTCTTGATGTTTTTATTGATTTTGATTTTTTGATCAAGGTATTCATTTTGAAGTAGTCTAAATTGATCTATAATGTTTCATGTGTCCAGCAAATTTAAGGACATATATGATGAAGAATATTTTGTTAGTATATTGAAGAATGATGTACGGGTGGTTGACAAGATTCCTGAGTACCTAATGGAAAGATTTGGCAGCAACATGACGAACGTTCACAATTTCAGGATCAAAGCATGGTCATCTATTCAGTATTACAGAGATGTTGTACTCCCGAAGTTACTCGAAGAAAAGTGAGTATATGATTTTTGTTATATGATTTCCTTATTGATCATAAATAGTTATCAATTAAACAGTTTGGAGTAATTGTTAGTTGTTCAAGGTATATAGGAGAAGAAAGTAGTGTGCAATGCTGTCCTGTTATGGCATCTTTTCTGCAGTATGGTATATTTGGCTTCATTCACAGCTAGGTATTAGGATTTTTTGCAATGTTTTCTGTTAAGGAAAGTAAGGGAAAGGGCCCACATGTTTTTGGTAACACTAGCAAAAGTTTACATTAAATATATTTTCCTTCTTGCTGGTTATCCATTTGAATTAGTGCCATGGCAGGGAGAGTCTTATATCATGGCTTAAATACCACAATGAGGCTCCATCTTTATGCAATGCAGTACATAACAACCGATAATTTTATCGTTAAATTTTTATCATCAATGATGTTTATTATCTTGGGGGTAAGGAGGCTGTAAGCTTTTATGTAGATATTGAATTTAATTTTATTCATGCAGGGTTATAAGGATTTCACCTTTTGCAAATAGATTGTCATTTGATGCTCCGCCAGTTGTCCAGCGTCTCAGATGCTTAGCTAATTATGAGGCTTTACGGTTTTCAAGTCCTATATTGACAATAGGTGAATCTTTGGTTGAAAGAATGAGAAAACGCAGTGCCATTAATGGTGGTAAATATGTCTCCATACATCTTCGTTTTGAGGAGGTTTGTTTTGATCTGACATGAATCTTGAACATTAATTACAAATGTTGGCATTTAAATCTTTGTTGCAACTGATGCACTTGGTTTCCCATGGTCAGGATATGGTTGCTTTCTCTTGTTGTGTTTTCGACGGTGGAAAACAGGAGAAAGAAGACATGATTGCTGCTAGAGAAAGAGGTTGGAAAGGGAAATTTACAAAACCTGGACGAGTTATACGTCCAGGAGCAATCAGGATTAATGGGAAGTGTCCTCTCACTCCATTGGAGGTAATATTCAGTCTGTATAAGGAGGAAGAAAATTTCTGGGATGCTTCTTTGGTTTTGAAAGCTGTTTGTCTAGCTAGAAGTTTCCAATGTTTTCTTGAAGGTGTTAGTCTGTTATGTTTTGCCCCTAATTGCATTTGTTTTAATTATTATCAATACCTTCATCCATCTTTCAGGTTGGCCTTATGCTTAGGGGAATGGGTTTCACGAAGAACACGTCTATCTATTTGGCATCTGGGAAAATATATAATGCTGAGAAAACAATGGCTCCTCTACTCCAAATGTTCCCTAATTTGCATACGAAGGAGACTTTGGCTTCTGAAGAGGAACTTGCTCCATTTAAGGTTCACATTTATACTCGTATTATTTGTCCACTCCATCATTGGTTTAGTACTATGATTTTGACTTAAAGTTGCTTCTTCTAGAACTATTCTTCCAGGATGGCTGCTATAGATTACACTGTTTGTCTTCACAGTGAGGTGTTTGTCACAACTCAGGGGGGCAACTTCCCTCATTTTCTGCTGGGCCACAGAAGATACTTGTATGGGGGACACGCAAAGACAATTAAACCTGATAAGCGGAAGTTGGCATTACTGTTTGATAATCCCAATATAGGGTATGTATGTTACGTATTGGCATATTTTGTTTTGTCTCATTTTACTAGGATAGAATAAATTAGATAGGTTCTCCATTCCCCACAAAAGAATTCCCTGTCCCTTGACACATGTCTTGTTGAAATTGAAAGTAATTATAGTTACAATTCAGGATAAGTGACATCAGTGCAAGGTTACTTTTAAGAAAATATCATTATTATATTGAAGAGCGGGGAATTTACTTTGAAAACTGTTGGGTAAATTAGGCTATTGAGCTATGTTTTGGCCATCAAGAAATATCTCCTTTATAGAAGAAAAGTGCAAAGCTGGCATCTCCACCTATACCCAACTGTACTTGTCATTCCAATTGAATCTAAGAGGAAAATGTTGAGAGTCAATATGTTGTGCCACTTAGATAGCATTTCTCTTAATAGAATGTATTTAGCTTTCAAGAACCATATAACTATTAGGGCATTGTAAACAATTCTAATTGTGTTCAATGAGAGGTTTATAGCTAATTGTAGAAGTGTTAAAACAATTTTTATCTTAACCTCCTCTACCCTCTTTACTTTTCAGATGGAAAAGTCTCAAGCGTCAACTGCTGAGCATGAGGTCGCATAGTGATGCCAAGGGAGTTGAGCTCAAAAGACCAAATGATTCTATATACAGCTTTCCGTGCCCAGATTGTATGTGCCGTGCCAATAGAACTGATGATTCAAGATCTTCTTCATCAGCAACTTGATCTACTCAGAATTTGATGGGTGTTTGTTACCTACAATTTTGTGAGCATGCCTTGCTGCTGACTTATTTCTGGTATTGTGATTGTTTCATTTTTTCCCCATCCCATCTGGTGGGAGGGCATACACTCCATTTTTGGAGGTCAAAGGATTTTGTTGAAGGTCTCATTGACCTGATTATGTATTTGGATTGAATTCCAAGGGAGTGGCATCTTTTTTGCACATGATGCCAATTCAGAACAGAATGGAAACCGTTCCTTTGCAGGAATCTCTTCCAGAACATTGACAGAGCTGTTTCACGTATGAATGAGCACCTGCTGAATCGAACAAGTAGTTTAAGGAGCTTTAAGGACAAACTCATGTTCCTTCACACCCTGCCTGTACATTATCTGGAGTACGATATTCATATGATAACGCTGCAGTAAGCTCTGTACATCTGCTAGTTCAGGGTGTCACACCATACTATTTTATTGTTCTGTTTTAGATTTTTTTTTAATCTCTTTTTCACTTTGTTCCCGTTTTCAATTTTGTATTTTGTTTGCCCTCATATTGAGGGGCCCCATTGATAGCTACGTAGGTGTATGTCTGTACACATTTGTTATTCTTTTACATTGGTGCCCCATTGTTTTAGTGATGATACCAGTGAATGTAATTAGTTCACCATTCATATTTCATACCAGATCACACAATCAAAACTCTTCACCATAAATACTTTACTATATAATCTCACGTGTAAGAATGCACTAGAGGTGTAATGAATAAATTAAGAATGTGTAAAGCGTTAGAGTCGGCGTCACGACAACAGCGACCCAACAAGTAATGAATGCACCTATAGGAGCCAATTATTATTATTTTTTTATGCAGAGATTGAATAAAGAATATACAACGAGGACTAAATTATATATTTAGTCTATCTATCTTATATCATCTCCTAAATAACTTAACTTTAAGAATGGATATACTTAAAAGTAATCAATCCTTTCAAAATATAAAATATTTTATTTAAAAGATATGGATATATCTTGTAAAGCGCAAATTAAATATGGATTCACATATTTCTTGGTTTTTTAACTAGTTAGGAGTGTATCTTCTTTTATCTTTGCCGAATAGATTCTTGAGCAAGGGTGTAGAGTTACTTAGTGTGCAAGGAATACGTGTCTTTGATCCTCCCTGAATACATTATTGTGGATAGTAAGAAGTCTTAGATATGATTAAGTCTTGTACTTAAACTTTTTGATAATCTAGTAAGTGATAACACTACTGTTCCTAAAATATATCTAAATTGTGACAAAAACATTTTATTTAACCTATTTTTTTATAAGTAAATATGATAAAAAAGGATTTAAAGAAAAAAAATTAAAAGATTATTTCATTTATAATAGTCATTTATTTAATTAGTGAATAGAAATATATTCTGGATTAGAATGTGAGGAAATACTACTTTATTTTTTCTACTAATTTAAAGCTCCAATTAGTATTCTTTTTTCTATTATACATAAATGTTTTTTTGGAAAATTTTAAAATATGTTACTAATGTATTATATACCTTGATATTTTTAAGTGATTAATGATATTGTTAGTAAAAAATCAAGTGACTAGGAAGAGGATGCTCTTGAGAATGAAAAAAGAAGAGAGAAAAGAAAGATTACGTATTTAAATTTCTTTATTAAAAAAATTAATAATTAATACTTATTCACAGAAAAAAATGGATCATAAGTAACATTCATCTATTTAATTTCTTCAAGTGCATCTTCCATATAAAAGCTCTAAGAATCTTATACGTAATAGAAAATGGGAAAAAATGAATTATTTGCAGAGTTATGTTGACAAAGAGAAGTTGATTCCAGTTACCCCATGACAATCTTATCTGTCATATAATGGAATGACCTGTTACATAAAAAATAAGTTTTACAACAACATCAGAATTATACGAGAAAAACGAGCATCCATTTTTTTCTTAGAATAAAAAATAGATGAAATTTTATAATCAAAATTAGAATTTTATTTTTAATAATTTATATAATTATTTAATATAATTTTAATTTTGTGCATCTTGATGAAATTCTAATTCTAGTTCTTATTCTAATTCTAACGTGTGAAAAACACTCACCTAAAGCACTAAGTTTTTTCCTTTTTCTTAGTACCAATCAACTTTCTCTCTTGATGTTGGCACGCCATGAAATGTGAAGTTTCAGTGAATTCCTTTTCTCTGTGCAGAAAAAGAATAGAGCACACTTCATAACACTGCTTCAAACTTTGTTACAGCACCTCCATTGGTGTTGTGAAATGTATCAAGCACCACGCTAAATAAGAGTTGCCTTAGGATGAAGGACTTATTCAAGGACTTGTGCTTAAATAATTCTCAAGGGTCTAACTGTATCTTTACCAAACATTAATAACAGAAAATCTTAAGTAAATTACCACTTTATTATTTAATTTTTTTAAAATAATATTATTCCAGCATTTAATATTTTTTACAATATATTTATTTTTAAAAATAAATAAATAAATACCATAATTTCACTTTATTATTCAATTTATTCTTGAAATAATTTAAATAGAGCTTTATTAATTACTTAAAAAGTGATATCTAGATCACTTTAAATATTGCATTAGATAATATATATAACAATAAAGGATTTATTTATTCATTAATACAACCAAAATTTTCAAATTTCTCAATATTTCTTATATATAAGTTCTCAATTTTTCTTTCCCTTTTTTGGCTCATATAATTTAGAAAAAAATTCTTCAAAATATAAAAACTATAACATGTTACAGTTATCTAGTTTATCTAAAATGTGTCATTTTTTTAAAAAAAAATGTTAAGTTGAAGATCATTTGGACTAATAACATGTTTTTATTATTATTATTAAAAAAGTAAATTTAACATTTATTTTGGCATTCTAAAAATTAATTACTCTCAACACAACTTGACCTAACAATAACATAAGGATTTGACCCTTTACAGAATGGAGACTGCAATCATACGTAGTAATGTGTACCTAGGCAACTAAGTACAACATATGAAACATCATCATTGAATCTCTTTTCAACTGCGAATCAAATCAAACCAAACCAAACCAAACCACTGCACAGGAAGATGGGTGATCTTAGTACTGAACAGCTCCAATTTTTCAACTCTCAAGGTACCCTTTTTCAATTTAAGCATAAGAACTCTTATTCCTCAACTAACCAAATCAGTGACACATGTACATTCTCAGGTTATCTTGTGATTGAATCGTTTGCAAGTGATGATGAAATTGAGTCCATGATGAAGAGGATGGAACATTTGGTTAATGAGTTTGACCCTTCTTCCACTTCCTCTATTTTCTCCACAAGAAACCAGGTTGCCCTTTACTTCTTTTTTTTTTTTTTTTTCCCCCTCATAGTTTTTATTTTAAATTTGGATAATTTATCTCTTCTCTCTTACTCTTGCCCCCTTTTTTCTTTCCTTCAGCAACAGTCGACTGATGATTACTTTTTCGATAGCGCGGAGAGGGTTTCTTTCTTCTTCGAGGGTATTAAAAAAAATTAATCTTTTTTGTTTTAGAGTAATTGGGTATAAAAAAGATTAATCTTTTCTCTGTTTCAATTTTAGTTTTACAGTAATTGGTTATTGAAAAAATTAATCTTTCTCTGTTTCACTTTTGGTAGAGAAAGCATTTGGTGATGATGGTAGCTTAAAGCAGCCGAAGCAACTTTCCATTAATAAAGTTGGCCATGGTGAGCCTTTTATATTCTGATAATTCATCCCTCTTTATCTTTGAAGTAGAACAGATAAAATTAGATGCTTTTCTTTATATGCGTTTGGTGCTGTCCTCCAATCATTATTAGAGTTTTACTTCAGTAATTTGTATAACTAAAGTTTGTATTAAATGTCAATATATTATACTGAGATGAAACTTCAATTTTGATTGATTAGATTTAGAAAACAACACCAAAATCATTGAGATTTGCATAACATATAGTTGAAATAGTTAGTTTATGTTAGCTGGGGTGCAACTTTTCTCAGTATGTATACTTGTTAGCTTTTTATGTTTGATGGAATGGTACCATCTGTGCTATTGTGATGACTGGTAAATGCATGAGTTGTCAGAGTAGCATTGTTCCTTCTAATTGATTCGGTTTCCTTTGAATCTAACTTCTCTTTTTTTGTGGACTGGGGATGTGCTGTGATTTGGTGCAGATCTTCATGGGATTGAGCCGGCATTCAAGAAGTTTTCTTCTTCTGAGAAAATTTCAAATTTGATGCACTCCTTAGGTTACAAGAGACCTGTAATCATACAGTCCATGTATATATTTAAGGTGTGTGTTTTCTTCTGTCTGTGACATTCAGTTGCTGATCATATAGTCGAAATAATTTAAGTTCAATACTTTAATGTTATTGACTGTTGAGTCTTAATGTATGAAGGGTAGATATGTGAATTGGTTAGAGGTCATGGCTGTAAAGGGGGCAGGGGCGGGGGGTGGTGGTGGGGTAAGGGGATTGTGTGATTTGGTTCTTTAAATTTGTACTCGAATTTATATTTTGAATGATTCTGAATGTAGGTTTTGTTAAGATTCAAAAAGTCACTTTTTATTTACCATTGAATTTTGTTTTTTATTTGTATACTTTTGAATTTGATACTATGTGATGGTCTTTTGGATACATTACGGATATTTTATATTCGTTATTTCAACATTGCTGTGGTTTGAACTTGAAGACCCACCCATTTTCAATATGTAGCTAATAATAGAAGTAGTTGTATTTTTTTAATAATGCTACAACAGGTATTTGTGCACCAATCTGTTTTTACTGGAATTTCATATGCATGCTATGATTTTTCATTTTGAAGTGTATTAAAATGAATGAGAAGAACCATGTGTTTCTTATGTCTCATCTTAACTAGAGCAGTTATATATTTTACTGACTGGTGGAAGCTCTATTATTGTTTACTTTTATGCATAAGAATTCACTCGTTTTAAGCATTTGATGTTTCAAATGTGAGAGAATAAAGTCGCAGATATGGTTATGTGCAACTTTTTTATGGCCATATATTACCTGATCGTGAAATTTATATTAACAGCAACCAGGCATTGGGGGTGAGGTAGTGCCACACCAGGATAACTCGTTTCTTTATACTGAACCACAAACATGCACAGGACTGTGGCTGGCCCTTGAAGATGCAAACATAGTAAACGGTTGCCTTTGGGCAATTCCTGGATCTCACAAGAGTAGCTTTTCTCTCTTTTCAGTTTATGTGTTACCTTTATCCTTTGCTTGGCTGAACTGATCTAATCTATTTTGTTCTATGTTTGCTGTAGATGGGCTTGTTAGAAGGTTCGTAAGAGATGAAAATGGTGTCAAATTTGATCGACCATCACCATCTTATGATAAAAAGGATTTTGTTCCTATTGAAGTAAAAGCCGGATCTTTGGTTGTCATCCATGGCGATCTTATCCACCAAAGGTTTGTTAAAACTATAAACTATTCTGTCCAGATGATGTGTAATTGTGTATCATGAAGTGTAGAAAGTAACCTTTCAAAGTGAGTTCCTGATAATTCACCCTTACCTGCTTTTCTATATGAATGACAGCTTTGAAAACCAGTCTTCAAAATCGAGACATGCCTATAGCTTGCATGTGGTGGATACAGTTGGCTGCACATGGGCACCAGATAATTGGTGAGTTTTGGATCATGGGAAGAATTTATTTATTAGCACTTTCCCACCTTTAGGAGTTTTAGTTTCATTGAAAGGTTTATTTACCAAAAGATATCTCTGATTCATATGACAATATTAATAATACACTACTCACCTCTGCCTTGATTGAATCTCTTGGATATTTACCCCCTTAATTTCTGCCTGAGTTTTGTGTTTACTATTCTTTGCCTCCTACTTTTGTTAAATTTGCATCATTTTTAGACTAATGCTTGTACCTTCAGTTCTAACTCTTCCATATTCTCAATGTTTGACAATTGCAAGTGCAAAAAATTATTTGTTTCATGACAAAGGTACAAGCTAAATGTTTTCTGACAAAATTATCACTATACTTAGCCAAATATGACAAGTTTGTAATTTATTGGTAAGTGTTGTTAATGAGCAAACCACTTTGGCAATGTTTTGCTCCCTTGCACTTACTAAATATCAAGGACAATTCATTACACCAAGGTAAAATCACTGCATGATAACTCTATATATCAAGGGGAGCCTATGGATTTTGTGTTTTAAATGTAATTTGGACTTGGCATCTGTCTCAACTTCTGGGTGGATTTTGCTAAACACTTTGGTCTTTTCTGTCAAATTTTCTTTCAGGATCAGACGAACAGTTGAGCCAGAGCCACTCTTCGTAAGCTGACAATATATTACTACTTCTTGTATAATCTGAAATTTGCAAATCTAGATAATGGTGTATTCTCTTTCAGTTAATGTTTAATTTGCAAGCTTAAAGTTTGGTAATAATTTCAACCCCGTTTGTGCTGCCACTGAATATTAGTGGTGTGTTTAGTTTCTCGTTAAAATTATGTTCAATAGAGTTTTCTTACTTTCCAAGACCAATGTAATAAAGAAAAAACAATTCTTCAACTGTATAAATGAACAACTTTTCGGGGGTATGAATAATCAGAATTTGATAATTTATAGTTTAGATCAAGAGTATTTTCTACCCTCTGAAGTTATGAACATATCATTAACTGTGAATACATATCATTCTTTTTTCTACAGAAACTACGAATACATCATTTCTATTTTGTTTGTTGTTTAAGGTTACAACACACATTAGGATAAAATAATTAATTTTTCTCGTCTATATAAAATTTTATGATTTTTTTTAATTGAGTTTAATATGCATGTCAATCTAAGTCTTGCATGTTTAGACATCCAATATGATTTGTTTTATGGTCACATCATACTAATGAATAGGATAGCATGGTAAAATGATTAAATTTCATTAGATCTCAGTATATAAAAAATTCTATATCGACAATCATATAAATTATTATTTTTATTTTCTTTTTTCATTATTTTGATATAGTATCATATATTATTGAGTTTTTATCATAAACCAAATTGATTAAATTGTTTTAAGTGTTTTCTGCTTGAAACTCATTAAATGAAACAAACAAATTTTACCCAGCAAATTAAAAAAAAATCTCAAATTTCTCCCCCATTCAAACCTAAATCCCACATCCCACAAAATAATTTAATTGTTTTTCTTTCACTTCTAAAATTATTATTGACATCTCATTGGTATACGTGAAACTAAATTTAAATTTTTAAACAAGATCTTGAGTTCGAATTTTATAAATAAACAAACATAGTTAAAAAGGGAGATTTTATTAAAAATTGACCAAGTAGGTTCTTCGGTAAATTTCAAGGTTAACAGTTTTTTTTTTTTTCTTAAAAAAAGAATTATTACATATTTCAAATATTCATCACATGCGTTCAGATCTCATAAATAAATAGAAAATAAAAATTTAAGAGTTTACATGTATGCTCAATGTCTATCCAAAGTTTTACATATGAGGATTTATGTATACATGTATTACCTGAGGATAAAATTAACAGAATTATGGTTGAAATTATGATAAAATACATGCTTAGGTATATAAAAATGTGAAGGTATGGAAATATAAATCTTAGTTGTTGATTTAATGATTTAATTACACTTTGACACATTAGACGAGTTAAATCAATTGATTATATTAGCTAAATTAATCGTGCCTAATGTCAATCTTGCTTATGACCATACAATTATATCACACATCTTTCATACTAATTTGTTACAGTTATTGTTTTTAAAATCTGGAAGCTTTAATGTTTCACACAAATATTGAAGGAGCATTATTCAAAAAAGAAAATAACAGGAAAAACAAGAAAATAGTGGAACATATTCCAGTCTTTTTTTTTTAAAAAAAAAAGATTACAAACAATTTTAATTTTTTGAGCATGAATATAAATAGAATTATTATGAGTAATAAAACTTTCTTTCATATATTTAAAACAGCAATGTATTATAGATTTAAATTGGAAATCATTCGATGTACTTGTTAGTCTTAAGTTCCCAGCACCAATATTTTTTCCCATATAGGAATACTTTACTCCAAGATTATTAGCAAAATTAAAAAAAATTTATACTTTTGATAATCATTAGTTTTTATTTTATTTGTAAAAATTAAATATAATATCAAAAAATTTATAACAACTAACATTCAACTACCACTACTGGCCCTTGAGAGACAACAAGTAAACTAACTATATTTAATAATATCTCATTGAATTCTGCACATATACTCTTCTTTGTACAACCATTTCCCCAATCAGCGTGCAATACAAAACATTTTGTCTTGTCAGTGAAAGATATAGCAAAAACACACACACATATATATATAATAATGAGTATATTAATTTACTTTTACTTAATTTCTTTTAAGAAGTTAATTAGCAAATAATACCTCAGATACATTTCAAGGAAATCATAACAAAAACTTATTAACTTACTCTAAAAAATACACAAGTATAGATTAGTAAATTCGATAAATACTTTTTAATTTACATCTATTTATTTTTTTAGAAAGAATAAGTTAACAAATTATAGCTCAAATATAACTTTAAAAAATCATAATTATAATTTATTAAATTACTGATTGGAAGTGAAGAAAACTATACACATTGACTATGTTGTTCCTTGTAAGTATAAATAAAGGAGTAACATTATTATTATGATTGTAATTGAGTTTGTAAGAGATTGGGTAGGGTCAGGGGACAAGAACCTATCTATATTATTCATTCAATAGTTAATCATAGCTTCCAAACTTGAGACATATTTCGACAACAGATTGAGTTAGAGGTTGGCTATATGATATAGCTAGTATTGAGTATTAGATTATAGGGTGCAATAGCAAGTATTTATTCTCCACGTGAGACATGCAGCCATGCCTTAATTTCATGAAATACTTTTTGCTTTACATTCAATAAGCATTCAGTATCTCAGTTTGCTCGACACGCAAACTTTTTTTGTTTATGACACTGCTGCATCTCAAAAAAGTTTGGTGATACTTTTATTCACCAACAAAGAATACATAATCTGACTTCTTTCCCAGTTGTCTCAGTACCATAGCATGCTTAGAATTTCACAAAATGTAAAGAAATTAAGAAAACAGATGAGGAAAAAATCAATAAAAATATATATACATTGATTAACTTGTTTTGTTATCAATCGTCAAACATTTCTCTTCGTATGCGTGTTTCAGAATGTTAATCTATAAATTATGTTTTAATTAGATATATTTTAGAATATAATGTCCGATTTCATTTTTGTGAATATATATAAGTTTAATGATGACATGTGTAAAAGATTTTACATTATTAATTACTTCAAAATAAAATTTGATACAAACTTTTTAAGTTATATTAAAGTTAATAAAGTTATAATTGTGATTGAATAATTTTGTGAAAGACTTTTACTCACTTTGAGTACATTTAATTTTTTCTCTATTGCCAATGTTAACACTTAGGACAGTCTGCTAATTTTATTGTAAATTCTCATCGAAATTGATGCTTTTTCCTAACAATGCATGCACACGGGGTGTAAGTGTTTTCCTAAACTTTCGTGTATTTGGATGCATTTTACACATATAATTATGTCAGGTTACTAAAATTGTGATTCCTATTTTAAAGTCTGTGTTATTTCAAGTATCATCTAACTGTACTTGCAAGCCATAAAAAATTGCAACCGATTGATTTATTATGTTGTTGCTGTCAAGAAATCGTGACTTTAGTTTCCAAAATGCCTGCAGTTACGTAAAAGTAAAACGTTTTGGCTGAAATTAAATAAGCAGACCTGTTTGTCCTCGTTATATTTGCCCTACTTCAATTTGTGTAGTTATCATAAAGTGTTTGTTATTTCACATGCAACATGATTCCATTGCACTGTGCTTTTCAATTGTGTACTTAGTGCACGAAATTTTAACACAAAGGTTCATCACATTCAGAAAATTAATATAGCAAGTAGGAAACGAGACAAAGTTATACATCACAAATTAAAAGAGTCTAGTTTAACTTGTTGAACAGATTAGTCAGTTATTATGAATTTTTTTGACATCTATGGATTAAAAAAAAAATAATACATCAAGAATATACATAGCATGACTTAAAAATTAAGCCTTAAATGAACATTGTAAATGTTTGGAATTAATATAATGGAAGAAAGTTATGAGCAATTTTCTTTTAATGCAATGTGCCACGGGACACATAAGATCTAAGTATAGATGTTTTCTTCACTATTTAAGTGGAACCTTTGGGAATATAATAATATATCACATCTTAGATCACAACAAGGTTGGAATTGCTTATTGCTTAGTAGCATTTAGATAATTCTATTTTACCAATAGTGTGTTTTAAAGTTATGATTGCTCAAAAGAGTTGTGTGTGCATATACAGTGTCAACTGTCTGGTACAAGACAAAGCAGAGAAGTACCCATGCGAAACAGGTTCCCGGTTCCCTTTGTGTACTTGTAGGGTTATGTTTATATAACCAGGAGTGAAAAAAGAAAAGTATTTTGGAGAGAACTGAAATACATTGTAATCGGATAATTACTTATAAAATATTTATAAAATATGATGAGTGAAAATATA
This sequence comes from Hylodesmum podocarpum, assembly GCA_026586105.1. Taxonomy (NCBI): domain Eukaryota; kingdom Viridiplantae; phylum Streptophyta; class Magnoliopsida; order Fabales; family Fabaceae; genus Hylodesmum; species Hylodesmum podocarpum. The sequence goes on along the minus strand of JALJEV010000730.1, from coordinate 2,069,721 downwards.
TATATATATATAAAATGTAAAATATATATATATATATATTTTATAAATAAATTAACTACATATTACCGTTAATCACGTAAGAAAATTGAGATAGAAAAACACCATCACTAAACACTTTAAGGGAAAAAAAATTAACCATGTGTGAGCGTGTTATATGGGATGAAAGAGGAGACATGTAGAAGAAGCAACTTTAATAACACATGATCATTAGCATGATCATCATCCTTTGTCCTTTTTCTGAAACACACAACTTTACTCTCTAAATCTTAGAATTTTATTTTTATACTTTTATATGAAAAATGATGGGTAAACAACTGCAATATACAAATAACTAGACAATTCATTATAAAATATGAAGAAAGAGAAATACATATACATAAAATATAAAGAAAAAGAAATACGTAAATATTTTATAAGTGAAATGATTGATTAACTGCGTATTATAATTGTTAACATTGGAAAGTTGTTTTCATATCTCTATCTTTTTTCACTCTTCTCTTCTCCTCATGATTTGGATCATACATAACTTGGTTTATGTGTTATTACTATTGAATACTATATTATACATTAGTCAACTCTTTTGTTGGTTGTTGCTGCTCCACCTAAAGCTTTTACTACATCGTTTCCTCTTCCTATAAATACACTATTCCTCACTCAACTTCATTCCATCTATTGCATCTTTCTCACACAAAAACCCTATTTTCAAACCTCAAAAGGCATAAACCTTAGTAACCACTAGCCATTGAACAATACTATATGACAAAAACCTTATAGTTTTAGACACCAACCTGAATCTAAACCTCAACATGTCTGATTCATTCGGTAGCACCTTTCAATCTTCCCATATTCCAAACTCCACCGTCAATTCCCATGCAGGCCCCAAAACCACCACACTCTGCTCAACAGCCCAACCTTATTGTATTTGCACCCACTGCAACCACATCCTCACCTTCAACCACCATGTTGGTAAGCCTAAATCAAATTTAAGTTCATGTTTTGATAACCCTTTTAATCGTTCTTTTGGGATATTTAATAAGCATGTTTCGAAATCCATTGGAAATGTCGTGCATACATTTCAACGCAAATCCAATAAATGAAGGCAAAAATAAGAGTTCTTAATACTTTTACCTCAAACATATTTTTATAACGGTTTTTCAAACATAGCTAATAGCTATACTCTTAGTTTTTAGAACAAGTGCAACTATTATCCAAACACGCACTTAAAATTCTCATATTCATATATAATATAGTATATAGCCTTGTTATTTTTCTAATGTGATTAACATATGTCATATGGTTATGGTAAGAAATTCGGTAGATATTGTGAAGTGTGAACATAGACTTGGTTAAGCAATATCCATGTGTCCTATTGTACAGGTAATGTAGCAGAAGAAGGGACAAATAACACAGGGTCCCATTTTCAGTCTCAGCAAAGCAGCACAAGGTGGAGTCCAACGCCAGTTCAGTTATTAGTCCTTGAAGAATTGTATAGGCAAGGAACTAAAACACCATCAGCTGAACAAATTCAACAAATAGCTTCACAGTTGCGTCAGTTTGGGAAGATTGAAGGGAAAAACGTGTTTTACTGGTTCCAGAATCATAAGGCTAGGGAGAGACAAAAGCGGCGTCGCAAAGAGATGGAGGAAAATAATAACAATGGCACTAATTCTAGTGAAGGTAAGATAAAAAAGAAAGAAAGAGTATTAGTTTTGTAAGTAAAGTTTATAGTACGATATGGGAAATTCAGAAAAGGCAGAAAGATAAAGGCAAGAATACAGCTAGATATTATCATGTGTTAATAGCATAACGTTTTTGTGGTCTTTGGGGCTATTCAAGGTTCTTTTAGTAGTCAAAAGATTCCTATATTTTTCATCACTCTGCACTGATGATTACAACGAAGTGTGAAAGAGAGAGAGTGTGTATGTGTGTATGTGTGTGGTTTCTTATGATTTTTTAGGATGCAAGATTTGACGTTGAAATTTGGGGGTGTTTGGATTTTGGCCACAGGGTTGAAAGAGACAGGTTGTGGAGTTAAAGAGACAAAGAAGTGGGCATCCACTTCAAACTGCAGTGGACATGCAGAGGTCTGTAATTACTCTTGGCTTTGTTCATGGTACACTACAACATTTTATTCACCTTTGTTAAGCAAAGATACCCAAAAGATTACAGAAGACCAATAATAGGTCCTAATTATTTATTCACAAGGTAAAATATAAGATAATGCCAAAAACGAATGAAAAAATTTCACTTCCTATTTTGAAATATATGGTTGGAAGAAAACAACAAGAGCTTTTGTGTGTTGGAAAAAAAGAGAGACTTCAAAAGCTGCTTTTTTTAACTTTCTGTTGGGGCTGTTTTATGCTAGATCAGTTCAGACTTTCTTGGACTTGTGAAATTGAATGTGAATTCTCCTCTCTTCCCAATTTTTTTTTAATCTCTCTGTTTCTCTGTTCTAGTTTTTTATTGTTTTTACTGCAAACTTTTACTATCCGTATTTTTTCAGGAATCTGCTGCACTGGATATAGCAGAAAAGGGATCTGATGGGTGGACTCAGTTTGATGAGAGAGGCTTACAAGTTTTGAGGAGAAACTTATCAGAAAGGCAACTGCAAACTCCTATTACAACTTCAGCACACAAAACACATAACACACAACTTTTATACCCTCAAAATCATAATATTTTACCATCAGTACTCAACAGAGGAAGTTTAAATTTCTATGAAGGAGAGAATGCAGATTCTCGGACCCTTGACCTATTTCCACTTAAGAGGGATGAACAAGATGGAATTTCTCTTGCTGAAACGAAATCATTGTTCTGTACAAGTCCTTCTATGGACACTGAAATCACCTCAAACCAGTTTTTTGAGTTTCTTCCTTTAAGAAACTGAATGGATCACTATTATGGTATGGTATGTTATGTGACTTTAGAATACATACATGAACTTGTTAAACGAAATAATTGGTTTGTAACGAATAATATATATAATATATACACGAAATGTGTCTATTTGTTTTTATAATTTTTTAATGTTTCTGTTGGGACTCGCAAATGTTTGGTTTCGTTTCTCTTTTTGTGATTCAGTCAGTGATGATCATGCATGTAGAAATTACTTACCTTTACGCGTGCATTTTTTGAACCTTATGTTTTTATCTCGTTGAATAGACATGCCCGTCATAAACTCGATGTCTTTTGTTTCAAAACTTAATATAGAGAGATTCACACTCTCCTTTTACGCTGAGAATGATTCGCAAACAAGGGTCGTTGTTTTTGTACACAACCAGTATGGTAGAGTCTCTATCTCTCATTTTCTCTGTGTCTATGTGCATGTTGGGACATATCCAGTGACAGACAACATAACATCATATATTATATTATAAGTGATTAAAAAATTGTTTTACTTGAACTAATTGATTCTAAATCTTTTGTTTTGATTAGTTAGCTAGTCAACATTAAATCTTCTCTTCTCACTTGTACATTTTCTCCTAGCTAATTAAATCATTTGTTTGAATTAGGTAGTCATGATAAATATATATAATAAATACACAGTGTTACTGATTTTTATTAGGATTAATCTTTCACTTACTTTTAAATAGTTAGATTTATTTATTATTTTTTAAAAAAATTGTCCAAATTTGCCTTCAATAACTCTGTTAGTGTGAATTAATAGTAAACCATTCTTTACGTCGATTTGATCAATAATCTATTACGTTCTAACAATAACTGACTTTTAAATAAAACTAACATTATCAGTTATCTAAATAAATCTTGACACATTAAGAAAATAAGACAAAAACTCAATAATTGAAAATGAGATATTAAACACGATTTTGTTTTTTAATTTATAGAGACATAAAATATATTTAATCTTTTTTATTATAAAAATTTATTTATACTGTGAAAATTGATTCAATGCCAAACCATGATTGGCATGTATACAAAATGTAGCACAAGCTAAACCATGATATTCAAATAAAGAAAGTAAACCTAGAAATACAAAATGCTTAATCTCTACAATTGGCATAATGGGAAGCTAGCCAATAACGTGTATGAGAAATGTGTTTTATGGCCTCTAACTCATGAACTTGTAACCTAAGGGTTGTTGCACATTTATGTCTTTTAAGCAGGTCATAGACGATGCAAAATCTTCAAAAACCTAACTAGTTGTATGCATGTTAAATTATTCAAAATTGATTCATTAAGTTAAAATATTGGCTAAAATATATTACAAACCTATTTTTTATGAGCCTAATTTTTATAAACCTATTTCTAGACAAATATTAAACTTAAATCACTTCAATTTAATTTAATTTTGCTCAACATGAGTCTTATTAAAAAAAAATCATTTTTGTAGACACTAAATAGTTGAAGGAATGTTAGGGGAACCTGTGAGGTTTGTATTATAGTGAGGGACACCGAATGGATTGATTAACTATATAAAAGAACTTCAATTTACTTATAAATTATTTTACATATTCTCATCTTGTCACCATTTAAGATGTATTGAAATTTTGTTTTTTTTTTCTAATAATTATTTTGATAGCTATACAAGTAATACTTTTTAATGATAAAAGATTTATTTCATTTTTTTTAAGATAGTTATAAAAAAAAATTATTCAACTTATTCTAAAGCTATGCCAAGGTGGGTGGCCAACCCAATTTTCAATAGTTTAGAACGTACACATGAGAATATGCTCCCACCCTTCTTCTAGTGCCACAGACTTGTGGGGTTTGGAGTAGTAGAGATATAAATGTATCCACCCTGAAGCAGAATTTGGTTATGTACGAATTGTATAATTATATATAAAGTATCATATATAAATTTTTTTTAATTTTTGAAATTTTGTATATAATTTAATATTATATGATTTATATATTAATATAAAAGTGATTTAATAAATTTTTAAATAATTTAAAAATATATAAAATTTTAAAATTTATGTTTTTTATTAATAAAAAATCACATTATATATAAATGTATATAATTAAACTAGAAATGAGTTAAAGACTGTTGTGTCATATCGTTAGCCCACAATGGTTTTTGCAGCATAAATTAAACAAGAAACTTGTTTGGGCGTCTAAGGTGTTTCAGCTTTTTTATGTTGAATTTGTTTGCATATGTTAAATCAAACATTTGGTAAGCTCGTGATCTATAATAAAACCTGAAAGAACTGTCTATGTCGAATACCCCTTTTTTCATTAAGAAAGTGCATTATATATGTTATGAAGATGTTATTTTACCGCATGGGATTGACAGAAGAAGAAAAAAGTTTGGAAAACAAATAATTGATTGTCCTTGTTTGAATGTGAGTGAAAGTCTCTTGCTGAAAACAACTCGATAATTACAAAAAGGAATGAATATGATTGAACCAAGTAGATATCTATAGGATAAGAAGTAACAAAGCTTAAATTTAATAGGGCATGAAATTATTTGACTTTTCCATAAATTATTTGTTAAATAAAAATAGAAAATTACTCTAGTAATCTTTTTAGTTTTACAGAAATTTTAAATAAGTTTTATGATGTAAAAGCTTTAATTTTAACAAAATCATCATATGTTATTTACCACTGACAGCTAGGTATCTCCCACAATTTGTTTTAACACTCTCTCTTTATATCTATCTATCTATTTTATTTATTTATTTATTTTCTATAATAGCGATCATGAATGTTGCACTTATAGGCACACCTTTGTTATTGAGATTTAAACTTATGTGTGTAATAACTTTTAAATATATTGATTTTAATATTAAATTAATGTTATGTTGTTGAATCAGAAAATACTCATATATTACCATTTTTTTTTTGTCTAACACTATTATTAAACCTGAATACTATGTTGTGAATCCAATATAATAAAACTTTAACAACGATGACAATATTTCTTCGTTGATTTATCTTGTTATAGTTGCTATTACACATTCTGAAATTAGAATATATATATATATATATATATATATATATATATATATATATATATATATATATATATATAACGAAGAGTGGAATTATTATTATTAAAAATAACTTTAAATCACAATTTAAATATAATGATATATTATTGTATATTTTTTAAAATATTTTATTCTTATTTATTGTCGATAATTATATCATTTATGATTTTATACTATTGTAAGTAAAAGTAATTTTTAAATATATAATTATTATTTATTTAACATTTAATTTTTCTATAATTATCACTTTAAAATATTTAAGTATTTCCATTATTGAAATATATAATAAAAATGAATAAATTAAGACACACTTGGTAGGATACAATACGCAAACTCGTATAACATACCTAAAAGCCAGACCAATTAAAAGACAACAGCAGAAGAAAAAACCCAAACACTAAAATGTAAATACATAAATCCAAAAGCTAAAGTTAACTAATCTTAAAGTACTCTAATTGTTTCGGGTGAAAAAAAAAAAAGAAAAATTTGAAAATCCAACCAATTATATTTGGTTTAGACTAAATTTGAAGATAAAAACTAATTAATTGAAACACTAATAAAATCAATTTAATGAGTATAGATTGAAATTATTAATAGAATATTTGTGTAATGAACATCTTTATTTAAGTTATTTATAGTTAACTTAAAATAGAATGTATGTATTAAAAATATTTTATTTATTATAAATTTTAATTATATAAAAATTAATGTATAAGCAGATGCATGTGGTATGTTTTTTTATATAAATTTTTCTTGTCAGTGGGATCCCCATCTGTGGAGAGAACCTAATTTTATTATTCTATACTTGAAAGAATTCATGTTTACCAAAAAAAAAAAATTTTAAATAACAAAACGAAAAAATTATCCACTAGCTAGTTCAAACACATAAACCCATGAGTATACTTGAAGAATCAATCTTACACAAAAGATCCATGAACTAAACTATATCATTGATAAAATAGTTTATATATATATATATATATATATATATATATATATATATATATATATATATATATATATATATATAAATTAGTTGATTTTTTAATCTGAATATTATTTGAATTATATGACGATTCTTTAATAATTTTTTCAGCTATTTTTATATTTCTTTCACTATGTAAAATCTATTTTTTTCTGCACTCATATAAAATTAATTATCTTTGAATTACTCTGACTAATTTACATGAATAAAAACTATAAATAACAATAATCAATTATACATTGTCGACTATTAAAATAATTTTATTTTCACGGCTAAATCATTCAACTAATTTTCCTTAAAAAATTTTAAATGTATCTATTATTCTTTTTGTGATTGGTGTGTGAGCTAGATAGTTGTTTCTTAGCACCAGCTTGTAAGTTTTGTAGAGTTAATATATAATACTATTAGATTTGTGGTGTTTTATATGAGTTAAACGGTTCTAGTTCTCTAATTACATTTCATTTTCCTTATAGAAAAACTGAACATTTCTCTCTATATATATATTATTCATAAATTTAAAATGTAAGAATTAAAAAAAATTATATATAACTAAACTATATTTTCTTGAAAAAACTTTTATATTTATATAAAAACTAAATTATATTATTTTAGTATTTAATTTTTTAAACATATCAATTTAGACTTTTAAAAACTAATAAATAAATACTCAACATTGACATTTATATTCAATTTTTTTAAAAAAAAAAATAGTTTAGATAATGTTTATTAATATACAAGCATTATCTAAATCAGATTAAACGATAAATATAAAAATTAGAAATTTATTAATTTTTAGAAATTAAAAACTAAAATATATCATTCAAAAAATATCATAGATTAAAATGTTACTAAGTTATGAACTAAAAAAACAAAATTTACCCTTATAAGAAATAAGAAAAAAAAAAGATAAACATGCACATGAATTTAACAACCCTAAAAATGAAAGAAAAAAGTCCTGCTGGTTGACGTTGACCCAGCAGGAGCAGAAGTGAAAGATCACAACACACTCCCCTGACCACAAATCGTACGCAGAAGGTGAAGGAGAGAGTAAACAGATTATTTTAAAAAAAATAGAAAAAAAAAATATGGGTTTATGTGCAAATGAGGCTGTCATAATTGAAGAGTGAAAAGAAGAAGGGTTTGTCTACGATTATACAAAACTAAAAGTTGCAGGATTGTCATCACTGCACTGTATGTCTGCAATATTGTATGTGAGAGAGGAAAATGACAGCAACAACACTGTGTGAAAAGAGTTTGAGTGAGAGAGAGAGAGAGAGAGAAATGTGCAATGCATTTGAAAGGAGGCTGAGTCTGAAATGAAATGCATTGTTTGCTGCTAAATGCTGGCAGGCAGATTCCTTAGACTCTCTTATCTGTCTGTCTGTCTTTTCCTTCTCATATTGAACACAACACCACATTACATCATTCACTAACTTCCATTGCTCAAATCATGTTTCTTTTATTTAACATTTGTGATCGTCTTTGTCTTTTTAACATTTCAATTATTATGATGGTGAAAGTTCATCATTCAACACACACCTGTGCCCTCTAACTTGTACGTCCACACCTCCTTTTTTTTTTTTTAAAAAAAAAAAAGTAATAATAACAATCAATATCATAATAATCATCATAACATGGCTGTGGCTGTAAAGTGTTAAATCATACCACCCCATGCATAAATCTTAATTACTAGGGTTGATCTAAGTTCATAGAGTTTTTTTAAATATGTATTCATTAGGATTTTGATTACTTAGTCATATCTATAAAGAAAGTTTTGTTGATAAAAGCTAAAATTATTTGAGTAAAATCCAAATTACTGAAAAAAAAAATGAAAAACATCTTGATTTGTATACACATGTAATATGTTAAATTTAAATTTTGTTATTGTGATGACTAATAGACGGCTTCAAATTTTATATTTTAAATAAATAATTAATTGATTTAGAATAGATTAGATGTCTAATCTTAATAGTTATTATATATCCATTATCAAACTATAGTAAAACTCACTTAAGTTTTAACTTTTTTCTTTTACATCAACTTAAATTTTAAGTTATCAAAGAAAGAAATGTACTAAAAATCATGTATTGGCTAGTTCATCACTGATCAAATAATCTATGTCAAATTTTTTATATCTTAAAAAATTACTGAAATATATTAACTTTTATAAATAATTATTACTTTAAAAATCATTATGATAATAATTTTTGAATGATTAATATTTAAAAGTGTAATTTTTTCACTAATAATACATAAAAATTAAAATTTAAGATTATTTCTATTTTTTTTATAAGTTATAAAGTAAAAGTGGGATGGAGATTTTTGTAGATCTATTTTAAAAATTTTATTAAAAACTCATTGGCCGATATTTCGCTCACATGTCCATGTTTTAAAATGACAGTGTGTTTTTATTATATTTTTAGATTCTATTTTCTAGTAATGATGGATAAATTTAACTAGCAAACATGAAAAAAAAAAAAGATAAAATTAAAATTGTACTTGAGCCACTGACTAGTTGGTATACACTTATCTGCACGTTACTAATCAGTTGGTATAGACTTATCTGCACATTATTTTTCTGTATTATTTAACAGTTTAGTCGTGAAAATAATTCAGTTGCAACTTGCCGATCCATGTGCAAAATAGGACAAACACAGTTATCATTCTTTTCCATTTAACCTATATTTAAACCATAACAGTATTTAAATTTATATTTAACCTTTAATCTTAGTCTACGTAAATAAGCAATGGACTATTTGTAATGTCTTGTGTTATGGTCAGGGACTTTTCTTTCATTACCAATACTATGTCTAAGTCTAATAAATTCAATTTTAGATATTTTTGACTAATTAACATAGTTTAAGTTATTGAACTTGATCATTGGCCAAAGTAAACATATTAGAAATAATTGCATATATTTTAACAAACTTACATATTAATCATTTGAGTCAATCTAATGAATTAAGCCCCCAGCCTTTTTATTAATTATTAAATATTAACTAAAAGAAATTGAATAAAATGCTAAATAATCTTATGTATGAATAAAAAGAAATAAAGTACATAAAAAAATATTCAATTTTTTATCTTGATTAACTTAATTCTTACAAATGAAAAAGTGTTTGAATTAATTTCTGTTCTTATATCTACTTCTACTAGTTGATTAGCATGGTGGATCTACAAATAAAAATCATTAGATTCATCAAACCTTGTATCCATACATCTACATCTTTTGTACACAATTATGTTTTCCCAAATGATTTCTCCCTCATCTCTCTCCTCTTGAAAAAGAAAAAGTGTGCAAGACATTGCACTTTCCATTTCCCTCTACATACTTCACAAAACAAATCATAGATTATTTGGACAATCACGTGAAACACTTCCACGTACACTCTATGTATTAGTATAACAAAGTATAATTGGACAATGCACCAAGTGCACGGGTTCAACAAGTTCTGCTTAGGTTGGGCCTACATCATTTTCACCAGTGTCATTGCAAGATTTAATTGTAGGATTCGAATGCTAACAAATATAACTTCAATGGATTAGAGAAAAAGAAGAAAGAAAAAAAAAAGAATAATCGAACATATTAAAGGAAGGAGAGAGAGAATTTAAGAAGAATAATCGAAAATAATTATGATATTACTATGAGGATTAAATGCATCTAAGGGGTTAAAAAAAAAAGAAGTTAAAAACCCTACTCCATTTCACAAAATGGATTACTTTAAACTGGTCTAAGAAATATTTAGATCATAATTTAAATTAAATTCAACCAAATATTGATATATATTTATTTATTTAATAAGTTCACTCTGCGCCTACTTAAACCACACGTATGAAAGCATCTATATATCTGCTTTAAGGTTTGACATAAATGCTTCTCAACACGATGACAACATAATTTTGTATTATCCAAAATTTTAACTGATTCATGATATAATTTCTTCAGCCGCTTTCCTATTCTCCAAGAGAATTTGCATATGAAACTTGTTTTACCTATAACATCAACAATTTAGTTGTATAAATTAAATCAAGCCATTTTCACATTAATTCTAGTATATTCTTTTTTAAAATTAATATATAAATAATTAAAGAAAATTTATTTATTTTCCACATAAAGTTGTGAAACATTATATAAAAAAAAAATAGAATGAACAAACACTAACTAAAAGAAAAAAGGTTTAGTGGGATTAAGTTACAGAACTTACTTAAACATGAACTCGAATGATGCATGTATTATTCCCATTATCGAAACCAGATACTACAGGCTATAACCTCTATCTTGTACTTATTTAGCACAAAAGTGATGATTGTCATGAGCCCTGCCTTATGGGCCGAGTAAATGATGAATTTGGGCTTCATCTTCATGAATGTATTTGGGCTACATTTGAGTTGCCATTATTTCTTTTAGAATTTATTGGGCTCTTTGTTGTTTCTGTTTCTCTAGCTTTTCAATGATGTGTTCCATGTTTTATCCTACGTTGTTTATTTTATTTGGCTAAGAAATAGTAAATATCCGAGCATCTTAGAAAATGAATTATTATGACACGTACTATGCTAGATGTCGGCTGGGTATTTTGGTAACGAATAGTTATAGGAAGAGCAATGAATCTTTATTTTTATATTAAATTAATGTAATAATTCCTTACGAGTGTGTCTAAATATATAAATAATTCTTATATTTTTAACCATTATATTTATCACTTTTTAGAAGGATAGTATATGATTTGAAGAGATATTACTAAAATATTTTTAAATATATAAAAGGGTATTATTGTAATGTTTTTAAATTTAAGATAATTAAATATAGAAAAATAAAAAGAATAGGAGAAGTGTTGGTGTAATTATGCAAAGCTTCAATAATTGTCATTATAATTATATCATTAGGATCCTATTTAATTGTAGATTTGTAGGGTAATAAAAATTAAGAAAGATGTTATTTTTTTAAATTAGTGTATTTAGAGTTATTACTTAAGAGTTTTCGCTAGATATTAATATTTTTTAAACTATTAAATTCTACCCAAGTTTCCATCCATCCTTTTACTTAATTATAAATAGGTAGACATAATAATAATTTTAAATACAGAGCAAGAACATGTAAACATAACTTAATTAATAATTCACAAATAATCATTTCGCTCATTCAATTAATAATTCAAAATTCATTTTATCTTATTTCAATTTATTATTAACCATTTCATATGAAATAATAATAATAATAAAGTTTTAAGTGAATAAGCCTTAAACTTATTAGGCATGAAATTCTGCTAATCACTTTAGTCATGGATATCTACTATATAATTGTGTGAGTCTAACTAAAATGACATGCTGATTATCACATTACATGTGTAATTATGTATTGATTTATTTTATTTAATATTTTTCTATTAATTTAAGCAAAATTATATGTCAATGTGTCTAGTCTTGTATCAAATAAGATTAAATTAAAAAAGTATGAAATAAAATTAAAAAATAAATCAATATATAATCAGACACATGCAGTAATAGTTAATATGTTACATCAGTCAAACTAACACAATTATGTGATAAATATTTATAGATAATATTTATATATATATAATCTCTCCATAATAATTTTAAGGTATACGAAAATGTTCGCATTCTTTCAATAATTTTTAACTATAACTATTCATGTTGAAAAAATATGAAAAAACTAAGAAACTTTATATGTATTAGACAAATAAACTTTATACAAAGAAAAAATCATCCTTAAAAAAATAGATCAAATTAAATTGAAAATAAATAAACCATAAAGCCATGTCGTTTCACTGTTAATGTAGAAAAAATGTTTACAATTCTCCAAGAACCTCAAATAATGAAAATAAACTAAATAGAATACAAACCCATAAAGGAAGGTGCGGAAGCAAAGCTTGGAGTATTGAATATATCATTCAAGTTCTTCCATTTTTTCTTTCTCATTTGATAGATATATTTCTTCTTCAGATTTTGGATACCTTTTATTTGTCCATTTATCACTAGTAGATTTTGGATACTTTTTATTTGTCCATTTATCACCAGTTGTAATGTTTTCCTCATTTTCAATAACGATCTCTAAATTTCTCTTCTTTTTCTTATGTGTGAGGACTTTGTCTTTTTATTTATTTATTCAGTGGTTTCAAACTTTTCTATTTTTTTACTTGAGTTATCAATTAAAAGGTCTTTATGAATAATTTTCTAAATTCTATATTACGTGGATCTTTATCTACTTAAAAAAAATTACGATAAAAAGAAAGACAAAAGTAAAAAGTCAAGTTTGGAAGAAAGAACATTTAAGATAGATACGGTACAAACAAAAATATAAAAAGAGATTGATTGTGTTAAAAAAAATATTCTTAAGTTTTTTCCACAACATTTATGTATATTGTTGATGGATCAAACACGTGTTTACAAAATATTTATAAAATAGATATTTTAAAAGCTTAAATTTGTTAAACAAGTCAGCCTCTATTAATAAAAAGGAAGATAAACAAAAGACAATATCAAAGAAACATTTCTGGCTAAAGGCAAAAGTTAGAGTACGGGAAATTCTGAGAAAAAATTTTCTAGTTGAAAGAAAATAACTGAGATACTTTGAGAAAAAACCTTCTAGTAGAAAGAAAATGACTGAAAAAAGGAAAAAAAAAAAGCTAGAAAAGAAAGTTACCACCTTATTCCCACCGTAATAAAACTGACTATATAAAGAAGTTATGTTGGTTTAGACTAAGAGTAAAATGTAATACTTGTAATCAATTAGGATAGTGGAGAGAGTAAAATACAATACTTGTAATCAATTAGGATATGTTACAATGTCATTACTTGCAGGACAATCTCTCATCACATCGTTATCTTAAGATGTCGAAAACAAATTATCATGGTCTATAGGATAATCGAAGGCAAAAGTCATCATGACCTATAGAATAATCAAATAGACCTACTTAGGCCCAATATGTTCTACCCAAAATTGACATATCTCTCTGATATATCAGCTAGATGATCATGCCTTTGTGTGCCTAACACAATCAAAAGCTATAAATACCTCCTCAAACAAACACATTAATATGATAGAAAATATCTTGAACTTTAATAGTTCTTAAATTCTTTCTAAATTCCTCTTATTCCTTATTAGTCTAACTTGAACATCAAAATTCTTAGAACCACAACTCAAAATAGATCCCTCACTTATTGAAATATTGAAAGCTAAGTGGACGCAACACTAATCTTATATACAAATAAAAAGAAATAAAATAAATAAAAATATATTTAAATTTTTTATCTTGATAAAAAAAATATACTTTGAATTTTTTATCTAAAAAATCAATAAAAAAAAGTAAAATCGAAATTTATTAAATATATAATCTTATAGTTTATTTTTAAGAGATTTTTGAGAATAGAAAGGAATAACTTATCTGTGGGGTCCAGCCAGAATTTTCTTTCGGTGGAAAAGAAAAAAAACACCAAGCAAACTTTCGGTGGAGAAAGAAGCCAAAAACACTTTCGGTGCATGAATAGTGTGAAATAGGCAAATGGTCTGCCTATAAATGAGAGGGCACACCAGCAGGGAAAAACACACCAGCAGCAAGAGAGAAACAGAGAAGAGAGGAAGAAAAAAAAAAGAGAGAGTGAGTAGTGTGAGAGAAAATCAGTAAGGAGAAAAATATCTCTGAGTGTAGTATATTTTTCTGAGTGCTTGTAAATTTTCTTCTTACACTTAGTGGAAATTTTCCGACTCTGTCCGTGGTTTTTCTCTCTAAGCATTTTAGAGGGTTTTCCACGTAAATCCTGGTGTCATTTATTTTATCTGGTTTTTTTTTAACGGTTTTACCGTGGTTACTATTTACGGTTTTACCGTGGTTACTTTCTACGGTAATTACTATTCACAGTTTTACCGTGGTTACTATTCTGGTGATTTTGGTTCTTTCTGTGGTAACTGTAATTTACCATTTACCGGTGCTACAAATTTTACCATCGGTAATAATATTTTCTTTTACCACCGCCATTCCGGTGTGGGTTCCGCATAAGGGATTAGAGGCTTAAATCCCAACAACTGGTATCAGAGCCTGGTTTAATCCGGGAGCTCGGAATGGCTGACGAAGGAGCAATGATCAAATTGACGGAGTCAAATTACTCCATGTGGAAATCCAGAATGGAAGATTACCTTTATTGTAAAGATCTGTTTGATCCAATAGAATGTGATGAATCAAAACCAGAGGAATTGCCCCAGAAGCAGTGGGACAAGTTGAAGAAAAAGACATACGCCAATGGGTAGATTCTAGCATTTACAATCATGTGAAAAAGGAAACAGATCCCCATGTTCTCTGGAAGAAGCTAGAATCAATGTACGAGAAAAAGAATGCTCAAGGAAAGGTTTTTCTCATTCGAAAAATTATGAACTTGAAGCTGTCGGAGGGACGATCAGTTTCACAGCACCTGAACGATTTCGAAGGACTAGTGACTGAGTTAGCGATTCTGAGTATGTCCTTGGATGACGAAATGCAAGCATGTCTACTGTTAGGATCTCTGCCGGATAGTTGGGATACTCTTGTATCTTTGAGTAACTCAGCTCCAGATGGTGTGGTGACAATGGATACTGTAAAGAAAAGTATGGACAATGAAGAACTCAGAAGGAGGAATGTTGCCAGCACCAACACACAAGCCCTTGTCACGGAGAATAGGGGTCGGAGTAAGAGTAGAGGTCGAGGACATGTACAGTTCAGGGAAAGATCCAAGTCCAGGGAGAAGAGACGGTGTTACCATTGCGGTAAGGAAGGCCATCTCAAAAAGAATTGTTACCTTCTCAAGCAGGAGAAGGGGAAGAAGGTTCAGAATGATGACACATCTGCTACAGTCTTGGCAGAAGATGGTGAGGTAACGTGTGTTTCTCACGATGTAGATTGTTGTCATATTTCAGATGTAGATACCGAGTGGATAATAGACTCTGGAGCGTCATATCACTGTGTTCCCAAAAGGGAATACTTCTCCACTTATAAAACAGGAAATTATGGCACTATTAGAATGGGCAATCATAGTGTCTCGCAAATAGTGGGGATCAGTGACATCTGTGTGAAGACCAGTATTGGGAGCACATTGAAACTTAACGATGTGCGGCATGTTCCCGATCTGCGGTTGAACCTGATTTCCGCAAGCATACTGGACAAGGAAGGATATCACCATCATATGGGTGATGGAAACTGGAAACTCACCAATGGATCTTTGGTGGTGGCGAGAGGAAGATTATGTTGCTCATTTGTATAAGACGCACGCGGTGTTACGGCGGGTCAACAAGTAATGCGTTGAGGATGATGCTTCACCAAATTTGTGGCACAAGCGACTGGCGCATGTTGGTGAAAAAGGGTTAAATGTGTTGGCTAAGAAGTCCCTCATACCATTAGCCAAATGTAAAATCAACCCTTGTGATTATTGTTTATTTGGGAAGCAACATCGTGTTTCATTTCAAAAGAGCTCGAGAAGGAGAGATAACAAGTTGGAGTTGGTTCACTCTGACGTTTGTGGTCCCATGGAGGTGGAATCACTTGGAGGTAACAAATATTTTCTTACCTTTATTGATGATTTCTCACGAAAGACATGGATCTACTTGTTGCGCATAAAGGATCAGGTATTCCAGCAGTTTCAGAAATTCCATGCAATGGTGGAAAGGGAGACTGGGATGCCATTGAAGTGTATGCGCACAGATAATGGTGGTGAATATATCTCTAGGGATTTTAGAGATTATTGCAGTAAGCATGGTATCAGGCATGAGAAGACAGCCTTCTGGTACGCCTCGGACAATGGCGTTCTTTGAGCGGATGAATCGGACCATTATGGAGAGAGTCAGATCCATGCTCAGGATGGCTAATTTACCAAAGTCATTCTGGGGAGAAGTTGTCGGTACTGCTGTCTACCTAATCAACCGACTACCTTCAGTACCTTTGGACTTTGACGTTCCGGAAAAGGTCTGGACAGGTAGGGACATCTCATACTCTCATCTAAGAGTATTTGGCTGCAAGGCTTCATGCATGTTCCGAAGGAGCAGCGGACAAAGCTTGATGATAAGTCAATGCCTTGTATATTTGTTGGTTACGGAGACGAAGAGTTCGGCTACAGGTTATGGGATCCAGTGAAGAAGAAAGTTGTCCGAAGTCGAGACGTGGTGTTCCACGAGAATGAGATCGTGGGGGATACAACTGTGGATGGTGCAAGTTCCACAAGAGGTGGTGTTGATTTTACACCAGTAAGCATTCCATCAGATGGTGTCACAGGAGGAGGAATGCTAGAGTCAGAACAGGAAGAAGAGGAAGAGTCAGTCGTGGGGGATCAAGAGTCAACCGTAGATGGTGAGGAAGTTGTCGAGCAGGGGAAGCCAGAGAACCCCGTTCCACCAGAAGAAGTAGTTGGACCTCCATTGAGAAGGTCATCTAGAATGCATCAACTATCTACGAGGTACCCTAGTTCTGATTATATTTTAATTACAGATGAGGGGGAGCCAGAGAGCTTCCAGGATGTACAATCTTGCAAAGATAGAGATTGTTGGACGAAGGCCATGCGAGAAGAGATGAATTCTTTAAAGAAGAATGACACGTACGAGCTGGTGAAACTTCCAAAAGGGAAGAGAGCACTCAAGAACAAATGGGTGTACAAGATGAAGAAAGATGATGGTAACCTAGTCAGATACAAAGCTCGATTAGTCGTCAAAGGTTTTACTCAAAAGAAAGGTATTGATTTTGACGAGATTTTTTCACCGGTTGTGAAAATGAGTTCTATTCGAGTTGTACTAGGTCTTGTAGCCAGCTTAAACCTTGAGTTGGAGCAGCTCGATGTAAAGACCGCATTCTTGCATGGGGATTTAGATGAAGAAATCTATATGGAACAACCAGAAGGTTTCAAGGTCAAGGGAAAGGAGGACATGGTTTGTCGCTTGAGGAAGAGCTTGTACGGGTTGAAACAAGCTCCGCGACAATGGTATAAGAAGTTTGATTCCTTCATGGAGAATCAAGACTTTACAAGGACGGAGGCAGATCCTTGTGTATATGTCCGGAGATACCCTGACGGTAAATTTATCATTCTTCTCTTGTATGTTGATGATATGCTAATCGTTGGACCAGATGTAGATATGATTAGCAAGTTAAAGGGCGATTTGTCAAAGGCATTTGACATGAAGGATTGGGATCGGCAAAGCGAATTCTCGGAATGGAAATTATCCGAGACCGGAAAACTGTAAGTTGTGGTTATCACGAGAAATATATTGAACGAGTTCTACGAGAGGTTCAATATGAAGAATGCTAAGCCCGTTAGCACTCCACTTGCCGCTCACTTCAAATTGAACAAGAAACTCGCTCACGTCAACGAGAGGAAAGAGAAGACATGTCTAAAGTTCCATATTCTTCACGGTCGGAAGTTTGATGTACGCCATGGTGTGTACGAGACCGATATTGCTCATGCGATTGGTGTAGTGAGCCGTTTTTCAAATCCGGAAAGATGCATTGGGAAGCAGTGAAGTGAATCTTCAGATACCTGAGAGGGACCTCAAAGTTATCCTTAACTTTTGGAGGGGAGAAACCTGCGCTGATAGGCTATACCGATGCAGACATGGCAGGTGACCTTGATGAACGGAAGTCGACATCAGGTTACTTATTTACATTCTCAGGGGGAGCTATTTCATGGCAGTCAAGGTTACAAAAATGTGTTTCATTATCAACTACCGAAGCAGAGTACGTTGCAGCTACAGAAGCAGGGAAGGAAATGCTTTGGTTGAAACGATTCCTTCAGGAATTGGGAGTGCAACAGGAAGAATACGTAGTTTATTGCGACAGTCAAAGTGCTATAGACTTGAGCAAGAACACTATGTATCATGCACGGACAAAACACATTGATGTAAGGTATCATTGGCTCAGACTTGCTATTGAAGAGAAGGCATTCCAGTTGAAGAAGATTCATACGGATAAAAATGCTTTGGATATGTTGACAAAGGTCGTCCCCAAGGAGAAGTTTGAGTTGTGTGTCGGACTTGCTGGGATGGGCTCTTACTGAGAGCCGGTTGAAGACCTCCTCCAGTATGTAACAGTTGAGGCTGGAGGGGGAGAATTGTGGGGTCCAGCCAGAATTTTCTTTCGGTGGAAAAGAAAAAAAACACCAAGCAAACTTTCGGTGGAGAAAGAAGCCAAAAACACTTTCGGTGCATGAATAGTGTGAAATAGGCAAATGGTCTGCCTATAAATGAGAGGGCACACCAGCAGGGAAAAACACACAAGCAGCAAGAGAGAAACAGAGAAGAGAGGAAGAAAAAAAAAAGAGAGAGTGAGTAGTGTGAGAGAAAATCAGTAAGGAGAAAAATATCTCTGAGTGTAGTATATTTTTCTGAGTGCTTGTAAATTTTCTTCTTACACTTAGTGGAAATTTTCCGACTCTGTCCGTGGTTTTTCTCTCTGAGCATTTTAGAGGGTTTTCCACGTAAATCCTGGTGTCATTTATTTTATCTGGTTTTTTTTTAACGGTTTTACCGTGGTTACTATTTACGGTTTTACCGTGGTTACTTTCTACGGTAATTACTATTCACAGTTTTACCGTGGTTACTATTCTGGTGATTTTGGTTCTTTCTGTGGTAACTGTAATTTACCATTTACCGGTGCTACAAATTTTACCATCGGTAATAATATTTTCTTTTACCACCGCCATTCCGGTATGGGTTCCGCATAAGGGATTAGAGGCTTAAATCCCAACATTATCGAGTTTGAATCTTGGTTTTTTTTTTTTTTTTTTTTTTCATATCTAGATCAGTGTCTTCCGCTGCTGTAGAGTACGCTATCAGACGAAAATATGTTAACATTTAATTAAGACAGATTAACAACAAAAATTAAAAATTAAAAAACAAAAAACCAGACAAAAATCAAAAGCCAAGTGTATCTAGGAGACAAATTTAAGCCCCAAAACATTGATATAAGTATATATCATGCTCAATTTCCGTTGGATTATCAAGTTATCGTTAACCACTATCACAGTTGATCTTTAGAGGGAAGAAATAGTAGCTAGTACACGTCCGCTGAGTTTGCTTCCCGATGCCTTCCCAAATTTGAACATATTCCGGAGACAGCGGTTATTAATATTGGACAGTTCCACACTTCTCATAAACTTAATTTTAAGTTAAGTTTCGAAAAATGGTACTAGCTATTTTCATTTTTGAAATTTTAACTTTCTTTTTTATCTGTCGATTTTGTAAAAAAATATATCTATTTTTTTCTCACTTTATTTTCTATACATTAAAAGTTAGAATTAAATGAATGTCATTTTGATAAACATACAGAGTATTTTTAAAAATTTAAGAACTAAAATATCCTATGGTGCAATCTTGAGAACTAATAATTTGAATATTTACTCAATACCCTTACCAAAAATGCAAATAAATTAAAAGCCAAACCAGCCGGCCATCCACTTATGGAAATGGTATAATAGAGTAAAAGAGATAAATAGATGTGGAAATAGGTAAGTGACTCTATACACCTGACCCACGTTAAACTTAATCAGTATATTTAGTAATCTAATAGGTTTAGCACTTTTTATAATCTATATATTCAATTAAAAAAGTTAAGTTCCATGTTATTAAAAAGTGTTTTTAATTAATCTTAAAAGCATGGCCGGTTTAACTAAAGATATGTATATATGTCAACATTATATTTTTATTGACTTGTTTAAATGTCTTAATCTTGTAAAAATATTAACTTATTAACTTATTCAAAAGCCGTTTAACATATTTAAACATTAGTTTATCACACGTTTAAAACTTATTCTAAACAAGTCTTCTAACAAGGTTTTTAAATTATAGTCTAATTAAACCTCGAAAAAATAAAAATGTTAATCCATACAAAAAATGTATAATTAAAAACATGTATAGTTTTTCAAAATAGTTTTTTATTTGAAGTTGAAAAGGAGAAAGATTGTAATTCAAGTAATAAATATTCATTTCTTTGAATTTGTATTCCTAAGAAAACTAATTAGGAGGACTAAAAATGTTTCATGAATCATAGTTGCTGTTAAACCTTGTATTTTGAAAAACAATTAATCTACCCCCGTTTAAAGTAAAGTCCAACATGACATGCATCCGTTTGTAGCGGTAGGTGTAAAGTCCAATGAAAAAGGACTGAGATAGTGAAATTTAAGAATTATAAGAAGGTTCCAGGAATCAAGGGTCAAGATCATGTGACTAGACCCATAAGACAAGGAAATAACCCAAACTTTTATGTTTTGTTTTGTTTTTATTATATTTTATTTTGTTGACTCTCTCTTTCTCTTTCTCTTTCTTTCTTTCTAGTTTCTACCTCTTTTCTTTTCCCCTCTTCCGAAGAATCATCCAAAACTCACACTTTTTGCTTCTACACACTGTGTGTGCGCTTTGTGTTAGGGTCAAGGAGACATATTTTGTGCACTTTCATGGTGGCTTTGTGGGTGCTCTGAAGTCTGTGTGAGTGACACTTCTACAGCAACTGCAATGATAGGTTTCAGAGAAAGAGAAAGGACAAGAGAAAGAAGGCTTTCTTGGGCCAGAGTTGCAATTTTCTTCTTGTGGGTCATCCTAGTTTTTTCTCTAATAAGCTTGTTTTTCTCCATGGACAATGAAAGCAAAACCAGCCATTCAATTAGGCCTCTCCCTCCACGCCCAAAACGACACAGTTTCACAAGGTCATTGTTTCACACACCCTCAACAAGAACCACCACTCAAAAAACCACAACAAATGGTGATCCACACCACACTACTTCTTCAACAACTAGCACACTTTATGGTGATGACAAAAGAATAATTCACACCGGTCCAAACCCTCTTCACAACTAGTGGCCAATTTCATCCATGATAGGAGGTTAATTAATTTAATTTTGTATCCTAGTGTTTTTTAATGCATGGTAGTTTAGTTCTAGTGCATATCAATGTAATCCCTATGTTGCATCATATCCCTTTTTTATCTTAGCTATTATCTTAAGTTTTGTACTATTTTGGAAAGAATGAGAGCATAGCTTTAGCCTTTTCAGTTGGGTGTTTAATATGAGGGAGGAGTTGGGTGAGGGGTGGAAAAAATGAAGAGGCTAGTGTTAATGCTCTCGTTTCTTTTGCAGTAATGATTTTTCTTCTTTTTCTGTATCAATCTGTGCAAAACTGAAAACCACAGTGTGAATTAATTGGCAAGATCTACTCTTCTTCTTTTCTGGTATTGCCATGTAGGTTATTTTTGGTCACGCATTTAACTACTACTACTACGAATTCTGAATGACTCGATCTGTAACCATTGTGATGCACATTACACACAGCTAGCTATTAAGTACAAAGTACGCTAATTTTACAGTCACACCTTCTGCTCAACGCTGCTACGCCATTGATTCAGAGTCTGAGTACTCAATTTTGTGCGGAATTTTCAAACATTCAAATCCACCAATTAAGGTTGGAATTATTCTAAAATGGATATACTAGTTCAAGAATTAATTTAGTTATTTATTTATTTTGTTACATTTAACATTTTAATTTAATGGTTACTGTCTTTAAGAATAAAGTTCTATATGCATCTAACATAAAATAGTACACTGTAGGGAAGATTTGAAGATCTTGTATCTAGGAAAGATCAACTTGTTTTTCAACTTTCAACGTTAAGTTTTTTAAAGGAAAAATGAAAAATTATTCATATTATTCTTGATGGTATAGGCAAAATTATACGTGTAATACTATGATTAGAGAGAATCTGCCAGAAAACTGACAATGCATTTACTGCGTCATTGTCTAATTATTATAGGCCTCGTTCGCATCCCTTCCCTCTAAGGTAAAACAATAGGGCTAACTTCATAATTATTGTCCCCTTCCATAACAATTCTATTACCGGTCTTGTAGCTATATGAATAGTTTTAACTTTTAAATTCTCTAATACAATTATCTTTATGTTTCTTTTAATAGTCAAATGCTTTTAAATATTGTTTAGAACTAAATATACTTTTTGCGTAGTAATTTTGAAGTAATATTTTTTAGTTCCTCATATTTAAAATTAACCATTTTACTCCATATAATTTGAAAAATAAAAAATTTATTTTAATTACATAGATCATAAGGAGCTAGGGTAACAATTCATTCATTTCTCACCGGTCTTTTCCATTGAACCTTATCATGGCTACTAAAAAATATTAATAGTGTAATAATTTGCGTAATTACAGAAAATAATTTGTTTGGAGTGATGTTTTCTAAAAAAAATATATATTTAAATGGCGTATGTAATTAAAGAAGCTAAAATTACAAGGAAATTCAATAGTGAGTTTGATGTGGCTAAAATTATTATTTTTAAATTTGAGAAATCAAAATTAAATATTTTAAATTTAATGGACTAAAAATACATCTAAACATAAAACTATTTTATGGAAAAAAAAAACAAAATAAAATATTCAATAAGCAAACCTTCAAAATTACAGAAGAATCCCCGACCATTTAATGAGAGCACAATGTGTACCATGATTTATTAAAGATCCACTGTCACCAAAGGGTTAAGGTAATTAAAACATGTTATGCTACGGTGTTTATATGTAAGCAAAGGTCAATTTTAATTAAAGATACTAATTAACAAATATTTTTATTACAATGTATAAAATTATATTATATAAAATTTTCATATAATTTCTTAATCCATATCTCTAATAAAGAAGATCCTTACATGTATAGGGTAAAAGATGATGTGAAAGAGTGAAGGCATTAATGATGGGTGAAAGTAGGAGTTGTTAGATTGATTATTCCTAGAAGTTCCCATCGGTTTTTGACTTAAATGCACCGAGTTTTCTCAAACAGGATGCCTGTCTCAATGCCCCAACACGCTTTCTCAAGCTTTAGCCGTTTAGGGGACCGCCATACTCTAAACCAAATCAATATTTATTGCAACAAAATTTTTTAATGAAGGCTCTATCCATGTTATGAGTATATATCTCCCTTTCGTATGTTTAAAAGAGTATTAGACTTTAAATATTGTTGTATTTTAAGTAAAATGTTTTTTTTTGATATCTTGTTATTTGTAATATATTGTTGTTCTAACAAAATTGTGATAATCAAAATAATTTCATAAGAATTTGATTTTATGGAACATTAATACTCAGTTTTATGAGAAAAGAAAACAAAACTAAAATATCAATAGATATGAATTGTATTAATTACTATTCTTGTTCCCTTTTATATGAATTTTTTAAAAAATTGTTTTGCTACTTTTCATAAGATTCCACCCAAGTTGGCTATTGTATTAATTTTCTTTAAAAAATAATATTTTTAAAATAAATAAGCATTAACTAATTAGATGTAACGATATTTAAAATGAATTTATAATTATTTTAACCAAGATTAAATTCTAAAAAACTTACACAAATTGTTAATTAGTTTTGATATCATTAAATAAATTTACTAATTTTTTTAACTTAAAACTACAAAGTATAGCATTAATCATTTAATAGATGAGGGGCACTCTTTCTTAGGAAAATACATTAATGACCTTCACTGTGTGTTGATGAATGAGCCTACAGACATCCTTGTGTGTTGGGGAAATCACTTTCTTCAGTGTCTAATTTTTCAGTGTGCTTCACACAGGACCATGCATGCTTTCTAAACATTAAACATTTTTTTTTCTGCCTCACATATATGGACAAAACATAGTTCAAGGTTTCAAGGTGAGAGTGAGATATATATAAACTATGGAAACTTCCTTGGAATGAGTTTTTTTCAACAAAGTTCCAGAAAACCCCACCGAAAGAATGGCTAGAGAAGAGAGGGGTAGTAGATATTTATCGTAAATCCTAATATAAGTTTCTGATCATTTTTAAATACTCTGTTCAAGTATTAGATACTTTATTCCCCCTTTCTATTATTTCTCACTCCTCTTTACAAGGGGAATGGAGTTTCCCCGTGAAATGAATGTTTGGTTGGACCTTGGAGCCATTATAGAACATCTACATAAATGTGTGAGTTAAAGAGGTAGTGATACCAGTGCAACTACCTTATCTCTCACTTTGTCCACCTTAAAAATAATAAATAAAAAAACTAGATCAATAATAACAAGTGCTCATTAAAAAAATAAAAAGAAAAATATTACTATTAAGATTTAAGATACAAAACAATATATTTTTCATGTTTTTATATATATATATATTTTCTTATAATTTACATAATAAATATTTTTTTAGGTTTCTTAATCTGTGTTAATTAGGAAGAAATAACTTAGTTCATTGCTTTGAACACCGTACACCTACTCTTTGCTTTATGTGATGGTGCTATTTGTTGGGCTAAAATTACTATATACAACCCCTTTTTGGTGACCCCCACCCCACTTCCTCCCACAACTAGGATGGCCGGCTTGTGCATGTAATGAGGGAGCATTTTGGTACTTAATGTGGAAGCCATAACCCATATAACCAAAATAAAAGGTCCCACAAAAGATACGAAGTTAGCTGGAAACATAATTCTATAAATAATATCAACTGCCCAAAATAAAGGCTCTATAAATGTGAATCAATAAGGGTCACATTCATACAACTTTGCAATGATTATAACTTTCATTCATGATATTGATTTTCTTCTATTCAATATGTGGTTACATTCAAAAACTAAAAAAAATTCATGCATTCTAATTAGTTAATTCAATTCCCCCATTGATCTCCTTCCACGGCGACGACCCACCAACACATTGTACTATAGTTGGTAAGAAATTATATTTTTCAATTAGTACTATAGTATGTATATTCCTCAAGAGATTTTAATTTTTAAATAGATTTTACTGCTTAAAAAATTAGTGTTTAATTATCATATGGTGATTAGACAAGTAGGGTTTTATTTTATGAATATCAAAGTCAAGCGGCAAGATGAGGAAAAATAGGTAACTCATGCACTAAAAAACGAGTTGTATATATTAAAAATCATGATGAAAACTGTAAAGTGTAAAGTTAGCCGGTGAAACATTATTTTATATGTCAGAAGTAATAGATCCAGTGTTTGACCATGATGTTTTTGAATTTAACTCGTTTATTATATAAGTGTATAAGGTAATGTCACAGTTCATTGTGTCTTTCCTCCAACTGTCTTTGTTCAATTGCAAAAATTGTATACCCTACTGAAGCTACTCGTACGTTTGATATAATATAAATTCAATTCATAGACCCAGAAGAAAATTAATTAATTAAAGTACTGGACCAAGCATTTGTTAATACTACTCTTTAGTGAGCATGACAATACCGTTATGAATTTATTAATTATTACCTCAAATTGTCTTTTTGGTAACTGCCAGCAAAGGGTTATTGGTGATAAATATTTTCTCAAAGGGAAATTTTCTTTGTCTTCAATTGGAAATTGCCATAGCTATACACTTGGAGAAGCATTAGCAATGTAGAACATTCAATGGAATTGGAGTAGTCTCTGGCATATTGGAAATGGAGCCAGAGTTTTTATATATAGCATGCCAACTGGATCCTTAGCAAAATTGGGTTTTGTTTATGGAGCCCATGCAAGGGCCCAGTTTAGAATGCCAGGGTTTCAATTCTTATTGTGCAGGACAGTAGGCACTGTGATGAACAGCTCATAGACCAGTTTTTTCTTTTGGACCTTTTTGGAGAGAAACCAAATGCTGCTGCTAGGTCTGACACATTTTGTATGTGGGTCTAGTTTAATTTATTTCAAAGGATTGATTTATTTTTCTAAGAATGTCAACAAACATTTTTAGAATCTTGGTTAAGAAAATAAAAATATAAAGGTTGTCTAAATATTTATTTTCTGTAAATATGCCTATGAAAATAAATATTTCGATATATTTTAGGTTGTATAAATATAGTAGCACTATTGTGTCAAGATTTTAGGTTGTTTATTAGATTGTTGAGCTTAAAATTCATAAGGGAGACTTCTGGTTGGCCATCTAGCTTAAAAGAATGTAGATGCAAATATGGATTTCACTTTTTTTTTTCTTTTCTTCTCATGGAACTTCTGCTTACATTTGAATCATATCTTCTATTTTTTGTGTTATTTCTAGATCTATAGTTCTCTAATCAACAATAATTCATATATCAAATTGATTGCATAACTCGTGTTGCATTTAAGATTGCTTAGATATGGATTCTATCTTGTTTTTAGTCCTCTTTTGGTTTATCATAATATTGTTGTGATTTTTCTTTATTTTAGTTGTAGATGCTTTAGTTTTGAGGAGGGTTTACTGAAAATTTTGAATTATGATGATGAAGTTATCCTCGGCGAATCAAACACTTCAAAACAAAAGTGAAAGTAACACTGATGAGAGGAATATTTGAAAAACATGTACTTCTTAGTATATTATTTTAATTATATTTCTTGACATTTTTAAAAAGTTGTAATATAACATAAACATGTCAAGTAAATCTACTAGATACAATTTGGATCCATAATCATACATGCATGATTTAATATGTCATTATGTGATTCTAGACTCGTAATCATAATCCTACGTGCATCATTCTTATATGTTAGAGTTAAATCTAACATACACAATTTTTGGATCCATATTTTATGTTTTGAACTGACGTGAGAAAATTTTACTCAATCAATGATAAATACTCTAGATCTCAAGCCTCAAACTCTTAAGTTTAATTGTTATATGCAATTGTTCAGTAAGCATGCTAAATCGTAGGCTATTTACACACTTTATTTTGTTTATTCAAATCTTAAATTTTTCTATAAGGGTGTAATCTTCCACTTACAACTTAATCTGAGTCAAATGAAGTTTTTGACACGTGGTAATAGTAAGTCACTGGAGGCAAATTATAAAATTGAAATCAATGAGTTTAAATAAGTAAAAATCAAAAAGATAAATACAAAAACATATAACTGAACTTATATGTACTTATAGATAAAAATATTTTGGTTGTGGTTTTTAGATTAGTCCTTGCACAGGATGAATGATTCATAATTAATGTTAAGTTAATTTGAAGATGAACTAAAATTTTGACAAATTTGCCGAATTGAACTCCTGAACATGGTCGGTGAAAAAGTAATTTTTTTTTTTTTATTATTATTCACAAGTTATTTTTGAAAAATAGGTGTCAAGTTTTATCCGTGTATTATTTTGATTATATTTCTTAGTAATATTTTTTTTAACTAATTGTAATGTAAACCTACTAGACACAATTTGGAACCATAATCATGTATACACTGATTTAACATGTTAATATGTAATATTTAGATTTGTATTCACAGTCATATCTATACTGTTTTTTAAGATAATTTTATTAGTATCTCAAGACTGTATATATATATTTATGATAATCCAACTATGAATCAAAACAAGTATTATAAGAAAAGAATTCTTTCAACTAGGAAACAAAGGCTAAATCTTGTTATTCAGTATAATTATGACTTGTGATTGAATCAAAGGAAACGGAAGGATCAGGTTGAACTTATATTTTGAGGGGTTGTAGATAAAAGAGTATGAGACAATAAAGGAGTATTTTGATAAGCTAATTGATATATCCATCAAGACAAGCATCCCTAGCGCTGACCTCTCAAACAACATGAAAGTGCAGAAGATTTTAGTTTCTGTGTCTGAGAGATTTGAGGCAACTATTGCCTCTCTGGAGAATACCAAGAAACTGTGAATTTCTGCTTCTTTTATATACGGGTGTGTATATATTTGGCCAAAGTATAATAGTGTCATTTTCTTTCTCTTATGATGACAATGTTGTCCCCTTACGAAGTTGCAGATCTTACTCAAATATTCAAGAGGACTCACATATAAGAGTTACCTGCAATACCAGTTGTCTCTGAATAGCTGAGATTGAACTTATATTTGGCATTATAAGAGGAATCAATACTTTTGATCAATACATTTCTGCTGTGTAATTCATTCCAAAGACAAGCTCTCTACAATATGTACTGAATTGCATTTGCAGTTGTATACTTTCTTTTCCTTCTCTTAAGCTTATGTTACAATCATTCACTGTAAACTACTATCATATTAAGATGATACAGAACTTTGAGCTTTGATGACGACTTTCATCCGCACACTCCCACAGCAATTATATCAAGTTATTGCAAATTAGGCCTGGGAGTCATTTTCAACAAACTTATCAACTTGAGTAATGTCAAGGAATGTATGAACTCCACTTGCTTTGAGAAACCTGTAACAGTTGAATGGGGAAAATCAACTAACAAAATTAAAGCTATCATAAATGGTTTAAAGACATTTAAGTGCTAAAATGACATACTCATCTCTAAAAGCTTCTGCCATAGACCAGCAACCTCCCTGAACAGATGATTGCAGGTTCACAGCAATGTTTGGGTTATGAATACTCTGCCTCATGTGCATCCAACCATGTTGTCCATGCTCATTATTTGATACTTTTGCCCTGAATTTGCCCCAGCAAAGTCGGTTATGATTAAAAAACCATAAAGAAATATAAATTTACATCTGTTAAACTACTTGAATTTTTTATAACCAGTTTCCACCTGTACATTTGAGCATCAATGGGAGCTGGGGCGTCGTTTGTATCTACAAGGCACCCTTCACTCACCCAACAATCACCACATGAGTCTAACTCCCACCCTTTAAGCCTCCCTTCCTATAGAAAGAACTTCCATATATGAATCTTTGATAACCACAATGTGTTCAAAACATAGAGTTGAAATTTAAGATATAAAGTAAATAGTACATGCACCGATAACAATATTAGAGTTTTTACTTATAAATTGTGTATATAATAAGTATGTTGACTTTAACTATAACTATGATAAAAGTTTCATACCCTTCATGCATAGAAATTAAACTCTATATTATACCTCTATGTAGTTTCTAAATGTTTCAATGGCCTCCGATCCTTTAGCTTTAGCATGTCGAGGTTCAGAGATGATATTTATCCTAAGTTCTACTGATTCAAAAGGTTCTTCAAGATCTTTTATAAGACTGCCAATCCCTTCATTTGATCCCGCAAGTTTCATCCGGACCATTTCAATTATAATTTTCACCACCATGTAAGCCCCTTCATTATAAAAATCAGAACATCATCAATAACAAGGTCTATTGAGAAACAACATAGGAAATCAAAATAATGAAACAAAAGCATGCATGCATGGATATTAATTTTAACCAACCATCATCAAGGAAATGATTTTCTTTGAGAGCACCATGACCAGAAGTTTCCATCATAAGATGCGTTTCAATTCCATCATTGTTAAGTTGAACTCCCTTGTCAATGACATTTCTATATCCAACACGGTATAAGCAATGGTGACCCCCTCTATCAGTTATAAATTTAGTAAGTGCCATACTTGTACGAGCATCAGTGACAATGGTTGATCCTGGATGTTCCCTTAACACAATGGCAGACATGAGAGCAATTAACTTGTCACCATTTATTGGGTTTCCTTTATTATCAACCACACCACTTCTGTCCACATCAGTGTCAAAAACTATCCCAAGATCAGCTGTGTTTTCTAGCACTGCTGCTCTGGTGAGTGCCATGGCTGTTTTGTCTTCAGGGTTGGGAATGTGATTGGGAAACATTCCATCAGGGTTAAGATGCAGAGAGCCAAAGGTATCTGCACCAAGCTTGTCTAACACATCCCACGTAAAGAATCCTCCTGAGCCGTTTCCAGCATTTACTATTATCTGTACATTTTGTTAATGCCATTGCAATTAAAGTGTGAAATTGAGGCATTAGGTGCAATGAAAATAGAGGGTGAAGACTTCAATTAAAGCAAAGCAATGAAAATAGAGGGTGAAGACTTCAATTAAAGCAAAGCATATGTCATGTTTTCATAGGATGACCTTCCAGTATATGTTATGGTTTGTTTGAGAAAATTTTGTTCACAAAGATTTAAAAAAAGAAAAGAAAAGAAATATAGTTAGTTAATTTGTAGAAAGTTTCTTAACTTTTATAATTAAAAGAAATAGCTTTTACAAATCATTTATTAAAAAACTAATTTTAACTTTTTGAGAAATTATTTTTATTTCTTATAACTTTTGTTGGAAGTTATTATTTAGTTAGCAAGTAACTATTTTATAAGGGATTGGACAAATAGTCCTAAATAATTCTTTTCTTATTAACTTATATATATCCATCAGCCATGAATTAGAGACTAATCACTGAGTTACTTAGATCAGCCTAACTGGTTGATTTCTCTCAACAAATATTCTTCCATACAAACAAGTCTAAGGATTCAATCCATGCCCACATATTTAAGAAACATTAAGCAAAGTAGTCAAACCTGGAATCCATGGAGTGGTGTGTCATAATGCAAAGGATGATTGATTCTCTCCTTGATGATTTCTCGTAGGTGCTCTGCATAACTGCTCATAAAATCAACTTTTGTTGGAAGAACCCTAAGCAAAGTAGACACCTTGGCCATTCTATTTGCATATTTACGAGCAGCTTTATCACATATTTCCTCCACCTCTGTTGAAGTAAGTCCACCTCTCTTTGTAAAAAATTTCAAACCATTTCGGGTGTATGGCAAATGAGACGCTGTCATCTGCAGCACAAAGTGCATAGATCCTTTGAGGCATTTGTATTAGGCCTAATTCTAACAAAACCATCACATCTATATCATAAAACCCTCTCATTATTATAGTTATGCTTTTCACCTTGATTCCCAATTATAGACAATTTGTAGTCTCAATTTTAATTGTTAGTTTATAAGTTTTAGCATATACCATAAAGTAACACTAGCCCACTATTGTAAATTGGAGTTTAACTTTGATAATCTACATAGTCAAAATTGTTAAATGATCATGGAGAATAACAAAAAAATACACCAAACAAAACATTACATAAGTTTTTTCCTTAAAAGTATTGGTACCCTACCATTATTGAAGCATCATAGACAAATGGAGGCAACAATGTACTCATGAAACAAGCTGGTGTGGTAGCTAGTCCCAGGTCAAACAACATGCAACCTGCACGAGAAAGACCTGAAAACACTGCCACGCTCAATCTTGACCCTGTAACTCGAGGGTCACGTCCAAGAGACACTCTCACATTCTCTACAGGGTATCCTTTTTCCTTCTCTAAACCTTTGATAACCCATTCTCCAAAACTCTCTGATATTGCTTCAACAGCAGGTGGAGTAAGGTCAACTGTTCTGCCTTTCTCACCTTCCAATGCCACTCCTCTAACATCTGAACCATTCTGAAGCCTTCTAATCTTATCCAACTCTTCATCTGCCACAACTTCACCATACTTTGCAGTGCCAAAGGATTTCACACCTATGGATTTATTGAATGGCACTGAAAATGAGAAACCATGTGTAGAGTGCAGGGACTTTTTCCCTGGTGAAGAAGGAAACTTTGTTTTGTGAGTATTGTTGTGCAAAGATGCTGAGAAGTTTGGTGAAGTAGAAGCAGCCATTGTTTGTTTTGTTTGCCGCTCTTGCCTTGTTTGAATAAAAATCAAGTTTTGGGAGATAAGGTAAACACAATAGCATTAAACCATAACCTTACAATTCCAATATCTCAGGAAGAAAAATATCTCTAACAAAATTACAAACTCCCAAGATTTTTGTACATCCTTTTGTCTATATGCCAATTATTTTTCCATTAAGTGATTTTATTCAAATTGATATTTTCTGGGTAAAATGAGCACCTGGCATATTCTTGCTTATTACTTGTGTATCTAAAACTTGTTCAGAAATTTATGGTTATTTGGCATTACTCACTTCAGTCACTTTGTTTGATCAAACATGTTTGACCATATTTGTGGCTAGTGTTAATTGAAATACCAAGACAATTTCATTAGATGGAGCTAACAAGTCTGAAGTATTCTCTTTACATGGTTTGGAACAAAGGCTAGAGGAACCAAATATTTATGGACAAAATCCTTATTCCTCTTCAGAAACTAGTAAGGAAATTCTTGTGTTCTGTGAATCTCAAGCTATATTAATGACACTCTAAGTAGAAATATATGCAGCACTAGATAGACCTTCAAGTATGTCAAAGTCATGCAGGGATATCCTGTGAAATCACAGAAAGGACCACAAAGGAAGAGTTTGGCATGTTTCTGGAGAACCATATAATTCATATCTACTTGGTAGTGGACACATGTTTAATTTATTCTATAATATAAGTTTAGAGTTACACACACGTTTATCTGTCAAAGACAAACCATATAAAAAACAAAATAGAAAATGCATAGTGATACATTTATCTTCAGAAAAAGATATAGAAGTCATATTCAGAAGATGATGAGCTAAGATTAAGGGAGAGATTTTTTTCTTTGAGTAGTTAGGGAGAGATTCTTCTATGTAATAGATTGCCGTCTGTTACTTGGAGTTACATTGTTGTTTTGACTTTTTTAGTTATTTTTTAAAAAAATTTAAGTATTTTTAAAATATAAAATTATATGTATTTATTAGTTTTAAGTTTTTTTAAAATATAAAATATTATATATATTAATTAATAGTTAGTTGATTTATACGATAATAATACAGACGTCATAAAATTTACCATAAATATATTATAGTGTTGGGTGATAAATAAAGACATCATATGTAAATTTAGAATAAAGTATGAAAAATGCTTTTAGAATAGATTCTTCTAAAGTATTTATGTAACAAAAGGTAAATATGAGTTTGAATTAATATTAGCACATTTCTCGTATTTTTTTTTTCCTTTTCCATTCTTATTTTTTGCTGAATTTTGTGAATTTTAATTTTAAAATATCTCCTCTGATTTTTTATATAGAAATTTCAGAGTTTGTCTCGGTCAATTTTAAGAAGATTCTTCCTAAAGTGTTTATTGCAATATCGTTTTTCACAAAAATATTTTCCGTAATTATTGTTTACATTTTATTCAATATTCTTTCAAAATTATATACTGTATTGATTTATTAATTTTTATAAAAATACCCTTATTTTTTTCAATGATATTTTCTATTCAATGAGCAATAAAATTAATTTCTTGAATTCTTTTCTTTATGACAGGGAAGATCACAGCCAAAATTGTCTCATTCACAATGTCTCTTTGAAAAGAATACAAAAACTCATAGCCAAGTATAAATACTTCAACTAATTCATTTAGAAATAACGGCGTCATTTTTTCATGAAGTGTTTGTCCAGTAAAAAAATTCCTCAACATTACATACTTATGTTCATTATGTTAAAGATTTATTGGTATAGGTAGCACATGCTTGATTTTCTTTAAGAAAGGTCTTAAGTTCGACTATTGTGTTAAGAAAAAATTTCTGCAAAGAGAGCTATTTTCACTGCATTGGAAATGTTTTCAATTTAAATAACATTGCATCTTTCAAAAATGCACATATATATATATATATATATATATATAATATGGTCTTAAACCAAAAGAAAATGTTAAAATAATAATTTTTTAATTTAAATACGTGTGTTAGAGTTAAAGTTAGACATTTCGATCATATATTAAAGAATATAAAAAATGATCTAAATTAATTTGATGAGAAAGATGCATGAGTTATTGTAAACTCTATAATATTTGTATTAGACTTTTAGGAATAAAAAAAGGTGCTTAAGTTGATGTACTGTTGTTCCAAATTGATGGGTTCAATAAAGTAATTTTAATTTTTAAATATTTTAAAAATAATTACAACTTTATTTAAATAAAGTTTGAAGTAATTATAACTTTTCTCTTTATTCTTCACGTCATAATACAGTTAATAATAAATTCAAGTTTAGATAAAATAAAGTATCTAAGACAAAACGATATAAGTAATTAATAGTAATATAAAAACCATCTCGTTGTTTTTGCCTACCACTTTTTTTTTCTTCTTTTCTTTCCACTACACTCTTACAGTCTTATGTTTTTGTTTAGCTTCCTTTCTTTTCTTTCTTCTTTCCCTGTACAACAGCATGGGCTCAAAACCTAGTTTATATAAAACCTTATATAATCTTATTATCATTATCTATATATAAAAAATTACATAAAATTAATTAATTATGTACATAATATTTGCATACTAAAAACCTTTCCCAGAAGACTCTTGATGCACACATCTAAGCATTGTTGGCCAGGGCATATTCTTTTAATAAAAGAACAAAATCACTCTCTTAGCAACTCAATGCTCACAAATGATAATAGCCGATTCAAAAGTGAGATGTAAATTTTAGAAGTATGTAACACCAGTTCTTCAAGGTTGTCATGTAATAGGTTAATTCCTATTAAGTTATAACCGGGAAAAAGACTTAGCTAGGGCTTTTTAATAAATAAATTTTGTAAATAAGTTCGTTTCAAAACATAAACTAATTATTTGTAAAGGAGTTATTGAATGCATACTTAAAAACAATAACTTTTTAAATCGATTTGGTTAATAATCTAAACCGACGTAGAAAGTGTGGTTAAAGGTTACCATGAGTGGCAATGACTTCACGAACGCTCAATGAGTCCTTCATAAACAGATCAATTAGTTTTGGAACAGTTCCATTCACTTAATTTGTTTCTTAAAAAGAATCTCTTAAGTTTTTTACCGATTATAAGGGTTAGAGTTTGAAGTTTTAGTTAGTTACCATGCATATTGTATAAATGCTTGTTGATATCACTTATATTTATCCTGAATTTTGGTTCAATCAATTTTTATGGATCTTCTCCTTTACGTTGTTTTTAGTTAACAAAAGATATTCCTCAGCTTGGAGATAAGAAGTCAAGGACTAAAAACTAATTCTGAGTTACGGAAATCTATTTAAAAATCTAACCTCTCTTTCAATAAACATTTTTCTATACTCATGAATTAGTACTCAAATGAAACTCTAATCACATATTTAAGGAACAAGATTATCTGTTAACCATTTCATACCATATTAATTGATCACTTGACCCTCTCTTTTACTTTACCTTATGGTATGTTTCCATATCATAAATCTAGTTACCTACAACCTGAAAAGCCCAGCACAGAATAGGGCCAATTTGACTTTTGGTTGAAACTACAAGCTCCTTTGCAAAATTCTCTTTAGCCGCTGACACTTTAAATTTTTATCCAGCTAATTGCAATACCAAATCGAAACATGATTAGTGGACATCTCCACTCTAAATGACACCCAGTAAGAGAAAAAAAGAAAAGTGCTATAGATGTGATTAATGATATATTGTGATAAACAGAAAATGATAGAAAGAGATCATGGGTGTTTAGGGGGAAAAATGTTCATCAATTATTACGAGTTTCAAATGAGATAAAGAGGTGTTTAAAGGAAAAATGTTCAGCAATTATCGCGAGTTTCAAATGCTTATTTCATGTCCAGTTGTACCTTAGTTTAAAAATGTGGGTAATGGATCTAATTCAACTTTACAAAACCGACTTTTAAGACAAGGATTACTCCTCACTTATATACATGTAACAGACCATATCTATGGAAGATGTGAGACTTGTGACATAGTTTGCACTCCATAAGTTACAAAGTAACGTAAACATATGATATGAATATCATAACACAAGTAAGCAGTACAGCATAAAGTTAAGGCAGGTATGCACACCTAAAACTCCACTTCTGATAAGCCCTTTGAATCCGGAAGATTAACCCATTCAATTTCCACAGTTATTTCCCCAGACTGAACATTTCTCAATCTTAAACTCATCTCTTGGATGACTTTTCCATTTTTCCATATGCAGTTGCTCTCTTCAGCAAGGCAGTTAGTCCGATCTGGTTGAACCCTCTTGATTACATAGCCATCTGGGAGATCACTCATGTTCATCTTCACACACTGAAGATATGGCTTTAAGTCTATTTCTGCATCACCCATGTTGTCATCTACAGTGAAAGTGTCTTTGTCTCTAACTGTCTGAAGAGAACAACACAATTCAAAGCCATCATCAATTTAACATAAGGCTATTCTTGTAATTGATGATAGCCCTGCAACATTACTGATGCATGAGTGTTTTCAGTACTCACCAGATGTATGGGAGTGTTAACATCCGATGCATAAAGTGTCAATTCTTCATTCCACTCAGGATTACAGTTATCTTTCACAACACCAGTTTTCAGTTTCTGCATCAATATGAGATCAAGTCTTCAGAGCAACACATAGTACTCGCAAAATATGAACATTTAATCATTGATTACCAATGAAAACCAATATTTTAGATTCAACTTTTTATAGTTAACACAATCTCTATTTCAATCACTTCTTAAACTTCAAAAAGAAATAATGATTTACTTAAACAATATGATATATAAAAAAGGTCATGAAAAAATCATATCCCCTCTGCCGCATAAAATAAATTAAAATGTTTGTACACGCGTACACACATGTACACGTTGTAAGACCACACAGTGAATAACTTAGGTAGACCTTTGAAACTCTTTTTCACAAGGTTTTCAGGCATATAAGTTGATTTTGTTATTGCAAATAACTACTTGTATGAAATAATATCTCAAATGGCAGTGATTTATACAGCATTGAATATAAGCATCTTTTCTGTTTTTAGAGGGTATAGCTGTCTCAGCCAAAATACTTTTCCCATTTGATGTCCTTCAGTTTTTTGAAATTCTCCCAAGCTTTGGACTAGTAAGTAGTAACAAGCAATATATCATTATATATTCTCTAAAGAGGAGGGTCCTAGTATGAACATTCAAGTGTCCTACAGTGCTTTTTGCTAATAAACACTACGGATTTAACTGGTATATCTTTCCAATCACAAAATATCTTATCTTCTAAAAGTTTGACTGTTATGTATCTACCTTAAAAATCATACATACCACAGAATTGTGATTTATTGAATATGTAAGAAATTTTACATTAACAATGCATACCAATTTAACTCAAACACTATTTATTGGAAAGCCCAAGACAATTAAGAAAAAAAGATTAAGTATATAATAAGAACAATAACAAAAATGACAAGAATAGAATAAACGATTAAGGCCTTTGATTACACAAGGAACAATATTTCTTTCAATTGAACACTGCCTCTAGTCACAATAACACAAACCCAATGATTCATCGAAGTGCAGAGAAAAAAAATCTAATTCAGACCCAATAACAAAGAACATAGCATAGTCCAAGCAAGTTTCTAGCTTCTAACCTGTTCGGCCATGGTGACAACAACATATGGGTCACTGCTACGAGTATCACAAGATTTTAGATTAGTGCCTCTTTTGATACGAAGTTTGATAAGACCCAGAATGTTCTCCATTGAGACTCGCCTTGTGATTGCAGAGTGGCAAAGAAATCACAAGAACATTAGCAAAAAAAAAAAAAAGTAAACGCTGTTATGTGTTTGAACTAGTTATAAGTTGGACAAGTGGCAACGTCTTGTTAGATGCAAACAAATGTAGTACTTGTACCACAGAACCAAACTGGTCCCTTAAGGAATTTAACTTATTCAAAACCATAAATTAATAAAAAAAATAAATAAATAAGGTGAGAAATTTTACAAGGTCAAAAATTTTTGTTGGCAAGCATTAGAATTTTGTCACTTTCTTGGACAACCGTTCTTTTCTGCTACCCCAAAATACCATTGATTCTATACCACCAATATGATAAGAAATATTTTTTTTTCATACACGCATGACCCATTTGATAGGTAGGAATATTAGTTTTTAAAATTTAATGTAGATTTATTAAAAAAAAATAACATAAAATTAAGTAGTGTTGATTTTAAAAGAAGTGATATTTTAATGTTTTCTCAATGTTTATTCTCACGACGAGAAATAAATATGTTGCTATAACATGAGAATTTTACCAAATATATTTATTTTAACTTACAATTACTCTTTTTCATATGACTTCAAATAATCTTGATGAAAAAGACTTGAGAGTTGACTTGTGGTGAGAAATTGACTCTCTACTTCAATTCTTCAAGTCATGGTTCTAGTTACTCTCCTCCCCATTTGATGATGTTGGCATGTAATAAAAACTTTGAAGAATAAAAGTGTTGATGCACTAAATAAGCAATCTCTAGAGATAAATAAATTAAACAATGCTATTGTAAAACTCCTTAAAGAAATATGCTTCTTTGGAGATACGTTTTTCATTTACGAAGAAGGTTCCATCGTACTACAATTAGTTGACATTTCTTATATCAATTAATTTTTCCCTTAAAAATCTATCTGTATCATAATTAACATTGAAAATGGATTTATATTTTGGAATTCAATGAGTTTGTAGAAAGATAATGCAAACTAATCTATAATATCATAAAAAACCGCCTGCCATTTGCGCATGATGTTGATAGATGATGCAGGAACCTACTTTTTTTCTATTCATTTTTCTCTCTTAATGTCCCCGTTAGTTTTTTTTTTTTTTTTTTTCACGTGCATAGCATGGGATTTTTTCTATGGTTATGCTAATGTGTTGAACACACATATTTAACTTGTAGGATAGGTCTTTTGTTAAAAAAAAAGAGAGAGAGACCTTTTAGGATGTGCTTACATTTTTGGAATTTTAGACCAATTTACCAATTTGGTCATATTTTTGGGATTGGTCTTCTGAGCAATGTTTGGGCTTATATTAAAAATTGCTAGTAGTTAGGGTGTCCCCATCCCTTTTTTTGTTTTTTTTGGTGAAACTCAATTCCTATATGGACAGCATACGAGGGACATCTATTTGTGCAATTTTTGTGTAAATCTGAAAACTTTTTACACAGCAATGTAGTTTGGGCCGATTTGATTATATGAGTAGAAGAAAATTCAATTCAATCCAACTTATTGCTTACTACCTATCAAAGGAAGCCCAACCCCTAATTATACTTAGGTGAGTGAATGGTCCTTGTTACATGGGTTTGGTTGATTCTCCTCATAATTTTGTTTTCTCTTTCTTTTTTTTTTTTTTTTTTAAATAAAAGTACATGTGATGCAGATAATAAATAAAGATAGAGGTTATTTATTTTATTTTTTTTACTGTTTGGGTACTTGACCTTATCATGATACTTTTCCTGGGTTATATTTAAAAAATAAAATGAGTCAACAAAGAGTTATATCTCAAACAATTATTGCATAAATTTTAGTAAATTTTTCTTCGTATTTACTTTTAGTGACATAAATTTCATTTAAAGAGTCACTTCTCATTCCCTATTCTCTTTTCAACCCTTAAGTAAAAATGGTAATTCTATTAATCATCTTCCTACATTTTAATTTTCATGTTGATAATCGTTATTCTTTTTAAAGGAATCATATGTGTTTAAATTTTTAAATTTTATCTTTGATATGTCTATTTGTTTTTTTTTTTTTTACATTTGAGTTAAAGATTATATATTGATTATGATTAAAGATATAACTATAATAGTTTATATAATTAGGAAATAATTTGTATTATTTAGACAAACTTGTAATAATGACTCTGCATGGTATGTTCTATTAGTTACACCATGGTTATGTGTTAACCACTCGGAGTATGATGTGTGACTATAAATTCACATTCATCATCATCACACGCTACTATGACATCATCAAGATTAAAATCACTCTTTAATTACCTTAACATAGAAATTATGTCTCTTATGACATCATCAAGATTAAAATCACTCTTTAATTACCTTAACATAGAAATTATGTCTCCTGAGTCGACACACGTAAAATCACTAGATGATATTTTTTCAACCTATATATACACACACTCAAGAAGTATTCCTCATACCATATACAATACTCATGTACTTAAAGATCTTAAGGCTTATATAATAAATTCGATCAAACACTAAATTTAATATCAGAGATATCTTTGCATGTACACTTTTCATCATGACGAGAATAGAACACCCAACATAATGAGATTCCCCAAATTAAATCATCACCTTTCTCCATTCTCACCCAGTTACATATCTCCTGGATTCCGGTAAAATTCACAACTCTTATATATGATTTGAGTATATAAACCACTTTCTAAGATCACATGGTGGCCATCATCAAATTTTAAAGTATAATTGTATAAACAGAATTAAACATCTCGTAATTTCTTCCAAGTGGAGGGTAAGGTGAGCATATAAAAGTGTACTTGCGAATTAAGTGAAACTTTTGCTGAGGTAGAAAAAGTTCTTCTTCATCGGATATTTGGCTGGCTTTAGTTTAATTGAAATATGTATGCAAACCATGGAAGATTTCATAAGTTCACGTAACGGTGAATTGCATAACTTAGCTTGTATTAAAGATGAAACTTTTGGACGTAGAACCACATGCTAGTGTATGTGGTCCTGCAGCAATGAGGGAGGCAAAGGTCAATACCGATACAGGCTGCTTCGTCTCAAGTAGCTTGTAGTGTCCTAGTGCTACATGTTGCAACACCTAAAACAAAATCTTAACATATCCTAGGTACTTAAGATACGAGGAAAATGTTTATAAGAAAGAAAAAAATGAGAGAAAAGATACGACTAAAGCCATCCCTATTCTATTTTCCCATCTTCACTCTTTA
This sequence comes from Hylodesmum podocarpum, assembly GCA_026586105.1. Lineage (NCBI taxonomy): Eukaryota > Viridiplantae > Streptophyta > Magnoliopsida > Fabales > Fabaceae > Hylodesmum > Hylodesmum podocarpum. Next base: position 2,028,484 of record JALJEV010000730.1, on the reverse strand, counting down.
TTATAGGCTCATGTCATGTCCTATTAGGATTTTATTTTTTTTAAGAAAATTTACTAAACAAAAGTGGAATGTAACATAAATAGTAATAGTGTTCTTTGTTTAATAAATAACTAGTAATAATATGTTTTTAACCTTTTAAATTTGTAGTAAAGTTAGTTTTAGTTTCACAAAATTTAAATAAATATTTTTATTCTTTTAAATTTTAAAAAATGTGATTTTAATTTATCAATAATTATCTAATAGTAATTATAAAATATATCTAAATCAATCGAGAAATGAAAATAACAATCTTTAAAATTTAATAGACTATGAATATTAATTTTAAATTCAAGGGAGAGAAGAATAAAATTTTATTAATATAAGTTTAAAAGATTAAAAACATATTAAACCTGTAAAAGTATCTAAGACAGTGCTTTTGTACTTGTGTTGGACTGATAGTAGCAACATTTCATTTAAGATATTGGATTGTTAAGTATTAAACTATTCAAGTACTGGACCCAATAAATGAAGGTTAGTATTTTTGTGGTTTAAGGAAGGATACACCTGGATAAGGTATCGAGAGTAACATGATCTCAGTCTTTGTATATAAGTAAAATATTATTCCTCTGCCTGTCTATCTAGTTACGAAATTAGTTAACTATCTGGATTCAGAAATTTTAAATCAATTTTTTTTTTAAAATTTAATTTATTTAAATCTAAATCTCGTCAACTATTTAAGCATTTCAATTTTTTATTTATAAATAATTTAGATGAAGAAAAAGTTAAATACTTCCATAATCTCAATTAATAAATACTGTAGTTAATAGAGTCTAAGATAAATACTTCTATCCCAAACTTGAATGTATGTATATCGATAAATCTGAACAAGTACATTTTATACCTTACTTATTTAATTTTTACTCAAACTCGAATTTAGATCCACCAAATAAAATTTGCTAGTACCAAATTTATGGATATTTTGATTTTAAGCCCAAACCGACTTTGAAATTCATCTTTATACTTCTTAATCTAATGCATTTTATATTGATCACAGCCCTTGTTTATTTTTCACATTGGTTAGGTCCATTTTCATTCATAAACTCACAAAGGGCACCGACGACTTAACCTACTACTACAATGGGTGTTAAAGGTTCATTGATTTTCAAATCCGATGATGATATAAAATTTAAGATACTTGAAAAGAAGAATCTCTTTGGTGACCATATACATGTGTCGTTCAACTTCCTTTATTTTACTGCACGACATGCACACCTCATTCTCTTCACCTATACTTCCTTTAACAAAAAGCATGTTTTTTCACAAAAACCTCTTTCTCATATTTTTCTCTCACACATTGATATCCCATTGGATACTTAAAGGACAGAAAAAGATAGCATTCATTGTTTTAAAAAAGACTTCTACAGTAGGTCCCCCTCGCCTTCTTAATTTACTGTTATTATTTATTTATTTTAAATGTTAAAATTTACACACAATAAAAACTACTATATTATTAAGATTTGGTATCATGCATGTATTTTTTTAATATCAAATCAAATACTACTATATATTATTTTAATATATAATTAAAAATATCATTAGAAACCAGCAAAGAACATATACGCGGTTGTGCCTGTGTTTGCATTGACTAAAGTTTTCTTACAGAAATCTCAAGTGTAAATAAATAAATAAATAATAATAGTAATTAAAAAATAATAAAATAAGAGATAATAAATTTAATAGTGTTAGTTTTGAAAAATTAATGAACTGTGGATTATGAGAAATAAATTATTTCATTAAAAATATATATGAAATTTAATGAATTTTTAAATTTTAATAAGGATAATATGGAGATGAAAAATATATATTTAAAAAATAAAATATAACAAATAATTTTATAGATTTAAAACACTTAAAATGTCTAATAAAAAATACAAACAAAAAATAATTAAAAAAAAGAAAATCTCCTAATAATAGAACTTATAAATATAAAAAATTAATATGCAACATTTTGTTTTATAGTTTTACTTTTTTTTAAAATATTACTAAAAATCATATATATATATATATAGAGAGAGAGAGAGAGAGGTGAAGAACATATTAGACATTAAACATTACCCTCATTTTTTATACCAATTATAATTTATTTATAGATCTATAACTTGTTAGTGAAGTATCTAACACCAAACCATTTATCCTCCTAGATCTGTTGATTTGCATTCTATTCAAAAGGACCCTTTTGAAACGTAACCTTTTTTTTTTAGGTTAATATCTTTTTCAGTGAGATCACGTGCAAGAGCGGGGGAGAAGCCATTTGGTAATTAGAGCTAAAGTGAAAAATCCTCTACTGCAAATTTAATATCTTTCTTGCAGAGATCAAAGATATTCAAAAGTGAAGTTGATGTTAAAGTACAGATGCATGGTTGATTATACAAGTTGAGAAAAACATACCACACATACACACCAATATCCCAATTCACAGCTAGATAGATAGGTGATATCTCTTGGTTATCTACTTATATATGGTGTCCAGTGCATTGACAAGACAAAAACAGCTTGATTCGATTAGATTTGCAACTTACCAAAAGTGATGTATTCATTCTAATCTATCTATTTTGTCAAAATGGTTTAAAGATTAAATTGATTTATTAATCATGATTAAATTGGTTCTTACCAAAACTGATACATTTAAAGTTAGCCACAATTTTGAATTGATTTTTCTTAAACCCGTAACCAAAGATTAAATTTGAATTTGCAGTTCAATCTTCCTAGAAATTAAAATTTTCTATCCTATTATTGATAAATGATAATGTTTAAAAATTGAAATTTACAATATAGAAGGATGGTGCATTGTGTCTAGTTGCATTGCATGGAGTATGGTGATCAACAGGGACAGACTTAGTTAAGTTGAATTATAATAGAATGAGAGTTTGAAGGAATTTTAATTACAGCATTATTTAAAACTTAAATATATTTTAAGATTTTGAATTTGGATTAAATTTAATTTTAGTTCGCCAAAGTTAAAATTTGAATTTTTAATTATAAGTTATAACACTTAAAAGATTAAAACTATATTATATTTTTTAAACTGAGGGACTAAAAATATAATTAAGTTGTTGTTCAATTATATCTTTTTATATTTTTTATTTTGTAATAAATATATCTAAGTTAAATTTTAATTAAATTTTATAGTATGCAATAATTTCTACTTAATAGATACTATGAGTGAATTTTATAAAAAAAATGAATATGCTCTTTAATGTGAAATTGTTTCACCATCTTCCAACTACAATACATTATACATGATAAGTTTGCTGATTTTGATATAAAACTTTATAAAAATAATTCAAAATCTAATTTATGATTTGTTGATGGTATAAATTGTTTTACACTTATGGTCATTAAACTCAAATTTTATTATCTATTTTTTAATAGAAAATTTTCACCGGTAAATCTTCAATTTAGATCTTCAAAACTAGTTTTTAAAAGAAAATTTTCGCCGGTATATCTTCAATGAAGATCTTCAAAACTACTATATCAAAATTCTTCAAAAATATTTAGTTATGATATTAAATTATCGAAGATTTAAAGCTGGGATAACTATATCATTTAAAAAAAAAAGTTACCACACTAGTCCCTTGTACTTTTAATTTGTTACCAAATTAATCTTTTAACTATCTAAAATGAAGAATTAAAACCTGTAAAAAAAATGAAAAATTTAAATGATGATAAAAAGTATGTATAAAAGATTAATTTACAGATAAATTAAAGTTTGAAAAGACTAATGTTGCTACAAAACCTATGAAAGAAAGCCTAAAGTAATTAATGACAAAAAGTGTAATTTAGTGACCAAACACTTTAAGAGATAGAATTGATAGAGCTTTAGATGATCATGCTCTCCACTGTATGATGGCACATATGACTTTAAAGTACGGATGAAAAAATATATAACTTTGGAGGATCATATTAAGAATTTAACCTATTTTTTAAGAGAAATTAATATTGTAAATTAATTTTTTAGATATTACCAATTGAACAAAAACTTTTTACACTATTATTCTTAATGAACAAAAACTTTTTAAGTTAAAATACATATTTCTATCCCTTATCAAATATAAATATTCTATATTTTATTCTCCTAATAGCTTTTTAGTTAAAAATAGTTTTATAATTAATTTTTTTAACATTATCCTATCATAGGTTATTTAAATATTATATTTTCTAATGGTAAATATTAAAATAAAAATAAGATAATTTTACATATTATATTTTTTATGTTATCAACTCTCTCATGTTTATTCTCGTTTGAACGCTCTCCGCTGATACAGTGTTGATATGTGCTTTCTTCTATTATGATTGAAACTCTCATTTCCTTATTTTAAAAATTATTTTTATTTTAGATAATTTTTATCTTTTTTATATTTTATCGAATCCTATAATATTTATCTCTTTTATTTTATTCAACCTAACTTTAAAATTGATAATAAATATATTCTTATCTTTTAAATTAGTTTTAAAGATATTTTTTTAATTTTAATGTAATTGTATTATTCAATTAATTTTTTATTTAATAAAAATAATTACCCCAAAAAAATTTCTACAAATAAAATATTAGATTTTATGAATTTTTTTAATTTATCAAAATATCATTTCAATAAATATTCATTTATTTTAATCATATATTATAGTCATAACTTGTATAATGCATGAGATAAAATGCTAGTTATTTACATTATCCTGACAATAGATATATTTTCATATTATATTTTATAATTTCAAGTATTAAAATATAAAGTAAAATAGTTTAAAAGATTATATTTTTTAAAATTATCCTATCATGAGTTATTTAAATATTTTATAATTTAAATATAATATTCAAAATTATCTTACTATTCATTTTAATATTTAAAATTAGAAAAATATAATATAACATAATATATATATATATATATATATATATATATATATATATATATATATCACAGGATAATGTAAAAAAGTTTAGTTATAAAATTAGTTTTACCTAAAAAGTTATAAACATAGTAAAATATAAAATACCTGTATTTATTAGGGGTGGTAATGTAAAGAGTATATAATTTAACACATGGAGTGTATAGTAAAACGTCACAAAACTAAATTTTATCGTGGAAATGAATGTATAGTTTAATATAATAGAAGAGAAAGATGTATATTTTAACAAAATCCGACTGAGGGTATAACATGCATAACTCTCAAAGGATATATAGAAATGTTATTTACACAAAATATTTTAGATATAAAATTGTTTTTAGTTAAAAATTATAAGTAGAGTAAAATGTAGATATTTATTTTTGACAAGGAAAAGAAACATACATTTTAATATAAAAAAGGCATCATAATATTTATAATGATTAGGAATTAATGGTAGAAATGGAAGTTTAAAAAAAAAAAGTAAAATATAACACTAAAATATATTACGAAAGAAAGTGTATATTGTGTTACCGCACACAGTCTGCTCTAAATGAAACATAGGAGTTTTCCATTTAAAAAAAAATTAAGAGTTATTATTGTTAAATGTTTAGCATATACTTTCCTATTTTTTATATTTTACATATAGTTATTTTCCCTAAAATTAAAATAATTGTTGAAATAATATATATTAAAAAATTTATATATGTGAAAGTTTATTTTATATATATATATATATATATATATATATATATATATATATATATATAAAAGCACACATATGTTATAAATACAAATTTCGAGAACCGAGGAGAAAACTTTAGAAATAGAGTTTTAAGTATAAATAATTTTTATTATTGTTTCGTTATTTTTATATGAAAATATAAAGATATAAATACACAATAATATTGAATGATTAGGTCTATTTATGATAAAAGAGTTATTAATAATTAAGTTTAATGTTGGTAGATAAAACATTCGATGAAGTTAACTTCTTAGATGTTTAAAGTTGTATTATTAGATTTACAAACTATTGGATATTGAACTTTAAGAAGTTGTGAACTATATATGGTTAAAATTTACCTCTATCTTATCTTATTTTTAAATAATAATTGAATTTTATATAAGATAAGATCTTAATGAATGTGTCAATCATATTTTCTTTGGTTGCTATCTTCTACATAACAACAACTTTATTCTTGATCACATCTCTTACAAAATGATACTTCACATCCACATGTTTGGTTTTGTCATGATGCACATGATCTTTGCTCAAACATATTGCACTTTGATTATCAGAAGACGATAAAAGGTTCCAAGATTCTCTTTGAAGTAGTTCAGCAGCTAAACTTTTCAACTACAAAGCTTTTTTGACACCTTCATAACCTGTCATATTTTACTTCAATGGTAGATGAAGCCATCACCAAGTGTAAAGTTAGCCTTTGCAAATATTCCTAAACACTTTGAACAGATATCTAGTTATGGACTTTCTAGTATCTAAGTTCCCTATATAATCAAAATCAATATACCTTTTAATTATAGGAACTTCGCTTTAACTTGCATATTTTAGTTTAACGTTAATTGTTCTAATAAGTATCTCAGAATCTATCCAACATCCTCCTAATGGCCCTTGCTTGGATTAGCCATGTATTTTCTCACCACACTTATAGAGTAAGACATATATGGCCTACAATAAACCATTGCATATCTGATACTACCCACTACACTGGCATATAATACCTTTTGCATGCAAGTATGCTCTTCATTAGACTTTGGTTCTTATACCTTACACAACTTGAAATGTTATGTTAATGGAGTGGAAACAAACTTAGTTTCCACATGGTTGAACATTTCCAAAACCTTTATGAGGTGATCTATATGAGATAGATGCAACATTTTCTCATATTTTTTTTTGGTTATCTCACTTCCTAATATCCTCTTGAATTTTTAGTTCAACATGTCCTTCACATTTATAATTTTCATTGGACTTTGGCTTGCTAGTAATATATTATCAACATAGAGTAACAACTATATTGGCTTCCTTGTCTTGGGAACTTTAAATATGCACAACAATTAAATACACTTAATAAATTTGATTTTGGTCATATATTCATCAAACCTTTTACGCCTCATTCTTCGTAATTATTTGAGTTTATAGAGACAATTTTTCAATAGAGACACCTAATTCTCCTCACCATGGGTGATGAAAATTGTTAGTTATCTCATATAAATTGTTTTCTCCAACTTATCATGTAAGTAACACCGTAATAAAATTATGTTTAACCACATGAGAAAAGATTTAAGAGAAATCAACATGTTCATTTTGAGTGAACCCACTAGTCACAAGCCTTGCCTTGAATCTTGTATTTTTAACACTTTTAATACCCTATTTTCTTTTGAATAACTAATTGCATCCAACAATTGAGTGACACTCTAGACGACAAATAAGGGTCCAGATATAGTTCTTTCTTGAAGACATTGTTTTCTCTTTCATTGTCTTCATTCACTTGTCTTTATCACTGTTGCTCATGAACTCTTCATAGGTTTGAGGTTTATCTTCATACTCTATCTCTTTTTCTAATTGTAAACACAAAGAAATGTAATCAACATGATTATATCTTTTGGAGTTTTAATAATTCTTCTTTCCTATCTTTGGTTAATTGGTAGTCATGAATAGATTTTCCAGTCGTACCACTAATAAAAACCCTAAATTATCATCTAGAACATTTAACCTTGTATTTGTCCGTGTCTAATCTAACATTTCATTAGGTGAAAGCCTTGAATTATCGTATGACACATTTGATTTCATATTTTTTTGCGTCCAATTCCTCACTTTGGGTTAAGAGCTCTAGTCCTCCTTAATTCTCAATGGCGTAACCAAGTTTGTCATTTGTTATTCATTGAACACAACATCCCTATTAATGATGCATTTCTTATGTCCTACCTTAAAACACTAGAGTTTATAACCTCACATCTTTAAAATAACCTACGATTATACACTTTAAGGCCCATGGTTTCAACTTATCTTGTTTCAGAAGTGTGTAAGTTATACAGTCAAAAGCCTTCAACTCCTTGTAGTTAATCTTCTTAAAAGAAATTTTGCAAACCAACATAATTTAACATGTACCTGACCTTTTCCAAGATGATCTTGTTAAATCTCTCCACCAAACCATTTTGTTGTGGCATCTATCTTACATGAGATGCTTTCCAATTTCATTCTATGCAAAAAAAAAAAAAAAAAAACACCTTGAATCTTTTATTACAAAATTCAAGTCCATTGTCCACTCTTAGCTTTTTCACTTTCCTCCTTGTTTAGGTTTTTAACTAGAACCTTCCACTCTTCAAATGCTTTGAATGCCTTATTCTTGTGTTTGAGGAAACAAACCAAAACCTTATGAAAGAAATTATTCACTAAGGAGAAAAAATTCCTTATTCTTTCATATGACTCAATTTGGGATAGTCCTTAATTCCACTACTAGTACGAGTATCAGTGAGAAAACCCAGTCTATTAAAATTATCTAACACAATGCCCACAAAACTATAATCATCTAATGTTGCCCTAACTATACACGCTCCAATTTGTCCAATCCTCTTTCACTAACTTGTGTCAATTTGTGATGTCATATCTTGGTTTTGTCTAACCATGCAACATTTGCAAAATCTATAGCTATTGTTTGTCTAATAACAAAGTATAGTTCATTCTATCGTATCCATTCATGATCATTACTCTGTCCTTAAGACAACCTTGATCGCACTTGTAAAAACATCTATCCTTGTTCAAAATACCTAAAAAGATTATTTTTTCATTAGTTAAAGCACATGTTTTACTTCGTTAAGCATCATATCCCTCCCATTGTACATATTGAGTTACAGATCCAATCTTAACCACTTTACAAGACTTTGTTGGGACAAATATGGAATGAACAACCATCAACCTACTTATAAGTTTCAAACCATTCTTTGTTGGGACACATATGAAATGAACAACCAAAGTCCAAGATCCACTCCTTTTGGGAGTTCTCTCTTAACTATACTAGAGCCTCACCATTGTCTTATCCATTTTAAGCCACAACCATATCTGCATTATTTTTGTTCTACTCATCGATTCTTGACTTGTTGGGGAAATCATTCTTAAAGTGACCTTCTTCACACAAATATGACACTTTTTATTTTTTTTCTTAAACTTCGACTTCTTGTTATTGAAATTCTTCTCATTTTTGTTACTTACATACAATCATTTAAGAAATTTTTCCTTCTTGAACTCACTCCATATTTGAATATTCTTTGAATTTAGTGTAGCCTCCTTATCCATTATTAATATAACTTTCCCGTACAATATTGTATCAAAGAAATGTTCGTAATGCTTGGGCAAGGAATTCATAAGAATGATGGTTTAGTCTTCATTATTTATCTTCAAGTCAATATGCCTTTCAAATCCAAAATAATCCTATTGAAATTGTTTAGGTGCTTCTTCATGGGTTTGTCGTCCTCCGTAACCAACACATACAAATGTTCCTTTATGTACAAATCCTCTAATTTCTCCCACACTACTATAGCCATCTCCTCACTAGCGACTTTCTGAAGCACCTTGTCTTCAAGACTGAGCAATATTCCACTATAAGACCTCTTCATTATCATTGTGTTTTTCTTTTCATCTATCTTTGCAATAAATTCCTCCAACATCGCTACGTCAAGACCTTGATGAGTAAGTAAGGTATTTGTCTTCACCCACAATAGAATAAAACTATCGCTTTCTTCTACAAAATTATAAATCTCTATTCTTGTCGTTGCCATGATCCTTCTTAGAATCGCAACCGAGCTCTTAATACCACTTGTTATGAATGAGAACATTCATAATTGAGAGATAGAGAGAAAACTTGATAGACATAGAGTTTTGATGTTGTTTAACTAAGCCATCGCATTACATGTAACTTGTTTTGAATTGAAAATACTAAATTAAAAATCGAAGAGTGAACATTGTCACCACGACATCGTGTTACTGCACCTACCCCTCAATGATGTGGTATGTCATTACGTTATTAAGATAGAGTAGAGGTTGTCACTATGTCACATTACTCGACCAATGTCATCTTTATCATGTCTAAATCTTTTCGTTCATGTCATATTATTAATCTGTGTTGTGTCATCATCTTCGTACATCAACGCCGTTTTCACGCATCTATATATCTCATCTTGAATTATAAAATACATTTATAATTTGACAATTTAATTTGATACCTATTATCATTTTATTATACAATATTTCTATACCAAAACTATTATCCAAAGCATTTTCGTTCATGTCATATTATCATCTGTGTTGTGTCATCATCTTCATACATCAATGCCGTTTTCACCGCCGTTTTCACGCATCTATATATATCATCTTAAATTATAAAATACATTTATAATTTGATAATTTAATTTGATATCTATTATCATTTTATTACACAATATTTTTATATCAAAACTATTTGTGGATAATTGAGTAAGACATCAATAAATATTCATATCATATTAAGATTATTTGTGTTATTGATTTAAAATTATGTTTTTACTTTTTAAGTTTGAAAATGTTTTCTATATTTATATTATTTGATTTGACAAAATTATATTACTTAAATTTGAATTTTATGTTTTTGAGATATTTTAAAAATTCATTGAATTCAAATCTATACGTTTGATTTATATATATATATATATATATATATATATATTTCATGTCCTATAGAGATTGTAGGAATTCACATGAAGGAGGCTCACAAAGGAAAACTCCCACGTCAGAAATCAATGAAGAGGATTGGGAGAGTTGGGAGATGAAGACGGGAAGTGGGTAGTACTCTCTGAGCCCGCCTGACCGACATCCCAAAACAATGATATATATTATATTAAATCATAAATATAAATTTTTTCTTCGTACTTGCTTAGCTTGACTCGAGGTTATTCTATCTTAATCAAAGATTTTGAGTTTAATTTTTTTTATTAGTCATGTCTAATTTTAACACTATCTCTCCTAAAAGATAAAAGAAAAAGAAAGATAAATATAGTCCTACCCAAAAGAAATGTTTAATTTTATCTTTATAATTAATTAGTTTGATTCTATATACGGATTAATCATAAATAAAGATAAGAATTTCATTGCATTCTAAACACACAAAAATAGTGGAGTATTAAGAATGAGCCAGTACTATAGACGAGTACTAAAATGATTAAATATAATTTAGGTAACTCAAATTAGTTCTTTGTTATCTTAAAATCAGAATTGTGCGTGCATGCACGATTATACATCTGTTGTATAAAGAGAGAAAAAGATATTTTTCTTTAGAGTACTGTGAGTTTCACTGTATACATCTTTTGATATACTTTATTAATCCTTTCATTTTCATGGAATCGACATCCGTTTGAACTTTGAAAAATCAACCATATCCACAACCGCAATATTGGAGACAAATGGCTTTTCTTTAGGGTATATACGTCGTCATATTCAAATAATATATTCTCATAGAATAGAAAATTTACTTGGTTTCGTTACATTTTGACTCGCTGATTTAAAAGACTTATTCAAAGAAAACATGAAGCAGGAAGGTCCCTGGCTCTGACCTATTCGAAAGCATAAATAGGGATATACAGACAAGTGTTGTGAACCCAGAAAAGTTATGAGAATCAGTAGCCACCACACATGAAATTCTTGGCAATGACACGCATGTATCGCACTACTTTCTGTTGATTCAAATCTAATAACAAGAGATGTCAACTAGACAAACATCCCTTCCACCTCAGACACAGGTAGACACAATTCTCATCCTCAATTATTCCATTCTTGCTTTTCAGCTCAGGCTTTTGGGTAGGTATAATTAATATTTGCAAATATAATAGACACTGTTCTTTACTAACAAATTAAGAAAAACTTAGTGCATTGTGTTATGTTGTTTGGTATGTATGAACTCACAATGTTTATACTAACAATTTAGACAAAAAGTTATGTTAAAAATGGGTATAATTTAATGTATAAAAGTGGTGGAAAAATAGAGAAGTATATATTGAAGAATGAAGATCCTTTGATGTATTGAAAGTTATATTACTGAATAAGATGTTTATGAACGAAATTTAAGTAAATGCCACAACGAACATACTTTATATTATTTTATTACCCTTCGTTGATCAATAAAATGGGCATGCAGATAATATGAGTAAAAAAAGATAGAATAAATAAGAGGGAAGAATGATGTGAGACGAGGAATTTATCATTTTAACTTAAACTGGATTATATTTCTTTTGTTTCTACCCTAAAATGACAAAGTCTAAATATGCAAGATTATTTACGTGACTTGACTATATGGCTGAATTAAGAAAAGTGACTCTTAAAACTCGTTTTAAATGGGTCGCTGATATTATTAATTATTACGCTCTAAATATTCTTTTAGTAGTACGTTCTAGACCTTTCACTTTCTATACTTTGAAAAAAAAATAAAATTATGCGTCAAACTAAAATATTGATGTGGTATGCTTGAAGTGAGAATCTTCTCTTTATTCAGTGCTTTAATTATTTCATTCCAAACACGGTTTGCTTTTATTTTTATTCATTTTAATTCAAATGAAACAAAGGATGGTTTGAGGATTTTCATGAGAATAAGGGGAAATTTTATCATGGCGATATAATTTTGTGTTTTACAAATTTAGCAGTATATATAGACAATATTTATTTTCATTTTTCACTATATATATATAGTATGATAGGAAACCTACACTAAATTAAAGGAATTATATTATATTTTTTATATAAACTCGTAATATTTTTCTAATAATTTATTTTTCCATTGTTAAAGAAAACTATATGCTAATGGTGAACAGTTAATATAATATTAAATCGTAAATAAATAACAATTATTTTTATATTGACGTGTAAAGTAGTGTTTGACCCAATTATTTTATATTTTTCTCCTTGAAAGGAGAAGTTGGGTTAGTTTTTAAAATAAGCTCAAAAAATAAATATGTTATTTAATAAGAAGAAAAAAATAAAATTAAAAAACTTCTACAGGAAGCTATCTTAAAAAGTTTTTTACTCTAAATAAACTTTTGAGTTTTGAACTAAAATAAATTAAAAATTAAAAATTTCATTTAATTTTCCAAACACTTCTTTTAAATTTTAATTTATAAATAGTTTTTATAAAATGAAAAAAAATACATAAAACGGTAATTAAATTTTTTTGTGATCAGATTTTCTGCGTGTGACTTGATCCAAGTCTGAAAAGAAAGTTTAAGAGTTCATTCTTTTTATTATTATTATTTCAAGACACAAGCTTAAGGTCTTAATTAAATCTTGTGTTGAACCTCTTGGGTTTGTGTACAACATAAAGTCAGTCAGAAAAGCAGAAGATATAAGATAAGAACACGCACATCTCATCACCCTTAATATATTTCTATTCCTATCCATTCACCAAACACAACTTTGGTGCGTGTCATTTGCCATATTATATAAGTATTATCTTTGAACATTCCATGCAATATTGAAAATGTAGGACATTTTGTTTGTCTTCTTCTCAAAAGTGCTATCATAGCTTTATTCTACTGGAGCTTAATGACTACTTTTCTTTTTCCACCTTTGTCCCTACTGCATTAATTAGCTACCATATGTGGCCAATTTACAAATACAGTAACCTTGTCCTTCTTCTGATAAGTAAATTACAAGATTATGTAAACGAGGGATTATGTGTTCTTATTGAAGGAATGAGAATAATTGTGTGATCAATGTTATTAATGACCGTAATTATCTTTGCAACATTTATAAAAGATACGAGAATCAATGAAATAACATAGAAATTTTGACATAATATCAGTCGGTTCTCAATTAAACCTTTGGTTCCTTGATGACCTTTCCTGTGATAGCTATTGGCCGGCTTGTTCTTTCCATGGCTTTTGCTTTTTGATCTCTTAACCTTTTGTTTTTTGTTCTAGTGGGTGATGATTATTAATAAAACTTGAAAGACAAAAGAGTCACCGTTCATATACATAGATTTTAAATGTTTTAAAAGGATTAATTTGCGGGACGCGTAATATTATATATAACAGTCTGGGATGTCTAATATCAGATATAACATTTCGGCATTCTGTACATAAGAACTCTTACCCAGTTGAACCATTAGAATGATGAGTATGTGTATCAAATAAGAATAAACAACATATTAAAACGATGAGTATTTGTATAAAATAAGAACATATAAGAGGTAGGGGATAAGATAAAACTTACGTCAAAATACTTCATCATATAAAAACTGATGATAGGCAGAGATAATAAAAAATATCATCGGTTTTATTAGAACAAAAAGTATGGATTCGGATGATTTTTGTTCTCACTTTACTAACAAAAAGTATGTTGCTTGGGCATTTCAATTTCAAATATTTGAGAAAGGGAAGGACTAAGGTCATCTCGACTGGACTTTCACTGTACTCACGAACAAGACTGTGTTGGTTACGTGGGCAATCAAGGATACACAAATTCTACTAGTAAAGATACATGGAATTACTTAAAGACTATTTACAATCAAAATATTGCAACGAGATGCTTTCAGCTTGAACTTTATTTGCAAATATGACAAGGATCTCTGTCCATTCAGGATTATTACTTCGGTTCTCTTATGTTGTGTGTTGAACATTTTGCACTTTTATATGAATGTTCCTTAGATTTTGCTTGCTGTTATTTAAACAATTTATAAAATTAGTAAGCACGATCATTTCTTATAAATTTGCCCTAAATTTGAAGCTGCTCGAGCTACTTTATTGAATAAAAGCCATGTTCCTTCTCTAGAGGTTTGTGTTGGTGAACTTCATTGAGAGGAACAAACAATGCCTACTCATCAAAAGCAGCATATACGCCATGGTCACAGTTCCAAGGCTATCATAGTCAACTCAAGGTCGTGAAATATTGAAGGTGTCCTATGCTTTTCTTGTAAACAATTTGGTCACATTTGCTAATAATTTCAATAAGAAATTATGCAATTATTGCAAGCAATGAGGCCATATTATCTCTGTGTGTCCTATGAGACTTGCTTGCAAAGAGCATTACATAGGCCTTTCATGTAACTATTGGATTCTCTAGCTAGTTTCTCTACGTGCCATCTCTCATTACATTAAATTTCGTCTGATTTTAAATTAATCTTAAATAAAATTTTATTAAGTTCAATTATGAAAATACAAATAACATTTTTTCTTTTTAAACCTTTAAGATAAAACATTAACCAATATTATGAATTCATTCATATGTCTTTCTTTTAATCATAAAATCTAAATTGTTTTACGAATGTCATAATAAAGATACAAATACAAATATATATATATATATATATATATATATATATATGAATTTTGTTAATGCACACTTATTGAATCAAGTTAACATCAAACTAATTTTAAAATGTTCAATTTAGTCTTTTGTTTGGAGTAGATTAAATAATATGAAGATAAGATCTTATATTATCAATCAAACATTTAATTACATTAAATAATTTAACGAACTATAGATAATTCTAGTTTAATTCTTTTATTGATGAATTTAATTTAATATTTGAATTTAACTCATTTAATTCATAAATTCAAGGAGTAAATTATTGAATGGAATCTCGTATCAATTGAGTTAGTTTGGTTGATTATTAGGCCTGTTATGAACGGAGATAATTTTTTCTTCCTTTTTTATTTTTTTAAAAAATTAAATAATGTTTAGTTTGATGAATTATTTTTTATTTTTATTTTTTAAAAATAATTTTATGAAAACCGTGGAAACAGGACTATAGTATTTTTTTATTTCCACCTAATTTTAAAAATGTTTTGATACTTTGTTTTAAAAAAATCAATCAAATATATTTTCATTTCTATTTTTTATTTCTAGTAACGAAGAAAATCGAATGAAAAAAACACCCAAGTTCCATTTTTTTTTGGTTTCTCTGCTCCAAAGTGACCATATTCTGTAAAATTTGTCTGTATTATTACTTGTTGAAGAAGATTTTCCTCTTTCAGGGTTTCAACCTTTTCCATTTGCGATCTAACCTCAACTATTGATCTATCCCCTAAGTTTGCAACCCTTTTGCTTCTCGTTGAGGAGTTGATGGATGAGTTGATTGATGAGTCATCATTAAAGTAAAAAGACAACAAACCATGCACCAGTTATTCTGATACCTAGACTCTAATCGTATCCATGATTCTTGGGCTCAATGTCGGGGATGCATGATTGAATTCTGTTATAATTTTTTTAAAAAAAAATTCTGACTACAAAGAATGGTTGTAAGTACTAAATTTAATTGAAAATGAATTTATGGTTGAAAACCACGACAATGGAGGAAGAGAACGCACTTGATTTAAACATTGGAGTAAAGGAAATAATAGAAGCAAGTGAAATTTATTGAATGACACGTACAAATTTACCCATTATATTTTATATACAGTGAGAGAGAAAGGCTAGCACTTGATCCAATTAAGTGAATTGAGTAATTAAGTGTGTTTAGATTCCTTAAAAAAGTGTGTTTAATTAGATTAGTCATGAAAAATTATTTCAATAATTAAATATATTTATAGTTGACTATCTAAAATAAATTTGTATCTGAAAGGTTATATGAAAATTTGATTTAAAAACAATGTTTTTCTTTAGATTGCACATAAAAAAAGTCATTTTTTTTAATAATGAAATGAGTTTTTAATTTCTATACACAATCAATCTAGAAACTTTTAGAACTTTTAAAGTGATTATTTTTAATGTCGTCAAAGTTATCATATTATTAATTTATGTATTAATGTAAAAATCATTTATATTGTCAATGCTTATATTAGTTTATAAGTTTTTAATTACTAGAGATTTATCAGCTTTCAACTATAGTTTATAAGTTTTTAGTTAACTGATAACTTACTTTAACACTACAATCCTTAATATGCTTAGCATTAGTATTCTGCTTCATTTTTATTTATTTTATTTTTTTTACATTTGAACTTCTAAACAAATGTGTTTGATTACAAACTTTCTAATTGTTATTGTTTCATTAAATAAACAAAATGATTAGTAGCCTTTCACTTCGTCTAAGATTCGAATAAAAATTGCACGATGTGATATAAGTAGTTAGTAGTTTGAGTCCTTTAATCACGTAAAAGGGAATTAGATGTCTAACTATGCACATAGACTTGTTTTTTAACTATCACTCTACTTATTTTTGGAAGAACATCTTCTAATTTCTAACTGTTGGATAGCTATATATAGGTCCAATCTGGTACATAGAAGAAATTATATTAGAAAATTTCGAAAAATAAAAAAAGTATCAGACTCAAAGGGCTATATGTCCATGTTTAAATACACATTTTAATACTTTCAAAGAGGTTCCAAAAGTGAGTGTCTGGTAAAGAGAATTTAACACAATTTAAAAAGTAACTAATTATTACCTTTTAATTTATATGTTTTGTCCGCCACCAGCCTATAGAATCTAACATCACTCGTCCAAGTGATAAGGTGATTCTTCTTTATCCTTCCATAATTATTTGGTTACCAATAAGAATCGTAACGTTCAAGATTGAAAAAAAGAAATATATTTCTATGTATGAAAAGAAAAATAGAGAATAGAATAAATTTAATAATACCATTCATATTTGAATATATAAGAATGAAACTGATTACATGTTTTAGAGTTGGCCAAAACTAACTCTCTTATAACATCACCAAAACTAACTCATTTAAATAAAATCACCAAAATTAACTTACTTAAATAAGATTAACAAATTCAATAAAATACATGTGTTATTATTTATAATTATTATTATTATTCTTTTAGATTCATTATTATCTATGAAGCAAGTCTGGTCATGTTGGTCCTAATCCTAATTGGATATGTTAATCGATATGTTGCTTAAGACTCATTTATTCATATCAATTTGATGAATATTAATTCTCCTAATCTATAGATACAATTTTTCATTACTAGAGAATGTTTATATAACTCATTTACTCTTAGTTTTCTTTAGAATATTTTCTTGCTCTACAATATATATTTATTTTTTTTACTTAATTATCATATGGTTATTGTGGTACAATTTTTCACTCTTGTAAAAGATAACTGCAATACACTTACCCAGTCCAAACTCTTTTCGATTAAAGATCCAAGATTTCCGAACTTCCCGTACGATTCTAAAAGATTCATAGCTCCATGATAAGAACATTTAATTTGTTTAAACTTTTTAAAGAATTATTATATATAATTTTCAAAAAGAAAAATTAAGATTTTTCTGGTAAACGATACTGTACATTTTACACGTATATATGAGTTAGTGCTGCGAATAAAAGCCACCGTTACACATCACGGCACAAAATTTCTTAAGAAAAAGATCTCAAAGTCAAAAAGGGTCAGTTCTGACTGCCCTATCAGTCCACTCCACAAAAGCACTATGGCTATACACGCCTCTTCACTTTTCAACTTATTTAGTATAATCAATAATACTCCCTTCTAAATTGCATTATTTTTCTAAAAAATAATGTCATCTTAGAAAATTAATATAGTATTAATTATTTATTTCAAAAATACTCTTAATTAATAATAAGAATATTAATTTTAATTTTTGTAACTTTTTATATTATATTTATTTATTTATTTTATTAAAATTTCTAATTAATGAATGAAGTGAGAGAAAATGAATATTAAAGAATTAAGTTAATTTTAATATATACTTCAAAATATTATGTAATTTGGATAGGAAGGAAACTATTTTACATGCGTTAATAAATTAAATAATGTTAGTCACTAATAATAAAAATAATGATTCATGTTCTAATAATGAGTAAATTTTTTTATTTTTTTCTTATTATTAATTAAATAAATTTTTCTCTAAAATGAGTTGATTTATTATACATGTCTATGTAAAACTTATTATAGATTTACGCACGTTTTGTTTTATATGTATGTTTTTTAATTATTTGATTATAATTAGTTGACTTGACATGTAAAACTTATAATAGTTGATTCAAGGCAAATATGCATTAAATAAGAGGTAATGTATCTTGCGAAGATGCAAGGAAGCATTAATACAGAAGAACAATAAGAAGGGTCAACAAATTTCACCTAACATTAAATTTTGGGATCCTTATGATGGCTTTGGCCTCAAGTATTTTACCAAAGTAGTGGAATTCCTCTTTGCTTTTGCATGAAAATAGTCTCTTGCTGAAAGGGTATTTACGAGAATTTGCAACTTGGAAGTTGGCGTGGGTTGGGAAGAGACAACCTTGTCCAAAACAATATAAATACAAGACAAAGGTTGCCAATTAAAAAGCCCTTACCGCTAAGGAAACTTACATAATTCCTCTTGTTTTCTTTTGTTCTGCCTCCAAATTTTTCAAACAACAGAGGAATTCTCTTACTGAAGATAGCTCCATTCATTATTTATCATCTTTCTGAGTTATCTGTCACAATGGCAACATTTATCAGAAGAATGGCAATCAACTATATTTTTCTAACATTGTTTTTATCTGAAGGTGCCTTGTTTGTTTTGTTTTGTTTTGTTTTTTCTGTTTTCTATGCATGTTTTTGTTGTTGTATTTTTGGTTTTGTAATTTTAAGTTTCACTAACTTGATACCATTGATATGGAAACACGTTTGGTTCCATTGAATGTTTCTTAGTACTAACAAGTTTTGGTTATTGTTTTGTAACCACAGATATTGGATTTTTTGGCCGTGTTGCATCATTTGGAATCAATTATGGTCAAGTAGCTAACAATTTGCCTCCACCAGAGAATGTTCTTGAACTCTTCAGCAACTTAAAGATCACAAGAACAAGAATTTATGACACCAATCCACAAATTTTGAGTGCTTTTGCTCATTCAAATGTTGAGGTTATTGTGACAATTGAAAATGAAGTACTAAGCCAGTTAAATGATCCTCAACAAGCCCTTCAATGGGTGAGTGGTCACATCAAACCATTCCTCCCAGCCACAAAGATCACTGGGATTCAAGTAGGGAATGAATTGTTCACTGATGCTGACACCACTCTTATTCAGTATCTTGTGCCAGCAGTGGTTAACATTCACAATGCCCTTGTTCAGTTAGGCATAGATTCAAACATCCATGTTTCAACACCAAGTTCCTTAGCTGTGCTTCAGGAATCTTACCCTCCTTCAGCTGGTAGTTTCAAAAGTGAGATCTCTGGGATCATGTCTCAGTTTTTGAACTTCTTGTCCACCACTAAGGCACCCTTTTGGATCAATGCCTACCCTTACTTTGCTTACAAGGATGACCCTAATAGAATTCATTTGGACTATGTATTATTTAATCCTAATGAAGGAATGGTTGACCCCAACACCAACCTACACTATGATAACATGCTTTATGCTCAGGTAGATGCTGTGTCATTTGCCATTGCAAAATTGGGTTTTAGTGGGATAGAGGTTAGGGTCTCAGAGACTGGCTGGCCATCAAAAGGAGACACTGATGAGGTTGGTGCCACAGTGCAGAATGCACAAACTTATAACAGGAATTTGCTTAGAAGGCAAATGGCTAATGAAGGGACACCCCTGAGTCCTAGAATGAGGTTGGAAGCATACTTTTTTGCACTGTTTAATGAAGATTTGAAGCCTGGAGCAACCTCAGAGAGGAACTATGGCCTATTTCAACCTGATGAAAGGATGACTTACAATGTAGGGTTAGCTGCTTTTGCAGCCTCATCCACTTCATCCACCTCAATTTCTCTTACCTCCTCTGCCACTAAGACAAAGGTAAAAATAAAAAACCAGTCTCTTTTCCCCCCACAACTCTACCAAAGTTATTTAGCATATAGCAAAACTTGTATGACACAAAAAGAAATTGTAATTTAGACAATTCAGAGAAGTGTATCAATTTAAAATGGGTTTTTTATGTATGTAATTTACTGATGGTCAACTCAAATTCGTAATTATATACTTCAAGCAAAATGTTTTTAAGTATAGTACTACTTTTCTATTTTATTTAAGTAGTTATTAGTTGGTGCATTCTAATCAATGTCAATCTAATTTTCTTCTCTTTAAATCAAACTTTACTTTGAAACAGGCAGCATCAAAGGAATTTCAAAGCTTGTTCTTCTGGATGTGTGTTGTGTATTTGATGACTTCAGCCCTTTGTGGCTTTGTTTGAGAAGAATATTATTATATTCCTGTGGAGTGTGATTCATGTGTATATATCAAAATAACGAAAAGTTGGGATTTTACATCCTTCAAGTTGCAAAATGGTGTATCTCTAGTATGATCTATATTAAAGGTACCTATTTTGCAGAAATCAGGAGCAACACACTTTCTAAATGATGGGGCAACAAAATCTGCAATATGTCGAAGAGTCAGGGCAATTCAACTGGAAGATCACTTTTCATCGAGTGGCTACACTACACTTTCACCAATTTACCCCACCATTAGTCACATAATAGCAACAAGCATGTGGTGTGACGTTAGATTGAGCTTATTTTAGGTAGATAAGGTCCAAAAGCCACCTCATTCTTTTATTACATGAATTGTCTCAAATAGGAAATATGTTTGTATATTGCTGATTTTGTAGAACTAATTTCATTCATCATTAGAAGAGAAAAATATGTGTAAGTTGATGCTAGAGGAAAAGGTATACTATTGAGGCTAGCCTTGTCTACCTTATGCCTCACCTTATTGGATGCTAAGAAAAGCCCCTTATTATGGGACGTGGAATCCATAACTGTTCTTGTTTGTATATAAATAAATATAAAAGTAATTGTTGGTGTATTACCATTCTTTCTCTCCTTTGCCCCTTTTATCAACTTGTGTATTTTATCATAGTACAAAGTTCAACAAAAATATGATATTAAGAAAATTTCAATAAAGTGCACAAAGTTAAGGCCATGTTTGCCTCTTTTATTATCTTCAAGCGGACAATAGGACGGTTCTGCTTTATTCCCTGGCCAAATAACCGTCAGCATATGGTCATTGCCACCCCTTTTCCAAAGGTGCCTTTATTAAAAAATTTTCTATTTTATTCCTATTTTAAAGGGGACAACAAAATTTCAGCCTTATCAAAACATGATGGGGATTGGTCTACTCTGTGACATCAATGAAGGTGGTTGTGCACATGAGCCCCTCAATTTCTCAACCTGACCCACCCTGAAGTGTAAACATTTTTTTCCCTTAGGGGCACAATAAAATACAAGTGCAATTTGCAAACAAATCCCACCAAGTGTTTTTGCATCGTCATCACCTTGAGGAACTGAACATTCTGATATAAAATAACTTCCTGCATACAACTGTTATATGACAACATTTTGGCCTTTTCTAAAAAATTTTGATTACATGTCCAATGTGACACATTTCCAAGTAGGTAGGGGCCCCATCCAATAATAATTTTAGCAAGTGCTTGGCTAAGATAGAATTGCAAAGACTATTGTTCTTGTATTCTGTTATTCCATTGCATACTCTTTTATCAATTCATGTCATCTACTAAGTTGTTAAAATGCTAACTTATAATACATTGTAGTAAGTAATGTTGTCAATTTTATATGCTCATGACATGTTCTCTACTAGTTGTGTTGTCTCCCTTGAACTGTAGCCAGAGCATTGAGTCAAAATCTATCAACATGCACGAATTTCAACATGGCCCTGCTGAATTTTAGGGGGCAATAGCGAAAAAATTGTCATGATCATTAAAAGCTTGCGTACAGAAATACATTTGTAACTAAGATTCAACGGCTGCATTAGTTGTAGGTATTTTTCTTTCTTTTTCTTATCTTGGAATGCAAACTTGCTTTCAGCATTTCAATTCTACTTTTACTCTGAAACTTTTGAAGAGCATTGATGGTCTTGAAAGGTATTTTATTTCTCCAATTTTAGGTGGCTCAATAGGAGGTCTCCATGTGTCAATTTTTCCGTTACGTGCATTATCATCTGAAACCTTAGAGCAACACCAAAAGGCTCGAATGTTATTTAGAACCATAATAATTATACTTTTATAAGCTATAGAGCACACTCCCTAGAACCATAATAATACATCAAAATATAAGTAAATTTAGTAGCGGCTCATTGTGCCATCGTTTTGGTTGGTGAAGCAATGGCCACCAAGGAAAACACAAGAAAATGAAAATCTCACAATTATTCACAATATGTTCAATAATACTAAAAACAATAGTGATTAGTAGCTGAAAGGCACTACAACCTTAGATTAGGATGCATCTGCAAACGAATGTGTACTGTCATTTGTTTCTTCAACGTTAAACGTGTACACGATCTACAGAACAATTTCACTTTTCCACTACGAGATCACTTGCGATAAGATTTTGGGAAGAAATTTAAGTATTTAGCACTTGTAAAACAAGCAAAGAGCAGATAGACCTACAAATTTTGACTTCAATAGGCTAATCCCAGAACATATAAAGAAGAAAAAAAAGACATAAATGAGGCACCGATTTTAGCTGCCTTTGTTTGGAAACATCTTTTGGAGGATTTGTTTTACTTCCAATGTCATACATAGATTGCTCTAAACTTGATTTTGGATAAAATGATTTAGTCATTGAAAAATTTTAATGTTTTAATTTTAGTCCCTCTAAAATATTAGAACTAAAACAACAAATTTCATAGGACGAAAATTAAATTTTTAAAATTTTAAAAGGAACTGAAAACATATTATTCCCATTCATTTTTAAAAAACATTGTTACTTTCACATTTAGTTATGCATTAAAAAAGTATTATATTCATTTGATTGAAGAAAAAAAACATTGGGTACTATATTACTGAAATGACTTTGTCGCCTTAACAAAAAAAACAAAACTTACATATTTCTCATATGCAAAAGTACTTTGCATCAACACTATCTATACAACATTTACTACGCAAAAAAAAATCAATTCTCCAGTAAATATTTGAATTCAGGCATTCACTTTTAACTAAAACTACATTTATCTAAAAGTAAGCATACAAACACGCGGTAGTATCTAAAATTTATCTAATCCAAAGAGACTTTACAAGAAAATACTTCAGAGTAAGTCACGAGGTAGTAAATGAGAAAAGATTACAAAGAAATCAATTAGAAAACACTACTAATCTATGAGAAACTTAATTTTTACTCCAACTAGCATGTATGGTTATTAGCTTCTTCATTAGTAAAAAAAACCTCAATTGTATTTTTTAGTACAAAAGTATTCATAATTGCTCTCGGGATTCGTCGATTAGATTGTCCTAGTGGTGGAACAATATGAGAATGCCAGCTCTTATGACCTCTAGTCTAACCCAACCATTAAAAAACCCGACTAATGAAGAACAACACAATACAGAGAGGAGAAATGGCACAAGTCACAATTTGTTGCGCAAGGATGCATTAGTTTTAAAACTTAAAACCTATGTCACAACAAAATACTTATTCAGTGAACATCAATTGCACTGGCAACACCGAAAGATATTCTTCATTTTCCAGAAACGATAACAAATGAAGCAGGAATCCCCAGAAGCAAACAGTTTTAATACCCTCCGCTCTTCTTATCCCACCATTCCAGAAACTTGGCCTCAGCAGCCAATGTGTCTACCCTGTAAAGTTGAAGTGAATGATTTGCAATTTCATGCCCAAAAGTCCACCCAAATACACCTCCAGCTAAAAATGACAGTCCAGCGCCTGTTCAATATGGACAGGGAAAGTAAAGATTAACAATGTATATGAAAAACTTCTATGACAAAAACCTACATGAAACTACATATACAAAATATTATAGAACCAATTAAGAGCCCAAAACATTTTCGAGTGTCAAAAAGAGCAAGAATGATGCCCGCTTTGCTTACTGCTACTAATATTATAATCAATCAACACCTATCCAAAAGGATAGTGCTGTAGAAAAAGATGTTAGTATGAAAAGTAGTAGATTACCATGCAAACTCCTTGAATATTTCCAGGCATAACCTGCAGTAAATAATGCCCCCAAAGCACTTCCTGTGATGCCAAATTGCACTGCATCTCTAGCAGTTTTCAGCTGAAATAGTAAAAAGGAAATTACCAAGCAGCACTTAAGATCATACTTATTTTGAAGTTAAAACTCAAGATCAACATTTTAATCCAGCAAGTCAAATATTCACGTCCAAAAAATGCAGAAAATGATATCTTAAGATTAATTTGACCACCACAAACAATTACCAATATAGAAAGGGGTAGCAATATAGATTTGCTATCATTCACTCGTTTACATTTATTAAGAGACTGAGCTCCAACATGAATAATAACCTATGAAATAGAAAAATATAATTTGC
Organism: Hylodesmum podocarpum; assembly: GCA_026586105.1. Classification (NCBI taxonomy): domain Eukaryota; kingdom Viridiplantae; phylum Streptophyta; class Magnoliopsida; order Fabales; family Fabaceae; genus Hylodesmum; species Hylodesmum podocarpum. The sequence goes on along the minus strand of JALJEV010000730.1, from coordinate 2,003,330 downwards.
CCATTATAGTTGTTGTTTTATATAATATGTGTTTTCCTCTTTCAGGAGAAGCAAGAGGATGTTTTAAGGAGATCACCTTTGATTCCATTCCTTTGAATTATAAACATCTCAACCACTCATAGGTACCAAAATGTTGTCAAGTGTAATCTGTGATGACATAATCTCAATAATGCATATTACCAAAATCAACAAATGATGAACAGTGATGACTACCATTATGTTGTCCAAAGGACATTCGATTGTGGAAGAACTCTATTATGTAGAAAAGACAACATTTGAAGAAGACATGGTTATTGCACAACACAAGATCGAATAGATTACAAGTGGAGATCCTAATAACTTTAAAGGGAATTAGAGTTCTTTGACTTTGCTTTATATGGTACAAGAAACTATTAAATCTGTCTAAAAGTGCCACTGTCATTGATAGTGAGTGATTCCACTTAACAAGTCATCAAAGATTATTTGTCTAAGACTGACTCTAGGTTGGTGATTTTAAAGGCTCAAGTAGCCATGAAAACAATAGTGAAGATTGCAAAGATATCCTAAATAGTAGGTTAACCACGTTTCTATTTCTTAAAGTGCCTACAATCTTAGAGTAAACAAACTAAAAAAAGTGCATTAAAATTGGGAATGAAACAAGACTGATGAATGAACAACAATGTTGAAACTTGCTACTAATTGCACACAGTTCAAGCATGTATCCTTAACTGCTAAATGCTTTGGTGCCCTAATCAGTCTCACTAATATTTTGACTGTCATATGCCATATTTGATATTTATACTAGTTTACACTAGATAAATAAATTTAAAGCTTCAACAGTTTTACACTTGACTTGTTTCCTTTATCAATAAATGGACTACTACTGAAAAGTCTACAATACCAACTCAAGGACTTTCCAATACAAGTAAAGGAAAGGATAACTTGTCTTCTACTTCTGACTAGGAAAGCAACGAAGGAACCTCTTTGCAGATGCACTCTCCAGGAACATTTTGTAAAATAACATTTCATAGTCCAAATAAATTTTCATGGAGGAGGGAATGCCAATGAGGAGTGCTAACAACACACTCTCTATCCCAGTCTTTCTAACTCATTCTCTACTATTGGTTAAATTTTACTGAAAATTATCAATTCACATGCAAGAGTCATTATTATTAAATAAGGGGTGGGAACCACAAAATTTTGTAATTTCCAATAAATTTTAATCAACAATGGAAAGTGTGTTCAAAGGAGTATATCACTACAATTTCTCAGTAGGGATTACCTATTTAGTACACCATTTAGTCATTTACTAAAACAAAGAATACCCAACACCAAGAAATATAACATCCGGAACCAGACTAAACAAGCACTAAGTGCATCAGACAGTAAAATTTCAAACTAAAACTAGGTAACTAACCAAGCACACTTGGGAGAACACACACACACAGTCACACCACAACATCAACAATAACAATAGCAAGGAACACCCAAATGAACATCCCACACTCAAATATATATAGAAAAGTAAAAATAAATGAATAAATAAATAAAAAATCATAGAAAGCAAAGGATGTGTGGTATTCAGGATACAATGCAATTATTCAAAATAACAAAGCAAAGAACATCAGTAAAAACACTTAAACAACAACATTAAAGGACAGAAAAGAAGATGATAAAGTGGAAGAACAATTACAACGGGTCCATGAACAGGATCAGAAGCAATGAACTCCTCAACATCAGAGCTAGACCAGGAAGGGATGGGTTTATCGCGATTGATGAACTTTGAATAGTTGCCCAAAAAAGAAAATCTCTCTGTCCAAAAATCCTTGTAGCCTTCCCAGAAGCCCTGTGTGTTGTTTGCCATCACTACCTTTCACTTGAATCCCTCTGCAATATCCAGTGACCAATCAAATTCAATCCCACACAGAAAATTAATAACTAAACAAATCACGAGCACCCAATTCAATTCCACAACTTTTATCAACCAATTTGAACTTAACTCATAAAAATCAATCAATTACCGGAATATGATTATACTTTACTAACAAAAGTACTAAACATATCATGACGTGCACAGTGCATTCAGTTCAATTCCATTAGCAGTGCTTCCAATAGTACCTTTATCAGGAGATAGCATTGGAAAGTGAATACCCATACCGCATGCAGAACAGAAAGCATTTTAAATAATTGAAATTGTACAGTAAAGTTCAGCATCCTTATAAAAGAAAAAAATAAAAAAAAAAACTAATTTCAGCATCACAGCCACCACAGTGACACAACTTAAATCGAAAGAGAAGGTTCAGGCAAATCAAGTTTCACCAAATAATTCAACAGAAATGTAGATTTAAAGGCAAAAATAATCTGCCACAAATAAGGATAGCACCAAACAGAAGAGAAAAAGGAAAAATAAGTGCGACTGCGACACGTGATCGAGGAACGGTTCTGGTTTGTGCGAGTGTGGACGGGAGAGAAAGAAAGGAAGTGTGGAAGAAGATTAGGGTTTCTAAATAAACCCATCAATTTTCAAATTCTTCCACTAAATTCGAATCCGAATCATTCAGCGAGAAGAGATAGCAGAATCCACTTCAAAGAAACTAAGGAGCAAAACAAATAGTAATGATAATTTTAATGAAATAGATTAGATTGATGGATCAGAGATTCAATAAAGCAAAATCAGAATACCAATTTGAAGAAGAATAGTGTTACCGAAGCAGATGGTGCAGTCGTTTCCGGAAGCAGATATTGTATTTGTCTAGGTTTTGCAGACTAAAATTCACTCATCAATGGCCATGGCTTTTATGCTTTCAGATCTATCATTTCGTCATTTATTTTCTTTTGTTACAAAATTATGTCATAAGTAAATTAATTAATTATTTAAGCTTTCGTCATTTAATTATAAATTAATTTTAATAATAAAATTCGTTCTTTTAACTTACACGTTGATTTTTCTTTAAATAACGTCTTAAAAGAATATTTGTAGCAATCAGACAGGTAGAGGAATTGAAAATAAAATATAAATAAATATAATAGATGATATAATTTTAAAATATAATAAATATTAATGTAGTATTTAATATTTTAAGGTGTATAAATATTATTTCTTTGAAGTCTCTAAGTCAACCATTAGATCATCCTCAAGCCTGAAAAAAAAATAAAAAATTAGTACAGTTGTATCAAAAGCATAATTGAAAATCTCAATTCATTTTTTAATTGATCCATCAAAATTAAGGAAAATATTATAAAAATAAGCGACTTATAAATTAATACATCAAATAAATAAATAAAAAATAAAAAAAAAAACTCTTAAATATAAACACAGCGTCATGATAATAAGAATGTTGCCTTATTAAACTATCATGGTATAAATATTCTCTAGAAAGTTAAACAACAAAAAATAACGTGAAACTCATAATAATTTATAAAATATTATTGTAATTCATATATAATAAAAACAAAATTTAACTAAATAATCCATCAAAACCTTAGACAAATAATCCAAGCAACTGAGTTAAGATTGTGTTGAAATGTGCATAAAATTCAACCTATTTTGACATCTATATAAAAATGTACGACAAGTAATGATATTTCAATATTTCAATTTTCTTAACATTTTTTTTAACATTTTTAATTTCTCTTTTTTTTTAGTTATATTATATATCTATCAAATTTATTATTATTTTTTATATATGTAAATATTTTGTAAGGTGTAGATCAGTATATATCAAATAAATTTGTAAGTAAATAAGAAATATAATATATGATATAATTAATAGAGATAAAAAGTGTAATTAAAATGAAATATTTAGAAAGTTGGTGTGTTAAAAATATGATTGCTATATGTAGAATGAAATAGAGAAAAATAAGTTTGACATCAACGAAGCAGGAAGCTATGGCGCTTTCTTCTGCATTCCAGGAACGGCTCCACGAGATGGATTGCACTCGAATTCAACGTCTTTCTCTACTCCAGGTTCGTTTCAATTCACCTCTTATCAACAAATTCATCTTCAAAATCTCTCTCTCTATATATATAAATCTATTTGCATTTTCTACGTTACCACATTGCAGGCGGAGAAAGAGTTGCAAGGCAACAAGTCACGCGTTTTGGCATCAAAACTGGCAAACATCAGGGCCACGGAACAGAGGTGCAGACTTTTAGATCACAAAATAGCGTCGCAGCATTTCAAGCTTCACGCTCTCAACTCTCAAATCGAAAACCTCGAAGCCAATTATGAATCCCTTTCGCAGCAACTCAGGTAGGTAGGTAGGTAGGTACTCGCATACCTGCGTACTTGTTCAACTCGAATGAATGAATCTCTCTCGTTTAATAAATTCGTTTGATTGGCCTTTTAGGTCGTTGCGAAATGAGGTGGAGGAGCTTCGGGAATTGCGTGACAACAGAGACAGATTTTATGAGGCCAAGAGAATAGAAATGAAGGAGTTCAAGGAAATTGCTGACAAGTTCTTGCTCGAATGTAAACTCCAAGTTCAGAGTCTGAGGAATAGAGTAAACGAGGTAACAACTACTCACACTATATTTGGATTTACGTTCCAAAATTACTTTTCGAGCAAAAGTACTACTATTTTGATACCTAAATGGTAAAATTCCAGTAAATTTGTTCGTCGTCCTACTTGAAGAATGATAAAATAGTTTGTAATAGATATTTATTGTTATTTTTAAATTTAATTATTTATTGTAATTTTGATCTTACAAACATACTCATAAATCAGCATGTTTGGATTGCTATTGGAAATATTGTACAAGCATTCTAATATAACTCTATCCGACAGAAACAAAATAAACTCAGGAGTAAGGTGATATTTAGTTTGAGGGTCTCTTATTTTCATTTTCATTGAAAATACAAAATATATAGACGAAAATGTATTTGATTGATTTTTTTTAAAATAATTTCATGAAAATATTTTTAAAATTGAGTAAAAATAAGAAAAAATATAACTCTGTTTTCACCGTTTGACAGAAAATTAATTTAAAAAAAAAAAATAAAAAAATTCTTCAAATCAAACAAGTCTAAGCTTACAAAAGTATCTTTTGCTCAAACAAACTTTATCCAAACAAGCTTTCAGGATTCCTGCTTTCACATTCATGTTGTTTTTATTAGTGGGATTCGTATTAAAACGCCTCATAACATTTCCAACTATGAACTAAACATGCACTTAGTTACCTATTGTGTACCTTCACAATAAGGTTTTAAAAAACTGGCTTGAGACCATAATTTTAGCTACAATGTCAAGAGTTTTTGAGTGTTCAACGGTCACAAAATGAACACGATTGTGACTGCATTGGCCATGAAATTTCATGCATAATCGAAAACACAATGAAACGGCAATCACGATAGTAATCTAAAACCTTTGTCATTGTTGAGAGTAAATCCCTTTGCTAAGTTTTGGCATAGAATGAGTAAAAATGTGAATCAATTTGGTGGTTGTGAAGTTTATGAATTGACGTGTGCTTTTGGTTTTCAGTTGAGGTCATATTTCATGGAACTTAAGAACAACAATAGGGACACTTACAATTCGGAGATAGCTGCTGGTGAAATGAGGAGGTTGGAACTTCTGGCTGAAAAGGACAATGTGTGTAGAAACATTGATTGTAACCAACAAATAAAGGCACAGTTGCAAAAGCAGCTTCAGAGTATTCTCATGATGCAAACTAAGGATAAGGGATCAGAGTTGAAGAGTAGTAGCTAACTATGCGCTTGAATCTCCCTGCGGGGTATGGGCCTTTCTTTCCCAATTTCTGTTTCTGAGAGAGGCTTAAGTTTGTATTCATTAAAAAACAAAAATTCTGATGAGACATTATCAAGAGAGAAGCAATGCATCTTAGTTTATCTGTGAAGAGAAGTCAAGTAACGAAACTTTGATGAAGGATTGCTAAGATTGTTAATTGTACAGAAACCTTGGCTTATTTGGAAATGTATAGTGCCTACTTTGATTAAGAAATCGACGACACTAAAGGAACGTGGAAATAGGAAGCTAATAGTCGTGTGTTTGGAAACAATTTTGAAGCCAGAATGATGGTGAATTTTCAAAAGCAACTAGTTCTAGCATCTGTATCATTTTTGTTAAATGAGAAACACGTTCACAATTTTTCAACAAATCCTATGAAAGTCACAAAAAGTGAATCCCAACTATTTTCTTTCTTCTCTCTTCTTCGACTCAATTTCTAATGACCCAAACAAAATACAGAGGTATCAATAATTTCTTGTTTTTTTTTCAAATTAAGATACAACAATATCTGCAGCGGTCACAATGTCTTTACGCATCCTATTTTTTTTTCTTATCATACTCTTCAAATTTTTTAATCTATCTTGAAGAGGATGTGGGTCTTATAATTTTTTATTTTATTTATGATGTTAGTTAAACTTTAAAATAAATTTAGCATGTAAAAAATTTAACTTACGGATCTTATAATTCCATAAGCAAAAAAAAATTAACTTGCAAAAAATTTAATTCACAGAAATCTTAAAAATAAAAGTTAACATATGTATTTGATAAATCCTCGAGCAAAAAGTATAGCATTCACACCCCACAACAGATTTGAAAGGTAAAATGGAAAAAATAATGATGAAGAAAAAATGCAACTGAAGGAAAAAGAAAAGTCTTACACCATGATTGAAGCCCAATGTAAAATGGGCCCAATGCAGAGATCACTTTGTTTGAAACTAAAACCAGGTCCCATTGGCAAGGTCCTTAATCTCTCTAGAATCTTCAGTGATAAATGGGGCCGAGGGAACCAAAACCCTAAAAGAAATACTGATAACCCCAAATTACCCCTAAGACCACACACGTGAACGAAATTCCTAGTAACATGTTCTAGCATTTTCCAAACAACATTATAAAACAAACTTCTTTATCCGAGGTTGCCACTCTAATTCCGATTCGGTGAAGAAATGGCGCAAGACTTGACATTGGATTTGGAGGAGCTTCGCCACCTCCATAGCATCGCCAAAAGACCTCGAACCCTCTCTCTACTCTCCTCCGAGATTCGCAACCTTGAAAAGGTTTTCCACTTCTCTTTCTTCATTGCTATTTTCTTCGATTTACTTCTTTCTGTTTATCATTTCCGCTTTGCTTTCTTCTGAATTTTTGTTTTCATTATTGTTGTCTTATTCCTTAGTGTGAAAATTTATGTGATGATTTTGTAGATTTCGTCAGAGGCACCTTCTTCGCAATCTTCACAGATTCCAGCACCGATTTCAACTGGAACTAAGGTGTCACCTTCACCTGCACTCACATATGCCTCACTCGCATCGTTCAGTTGGGATCAGGATAATGACAAAGTTAAGGTAAAGATTTGTATAATTCGTGAGATACTTGTCATCATGGTCTTGAATTGTATATATGAATAGTTATTAGTTGAATGGTATTTTTTGCCTGTGTTAATTATTGGTTTTTCGTTTTGTTTTAAGTTTTAATCAATCGTATCTTTCAAGTTTCAACCAATCATATCGTGTGGTATTTTGTCTATGTCTACCTTGCACCTGGCCTTGTTGTTAACGGGTAGTGTTCATGCTATAGAAAACACCCATTAATGAGTTCTTAAGCCTCTTAAGAACTCGAGAAATCTCAGCTATTTCTTGTGTAGTGAAACCTGGCATGATCAAAGGAAGATCACGCCTATTTATATATACATCCTCTAACAGTCTTGTAACGGTTTCTCTCTTTTTCCATAGGAGGCATGTATGATGCTAATGTCATCTATTCATTGAATATGTCATTTGTTCCCGCCTCTTTCATGTGTGATGAGAGGATAGTGCCGGTAATACCTGGCATTTTCTTCCTACACCTTGTAAATTTCACTTAACACCCTTTATTTAACACATTCCGGAATGTATTAAAGGTTGTGAAAATTATATTCTGGAATGTATTATAGGGTGCAGAGTGAGATTTTTTGGGTGCAGAAATGCCTTAGTCTCGAGTGAGTAAGGTCTATAGTTTCACTAATTTGGGCCTATGGGTATGAGGGACACAAACCCTTTCAGTTGTGTGACTAACCATGTGGTTGGATAGATTAATAACCATAGTTGGCCCATGGTTATTAGTCAGTCTACGAGTACATGTTATCCTTGTCATTATGCTTGACAATTTGGTAACCTTGGCTGGCTAATTATCAAATTGAATTCAGTGTTGTTAAAAGGCGGCACCATTACCATAGCGGAATGACATGGTGTTTTTTTGCCAACCACCATTGGCAATTTGTAAAGGGATGCCCCCTATGGTGTTGCTATAGGCCACAATGGGTGTTTGTATGGCGAAATTTTAGCCTTCTGCCATCTACCATTGATTACATTGATTGAATTACTTGTTTACTTACAGTCAACCACAAATTGCATTAGGGTGTGTTGGATTGGATTTATGTAGAATGTAACCCACGTTGAACTCAAAGCTCGTGTCACATTCACATATCTTTTTTCCATTTTGTGCATTGAAACATGCAATATATCCATTGAACATGGTTTTGACAGATTTCTAGACACACTTATTCTTTTGTCAAAAGGATGAAATTAATCACCTATAAATTGAATTATTTCTGCATGTCACATTATTTGGTGATACTCTTACCATTAGATGATAGGGTGGAGTTTTCCATGAGGCTTTGTTCGAGAATGATGGAATGGAATAAAATCTAGTAGTTGGAAGAAATAGATTTACCGTACCACATTATGTGGAATTTACTATGGAGTAAAATGAGTTTTCATTTTTATTATTTGAGATTTGTGCAAAATGGAAAATAGATTAGGAGATTAGTGAACTATAAAATTGATTTTATTTTATAGTTCTGATAATTAGAGGGAAAGGAAATAGAGTTGTTGAACAAAATTGGATGAAATGTATTTACCCAGTTCCATTTCACTTTAAACAATCACAGTTATTGTTATTCCTTTTTAATTCTCTACTTCCATTCCGTTACATTAGTCTTAACGAATAGCTTAAGCTAGTAGATGCATTCTGTTTGAACAGTGTCAAATTTCTCCTGATGACTGTGGTCCTTTTATTTGTTGAGTCTTTTGACAGATATATGTGTTAATGGAGGGAATTGATGAGAATAAGATTGAATCTGAGTTTAAGCCAACGTCATTTGATGTTAAGTTCCTTGATGTCCAAGGGAAGAACTACCGATGTGCAATTTCGAAATTGCATAAGGAGATCGTACCCGATCAATGTAAGATTTTGGTCAAACCTAAAAGGGCAATAATCACATTGGTGAAGGCTTCCAAAGGAAACTGGCTAGATTTGCACTTCAAAGATGATAAGGTAATAAGATGTTCAGAGTAAAATGACAGTTTCTTTCCCTGTTAATCAACGTGATAAAGTAGTAACTTTTGTGTTGATGTTACAGCTAAAGCCAAATTTGGACAAAGAGAAAGACCCAATGGCAGGAATCATGGACATGATGAAGGTTAGATTCTGTTTTATCTTTATACTTTAATTTTATCCTCGTACTTGTGTACCCTTGGGAGCATTCAATTTAACTTTTACTTTGCATGTACTATATTGTAGAATATGTATGAGGATGGGGATGATGAGATGAAGAAAACAATTGCAAAAGCATGGACCGATGCTAGATCTGGGAAAACAGCTGATCCTTTAAGTAGCTACCGTTGAACAACCAATAGAGGTTCAGATGCAAATTCCTGTTTCTAAAGAATGATTTTGCTCCATTTAATTATCTGATTTTCATATAAAATGAATGCTTGGCCTTAATGGTCATGGCAGTTGTAGAAGATTAGGTGTGCAGTTATTGTTACCAATGTTTACTCAGTCATATAATGACGTGATTTTTGTCTGTGTTTGCTTGAATATTTGCTTGTGTGATTGGTTCTTGTTGCATTTTTTTTTTTTTTTTTTTGATGTTGCTTTAAATTTATGTGCCCGAACTCTCTTGACACTAATATTCGATGTCGCAATAGGCTAAATATTAAACAGAAAATAAGGTATATGCTAACATAACCCTGATGATGTGAACCGATTAATCTGTTAACTTTCCAGAACGATGTTTTGGTAAGGAAATCTAATACCAAAAACGTGAATGTTTCTCTGATGTACATCGTATTTGGACTCCATGCATTGAAAAATATGCACCCTTGATTATATTTATATTCTAAAAAGTAATAAAAATATGTCATGATTATATATATATATATATATATATATATATATATATATATTTGTGTGTGTATGTATATATATAATATGACATTTGTTCATGATAATGGCCTTCATTTCTTTAAATACTTAACCTTGTTGACATTATATAACAGGCAATGAAGTGGTAAGTCCAATTCTTTCCGCACTAGACTAGACCAGATTCTGTTCTGTTTGTCAACTTAACTTTGAGTCAGTTTTTGGCCCTTTTGTAGTTTAAGTTAGACTTTGAGTTCTTTATAGAATTTGTAGAATTTTTAAGTTAGTTGTAAAATGAGACTAAAATGATGGCTATAGCAAAAATTATAGTTAAAATATTAAAACTGTACATGTCTGAAAAATTTGGTTATTAGTGCAATTAAAGCCCAGTAAATCCAATTAATTAAGAATGATTCACTCTAATTGATCAAATTAGATGACTAATTATGTTCCTAGCTCAATTCTCTAAGGGTAGAAATGTCATTTTGCTCCTTTAATTTGATGAGAGATCAAATTAAACTATCTTAGGTATTTAGGAATCTAGTTTTGGGTGTAATTTTTAATAAAAAGATATTTTGTTCAAATACATGAAGTCTCAACTTCAACAGGAAACTTAGTTAACTGCAAAAAGGTTATAAATTTATTTAAGAGGATACTAAAATATTCTCAATTTAAATAATTATAATCCCACTATAATTATTCAAATTAATCATTAAATTAATTTCTTAACATAGAAAAAGAATTAAACTAATTAATTAAAATTAAATTTACAATTTTAAAACAATCACAAATTAAATCCCACCAATATAATTGATCAATTTAAAAGAAGACTACACTGTACATCACAGCACTACAGACGAATAAATAAAAGAACATGAAATACTAAAATTTTGATAATCAAAATTTCTAAGACCTTACAAACTGGGTATAGTCCAAGTACTTTCCCTTGATGTCGTGTGTCAGCATCCAATAGGTTGAGCTTCAACTTATGCTTTTTCCAATAACATTAGGCTCAACTGTTAGTCCAACATAGCTTTTTGTTGTAGTTAGACATAAATGTTCAACACTCTTTTAAATGTGGTTGTGAATGAGAACATTGAGACGATGAGAAAAAACTTAATAGGTATAATTTTTAAAATAAAAAACTCTATGTTATTTTCATGTATATTTATAATAACGTAACCCAAAAATAACAGACTTCCTTATTTTAAAAACTATACCCACCAAATTTTCTCTCTCTTAAGACTTATATATATAACTCAGAGAGAGCGTGGATAGTGAAAATTGTAACTCAGAATAGAGTATTACGTTATGATCTTAAATTGAAAAATATGTTTGATGCGTACGTGGTTTCTCCTATAAATATTTAATGTGTCAAATATCCAATGAATATCGAGTGCATGTATATAATTGATTATATAAACTGAGGTTTACTTTTCATCAAAAGCAATAATTATTTTAGCATTTTTCATCAAATTTTTCCCTTGTTGAATTCAATATGATTTTCATGCAAATTAAAATTGAATTTCAAATTATTCCTCATTTATATTTCTGTTGAATGTAGAAAACTTTAAACATAAATCAAGATTTATATTAAATTTATTTTTATCTAAGTTTAAATTTACAAAATTAAGTTTAACCTCTCGATAACCAAACTTTATTTTATAAGCCATAATAATTCAACCACACACGACATTATCCTTAACATTTTGTATAAATATCTATCAACTATTCATTTAGGTTTATATTGGTTATCGTATTAAAGAAAAAGAGAGCTCAAGTGCTTGCTGCTCAGCCACTAGACATTTGCAATTTTTGTAGGCCACTATTAAGCAATTTTCCATCCGTCAATCATTCATCGGATGAAATGTGTTCACAGATATTTTTTCTTAGGAGAGACTTTCTAAAATAAAAAAGAAAAATATAAATTTATTTATTTAAAATTAATTTTTATAAATTAATTAGAAATTTAAAATTTTTATTTCTTGTTATGAAAATCATTCTTGATACAGAAATGTTTTGCGGAGAAAAATTGTTTTTTCCTTTATATCCTATATATGTTTAACTTTAATTCACAAGTCAATTATAATAAGCCAACCAGTCAACACCCTAGTCAAATCTCTTAACATTTTATATACCGATTAAAGTCATTGACCACTTACAATACGCTATGTTCTGCTTGCTCGTGTTCATGAGTTTTGGTGAAAGGGTTGACGACGTGAAAGTTAGAGATATTGAGCGCGTGCAGAGGAATCTTCTTCTTGGGCTTACAAGATTCAATATACTTAATTTCTGGCCCGCCGTGACGCGGGTTTTGTTGCGGAAACGTTGGGAGGAGTTGCTCAAGTTGCAGAAGGAGAAAGAGGATGTGCTTGTTCCGCTTATAAGAGTGAGGAAGGAGAAGAAAGAGAATCAAGGTAGATCAAACGACGACGTCGCTGTTGTTTCTTATGTTGACTCTTTGTTGGATTTGGAATGGCCTGAGGACAAACGCAAGCTGAGTGAAGAAGAGATCGCGACACTGTGTGGTGAGTTTTTGAATGCGGGTACGGACACCACTTCGACGGCGTTGCAGTGGATCATGGCAAATTTGGTGAATTACCCGCATGTGCAAGAGAGGGTGGTTGAAGAGATTAAGCAAGTATTGGGTGAGAGAGAAGAGAGGGAAGTGAAAGAAGAAGATTTGCAGAAAATGGATTATCTGAAATGTGTTATTTTGGAAGGTTTGAGGCGTCACCCACCTAGTCATTTTGTGTTGCCTCATTCGGTGTCCGAAGATGTCGTATTCAATAACTATTTGGTGCCTAAGGATGGGACCGTCAATTTCATGGTGGCTGAGATGGGGTGGGACCCTCAGGTTTGGGAAGATCCAATGGCGTTTAAGCCAGAGAGGTTTGTAAATGATAAGGAATTTGATATAACTGGGAGTAAAGAGATTAAGATGATGCCTTTTGGTGCTGGAAGAAGGATGTGTCCTGGTTATAATTTAGCTTTGCTTCATTTGGAATACTTTGTGGCTAATTTGGTTTGGAATTTTGAGTGGAAGATTCCTGAAGGTGGAGATGTGGATTTGTCCGAGAAACAAGAGTTCACTGTCGTCATGAAAAATGCATTGCAGGTTCATCTTTCACCTAGGTTCTAGGTTGTCACTCTATTCCCATTTCATTGTTATATAATACATATGCAGAATTAAAAAAAAATATCAATGTATTTAATAATTTTTACTTTTTTTATTGAATAATATTATTTATGATATTTATATTTCTTTTATTTTCATCTTTTCTATGTTTTATGACATGTTAGGTTAGATATCATTAAATCATCTCTGAATAAATTGTTTATGAGTAATAATTTAATAATATATAACTTGGATATACAAGAACAATGGGAATCTTATGAGACAGCGATTTTTACTTACAACTTTACTTTACAGATAGTTATAATACGCAACTAATCAGTTAACTCATTCATAAAATATATATGTATTTTTCTCTCTTCACGTATACATATATGTATTTTTCTCTTCACATTTTATAAATAGTTGTTTGGTTGTTTACGTATTTCAGTTGTTTACTAAATATTTTTCTTTTAATAGGACGGTATGCAATATGGATGTTTTCGTTTTCCCTTAGTGGACTTATAATAAGAAAAATAGTTAAAAAATTTATTTATTCAGAAATTAAAATTAATTTTTTGTTTACTATTTTGTATGAAGTTTTATGTTTTTTTAAAGAGTTAAAATAATAAATTTATATAAATTAATTTCATTTTTTTTATTTTCTTTTCCTGAAAATTTTTGCAGGGAATTTTATTTAAATTTGTGCTAAAGTCATTCAAGGTTGGACCATTCGTGATTAATTGTTGCCCTATGGTTTGTTCTTCAGTAAACTTGAACTTGTTTTGGCCAGAACCTGAATTTATATGTATACTAATCTATTTTAAAGAAACTTGGTTCCATATTAGTATTAACCTATTTTATAGATTTTGACTTATTTCTATAATGTTATTAAACAATCAAGTTAGAGATTTGTTATAAAAATATAAGGATACGAAATATCGTAGATTATGCACATTTCACTGTCAATTCAAGAAGATTGTAAGAGATGTAAAATAACCTACAACTTATTAGTTATAAAAGGTAAAATTTATTTAGTATAGATAAATTCTAACACTTTTGTGACATTTTCATAAGTGCTCCGACAAACTTGGACTCAATGACTTTTAGAGCGAAATTTGATGGATTTACTAAGCTTAGGAAAGCTGAGTTTGAGAGAGGAACGAAAAGCTAAATCGTAAAATAAGTTTGTAATAAAATAATTAGGATATTTGAAAAGGTGTAAGAAAATATTTATATTTATTGGGTAATGACAGAACTAGGAACCGGAAAGGTTCAATACACCAAATTTTATATAGGTAAGATATCGTTTGATATGGATTTAAACTTCATTGATTTGCTTTTAGATTTTTTGTAAAAGGTCTTTCTATTGTGCATGTTTTTATAAATTATTGTGACATTCTTTTATTTCTTTAGTGTGACTTTGATTGTATTCAAACAATCCTTCTCAAACACTGGATCATGGTTCTGCACTTCCCTTATGAGTATCTAAAGTAGCCAATAGAGTCTCTATCCTCTTGACATCATTGTCACTTACCGTGAAACCCATGAATCCTTATTACCCCACCATGACCAATACTTGTGTGAGCCAATCCACGAGTATTCACTACCGTCATGACAATCTTAACCATTGTCACCAACACGCTCTAGTTCATATGTCATCATTTTGATAGCTCACATCAACAACACTTATCTAATCCACCAAACACGATGTCAACACTTCTCACTGCTACTAAGGCTTTCGACACAAGGGATCCCAAGGTCTACTTGACCTTCACCTAGATCCACCTCCGTCATGGCGTCACTTATCCAAGCACACCACTATCAGCTTTGATAATCTTCCTTCCTGTTTTCTTTCCCATCCCCACAGACAGTGCTACATGTTGGGCGTAGAGGAAAAATGAAGAGAAACAACCAAGAATGAGTACAAGAATAATAAACTAGAGGAAGAGAGAACAAAGAAGGTGAAATGTGATAAGAGTGAAAAAAGTACTTTTTCTGATATTTCTCAAAAAAAGATACAAGCGACGTGCACTCATATGCACCCACACACTAGAAACTGTTACAAAGGTCTACATATATAGTATTTATAGTTGTAAGTACCAAACGATATTACGCCTACACTATATACTATCAGGCTCACACTTTGTCTAATATCCTCAACCTTCATCCAATGACCCATATACCACATCATATTATACCATTAGATGATACCTCTCAGGTGATATATTGAGTCACGCTTCAACACTCTTTATCTTGACTCTGTATGTCCATCATCAAGACTATAATAGTTTCTTATGCTTGTCTCTTCTCACTGTTCAACCCTTTACAACTCCCTCAAACGAAGTTAATCAAATCCAAGCAGCTCTCAAACTTGCATCTTGGAAGAGATTTGGTTAACCTATCAATAAGATTGTCTTCAGATGCAATCTTCACAAACCTCACTACCCTTATTTCAACCACTTCTCTTATAAAGTGAAGCTTCATATCAAAGTGTTTGGTCTTTTCATGATACATTTGTTGATTAGCCAAGTGAATAACACTTTAACTATCATGACGAATCTGAACATACTCTTGTTCAATCACCAAGTCATTCAACATAACCTTTAACCACAACGTTTCCTTCGTTCTTTCCATTAATGCATTGTACTCTTAATCACATAGTGTCTATAGTGTTTAGACAACTAGTTCTTTTTCTAAGTTTGACAAACGTGATCTAAATTGCTCATAAAACATTTATAAAACAATGAAATTACATTAATTGTTGGACGCAGATGGTTATTCAAGAGGAAAAAGAGTATTGAAGGAGTTGAAAATACAAGATTCAAGGTGAGGCTTGTGGCTCGTGTGTTCACTAAAAAGGGTGTTGATTTCTTTGACTCATGAGTTAATTGGTGTCTTGTATGAGTTGAGTGTTGTCTTGCACGAGATGGTGTGGTTGAGACTTAGGTTGTGGCTTCTAGAGTCTTATCCTACACGAGTGAGTGATATCTTGCACAAGATGAAGTGACAAAGACTTTGGTGACTTTTCTGGAGCGTTGTTTCATGCATGATGTAGTGGCAAAGGTTCTAATTCACTCCTTTTTCTCCATTACTTGAATCTTAAAACACTTGTACACGCGTCAACGCATCCTGAACATAACAGCCATATAATTCATCCAAAACAAACTAATCCTAGTCTAACTTGTCCTAATTTAAATGAACTACTACCCAATTACATGCAATAATAACTCTCATTGGAAAGTTAACAATATCTCTTCTCACGCTTTCAGTGATAAAGATAATGATGGGTGCTCAAACTCTTAATCATGACTCCTTTAGTTCTAGCTTTCCCACTTAAGCTCTCTTTTAACTCACGGTGGCACAGAGAAAGGAGAAAGAATGGTTTTCATGCAAAGCAAAAAGAGAAAACACAGTTTTGTAAAAGAGAATAAAGAAGACATGGAGGTTCCAATTTGAAGAAGTTAGAGGACTTTCAACTTAAGTTGGCTACCAACTTAACTCGCCATGGGTACAAATGTTATTTTTTTCCTTTAATTTGATAATAGATCAAATTAAACTAACTCAACCCTGAGTTTGGATGATGTAATTGATTGGAGTAATTCATTTATTTTGAGGAATTGAATTACTGTCAATTCAACTGCCTTATTTGGATAAAGCATTTTAAAGAATTTAAAATGATGTCAAGAAATTTCAAATTCCATGTAAGTCATTTCACGATTCTCTCTCTCAACTCTTCAGTTCCTCACACATTTTCTAATAATTTAAAATGATTTCACGGTTATCAAGTTACGTAATTATTTATTTCTAATAAATTTTAAAATTATTGCGAGACTACGCAATTCAAAATTTTTAATTAAGTTACATTTAATTATTTATTATGTTTTTAATTATTTAATATTAAAAAATTAATTATTAAATATTTTAAAACATTAAAATTCATCATGTAACATTAAAATTATTTTGAATATTTAAGTATTTAAAAATGATTAATATTTATTTTTATTTATTATTAAAAATTTAATTTTTAAATAAATATTAGAAAATGAAAATTTGAATTTCTTGAAAATTGAATTGTTTTATCCAAAAAAGAAATTAAAATACAAGAAATTGAATTAATTTATCTAAATAAGATGAATACAAAATGAAAGGAATTTAAATCAAGACAATTGAAATGTTAAATATTTAAATTTTTTGAAAATTTTGAAATTGAATAAAATGTTTAGTGATCTAATTATGAGTGTAATTTTTAATAAAAAGGATATTTTGTTAAAATATTAGTGAAGTCTCAACATTAATTGGTAACTTTATCAGCTCCAAAAAAATATTAATTTAACTACGAGAATACTAAAATGTTCCCAATTTAAATAATTGTAATCTATGAAATTAATTTCCTAGTGTTGAAAAAAAATTAAATCAATTAATTAAAATTAAATTTACAATTTTAAAAAAATCACAAATTAAATTTCACATACTCAATTAATTAATTTATCACGAGACTGCACCACACAACATAACACTACGGACAAACATAAAATACTAAAATTTTAATAACCGAAATTTCAAGATATTACAAAATTATGTATTGTACAAATACTTTCTCTTATCTAATGTTCAGTAACGTTTTATACTGATGTTGTGCGTCTAGCATCAAATAGGTTAAGCTTCAAGTGATAATTTTTCCAACAACATTAAGCTCAATTGTGAGTTTATCATAACTCTTTTGTTTTAGTGAGGCATAAATTTTCAATACTCTCCTGTCTGGTGTTGTGAATGAGAAGCTTAAAAGAAAGAGAAAAAATTTAATAAGTATAGTTTTAAAATAAGAAACTATATATTATTTTTGTATACATTGTAATGAAAATAACGTAGAGTTCCTTATTTTAAAAATTATACCTATTATGTTTTCTAATAAATATTTCAAATAAGAAAATTTTTAAAATAAGAACTTCAACTGCGTAAGCGATGACTTCAACTGAGGCTTTAATGACTGTGTTTTGTTTGATATGCGGTTATTTGTTTTTTATTTTCATTCATTAATGTTAATTATCCATAATTATTGATTTTTCTTTTAAGTGAAAAGGTTTAAATTTAAAATGTTTCCATCGTTTTAACTTTCTTATCATTTAATCATATCTTTTATTCTCTAAACAATAAAAGATAATTTTTAAAAAACAAAAACATGAAACAAAGACAATCACAATTTTAAAAATGTAAATTTATGTTTAATATTTTCATACCTTTTATAATATTTTCATACCTTATATATTGTACTAAAGGATATTGTTTTTTGTTCTTTCTTGATAAATCATCTACTTTTATACTAGTGGTCATTAAATATTTATGTACAAATCATACTTGATTAATATAGTTTTTTCTCAATTTATTATATATTTCATTTACTCAGGAAAAATATATTAATTTTTTTATATATATTATACATTTGAAAAATCAAATTTTAAATCATAATTTTTCAAATCAACCGCTGTTTTTAAATAGAAAACAAAGATAAGCTGTCTATTGTCGCTGTTAATTCATCTTTATTTAAATTATAAAAGATATTAAAAAAAACATTAAATTTATTTATCTGCATAAATACCCTCTTGCGACGAAAGTTTATTTTACTAAATACAAGAATTTAGCATAAATAACGTTGAAAAAATTGAACTACAAATTTAATCACAAGAACAAAATTAGTTCAAATGAAAACTGAATCATACCTTCTCCTCTTTTGAAACCATGCTTGTTGTTGAGCTTGTTGACTCAACAAGCTCCAGTAATAAAATTGGAACTAAATAAATGAAATTTCACTCAAATTCATTCTAAAACAGTACATAACACTAAATTAAGACCTAAAATGACCTTTTGTTGTTCCAGTGAACTGGTTGACTATTGCAAACGATCATAATCACACTGCAATGGTTCAACAGCAGATATTTATAAACATTAAATAAGTTAAAAATTTAAAAGGTCTAAAGGCAAAATGCAGATTAAAAATTAAAATACTTCCTCGAAGGAGTAATACGCGGTAGTTGAAATCGTACGTTTTTTTTGAACAACTTCTTTACATTCTTTACGTTGAGTTGTTCAAAAGCTCACCGACTTTGTACAAACAAACCTATTTTCATATTTATCTTAGGAATGGACCCTTTTGCATAATTTTTTGTCGGAAACAAATCCTTATATCAAAATCGCAAGAAAAAGAGAGATCAAGTGCTTGCTGCTCGGCAACTTGTCCTTAATCATACACTAGACATTTGCAGATTTTTGTTGGCCACTATTAAGCAATTTACCATCCGTCAATCATTCATAGGATGAAATGTGTTCACAGATATTTTTCCTTAGGAGAGACGTTTTAAAATAAAAAAGAAAAATATAAATTTATTTATTTAAAATTCATTTTTATAAATTAATTATAAATTATAAATTTTTATTTCTTGTTATAAAAATCATTCTTGATACAGAATTGTTATGTCGAAGATAAAATGTTTTTTCCTTTATATTCTATATCAGTTTTACTTCTGAATTGACTGGTTGGTTGTATCAGTATAGCATTTATCTAGCGGAAATTTTTCATCTGTACAGAGATCTTTCACTTATTCTTTTGTTGGTTTAACTTTACCAGAAAGCTGAGAAGTGAGAAGAAGTGGGAGAGATAGAAGATGGAAGCGTGGTTCATAATATTTGTCTCTGTGTGTGTCTGCGTTCTCATGAGAGCAATCTTGTCTTCACTTCAAACCAAAACAATAAGTTTACCACCAGGCCCGTCACACATCCCAATCATCACAAACATTCAATGGTTAACGAAATCCTTCTCAGACCTCGAACAAATTTTCCGAAACCTCCACGCCAAATACGGTCCAATCGTTACTCTCCGCATAGGCTCTAGCCCCGCAATCTTCATACGCGACCGCACCCTCGCCCACACCGCCCTCATCCTAAACGGTGCAGTTTTCTCCGACCGCCCCAAAATCATCACCAGCAACCAACGCAACATCAGCTCCGCCTCCTACGGCGCCACGTGGCGCACCATTCGCCGCAACCTCACGTCCGAGATTCTCCATCACTCGCGCGTTAAATCCTTCTCCGCTATCCGCAAGTGGGTCCTCCACACTCTCCTCGTACGCCTCAAATCTGAATGCCAAACCAACAATTCGATTAAAATAGTTGACCACTTCCAATACGCTATGTTCTGCTTGCTCGTGTTCATGTGTTTCGGTGAAAGGGTCGACGATGTGAAAGTTAGAGATATCAAGCGCGTGCAGAGGAAACTCCTTCTGGGGTTTACAAGATTCAATATACTTAATTTCTGGCCCGCGGTGACTCGGGTTTTATTCCGGAAACGGTGGCAGGAGTTGATCAGGTTTCGGAAGGAACAAGACGATGTGCTTGTTCCACTTATAAGAGCGAGGAAGGAGAAGAAAGAGAATGACGGTAGATTAAACGACGACGTCGTTGTTGTTTCTTATGTTGACACTTTGTTAGATTTGGAGTGGCCTGAGGACAAACGCAAGCTGAGTGAAGAGGAGATTGTGACACTGTGTAGTGAGTTTTTGAATGCGGGTACGGACACCACTTCGACGGCGTTGCAGTGGATCATGGCGAATCTGGTAAAATACCCGCATGTGCAAGAGAGGGTGGTTGAAGAGATTAAGCAAGTATTGGGTGAGAGAGAAGAGAGGGAAGTGAAAGAAGAAGATTTGCAGAAAATGGATTACCTGAAATGTGTTATTTTGGAAGGTTTGAGGCGTCACCCACCTAGTCATTTTGTGTTGCCTCATTCGGTGTCCGAAGATGTCGTATTCAATAACTATTTGGTGCCTAAGGATGGGACCGTCAATTTCATGGTGGCTGAGATGGGGTGGGACCCTCAGGTTTGGGAAGATCCAATGGCGTTTAAGCCAGAGAGGTTTGTAAATGATAAGGAATTTGATATAACTGGGAGTAAAGAGATTAAGATGATGCCTTTTGGTGCTGGAAGAAGGATGTGTCCTGGTTATAATTTAGCTTTGCTTCATTTGGAATACTTTGTGGCTAATTTGGTTTGGAATTTTGAGTGGAAGATTCCTGAAGGTGGAGATGTGGATTTGTCCGAGAAACAAGAGTTCACTGTCGTCATGAAAAATGCATTGCATGTCCATCTTTCTCCTAGGATCTAGTCTCTATCAGTCGGTACTCATCCTATTTCTGTAATAAATTGTTATGAATGATAGGTCTGAAAATAATTTAAAATATCATTTGGAACCGGTAGACAACTGGGTAGCGATGGGTTTCACTCTACCGCAGCAAAATAGATTATGGGCATTTCACTGTGAACTCAGGAAGACTGTGAGAGATGTAAAATTGTTACTCTATTCAAATTTCATTGTAATGTAATGGATATGTAGAATTTCCTAAATATCAATGTATTTAATAATTTTTATGTCTTTTCTATTGAACAGTATTATTTTTTGTATTTATATCTCTTTTCTTTCCATTTCTTCCTCTGCGTGATAACTTTAATACGGAATAAACTATTAGTCAACTAAGAAAAAAAAAACAAAGATATAAATTGACTGCTTACTAGAGCGTTACCAAACATTTCTACATGTTTTATTATAAGTTAGGTTTGTTATCAATAAATCATCTTTCAATATTTATAAATAACATTGAGGAGAATAATTTAATAATATATAACTTGGATACAGCACACAATTCGGTCTTCCCAGGGGTTTATACTAGGGCGTTCGGGATGTTTTTATCCTGAAATGGATTTTTTAAAAAACTAATTGAAAAAATAAATGTATTTATTTAAAAGTTAAATTTAATTTTATATTAGTTATTCAACATGAAATTTTGTATCTTTTAAAAGAGTTAAAAGAATAAATTTATATAAATTAATTAATAAAACAATTAATTTTAATTTTAATAAAAAAATTACTTTTTCTTTTTATTTTATCTTTGAAAAAAGATGTGAAAACTTGTATTAAAGTCATTCAAGGTTGGACCATTAGTCTTTCAATCCTTTGCCTAATCATTCATTCCTCAACAAGCTTGTCCTAACCAAAATAACCCAGAAACCCAGTTCTATATTGATGCTAATCAATCTATTTCAAAATATCAAGATCCATATTAATACTAACTTATTTCAAAGATCTTAACTTACTTGTGTGATGATATTAAAGAATTAAGTTAGGAATCTCTACGAGAAATTGAAGGATACACAAGATCCTAAATTATGTATATTTCACTACCAATTCAAAAAATTGTGAGAGACCAGTAAAGATAAAAGGGTTGAATTATGTGTAAAATAATTTTTTAAGTTTTAGGAATAGGGTGGAGTTTTCCATGAGGCTTTGTTCGAGAATGATGGAATGGAATAAAATTTAGTAGTTGGAAGAAATAGATTTACCGTACCACATTATGTGGAATTTACTAGAGTATAATGAATTTTCATTTTTATTATAAAAATTTCACAATTATAAATATTATCGTCATTAAAACTAAAACAAATAGTAATTAATAAAAATTAATTTCTACATTAATAAAAGTTATTTTCAAAAATTAATAAAATTTAAATTAAAAAAAATTAAATAATTATTAAGAATATATAATTAATTATATTATCTTCACTTTATTGACATGTCACATAATACATTTATTTTTATTGGTTCATGTATCATGACCTTTTGACTCTAACTAATATTAAATAGACGTCTTAACTTATGGCTTCTAATTCATAGAAGTGCCTTCTAACAAAATAATGTCATAATTATAATAAATTTAAAATCAGTTATTTTTTTATAATTTTTATTTAAAATAAAAGCAGTTTAATTTTTTACCCGGCACATGCAATAACTGACACTAAAAGCAAAGTACAGTAAATCCAACCTAAGTTGTATGTTCTAAAACTAATTACTAATAGCACCTAAAAATATTTGTATTTTAATTCAGAAATTAAAATTGCACAGAAAGAGAGTGAGAGCGACACATAGGTTTCCACGAAAAGGGAGAGGAATTACTAATCTAGACACCAATTCGGATGGAATTGAATAACAACCGGTGGTGTGAGAACTAAGTAACAATAACAACGATCAACTGTAAGAAGACTCGTGATATTTTAACATCAACTGCCTAAGCGATGACTTCAACTGAGACTTTGATGACTGTCTTTTGTTTCACATTTGGTTATTTATTTTTTATTTTCATTCATAGATATTAATTATCCATAATTTTATTGATTTTTCTTTTAAGTGAAAGGGTTTTAGTTTAAAAAGTTTCCATCGTTTTAACTCTCTTAAATGATGCGGGTATGGAATTTTGAAAAATTTAAGAAACGGATACATTAACAGAAAAGTTAATATATATATATATATATATATATATATATATATATATATATATATATATATATATATATATAACTCAGAGAGAGCGTGGATAGTGAAAATTGTAACTCAGAATAGAGTATTACGTTATGATCTTAAATTGAAAAATATGTTTGATTCGTACGTGGTTTCTCCTATAAATATTTAATGTGTCAAATATCCAATGAATATCGAGTGCATGTGTATTATTGATTATATAAACTGAGGTTTACTTTTCATCAAAAGCAATAATTATTTTAGCATTTTTCATCAAATTTTTCCCTTGTTGAATTCAATATGATTTTCATGCAAATTAAAATTGAATTTCAAATTATTCCTCATTTATATTTCTGTTGAATGTAGAAAACTTTAAACATAAATCAAATTTTATATTAAATTTATTTTTATTTAAATTTAAATTTACAAAATTAAGTTTAACCGAACGTTATTTTTTTGGTTAATCATACTTTATTTTATGATCCGTAATATTTCAAACACACACGACATTATCCTTAACATTTTGTATAAATTTCTATCAACTGTACATTTAGGTTTATATGATTATCGTATTAAACAAAAATGAGTTTTTCACATATACGTGTCTTTTTTACAAAAATTTTATGCATATGGGTTTATTGTCAAATTAATTATCGGATGGGTCTGTTTAGGCCAAAGTCCTTTGAAAACTAAACGATTTTAAGGAGTTGAAGTCGTTCAGGGATTCAATGATTTCATTGGATTTAGTCTCGTTCGGATGTAGAACTACTTAGTGGATGTGGGCCATAGAAGTTGTTCGAACTGTGAACAATTTTATTGGGCCTGACACAAATGATGTCGTTGAAAAAGTGAACGACTCTAATGTGGATTTATTGAAGTCGTTTAAATAATGAACTACTTCAGCAGTTGTTTGCAGTGCAAACGACTTCATAGCCCAACCAAGTCCCTTCTCGTTTGTACCACAAACGACTTCAATATATTGTATATATATTCCCTCACCCCTCAGACTTTACAACAGCTTGTGAGTAAATTTTAGAAATTTTTTTCAATATTTCTTTTGTGCTTTTTGTTTCTATTTTGTTGAAATAAATTGTTTACGCATTATTTTTTTTGTAGGAATTATTTGAAAGTTTGTTAAATAGAATAATATTGACGTTAATTTCGTTATTTGGTAAGTATAATTTCAGTGATAATTAATTTATTGATAGTATACAATTTATGTTGTATGATATTGATTGATGTTTTATTTTATTTGTAGATTAATTAAAAAGAGATGATGTCAACAATAATTATGGTTGTTTACATCAACGGTAATATTATAGATGGTGACGAAGGAATAATGTTTGAAGGGTCTCGTAGGATTCTGCAAATTTAAAGAAATATTAGTTTTAAATGGTTAAAAAAATTGATCCATAATACATTAAAGATACATTCTAATTAAGTTATCGAATCTATTTCTACTAGATATTTTATAAATAATAAATATGCAGCATTGTCAATAACTAACATGAATGAGCGATGTTCAACTTATGATTAATAATTTTGAAACTAAAGACATGGGTCATATAGAAATTTGTGTTGAAATATTTATTGCAAATGGCTCATCTAATGTTAATGGTTCATTTGACACCAATATTGTTAGTCATTACGAAGCAGAATGTACGAGATTAAATAGTAGTGACAACAATGATGAAGATTATGAGATATCATATTCGTATGATTTGTCAGACGAATCAGACTCAGTGGTGTCAGCTTTCAAAACTCTGTGCTTCTTCTTTCTTTCCCTTTTAGGAGTTTCCTCCTTTGGCATGGTGTTGACAGCCTGAAGAGCTATGGGCTCTTGAACTTTGATCTTGTCTCTTTTACACAGAAGTACCTCATGTACTCTCAAGGCTCCTATTAACTTATCAAGAGTTAATGTCTTCATATCACGCCCAACTGAGATGGCAGTAGACATAGCTTCCCATGGAAGAGGAAGACTATCCAATATCTTCATGTTGTTCTGGGCCTTGGTGAATGTAATGTCCAGCGTAGTGAGTCCATTCAATATTGTTTGGAATCTTCCAAACATCATGTCAATGGATTCTCCTTTCTTCATTGAGAACATCTCATATTCTCTTTGAAGAGTGACAGTTTTTCTCATACGCACATCCTCAGTTACTTCATACAAAATCTTGAAGGCATCCCAAAGCTCTTTAGCGGTTTTTGTAGGCATAGAATCTGTTGTATTCTGTCCTTGATAATGCACACATGATGACATATCTGACTTTGTTGTTGAGTTCCATAAGCGAGTATTCTTCATTTCCCCATTCAACCTCAGGTTTGACAATAGGGATATTTCCTTGAGTTATAATGTTCCATAGTCTGTACTGGGTGGATTTGATGTACATCTCCATCCGATCAACCCAGTAAGGATAGTCATCACCAGAGAACGCTGGCGGCTTGTTCATGGATGACCCTCCAGACAAGAACGAAGGTCCTTATGACTCCATTCTGGATCTTTTCCTCTAGCAGCTGTAAAACGCTCAACCCTTAGAGGCTGAGCTCTGATACCAAACTGTAAAAGATAGAACACAAGAAGGGGGGTTGAATTGTGTTACTTAAAAAAAAATTCCTTTCATGTGTGAGTTTAAAGGTGTTCAGACAAAACAATCTTAATTTTCAAAAGTTGATTTTAATGAACAGACGTTATAGTTTGATTATCCTTGTTAATCAAACACTTAAGAAAATAAATGTACAAGTATTTTTATACTGGTTCATCTATTCAAGACTACGTCCAGTTACCCAGTAATAACTGAGTTTTCACTACAAACCGTAAAAGGGTTACAAGTATTATTTGCGCCCAGCCACTTCTGGCTATTACACGATATTCTTTGAACACAGCCTTCGCAGGCTAAACAACTTGGGTATTCTTTGAACAACCAACCTCCTCAGGCTAAAACACCACACAAGTTGATTTGAAAGAGTTTTCTAAAAAGAAAGTTTCCTCTTCACAGAGACGGTTTTACAATAGAGAGCAGAAGTAACAGTCAGCGAATTTACAGTAGTTTGAATACTTTGTTAGATCAAGATGATTAACATATTTAAAGTTTTGATTATTACAAGACAGACAGAACTTTCCCAGACTGAACATTAACAAGCAAGTCAGACGAAACAAGTATAGACGGAAGATGACCCCTTAAAGTTGAAGTCATTCGTCTGTCTCAAGTCAAGTCATCAGACGATAGGATAAGACGAAATCTCTTAGACTAAAGAAGTTTATCGTTTGCCCAAGAAGTGAAGCAAAGTATGAGTTACTCGCGCCAAGATTTCAAATCTTAAAAAGTACTCATTAGAAGCATCCAAGATCAGTATGGGGATTCGCGCTTACAGATGCAACTCGAAAAGGTCTTCACCTTTTTGTCAAAGTCTTTATACATGTCAGAAAAAGTACTGCGCACGCTATCTAAATCCGTTGCACACGACATCAATCACTCAAGTACTATCTGACATCTTTTGGAAGCTCTCGAGGAAAATGTTCAACGACATTCTTCTGTGTCTAACAAATATCTGAAGACGTTGCCTATTTAAAGACTTCGCTTCTTCAAAGTTCAGTTGGCGAACATGCATTTAGTATTCAATCTACTGTGATTTCGCTCACTGTATCTTTTGCACTTCATTGTAAAACCCTCTCTGCGAAGAGGAAACTTTCTTTTCAAAGAACTCTTTCAAATCCACCTGAGTGGTGTTTTAGCCTGATGAGGCTGGTTGTTCAAAGAATACCCAAGTTGTTTAGCCTGCGAAGGCTGTGTTCAAAGAATATCGTGTAACAGCCAGAAGTGGCTAGGCGCAAATAATACTTGTAACCATTTCACGGTTTGTAGTGAAAACTCAGTGGTTGCTGGGTAACTGGACGTAGTCTTGTATAGACGAACTAGTATAAAAATACTTGTGTATTTATCTTCTTAAGTGTTTGACTAACGGGGATAATCAAACTATAACGTCTGTTCATTAAAATCAATCTTTGAAAGATTAAGACTGTTTCGTCTGAACCCCTTTAAACTCATAGACGAAAGGAACATTTTTTTAAAGTAACACAATTCAACCCCCCTTCTTGTGTTCTATCTTTTACATACTTGAAGCGTGTTCGCCAATTGAACTTTGAAGAAGCGAAGTATTTAAATAGGCAAAGTCATCAAATATCCGTTAGACACAGAAGAATGTCGTTGAGCATTTTCTAAGTGAAGTCCAAAAAGGTGTTAGAGAGTACTTGAGTGATTGATGGTGTGTGCAGCGGATTTAGGTAGCGTGCACAGTACTTTTTCTGACTTGTACAGAGACTTTGACAAAAAGGTGAGGACCTTTTCGAGTTGCATATGTAAGTGCGAATCTCCATCTTGATCTTGGATGCTTCTAATGAGTACTTCTTAAGATTTGAAATCTTGGCTCGAGTGACTCATATTTTGCTTCACTTCTTTGACAGACGATGAACTTCTTCAGTCTTAAGAGTTTTCGTCTTAGCCTATCGTCTGATGACTTGACTTGAGACAAACGAATGACTTCAACTTTGAGGGGTCATCTTCCGTCTGTGCTTGTTGCGTCTGATTTTGCTTGTTGATGTTCCGTCTGGAAATGTTTCGTCTGTCTTATAATAATCAAAACTTTAGAGATGTTAATCATCTTGATCTAACATACGTAGATTCATCATCTGAGGGTGAAAATTTCAAAGGAAATTTAACTGAATAAAATGATAATGAAAGTAACGATGGGAATTGTAGTTTAAGTGTAACTGTTCAACCAATTTCTGTTGCTCAAACAGAAGCAAATTAGTTTGAATTTAGTTTATTTTTAGTTGATGAAAAACACTATACACAAAATTTAATTAGTATGCAGGTGGAAGCCAACAATCGTTTTGGCAAAATACACCTCATTATACAAATATTAATTGGGATCACCTAGATCAAGAAGAGTTGTGAGGAGTAAGTGTTCTTGTAGTTGTGAACTTGGGTAGGAACTTTATGTTGGTTTGGAGTTTGACAATAAGAAAGGTATGCAAGATGCACTAAAACACTATCTGATGAATATTCATCAAACCGTCAAAGTGATGGAATCCAAATCAAACAAATATATAGTGCATTGTGTCAATCATAGCGTTGATTTGCCTTGTTCATTTTATCTACGAGCAATTCAATCAAAGCGGTCAAATAGATGGAAAATAACTCAATGTGGAGGACCATATACTTGTCTAAATGCAAGTTTAACCTAAGATCACATCAATCTTTATTCAGATTTGATCTGTTCATGCATTTTAGGTACAATATTATATTTTTTTCTACTAACTTAATTTATTGTCTATTAATTAAACAATAGTGTCCGATAGAAAACTTAGTCATCTTGTTTTACATGAATGGTTAGAGAAGATCCTTTGATCAAAATTTCATTGGTACAAGAGAGAGTCGCAAGCGTTTTTAACTATAAAATATAGTACAAGAAGGCATGGTTAGGCAAACAGAAAGCAATGACCATGATTTACAGTGATTGGGCGTTTTCAAGTATAAAATATCGTATAGGAAGACATGGTTAGGCAAACAGAAAACAATGACCATGATTTACGATGATTGGGCAGAGCCATATGCTCAACTTCTTGTGTGGCTGAACTACATGCAAATGCACTTTCCAGTTTCTCATTATCGAATTTGGGATGAAGATTACGTTGTTGGTAATAGAAGAAGTTCCGAATTCAGACAATTTCATCGGGTCTTCTGATGTTACAAGCAATGTGCGGATGCTTTTGACTTTTGTAAACTAATGATACAAGTAGACCGGGCACATTTGTACGGAAGATATCGAGGTACGTTGGTAATCACAACAACACAAGATGACAATGGAAGCATCTTACCAATTACTTTTGTTGTTGTTGAAGGGGAAACTCAATTAGCTTTGTCTTGGTTTCTTTCCAAATTGTTTTTACATGTGACTGAAAAGTCAGAGATTTGTCTAATCTTTGATAGACATCGGAGCATCAAAGCAACGGTTGATAATGAAGCTATAGGATGGAGTCGACCGCAAGTGTATCACGTTTACTGCATTCAACACACTGCCTCAAATTTTAATCATAAGTTTAAGAACCACAACCAAAAAAGCATGCTGGTTAAGTTAGGTAATATCTGCATTATTTACGTTGTTAATATGTGCATCTCTTAGCTCAAATTTTCCCTTCGTCCGCTAATATTTGCATTGTTTGTTTGTGTAGGTTATACTCCATACAAACATATATTTGACAGGAATCTTGACAAGTTTTGCGAACTAAGTCCTACTATTGCAACTTGGATTCAAGGAATTTCGAAAGAAAAATGGACTATGGCCTACGATTATCAGGGACATCGATATGAACATATGACCACCAATCTTTCAGAATGTGTTAATAAAGTCTTTAAAGGGGTGAGAAATCTTCCAATTACGACACTTGTAAAGGTGACTTACAGTCGATGTTGAGAGTATTTTGTGGAAAGGGTTCAACGTGCCCAACAAGAATTAATGGACAGTCAAGTATACTGTTCAAAAGTTATGGTTGCAATTCGGAAAAATCAAAATGAAACATGTTCACACATTATACGTGTCTACGATATTCAACAAACAAGATTTGAAGTTAAATAAGCTTTTAATACAAGGACACAAAGAGGAAGACACAAGTGGACATTATTACTTAATGAACAATATTGTCAATGTGGTCGTTTCACCACTTTTCACTATCCGTGTTAGAACATCATAGCTGTTTGTGGATACGTCTCACTTGATTTCTTTCAGTATATTGATAATGTATATAAGAATGAATATATTTTAATGACGTATTCAACTGAATGGTGGTCGTTGGGCAACGAGGACACATCTCTACCTGTGGAGTAAAATTGGAAGCTAATCTTAGATCCATCAACGATTCGTGGTAAAGGATGTCCTAAATCCACTAGAATAAGGAATGAAATAGACTGGGTTGAACCATCTCAAAGCAGGCAAAAATGTCGATTATATGGTCAAGAAGGTCGTAATAGAATACTATGTCCTTTGAATAATCAACATCCCAAAATTAAAATGTTTTTGTATCATCAAATATTTATGAATATCTATTCTGATTCATGTTGATGTTATATTTAACGCATTAATTGATTTAACAAGAGCTAAAATAAAATACCAAAATATAGATAACATAAAAGCGTCTCATAAGTTAACATACAAAAAAAAAGAAAGAAACTAAGTCTAAATCAAACTACATATACATATGAAATAGAATCTAATGATGATGATGACCATGTCTAGGATCAGTGTCACATGGACGATCCCATCTCCGTGCATGTTTGTCTGGATTATGTCGCGGCGGACGTGGTGCCTTACTGTTGGCTGCCTTGTCAAACTCAGGTCCCAAATCACCAGTTAAAAGCTCGTTTAGATGTGGCATATCTACTGGAATGTCAAATGGTGGACTAACAGGAGTAGTAGAGTGCCCATCAGAGATGTACCAAACAAATGATTTATCGCCCAATGTGTCGATCCATGAATGCCACTCTGATTTCCATGTGGTGTCGGCTGCACTGATGGTCCAGATCACTATAAGTAAGAGGCATCTGTGTGAGGTCCTATGTGAACTCCTCAGGAGTGTAATAAATACCATGAGCCCTATCTGGCATGGACGATACTATATGTGGTCTACGATCGACAGTAGTACGTCCACGTGCTAACCCTTTAGTCTCAACGCTACTGAAGGGTATATGAACATCATCCACCAGAATCCTAACCGCTCCAAGTGGGGCACTCATGGTAAGCTATACTAAACGAAACATCTCACAACTCAACATAGCCAACTTCCTCGATACCTCAGCCATCTGATCCTGTATATGAACTGCCCATCCCTCATTAGTTGCCATAAAGGCAGCATTCTCAGAAAAAGCAGCCTACAAAAATACATAGGCACTCTACTATCTGAAAGCACAACAAAGGCATCACATGTAAAACTAAGCATATATGAGGTACTAACTATAAAACGTCTCCCATATAAGGCTGTCAGACTACCTGAAAATTTTTTTTTTCAAGAAATATGTGCGTCATTTTACATTTTAATTCAATTATTTAAATAAATTTATAACTATATTTACCTGATCATTCGTCAACTGATCTAACTTATACCGAAATACATTAATTCATGCAATATTACTTTATTCAACAAGCCAACTACATCAATAAAATAATAACAAATAAATTAACATAGCAATATTTTTTTCTCCCATATTAATAATTAAACAAAAAAATAAATAAACTAAAAAATAATTCCTAATTATTTTTCTAACTAACATATTTTAAATTATTTGTCCGTTTAATTTATTTTTAATTTAATTTATTTTAATCAATACAAATTACTAATTTGGTCAATAAAAGATAAAACAAAGACAGAGAACCGATAAGAATAAGAGACAGAAATATAAAAAATGAAGCTGGGGAGAGATAGGACTGAAATCATAATCCCAGGGAGGATGGAGTCTTCGACTCTAGTGAAATTATTCGAAATTAAAATTATAATTTAATTTAAATTTTTATTAATAAAAAACAGTCACATGGTAAACCTAGACAGATAAAGTCATTTATCTCTTAAACGACTTCCTCACCACGCATAAGCTGAATTGTTTGTTTTTTGAATGACTTCTTTACATTAGGTCGTTCAAAAAGCTCACCGACTTTCAACAAAGAAACCTATTTTCATATTTATTTTGGGAACGGAGCCTTTCGCATAATTTTTTTTTAAAACAAATCCTTATATCAAAATCGCAAGAAAAAGAGAGGTCAAGTGCTTGCTGATCGGCCACTTGTCCTTAATCATACACTAGAAATTTGCAGATTTTTGTTGGCCACTATTAAGCAATTTTCCATCCGTCAATCATTCATAGGATGAAATGTGTTCACAGATATTTTTCCTTAGGAGAGACGTTTTAAAATAAAAAAGAAAAATATAAATTTATTTATTTAAAATTCATTTTTATAAATTAATTATAAATTATAAATTTTTATTTCTTGTTATAAAAATCATTCTTTATACAGAATTGTTATGTCGAAGATAAAATGTTTTTTTCCTTTATATTCTATATCAGTTTTACTTTTGAATTGACACTTTTTTGAAAAAATTTCCAAGTATCTGTTTTACGCCTTTGATCACGAATAGATCCTTTTATTATCTTTCGCCGAAAATATCCGTATAGCATTTATCTAGCGGATATTTTTCATCTGTACAGAGATCTTTCACTTATTCTTTTGTTGGTTCAACTTTACCAGAAAGCTGAGAAGTGAGAAGAAGTGGGAGAGATAGAAGATGGAAACGTGGTTCATCATCTTAGTCTCTCTTTGCGTCTGCGTTCTCATGAGAGCAATCTTTTCTTCCCTTCGAACCAAAAAGATAACTTTACCACCGGGCCCGTCACACATCCCAATCATCACAAACATTCAATGGCTAATGAAATCCTTCTCAGACCTCGAACCTATTCTCCGAAACCTCCACGCCAAATACGGTCCAATCGTTACTCTCCGCATCGGCTCTAGCCCCTCAATCTTCATACGCGACCGCACCCTCGCCCACACCGCCCTCATCCTAAACGGTGCCGTTTTCTCTGACCGCCCCAAAGCCACCGCCACCACCAAAATCATCAGCAGCAACCAACGCAACATCAACTCCGCCTCCTACGGCGCCACGTGGCGAACCATCCGCCGCAACCTCACCTCCGAGATTCTCCATCACTCGCGCGTTAAATCCTTCTCCGCTATCCGCAAGTGGGTCCTCCACACTCTCCTCACGCGCCTCAAATCTGAATGCCAAACTAACAATTCGATTAAAGTCATTGATCACTTCCAATACGCTATGTTTTGCTTGCTCGTGTTCATGAGTTTTGGTGAAAGGGTTGACGACGTGAAAGTTAGAGATATTGAGCGCGTGCAGAGGAATCTTCTTCTTGGGCTTACAAGATTCAATATACTTAATTTCTGGCCCGCCGTGACGCGGGTTTTGTTGCGGAAACGTTGGGAAGAGTTGCTCAAGTTGCAGAAGGAGAAAGAGGATGTGCTTGTTCCGCTTATAAGAGCGAGGAAGGAGAAGAAAGAGAATCAAGGTAGATCAAACGACGACGTCGCTGTTGTTTCTTATGTTGACTCTTTGTTGGATTTGGAATGGCCTGAGGACAAACGCAAGCTGAGTGAAGAAGAGATCGCGACACTGTGTGGTGAGTTTTTGAATGCGGGTACGGACACCACTTCGACGGCGTTGCAGTGGATCATGGCAAATTTGGTGAAGTACCCGCATGTGCAAGAGAGGGTGGTTGAAGAGATTAAGCAAGTATTGGGTGAGAGAGAAGAGAGGGAAGTGAAAGAAGAAGATTTGCAGAAAATGGATTACCTGAAATGTGTTATTTTGGAAGGTTTGAGGCGTCACCCACCTAGTCATTTTGTGTTGCCTCATTCGGTGTCCGAAGATGTCGTATTCAATAACTATTTGGTGCCTAAGGATGGGACCGTCAATTTCATGGTGGCTGAGATGGGGTGGGACCCTCAGGTTTGGGAAGATCCAATGGCGTTTAAGCCAGAGAGGTTTGTAAATGATAAGGAATTTGATATAACTGGGAGTAAAGAGATTAAGATGATGCCTTTTGGTGCTGGAAGAAGGATGTGTCCTGGTTATAATTTAGCTTTGCTTCATTTGGAATACTTTGTGGCTAATTTGGTTTGGAATTTTGAGTGGAAGATTCCTGAAGGTGGAGATGTGGATTTGTCCGAGAAACAAGAGTTCACTGTCGTCATGAAAAATGCATTGCATGTCCATCTTTCTCCTAGGATCTAGTCTCTATCAGTCGGTACTCATCCTATTTCTGTAATAAATTGTTATGAATGATAGGTCTGAAAATAATTTAAAATATCATTTGGAACCGGTAGACAACTGGGTAGCGATGGGTTTCACTCTACCGCAGCAAAATAGATTATGGGCATTTCACTGTGAACTCAGGAAGACTGTGAGAGATGTAAAATTGTTACTCTATTCAAATTTCATTGTAATGTAATGGATATGTAGAATTTCCTAAATATCAATGTATTTAATAATTTTTATGTCTTTTCTATTGAACAGTATTATTTTTTGTATTTATATCTCTTTTCTTTCCATTTCTTCCTCTGCGTGATAACTTTAATACGGAATAAACTATTAGTCAACTAAGAAAAAAAAAAAAAAAGATATAAATTGACTGCTTACTAGAGCGTTACCAAACATTTCTACATGTTTTATTATAAGTTAGGTTTGTTATCAATAAATCATCTTTCAATATTTATAAATAACATTGAGGAGAATAATTTAATAATATATAACTTGGATACAGCACACAATTCGGTCTTCCCAGGGGTTTATACTAGGGCGTTCGGGATGTTTTTATCCTGAAATGGATTTTTTAAAAAACTAATTGAAAAAATAAATGTATTTATTTAAAAGTTAAATTTAATTTTATATTAGTTATTCAACATGAAATTTTGTATCTTTTAAAAGAGTTAAAAGAATAAATTTATATAAATTAATTAATAAAACAATTAATTTTAATTTTAATAAAAAAATTACTTTTTCTTTTTATTTTATCTTTGAAAAAAGATGTGAAAACTTGTATTAAAGTCATTCAAGGTTGGACCATTAGTCTTTCAATCCTTTGCCTAATCATTCATTCCTCAACAAGCTTGTCCTAACCAAAATAACCCAGAAACCCAGTTCTATATTGATACTAATCAGTCTATTTCAAAATATCAAGATCCATATTAATACTAACTTATTTCAAAGATCTTAATTTACTTATATGATGATATTAAAGAATTAAGTTAAGGATCTCTACGAGAAATTGAAGGATATATACGCAAGATCCTAGATTATGTATATTTCACTACCAATTCAAAAAATTGTGAGAGACCAGTAAAGATAAAAGGGTTGAATTATGTGTAAAATAATTTTTTAAGTTTTAGAAATTTCGTCTTTGAAATTTTCTAAATGCCAAGTAAACTAAGGATATAAGTATTCTTAGTGTTTCGTCTGGTTGTCCATTAATATTTAAGTTAGTCCTATATTGTTTATACAGAAAAAAATTACTTTTGATCAGATTTCCTAAGAAAAGGTATCTGTCTATGTTAAAATCTTTATCCAACACTAAGCTTGATACTTATGCATGAAATGTGAAAACAAAAACATTAATATAAAATTAAAAAACGCGAAAACGTAACTTAGAAATATATAAATGTGCATATATATATATATATACCTTAAAATGAAATATGTATATGTATAGAGAATAATATTTAAAAAAAGTGTTATAAAGTACATACTTCCAAGATGGTTATAAGAGTCTAAATAAAATAATAATTTTGTAGATTAGAGCACGCCTCTCTACCTGACTTAACTACTAGAAACTCAAGAATAATCTTCTAAACTCTCAACAAACTCCTCCTCTAACTTATTGTTTGTTCGCCACTGTCAACCTACTCCAGAGGTAGTCGACCCCACGGAAGAAACTAGGCAAACCTTTGAAGGATACCCCTTGGATTGAGGATGATCACCTCAAGCTCTACTAGCCTTCCAACAATACCAGGCTCTTCAACAGCGCTGCAACCTCCAATAGAACAACATATATAGCAACAACAACATTAGCAAGTGCCTCAGGTACCGGAGGCGCTAGGCTTATCTCACGGTAGTACATCAATGTTAACACTATCAACTCCAAGTTGTCATCCCACTCTTAGATTCACTCTCCCTCCAAACTCGAGCGAAATGCACATTCTTCCACATGTCATTTCGACACTCAACGATTTTCTTCTCCTACAACCTCTAATTCAACATCTACAAAACAAAAGAAGAAAGCAAGGGTGAGTTTTCTCATCCTCGTCACATGTGAAACAAGCACACAACAGGCATACATCTACTAACCACCAATGTGGTTGACTAGTGACTCTTAGGAAGTTTACTTCACATAAAGCATACCTAGGCTCAACACTCTTTACTAGCTAGCTGTCACACTATTTATCTCATGCTTTATGGATTTACACATTGTTCTTTGGTTAATTGTTAGGAGGTCTTCAAAATGGGTACATCAACTAATACTTACTAATTAATGATGACAAGTGATCATTATCAGGTTTTGTCAAGTTTGATCTGAGCTTTCCACGCCCCACTCGACAGGACACCTCCAAGGTACGCAAACATCTTGTGCCATCTCTTCAGGTACCACTTTGTGGTCAACCAATACGCAGGCTCAATCGCAACCTCATCTTGCACGAGCTGAGGTGTGTCTCATGCAAGAAGGGGTGGCAAAGAGTGGAGCTGTAGTATATGAGTTTTGTCTTATGTGAGTTGAATGGTGTCTCGTGCAAGATGGTTTGGCCAAGGCTTGGGTTGTGGCTTCTGAAGTCTTATCTTATGTGAATGAGTTATATCTCGTGCGAGATGAAGTGCTAAATACTTTGGTGACCTTTCTAGAACTTCGTTTCATGCAAGATGTAGTGGCAGAGGCTCTAATTTACTCCTTTTTCTCCATTACTTGAACCCTAAAACACTTGTACACATCAACACATCTTAACACAACAACCATCACAATTCATCCAAACAAACCAATCTTAATCTAATTTGTCCTAATTTGAAAGAACTACTACCAAATGACATGCAATAATAACTCTCATTGGAGAGTTATCATCGTCTCTCCTCAGGCTTCCGGTGATAAGGATAATGATGAATGCCCAAACTCTTGATCATGACTCTTTTGGTTCGACACTTCAGCCCTCCTACTCGAGCTCTCTTTCAACTCACAGTGGCACAAAGAAAGGAGAAGGAATGAGTTGCATGCAAAATGAAGAAAAAGCACAATTTCGAAAAAGAAAAGAAAGAAGTCACTAAGGTTACTATATGTTTTCGTTATTGGTGTTCTTTTCAATCTCTACACATTTCATCACTTCACTGGAAATTCCTCCTGTCTCTATCATACTCCAGCTTGATAGTTTCTACTACTTGTCCAAGGTTGAACCTTGGAATTTGATGGCGAACTTAAAAAGCTACCTACAAACATAATCATTCCAGATAATGCTTGCATGTGAAGAAGTTAGAGGGATTCCAACTTAGGTTGACTACCAACTTAACTCCACATACACAAAGATCATTTTACTTCTTTAATTTGACAAGAGATCAAATTAAACTAACTTAAGTGTTTAGGGATTTAATTTTAAGTGTATTTTTTATTAAAAAGGGTAAATACCGATCATGTCTCAACTTCAACTACTCTATCGACTCCAAAAAGATATTAATTTAATTAAGAGAATACTAAAATATTCCAAATTTAAATAATTGTAATCCACATTATAAATATTTAAATTAGCCATTAAATTAATTTTCTAATGCAGGAAAAAAAATTAAATCAATTAATTAGAATTGAATTTATAATTTTAAAAAATCACAAAATAAATTCCATATATCCAATTAATTAATTTAATAAGAGACGACATTGTGCATCGCAACCCTACAAATGAATAAAAGAACATAAAATACTAAAATTTCAATAATCAAAATTTCAATAATCAAAATTTCAAGATACTATAGACAATATGATGGTCCAAATACTTCCCCTTGATGTGGTGCGCCTAGCATCCAATAAGTTAAGCTTCAATACTTTTTCCAATAACATTCGACTCAATTGTTAGTCCAACATGACTTTTTTTTTTTTTTTTTGTAGTTAGGCATAAATAATGTTCAACGATCTTTTATGTGTGATTATGAACCTTGATAAAATGAGAAAAAACTTAATAAATATGATTTTTAAAATAAGAAACTTTATGTTATTTTCATGTAGATTCATAGTAACATAACCCAAACAATAATTCAATTATATATATATATATATACACCAATTTTAAAATTAATAAAAGAAGACCTTTACAGTGAGAACTTTCATTAACAAAATCAATAATTCAACGTCATAAATAAACTCAAATAAACTCAATATATGAATCCATAATATTAAAAATTCGCATAGAGCAAGTATATAACAATACAAGCAACAAGTGACACTAAAAGCAAAGTACAGTAAATCCAACCTAAGTTGTATGTTCTAAAACTAAGTACTAATAGCACCTAAAAAAATTTATATTTTAATTCAGAAATTAAAATTGCACAGATAGAGAGTGAGAGCGACACATAGGTTTCCATGAAAAGGGAGAGGGATACTAATCTAGAGACCAATTCCGATAGAACTGAATAACGTGCAGTGAAGGACAAATAACTAAGT
This sequence comes from Hylodesmum podocarpum, assembly GCA_026586105.1. Taxonomy (NCBI): domain Eukaryota; kingdom Viridiplantae; phylum Streptophyta; class Magnoliopsida; order Fabales; family Fabaceae; genus Hylodesmum; species Hylodesmum podocarpum. The sequence continues at coordinate 1,964,451 of JALJEV010000730.1, read as the reverse complement.
TAAGGTGATAGCAACCGGTGGTGCGAGAACTAATTAACAATAAGGAAGATCAACTGTAAAAAGACTCGTGATATTTTAACATCAACTGCGTAAGCAATGACTTCAACTGAGACTTTGATGACTGTCTTTTGTTTCACATTTGGTTATTTATTTTTTATTTTCATTCATAGATATTAATTATCCATAATTATTGATTTTTCTTTCAAGTGAAAGTGTTTAAATTTAAAATGTTTCCATCGTTTTAACTCTCTTATGATACATGGATACGGTATCACACGGATGGGTAATGATGCGGGTATGGAATTAATAGAAACGGATACACAGAAAAGTTAATATATATATATATATATATATATATATATATATATATATGTGTGTGTGTGTGTGTGTGTGAATAAAAAATAAAATTGTACATATACTACTAGATTATGTGAATTATAAATATAAATAATTATAATTCATATCATGAATTTAAATTAAACTAAACTCCATAACATGAAAAACCAAGACAGATGAATTGGGGCGGATGCTATCTCATTCCCTTTTAATAACTTTCTTATTATATTATATTTTATTTGTATATAATATCAACATTTTAATTATTATTATAAATTATTTAAATTATAATATTAAATTTAAAATAATATTTTATAATATCGAAATCAAATTCATATTAACTAAAAATAATTAAAATATTTTATGTATCAACCTTATCTATTATTTAAATATATTATTTTTTGAATTTTATCTTTAATTTTATATAAATATTTTAACTTTTAAATTTTATTTTTAATTTAATTAAATATTTTATCATTTAATCATATCTTTACTCTCTAAACAATGGAAGATAATTTTAAAAAATAATCCGACTTATGTATATACACTTATGTTTTTAAAAAGATGAAACAAAGACAATCGCAATTTAAAAAAATTGAATTCATGTTTAATATTTTTATACCTTTTATAATATTAATTATATTATATATTGTACTATAGAATATTGTTTTCTTGTTCTTTCTTGATAAATCATCAACTTTTATACTAGTGGTCATTAAATATTTATGTACAAATCATACTTGATTAATATATTTTTTCTTAATTAATTATATATTTGTTTTACTCAGAAATAATATATTAAATTTTATATATATATTATACACGTGAAAAATCAAAATTTTCAAATCAACCCCTCTCCGTAAATTCCTGACTCCACCCACAATATATATATAGATAGATAAATAGATATTACAAATATTATAATATCAACTTGATTCAAGTGACTTTAGCTAACAGTATTCAATTCTATGTGTAGCAAATTTTGCAAATATTTTCGTGATATTTCGCGCAATGCAGCATGACAGCGCAGGATGAATATTGAGGGAGAGAGCGTGGATAGTGAAACTGTAACTCAGAATAGAGTATTACGTTATGATCTTAAATTGAAAAATATGTTTGATGCTTACGTGGTTTCTCCTATAAATATTTAATGAGTATAAAATATCCAATGAATACCGAGTGCCTTATATAATTGATTATATTAATTGAGGATTACTTTTCATTAAAAGCTATAATTATTTTAGCCTTTTTCATCAAATTTTTTCCTTGTTGAATTCAATGTGATTTTCATGCAAATTAAAATTGAATTTCAAATTATTCTTCATTTATACTTCTGTTGAATGTAGAAAACTTTAAACATAAATAAAGATTTATATTAAATTTATTTTTATCTAAGTTTAAATTTACAAAAAAAATAAGTTTAACCGACTTTATTTTTCTCGATAACCAAACTTTATTTTATAATCCATAATAATTCAAACACACACGACATTATCCTTAACATTTTGTATAAATATCTATAAACCATTCATTTAGGTTTATATGGTTATCGTATTAAAGAAAAAGAGAGCTCAAGAGCTTGCTGCTCAGCCACGTCTCCTTAATCATACACTAGACATTTGTAGATTTTTGTTGGCCACTATTAAGTAATTTCCCATCCGTCAATCTTTCATTGAATGAAACGTGTTCAAAGATATTTTTCCTTACGATAAACTTTTTTATATAAAAAATTTATTTATTTAAAATTAATTTAAATAAATTAATTATAAAATTAAAAATTATAATTTTTATTTCTTCTTGTAAAAATCATAACAGAAATATTATGTGAAGTTAAGTCTTATCCTAGTTAACTACATATGCCTGTGAACAGATAAAGTTGTTTTTTCTCTCTTTATCAGAAAGCCGAGAAGTGAAAAGAAGTGGCACAGATAGAAGATGGAAGTGTGGTTCATCATCTTAGTCTCTCTGTGCGTCTGCTTTCTCATGAGAGCAATATTGTCTTCCCTTCAAAACAAAACAATAACTTTACCACCAGGCCCATCACACATCCCAATCATCACAAACATTCAATGGCTAATGAAATCCTTCTCAGACCTCGAACCTATTCTCCGAAACCTCCACGCCAAATACGGTCCAATCGTTACTCTACGCATCGGCTCTCGCCCCGCAATCTTCATACGCGACCGCACCCTCGCCCACACCGCTCTCATCCTAAACGGTGCCGTTTTCTCCGACCGCCCCAAAGCCCTCGCCGCCTCCAAAATCATCAGCAGCAGCCAACGCAACATCAGCTCCGCCTCCTACGGCGCCACGTGGCGCACCATCCGCCGCAACCTCACGTCCGAGATTCTCCACCACTCGCGCGTTAAATCCTTTTCCGCTATCCGCAAGTGGGTCCTCCACACTCTCCTCACGCGCCTCAAATCTGAATGCCAAGCCAACAATTCGATTAAAGTCGTTGATCACTTCCAATACGCTATGTTCTGCTTGCTCGTGTTCATGTGTTTCGGTGAAAGGGTCGACGATGTGAAAGTTAGAGATATCGAGCGCGTGCAGAGGAATCTTCTTCTGGGGTTTACAAGATTCAATATACTTAATTTCTGGCCCGCGGTGACTCGGGTTTTGTTTCGGAAACGTTGGGAGGAGTTGTTCAGGTTCCGGAAGGAACAAGACGATGTGCTTGTTCCGCTTATAAGAGCGAGGAAGGAGAAGAAAGAGAATCAAGGTAGATTAAACGACGACGTCGTTGTTGTTTCTTATGTTGATTCTTTGCTGGATTTGGAGTGGCCTGAGGACAAACGCAAGCTGAGTGAAGAGGAGATTGTGACACTTTGTAGCGAGTTTTTGAACGCGGGTACGGACACTACTTCGACGGCGTTGCAGTGGATCATGGCGAATTTGGTAAAATACCCGCATGTGCAAGAGAGGGTTGTTGAAGAGATTAAGCAAGTATTGGGTGAAAGAGAAGAGAGGGTAGTGAAAGAAGAAGATTTGCAGAAAATGGAATATCTGAAATGTGTGATTTTGGAAGGGTTGAGGCGTCACCCACCTGGTCATTTTGTGTTGCCGCATTCTGTGTCTGAAGATGTCGTTTTCAATAACTATTTGGTGCCTAAGGATGGAACCGTCAATTTCACGGTGGCTGAGATGGGTTGGGACCCTCAGGTTTGGGAGGACCCTATGGCGTTTAAGCCAGAGAGGTTTTTAAATGATAAGGAATTTGATATAACTGGGAGTAAAGAGATTAAGATGATGCCTTTTGGTGCTGGAAGAAGGATGTGTCCTGGTTATAATTTAGCTTTGCTTCATTTGGAATACTTTGTTGCTAATTTGGTTTGGAATTTTGAGTGGAAGATTCCTGAAGGTGGAGATGTGGATTTGTCTGAGAAACAAGAGTTCACTGTCGTCATGGAAAATGCATTGCAGGTTCATCTTTCACCTAGGTTCTAGATTGTCATTATGTTTTTTATTGAATAGTATTATTTATTATGTTTATATTTCTTTTGTTTTCACCTTCTCTATGTTTTATGATATGTTAGGTTAGGTATCATTAAATCATCTCTGAATAACTTGTTATGAATAAAAATTTAATAATATATAACTTGATATACAAGACAACGTGAGTCTTCTTGTAATGCTTCATACTTATAAAAATTATATAGTAGACAACTGTAATTAAATATAAAAATAATTAGATAATCAATTATAAAATATAAAAAAGGAAATATATATATATATATATATATAAATAAAATATATATATAAAATATAAAAAGATAAATATATATATATATATATATTGACAGCAAAGTAAAGTTTTTTTTATTTATGACAGGCGGTATGCGGTATGAATGTTTTTTTTCCTTCAATGGACTTATAATAAGAAAAATAATTAAAAAAATTATTTGTTAATTTTTTGTTAACTATTTTGGATGAAGTTTTATATTTTTTAAAAGAGTTAAAAAATTATATAAATTAATTTTATTTTTATAAAATAAATTTTATTCTTTTTATTTTCTTTTCCTGAATATCTTTTCAAATAATTTTATTTAAATTAATCTTAAAGTGATTAAGGTTAGACCATTGGTGATTCAACCCTAATCTGTCCCTACTAAACTTGTTCCGGCCAACGTAAGGATATGAAATATCCTAAGTTATATTAATACAAGGAGATTGGAAGAGATGTAAAATAGCATACAACTTATTAGTTATAAAAGGTAAAATCTACATAGTACAAATAAATTTTAACACTTTTATGATATTTTCATAAATGTTTCGAAAAACTTGGACTCAATTATTTGAAAAAGGATTTTAGAACATAATAGAGTTCTAACTAATTTTAGTAGGGATCTATTTTTTTTTTCAACTACCTCATTTTGTTGAGGTGTTCTCAACGAAGAGAAATAATGAAAGATCTTATTTTCATAACAAAATATTTTGAACTCTGAGCTTTCAAACTTAGTTTTATAATCACTTCGGAATAGTCATTTATAATGACAAATCCATATTTTTCCTCTTCAATACTTTGCATCTAAGTTAGACTAAAGAGATTGTAAAGAATAAAACACAAGAAGGGGGTTGAATTGTGTTATTAATAAAAAATTTCGTTTATCATCTGTTGTTTTCAAACCGGTTCAGACGATGTAAAAAATATCTTGAAGGATTAATTTTAACAAATATGGTTATGTTTTAATTATCCCTGTTAGTCACAAGATTAAATAATTTTAACACAATTACTTTTATACTAGTTCGTCTATTCAAGGCTACGTCCAATTATCTAGTAAATACTGAGTTTTCACTATCAACCGTGAAAAGGTTACAAGTATTGTTTAAACTCAGTCACTTTTGACTAATACAAGATATTCTTTAAACAGAGCCTTCTCAGGTTAAACAACTAAGTATTCTTTGTAACACAGCCTCTTCAGGCTAAAGACAGGTATTCTTTGCACACACAGCCTCCTTAGGCTAAAGTACCACACAAGTGGATTTAAGAGAGTTTTTAGAAAAACTTAAGAATTCCTCTACCCAGAGAGAGTTTTTACAATGAAGAATAAATTTCTTTTGATTCAAGAGCGAAGACAAGTATAAGCTTATGTAGCGTTTTCGTTAACTTGAAACTTTGAAGAGAAGACCTTTATATAGGCAACAGTCTTGGAGAAATCCATTAGACTCAAATCTTGACGGTTTGATGTAGGAACATCTAGGACAAGAAGAAGTACTAGAAGCAAGAGAAAGAAGCTTGAAGAGGAAATGGAAAAGCTCCAAGACAAGCACCCTAGTATAGGACTCAAACTTGTAATATCTTGTAAACTTGTATGGACAAGATTAGGTCCTATTGTAATAGCCTAGGGTATGACAATAGGGTCCAAAGCCCACGGGTTTCATAAAGCCTAAGCATGCCATGCATTCCTAAGCTAAGGTCACACAAGTTTTCAAAATCGGCTAAAATCATTTTCGGCTACAAAAATTGTGTGAACCTTGAAACACTTGCTAAAATAGGAAGGAAACCTTGATTAAGTATTGGATCCATGCCAACACTTAATCAAGGATCTCAACCCTTAATTAGGAAGTGTTTAGGATTGATGACATGGCTAATCACATGGGTACCAAGGGGAGACAATCCCATGAGCACCCATGTGAGGGCCATGTGAAACCTATGTGTAAGCTAACTACCAACTAACTAGCCTAGTTACTTGGGGGTCAAGGTGGGATTTCGGATTAGCTATGAACTTAACTAGGATTAGGCTAGTCTAATCATGATTTAGGTGATTTAGAGGCCAAGGAAGCATAGCCTATAAGTACCTTGGCCAAAACTCATGTAAGAAAACTTTTTGATGAATTTGAAAATAAAGAGCTTTAAGCTTGTGAGAGAGTTTCTCTTGTTCCCTTAGGGAAAATCTTTGAATCTTATCAATGACATCTTGTTTCCATTATGGTGGTTTCTCCTAGGCTTATTAGAATTCCTCCATGGCGCCACCCTTCCATCTCTTACCTATTCCGCTTTGCTTTGATTTCTTAAACACTAAACCCCTAAAAAGCTTCATGACCGAGGCACTTGTCTTGGTTCTTCTTGATGAGCACGATTTGAATACTAGATTTGTGCAACATTGAAGCTTCTTTGGATCACCCCCAAGGAGGCCTACATCACGGTTGTCCTTTTCTTGAAGCTTTCCCATCAGTGGCAGAGATCAATCAGAATAATTAATATTTGAACAGCGGAGTCAGCGCACATCTAGTACCTTTTTCTGACTTGATCAGATTGGATAACAAAAGTGTGATATGCTTTTCGTGTTGCAGAGATTTTGTACAGTATCCAACAACTTTTGGAACAAGTTACTTCGTCTGTCTTCAGCTTCTACTTGTAGATGATGGATCTTGACAGAAAACATAATCTTAGAAGGATGTTCTTCAAGGAAAGTCTAAAGATAATGTCGTCTACCATCATACTTGTATCGTCTGAACTTTGTAACATAGCCTCGAAGATGATAAAGAAACTTATCAGATTGAGTAGTCATCTTTCGTTTGAGGTCTTTTGTTGTCTGATCTTAAAAGTATCGTTTGTCTTGTAGTTATCAAAACAAAGAGTGTTAATCATCTTGATCTAAGAGAGATCAATATGCAATAACTTTAATGGTCTTGTAGTGGTAACAAAGTTTTTAAATTTGGACACAACGTCTTAAGGCTAACTAGAACCTAGTATTATTTGAACTCGTCTCTTCAAGGTTAACAACTCCAAATATTATTTGGACACTTATCCTAAGGGTGACGCTGGATTAATTCCAACAATCTCCCCCCCAGTGTCAGCCGGACACCGGGGGATTCGAACCCATGACCTTGCTCTGATACCACTTGTTAGGACCAAGCGCTTACCACTACACCAAAAGCAATTGCTGTTAGTGAGGGCGCAACTTAATATACTTATAGTATAGAGTTGTTTAAGGGGCTGCGCCTTTAATCGTCATGGGTTGGGATGTTAAGCCCATCGAATCCTAAGGGTGACGCTGGATTTGTAACGCCCCGCTATTTTTCATTACTAAAAAAATTCTTTTTTATCTATTTATTATTATTATTAATTGAACATATATCCTTTCATTTATATTTCTTTAAATAAAATCTTAATATAATTTTTCTTGCTAACAAAAACGTTACCAAAAATAACACACATCACATAGATCACATCATAATCATACATCAAAAGTTATTTACAAACGTCACATAGGTACGTAATATTGTGACGATTATAAAATACACATTATTCATAAAAATCCTCATGTTGGCTATCCTTGACATCTCCACACATGATTACTTGAATCTACCTCATCAATCTGCTCCTCCGAATAAAATTCAGGATCATCACAAGTGTCAAACCACGACACAAACACGCAAGGTAAGTTCCAATATCTTAATAAAAATACTTATCATGTAAAAATATTTATATAATACATATCATATAAAAATGTCAATATAATACATATCATATAAAAATACTAATATGATACATATCATAATCAAATCAATAAAGGATGAATTATGACTTAAATGAAATTTCTATATGATGCATGCTCCAACCTCAACTCCAAAATATGCAATGTGGTACCATCTCGGATAATACGACATCATCATCGTAAAACTTACCGACCAGTTGGGATTCCACAAATGGTGCACGAATCTCATAAATAAACATGTGATCATCATGAATTAAATGAATTCTCACCGTTGGAAATCCCCAAGTCCGCATCCCACCAAGACGCACGGATTAAGTTATTATCTCGACACTCTAACCGAGGCCACCTCTTTTGAGGCATGTATGCATGAATGAAATTTTACCTCCCTTTCTAGAATATCATTTATAATCATTCATATTTTGATGTACCATCAAATACCAAGAATACCAATAAACATCATGAAACCAAGAAATCAAGAAACACCAAGAAAACACCCATCAAAAGTAACGTATATCGTGAACGCATCGTATATCGTGAATAGTAACGTATAAGTGAATAGTAACGTATACGTGAATAGTAACGTATAAAGTGAATAGTAACGTATATCGTGAATAGTAACGTATATAAGTGAATAGTAACGTATAAGTGAATAGTAACGTATACGTGAATAGTAAATATAAGTGAACGATCGTATAAGTGAACGAAGAACGTATAAGTGACCGTAGTCCGTGAATAGTACACCGAGTAAGTTCCCGGAAAGAGAGGTGGGTCACTAATGGACACACTTAAGTACCAAGTCTTTCCTTAGCCGAACTTTCCTAGACATGCACTTCCACACTATCACCCTTTTCCTAACAACAAGAATAATTTCGTTTCGATGTGGAAGATCGGACAAAACCGCAACCACGAGCATACTAAGAATTTTTTTTAGCACCTTAGTATCGATAAAATAAAGATAATCACAACAAAGAATAGTAAGATAAGGATAGCTCCCCTTACCAATTCCTCCTAGCTTCCTATCTTTCTCTACCTATTTACTTCTCTCTTGATTGAAGAGATTTCTTCCTAAGAGATTTTGAGAGAATGAAAGAATGTTCTTAGATTTGTGATTATAATTGAAACTCTAGGCCCTATTTATAGAATTTCAAAAGTTACTATTTGCACAGTAATTTTTACTATTTGCACAGTGATTTGCTTATTATAATGGAACTCGTGTAACCCGTGTTTTTATATTTTATTATTATTATTTTATTTTTTTTTACTATTTGCACAGTAATTTACTATTTGCACAGTAATTAACTATTTGCACAGTAATTTACTATTTGCACAGTAATTAACTATTTGCACAGTAATTTACTATTTGCACATTTTTATAGAATTTTTAGTAAATGTTTTAACTACGTTTTTAATATACGTATGAAAATAAATTTTTGAGGATGTTACAGGATTAATTCCAACACTTTTATATGAATGAAGAATTTGAAGTAGCAGTTAGACTCAGAGCTTCAAAAATCCAACTGATGAAAACATGTCCAATGTTCTTCTGCATTAAATGCATGTTTGACTTGTCAACATCAAATAGAGATTTCATGGTCTAAGAATTTTATACAAAAAGTTGTGTAAGGAAACATCCCCTTGACTCTACTAAGGCTCTTCTTTTAAGATAGATACAATTGATTTCCTCATTTGTTGGAACGTGAGCTTTGCTTGATAAGATTCTACACAAATAACATTTTGTGTAGAGTCTATGTATGCAAATGTAATAGACCAAATTTATATTTATTTTATATCGTGGAATCTATCAGTTATTTCATTAGTTTAACTAAAACTTCGTTTGAAACACAACATTCATCTAATTCATCTAATGAGTTGTTCACTTATTTAATTAACTCAAAAGATTTCAAAGTTTGATTCATCATATAAATTTAAATTTTTATCTTAAAAATTTATAATCATAAAAAATAAAAAATATAATTTATCTTTTAACAAATATAACTTAACATTTAGCCAATTTTACATTTCTCCTTTCCCCATTTTTTTTCCTTATTAAGGACAAGGTCAACTATTCATTTGTTCAATGCGACAATGATGAAGTTATTGGCCAGCGTGGCTGTCAACATTTTTACAGGGACAGTGCTGTTATATAGTGGCATAGCCACGTTTGACAAGGGGTCATTTCCCTCCCCCAAAATTTTCATTTATATATATAATTATTTTAAATAAATAACTATGAATTTTTAAATAATTATAAATATAATTTTATAATTTTAAATAAATAATTATAATATTTTTAAAATAATTATTTAAAATAATAATTATATATTTAAATAATAATTTATAATAATAAATAATATATATTATAATAATAATAATAGTAATAATAAATTTTAATTTTTGATAATTTTTTTATTTATAATTTTATATCTAATTTTAAAAATATACTAAGATTTAAATAATTTTTAATTTTAAAATTTTTAATATTTTATTTAATTTTAAAATTTTATCTAAATGATTTTTAATTTTAAAATTTTAATATTTATCTCTAGTTTTAAAATTTTATTGTTATATCATATATTTATTTAAAAAAATTTAATCATAATAATTTTTAATCATGTATCTTTTATTATTTTATCCATAAATTATAACTAAATATTAATATTTATCTTTAGTTTTAAAATTTTACTTTTATATTATATATTTATTTAAAAAAAAATGTTGAAAACAACAATTTTTAATCATCATTAATGATATATATTTTATTATCTTATTCAAAAATTATAATTAAATAAACTAAAATGACATTAACTTACCTTTTACAAATAAACTATATCATCATAAAGAAAATAAAAAATATAAAAAATAATAGATTAAAATAAAAAAAATTAAAATAAAAAATTTCAACACTTCACATCCTAAATTCCTAGTTTCATCCCTACTGTCACAGGGAATATTTATTTTATAGTCCCATGACACGTATCAATTATACTTTGCCAAATTTAACAGTACCATGTCCTAGATGTACTTATCCACATATATTGCGTCTTCTAATAGTCACATTATCTATCTTATTGAGCAAGAGATTGAGGTACTTATTAAAATAGTTTAATATTCAATAATTATTTAAGTGATGTTTAATGCAAAACTATAATTTAATTTACTTAGAAGATATAATATTCTATCCTAAAAAAAATATAGGATAATATCTTTCATTTTAAATATGATGTTATTCAATTTTTCAAATTTTATTTTTAAAAATTTAATATGGAATTCTTACTAGATATTTCACAATTAAGATTTTAAATTTTCCCGTTTGTGAAAATTTTCATTTAAACATTAAACTGAATTGAGTTTTATATTTTTTATGTATTAAAATGAAATAAATTTCATGTTTTGAATTAGTTAAAGAATATTTCAAAACATGTTCTAAAATGTGAATAACCACTACTTCGAAAAGGGGCACTTTGACCTGTATGGGTCCATTTACGTTTTTTATTACATAAATGGGACCCATTTGATAATATTTACCAAAATGGGCCGTTACGCTAAGCCACTGGGCGTAACCAAGAGGCTAGTGGTTACGCTGAGCCCATGGACGTAACATGTAGAAACAGGTTACGTCTAGAGGGTGAGCGTAACCGGCCAGGGTATTGACACGTGTCAATCCCTGGGTTGGTTACGCTCAGCTGTTTAGCGTAACCGGTTACGCTCCACAGTGGAACCTGTAACGGTTACGTCCTAACCCTGGATGTAACCCTTTTCACCTTTTACAACCCCTTCCCCTTTCACTCTCACCGTAAACACCACTTTCATCTCTTCTCCTTATCCTTTTCATCTCTTCCCTCAACAACCATATTTTTTTTTCTCCATTGGTCCCCCACTGCATTTTGTGATTTGAAGAATTTGGACAACCATTGGTCCCCACTGCATTTTCACATTTGAAGCTACTTGAACCCTACTTTGGAGTAGTTTATTCCCAACTTTGCAGTAGTTTATTCTGCACCTTATCAGGTAAGATTTTTGAAATTGAAATATTTTTACTTTGTTGTGTAATAATATATTGTGTTAAGTATAATTTAGGTTGTTAAAAAAAAATTACGGTACTAGATTTGGTTATAGTTTAGGTTGTTAGGAAAAATATAGGCAAATAGAATTTAAAAGATTTTAGGTTATTAGGAAAAATATAAGCAAGTAGAATTTAAAAGATTTTAGGTTGTTAGAAAAAATATAGGTACGTAGAATAAAATATTTTAGGTTATTAATAGATTTATTAGAAAAATTATTAGAATATTATAAAAATTAATTTGTGTAGCCTCTTATGTAATATTTAGCTACTTTTAATAATTTAAAGTATATAGAATAATTCTTTTTCACGAAATTCGATAATTCTTTTTAGCATAATTTAATTTAAAGTAAAATTTAATATATTAAATTTAAATTGTGTAGTTAAGATTAGTTGTTGGTAATTAATATTTATAATTGATTAATTTAAATATAAATATAATGAATAAATTTTGTTTAGTGTAATTTTATATAATCAAAAATAGAATAGATTAAATTTAAGTTTGTGTAGGTAAATAATGTTTTTCTAGATTATTTTTTAAAATAGATTAAATTAAATAAAAATTTAATAGATAATTTTTTTAGTGTAATGTATTTAAATAAAAATATATTACACTAAATGTAAGTTTGTGTAGGTAATTAATTTTTATTTTAAATTAGTTTTTAGAATAGATAAAAAAATTTTAGATTATTTTTTAGACTAGATAAATTGTTTTGAGCGTAATTTTATTTAATTAGAAATAGAATAGATTAAATTTAAGTTAGTATAGTAGATTACTGTAGAAATAAAATAATCATCATTATTTTTTTGTAGCGTAAATATGTTAACATAATTAATTATTTTAAAAATTTATGTGCATATCAGGTATATATGATGTCTTCCTCATCTACACCGATAGAGATTAGGATCGAGTCTGGTCTCGTTGAGAGGGACGTTTTGTGGATGCAGTCTTACCATATATCTGAGCATATATGGAATACTGGAGATAGTAGGAAGTTGAAGATCCGACGTGCTGTGCCTATGTATCAGGGTCGCCATAGTTTTCCAGATGAGATTTCTGAGTACTTGCACGAGGCAGGATTTTATTGGGCTTGTCGGATTGGGTATATGAAGCTTGATGCAACATTGATCAGTGCACTTATAGAGAGGTAGCGACCTGAGACCCACACTTTCCACATGCCGGTGGGGGAGTGTACCATTACACTAGAGGACGTGTCCTTGTTAGTTGGTATACCCGTTGATGGTAGGCCGCTATTAGGACCTACCACTGGTGATTGGGGATTGATGTGTGAGCAGCTATTGAGTGTTAGGCCTGGCCAGGATGACATGAGAGGATCATTTTTAAAGTTGTCCTAGTTACACGATCAGTTTTCTGATATCACTCCATTCCTTGGGGATGTTGAGGCCATGCGGAGGTTTACTCGAGCATGGATTTTACGATTCATTGGGGGAGTCCTGCTAGTGGATAAACAGAGCTCTAGAGTGTCTCTTAGATATCTGCAGTTCTTAGCAGACTTATCAGAGACGAGGCAATTTGCATGGGGTAGCGCACTCCTAAGTTACTTATATCGGGAGATGTGTAATGCCACTAGTGCTGAAGTGGCTTCGATTGGTGGGATGGTGGGAGTTATACAGCTTTGGGCATGGGAAAGATTTACATGTTTAGCGCCACCAGTTTTCACTACACGTGATCAGGGTGTTCCTTTTGGTCACAGGTAATATAATTTATTTGCAACTATTATTTAATTTATTATATTTTTTAATAATAATTAAATGTTGATCCCTTCAATTTTTTTTAGATGGCTACCAGTTCTACCGACATCCCTTGAAAACCTTATTAATGCATTCAGATAAAATTGTTGTCATGTGTCCATATCGACGACCATCCTTATCATATGCCATACTCCACTTTTCTTTAGGGATCCCTTCAATCTAATTGGCAATAGCAGGATCTTGCTCACAAAATTTTTGAAGATTCCTGTCAAATATATGCTTGCACAGAGTGTAACCTACGATGAACCAATGTAAAATCATTAGGTTACTATTATACTATAAGTAACAAAGACAATTACAATACTATAAATAAAAATAAAAATTACCTAACTTCACCAACTGTTGTTTTTGTTTTTGATTTTTGAATTTATGATTGAAATTTGAAGCAATGTGTCTGATGCAATATACATGGTATGCTTGAATTCTACTCCATCCATTTGCCTCGTTGTCGATTGCGGATTTAATGCTACGGTGACGATCGAAAATTATGCAAATATCATTCTTATCTGTTACATGTTGACGCAAATGACACAAAAATCAGGACCATGCAGATAAGGTTTCACCTTCCACAACAGCGAATGTTAAAGGCAACACGTTTCCATTCCCATCTTGAGTGGTTGCCATTAGCAATGTCCCACGATATCTGCCGTACAAATGCATACCATCAATCTGTATAATTGGTTTACAATAATTGAAAGCCTGACAACATTGTCGAAATGTCCAAAACACACGTTTGAATTGTCGATATTGAGGGATAAGACTATCTGCGACATAATAATCTTCGTCAACAATGTCATAAAAAGAACCAGGTGAGTAAATCTGCATGTATCTAAGCCAAACAGGGAGCTCAGAATAGGAATCCTCCCAATCACCGTAAACCATAGTCATTGCCTTCTGTTTGCCTAACCAAGCCTTCCGATATGATATCTTATAATTTAGCTCACTTGATATTCTTTCTTGAACTAGTGATATTTTAATTGAAGGGTCTTCCCTAATCATACCTGTAAATATAAAAAATTAAATAGTTATAGTTGGAGAATACTATAATAATTATAAAAATGAGATAATTATTACAGCGTGTACAACTTACCCACAATGCACATACTGATCATATGAGATTAAGGTGAACATGATCTTAAGTCATACTAGGGTTTACACAGGTATGAGGGCCACCCCATTGGGTAACTTTCCATCTTTCACTTCTCTTTGATTTTATTGCACGCATATAGAAAGGACACCGGGAACCTGCATTACTCTTCAGACAATGAACAACATACTTTGTTGGTTTTGACTCATTGACCGACATTGTTTGATGCACATTCATCAAATACCGATTAACAAAGATTTTGAACATCCTTCTTCTGTCGAACCGTAACCCAATAAATAGTTCTTGACCCTCTTTCCAGTCCTCTTCAGTAGTTAAACCCCAACCGTCTTCTTGATCGGGATGCTCCCAATTAACGTTGATATAATGTGGTGTCGTTTGCCAGAATGGTTGTTGCCCACCCCCTTCATAAAACACACATTAACAAATTCATAATCCCAAAAAATATAATACTAAATCATATTCAAATAAATAATAACAATTATAATTTTTCAAACTAACCGTAAACATCATGTTGGAGGTTACCACTTAAACTGCGATTAGGATCGTTTCTTTCCTCATCATCCGACTCAGAAAAATTACAATCCACATCTTCTTCATCAGTAGATGTATCACCATACGAATCAGATACCATGTAGTCATCATCATCATCCGAACTACAGTTTAGACTTTCACAATGTCCCTCATACGACATATCAACATTTGTTGGCCCCACATTGTGCATCGAAAATGAACCACCTGCTAAAATTACTTGTACGCACAATTCAATAGGACCAATGTCTTCTCTCAAGTAATTATTAATCATACACTCAACATCACCATCATCAGCTATTTGTACTAGAACAAACTTACTTTTAATGTAATATCTAGTAACGATAGAACTAATTACTTCATTATAATTTAACTTAAATTTTTCACGAATACTATTTTGTAACAATTCCAAATTTATTCCTCTATTTATTTGCATGGCTCTTCTTGATTCTTCAAACACGACACCTTCATCATCTTCATGTATTCTACCATTCAAATACACAACGATTATAATTGAAGAATTCATTTCTTAATAATTTTTCTACAAAAAAAAATATCATTATTAAATATTAATAAATCATAATATACAAATCAATTTATTTCAATTAATTTATCAACCTCACCCTTTTTACGTAAACAAAATTTTTCAAATGTTCCTACAAAAATATAACCACAAACAGGAAAAATTAAAGCCAATAAATAAATAAGTAAATAAGTAAATAAATAAATAAGTAAATAAATAAATAAATAAATAAATTATATTTTACCTGTTATGTTGTGGATGGAGGAAAGGAGGGTATAAATAGAGATTGGTTACGCTTGGGCCTGCACCGGAATTGACCCAAGACCTACCACAAAGGTTACATCCAAAAGTTGGACGTAACCCATATTATGAACGTTACGCTCCAAGCTTGGACGTAACCAACTTAGGTTAAGTCCAGCAGCTGGACATAACCTCTTTCCTAAAAGTTTCGCTTCAAGCTTGAACGTAACCTACTTCGATTACGCCCCCAACTTGAACATAACCGACGAAAACATCCCATATGCGTAAATACTTCTCGACTGACCCCAAATACGTAAATTTTTTTCCATAAACACACCATACAAATCAAAGTGCCTCGAAAAGGTGAATTATTATATTAAATAAAAAGAGTTAGAACAGCTTGTGTCTTTGTAAGACCATTGCCGCACACTTGTAAAGGTGGATCAGTCCTATCCACTACCACATGTCCTCAACCTATGCAAACAAAATAAACTAAACGACAAAATTACGCATGCGATGACGTCAACTACGGCCGCCACGTCAACGTCCAACCTATTCCTTTCAACCTATAAACGCTGTGTAATAATATTTTAGTCCACAATGTGTAAAAATAATATTATTTTTATTTTTAATTTAATATTTAATTTATCTTTTAAAATAATGTAAATAAAATATTATAAATATTAATAAAAATTATCTTAATCATTATAAAATCATATTGGGTAGAAAAATTAATATTTAAAATTTAATTTATCAATTTTTAAACTCAAAACGAAAATGAAAATTTTCATAATAGAATGATAATCATATTGAGAGAAATTTAATTCCTGGGATGTCAAGACAAATTGAAAGAAGAAAAAAATTAAGATTGTAAAATTAGAAGGAAAAAAAATTAATTTCTTAAAATTACTATTTTTTTCTTTAATTAAACAAAAAAAATATTATCAATATTTTTCCTGTCTACTTTCTCCGAAACTGACTATATTTAATAAATATTTTACAAGTAAGGAAATAAAATATATTTTATAAAAACATTGAAAGAACGTGACTATTTATCCATCATGTCCCATCACATTCTCAAGCCGTCACTGTAAATGAGGAATCAGTTTGTCGAGAATATTATTCTGGAAAAGGAATAGAAGTTCATTTTTTTCTCTTTATCTCACTGTTATAAATTTCAAACCACATCCATCATGTTGCCTCGTACATTGTCTCAAGTGTTTGCCATGCATGATGGAGTCGTGGTTCCTCATCCTTGTTTCACTCTTTGTTAATGTTCTCATAAAAGCCATATTCTCCACATTTAACAACAAAACAATCACTACCCCTCCAGGCCCTTCTCATATCCCAATCATCTCACCCATTCTATGGCTAAAAAAATCCTTCTCAGAACTTGAACCAATTCTCCGAACTCTCCACGCCAAATACGGTCCTATCATCACTCTCCGCACAGGCACTCACCCCACGATTTTCATCCGCGACCGCACTCTGGCCCACACTGCTCTCATCCAAAACGGCGCCGTTTTCTCCAACCGCCCCAAAGCCCTCGCCGCCGCCAAAATCATTAGCGGCGACCAACACAACATCAACTCCGCATCCTATGGCGCCACGTGGCGCGCACTCCGCCGCAACCTCACTTCCAATATGCTGCATCACTCGCGCCTGAAAGCGTTCTCCGGAATCCGCAAGTGGGTCCTACACACCCTCCTCACGCGCCTCCGTTCCGATTCCCAGAAGAACAATTCTGTGAAAGTAGTAAAACACTTCCAATACTCCATGTTCTGTTTGCTCGTGTTCATGTGCTTTGGGGAAAAGCTCAACGATGGGAAAGTGAGAGACATCGAGCGCGTGCAGAGGCAAGAGCTTCTGCGCCGTAGTCGATTCAAACTTCTCAATTTCTGGCCCGCGGTGACGCGGGTTTTGTTCCGGAAACGTTGGGAGGAGTTGTTCAGGTTGCAGAAGGAGAGAGAGGATGTGCTTGTTCCGCTTGTAAGAGCGAGGAAGGAAAAGAAAGAGAATGAAGGTAGATTAAACGAGGACGTCGTTGTTGTTTCTTATGTTGACACGTTGTTGGATTTGGAGTGGCCTGAGGAGAAACGCAAGCTGAGTGAAGAGGAGATTGTGACACTGTGTAGCGAGTTTTTGAACGCTGGTACGGACACTACTTCGACGGCGTTGCAGTGGATCATGGCGAATTTGGTAAAGTACCCGCATGTGCAAGAGAGGGTGGTTGAAGAGATTAAGGAAGTTTTGGGTGAGAGAGAAGAGAGAGAAGTGAAAGAAGAAGATTTAAAGAAAATGGAATATCTGAAATGTGTGATTTTGGAAGGGTTGAGGCGTCACCCACCTGGTCATTTTGTGTTGCCGCATTCTGTGTCCGAAGATGTCGTTTTGAATAACTATCTGTTGCCTAAGGATGCGACCGTCAATTTTACGGTGGCTGAGATTGGGTGGGACCCTCAGGTTTGGGAGGATCCTGTAGCGTTTAAGCCAGAGAGGTTTTTAAATGATAAGGAATTTGATATAACTGGGAGTAAAGAGATTAAGATGATGCCTTTTGGTGCTGGAAGAAGAATGTGTCCTGGTTATAATTTAGCTTTGCTTCATTTGGAATACTTTGTGGCTAATTTGGTTTGGAATTTTGAGTGGAAGATTCCGGAGGGAGGAGACGTGGATTTGTCTGAGAAACAAGAGTTCACTGTCGTCATGAAAAATGCGTTGCAGGTTCATCTTTCACCTAGGTTCTAGATTGTCACTCTATTCCCATTTCATGCAACTTGGTAATGTTGAGGGAACTATATATTGTACACAAACTAGGTTCTGTGTGTGTGGTGGGTCCATATTGTTTTGGTCATTACGTGGATATGCTAAGAAATATGCATTAAGAAGATTTGAATACATAAGAAAAAGGAATGGATTTAGGATGGGTGTGAGTGTAGGTTTTGAACGCGAAAGAAGTGGAATTTATCTAAATGAATGTACGTGTGATGCTTATGTGGTAAACAAATAATGGTTTTTCATAACTTTGGACTTGGTCACGAAATTCTGCATTTCTACATAGCCTTGTGCACATATGTTGATAATATGCATTATTACATTAATAGAATGTTGTATTGAATTTCCTTACTAAGTTAGCATCACTTAAAGCCTAAAGAATGCTCGATAAAATTACAAGGAATAGAGTGGTATACACTGAGGAGAAAAATAGTTTAAGTTCACAAGTCACTTTATAAGCAAAACTCTCTTTTTAAGGGTGATGCACATCTCGTGTGAGATAGCAATCATCTTGTGCGACACGACATAGCAATCATCTTGCGCGAGCTAAGAATAGTAAACTTAAACAATTTTTTTAATGTCTATTGCGAACTGATACACCGTTGGTTGGATGATTGTTAAATTTTGGCAGCAGCTTCCGAACACATTAAAAGTAACATCTAACGGTGGTTTTATGAAAGAACATCTGGTTCTAGGAATATGAAGCTCAAATTATCTCGTGCGAGATGAGGTGTCTTGTGCAAATTGAGGTGGCGGAGACATTTTGACCTTCCGTGAAGCTCCGTCTTGCGGAGACAAGGTGGTAGGAACATTTTTTACGTTCTTAGAGCTCTATCATGTGCCAGATGATTTCCAACTCGCACAAGACATCTCCTGAACCTTGATTTTGCTTTTTGATTGGCTTCTTTGGATGTTTGAAGTGCTTGGATGCATATATCTTTGCACCTTGAACATGTTAGTCCTTTTTGTTGTCCAAACAACCACTCTTGATCCAAATTTTGCTATGTTAAGGAGTTTAATTTTTAAAATGTTGTGCAGTGAATAATTCTCGGTATAGAGAGTTACCAATGGACGTTAGCAACGTGTGGTTCTACTCAACGTATGGATACATAGACTAAAAAGTATGTGAGAAATTATGGAACGAGATGACGTTTGTAGTTAACATGATTTTTTGAATGGTGAAAACTCCATATTCTCCTCTTTGATTGATGATGTGATTAATTAAAAATGAAAAATGAAAAATATGATGAATAAGAGAAGATATGAAGGTTCCATGACGGGTATTGTATTTGATGATACCAAGGGCATGACAATGCTATGAGGGATTTTATGCAAGGTGGTCATTTGTTGAGTAGGCATTTTATAGCAAGTTGTTTTTGTGATAATTGATATCCTAGACAGACTTGGGATGAAGGTCCGCAAAACACTTATTAGTACCATGGAAATCCGCATGCAGAAAATGTTGACGATAAAACCACTCAATGAGGAGTGACAGTGAGATAAACCTTAGCATATGGTGAAAATGTGGTGACATTGTGTAAGTACACGATGAAATATAAGAACGTGTGTAAGTCGCTGGAGGAACAAGTTTGCTGAGTTTTGATACTCTGAGGGATCCGAGGGAGGAGGATTCATGCAACCGGTTCGACATCCTCAACAAAGCTTTATATTGGTTAGATTGATGGAACACTTCTGGTCTTGTACCACCTGAAATGTTGTTGTTGCCTCAAATGTAACACCCCCTTGTAACACCTCCTCTTATTTACTTATTTTACTTATATTTTGTAATTTAAAGTGGTTAATGATATAGTAGATAAAAGAGAGATTTAGAAAATAACACTTTTATTACATAAGTTTTAAAGTTCATTACAACCAGATTACATAACTTTGTCCTATTATTATTTTACATAACTACCTTTCTGCTACCTTAGACCATTTACTCAACACTTCTACACGCAAAACATAACAAGCATCTTCACAACAAGATAGTAGCAACAACCAGTGCAAAACAGTGACAACTTCTCAATCCTGCAAATCTGTAAAAATAGAATTGCAAAGGTGAGCTTTCCTTAATCCTCAAATAATTTTAATTATAGTAAAACTTTTGAAAATAAGGAAAAATATTCATAAAACCAATATTCTTTAATATTCTTCAATTTCTTTAAAAATAGTAATTTATTGATATAAAACCTGTGTCCAAACCATTAATTCAATTCACAAGGTAAAACCACCAATCAACCATAAAACGAATCAGTAATTTATCACGATAATCATGTATTCAATCAAAACACATAATCACTATTGCATGCTCTTATTCCTATATGATGCATGTATCCTCACGATGTACTTTCCCTATTTACTCAACATGCAATGTGGCGCCATCCACTGAAAATAGCCTGGGGCATATGGTCCTCACATCCTCCAGACCCACCAGTGGTAGACACTCCGTAATTGTCGAGTTCCCTCGGTGTCCTACGGACCTCCCCGCAACATGTGATCATCATGAGCGGGGCAATTTCCCCACCAAGAGAACCCCCTCTAGTCCACGGTATTCCACTCACACAGACGGGAATCCGTAACTTACGGACTTGGTCTACTACTATCCAGTCATCATGCAACATGCTCTAGGATCTTGAATTGTATAATGACCTTTATCACATTTTAAATCTTGACCTCTTTACTAGGTCATATTCATTTCAAAACCTTCTAAGCATTGCCTATTCACCAAGCAATCTTAGAATATTGCCTCTCCACTAGGCATTTCAAATCGGTCATTAAGCAATTCAAGTCCATCACCAATTTCATGCAACCATGCATGTCACCACTTATTCATATCCAACTCAAAACCAGACATATTTCGATATGAAATCAACACCAAGAAACACTAATAAACACCAATAAACACCAATAAATCAAGAAACCAAGAAACAAGAAACACCAAGAATTATCAAGGAAACATCAAGAACCAATAAACAGTACCACACTTTTCCTCGTAACAAGAATAATTCTGTTCTGATGTGGAAGATCGGACAAAACCACAACCACAGAGCATACTAAGAATTATCTTCGCACCTTAGTATCCGAAAAACTAAAGAAATATAATGAAAGTAACAACAAAACAAAGAGTAGGATAAGGATAGCTCCCCTTACCAATTCCTCCTAGCTTCCTATCTTCCTCTACCCTTACTTCTCTCTCTTGATCGAAGAGATTTCTTCCTAAGAGATTTTGAGAGAATGAAAGAATGTTCTTGGATTTGTGATTATAATTGAAATTCTAGGCCCTATTTATAGAATTTCAAAAGTTACTATTTGCACAGTAATTTGATTATTATAATAAACTCGTGTAACCCGTTAATTTATTTTTTTTTTTATTTTTTTTTTTACTATTTGCACAGTAATTTACTATTCGCACAGTATTTTACTATTTACACAGTAAATTACTATTTACACAGTAAATTACTATTTGCACAGTAAATTACGTAATTCAGAAATTTAAAATAATGTTCGAAATATCAAATAATAATAAAAATGTCAAACAACAAATTTATTTTTCTACTACATTTTTATTTAGAAAGGTAATCATAATTTTCTCAAATTACGTAATAATATTGCTACCCAATGATAAATTATTTTTTTTTTGAATTACATTTTCTGTCTAATCAAATTATAACAGTAAACAGTTAATATGCACATTTTTATAGAATTTTTAGTAAATGTTTTAATTACGAAATTATTTATGAAAATTAATTTTTGAGGGTGTTACATCAAACGCCACCTAACAGTTTGAAGTGTAAAGACCTCAAAATAGTGAATCTGAGTCACAACCCGTAAATGAACCTTAAGTGATAGTTTTGAAGTTGTAGGTTGAGTGTTGAGTGGCTCTTAGAGTAACGCTTATTTGTCGGGCTCTAGGCCCGATGTTTATATTCGCTTCTCATTTCAAGAACTCACCAAATACTTATAATAAATGATAGGTAATGATCGAGATAATGAACCTAATATTGTGATTGGTGATATTTTAGAGACAAGTCACCAGAACCCACTAAATTGTTGAGAAAGATACCTTCACAGAAAGCGTGAGGCACTTAAAGAGATTGTATACACTTAGATTTGGACTTTTTCACCATGCTTTCATCATTACCTCCCGAGGATCCTTACTAGTTGAAGTAGAGTTTTTGGGTAAGATATATATGCCGCTAGAACCTTGATTTGCTTTGACATAGGCTTTCTTTCCTTGTTTGTATTCATGGATAGGTTAGTATACTTTTGTTTTAACAAGTGTCTTTGACTATTTACTTTGATATACCTTTATATAAATTATATATTTTACTAGTCTTGAGATGAAGCATGATACTCTCATCTAATCTAATCTTATATTCTCATTCATTATTTAATTGGTCTGTTGATGTAATTATTATTATTATTATTATTATTATTATTATTATTATTATTATTATTTGTAACTAAGGAATGATAATGTATCACGACAAAGAATTGAACTAAGTATCTTATTTAATGGTTTATATTGAATATCTTATAAACAATGTTCTGTATAGTCTAAATATTTTCCCTCAACCAACATCCAGTAATGTCTTATATTGATGTTGTGTGTCTACATCCAATAGGTTAAGCTTCAACTGATGCTTTGACCAACAACATTAAGTTCAATTTTTAGTCTAACATGACTCTGTTATTGTAGTTTGGCATAAATGTACAACACTCTTGTGTATTGTAAATGAGAACCCTGAGAGAAAGAGAAAAAACTTGATAGGTATAGTTTTTGAAATAAGAAACTCTGTTATTTTCGTATGTATACATATGTAATAACGTAACTTAAAAATAATATAGAGTTTTTTACTTTAAAAAATATATCTATCAAATTTTCTTATTCTCTTAAGATTCTCATATATTATTAAGTTAAATTTATTTAACTGAAAATAATATCTCTCAAATTTTGATAATTACAATATATTAATATAAAAGTGTGAACTTATAAAATGAATGATATCTTCAAATTTATTAGACGAAGTTGGACTCAGACAGATAAAGTCATGATCGTGTAGATGAATATAATTATTAAATGAATTCTTAGTCAGATCAATAATGAGACAGATGCACTCCATAACGCGCAGGATAAGTATCGATTTTGTCTCTTATCCTTGTATACTCAAATTCTAACCAATAAGATTATTCTTGTGGAGTCTATCTAATAGAAGCCAACATTCAAATAAAAAAACATGTCAACTAAATCTCTATCAAAAATTGTACCAATAGAATAAAAAAAAGGATGTCTTTTGACACGAAGATTTGTTATAGAAAGCATAATCACATTTTTAGTTTTGATCATCGGATTAGGAGCAACTTTCTGCATTGATTTTGATAAACTCACACTTTGTTAAATGCTGATAAACATTGAGTACATCCACGCCAGAATAGAGAGAAAATTACGAAGTTGTTGAATCTAACCGTTATCTCAAATTTTCATCTATATAAATGCTCAAATTTTAAGAATTGAAGTTGATTAGAATATTCTCTTTCAAAGAAGATTAAAGCTATGATAAATTATTTTAAAGAAACTTCTTCATTCCTAATAAATAACTTTTATACAGAATTTTATTGTAAATTATTCTTTGCCTAGAGATAGGTTGAATCTTATAATTGAGGCTCTCCTTTCAAATTTATTTATTGTAGTTCAATTATTAGCCTAAAAAGACTTGAATCAAATAATATTAATTAATCTAAAAAGACTCTAAAAAAATCTTTAGTGTTTAGTTTAATAAAGTTGGGTGAAAAGAACAGTTGAATTATTAATTTAAAGAAACTATTTTCTAACAAATATTTGGTTTAGTCAGTGGTGATTAAGTACCAGTAAACTATTATTTTAAGTTAAAATACAATTTAATTTCTTTTTTCTATTCTCATCTTTATATATATTTAAAAAATTATATTTAAATTTAAATTAAGAAATAAGAATCTTTAAAAAAATTATAATTATAATTAAATTTATTATTTTTTTTTTAAAAGATAAAATATCTTTTATACCGTCGATCAATTACAACCCACGGTGTATTTTGTGTTTGTTAATAAAATAATCATAATTAAAAGTTATTATTTCTTATTTTAGAAATTTTCTTATTTGAAACGTTTATATATATATATATATATTGTATTACAAATATTATAATATCAACTTGATTTGAGTGATAGACTTAAACCAAATTTCAAGTATTTACCTGAAATTTCGCAATGCAGCTTGACAGCACTGGGATGAATATTGAGAGAGAGTAGATAGACAAAATTGTATTACGTATGATCTTAAATTGAAAACTATGTTTGATGCGTACGTGGTTTCTCCTATAGATATTTTTCATTTAATAAGTGTCAAATATCCAATGAATACCGAGTGCATGAATATTATTATTATATAAATTGAGGTTTACTTTTCATAAAAGCAATAATTATTTTATTAAATTTCTTAAAAAAATGAAAATATAAAATTTATTTAATTAAAATCAATTTTTATAAATTATTTGGAAAATTTTTATTTTTATTTTTTTCTTATAAAAAAATTCTTAATACAGAAATATTTTGTGAAGTTATATCTTTTCCAGACCTGTAGTTTACTAGGTATGAACAGAGAAAGTATTTTGTATTTTATATCCTATATGTATCCTGTACAAGGTACGTTGACTTGAATTTGTTGGTATGGTTACCACCGTAGTGGGAAGCTGAGAAGTGAGAAGAAGTGGGAGAGATAGAAGATGGAAGCGTGGTTCATCATCTTAGTCTCTCTATGCGTTTGCGTTCTCATGAAAGCAATCTTGTCTTCACTTCAAACCAAAACAATAAGTTTACCACCAGGCCCGTCACACATCCCAATCATCACAAACATCCAATGGCTAATGAAATCCTTCTCAGACCTCGAACCCATCCTCCGAAACCTCCACACCAAATACGGTCCAATCGTTACTCTCCGCATAGGCTCTAGCCCCGCAATCTTCATACGCGACCGCACCCTCGCCCACACCGCCCTCATCCTAAACGGTGCCGTTTTCTCCGACCGCCCCAAAGCCACCGCCACCACCAAAATCATCAACAGCAACCAACGCAACATCAACTCCGCCTCCTACGGCCCCACGTGGCGAACCATCCGCCGCAACCTCACCTCCGAGATTCTCCATCACTCGCGCGTTAAATCCTTCTCCGCTATCCGCAAGAGGGTCCTCCACACGCTCCTCACACGCCTCAACTCTGAATGCCAAGCCAACAATTCGATTAAAGTCGTTGACCACTTCCAATACGCTATGTTCTGCTTGCTCGTGTTCATGTGTTTCGGTGAAAGGGTCAACGATGAGAAAGTCAGAGATATCAAGCGCGTGCAGAGGAATCTTCTTCTGCGGTTTACAAGATTCAATATACTTAATTTCTGGCACGCGTTGACGCGGGTTTTGTTCCGGAAACGGTGGGAGGAGTTGCTCAGGTTGCAGAAGGAGCGCAAGGATGTGCTTGTTCCGCTTATAAGAGCGAGGAAGGAAAAGAAAGAGAATGAAGGTAGATTAAACGACGACGTCGTTGTTGTTTCTTATGTTGACACTTTGTTGGATTTGGAGTGGCCTGATGAGAAACGCAAGCTGAGTGAAGAGGAGATTGTGACACTCTGCGGTGAGTTTCTGAATGCGGGTACGGACACGACTTCAACGGTGTTGCATTGGATCATGGCGAATTTGGTAAAATACCCGCATGTGCAAGAGAGGGTGGTTGAAGAGATTAAGCAAGTATTGGGTGAGAGAGAAGAGAGGGAAGTGAAAGAAGAAGATTTGCAGAAAATGGATTATCTGAAATGTGTGATTTTGGAAGGTTTGAGGCGTCACCCACCTGGTCATTTTGTATTGCCGCATTCTGTGTCTGAAGATGTCGTTTTCAATAACTATTTGGTGCCTAAGGATGGGACCGTCAACTTCATGGTGGCTGAGATGGGGTGGGACCCTCAGGTTTGGGAGGATCCTATGGCGTTTAGGCCTGAGAGGTTTCTAAATGATATGGAATTCGATATTACTGGGAGTAAAGAGATTAAGATGATGCCTTTTGGTGCTGGCAGAAGAATGTGTCCTGGTTATAACTTAGCTTTGCTTCATTTGGAATACTTTGTGGCTAATTTGGTTTGGAATTTTGAGTGGAAGATTCCTGAAGGAGGAGATGTGGATTTGTCTGAGAAACAAGAGTTCACTGTCGTCATGAAAAATGCATTGCAGGTTCATCTTTCTCCAAGGATCTAGTCTCTATCAGTCAGTACTCATCCTATTTCTGTAATAAATTGTTATGAATGATATATAGGTCTGAAAATATTTTAGAATATCATTTGGATCCGATAGACAACTGGGTAGTGATGGGTTTCACTCTACAACAGCAAAATAGATTATGTGCATTCCACTGCTAATTCAGGAAGATGATGGGGAGTGTAAAATAACCAACGATTTATATGTTATAAAAGGTAAAATCTATATAATACAAAGACATTTTAACACTTCCGTCACACTTTTTATAAGTGTTCCGTCACACTTAATGGATTTACCAAGTTCGGGGAAAGCTGAACTTAAGAGGGGAATTGAATGCAAAATCATAAAAGAAGTCTTTTAGAAAATTGTTGAAAAATAATTAGGAGACTTAAATAGATGATTCTATAAGTATATAATATTTATAGTATAATTAATTATCATTAAATATATTAAAAAATATTTATATCATCTGACAATCATAAATAAATAAGTTTCTAATAAGTACTTCTTTCTTTAATTTTTAATATTTTATATTTTATTTTCTTTTATGTTTAAAATATTTGTTGAATATCTCTATTATTATATTTAAATAAAGTGAATCATAATGTAAGTATTCCCAACCTAACATAGTTTATTTCATTGTTAAATTAGTTAAGATTCGATCCCTAGACTACTTAGATTAAGAGATACAAGTGATCACCACTTGCGTAGCAAAAAAATATATAACTTTTGTTATTAAATAACTAAACCATAAATACAAATTGTGGAACTATAATAAAAAAATTAAAAATACTTCAAATGTATTTTTATTAGAAAAAAAAAATTTAACATTTATATAAAAATATCACATAAATAAGTAAATTTTTATAATTTTATCTAGTTTTTAAGCTCTTAGCTAACAACATATCACAATAAAGATTACAAAGAAAATTGACTAATAAAGAGAAAAAGAAGAGTACTTCGAAGAAGGAGAAGAAGTCAAAAGTTAAAATTTATTTTTCTAGAGAACTCAGAAGCCGAATGAGGAAAAAGAGAATAAAAAAATAAAATTAAAATCATCGAATTAATAAAGCACTCCATGTCAAAACCTAAATCATTATTGAGTATGCATGGAACTGACGTTAAAAAATTAACGATGTCGGTTATTTTTATAACCGTTGTTATTATGTTATATATGCATTAATATCCATCTTTTCGGGATAATTAAATATTTTTTAAACACGATATGCTAATTACATGGAGTATTACTTGAAATGAAGCATCTTTGTGCAAACATCTAACCCACTAAAATTTAAGGATTTAACAAAAATTTGTGTATAACTTTAAATAAACCTCTACACACAAAAAGATTTATAATAAAAATATATATAAAAGAATTTTTTGTATAGAAATTTGAAAAATAAAAATACAAGAGTTAGATTCATCAAATTCAAATTTTTATTCATATATTAAAAGCGTATAGAACGTTTATTTTAATTAAATAGATTTGCCTAGATTGTTTCACTAAACTTAATAAGTAGGAAAAAGGCTAAAAAAATAATTTTTTATTGTGAGATCTTTAAATCCATTTCTAAAGTAAACGTTAAAAAAATATTTATCTTTTATTAAATATAGTAAAATTCATCCGATCTTTAATAATTTTTATCACATATTCTAGTTCCTCTAATCTATCTTGTAATTTATCTGACTAATAAAAATATATATAAAAATAATTATTTATAAAAATATTTATAAGATTATTTTACACTCAACAATTTTCATAATCATAAGAAAATATGATTAAATTATTTTATATAAGTTATAAATTATTTTCATATATAAATCATCATTACAAACGTATTGAAATAAGTAAAAAGTTGTTTATACAGTTTATTTACCTATATGCATGATAACAACTACTCTCATGTATAATACAAAGAAAAAGCAAAAAAAAAAAAAAAAACTACTCTCCACTAGTATAATAACACGTAGTGTCAAAAGAATAATATAATAATAATGTGTAACCCCATATGATTGCACCCTTCCGTCCAATTTTCGGTTGCATCCACATTTCACACAATATAAGAATATAAGAAGAAACAATTGAACCGAATTTAATGAGAATAATGGAAGGTACAAAACCAAACTAATAGGTTGTGACTCGCGACTAATTTATGTGTGTATGGATCCAACGGTATATAATTGGATCTACGTAGTGGTATAAATTGTGAAGTGTGTTTATGCATACATTTCGAAAACTGAAGAAAGTGGCGATGATGCCTTACGCGAAAAACAACATGAACGAAGAAGGAGTTGTTGGAAAAGCCAAAGCCAGAAAACCAAAACCCAGTTTCGTATCTCGTTTCAGCTCCACTTCCCAAAAAGTCTTCTCCGCCGCGATGACGCGAAAACCACTTCTCAAACAAACCCTAGCCACCCTTTTCCTTATCTTCGTTCTCTACGCCATTTTCAACGCCTTCTTCCACCCCACCGATTCCATCGCCCTCGACGCCGCCGCCACCACCTTCTCCGCCTCCTCCGTCCTCCTCGCCGGCGCTGTGTCCAAACCTTCCGCTGTTAAAATCTTCCTCTACGATCTCCCCAGCATGTTCACCCACGGCATAATCCACCACCACTCACTCGCGCGTGGTGGTGCCTCACGCGCTGATGACGTGGCGTCACTCAAGTACCCTGGGCACCAGCACATGTCGGAGTGGTACCTCTTTTCCGATCTCACACGACCCGAATCCGAACGTGTTGGTTCGCCTGTGGTTCGTGTGGAGGATCCGGAAGACGCGGATTTGTTCTTCGTGCCGTTTTTCTCGTCGCTGAGTTTGATTGTGAACCCGGTTCGACCGGCTGGGGCGGGTCATGGGTCAGAGAAACCGGTTTACAGTGACGAGGAGAATCAGGAGGCGTTGGTGGAATGGCTTGAGAAGCAGGAGTATTGGAAAAGGAATAAAGGTAGGGATCACGTGTTTGTTGCTTCGGATCCGAATGCGATGTACCGGGTCATTGATCGGGTTAAAAATTCGGTCTTGCTTGTTTCGGATTTTGGAAGGTTGAGACCCGATCAGGGATCGCTGGTGAAGGATGTTATTGTGCCCTACTCGCACCGGATCAGGACCTATGAGGGTGATGTTGGTGTTGTGAATCGTAAGACCTTGTTGTTTTTCATGGGGAATCGGTATCGCAAAGAGGTATGTTTGTGTTGGCTTCTGTTCTGATTGGGATTTTGTATTTCGATTGAGATGTTTTTAGATTATGAATTGTTGATGTATGGTTTTGTATTCTTTTGCTCTACTCTGCACATTGTGTTTTAAGGTTGCAATTTTGTTGTGATCCTTGACATTGGGGGAAATTATGGACAAATGTGTTTTGAATCAATGCTGGAATGAACGTGCCACTGAAACTGAAAGGTTAATGAGTTATGATCTAGTTAGATAGTCCGTGCTATGAACTTTTGAGAATGTCTCTTGGGTGTGAATGTAGTTTTAAGAAACAAATTGAAGGATGATAGATTGAATTTTGATGGAATTTTAATAATTTTTTTATGCAACTACCGTGGAGCTTTTCTCTGGTGAGATATTCTTTACATCTTATGCATGGGGGGTCTTTGTCTCTGGCCTTTTTGGTTTCCTGGGATTTAAATTTTCTTCTTTGCTGTCTGTTTGTAAAACCAGACTTTGATTTTGTAATTGGAACTGTAGCATTACTATGCTTAATGCTTATGCTACTGTTCCAATGAGTTTTCTTTGTATTTGCAATACAGTCTCTATAAACCAACAGGGGCTAGTATTCCACAATGAGACAAACTAGGGGTTGAATCTCCATTGAGAGAGGTGTTCACATTTAGTACCTTGAATAGTGTTTCAAATAGGATTGTCTCATAAGAAAATTACATGCGGGATAAAAGCAGTACAGTCCTTAAACTGATAGGCGGCATTCTCTGCTTGGGGTAATGTTGTACGCCTGTACTTTCTCTTGGTCTTGTGTACTGTGTAGTTCCAGTAGCACTTGGTGTCTTTCATAAGTTTCCCCATTGTATTTTCATTAAAAGTTTTGAGCATCATGATGTAATAGTGTTGTTTTCCTTGTATATGCTTAAATGACCAGGACATTGCCTTTGATTCAGATTATTTATCTTCTTAACTTCTTGTTGTATTGGTTCCTTTTTGTTCTCGTCGATTTGACAGGGTGGGAAAATTCGTGATATACTCTTTCAAATTCTAGAAAAGGAAAAAGATGTCATAATAAAGCATGGAGCACAATCCAGAGAGAGTCGACGGGCAGCTTCTCAAGGAATGCATACATCAAAGTTCTGTTTACATCCTGCAGGAGATACTCCCTCAGCCTGTCGTCTGTTTGATGCTATAGTTAGCTTGTGCATTCCAGTTATCATCAGCGATAGTATTGAGTTGCCTTTTGAGGATACTATAGACTACACAAAGATTGCTATATTTATTGAGACTACTTCTGCTCTAAAGCCAGGATATTTGGTGTCAAAATTGAGAGCTGTGACCCCAGATAGAGTCTTGCAATATCAGGAAGAATTAAAAGAGGTTAGTAGTGCTGGCATATGCTTTTTTTGCGATTAAGTCTATGGGTGCTTAACTACTTATTACAATTTTGTCTTCCACTCGTCCACCTGTTACATTTTTAATCTCATGGAAAGTATGGCAGAATCAATACATGGAAATGATATTTGGTTGACTTTGCTACTTATAGCCAAATAGTATTCCATTTTTCCTCCACATTCTTTAAGTTCTTCATTTCTTTTTTCTGTATTATTGGTGGGAAGACCAGGTTCCTTCATTGTGTCTTTTAGCAGCAGTAATTAGTTATTAACTTTCATTAGCAATAGTGTACTAATGGCTCATTGTTTTCCTTTTATGGTACTTATATGTTCAATATATGAAGATTGATTGGAATGTATTGCTTTTATGTAAAACTGGAATCTTTTTTCCCTACCCCTACTCTTCTGAACTTCTGGTCCATGAATAAATGCATAACATAAATACATCTTTATGCTATGCGAGATCCATGGTGATTGGCATTTTTATGATTTATTAAACAAGATCTTTAATAGTTAATTTGAATTTGGCAATTAATGCTGTAGATTCTCATTGTTTTTCTCTTATAATGACACCCTTTAATCCTTTTATTCTGATGTACTTGGGTTGCATACATTGATGCTTTTTCCTTTCTGCTCGAGTAGAAATTATAGAAAGTCCAAAAAAGTAGCTCCAATTTCTGTTTTACTTTGTCCGATTTCTATTTGAAAGAAGAGTATTCTAGCTTGCTTCCAAGAAAGGCCTTTAATTTAGTTTATCTGGTTTCAGGTTAAGCGATATTTTGAGTATGAAGAACCCAATGGGACAACTAATGAGATTTGGCGCCAAGTTGCAAAAAAGCTACCCTTGATTAAATTGATGATTAACCGTGAGAAAAGGCTATTTGCAAACGAAGAGTGCTCGTGCATATGTACAAATCAGACAGCAGTTAGTAGAACCCTATAGCATTTGTTGTCTCAATAAGGTTTGGCATTCCATGAAATCTGTGGCTTAGTTTTGTCACGACATTTCAAGCTGATGAGGATATTTGAATCACAGGGATAGTGATAGTTGTAAATATGCTTCGACTTATATTTCGCACATGGGTGACTTGAGGAAATTTCTTGATAATCTCGATCTACTCTACAACTCATTCCCCGACGAAAGCGAATGAGGTATGCAAGAGAAGCTATTTGCGTAACTATCATTATCCCATTAACGTTATTAATCATTCCATGTACTGCGGGGCTTGACTCAAATCTGATATTCTCTCAAGGATGTGCATAGCTTGTCACCTGCCATGTACCACGAGAATACCTAACATGTTCTGTTGTTGTAGATTCCATAAGCTCCATTAAGTTTACGCATTGAGACCTAGTGTAGGAAAGAAAAATTACTTTATACTGTGATTGTATTGTACAGGATGAGAATGAGAATAAAGTAATTATTGTTATTCTTTAACTGTATTAGAGTCTCTTTCTTTGTTCTATCTTGTGTATATACCAGTAGGTCTAGTATTGTTACACCACTTATTGATATATCACAATATAGGGCACGTCAAAATAATGGGCAAGCGCTGCTGTATGCAATCATCACAGCTATGGAGGAGTGTTTCCTGTTTGTTGTGGTTGTCTACACTTACGTAGTCCAAACGAATAATCGGAAAGCCTTGTTTTTTGACCCTTAAATTTGGGATAAACAATGAATCATAAGAAAGAAAAATGACGAATAAAAAATTTTCGCATAAGCAAACAAGGTTGATATTGTCTATAATTTGCCGAATGATATAGAGCTTTAAGTCTAGTCTATTTGTATTGTTGATTTGAAATTTTACGGGATTATTAATCAAACATGAATAGATTAAGACTTCATAACATATAACGAAATATTTGGTGAACCTAATTTATTTACATATTTTACTATGTGTTGTAGAGGATAAA
This sequence comes from Hylodesmum podocarpum, assembly GCA_026586105.1. Lineage (NCBI taxonomy): Eukaryota > Viridiplantae > Streptophyta > Magnoliopsida > Fabales > Fabaceae > Hylodesmum > Hylodesmum podocarpum. The sequence goes on along the minus strand of JALJEV010000730.1, from coordinate 1,930,915 downwards.
TGTTTATTACCTAATTGAAGTTATAAATAAATACTTTTGAATAAAGACTACAAATTTCAAATTTCTTTATCTTGATTTGCCTACAATTTTTTTTAAAAAAATAATGATCTTTGATTAAATCGTAAAGACCCGAAATTACATTAATGTCTTGTCTGAGATTATATTTATCTTTATGCAGTGAGTGTGCACAACAAGAATATTCAAGAATAAAGGCCTAAATCTAAGATAACTGATTGCTAGAACAATTTTATAGTAATTAATCTACGTGCTCTACGTTAGAGCAGAAAGAAATATTCATCTGAAACACATTATAATGGGCTGGTATACTATGATTTTTAAATCTATGACAATATGGGCGTTGATCTATTTCAACAAGGATCAACTTTCAACATTCAACCAGGTGCCCAATTCATCTGGCTCCCACCAAGTACATGCAAGTGAAGATGATACACAGTTTGACCTAATCAGAATAACAAAAAATGGAACTGAGTTTAAAAAGCATCATTATGAATGAAAAAGATTTTAAGAAACTGTCCCATTAGAAAGAATCTTACGGCCAAGTGGACCACTGTTGATGACAACACGAAATCCATCGAGGATACCTTCTTTCTCAGCTACTATTTCGGCAGCATAGAGAAGTTGACCCAATATCTCTTCATGTCTAGCTTCAGCCTGCAAATGAAGATATTTGTTAGATTAAAATGCCCCCAGTTTTTGTTTCTTTTTCTTTTGCTATGCTGGAGAAGGGGCAAGCATTGAAGGATACAAGGACAAATCTTTAAAGAAGGGTTAATATCTATGGAAACATCGAAATAACTCAAGGCTCACAAAAAATATCACAATCAGCTAAGAACTATGTATTGATTGGACATATTGGTGACTATGAGAAGCCATATACAAACAACACTTGATTTTTTCTTCCTGTTTGTACCCAGAGGTATTTTTATAACATTCTCCTTTTAGAAGTGAAATTTTACTTTGGTATCATACCTTGGCCTTTAATACAAACTTTTTATATGCAGATTATGAAAATGAGACTTTAATTCTAACTGGACAAAAGTGTCAAAAGAACCTAACGAGATCCAAGTTTTGTCAAATGATCCTGCAAAGTCCTTCTGTTAGTGAACATATAGACAATGATGATTAGTGTCCTTCCCAAGTTCTGTCAATCCCTCTAAATTTTGGAATGACTAGAACATGAACTGGAGCCTCTGGATTGATGTCCCGAAATGCTAGGACTTTTTAATTTTCATACACAACACCAAGCTTGAAGGGATTTCCTTATTTAAGATTTTGTCGAATCTGCAAAGAAAAGAAGATGAAAATCATCGTGTGTCATTGTGTGTATTGCACATCATCATGTGAGATTTCCTTATATAGTCTTTACATCCATTGATTTTTTATTGTAATTAAAAACAACTTTATGTTGAACATCATTACGTGTCTGTGGTAGAGAGAGAAACGGAACACCAACATTGGTGGAATATTTTGGAAAATTTTCACTTAGCAATTAGATTGGTGCTCCCTTTTTTTGGGTTTAATGATTGCATTCTACTTCTAATGGAATGAAGAAGTAGACTGTGCATTTAGTTTAAAAATCTTTCAATTTTCTTTGATTTTGAAGTATCTTTCAAGTTTATTAGTGATGATATTGCTCCATGAAAGTGTAAAAACTTCAAAATTTCCAAATATATTTCAGAATGATAAGCATTCAATGACCAAAAAAATGACAGACGTGGTGTTATATTAAACGCTGATACATTGTTGGAGCTCCACCATCAGCACTGACAGCAGCTGCTTTGGCTGTGGCATCTTCATTGTTTGCGGCACCATCACTGAAATGCATCCTGTGATAACTGATAGCTTAAGTGAGCAAAATGTCATCAAATATCTATCCACAATAAGTCAGAAATTAAAGCTACTCCAAACAAGAGGCTATAAAATGGTAAACCAACAGCATATAACAAAACAGATTTCAGCTGTCAAAAAGTTATGCCAGACGTTTGTATTAGATGACGTTAACCATGTATTTTGCTTTTGTAGCTAAGAATGTAGAGAATCCCAATATATCCTTTATAAGGTTTTCTGTTGGATTGTATTCAGTGAATTAAAACCAGTTAGAATCTCTATTAAATTCCTTCTTAGCACTAATTGACTTTATATGAAATTTTCTATCATGTGAATTGAGAAGAAGCTTAGTCCATTGTTTCTGTGCAATTTACATTTAGTGTATTTTAATGAATTTTTAATTTTTGTAGCTTTAATGTGTCTTTTTTTAAATTTTTTATTACTCTATATAGTTGAATTTGAATTAAAATGATCATATTAATTTTTTAATAATGACGATTAAGACTTTGACTTATCATTCTCGTCCTACCCCTCTCTTGAGACATTAATATTTTTTTCCAAAATAAAAATTTAAGACAATCTCATTGCACAGACATGTCAAAATGCATATAATCTTCATCAGAGTAAATGAAGTAGACAAGGTCAAACTTCAACTTTGATTAACTGCATGTTCAGCTTATTCATCTAATATTTGCTTGCAGAAGTTCAATTTCTCACGTAACAAGTTTGAAATAAGATGAAAAGGTGAACTTCTAAAACTGAAATGCACTTTGTTTTAATTTAAGTCCCACTTTAGGGTCTCCCCATTTTTCACAAGTCTTTAACTATTGATTTCTTTCCTTTCTTCTTGGAAGGACAATAATAATCATTAAAAAAACAAGAAAATGAAAAGTCCCTTTAAAAATTGTCATTTTACATTCTTAGGTGTAAATTGAAAAATATGATATCCTACACTTATCTTTCAAAACAGCTGTTCAAAACAGAAATTTAAGATGAAAAGTAAGGGAAAAATAAACCTACAACATTGAAGAGGAAGAACAAAGTTGGAGAAATTGAGGTGGTACGGTTTTGCAATGAAAGTTCTTCCTGACAGCAATGGCGAGTAGTTCCTGCCACATAATATTCATACACACAATCGCTGCCACGGTACTCAATGAAGTTGAAAATTGAGATAATCATCTTTTTTCATCTTTCACCATTTTGTAGAACGAATTCCGTGTAGACGGGCCTTCCGTATAGCTTGTAAAAGAACAATCTTGGCCATTGAAATTTGTGGGCCATGCTTGTGATAGCCTCTTATATTTTCAATGTCTTGACTATATATTAGAACCACGAGAAAAAACAAGAAAAAAAAAAAAAAACTTGGTGTGAAGAAGAAGAAGAAAAATGGCAAATTTTGTTCTGCAGATTCCAAATACTTTGAGGAACGTCACTGTGTCCGCTTCCTTCAACCCCAATGGTGCAATACTTCTATTTCTTTTTGTCAATTAAAAATTGATTTTTTTTCTCGTTTCTTTTCAACTTCAAATGATTGGTTTTTTTATTATGTAGGAGCTCCTCCTGGTGGTTCTGGAAGCAGTAGTGTTGGTGGTGGGGGTCCTGTGATATTGGAGCTTCCTTTAGATAAGATAAGAAGGCCTTTGATGAGGACTCGAGCAAATGATCCCAACAAAGTTCAGGAATTAATGGATAGTATCAAGGATATTGGTCTTCAAGTGCCTGTAACCACTTGCTCCCTTTTGCTGATTTATGTTTACAATCTCTGCATTGCTTTTGGACTTTATGCACTGTTTCTGCTATTGTTGGAAGGAAAGCAATGCTTATCTTACATTATCAAAACATGATATATGATGCTTGCAAATCCTTTAAGAAAATTTCCAAATATCAATGATCTATTATTCTTATAACAGTAAATTAACTTTATCATTAGGCAGATATGGCAGGGAACACGAAACCCTATGCATAAAGACGTGAAGAGATGGAGTCTTAACTAGGGATAAGAAGCCTTGGTTTCACTTCTATTTATCCCTTCATCTTGAATTATCCTTAAGATCCTTCCTAGCTTTGAGAAAGATTTTCCCTTTTTTTTTTTTTTTTTTTTATATATTTGCAAAGTGTCTCTGCCGATATGTATGTTAGGATTGAAAGAGCAGCCCTTAGGAGTTTAGCTACACAGCCTTTAGGAGTTCCCAAGATACCTCATTCATGGTAACTCTTATCTGGATATTTTTTAGGAATTGAGACATAGATGCATATATTCAATGTGGCAACCATTTTCTTTTATGGCTGAGGGTTGGTTGAGAGAACAACAAGACTGAAGGTTTTAGATGCCATCTCTTGTATTTTTTGATAGATTGGTCCTTTATGATGATAACTTGATGCGGTGGATACTGTATAGGCTGGTACTTTGTTCAGGAGAACTTCACCAGATCATGACTTTGTCAAGAAAATGAAAATACCTTTTTAATGATTTGGTATTAATGTTGTTTGGCCTCACACAACATATTAAGCACAGATTCAATTTGAGGACAATAAGAGAGTCTGCATACCTTATCATGTACTTTGAGAGGAATTGTGAAATATGGAACAAGAAATCAAAGCTTGGCTAATTTTTAAAGCAATTATTCTGAACTTTGAAGAAAGTGAGAAAATTACTGTGTGTGCACAACCAAATTTTATCACTAGTTACAGATGACATGGCATGTCTTTACTGATTACAATACCGGTATAACTGTGCTGATTATGTTTGTTTCTTATATGATAATTACTATGATGACTGCATACAGTTTAGCACAATTGAATACCATTGAAAGGTTAGACTAGAGGGCAGAAAATAATGAGCCTGTGTCTTAATGAGGGATATGTTTTCTGTCACTGAATTTAATCTTCTATAACTTTTATGGTATAAAAAGAACGTTGTTTTATATAATAGTTTATGACCGCTGCAAAAACTAGTCATTGCTTCTGGTGTCAAATACTTTACACCAATGCCATGGTAACAGAATAGTTTATGATTTTCTTGCATTTTATGTTTGTAAAACTTACAATTCCTCCTTTTCTTAATTAAATTTCTGATTCACCAAGATATCTTGCTAGATGCTAATTTAAGTTCCTTTCAAATGATACAGATTGATGTCCTTGAGGTTGATGGAGTTTATTATGGTATGCACTTTTCTGGATTGTGTATGGAATCTTATAGTTTTATTATCGTATAATTGGGTCATGCTGAAGGACTTGGAAGATCTACTGATATGGACTTAGGTATTAAGGGGTACCTAAGTCCTACATCGAGTAGTATGAGATGCTCAGTGGGGTATTTAAGTGGCTTGGTTCTTCCCCCTTATAACCTAGTTTTTAAGGGTGGGTTCCCCAAGTGCTTAGGTACCTATCATTTGGTATCAAAGTTGGTTGCCTATATCTCGGAAAAGACTATCTATAAGCTAGATTAAGGTGGAAACTGAGTAATGTCGATAAAGTGTTAACCGCCAAGACATCGGCTCTTAGGCCCTGGTTGGAAGGACGGAATGGGGAGAAATTTTTAAAAATTTAATGAGTCCCACCATTTTACACTCTAATTCAAACATTTCTATTCTATTCTATTTCATTCCATTCTCTTCTATTCTACCAAACGGACCTTTAGGAATGGTGCTATGATAGGGATTCACGTATTATGCGGTGCCTAAGTCCCATAACGTGTGGTATAGGATGTCCAGTGGGGCATTTAAATGGCTTGGTTCTTCCCCCTTATGAGCTAGCTTTTAAGTGATGGGTTCCCCAAGTGCTTAGATACCTATCATCTACCATGATGGACTAACTTATATGCAACATCTATCCATACCTTGTAAAATTTGAAACTCCTCTTTGGTTTGCAGGTTTCTCTGGCTGTCACCGCTACGAGGCTCACCAGCGCCTTGGACTCCCCACCATCCGTTGCAAAATACGCCGCGGTACCAAAGAGACTCTAAGGTTAGTTAAGATGTTTTGTTAACTCTTTTGTAAATTGTAGATGACTCAGATTCATTATCTCAGCTGATTGATTTTCCTTTTGCATTGTGTAGGCATCATCTGCGCTAAACTTTTGATCATTTTTTCATTAAGTTGGTACATGGCAATTAGTGATGAGAGGAGTGTCCTGCTTCTCAAGGCATTATGATTCCAATGGACACATTATGAATGATATTTCGTGAATGAACTGTGCTATAGTTACTTGTGTATATATATGAAGATGCAAATGTTTACTGTCAATGACTAAAAGGACATCGAACTATTACTAATGGAAAGATTGAAAATTCACAATCTGATTTTTTTGACTCTCAGTGCTAGTTATGTTGTATCTGTTGCTGTTTCCTGAAGTTCTTTGTAGGAGAGCACCATTCTTCTAGCCAGGATGTGGTCTTCGGCATCGTCCTTTGCATACACCCAAAAAAGTTAAGTTGGGAAGAAAAAACAACATAAACCATTGTCTATTACTGGTCTCTTGCATAGATAGGATAACTACAATAAGCTCCCCTTCTAAGCTCATTTTCAGGGTTTGATAGGGACATGCTCATAATTCCTTTAACAATTCCAATGTCTAGTATTCTACATATCATTGCATTATAGAAGAATAGACACTTCAATCATTTCTTTTTCCCCTATATCCTGGATATTGCCTCTTATATTAAGTTTGAAATGACTAAATGATGGAACATGGATAAATTTGATATTTTACATGATGAACCTTTCAAGAACTTACTTGATAGTCTTCTTATGATATCCAAAACATTTTTCTAAACGATTTCTAATGATTTTGTTTCTAAAATATTCTTTGTTACACCTGATTATTCACGGCAAAAGATTTGCTCTAATCTTTCTTAATAGCAGTTATCTTTATCTCATCTTTTAAAACAATCATTATATAACAAAAGTACGAAGGAATAGTCATTTTCATAGTTATTCAAAAGTGACACGTGAATAAATATCCTTTTAAAATTACGTTTGGTTGTGAAGAAATTGAACTTCTTATACTAATATCTTGGAGATGGGTTCAATCATTGGGATTTTTCTTCAGGCAACACATAATGTGTTCTTTTCCTTACTTGAAACCTTCAAGTTGTTCATAGTGTTACAATTTGCTCAATTCTACTCATTTCTAGGATTATTATGATTTTTTAGCTTCCTTTACCTTTTCTTATAAAGAGTTATGGCTTATCATATCATGGAGGAAGAGTGACATTGATATTTATAGGTATATAGGCATGAAGATGTTGGATATAAGATTAATAATTACCTTGAGACTAATACTTACTTTGATAAGTAAATTACACTCAAAAACGATTGAGAGAAAACATGGAAAGTGAGAAAAAAATTAAAATTTGAATCGGAAAGAAATAAAATTTTAATTTTTATATCAAGTCTTTTTTCTATTGTTTTATTTCCATTTTCTCTCTAATCAAATTAAGAAATCGTATCCTTATCTATATTTTTCTTTTTATTCGACTTTCTTTCCTCTTAACCAAACATATTATTAGATGCAATTAACACTAAAAGAAGTGTCTAAATCTTTTCCTGGATATAAAATGTTAATAATAAAACGTAATTAACTAAAAAATAATTTAAAATAATTTTCAACAAAATAATAATATGAAACTTTTATACCAACAATTTTACATGCTTCTACACTTGCGAAACCCATGATTTTCTTTCTTAATCACTCTTTCTTTATTTTTTTTTTATTGAATATCATTTTTAGTGTTCTAAGTTTAAAAAGTTCTATTACCATTTTTTATGTTTTTAAAATTATCATAAAAATTTAATATTATATTAACATTATTATGATTTAAATTTTCAAACCATCAATTTAAAATTACGATGATAACTAGTATATGTATTAAGAATAAAAAAATAATGTATGATATCCTTTCAATACATTTTGAACAAACACAATAATTTCTAAAAGGTGACATTATTTTATTCACTATTTAAAATTTAAATAAATAATAATATTAACATAAAGTTAATTTTTTAAAACATAAAAATACTTAAAAAATCAAAAACATACATTTTAAAAAATATAAATAATTGGAACATTTTAACATTAAAAGGATTAAACTAAAAAAAAGTCAAAAGAAAAACTTATTTTTCCTTGGTAAACCAATCTAACCATAAACTATTTATTTTCATTTCTTTTGAATTTTACTTTCTTTACAATAAATTTAAATTACTTATTTATTTGTTTTATTCATAAGAACTGAACGCAAATATCTACACATATAAAAATTACAAAAAGTCAATCATTTTTAACTATATATATATATATATATTTTTTGGAAAGATTTTACCATTTACTTATTTATTTACTTAAATTAAGTACACTACGATCCATATTATAAAAACCCGAACTTTTGTGGTTTGCGAAAGGGTTTTATATTTTTCATTCTTCTTCGCCACTCACTTCTCCGAGTGGTGTTTTCAGTGAGACGATGGAGGGTGTATCGTACGCGCGCATGCCGAGGGTGAAAATCCGCGAGCTGAAGGACGATTACGCCAAGTTCGAGTTACGCGACACTGACGCGAGTATAGCGAACGCGCTACGGCGCGTGATGATTGCGGAGGTGCCGACGGTGGCGATTGACTTGGTGGAGATTGAGGTGAACTCGTCGGTGCTGAACGATGAGTTCATTGCGCACAGACTTGGCCTCATTCCCCTCACGAGCGACCGAGCCATGGGCATGCGCTTCTCACGTGACTGCGACGCGTGCGACGGTGACGGCCAGTGTGAGTTCTGCTCCGTCGAGTTTCATCTTAGGGTTAAGTGTATGACTGATCAGACACTCGATGTAACCAGCAAGGACCTCATTAGTTCCGATCACACCGTCGTTCCCGTTGATATCTCTGACCCTTCATCTGATGGCCACGACAACAGGTGTTTCTTTAGTTGCTTTTTTCTTCTTTTTTGGGGGTTTTAAACTTTATCAAATGGGTTTTCATCGATTTCATCTGGGTATTTGGTTTTTTGAAATGGGTGGTCATTGATTTCAACTGGGTATTTGGTTTTTTGAAATGGGTGTTCAATGATTTTAACTGGGTATTTTTGTTTTTTGAAATGGGTGTTCAATTATTTCAACTGTGTATTTGGTTTTTTGAAATGGGTGTTCATTGATTTCAACTGGGTATTTAGTTTTTTTAAATGGGTGTTCAATGATTTCAACTGGGTATTTGGTTTTTTGATATGGGTGTTCTTCGTTTTTAACTGGGTATTTGGTTTTTTCAAATAGTTCTTCTTCGTTTTCAACTCGAAATTCGAAAGAGTTCTGTTCGTTTTGAAGTGGGTATTTGGTTTTTTAAAATGGGTATTCTTCGTTTTGGAATCGGTATTTGGTTATTTGATATGGGTGTTGGGTATTTTGTTTAGGGGGATTATTATTGTGAAGTTGAGGCGTGGACAAGAGCTAAGGCTGAGAGCGATAGCCAGGAAGGGGATTGCTAAAGATCATGCTAAATGGTCACCTGCTGCGACTGTGACATTCATGTATGAACCAGAGATTCATATAAATGAGGACTTAATGGAGACACTGACTCTTGAGGAGAAAAGAGAATGGGTTGATAGTAGTCCTACCCGTGTGTTTGAAATTGATCCAGTAACTCAACAGGTTTGGTTTTTCTCATTTGTTCTCTTACGATTTTGGTTATGCTCTTTTCACTGGTTTCAGCTAGTGTTAATGTGTTATTGCTTTCTGATCCATATCCTGTGCAGAATTTAAAATTACCTAGCTTATCTTCTGGGTTTGGTATTGTTGTTTGTTTGTTTGACCACTGATGCATATATTGGTTTTTGGAATTTATCTTTAACATATGCATGTCAATTATTTCTGAGAAAATTGATGATTTTATGCTAATCCCTAATCCTCAATTTTGTATGATGTCTCTTTAACCATTTGGATTGAACTGGAGAAGAAAGTGCTATTATAGGTAATTTTGTTTGTTTTATTTCTGTGTTCAATGCTGGACACTAGTAATTTGATGTTCTGAATCCATAATACTCTGCGTGAACAAAGTAAATGATCTCTAGGTTGTTCTTTCAATTTTTTATGTAACGACCTCTAATATAGGCCAAGTAAATTGCATAGAGAAGACCCGATTAGTACCTAAAAGACAACTATTCTTCATATTGAAAATAATGTACTTTCTTTCCAGAGCATAAGCATTAATGTGCTAACGTTTTGTCACTTTTGTGAAATTTCTGGTTTAGTTTGGAATGAGAATGATTGTCAAATATAATGACCTTAACACTAATATACTACTTTGTTTTACTTTCACTTATGACTTTTTATTTTTGTTGTGAATAGTGTTGAGTAGTTTCTTTTAGCATATATGTTATCTACTTGTATGTTTTGCTTTATACTTATTACTTTTCTTACCTATGAATATATCCGGCATTTTGAATAGATTTTTGTACGAGCATGTGTGACTGTGTCACAGTAGCAGCTGTCGAGATGAAGATTTATGCTGAAGTGCTAGCATTTTTGGGGATTTGCCACTATCTGAAACTGATAACTAAAAATTGATAACTAAAAACTGATAACTAAAAAGACGGAACAATGCTAGAATGAATGTGAAGGATTCATGCATGAAGACCATCCAGGTCCTAACTAAGCTATCAAGTTCATAATGATCATGACCTGCAAAGAAATTTACAAATAAATAAGACATTAGTATCAAGATTTGCAATCCACCTCATGATGGTGGATGTATAGCATGTCCAGTAGCATGATCTAAGGAAGATATCTGTCCATCAAGAATTCTTTAAATGATGTCTTATCTGCCTTGACTGATTCTGCAAGTGTCAACTGCATAGTGCTATACATATTTGTGTCTATTTTAAAATGTTGATACGAACCCTTATATATGTTATGTACTGCTAAACATCGATTTTTTGGGTTTTATTAGGTCATGGTGGTTGATGCTGAGGCATACACATATGATGATGAGGTGCTTAAGAAAGCAGAAGCTATGGGCAAGCCTGGGCTTGTAGAAATCATTGCAAGGCAGGATAGCTTCATATTCACAGTTGAATCTACTGGAGCAATTAAATCTTCTCAACTAGTACTGAATGCCATAGAAATTCTGAAGCAGAAACTGGACGCAGTGCGGCTATCTGAAGATACAGTGGAGGCTGATGATCAGTTTGGTGAGCTAGGTGCACATATGCGAGGAGGATGATCAAATATCCTTTCTATTAGAAAGGATATCAAACTTGTTTCCTGGACCTGTTTCATGCATGTTGCGTTTAACTGAATAGCTGCAGCATGCGTTAACTTGTTGAGCCAGAGATGCTAATCACTATTATTACCCCTTGAAGATAAATAGTTATTTATGTTCTTGGCTTGCCAGAAATTGGTGGCCTTAACACAGTCCTATTTGCCCAGTATTTTGTTTTGTTTATAATGGTCAAAAAGGATAACTCGTTGGTTTGTGAACAAAGTGATGTGATATTGTGATCTTTTCGCTACAATAGCCCAAATTGCAGTTTTGGAAGTCCATATCTCTATCAATCTATTTATAACTTTAGTAATTACAATGTTAGTGTCATCTACTGCAAGGGAAGAACTTGGCATCAGCATAAGGAGGTATTAGGACATCTGATGGAGTAGGAGAGTATTTGTGTTCTGTCCTAAAAATTCAGTTTGAGTAACTTATGTTCTAATGATCGAGATTACATCAGTCCGTTAATTTGAGTAACTTATCGGTCTTGTTGATAATAATTTTATAAAATCTTTATGGTATGTCTGGTTGGAGGACAGAAAGTGAAAAGAAAAGGGAAATAAGAGAAAAAAAATTATATATAAAGATAAAAATTTAAAATTTTCTTTCCTTCCAATTTTAAATTTTTCTCTTTCCTGACTTTCCCTCCGTCATTCCATACAAGCAATTAATATATTCTCCCGTTTTGGTAGAAGTTAAAAAAAATTGTTTGATATAGCCTTTTCCTTTAGTTTTGGTCATTTAACACGTTCAGTAAACTGAATTTAATGAGAAGGGAGTGATATTTTGTTGAATCTACTAATATGAATTAAGGTTATATTTAGAGACTAATATAATATGATAAACTTCGGTTTTAGTTATTTATAGTTTTCTGTTAGTTTTTTTTTAAAAAAAAAAATGGCTCATTATTATTTAGACATGTTATATGATTCAATATATCGCTTGAAAATTCTAAAGATTAACACTAAAACAAAATGAAAAACCAAAATTTACTAATTTTTTTGAAGAAACAAAAACATTAAATCCTACTTACAATTTTAAGATAAAAAATTCCAATTTAATTCATGTGTGTTTTAACGATAATTTATTTTAAAATAATTTTACACTGTACATCTCACAGTTGATATAATTTTTAATAAAATTTAATAAAAAAATGAATAAACTTTTACTATTTGATACTATTTTATTGAATATCATTCAGTGTATATAACCTTTTTTCTTTAAAAGTTTGATCTGTTAACTTCAGAAACACGAGAAATCACGTCAATAATGCCTAACCAAACATGCCTACACTACAGTACTCGAGCGACATTTACTTCATAGTACACCTTTTGCATCACCAAAATCCTTAGAACACGTCTACAGGTTAGAGATGTTTAGAATTTTATACCTTTACTATTTCATTATCTAAATGACACTGATTTTAAAATAAACTTACGAGTAGCTTGAAAACAATGAATTTACGAGAAAATATAATTACAGGTTGCTTAATAAGATGAAGAATACCTCTGCCATCGACTTCAAGAAAATGAGATGTATGGCTATATGAGCATTAAATAAACACTCGATACTCGCTAAAACAACAGGGACTTTAATATGGCATTGATTTAAACTATCCAGGCGACTACAAAAGGACGCTTTAGTGTGATATACATTTTGCTAAATTTGTGAGAACCTGCTGGATATAGACAACTGATCACTAGCATAAGTTGAATAACTTACCCGCTTCTGATGGGTATATATCAAACAACTCACTACTTGTACGCTAATGGACCAGATCTAGACACTGCAAACCTAGGAAGTGGACTAGGACCAGTGCTTCCAGAAGTTGAGCCTTCAACTGTCTTTATCTTACTACGGCTGGCGCTGTAATCCAATGGCCCAGAACGACGACCATTCCTTTGCCTGTTGTCCATGCTCCTTAAACTGCCAATATCTGCGTCATAGAGGTGCTCCTGGCCAAGTGATGATGATGCTTTGAAGTACCCTGAATCATGGCCATAATACTGAGGTGAGTCTCCACGAGGATGCCTCAAGACAGGAGAAGCATGTGCCATCATAGCAGGTGAATGACAGGGTGAGGCGTTCAGTATTGCCAATGGAGTGGATTGAGTGTCTGCATAGTACTGACTGTATACTGATCGGAGAATGGTGTAAGGAACATAGGTTTCCAGTGAGCTTCTTGGAAGGTAAGGTGAAATCTCACAAAGTTGGTCTAAGAAGATAAGCTGTGCTACAAGATGAGATCTGTGCATAAACCAAAATACAAAATATCTCAGAAAACTACAAAATGAAAGTTTCATATAAAACATTACTGGTGCCAAACCATAGACGAAATTCTTCTCTAATATATTGCAACATTACAAACCTAATTAATGTATAGTTTTCACATGCATTTGTGTTTCACACAAAATCATATGTATATCTTACCTGTGTGTTTCGCTCCAAGAATCCAATATGATATCTGCAGAAAGTTTCACAAACAACTGCAGTGTGGACTTAATACTTGCTTCAGCTGACATTTGACTTGATAAATCAGGATCCATTCCATCATGAGCATGTCCATTTGTTAAAGACTGCCGATGCTGATGTTCCCGTTCCAATCTAACAAACTCACTTCCGGCAATCACTGCAGAAATGCACCTGCCCAGAATTATTAGAGGGAGACAAATGATACCAAAATTAGTACATACCAAGGGCAATGAGCAGTTCGTCTTCTGAAATATTTACACAATGGAATCAAAATACTAAATGAATAACTTCCAAATCCAACCCTCTAGAATTACTGCATAGAAGTAAATCTAATGGCATTGGACCAAGTTATAAGCATGCAAACACAACCATTGTCTGATAAAAAAAAACACAAACCATTCTGAAGTACTAAATTCCGTAGTGTTTACAGATACTAAGTAAATTCAGACAAAACATAACCATACTGACCTTGCCAGGCAATGGATATTGTTACTAAAACCCTCAGTGTCAACATTAAATGCTGTGGTAAACCAAATATTAGATGTCATGAATGTGGCAAATAAGTACGGTAACAAGCCCCATGATCCATCACTTGCACCACCAACTTCCTCCAAAATTGATCTTACCCAAACTGAATCATGATCATTAACAACACCAGCAGTATTTGCCACTGTTCTCATTCTCTTAATTTCTTCCTTTTCTGGCACTCCATCAGGTAGGTGCTTAACCACCCCAGCTAGCAACGAATGTATCAAGGGAGCACCTTCTTCGAGAATAGCACCAGAAGCCTCAGCTAGTATCCGATCAAAAGCCAGTCCTAGGCCAGCCTGAACACAAAAACCAATCACAGTTTCCAGATCAACTATTTGCTTCACAGAAGCTTCTCTTTGAATTCTATCACCAGCATGCAGACTGGTAGCAACTGCTTCTAGAACATCCCGGTTTGAGCGTAGTGAAGTGTCAATGCAATTCAAAAGAGCAGCTGTGTGTTCTTTTAGCATTCTGTCTAGCCTGTCTACTCCATAGCCACCAAAAATGCGTACAAAAGCCTGTAATTCCCTGAGATCAGTGACTGATTCTGCAAAATATCCACCAACAGGCCTTGTACTCCTGAAGCATTTATGAATTGGAACAAACAAAATCCCAGCACCTGAAACATCCTTGATTATGTTTTCGATATACCAATTGCATACAGATTCAGTGGCTGATCCTGTATGCTGATCTGTTGGCTTCTCAAACAAGTGCAGAGAAGAAACTGGTCCTGAAAAGGCTTCTGAAAGCAAAACTTCTCGAATACCCTGAGTAATGTCCATGCTGATGTGCTGCTCTGCAAGATGCACTATGCTAATATGTCTCTTAATAAGTGATTCCAGAACAGTAGGCCGTTGAAGATCATTATCAGTTTTCAGAACACCAAGCAATCTTCTTCTGAAGTTGCCAAGAATGCATTCTCTCATGTACTGCACAAATAGCTTGATGTGTTAAATAATGACAAAAGGAATGATGTTGGATTCAGAAATAGCACAATTCGACAGAGTGGGACAAGATGCATATAAGATTTGGGTTTGAAGCACTGATTCCTTACTTGAACAGGTGGTTCATGTTGGATCTGGATCCTCTATTGAGTAGTGCATTTCAACAGTAAAGTGCAGAGTTGATGTTGAAATTTATTGAGATTACCCTATCTCTCTCTTTCTGTGTATAGAGATATCTCTTTTCTTATGCTATTTTAAAACAACTTTTGCAACCAACATGGCTGCTCTCTTATTAGCTTTCATTATTCTGAAACCTTGATATTCAACAATCAAACTAGGTAAAAGCATCCTTGACTAATTGTATGCTTCCATATCTAACACAGTATCCAAAAAATAATGTGCATTTCCATTAACAAAAGACTCACTTTTTCCTATTTCTCTCCCATTCTATCATCAATACGCTTCACACTAATATCTTTATCATACTTTTATTGTTTTACAATCCTTCTTCCAGGATTTGCATACCAAAAGAACCAAGACATGTTTTTACTGCTTCAGTTAATTTATATTAGAGTTACTGGTTACACCATCCTACAAAGTTTCATCAAAAGGACCAATAGGTGATAGCCATTTTCATAGATCGCTAACTAGTCAATTTTTATGCAATTGATAGCATTAACTAGACTGTTTTCAACAGATAAGTAAATCTCATGAAGAAAAGAGAAGGAATATCCATCCTAACCTCTCTCAGTACAAAGACATGGTTTAAAACACATATAGGTTCCATATCATTTAAAACTGAGCACAAATTGGTCAACCTCTGCATTGCAGCTTCTAGCCTGTCATTAGAAAAAGTAGACACATTAAAAAGCTATAATTATGTGCTTACACATATATTTAGGACATGATTATTGTGACATACATTTTGATAGAACCATTATTTTCAGGAAAGCTCTCATGGCCAGGTAAAGGAAAACCGGCAACTCCTTTTGGAGATTTATAAGACGGAATAGAAACTCTTGACGCTTGATTCAGATATGAAGCTGCTTGCTCTGGAAGAAGCTGATGAAATCTTAAGGTTAGTTTTCAGAATAAAGCTAACTTGTCAACTAAAAATATTTACCTGATTCTCTAGGGCACCAAATCCTCCTTCAGAGTCAAGAATATTTATTAATCCCTCCAACCCTCCCATGATAGATTCAATAAGAGATTCAACATATAGAACAGCATCCCTGCCAATTTTTGTGACCTGCTTGCAGCAAAATTTACAGTGAACACTATATTCTATGTTTTCCACATTTTTCTATCATCACAAATAACACCAAACAATCAATAAGGCAGTAAGAAATGAAAGTTTAGATGAACGTTAATTTTGAGTTATGAAAAGTGATTTGATAAGAGAAGTTTGAACATGCAGTGACATCAGAACCCACAATGAGTGACTATGTAGCTTTAAATAGAACACATCAGAATTCCTTCTCGTTGAAATTGAATATGTGTGCGTGCGTGTGTGCGTGTGTGTATCTGTGCAGTTGTATGAAGCTCAGATGAGGATCATCCAATTTGAACAGATCCATACGTTCCATTAACTCTTTATTTTTGTAATGACAAGTTTCTTCATTTTCATGATTGCATTCAACAAAAATATTAACATAGACAAAAGATTGCTTTGCAGTAATCATCTTGATTATTTAGCAGATCAGGTCTTGATGTATGCAAAACAGAGCAACAAAGTACTGCCATTAAAAAATAAGCAAAATATAGCTTCATGCCATTGTCACCATGTGCAGTTAACAGTTTCACAATTTTGGTCAATACTTGACAATTCAAAGCATAGAAACGATGGCAAGGATTAGTTTTGACCTCTTCTGGAACAATTGGTGATGCACACTCCGGAAAACTACTTGCGATCCCAAGCCATGCACAGCAATGTTGAGGACGCCCCTCTGGACCAAACATGGTGTTTCTAAAAACCTATTATAGAAACATAGTCTGGGTTAATGGAAAAGAAAATGACAAGTAAAATTCAAAATTCATACCACATGGTTAAAGTCATAGCATATAAACTAGCCATCATTCTAGAGAAATTGAAGAAATGAATTAGGAGGAGGTGGAATAGGGCCACTCACAGCTGTGAGGTGTTGGTGGTAGAAATACAGCTTCTTCAGACTACCATGCTTTGAAAGTACAGATTCCAATTCATCTACACATCTGCATAAATGAAACCACTATGCCACGATTATCTCTACAATTTTTTTATAATTTTTTAATTTATTATACAGATAGAGAAACTGTCAGGAAGGTCTAACTCAGTTGTTATGATAAGGTAAATGTTTTTATGCACACATTGCTCACGAGTAAATTGCATAATACAAGGCACTACCCATAATCCCAAAAGACAATACTACATGAAGGCTCTCCAGAAGTAATATATATAAAAGCATTACATAAAAGAGTGTACAAAACAGAAGCAGAACAAATGGACATGGATCAATCCCTATGAATTCATGGGCTACCAACAGTCAAAGAAACCATATAATTCAACAAACAGAGGATAGAAATCAACTTAAGTCATATAGGGTATACAGCAAGAAATCTCCAGAAAAAAAGACCCAGCACTATGCTCATCATGGCATTTCAGTTCACAAAAATGGGACACAGATCAGAAAACATCAACACAGTTTTTATGTGTAGTGACATAACACAGTCCCACAATCTTCCATGGTCATCTCACCAAATCTCAATTCTGATTGAGATCATGATCACAACAATCAATCATAAAATTGTACAATCCCACGTGAAAGACCACAATTTTGACTACCATGGTAACTCTTTTTTTCCTATCTTTTTCTTTGTTTTTTATCCTAAATGCGAGGTGGGAGGGGCAAAGAAAAGGGGATTAATTATCTCATGTTCTCCCACACCCACCTAAAAACAATATAAAAACTCCCCTACTCCCTTTGAAGTTTCAGATTAATTAATTGATTATTGAATTACTCAAAAGAGTATCAGATAGCATAGGTAAGTAAATCAAGATTGGGGAGAAAACCTGGACCAATTGTAAGCAGCATTCCCTTCTGATAATAATCCTTCTTTGCCAGTGGAAACTGTAGCTTTCTCCAAGTGCCTAATGTTTATAGATGAACGTGAAGATGTGACCGTCAATAAAATTGATAGCCAATCCTTTCGAAAATCCTGAAAATGGTATTAGTAAAAGTTGAGTGCGCTAAAAACACTGGGTGGTCTAGACCTAGAAAAGAACAAAGAAAAAAATGACGGAAAGAAAATAAGAAACTAAGGTTCTGACACTAAAAGAGCTATACAAACATTCAACCTTTGCATGCATTAGCGCATTAGCACATTAGCATGAGTTCAGAACTTTTTTCTTCTTTAACAAACCAATGAATTTATTAACAAGCAAATGACATGCACATGTTATGTTGAATGAATAAATTCTACACAAAAGTGGCAAGTGGCAACTTGGTCATGATTATTAGGTCAGCACAAGTCTATTATATCAAAGTGCAAGATGAACTTTAATCCAAAAGGCATATACATCCCAAATTGAAGATATTAGAAAATGGTATTCCCACATACCGACAGATCACAAGTGATAGCTGATATATTTTCACCCTGTGGTTTTGGCAAGTTTTCAAGATGGTGAACAATCTGATGAAGAAGTCCTTTCAAGCTAGCATCAATATCAAGAGCCACCATTCCAGGGGTTCCTAATAAAAACCGGATTCTTCCAGCACAGGATGAAAGGTATGACAATGAGTAACCCCGAATTGCTGCACTCAAATTAAACAACATTTAACAACCAAGCCTCCAAAAAAATGAAACACTAGTGTAGCAACTGACTATTGCACATAAATGTTTATGTATATAATATATAAAAATCACAGTAGTAGTATAGTCCCTGTTGCAGGTGATTTCTTTCTCTGTAACTATACTCAGTCTGTTAGAATAGTTAGTTACATGTAACATCAGCACTGTGGTTAGCATACTCAAGACCCTTCTCAAAGTCTTAACTCTATAAACACATAAACCTCTATATTTCTCAGTGGGAATAAATTCATTCAGTTTATCTTAAATTTCTCAGAAGTCAGAATTAGAATTCTAATAATAAAGCACACAAAGTATTGACTACAATCAGAATAAAAAATAAAACAATCATTAATTTGAAGCGGGGACCATATATTAGTAATAGTCAACACTTTCAAATTCAAGTGCATATAGTAGTTTAAGTAACATGTTTAATTTTTTAAGTGTATGCTTCATTGAAGGAAATATTTTGACATTCTTTGATGATAATGATAAACAATATTCCTGAATGTAGGATAAATTAGTATACATGAAGTTAATCTAACCTGCAATGTATTTGCGTACCAAACAACATAAATGATCCATTCCATCTAACAAAAATCCAATTGTTGGGTCATTCGGATCCTGAAAACATGATAATGAAATTTGAGGTCAATCACCTTATCATTAGATCCAAACTACACAGTAAAAGAAAATTAGAAAACATGTATTAAGATTCAACCAACAGCCCTTTATCAAACAAGTCACCAAATTAGGGCATTTTTTGAACCATTTACCAACATGTCTATGACTACTAGATGACATTTTTTTTTTGCATGATACAGTCTCCATATCAAATTTGACTCTTTCCCTTTTCTTCTCCCTTTCAAACCACACAAGGCCTATTATTCAAAAAGCAGGGAAAATTGTCCACGAAAGTATACAAAAATGCAGACTATCTAGGATGCCATTTATTTTAAACCTATATATATATATATACCCTAACATTCTAAAATTAAAAAATAATAATAATATTCACCTTTCCTCATGATAAGTGTTAGGCACAATTCATTTCTAATATGGTAGATAGAAGTCTTGATGTTGGGCAACCTACATATGTCGAACCCAGAAAACATCACATTCTAGGTATCGACCATCAGGTCTTGGACATGAGGGGTGTGTTAATAATTTAATATATCCCACATGAACAAAAAATATGGCAAAAAACGTCCTCATAAAGCTGGAGCAATATCCCCCCCCCCCCCAAGCTAGTTTTTGGAATTGAGTTAAGCTTTAGTCCAAGTCTAATAGTTTTAGAAAGACCTAATTCCGTAATTTGCTTAGAAAAGAGGATTGGTGAGATTTAAAAAAGGCAATAAAAAGTAATGAATAAATGCTTACTATGTCCACAGGTACCACTCGAGTAGTTTTAGATTTTGACGATGCAATTCCTACATGTTGGAAATACCATATCACTTCACATTGGGCTAAAGCCAAGGCAGAAAACACCATCTGCAACAAAGATTAAATTCTCTCAAATAAGTGATTTTAAAAAGTTGAAGATACATGGAAATACTAAAAGAAAATTACACAACTAATTACAAAGGTTAAAACAAGTACAGTAATATGCACAACTTCAAGGGACAGGGAAATCTAATTTGAATTTGACTTACCACAAGTCCATCGAAGACAAGTCTAAAATCCTATCTAATTTGAATTTGACTTACCACAAGTCCATTCAGTGTATATAAGTAGAGGGAACTCTCACCTTATGACTTGGGTTTGTAGGGTTGAGTTAAGGTTGTTAGGCTCATAACTCACATTTCTAAGATGGTATCAGAGCTTATCCTAATGATTATTTATTGTTGTTGGGCCTATCGTGCCACTTGCTATCAGACCACCCAAAGATATCCAATCCTCGGTGTAAGAGCGATGTGTCGGAGATCCCACATTGATTAGTGATATGGCCTATTTACCATCACCTAACAAGTCCGTTTTGTAGGGTTGAGCCTAGGCCCATAACCCACATTTCTAAGACTAACATTAGGTTGTTAAGCTCTTGAAGGGTTTGATTGAGAATGATAATCTTATTTTTATATAGTATTTGAGTATAAACATATGTCATCATAAGATATGCAATTTATTATCCTATTCAATTACAAACTAAGTAATAACATTTGCACTCTATGGTTCACCAATCATTACCAAAATGTATTATAGTAAAAAGAGGACAGAAGTCATCTTGATTTCATCTAACATTTTTGTTTAAGCTTCTCATAACAGGTAAACGTGGAACTTCAACAAACTAGGCAGTAAGCAGCAACAATACACAAAAGTCAAGTGAATAACGTGTTCTTCATCATCAGTAAGGGAATTTTATTGTATTGATAAAATAATAGGGATACTAACTTTTGCTCAAGTTCCCGTTAGGAGCATAAAATCCAAAAAGCAAGCAATAACAATGATTATGTATGAACAGAAGAACTGTCACCACCATCAGATTCGAAACTAAAATTTCAGCCGAAAAATTTAAGCATCATATCAAGTATCTTCCATTAAAATGTGAACATTATTCAAATAAAAATTAACTGTAAAACATTTAGAAACAATATCCACTCGGTTACTTAGGTTAATAAGTGGTTACACATTAACAACTCTTTGAACATTATTAATTGGTTGAATAAATAGAAATATTTTTCTATAACTCCTTTCTTCTAATTTTTCTAAATATTTATAGTCTCTTAAAGATATGAAACCATAGAAGAGATGTAATAATATGCACTTGTGTATAACTGAATCAAGACTATTTGTAAGCTTAAAGATACCAAAAGTTTCAGCAACAAATGTAAGATAAACAATTTTTTTTCATGCTTTAAAATGCCAAAAGAAAGACACCTGAATGTTAGGGGCCAACAGACTGGGCTGATCAGTAAAAAACAGCACCATTCTCCCAATCTCTTGTTTCAATAAAATTCTTCTTTCACGATGTATGGCATCACAAGATACTATTGCTTGCTCGTGCACTTCACTGAAAAAGTCAATCACTTTTGTGATTAGCACTGTCAATTGTTATAGTAAAGATATATCATCCTTGAAAAATGACAAAAGAAAACAAACCCCAGAAAATATTAACAATATCTAGATAAAAAAGCAGAAGAGTTGCAAAAGTATGTACTTTCACGTAACAAATATCAATACAGAAAGTATTCCTTCAGAAAAAGAATAGAATATTTTATTCTTAATTGTTGCCTCCTTGAATTTAGAAGGCAATCATAGTTCAGTCTTTTGAACCAACACAGCCCAACCCTAGCCACTTCCCCCAGAAAATAAAAGTATATCCAAATTCTATAGAGGCTACGAACCCCAGAAAATGAAAACATCCTAGCGTCAAATTCGAAACTTTCTAAACCCTAGCCTTTGACTGAATGAGCACTCCAAGAACCAAAAAAATGGTTCACTTCATCAGATTCTTATGCATACCAGTTATCAACTGGGTAAAGACCTAAGTGATCCCACAAAATTTGATATCTCTTTACTATTATATTAAATTTTAAGAAAGTGCATCTAATAATCAAGACATGCTGAATACCTGGACAAGAATTCAGAAGTACTAAGCCTTTGTTTACAATGTTTTTGTTTGTCTTGTAAGTTTAGAATGCATAACAGCTTTCAGAATTATTCCAAGAAAACTTAGGATTTTGTCACCAAATCACTGAAAGTAGCAACCTGAATAATTATGGACAAGTCACAAAATTTGACTATCTTGGCCTCTCTCATTCCCTCTGACACAATAATATCTATATTTAAGCAGGATTTCTATGAATACCTTATCATTTTCTCAACCTGTTTTGCAACATTATACTCCAAATCCGCCTCTTTTTGCTTTGTACGTCCAGATTTTGCCATCTTCTTAGATTCTAATATCCGAGGAAGAACATACAACTGGTAATCCTCATGCAAAAGTATGTACTGCGGATTGATAATTACAAAAGTGTCAACTACAGCAGTTAAAGACATTGTTCCAAAGCCAGTCAACAAAATTTACCTCATCTCTAAATAATGTGAGGACTAAATTCTCCTTCAGCACAACCTGAAATACCAAAGATCAAACAGAAGTAAGGAAGTAAAGTTGGCAGAATTATAATCCTCGTAATTCTAATTATGACAATACTTGGATAACTATAAGGAAAGAGTATAATATTTATCTACATAATAATTATATCATAACCCTTTGTATGGTTTACTCAAGCACTGACACAAAATAATATTACAACCACATAATCTGTAAAGCCAAGCCAAGTTATTCTGTTGCATTCTTATCAAATATCCTTCTGCAATTGCCTGATCACAGAAGAGAGCATCTTGTTTTTCATGTATTGCCTTTTAAAGGCTTGTCAACTGTCAAGAGCTGCGCAACCTCAACCAAGATATTGAGGACTGTGAATTACAAGTGCAACCCCAGGAGCTTCTACAACTGCAATACAATGCTGCAGGTGATATGGAATTGCTAGACTTGGAAATGGTCACCAAATTGTAAGAATTCTTGGGAGCAACTCACTACTTGCAATCAACTTTTCCAGATGGGGTGGAGTACTGTTGGTAAAACTATGATTAAATGGGTCAGTTTTAAAGAGAAGGAATGGGCCATAAGATAACCAAGTCTCATTGTAAACAAGATTTAGTTGGTGTTAATTTAGAGGATTTGTTATAGTCAGTTAAGAGGCTTACTATATGTTACCAGGAAGGTGAGAGATTTAAGGGTCATTGGGGCTGAGAATTGGTAAGACAGTTAAGAGAGTCCAGAGTCTCTAATTTCTCTGGGATTGACTTTTGTGTCACCCTCAGTCTGCACTTACATTGAGTACAGAGCTGAGGTTCTGTTCTTCGTTCAATAAAACATTCCCACCAACTAGCTTTTTCTCAAATATTAGTGACACCCTAGGACAAGAAAAAACAATGTTCCATATGTTTTATCAACACTTCAGCATCATCCCTACGTGCATAAAGAGAACAGAAAGTTGGGCACATCTGTTTACAGCTTAAACTTCTAAAGAATATGCTATCTAACATTGCAATAAATCTTGTTTAAAAGGTCACCGGTTCAAATCTCAATAATTACTTCAACATGGTTGTGTTTTTCCCAAGTAAAAGCAAACTATTTTAGTACAATCCACATGTAGTAAAATCAAATAGAAACTTTGTAATATAGGTATATGACTACACTTGTGAAGCATGAACTATACCAAAGCAATATCAATGCTTGTGAGTCGACGCAGTTCATCAGGGCAGACAAGGTACCCAAATAACACCCATTCTCGATATGCAGTAACATTTGCTAGATCTTGTGCTCTCTGCATGGTTAAATGAAAAAGAACCTTACGTAATTTTAAGTTATCAATTTAAGAAGTCAATATTAATATAGTTAAAAACAAAATTAACATTACCAGTGGATGAGCAGAATTTGTGAGTATGTCTGGATACCGAGGATGATATGGACTTAAAAATCCCTCATTTCTAAGTTTCCTGGTGTCTGTTGATAGAAATATAATAGGACCCACAGCCTCCAACACCTGGAAAAAGATATCAAAATTCAAAACCTCCAATGGCAATACTTGACAGAGTGAATAATTGTGCTATGTTATATTTACATCACATACTGTACAATATTTATGAACATGGATTACATATCAAACCCTAAGGTTTGGCTATTAGAATGAGCTATCCAAGGAAACTAGGAAAGAATCAACGAAAACAATGAAATAATATCTCAACAGAAATATATTAAAAAGTTGCTAAATACAACAATTCACTCATAAAGAAAATTAGATAAGAAATCCATTCTTTACACACAAAATATCATGTAGCATAAAAAAAGAACTAAAATATTTAATATTTTTTGTTGCATTAGAGGACATTTTATTCATTTGAAAAAATGACAAGTAACAGGATACATTTATCATGGGCGAAAATCATAATAAATTCGGAAGCAGAAGCTTGTTACAGTTTGGCAAGTGTATTGATGTTTTACATTTAATAATCAAAGGCCATATGCAATCTTGTCAAGGTCCCAGTTCTAACTAATAACGAACCAAAAGATGGAGGCCATACCCACAATCTGACTTCTGCTGAAATGATTACTTAAATTTTGATATTATATAATGTTAAAGACCAAACCTTCTAAAAGCTTGAGTCTTTAAGTAGAGGTCCAGCATGGTTTTTATCTATCAATAACAAGCCTCTCCACGCAAGAGTCCTTCAAACTTGCAACATAGACAATAAATGGAAAAACTTTACCTTCTACTGAAATTTAATTTAATTATAAAGAATGGAGGGGGCAACGATCAAGCACCTGATCACTTAGACAAAGAGGCTTGAATACCATGTCAAATGACCCACTATCCTAGAGGCTTATGCAGTAAGGTGGAGGAACAGAAATGATTTTATTTATATCTCCTAAAATTTAAGTGAGGTGTTTGTGGAAGACAAGTTTTATCTATAAGCAATTGATGTTTCCTGCCTAGATGGTTATACTCTTATCACACGGGACATAACAAAGAAAGCAAACACTCAGTTTCTATCCCAAAGCAAATGAAGTGGATCAAGTGATATAACTTGATTAATCAACATCGCAGTATCGTCCCTCTCAAGCAAATGCACCAAAGTATCACAAACTCAGTCATCTCCAATAAGCAAACCTTTCACATACTTCCACACAAGATTTAAGAACAACAAATGCAGCTCCAAAAAAGTAAAAAGGCTAACGAAAATAAAATGAACTTAATCATGAAAAGACAGAACCATGAAGCAAAATTTTAGTTCGAAATCTAGAAGACATACTCATTTTCTTTACCATATGTACTTGACAATTATTTATATAATATTAATACATGAAAGGGTGAGATTTACCTCTCCAATACGAGGGCTCACAAAATTTAGATCTTCCTGTAAGCCTTTCAGTGGTGGATCATAAGAGTCGATGAACTGAACTAAGCTGTAAAGTAGAGAAAGAAACATATAAGAACTAAAATTATGAGCATTTATTTGCTAAAAGATATAGGTGACAATGTTTAGGGAAAAATAAAATAGAAGAATTTCATTGTAAAGCTAGCATAAAATCTATTATTCATTATCCTTTATCATTTCCATCACATAGGGATTAATTTTGTCAGTTTAATCCCTCATTTTTTACTAGTTTGTGATATTTTTCTTTTAATTGCCACAGTATAGACAAGAGTTGCATTTAAGACTCGGCTCTGAAATATATAATTGACCTAGTGTAGGAAAATTAGAAAGTCAGCCCCTTCTGCTCTTGATACTAGAAAATAAGAACCATCATTAAGAGGGGAAGATAGACAGCAGGAGACCTTATAGACCATGGAGTGATCATTGCAAACTGTTGAAGATAATTATTCCATAATTAGTGCAAATTCTGCTTTCTACTTATTAGGACAGATTTGGTGGTGATTTGGGACAGATTTGGTGGTGATTTGATTTGTATCACTTTAATTACTTATTTCCTTAATTAGGTTGTACTTAGTCTATAAATTCAGATTGTATTCATTCTTTGAATAAGATACAGAAATAACATAAATCTGTTCTTCAATACAAACTCCCATGGCATACATGTGAAACTTGTTACAAGCTCCATGGGATGCTCCAATATTGGAAGAAAAAAGGAAATGAGAGCCATGCACTTCAAGCTAGTACTCCTGATCAAGAGAAACAGATCCCCTCAAGTTCATTTCCATTTACTGAGCAAAAATTAGAAGTACTGTACAGACTCCTCAAGTTCAAGACCCCTTCTCGCACCATGGCTCAGAAAGATAGATTTGAACAACTCCCACCTTAGTGTCAACTTTAATCATACTAAGATTCTTGATTCCAGTACTACCAATCATATGACAAACAATTGTAATTTCTTCTCTTCATATAGTTCTAGTGCAGATAACTAAACAATTAAGGTTGAAGGTGACTCTCTTTTAGCCATTGAAGGAAGAGTTTTTGTTTTTCATCCTCAACATCAACTCTCCAAGATGTCCCAAACAATAAGTTCTTGCTTTGAATCTATTTTGGTCTCAAATAATATATCATGTTATGGTTTATATAGATGTGAAAAATGCCTTGCTCCACAATGACATAGAGGAGGAAGCATATGACCTCCAGGATTAGAAGACAAATTTGGGTCAAGCGTGTTTAAACTAAGGAAGTCACTCTGAGGCCTCAAACAATCTCCTAGACCATGGTTTGAAAAGTTTACCTGGTCAATAAGGATACAAGGATACACTCAAAGTCAAGCAGACCATACCTTCCTTACAGAATCTCCTAGACCATTTGTGCCTTCTAATCAACAAACACCTTGACATTGACACCACCAAACATTGAAAGATCCATTTTTGAGTGGTTGGTGAGCAAGTTGGGCAGGATTGGCATCAGTGCACCAAATTGTGCGGGGTGTAGGAAAAATAGGAAATTTTCCAGTGAGAAATATAAAACATGGATGAGGTTCCGTGGGTGTTGCTAGTGATGTTCTCCAATCAGAATAAGTTTCATCTTGGTAATCTGCATAGCATTTAATGAAGTTCTTTATTACTCAGATTACTAAGGTGAAACTCCAATTTTGATAGGAGAATTGCACAAACAACACCTAAGGAAGTGCATCTATGTTTTATCCATGAGAAAAACCAGGAATTTGACCAGTATCTCGTCATTCCTTGATTCAGGGAACAAATTGATGTGCCGTTTTTTTTATTTAAGCTGCATCTCTACTGCTAAATAAGCAATGGAGAATAGAAGAAAACGTTCACTGTTTCTCTCTACACCTTGTATAAATAGCCCGAGATTTTAAATTCAGAGATCATATACTATCCTTTAAATTCTGCAAAGAAGTTTCTGTCTACCAACTTTCTCCACATCTAGTACTTTACCAAATTTGGCTACTCCTCCATCAGTGTCTACCCAATAAATATCAATTGAGGTAGCCTTCCACAATTGGCATCCCACAAAAGGTTAAAGTACATTTTATTGACCCACTATTGAGTACAGGTAGCACATGTTTATTCAGAGTTCATATACCTTGCAGTTTTTCATCATAAATTCACAATGTGATTGGGACAGAAGTATATGGTCAACAGTTCACCAGAATCTCCCATCTATCCCTCCCATCACAGTAACACAAGCCAATTCATAAGCCAAGTATGCATAATTGCATACGCAAAATGGCCCTCAGCGTTTGTTTGAGACATTTTCTATGCAACAATCTTGATGAAAAAAATTTGGATGGAAAAAAAAGTCTTTTTCTTAAAAACTGAATTATACATGGTATACTCAAGTGTGTGTACACAATTATGTCTACCTATTATTTTTTACCAGAAATAGACAAAAATTCAAGAAAACTTAACAAAAAATCCTACCGATGATAAAAATCACAATCCCGCTCATTTCTTGACATTGCATGAAGAAGGTTATAGGTCTGTAGCAACATTTTCCTTGGCATCTGCTATTAAGAACATTGGTTCAGAGATGATTACACTCATATATAGTAATAATGTAAAATATTTTCATAGTGGAAAAATAAAATTCAAGAGAATAATAGGGAAATTATCTTGCCTTCTCAGAGAAAAGATTAACCCGCACAAAGGAACAGAAGAGATCCATAAATGCATGTAGTATAAGAGAATTCTGATGGGGCTGCAAAACACTGCCAAGTTATTTGAGATATGCACAAATTATTAACTAGTTATTAGTTTATTTCAAGTGTTAGGACATCTATTAAAACCATGTCACTGAAGTATTGATTTCAGATGAATGAGCTAAAAAGGGATGAAGATAAACTCACGATACCCTATTTCCTATTCCATATTTAATGCATGACACATGAATTTCAGAAGCATTCAAAAATATTGAACGATTTTGAGGAAACCAGACAACACTCCCCACTTTTTTGTCTTACTAGTTACTAACATAGTTGTTCGTCAATGATGAAAGCTTCTGCACTCAAGATGAAGATAGAAGGCTAGGCACATCTCATATAATGTTATATACATAAACTACTTTCAAAATGCAATTAACAATATTCAGACTCACCAACAAGGTAATCACTGTACTGCTTAGATCCAATATAAGTCGCAGAGCTTGTTCACGAAACACCATCAAGTCAAGAAGTAGCTGGCACAAATAAAAGAATCAGGTAACATGAATTGAAAATGTAAAAGATATGCCACAAACAAGCAAGTTCTAGTAGACATAAATGACACCATATGTTAGATGTAAATTTAGAGATCAAAACCATATGTTAAAAAGAGATATCAATGGACTTCATTACTGGGTTGCCCATGTCAAAGGGGTATGAAGCAGTATTTGTAGTAATGGATAGGATCTCCAAGTATAACCATTTATTCCTCTTAAGCACCCTTAACAGTGCGCACTATGGTAGAAATTTTTGCCAAGAAAGTTATTCATTTACATGGGGTACCGACTTCCATAGTTAGTGACAGAGACCCAGTTTTTCTGAGCAATTTTTGGAAGGAAATCTTCAGATTACAGGGGACTAACCTCAAAATGAGTTTGGCTTATCATCCGTAGTCAGATGGCCAAACAGAGGTGGTGAATAGGTGTTTAGAAACCTATCTGCATAGTTTCATTGCAGGCCAACCAAAATCATGGTTACATTGGGTGGAATATTGATTCAACACAACATTCCATGCTACCATAGGGAGGACACCTTTTGAAATTGTCTATGGAAGATAACCAATCGTAATCGGCCATTTTATGCAAGGAGAGACTCAAGTAGAGGCAGTTCAAACAGAGTTGATGGATCGGGATGAAGCTCTTAGACAATTTAAATTTCATCTCCAGCGTGTGCAAAGCAAGATGAACAAGCAGGTGGATCACAAGAGAAATGAGAGGGGTTTTGCAGCTCAGGAGTGGGTCTTTTTGAAGTTAAGACCCCACAGGCAGAAGTCTATTGCATCCCGCATCCATGCGAAACTGGCAGGAAGATATTATGAGGTGCTTAAATGTATAGGAGCTATTGCAAACAGGCTCAAACTGCCTAAGGAGTCAAAGGTACACCCAGTGTTTCATGTGTCACTTTTGAAGAAGGCTGCAGGGGACTATAAGGTGGAAGCAGAATTGCCACAGGGAATGGAGGATGATGATCCAGGGAAGGTAGAACCAGAGTCAGTGTTGGCGGAGAGGATGATTAGTAAGGATGGAGAAAAGGTTTATCAAGTCCTGATACAGTGGAAAGGAAAATTAGCTGATGAGGAGTGGGAGGATGCCATAAAAATTAGAAGTCAGTTTCATATATTCACTCTTGTGGACAAGACTGATATTGAAGGAGGAGGCATTGTTAGAGGACAGAAACTTGATCATGGGCCTAAAGAGCAGCTGGTCCAGCAACTGTCACATGGGCCCAAAATATGGAAAGTTTACACCAGGAAAGTGAGAAGGGAAGGGGAAAGTGGTTGAGCTGGCAGTGAGAAAGTGTGAATACTGAAACATGTTTCTGCTGAGACTGTGCATATGAAAAGGTGGGGGGTAAAGATTAGTGGGCATCTTTTGGGAAAATCATTGTTAGTATCATGAGTGGAGAGCAATAGCTCTCTATAGGAGCCTAGCTCTATGGCAGTGGAATGCTTTTATTTTCTTCTGTAAATCTTATATTTGAGCATAATTTATACTCACTTATTCACTCTATAGTTAAATCTCTGCTCCATTTTTCTTGTGTTCAATTCTGGTTCCTAATAGCATTTATAAATGATGTCTGTTATAAATATAGTCATGATAGAAGCTTGAATTTTCCTTGCAAAAGCACTAAATTTAAGCTTTTAGCACATTAACAACAATAGTAGCTTCCATCATCAGCAGAATTAACCATAGTGTGAGGGAAACAAAGAGTGCATGCCAAACCCAAGGTCCTCTGGCTAAATTATTAGGGTGGAATGTTACATGAGACAAGAACATCAGGATTACTGTTAGGATATTAGAAATTTGTTAGGAACCCACAGTTAGGATGAGATAGAAAAAAGAGATTTTTATTGATTAGGACAAAAGAATAAAGAAAAACAGGAGAGAAAGCTCTCCTCCAAGGGTTTCCCCTTCACAAAGGATTTCTCCTTTTACAAAGAGCTAAGGCTCAATTTACAAAATGATTAATTCCCCTTTCTTTCTATCCTTCTTCCCCTATTTATAATAATAAACCCCTCCAACTTATTAACTAAAATCCTAACTATCCTAACTAACCCCCTTATCCTAATATCCTAACACTACACCCCACCTCAAAACAACCTTGTCCTCAAGGTTGAAATCTGACAATGAAAAAAAAAAGGTAACAAATTTACATAGGTTTTTTCTTTTTTTTTCTCCCAAATACAAGAACATAACAGCATCCATGGCTGTTCAACTGTTAGAAAAAACAAACCCTGGCCTCCACCTTAGCTGCTTGCATCAAGTGGCTTTGGTGGTGGTGAAGGGAGAGCTGGATTCTGCATTAACTGCTTTGACCCGTTGACCAGATTATCTAAAACCCATAATTTGTCAGCCACATCTTGTTCTAAGGCATTCACCAGTGGGTAGCTCATATGACCCAGTTTTGCAGTACCCATGGTGTAGTTTGATCCAACTAGTGTTATACAGAGATTTGGATCCAACAATTTGATGGGTTCCACGTTCTCTTTAAGTCCGTCAACCTTCTTCTTGATCTTGATTTCAGGCGGTTGTGTTCCCATCCTTTCTTCTTCGCCTTTCACTTCAAGAATGACTTCCGGACTTTTTTCTGGTTCCTGTTTCTGCTCTAAAATGGTGACCTTTTCGCCTTTCACTTCAAGAATGATTTCCAGACTATTTTCTGGTTCCTGTTTCTGCTCTGAAATGGTGGCCTCGCAAGAATGATAGGGCAGTCCACAAGAATCGGACGCTCTTTCCAACCAAGAACGTGATAACCTCTTTTCTTGATCACTGTCTTTTTTTTTTCTTGTTCAGACATTCCATCACTAGCTCTTTGATTTGCTGCAAATCTGGCATGTGTGTCTTGATGTAGGCCACATCCTTCTGCAACTCGCTGGTCGTCCTCTCCACCATCATCATTTTGTTCTCCATCGCGATCAAGATCTGGCGTCCCACTCTTCTTGGCCCGATTTGGATCCAAGCAAAACCTTCTTCTTGGCCCCAAATTTGGATCCGGCAGCCCACTTTTCTTGGCCCAGATTTGGATCCGGCAGGTCGGACCAATTTGTTAGGAACCCACAGTTAGGATGAGATAGAAAAGAGAGATTTTTATTGATTAGGATAAAAGAACAAAGAAAAACAGGAGAGAAAGCTCTCCTCCAAGGGTTTCCCCTTCACAAAGGATTTCTCCTTTTACAAAGAGCCAAGGCTCAATTTACAAAATGACTAAATTCCCCTTTCTTCTATCCTTCTTCCCCTATTTATATCTAATAAACCACTCTAACTCATTAACTAATATCCTAACTATCCTAACTAACTCCCTTATTCTAATATCCTAACATTACACCCCTCCTCAAAACAACCTTGTCCTCAAGGTTGAAATCTGACAATGGAACATAGGTTACGGATTGGTTCCACCTGGTGCAAAGCATGTTGAGCCAAATCTGTTGTGGAAAACATAACGCCAGCCATAAAAGAACCCAACTCAAGATTAAGACCAAGCTGTCACTGCACCCTGCAGATAACAAGCAGACAGCAACAGCAGCTAGCTGATATAGTTCATTTGTCTTAGATGACAACCGCCCCATCAGTTTGAGAAAGCGAGGAACAAAAGACCAAGACGATACAATGTAGCAGTGATATACAAAGACAGCACTAGCAACAGTTTCTCCATTGACATTATTCCTCGCAAAAGGCCGTTGTTACCACCCAAAACACCACTGTTGTTGATGACATCGACAGAAAGGGACCAACCAAAAACACCCTCAAATAATTTGGCACCAAATAGCATGGAAAGAATGCCACACATGAACTGAAAAAAATGACAATTTGAAGTAGCCCTCCAAGAACAGCAACAGGCCCCACAATCTGATATTAGCCTTTTGCTGCTTGCATCAGGTGGCTTTGGTGGTGGTGGTGGCGGCAGGTCGGACCAATTTGTTAGGAACCCACAGTTAGGATGAGATAGAAAAAAGAGATTTTTATTGATTAGGACAAAAGAATAAAGAAAAACAGGAGAGAAAGCTCTCCACCAAGGGTTTCCCCTTCACAAAGGATTTCTCCTTTTACAAAGAGCTAAGGCTCAATTTACAAAATGATTAATTCCCCCTTCTTTCTATCCTTCTTCCCCTATTTATAATAATAAACCCCTCCAACTTATTAACTAAAATCCTAACTATCCTAACTAACCCCCTTATCCTAATATCCTAATATCCTAACACTACACCACACCTCAAAACAAATACTGCATAACCTTCAAATAAAGAACTGGGATACATGTTTACACTTGGCAGCAACTTTTTGTCCTTTAATCTTGTCATAAAAAAAGCAACTATCATTAGGGGAAAAAAGATCTAGATAAGTTGTAAATCATAACTGGTCTTTAGGTGTCTCTAAGGGTATTCTATTTAAAGCTTTTTGCTCAATAGTGTAATGGTTCATTTGAGTAAAAGTATTCCCCCGGGCCCTTGGTCTCAATGCTAGTTGTTTGCATGTGTGCTACAGCACTTTGTGTTGTATACATTTTAAATCTAAACTACACGTTTAGAGTTTATTACAAGCTTCAGCCTTTCAACCTTTCCAGCATAAGGAAGGAAGAGAAACAGATCTAGAAATGAAATGCAAATAACAAATTTTCAGATTCTTATCTACTCATGCAGATAAAATGAGTAAAGAAAGATATTGACTAGTAGAATTTGGCAAGTCTTAATCTCAAACTAATCCAGCAAGCCAAGTAAGATGAGGTGTCACCAAGCAACTAATCCAAAAGCCTAAGTTGTTGGGTAAAGGGATGTGAAAGGTTTTGTGTCTAATGGGGGCATGCAACCAGAATGTGAAAATTTTCAGTTAATTGCTTAAGGGTTATGAACGGAAAACATGGAAAAACCAGTAAATAAATGTATCAAAATAGCACCTGCACCCATGGTTCCAGGCTCTGTAAATGAAGCTCTGCATGATCTTGCAATGAATCCCAAGCAATCTTGTCTATCTGCATCCATTTACTTCCCAAATGATGAAATTTGCGGAGGCCATAATCAACATTCAAATTGAAAAGCATATCAGACATCACTTCTTACACGTTCAAGTTGCAATTTGCTGAAGTGTTCTGGAAACTTCTTAGAGAGCAACACACAGATTCTAGGATGGTTGGGAAACACACCAGCTTTCCAAAACCCTTCTGAAAATACATGGTTGATGGGATCTGGATAATCCAAAAGCTGATTTAACCTATACATTTTAGCCATAAGACCTTCTGCAACCTCAGTGAGTTGAACAACCCACTGCATATTAATACCCTTGTGCAAATGGGATGGCGTTGTGCTCTGAGACTGCCCATCATGATAGATATTCCTGGAGCTACTAGACGACAGCGGGGAAGTCATTTCCGGTCCAAGGTAGTCCGTCCATCTAGACGGACCATCCCACTCCCTTGATCTTGCCGCAGTAGGTGACAGCGAAGAATCCTGGTTAGATAACTTTTGCCTTGACTTCGCCATGAACTAATAACCAATCTGCATATCAAGTTATCCACAAATCAAGCTCATGTACAAATTAACCACCAACTTTACAATTCTCCTATGTTTCTCTCACTTTTACAATCATCCATTATAATCCAATCTTCACATTCAAGTAAAAGCCACTCCAAGTTCAATTTGATTACCATAAAAAGAGCCTCTAACAAACATTCTCAACACCAAACCTAAAATCTTCAAAAACATTCACAATACTTGTATTCCAATCCCAAACATACATTAAACAAGCAACAAAAGGAAGAACTAACAATCAACACGGTTAATTTATGAGTCGAGTGAACTAGCAAGTTATAAGCATGAATGTGCAGTTTACACGGAAACAAAAGCAAGTTATTAAAGAGAGGCAAAACCTAATTCCAATTTTAGAAATGACGAGTTCAGTACACAAGCAAAAACAGGAAATGTAACATAATTAACAAAAAGGAATCAGACACTGTAAGTAAAACAGCAGAACGAAAAGCAGAAGCACTTGTTCCGACGAAAAGTGAAGCAAATTGCAAGCACGAGAGAGAGACTCACAGAGAGAGAGAGAGAAAGAAAGAAAGAGGCGTTGAAGGAATGGAAGAGTGTCAGATCTGAGAGAAAGTGGTGGCAATGCAAGTGCGGGAGCTGCATCCAATTTCAGCGCGGATATTATTGCTAGTGTTACCTTCCTTTCTAATTATAATATTAATATTATTTTTTTTATTCATTTTATTTAAAATGCTAAAGGAGAAAAAGAAAAAGACAGATAAGTCGAATTTATTATGTTTGTGGGTTTAGTTCAAACGCCTATTTCTTCGCTTTCACGACGTGCGTCTGTGTAAGCTCCGTGTCCCCTCTCTGTCAGTACAACACTCTTCAAATACTTACGTCAATTACATCAGCCTATTCTTCTTTATATTTTTTTATTTAATTACTTATTTTAATATCTACAGTATCACAATCTTTATTTTTTTAATTTTTATATTTTAAAACTGAGTTCCTGTTTCTATTTTTTAAATTAGTTATAAGCAAGAAGAAGAGGTATTAATAGATTTTGAGCTCTTAGTTAAATAATTGTTTGGTCATATATTGATTAACATGTATCATATCACAGAGATCAGATAGACGTGACTAAATAGCCCTGTTTGAGAGGATGTTATTTTGGTAATGGCTATCATTAACGGCTATGCAAAATTTATTTTAATACATTTGAAATTACCAAAAACAATTAGTGATAATAAACTGTTAACTAAAAAAGTTTAACATTAATTTCATTGTTGAAAATGAGTTTAATTTAATTCAGAACAAATTGATTTGACTCATTGTTCAACTCAAATTTTATAAAAGTCTTTCATATTAATTTAAATTTATCTCGATTCAATTTGGTAAATATTTCAACCGTTAACTCGACTAAGTTCTAACTTATATTATTTTTACATATTTTTATTTATTTACTTATTTATTTCATCAAAATAAAATTTTTACAAAGTTAATTAAAACATTAACTATAAGTTTATTTGTGATCTTTTAAGAGTTTTTTATCCGGTCTCAATCCTTCGGGTTGATCAACTTGTATTTTATTTTAGTTTCTATTGTTAAATTAAGTAGTTAAGTTATTATAAGACATAATTTTCAGTAATTAATAACTATCAAACCATATCATTTTAATCAATAAATATACATTTAAATTTCTGACTACTTAACTTAAACATTTTTATTTTTAAAAAAATAACTCATAAAACAACACTTCTTTTTTTAATAAACTCAGCCAAAAACAACACTGACTGTTATCTTTTATTTTATTTTCATATATTATTAATATAGTACGTAACTTTTTAGAGTAAATAAGGTACACTCACCTTCTTCTTTTCTAATAATTAATATAGTTTATTTTTTATTAATATATATCACTTATCTCATGTTTCTTTTTTTTTTTATCTCCTTGTCTCTCTCCCTGTGCAGAAATTATTGTGAAATTTTGTTATAATAATAATAATAATAATAGTAATGGATGGTATTGTAATAACTCATGAGGATTAAACAGAAACTCTATAGTTTATAGACTCCATAATTATGTTACATAGACGTCATAAATATATCACCGAATATCAACAATGCTATGATGGTTAAAAAGAGAGTAATAACCACGTCATTGCATTATCACTGTACGAGGTGTGTATACATACATTATTGGTGGGTCATGCAACTGTTGTACTTAAAACATTTTAATAAGAATACAAAAATTAATCATCATTTTTGTTTCATGGAGCTTCTGCCAAGCCATTGCTATCTGTGTACATGTATATGTGTAGTACTAGTAAATGGTAAGGTGCAGTGGGTGGAGGCATATCTGTAGAACTATAATGATGTAGGGTCACATAAAATGTGTATTTATGATGTTGATATCTAATATGAATCAAAGGGTACTTGTTATTGGGACGATTGTGATTAGTGTGATGGGAAATGTTTGTATCTTTGAAGCCAAGCTCTGTATCTTTTAAGCATTTTTTCTGCCATCCATTACCATACTTGGCTTGCACATCAAGCCAATATCATTTCACTTTTTAATTATCACTAGTTTTTTTTTTTTTTTGTGTGTAATGGGGTATGTAGGTCAGGTATTTTTAGATGTTAAGTCAGTGATTTTAATTTCTCCCAATGTCCTATAGTGACACTAATTTAGTGTATTTTTCATTTTTATTATTACATTTTAATTGTAATTGTCCTGTCTCTCAATTGTATTTTTACTTTTTTACTTTCTCCTAATGTCTTGTTTTAAATTTAATTTTGTTTTTAAGATTTGTACTGGGAGCCGAGATAACAGAAGAAATGTATATTTTCGATTTTGTGTACAAATGTTTAAAAACACAAAACATTAAAAATATGGTAATGATTTTGTAATTGAAAAGTAAAAAAAAAAAACAAATAAAGAAATCCTTAATTGTTTAAATGTTTAATTTTATT
The DNA here is from genome assembly GCA_026586105.1 of Hylodesmum podocarpum. NCBI lineage: Eukaryota > Viridiplantae > Streptophyta > Magnoliopsida > Fabales > Fabaceae > Hylodesmum > Hylodesmum podocarpum. The sequence goes on along the minus strand of JALJEV010000730.1, from coordinate 1,893,447 downwards.
CTTGTCTAGAACGTCTTTTTCTATTTATACACGTGTGTGAATTTACTTAATCTTTATTTTATAAAAATTGTAAACTACATGAGGGGTTTAAAAATAACAAAGTGGAATATATTTAATCTTTTATGTAATTCTTGCTATTTTAATTGTTTATATGTACAAAATTGTTTCAAACAAATCTTCTATGCTCTACCGGCTTTAAACAAAAGAAATCTATTTAAAATAAATAAATAAATAAATTTTTCCTAAATTCACGTAATAACTTAAGTTAAATTTTATATGATAACACTTTTTAAGATTTATTAACAAGAATCTGTCGTGATAAGTTAACAAAATTTGTTAACAAGATGTTGTTATAACAATTTGTTAGTAAAAAGTTGTTGATGTATTAATAAGAAGTTGTTATGGTATTATACGAGATTCAAAATGTCTAACTTGTTCAAGAAATGTTTAAACTACAGTAGTTTTCCAGAAGATTTTGTGAAGATACTTGTTAGTTGGTCGGTCATAAAATATCAAACTTGTCCTAAAACTAACACTCTTTGATCCTTAGTCAGCATTCCTTTGTTCACTTCTCTAATCATCATCTTCAAGGTTTGGTTCAATCACAGTGATGGAGGACCATCTCTATGAGCTCAACAATCTCTCCAAAGAAATTAGAAGAGAAGGTCAATACTCAAATCAAAGTCAAAGAAACAAAAATCAAAGTCAAAGTTAAAAAATAATCAAGACCTTACTCTTAAAATAAAGCTTGTAATTTTCAATTTAAACTTGTAATAATTTTCCAAATAGTGAAACATGTAATTTCGCCCAAAATAAGGTTTCAGAATACTTAGGTCGAAAATCATTAAATAGTTTAAGTGAAGAGTGAATGTCACTTGCCTAGGAAGAGAATGTGAAGTTAGTGTTTTCTTCACTAACTTAGTTTGAATCTTAACCTAGGAATTAGATCTAAATCTCGTGACTAAAATTTAAACTAATTCCATGATTCTAATTTGAATTTAAGTCTTAGGATTATATATAAATCTAAAGGTCAAATTCAAATTAAATTAATCACACTTTTAACACATTTTTCATTTGAATTTTGACCATTGAATTGAATCTTGATCCAACGGTGAGGCTTGATCCATGATGGTGATTGTAACGCCCCGCCGTTTTCCATTATTAAAATAATTTCCTTTTTATCTCTTTATTATTATTTGAAAATATATCCTTTCATTTAGATTTCTTTGAATAAAATCTTAAAATAATTTTCCTTGCTAACAAAAACGTCACCAAAATAAAAAAAACATCACATAGATCATATCGTAACCATACATCAAAAGTTATTTACAAAACGTCACATAAGTACGTAATATTGTGATAATTATAAAATACACATTATTCACAAAAATCCTCATGTTGGCTATCCTTGACATTTCCACACATGATTACTGAATCTACCTGTCAATCTGCTCCTCCGAATAAAATTCAGGATCATCACAGGTGTCAAACCACAGACACAAACACGCAAGGGTAAGTTCCAATATCTTAATAAAAATACTTATCATGTAAAAATATTTATATAATACATATCATATAAAAATGCTAATATGATACATATCATAATCAAATCAATAAAGGATGAATTATGACTTAAATGAAATTTCTATATGATGCATGCTCCAACCTCAACTCCAAAAATATGCAATGTGGTACCATAATAGATAATACGATTATCCGCTTTGTGAGCCCACTGTCCATCGGGTCACTCACGCACGGCTTAAGTTTATTATCTGTCCCTCTAACCGAGGCCACCTCTTTTGAGGCATGTATGCATGAATGAAAATTTTACCTCCCTTTCTAGAATATCATTTATAATCATTCATATTTTGATGTACCATCAAATACTAAGAATACCAATAAACATCATGAAACCAGGAAATCAAGAAACACCAAGAAAACACCCATCAAAAGTAATGTATACGTGAACAGTACCGTATACGTGAACAGTACCGTATACGTGATCGTAGTCCGTGAATAGTACACCAGTTAAGTTCCCAGGAAAGAGAGGTGGGTCACTAATGGACACACTTAAGTACCAAGTCTTTCCTTAGCCAGAACTTTCCTAGACATGTACTTCCACACTACCACCCTTTTCCTAACAACAAGAATAATTCTGTTCTGATGTGGAAGATCGGACAAAACCGCAACCACAGAGCATACTAAGAATTTTCTTAGTACTTTAGTATCAGATAAAATAAAGATAATAACAACAAAGAATAGTAAGATAAGGATAGCTCCCCTTACCAATTCCTCCTAGCTTCCTATCTTCCTCTACCTACTTACTTCTCTCTTGATTGAAGAGATTTCTTCCTAAGAGATTTTGAGAGAATGAAAGAATGTTCTTGAATTTGTGATTATAATTGAAATTCTAGGCCCTATTTATAGAATTTCAAAAGTTACTATTTGCACAGTAATTTTTACTATTTGCACAGTAATTTGAATATTAAAATTTCCTCGTGTAACCCGTTAATTTATATTTTATTATTTTTACTATTTGCACAGTAATTTACTATTTGCAAAATAGTTTACTATTTGCACAGTAAATTACTATTTACACAGTAAATTACTATTTACACAGTAAATTACTATTTACACAGTAATTTACTATTTACTATAATAATTTACTATTTACTATAGTAATTTCAAAAATTCAGAATTTTTAATTATTTTTATATTTCTCTCTGTTATAAAAAAAAAAAACTTCTTTTAAACTATATTTAAATTTTTGGGATGTTACAGTGATCCTTGTGCATTTATTAAGGAATGCTTATCACCATTGATTAAGTTCCGAATCTAAGGGCTAAGGTTCCATTAGAAATTGACACTAAATTTCAAATGAGAACCTTAAGCACTGGCACCACCTCTAGTATAAATAGTTTACCTTTCGCAAGTGTAAGAACTTTTTTCCAAATTTGAAAAGAAGCATTTTTGTTAAGAGAGTAGTCTATTTTAGGTTTCTTGAATGAACCTTGCTTGGATCTTATCATGGTGCTAATTCCATATGACAATTCTTATTTAAACTTATTGTATAACATGACGCTCCTTCCATTTATCTCTTCTTCCGTTTTCTAAATTTATTCTTCCTTGAGTTTTGATTTGTTGCACATCTTGGTTGATTTGCGGAGTTCACTTGGAGAATTGAAGATTGAGGGAGATTGCTAAGTCTACATGAGAGACTTACATCACATGGTTTCATTTGTAGTGACTTTGGATAAATTAAACATTTCTACCGATTTCCCATTACTCCTTACTCAACCCTCCATATTTTGCATCATCACCAAGATTAGAACCAGAGCTTTATACTGCATTAGCATGTACATATTCCTTTGATGCATGAGAGGTAATTGATCGTGTTCCTCCACTTTAGTTTTGATTGTATCCTTGTGTAACTATTTTTTTATCGTTTCTTGGACGGTCTCCCCACCATTTTGAGTATTCTATAAGCAGAAAATAACCTACTTCACCGTGTCTTGCCTTGTTGCAATGTTGCAAATAATTTTGTTTTTGTTTTCACATCCTCTAATCTTCATGCTTGCTTGAATTGCTTAGGTTGTGACATTTGGACGTTCTTTTCTTTCTTTGGTGATATAATGCACTTGTTATACATCTTATCCAAGGATGACATAAGGTCTGTAGAGAGCACGTTAAAATGAATTGTTCCATACATTGCGTCATCCAGTCCCATTAGAAGGTGACACCTTTCTTCTTCCTTGCATTTTTCAAGCTTTACCGTAAGGCTACATGTGCACCCTTTAAAAATGCAAATCAAAACTTGTTCATGGACAATTAAATCATCCCATGGTGTCTTCAAACTCCCATAATAGGCTACCATGGATAATCCTATTTGTTTGCATTGTGCAAGTTCTAACTTTAGTTGATGAATTTGTGGGTCACTTACAAATGAAAATCTTTCTTTTATGTCATCCCACGTCTCCTTGGTAGTTTCCAAGTATGACATGATTGTTCACAAAATTGGCTAACTATGTTCAAAATCTATAATACCAACATAGCTTGGAGAAATAGAGATTGTCAATAAGTAGGATTACCGAAATGATCAGAATAACCCTCAATAAGATCATCTTCACTATCAGCTGTATTAGCTTACTATTGACCATAAAAATTGACCCACTATTAGCATGCATATCCTCTGATGGGATAACCCTCCATGGTGAGTATTTACCCAGCTGTAGTAAGAAATCTCATATGAGGAGTCTAAGATCATAAGCTTCGGCACCTGGTGTCTTCAGTTGTTGACACTCCATTAAGGCTTGCTGTCTAACCATCTTTAGTACAAACTTCTCACAAGAAGGTTCACTAGAAGTAGACTCGCCCATTGACAAAGGTACCTGAGCCACTAGATTTGCCAACAGATAGTCAATGGGTGTAGGCAGGACCTACTCTATCTTTTTGTCCCACTTTGCCACTTTGTTCCCGTCACAAAACTGGGTAAATACAAAACACTCATGTTAGTCTACTTTGGGTTCCCACAGCTAGTAAGACACTCACCGATCATGTTGATCATTAGGCTTCTCTCAAATATTTGCACAAATGAATAAACAACCCAAGGATAAATTCTTTCACCTTCATCATGAGTACACTCTAATCACATAACATAATACTCTGCCTACTAACCATCGTTGTGGTTAGCTAACAAACAATCTCACGGAAAACTTCTCTCAAGCCCGACTAGGCTTAACATATAAACATGAATTTCAATAGGCTTTCACTACAGGAAGGTACAACTAGATCATTATTAAAAAGTTAATTAATTAGTCGCGTAAATGACATGTCAGTTTCTAGTGAGTTGTTTTAACATATACTCACATGGATTTAATTCTAAGGTTTAATTTAAAACATTTCATTTTCAGTTTAGTATCAAACTCCTCAAAAAAAAAATCTTAATTTAATCTAAAGATTATTAAAAATATTTTCGATTTAAATAATTATAACTAAAAAATTATAATTACTCAAATTAACAATTAAATTAAATTCCTACGTAATATACAAAATAACTAAACCAATTAATTAAATTTAATTTACAATTCAACTCCGTAAACTTGATTAATTGGTTTAAGGAAAAATTACCCTACACAAACAACGTATCAGAAAAAGCTATAAGACCAATTAAATTCAAGACACTGAAAGTTTAGGGTGTTAGGTGTAATAAAATTCAGCGTAAAATTTCTCATCTAATTCAAAAACTACTTAAAGTTGCTTTAACTCATAATCAATTTTAAACCTAGAATTAATCATGAACTCTTATTTAACGTGAACTCAAACATGTTGAAGTTTATTTAAAATTATTCTGGACTCAAAATTAATTTTACAACGCGAAAACAAATACTCACTGGTTATAGTTGTACAAACTTTACCTTTTAAGTGGTTACATTTAAAAATTATTCAATTTAATTCTTATTACAAACATTTTAGTTCGATTTTTATCTGTGACTGAAAATAATTGAAACTAAAACAGTGAAGTTTTTGTATAGAGACTAAAATGGAACTAAAAACATTTGTATATAAATTAATATTGTTTTTAAGTATAAAAATTAGAAAAAGTAAAGTTTTGCAATGCTGAGTAGTTAATTAATCACTGAAATAAAAAAAGGTAGCAGTTGATCAATCATAAGCACGGAACACACAACATTCTAATATAGTAGTATTCACCATCATGGCTAATTAATAAACTGCCAAAGGGAAAGGGCAGTTAATAGCAGTTGTTGAAAGTGGAATATAGATCCGTTTGTCATATATAGGTTGCTACTCTTTTAAGATTAAGAAAATATACAGTGTGAGTTAGTGTGGAGTAGCGTTTTAGTTTGGTTAAGGAATAGGTCAGTGTCCAATAAAAGAATAAGACCAGTCACAACAATAAAAGTGGTTTACAATCTCAGCCAACTAAGAAATGACTTCAGTTACTGTATCTTAGTAAAACGTACTGTGCATAGTCTAGATTGTTTGGAGGGAAAGATGATTACATAAAGAGGATTGGAAAATAAGTTAGGTTTGTTGGAGAGAAGTAAAAGCACGTGTTAGAATAAAAGGAAAAAAGTGGGTTACTGGTAATTCTTTGCAACAAATTCCACATAGTTGTGATTATGCTTTAGTTGTTTAGTAAAAGCCATTAAAGATAATTGGTATGCATTAAAGGCAACTAAGTCAAGAACTGAATCATTTTCTACTTTATTTACAAAGTATCAATCAAAAAGGACAGGAAAGAGACCCGTCAACTTCTTTCATGTACCAAAATAGTGGAAACTTGTAAAAGCATTTTTTGCCTTGAAACATTTCATAACTGAGTTTGAAACTTGATTTCAATGTTGACATTCCAGTATAATATATTGAGTAACTGAACAACAGAACAGTAAGTCCACGCAGCAGTACGTAAGCCTTCAACATCTAATCTATTGCGGGTGTACCTACTCATCAAATAAAATTAAAGAAATCATAGTACTAACTAATCTTTTTAAGTTTTTTGAAATTACACACAATTCTGTTAATTACCAACAATCTCTAGATAATATCATATACTCATAGGTTTTATGGAACAAAATTGTTATCAGGTACGGTGTCACAGTAAAACTAATTGGTAAACTGGAGAAAGAAACCTAACACTAACCAATTCTCTCTAGAATGAACTTGAACTTCCGTAGTTGTCTAATTATTCCTATCGTTTCATGACACATGGATTTTCATCAAGTCATGACTCCAGTAAGAAGCAGCAACTTCTCTGACTTTCCCATTCTTGAAACGAGCATTCTCATAGCTGTGGCGCGGCGTTAACCAACCCGAGGGACATTCACAAGCTTTAACCAAACCAAAGGCATACACACTGGAAAAGACTTAACCTATTTTCAAAATTGTAACTGTTTTCTCCATATTAGGGAGTTATGCCAGGGACCAAGGGCACAGGAGGCTTGGGTTTCTTTACTTTATCCACCAATATAGCCTGAGTAGTTAGAACCATACCAGCAACAGAAACTGCACTTTGAAGAGCACATCTTGCAACTCGACTAGGATCTGCTACTCCAGCATTCAAAAGATCTTCATATATGCCTGTCATTGCATTATATCCAGTTCTCCAATCATGTGTTCTAGTCTTTTGAACAACAATGTCTCCATCAACTCCTGAATTAGTTGCAATTGATTTTGCAGGTTCCAGGAGTGCCTGCATTGATTCATGTGGTTACTTATGTAAAAGCATTCCAAACAAGTTCATGAGGAATGTTACCTTTTTCTTTAAGCATGAGTAAAAATAGTAAAAAATACTTCATTTTTATGTGAATATGTGCTTGACCAGGCTAAATGGGTATGTAAAAAAAATTATTATAACTACAGATTTTTAAGAATTAAGAGTTAAGACCTATAAAATGTAGTCAATACCCTGCTTGAAAATTAATATTTGCTTTTTATGTTGATATTGCAAACCAATATGCTTCGTATAATTCAAGAGTATGTTCCTCAAAGTAGCCAAGACTCATCCAAGAAAGTGCAGTCAAAATGTTAGAAATCATGGTTGAAATCCTAAGCTCATGCAGGTTTTTCAGAAAAGGAATGTTACACCCAAAATAATGAACTGTATTTTCTGAAGTAAAAGTTTTTCTTTCAATTATCATCCAAACAAGAATTTAAAGAAGAAAACTCGCAAATCTCCTGGATTTCAAAAGATGCAAATCTCATAAGTCAACACTCTACATTTGAAGTTGTCTTCCTTTTCATGGAAAGAATATTTTGCATGAAAAAATCTTAGAGCATTCACTACAAAGTAAAATCAATATGAGAAGAAATATGTGAAGATAAGACAGAGAAATAGTAAGCAAAAAATGTAACCGCACCTTTGCAACAATATCAGCACCAATTTGTTCATCTAAATCTTCCATGGAGTTCTTTATTGTTGGTATCAAGTCCAACAGGTGGACATATGTTGCACCCCCTCCAGGAACAATTCCCTCGCTTATGGCAGCAAATGTTGCATTCTTTGCATCCTCAATTCTAAGTTTTCTATCCTCAAGTTCTAGCTCAGTATGTGCACCTACCTACACAATTGGTTATTGCATTATGTAATAAATAAATTATAAACACTTGAGAATGAAAATAATGTTAATGTAACATATTGTGGGCAAATTTAAGGTGAGTTGTTTCTTTCTGTACTACAAATTGCAATCAAGAATTGTGAACATGGAAAGTAAAATGAAAGTCAGTAAGATCCCTGCAATTAACACAAATGCCTACGTGGTTTCAATCTCGTGCATAACCAATACAGTATCACGTAATGAATACTTCACATCTTTTATAGGATCCAAGCTAATTGTTAGATTTCATTTTAGAGCCAATTCACAGCAAGTGAAACTGCCCAATAGGTACGTCAACCACACCCCACTAATTGAGGTAGGCTAGGTTGGACTTTCCAATGCCTCCTCTTTGCAGATGCCTGTCAAACCAGCAAATACAAAAGAAACTATGGAACATGGAGTCTCTCCACAAACCACAGAAGCAACAGGGATGGGCTATAATCTCTAATATCATGTTATATTTCCTTTTAAAACTATTGACATTAAGTGAAGTTGACAATAGGTATATAAATTGCACCCAAATAATTGAGGTAGGTAATATGGGACAATTGAGCAGAGTTGCAATAAAACCCAAGGTGAGCAAGCAAGTTGAAATACATGGCAAAGAACACTATGATCCAATAAAACCCAATAATATACAAAAAATTGGAGTTAGGACAATTGAACAGAGTGAGAAATACTAAAGCAACGTTAGCAGAGTAAAGAACCAAGGAGAGCATAATACAGACAGCCCATGACATGTTTATTGAATAGGTACCTTTATAACAGCTACACCACCAGAGAGTTTTGCAATTCTCTCTGAAAGCTTTCTTGACAGGTTTGCATTATCTGTTTCACTAAGATCCTTCTTTATCTGTGAAATTCTGGCCTGAATTTCAGCCTTAGTACTAGGATCAGCAATGATTGTTGTTGAGTTACTTGTTATAGTCACTTTCAGCGCAGTGCCAAGCTGGTCTGATGTTGCACCATCAAGAGTGAGACCCAAGTCTTCAGAAAGAAAATCTGCACCTGCGGTGTTAATGTCAACATGAGGTCTAACAAGCATAGTGAAAAAGTGTGTTGATCTTTATAAAGTTCTTGAGAGAGAACAGAGAGAAATTAGAGAGAAAGGAGAAATGTATTCAACCCAACAAACTGAGATTTACATCAAGTAAGCAAGCTGAGCAACTAACTGTAGTTGTGTTACAGTTAAGTAAAGTTAGATTACAGTAAGCTGGAGCTATCTCTAATAGATGTTGAGGCTAAGTCTGTCACACTTAAGGAAACAAAAACACTATACTATTACAGTGAGGATTAAAATATACTCCCTATAATCTTAATTGTGGCTAGACAGAAGACTCTTTCTAAGATATGGGAACAAAGAAAGACATCCTGGGCCTATTTAAGAGGAAAAAAACTAAAATTCAAATTATCCTCATACAGATAGAAACTGTTCTGAATGGAGTCATGTAATCCATATAGCCCACTTATTGGGATAAGGCTTTGTTGTTATTGTTACCCTCATACCAATAGAGTCACATGCAACACACGAAAAGCAACTACAGAATTTAACATCACCCCATAGAGTATATGTAAGTCAAGTCTTTCAATAATTAAGATCAATAATTATTTCTACTATCAGTCACCTGAGGTTCTGAAACATCAGACAAGGTGGAATGTAAATCTTTGGAGTTATTAAATGACAAGGTGGCATGGCATCAAAACCCAAGGCAGTCAAACTGCTTAACTAAAACAAATTAATAAATGAAAATAAAAAGCAATGACACAACAGTTTCTTGTCAGCAAAACAAATTGCATAGGCTTTATGGAAAAAATTAAAAAATAGAGAGCTAAACCATAGTATAGAGGAAGTTGGTAGAGATATCAACAAAACTTATTAAATTCTGCAGGAACCCACCAGTCATTAGTGCAATATCTTGTAACAAAGCTTTCTTTGCACCTCCAAATCCTGGACATTTTACAACTGCAACTCTTAGTAATCCTTGCATTTTGTTTACTACTAATGTTTCCAACACTTGACTTGTGATATCCTCGGCAATAATTAAGAGTGGGGCACTCAACTGCATAGCTTTTTCCAGCAAAGGAACTATTTCTTTCACACTTGAAATCTTTTGATCAGTTACCAAAACTTTAGCCCAGTCAAACTCTACAATGGACTTCTCCTGGTTTGTAATGAAGTGAGGAGACATGTAACCCTTATCAATCTGTACAAAAAGGACAAACAAAAACTGTAATAGAGAAAAAGACAAGGACTATTCAGATCTAAGAAAAGAAGAACTAATGCTGGTTATTGAGTAATGGTAAGAATATATAAAAATATCTTATGATACATTCGACTATCCTTTAATATGAGTTTCCCTATCCCCAATTATCTCTTAGTATAAATTACCATATTTCACTATCTTTGCTTCCCTAATTGATTACGATTATAATTAGAGCTCTAGGTTTTAAGAACATAGTATCACATAATACATTAGTACTAAATATATTATTATTCAAATTTCTCTAAATCCCCTTCCTCTAACATCCAAAACCTCACAATTTCAACATTATCCATACCTTCATCCCTTCTTCAATTATCACAGAGGTTTCAGATGATGAGGAAGACTCAATAGAGATCACCCCATCCGAACCAATCTTCTCCATAGCTTCAGCAATCAAGTTACCAACATACTCATCATTTCCAGCAGAAATCGATGCAACAGCTGCAAAAGAGAAGGCAGAAATATATTCAAGATTTTGTTGTGAAGAAAACTCCTTAACTTTACAAAATTCAAACACGCAGAAGCATAGACCTTTAATATGCTCCCTTCCTTCAACAGAAACACTTCTCTCCTTCAAGAACTTGACCAACCCCTTTACAGTTTTCTCCATTCCCTTCTTCAAAGAAATAGGATTAGCCCCAAAAGTGACTGCTAATAGTCCAGATTTAATCATGGCTCGAGCCAAAATAATTGCAGTGCTAGTACCATCACCAGCCAACCCATTCATTTTACTTGCAACCTATGAGCAGGAAAATTAAAAACATAAATATATCTCCAGTTACTTTTGTCTCAAACTTTTATCCAGTTAACCTGAGGCGAAATCCTATCAATCATGATCAACCTCTTGAATTAGGATGGCACCTGCATTCTCGATTGCATCCGCAAGCTCAATGGATCGAGCAATTGTAACACCATCGTTAATCACTTTAAGGTTTCCAGATTCAGAAAGAATAACATTTCGACCTGCATGGTTAGGAATGCAAATAAATAAGCATGAACAGTCAACAATTACTGGACCAAAACTAGCCAAATGAACATGTAATTTTGAGATTCAAAACTCAAGAGCATGCAATTTCCAGCTGAAAAATAATTAATAGCAATTGTGAGACTTGTTAGTGTTTCTTCAGATTAGCTTACTTTGTTTACAAAACAGCTTAAAATCAAACAAAACCCAATCAAAAGAAAACATGATTCGAGTTGCATCATCCAAAATCACGTCAAAGTTACTAGCTAACATAATTTTAGGTGAATATTTGTTTGTGCTTGGGTGAGCATTTGCAAAAACATCTAAACACAAATCACTTGTTCAAAATCAATTTCATTAAAACCAATTTAGTAAAAGCTCATCCAAACACAAACTTAATCAGTTGCAACTCGAGATTCCAGGTACTGGCCATTGCTCAAGCAGAAAAGCAGCTGAATATAATAGCAATTAAGCAATGCAACAAACTGAAAACACAATAACAGTGACGTGATTAATCGAATGTTCACCGCATAGATCACAGCAATATACGAGAAAACAAATAAAAGAAGAGGAATAAGCAGAAAATATACACACCTTTGGGTCCAACAGTAAGAGAGACAGCATCAGCGAGTTTATCAATTCCAGCTTGTAAGGACTCTCTGCACTCTTTGCCAAATAAAATCCTCTTAGGACCTGCGCTCAACTCAAAACGCGGCGTTTTACGAACCCTAAAAACCGTTCGGTTCCAATGAAAAGGCTGCAATGCAACAGCGTAAAGTCAGAAAAAGCGTAAGAAAACATGGAAAGCATAAGAATGAGGAAAGGAAAACCACTTACTGAGAATAAAAGAGAAGGGTTTGGATTCAACAGTGAAGAGAGACACACATGGCTATACATGTCCAAGACACTCTGAAAACTGGAAGAACCTCACTCCTTCAACCAGTTTCTTTCTGGGTTACAAGAAAGATTGTGGTACGAGTTTCCAAAATGTATTTTATTTTCAGTATGCAAAATTTTTATATTTTGTAACTAAATTTTGTATATATATTTCTATTAAAAAAAAATTTCTTTCTTCTTTCTTCCTCTCTTTACTTTTATTCTTTTTTTCTTTGTTATAATTAATTGTCTTGTATAGATAAATATATACTATTTTATAATTCCTTGTTTTATGTATTTTATAAAAAAATATTATTTCCTAATATATATATATATATATATAAATATAAAGTTAATCATCATTTCTAATCTTTGTTAATAAATAAATTGTCTAAAAAAGTAGTTTTAGGTTCCAGCTTATTTAGTATTTGAATTTGTTTAATTTTTACTTAAATTTATAGAGTAAAATTTATAAATATAGATTAATTCTCCTAAAAAAAGAGGTGATCTAGCATTATCTTTTATTATGATTATTTTGTTACTACTTTATTTTAATTATTAGCTCTACCTTCAATATCCCTGATTAGCTCTTATAATGTAATAAAAAGTGTGTAAAGGTCCAGGAACGAAATCATCCCGTAATCAGTAATTATTAGCGATTTCGATTTTATGTAAGTAAGTTGTAGTTTACAATCCAAACTAAGGACGAGATTTTTGAAGAAGGAATGAGAGTTAACTTATTTGAATGACGAATGTGGATCAAGTTTATTCTTAATGCATATTTAAAGAGAAAAGAAAGAGTTGAATCTTATCAATTTAAATTTAAAAATTATGTTTCAATGCAAAATCATATTAATATATTTACGAATAGGATAAATAATTTATATTATAAAATTGATTTATTTTTAATTATTGATTTGTTTTTGGAATATTATACTTTAATTTATAAATAAAGGTGAAAATATTTGGTAAGTAATAATTCATAAAAGCAAACTTATTTATTTCATTCACAGGGGAAACACTAACCAAAGCATGCAAGCTTCATCATCTTTCTGCGTAGCCAAGTTTCCATTAGGAGTAAGGGCGCAACACCAAGCCGTTAATAAGCAGTCCATGGCGGAGTCCACCGTCCCTAAGTGGGCCCAAAAAACCGTCACTTTACCTCCTCTCAGACGCGGCTGTCATCTCGTCACTTCCAAGGTTCCTCCCTTTTCATTTCCTTTTCTTTTTCACTTCAATTTTTCCAAAACCTAACACTTCATTTTTTTCGTGGGCTTTGGTCGGCCCAAATCAGATAGCAAAAGAAATAGAGCAAGACCTTTCGGGATTCAAATGCGGCTTAGCTCATCTCTTCTGTGAGTATAATACTGTGCACATGGTTAGGTTTTCATGATTTGCTTTCAAGTTTACTGAAATTGTATATTTTGCGATGATAACGAAAATTACAGTGCAACACACGAGTGCTTCGCTCACAATCAATGAGAATTATGACTCTGATGTCCGCGATGATACCGAAACCTTTCTCAATCGGATAGTTCCCGAGGTTTCTTTCTATCGCTGTAATTGATGCAATTGTTACTATTCTTCTGTGATAGTGTATCAATTTTAACTTTGTTATTGTCTCCTGCAGGGGTCATCTGCACCGTGGAAACATACTCTAGAGGGTTAGAATTTACTACTTACTGTTCCTTTTTAAATTCCTAGTTTCTTACATTTTTTATCATTTTGTTGATTTTTTAATAAAGTTTCAGTAATGTGGTTCCTCTTTTGTATTGTTATTCTACGTTCTGTATTCACCCGAATCCCTATGTGATTAGAAGAGTTTTATCCTCTGAACTGAACGTGTTAGCTGCTCAAATTCTTTGTTGGAGATTATGTGCCAAGATATTTGGGCACTTGTATTTGTCATAAGAATAATTGTCATTTTTAGTTCTTTTAAGTTTGGATATTTTTCTATTATGGTTCTTTTAGTTTGAAAAATTCTATTTATATCCTTTATGTTTTAAAATGTATCATTTTGATCTTTTACACATTTTTCTGTTAAAAATGATAATTTTATGTCAGTATTGTTAATGATTTAAATTTTAAAATACTTAACTTAACAATAGTACTTTTTGGACACTACTGTGTAATGTGAAAACTAGTGAAATTGTTCCACACGCCCACAATTCCATTGTAAAATTAACCTTTTTAATTGCAAAATACGTAAAAAGATCAAACGATATATTTTAAAAACATAAAGAATGAAAATAGAATGTTTTAAACTTAAAAGATCGAAATTGAAAAATGTTTAAACTTAAAGGACTAAAAGTGATATTTAGGCTTATCATAACACCATAACATAAAGTCCGTTGTTACTTGTTAAGTGTAGTGCTGGTTCTAGTTTTTTCGTGTATACTATATGTATTTTCTTTTTCCTGATGTACTATATTTTGTATGTCTGACAACTGACAATGTATCTGCTGGAAATTTGAAATTTTGCAGGGCCAGATGACATGCCAGCTCATATTAAATCATCGATGTTTGGTTGTACACTGACGTGAGAAATATACTTCCTTGTTTTAATTTGATTTGTTATACTGAAAAGTTGTGGTTATGTTGTCATCTAATGACATCTTGTATTTTTAGGATTCCGATTACAAATGGGAAGCTTAACATGGGGACATGGCAGGTAATACAATTCATCTTTGTATGATCTATTTCAAAATGATCTTGATTAATACTTATCTTGGTTCTAACTGGGCACACTCTCAAACACACACATACATATAGATAGATAGGTTGGTGTTTGGGGGGGGGTTGAAACTCCTTAAAAGTGTAGAGGGTTAAAGGGTGCATGGATGACCAATTATTTCTCACAACTCTTTTGGAAAATTTTTGAACCCATCCTAGAACAATCCAGTTGCTGACTAATTCTTGTAAGTATGCCTTGAATGAAAAGTCAATGGCTAATTGGCTGCCCATTCTTATCTTATGCTTGGGCACATTCAAGGAGTTAAATCAATGCTTTCATTGTGGATGACTGGATGGTGTTTCAAAAGTTGTTTCCTCCAGTAATTCATTACTTATGCCATATCCTGAGGGAGAGATAGATATATTTCATTATGATTGATACATGATACACTAATTGTGATTAGGGAAAACCTATTATTTTACTAACCCATATTTGAAATCCTGCAATTCTGTCCTTCAGGATTGGTAGTTCTCACTCTAATGTATTTGAAGTTTCTCAATCACTATTACATTTAAGTCATTTTTTACTTGGTAGAGTGTATTTATTACATGGTGCCTGAACTGGAGGCTAAATTAATGTATAAAAAGCACAGGGTTTATTAGTTAAAATCCATAACGCCACAAAGACAGTTGTAGATTTTGACTCTGCAACTAACAAGACATGCCATTCATTACTATTTGTAAGAGATGCTGAAAAACTCATTTTCTTGGGAGTTGACAGTCAACAATATAACATAGGAGGAAACAGCGTTTAATATCTATCATTGATGTTGGTTTCAATATTTTATGATAGGATCTTTGATAACGAAGTTGGTTTGGTTGTGACATGAATAACTTTAGATGTTATCAATGTATTTGTTGGGTGATTACATCACATTTTACCCACCTCAGTAGTATAATATCCAAGTTAATACTGTATTTCTTGTTTCATCTTTAAGGGTATATGGCTCTGTGAGCATCGGGATCATCCTACCTCACGAAGAGTTGTTGTCACTCTTAATGGAATATGAGGTGCTAAGATTTGTCTGCTTCACCCAACTTCGTAACTACGATCAAGACAAACTCGCTTTGTAATCTATAGCAGGATGTGAGCTACAGATCTTCCTTTTTTGCCAATGTAATTTGACTACCAATGCAACTGGGAATGGCATTATGACCCTTTAATGCCCTATAAGACTAAGTATTCCAAATAATTATTATTATTGAGGCAAATTACACCAACATCCTCTAAGATTTGACAAAATCATACTTACACATGATTCTCTTCCCATTTTTAACCTTATACAAACCTGCCCCAGTTTATAACAACGTATACTATATTCTAAGTGGTCCAATGTCACCATTTATGAGATGCATGCCCCAATAGCTTTTAGTCAAACAGCAACGATGGAGACATGGGTTAATTTTTATATCTAACATAGAAGTTTTTTATGTTGTTGATTGTAAGGAATGCCGAGCCTGTAATGTGTTTCACAACATAGATCCTGCATTTCATAAAGATGTGTCCTTTCAGCAAATTGTGTTCTGGTATACAATCACCAATGGCATTTAGCAGTATTATTTTCCCCCTCGTTTTCCACTACCTTGATGAGACAGACAGGGCACCAAAAATTGACTAGTGAAGAAAGAAACGTATGACTGACTTAAGAATTTACCATGACTTAAGTTAAACTCAGTTTGGCGTCTTATGTAAATCTTTTTTTATTTATTTATTTTCAGATTTGGTTTTCGATATTCCTTTAAAATTGAGACATTATTTTTCCTATTAAATTCTTTCTGGATTTTTAAGGAACCAGACATCGATTTGATCATGGAAGGAATTACTTCACTGAAAATGTGTTAGTGTCCATGGAGTTTAGTGAATAACTGTGCATAGATAATTAACTTCAAAGAGCCGAGACAGGATATATTGTAATATAGTATCCTAGCAATAAGAATATCTTAAATTCCTGAAAACTACTTTCTCTTAATATTTCTCAAACTGTTATAAACGTCGTCCATAAAAAATGCATAACTTTAAAAAGAGAAGTAACTTTTAAGTTATTATTATCATCAATTGCCACATTATCAATTTCATATTTCCATCGCAAGGAGTGAAAAACATCATCGCATTGAATAAGAAGCTCTTGAAAAATAAAAGTAGAGCAGTCAAGACATGACACAAGGACAAATGGAGAAAGAGGGAATAAGCACTTCTTAGCTTCCCCAATTTAGCATGACCTAGAGCATGGACAGTACTCAAGGATTCTGGCAAGACCATCAATGATTGGAATCTTCCTCTTCACAGAATTTGGTGTATTTTTCTGAATCCATCAAGTTGTTTAGTTCACCACTGTTACTCATTTCAACTTTAATTATCCATCCATCTTTATAGGGGCTTGAATTCACCTGTATGAAGAAAATAGGACAGCATGAAAACACTTGGTGTAAGATAAAAGAAAAAAAATGTCATGGCAATACTTCAGCTACAGCATTACATAGGCCTAGTCATCCAAGATGTAGCAAGTAAAACTACGTAGCACAGAAAAGGAGAAAAAGTAGTTAATGTACATAAACTCAGCATACACACTTCAAAGTTTAGGTGTTTCATTTATAATCCTATTTAAGAATTAGGGAATAAAACTCACCAAAGCAGGAGAGCTGTTTAGCTCTTCATTAATTTCAACAACTTTTCCTGAAACAGGAGAGTTAATATCACTAGTTGCCTTCACACTTTCAACTGCACCAAAACTACCTCCTTGAGTTACTGATACTCCCACTTCAGGCAATTCAACATACACAACATCACCCAAATGATCTTGGGCATGATCAGTTATGCCGATGGTTGCAGAATTTCCATCAACTTTCACCCATTCATGAGAATCAGCATACTTCAAATCCTTAACAACTGGAGGTACAACATAAATGTCAGCAAACTAAAATCTCTCCAAGCGTTCTTTTCAATATTTTGAAGCCATTATGTAGATTAACTTCAGATATGTTAGTTGAAACAACTACAAAACAACCAATCATTTACATATGCTACATATTCAAATGGAAACTTTACATTTAACATATAATTGGCAATGGTAATATTGAAAGAATCAGACAATCACCAAAACCCATAAGTTTTTTAAACTCAACATATATAAAAGTAAATAAAAACACAAAAAAATGAGGTATTTTCAATCAGGCAACCTAATACTAAGATAATTTCCCTCCTACAAATTATAGTCTTGTTTACTTCTTTTTCCAAAATGTTTACAAGAATACAATAATATAGATGATCCAAGAGTCTGATTTTTCATAAATTTTAACATATTAATCTCCAATATAATAATGTACCTGATATTAGTTCAGGAAAGAACAAAATTTAAGATTTTAAGCAACTTCAAGACCCCATCAGATCTTGAATAGAGGGTTATATTAAAGGGCTTGTCTGTCTTCAAGGTGAATTTGTTTTGAACAGAATGTATTCTGGAAAAAAAATTACTTAAACGCAATGAGTTGGGTGTTTGGCTTTCTTTACCCAGCCAATTAGGATTAATGACTATTATTTGCATTAAGCTAGGTGAAATTTAATATGGAACTCAATGAGGAGAAATTGATAAAAGTCTGTCAAAAATGTATTTTACCAAAAAAGAAAAAGTTAATATTCAACCAAATTTCCAAATATGCACTAATTTCCTCTATACATTTAATATTGAAAATAATATCATTTTTTCATCATATCACTGTCAATTACCAGCTCCACTCCAACCTTGTCATTCTCCCGTTTGATTCTTGCAACTAATTGGGCCAGTAAGGCCCACTAGGTCCAGAATGCATCCCATTAAGTATGTCACAGGTAATACATGCCATCAACAATCTAAAGCACTAATAAAAGGTCAAAAACTAATCATAAATAACTGGACACAGGACATTTTTAATGCTATTTTGTTGGTGGGTGGTGCACATTCCCTACCCACCACCACTTAGAAAACTCCATGCCATTAAAATATATAGATAATATAAAGGTAAAGGTGGAACACCAATGTCAACAAGACCAACACCTTAAGAGATCTCTCTACTCATGGTTGAATCCACACTATATGTTAGCACTATGATGCACATTAATGTTATGCATAAGAAAACATTATAACAAATGTGAATTTCCCAACAAGAAAATAAGAGACCCCAGATTTAAAATTGAAACTTTAAAGGACATGGATCAAGATCCACAACATAACACATGACATGGCATAACTTAACAACTCAATTGTAAGTGATCAAAGAAACATAACAAATATAAAAAAGTAGATCACTTAGAAGAGGATGTAGGAGATGGAGATTACCACTAGAAAAGCCTCTGTGAAAGACAGAGATCCTTAGGTAAGAGGCAGCTCTTGAAGCCCACAATTGTCTGCAAGCCATCTTTCTCTCTCTCTCTCTCTTTCAATCTCAGAATATTTATGTGTGTTCAACACTTATGCTATAGTCATCCTGAACAGCCACTTATTTATATCAAAGGGGGTTGGTGAAAGTTTTGATTTTTATATTCCTTAAAAAAATTATTTTTTTTTTTTATGAAAAATATTTAATCTTTTTCAATATAAAAAATCTTCTTTATACTTTTATTATTGTATAATGACACTTTCAATTCGATTCATTGAGTCTTTGATGTAGTGTTTTTTATATTCTTTCTTAGCTTTTACATCAGTTCATTATTTGGTTATCAATTGTCTTTTTTTTTTTTTTAATTGTCTAATAAAAATAGTTTAACTTTTAATTATTTTAATCAAATTTAAGTTTATGAGTTTATCCAATTACTGTTAAGCTTAAGTAAAAGAAATTTTACATGTAAATTTTATAATTAAAAATATTATGTCAATTTAACTAAATTTTATTTTAAAATTACAAGTTTAAATACTCATATTTTAATATATATTTCTATTATCAATGGATTAATTTTTATTTAAATATTTTAAATTTTATAAAGTTTCACATATTTATGATGATCTTAAAAATATACAGAATACCTTTATTTAATATGCAGGAATCATAAAAATTTCACTTTTTATTGATATATTTATATAAAAATGTAGAAAACTGAGTGGATATCCAAAATTTGAACTCTAGACTTTTAATTAGATTATTTTATACTAGTTTATCTACAAATTATTGTTATTTTCTAACCATAATTTGGTATAAAATATATATTGCACCTTTAATTAAATTAAAATAATTTCACAAGTGTTTACCTAAGTATCATTGTTATTGTTAGTGTTTTTTTTAATCATTTATAGTTTGTCATTGAAATCAGTGTAAAATACCGGAACACTCCTAACGTGTATATTCTTTAGGCACTATACCATGCAACAGAATTATGATACATACAAATAAAAATAAGTTTGGACAATCTAAAAAAAACAATTTATATTATTAATAATGTAATTAATTATTTTAAAACATATAAAAGAATTAGATTAATTATTTTTAATTGAGTTATTTAATCAATTTTTATAAGTAATATTTGAGTGAAACCCTACATAAATGGATGCTACTTTTGACGAGTTGTGCTCGTATCGTTAACGTTTGATGCATCATAAGAACGATGGTTTTATATTTATATAAGAAAAATATGTAAGTGGGTCCCAACGTTTGGTAAGGCCGAATCTTTAATAAAAAATTGTGGCCCAAGGAATCTTAAACAGTATCAAGTATGACAAAGTAGGTTGAATGAATTGGATGAATGGATGTTATATCCTATTTATATCCAATTAAATGGGATTAAATTCATATTATTTAATTGGATAAAAGTAATTTAAATTTTTTGAAATTGGTTTAAAATTAGTTTATTTATTTTTTAAATTAACTTCAAAAATAAGTAAGGTTATGATAGTATTATTAAAGCTCCTTTGACATGTTTATAAATTTAGAATACTTGTGTAACAAAACAAATATTTCTTTCATATCTTTAAAATAAATGTTACAATATTTATCTATTATTTTTTTAAAAAGCATGGTGATTCATGTTTTTATGAATGAACATTAAAGAAAATATCTTACAAATATCATAAAAAGTCATTTATTTTATTGGAACTAAAAGCATATATCAAATTTTAGTGGAATAAAAAATAAAGAATTTTTTGGTTGTGACCAAAATCAAAACTGTTCCACACTAGAAATGCATATAATCTTCTTTTTATTTTTTAATTTATTATTTTTATATCAAAGAAAGATAAAACTTTAAAAATGATACTAATAATGTACAATATATTCTCAAATGTACAGTTATTTTCTTAAATTTCTTCATTTTTTCTCATATTTCTTCATTTTTTCTCATATTTCTTATTTTTATGTTTTCTTTTTCTTGTAACATACTATGACGCGTAAACGTTATTAGCGTGGTTCAATAAGAAGAGCAAGTTCCAGTTTTTGGTAACGAGAATTTGGATGGTATCCAAATAAGTCTATATATCCTTAAAAATTCTGGAATAGATAAAACTATATTCATTAAAATTAGACATGAAATCTATAAATCAATTCATTGTGTAAAGAGAAATTATGTTTTAACGACCATATGATGCCATTATTGTACAAATCAATTAGATATTATTAAATATGTATACTTATTTATATTTTAACGTAATTTTAAGAAAAAATATATTTCTAAAATAATTTCTTGCAAATAAAAATGGTATCTTATATTACTAATATAAAAACTTGCCATCAGATTGTATCTTATATTAATGATAAACTACTATTCTATAGAAGTTGGACTTGGAAACAAGGAAGAATCCAACATTATAATATTAAATTTCACATTTCTAAGGCAAAGAGTGAAAATTATTGCCGCATTGAATTTGAAGCTCATAAGGAGGAGAATTCCCTAGTTTAATATGATCAACATCATGAAGAGTAGTATCAATGCTTTGAATCTTCTTCTTCACAGAATTTGGAGTACTTTTCTGAATCCATCAGGTTGTTTAGTTCACCACTGTCACTCATCTCAACTTTAATTATCCATCCATTTTCATAGGGGCTTGAGTTGACCTGTATGTGGAAATGTTGAACAACATGAAAACACTTGGTCTTGATGAAAAAGAAGTAGTTCATGCACATAAACACAGCATGCACATCTTGTTTTTCATGTAAAATCCTCTTTAAGAATTAGGCAATAAAACTCACCAAAGCAGGAGAGCTGTTAAGCTCTTCATTAACTTGAACCACTTTTCCTGAAACAGGAGAGTTAATATCACTAGTTGCCTTCACACTTTCAACTGCACCAAAACTACCTCCTTGTGTTACGGTGGCACCCACTTCAGGTAATTCAACATACACCACATCACCCAAATGATCTTGAGCATGATCAGTTATGCCAACAGTTGCAGATTTTCCATCAACTTTCACCCACTCATGAGAATCGGCATACTTCAGATCTTTCAAAACTGTAGGTATAATCACAAAAACCATTAATTGACTTTCTTGCTAAATCACCCTAAAGTGAGAAGCTCTCTACTCAAACTGTTCAGGAAAGCATGAAGGGATGATGGTACAGTACTTGTCAAAGTAAAAACAGATCATAGGAGTTCAAATGTTTAGGAGTCTCAAAAGGTTGAAATTTTGTCAAACCAATGTAGAGTAAGATATGATTAGATCAGAAATTAGCGAACATGAGATCTCTATTGGGATATGATGCAGCAATGCAGATACAGGTTAGGGGCATGTTTGACATGTAAAACTTTAAATAAGTGAATAACATTGGAATCTTTTATCACTTTATCCCCTGACCAAAGTAGCTGTTTTTGCCATGAGAACCTGATGTCGACCTAAGTCGCAATTCAGAATTAACACAGACGACAAAACGTCTAGGATTAAGATTTGCAGAATTGAATTTTAAAACTTAAAAATATAGTACAAATTTTAAATGCAATCAGAGCACACATGCATTTTGTTATTCTTACTTTTTCAGTATTCAACAACAGAAGCATTCTATTCTCATATTTTGTTTCTGGGTTCCTAACACTCCCCTTCCCATTAAAATGACCATGACCAAGATTATTATGAATCAATATCTAACTATGGGTGGAATAGAATAGAATGAACTGGAATGAAACGAAATTCTTGAACCATTGTTTTGAATATTTCATCATGGAATGAATGGAGAAAACTTTTCCAGCTACAGTTTGGAAGTAAGCCAAAGGATCAAAAAAATAATCAAACAGTAAGTCAATTCTACCTCATACCCCAAATCAGAGTAAATAAAAAAAAATGCATCAGAAGGAAGGGATGAAATAAACTTCACCATATTCCACTCCATTCCACACTAACCAAGGCATTAAAACACGGTCCGTGACTGCAATTATTGCAGCACAAAATCACAGTTTTTAGACTCTATGACAGCAATTATAGCATCATTTGTCTGCAATTTTCTGCAATATATCTTAAACCCTTGATCCCTTGACCCTTAGTTAAAAAATGTAAACAAAAAAGTAATCTTATCTCATTTCATCTTGATTCATTCAATCTTTTTACATCAATTAAACCATAGACTGAGAGATCACCGGTAACAGCTGAACCAACATTATATACAAGCAAAACGCACTGCATAATACACCAAAACGCACAAGAAACGTGAAAATTCCCATCTAGAAGAAGATACAAAGCGAAATACAAAACAAAACATTGAAGGGCATGGTGGATCAAGATCTACATATTTCGAAGACACAAACAGAAGCGCACATTAATGGTGAAAAAAACAAGTGAGAAAGATACGTTACATATAGAGAAGAAGAATAATTAAAAGAAAAAAAATTTACCATTAGAGAAGCTTCTGTGAAAGACAGAGATCCTCAGATAGGAAGCAGCTCTTGAAGCCCACAACTGTCTGCAAGCCATCTCTCTCTCTCTCTTCTCTTCACAGAAACACCTTTCTGTGTTGCCACTGTTTTTTCAAGGGTTGCTCAAACTTTTGATTTTA
The DNA here is from genome assembly GCA_026586105.1 of Hylodesmum podocarpum. Lineage (NCBI taxonomy): Eukaryota > Viridiplantae > Streptophyta > Magnoliopsida > Fabales > Fabaceae > Hylodesmum > Hylodesmum podocarpum. Next base: position 1,869,555 of record JALJEV010000730.1, on the reverse strand, counting down.
AAGGTGTAAATCAATGTTAAATTATAATTTATGAGAATTTTAGAGAGTTAAGGTTTATTATCCATTTAATTTCTCTAATTTCATAAATTTTATTTTTTAGATTTTATAATTTAAAAGTGATTTTTCTTTGTGTATTCTACGATTAATATTTTTAATTAAAAATTATTTAGTAGACAACATTTTAAATTTTAATATTAATCAAGATCATCGTAACAAACAGAAAATCAGTTGTATATTTTTTAACATCATGACAATATACAAACTTACAATGAACTAAGTAGCTAAGTATTAGAATTTATCATTAAATATTTTTCTTTTAATTATAATATTTTATATATTAATTCTCTTTTATTTAATTTTTCTATTTTTGTATTTTAAGTTTTTTTAATATTTATCATCAAAAGTTGTGGAAAAATATTAGGTGGTTTTTTAATTAACAAATAAATGAATAATACATTATTAAATTATGTAAATCTTTACAACATGTTAAAAGAAAAATAAAATATAAAATATATGAATTAAAAAGATCATTTTTATATCATAGAGATTAAAAAAATTCTGGATTATAAACACTAAATAAGTAATTACTATTTGTGAATTAATATTAGTAATTTTAAGTCACAAGCTGAGTTTAACATTAAATGCATACGTGATTCATGTAATAAAGAATGGATATTCTCAATTTCAGTGAAATTTCAATTATCTAAGAGAAAGTTTGATAAAATTATATAATAAATGATCGAGGGTTTTATTAGACAATTAACTATACTAGATATTAAATTACATATATTTAAAACTAATATTTTGTAATTTACAAGCCACAGCCACGTTTTAGGATCTTGAAGTCACTTTTGAATCTTTTATTCTTAATTTATGATATATGTAGTATTTTATTCTGCATTAAAGAAATTAAAAAGTTATTTTAAAATTTGAAGAATTAAAAATTCTAACCGACTTGAATTTATTACTTTTTATTCTATTTTTTTTGTGCGTTGAACATTAAATTTTAAAAAAGGAAAAATTGTTTTCGGAAAAATAGTTGTTAATTTTTTTAGAAAATATAATTAAAAGAGCATGAATCAAACATGTTATGCATAAATAAATATAATAATACGTCAAACAGTAGTTTTATACAATTATTTAAAAGTGTATATTAGATAAGATATTACACATGGTAGTTTAAGCAATATGATAATTTTTTTTATTACATTTAATTTTTAATAGATATATTTTTTATTATAAATAATATTAAATTTACTAAAATGTTATATTGAATACTAATTATTTTTATATAATAAAATTAAATATAAATATTTTAAAATTATAAAAAAAGGTTCAATTATATTTTGATAAAATATATTTTATTTTAAAATTTGCATTTAAAACCTAAAATTGAAAACTTACTAACAGGAATTAATTAAAATCATTTTCTTTATACTCTAATAAAATTGACCGATAGTAAAGAATCTGAAAAATACGATATAAAATTCAAAGGTCATTTTCAAAAATAAAATAAAAATAATAAAAGGAAAAAAAAAAAAAAACGATCCTTTTCAATTTGTGAAAGGTTATTTGGTGCTTCTGTATACATGAACATCAACTATTGACAATTTGATTGTTGTTATCTGCCTCTTCATTGTTTGACAAAATACAGTGATAGGAATGGAGGGTAGCATTAGGGCAAAACCGCAGGTTCCTCAAACTACTTTTCTATTTCTTGTTATTGTTTTTTTATCTTTATTATTGCATTATTATGTGCAAATTTATTTGATAGTAGTTTGTTGTTGTTGTTGGGTTGCAAGGTTGAGCTAAGAGGCAAAGTATTAGAGCATGGGAATGGAGAAGCAGTGATAATTGGGGGTATGGTGTTGGACATTCATGCTACACCTTCAATGCCTGCAAATTCTGGAACTACTACACCTGGCAAGGTTAGTAATTTATCTTTATTCTATCAGAGAAGAAACAAGAAAAGAAACCTACTAGTTTTATGTATATTGTTCTGTCATTTTTGTTTGGTTTTATTGGGGTGTGATGTTCCTATGCTTAGTTAATATGAAATTGAAATCCCTTCAGTAGAATTGCTCAAGAGAATTGTATGTACAACCCATGATTCAGTTGCCAATAGTGTCACTAGATAGTAAGTCTCAAGTTGATTTTGGATCTATTTGGGTAAACTTCTGCATAAAAACTTTTAGGAGAAGAAAATAAAAAAATAAAATGAAATGAACTTCTTCAAAAGTTAAAATTATTTTCTGCATTGGGTAATCTAAAGCTCTCTTGTTTAACTTTTCTAAAAGATGAAAGAGCTTCTAGAAATTAGCTAATGCAGAAGCTAATTTTAACTTTTGAAAAAGTTTAATTTATTTTTTCTTCTTGTTTTGTTTCTTGTAAGAGTCATTGATGACGGGGAATTGATTCTCAGTGTTTGTTATCGTGTCTAATATGCAGAAACTATTCCTTTTTGCTTTGCTTCACATGATTGTCAGGTGGGACTGATGAGAAATTAAGCGCATTGTCATTCAATGCTAAATGAGAGAATGATCTTGAACAATCGTTTTTTACCATGGGTATGAAACTTCTGATATTTGGAAGTTACTTTGAGCTCTTATTATTCCAAGTTGAGAAAAGTGGAAAAGATTAAACTTAAAACTACCCAAAACACTGGAGTCTGGTTGAAACTAAGTTCCGTCCTAGTCAGACCAACAGGCATTGGCTAATGTGATCTTGTTAATGATTTGAAAAACTTAAAGAGTCATTGCCCTGATTAAAAATTCATAGTTGTTTTTTTCTTGTCATGTTTGTACATATCTTATACCAGCAAATTGCAGGTTTATTATGTCCAAGGAGGTGTGGCAAGGAATGTAGCAGAGTGCATGTCAAAGCTAGGAGCAAAGCCGTACATGATTAGTGCTCTTGGGTTTGACATGCCAGGTACATTCTTACTATCACAAAACATTTTCTCTCATTGTTGTCATGTTTTTACTTTGAGCATTTATTATGGTCAAGAGGCACCACCCTTTATGGCAACTTCAACTGTTTTATAATTTATATTAAAATTTGTCAGGTGTTCATAGTGGAGACATTTCTCTGGTTCATATATCTAAATTTGGATATATGTTTCTGTCCTACATAGAGAAATAAGGGCAAAAGTCGTATTGTTTTTCTTTAACAAAAAATGATACAAAATAATTTTCTGAAGAACCATGCAATCCTAGAAATGAGAGGAAAGTGTGTAGGATAGGAAATGGTTCTTGGATGGAAATTTTATATGGCTTAAGAAATGCTATCCTAGATGCTAGAAATAGACAACGCCCTTGATACGAAATAGTTGTGGTTTGCTTTTACCCATAATACTTCAATAATCTGATCAGAAGTACATTAAAACTCCCACTAATCAACTCCAGTAATATTCTAGATTTGGCTGGACCCCTTGGTGGCTTTATTAATGATGTCTGACGCTTTGACTAACCTTTTAAACTCCCTTTAATTTCCTACATTTCTACATTTCATTAACTAGTTGAGTACATAGAAAATGATCTTAGAGTGACTGAAAACTTTTAATAATCTAAATGGTAAGAAAATAGTTTTCATTCTGTATCACATACCTATGAGCATGGACAGGTAAAATGATAATTGAGAATCCAACATATACTTCATTAGGATCTCCATTCCACACTTCTTCTTATAATTATCAAATTATGAAGTGTCCTATATCTATAATGTTCTGATTAATATATCCTTCTGAGTTGTGAGGATGTGAACTAATATGCATGTCATGCGACTCAGTTCTGAATCTTCTATTGTTGATTCTTGGTTAGTAATTTGTGTGTATATCAGAAGACACTTTGATGAGAATGACTATTGGCAAATAAATCTAAAGAAACTTACAAAATTCTTCCTTTATTCTCTTTATTTCTTATTTTCTAGGAAATCAGCTGTTAAATCAGTGGAAATCTGCTGGTCTATCTACAGAAGGTAAGCTATTTTGTCTTTGCTGCTGTAATCATATAGATCTGTCGTAACAATGTAAAAATAATGGTTTTTTTACATAATTGAATATGCGGTAGGTATTTTGAAGAATAAGGATATTGAGACTCCAGTTGTATGCAATATATTTGATGTTAATGGTGAGGTAGCAGCTGGTGTTGCTAGTGTGGGAGCTCTTGTAAGTTGATCGTTCAAGTAGTAAACTATCAAGTAATCCAAACTCAAGCTAAAAGATGTATTTTGCAACCTTACATATTTATATAATGATGAGAGTTGTTATAAAAGACTGTAGCAAATGAAAAGAAAGTATAATACAATGTTCATGTTGCAGGAAAAGTATCTGACACCTGGCTGGATCTTACACTTCAAAAGCACTTTATTCTCTGCTCCAGTGTTAATGATTGATGCAAACCTGAGTCATCATTCTCTTGAAGCTGCTTGTAAAAGTACATTGCCTGTTAATATTTTATTCTCTTTTTCCCTCTCTCTGCTTGAGTACGAACTCACTACAAATGATGTTCTTTCCCTTTGCATAAATACCTACATTCCTCAGTGGCAGCTGAGACAAAGTGTCCTGTATGGTTTGAGCCAGTTTCAGTTACTAAATCGCGAAGAATCAGTTCTATCGCCAAGTATGTGAGTGCTATGCTTTACACAAACATGATACTCTTTAATAGATGTATTTCATGGTTTTCTCAAAGGTGTTTGTGAGTAATGTCATTGAGAAAGAGAGAGAATGGGAGACATTAGATGAATTCCTTGTGTCTAATTTACACAGCGGAGACTCTTAGTTTTTAATATAAGTCATAAATGCAATGGATAACAATTTCCCAAATGTATTTATATTACACAATATCTCATAATATCCCTAATTTAAATATTTACATAATCTCTAACAGTTGTAAACAGTTTGTTTGGGATCACTCTCAGCAATTTTCATTGTGTTGTCTTGAATTATTGATATTCATTTTCTTCTTAATTCTTGATATTCATTATCTTAATAACACCGTATGTGTAAATTTATACTTGTGCTAGCATCAATAAAAGATTTTAGTAATATTACGTTGTGCAATGTGCAATGATACTCATTTAAATTGATCATCATCATAGGATTCCATTTGCTTTTTGTATCAAAATTGTTTCCCATGACATTTGTGCATACTTTGTTTAGGTAACTTTTGCTTCTCCAAATGAAGATGAACTTATTGCGATGGCAAATGCTTTATCTGGCAGTGAGAAGTTTCATCCACTTAAAGAAAGTCATAAAAAAAATAATTCAGTAGTATCTTTGTTTCAAATGCTGAAACCAGCAATATGGTTTTTGCTGGAAAAAGGAATTAAAGTGGTCCTAGTGACCCTTGGCTCAAATGGAGTGTTTTTATGCCAAAAAGGAGGGCCTAAATACTTTAAAATACCTGCAGATAAAACAAATCAATATGGCTTTAGTGGACAATTATACAGGACTGTCATGCAAAAATGTCCACCTAGTCGTTATTCTGGTCTTTCAGAACTTGATAGAAGCTCTCATCTCTTTGCTTTGCATTTTCCCTCACTTCCTGCATCAGTCATGAGGCTTACTGGTGCTGGTGATTGCTTAGTTGGTGGAATACTTGCATCCTTTTGTGCAGGATTAGACATTATGCAAAGTGTATCTGTTGGCATTGCAGTGGCTAAAGCTGCAGTTGAGACTAAGGCTAATGTTCCATCTACTTTTAGTTTATCTGCAGTTGCAGGTAAAGTTTTAGCTTTGTGTTTAGTTATAGTCATGTTCATATGCATATCTAGTTGCTTCTTTTGTTGCATATTTGAAAATTACTTTGTCAACTTATTAGCATCCCTGATAGTGGTAACAAATAATTCCTTTTTCTTACTTTCTATTATTTTTGTGATTGGAGATTTGGCAGCCTGCATGTGAACTTGAATCAGTATTTGAGAAATGTAAAATTCATCTGAAGCCTAAAATGTATTATTTGAATTCTCGTGCGAATTGCAAATGTATGAATCTTATGAAGCCTGTGCTTGCCATGTCTGCCAAAGACTAACTTATTGATACCAAAGAATCATATGAGTAGTGTGATATATAATACTGTGAACTCTCAGGAGAATTATTAGTGCATATTTGGAAAAGATTAATTTCTTATAAATAATGAATAAATCATTTACTTTTTAAGGGCTCACTTAGGATCTTCCAAAAATAAACAATTATTTCTCTGAAACAAGTTGCACCAAACTCAAGACATTAGAACTGCTAGTGCTAACCGACTAATCTGTAAACTTAACATTAAATCAATACCTTCCAACCATATTATGATCTGATGAACATAAAAATTATAGGGGAGAAAGCAAATTTTTGTTGTATGCGTATAAAGCAAATATTTGTTGTATGCGTATTCCCAGAAACATTGGAAATACAAGGTGTGGCTCGGTTTATGCTCTATGCTAGTGAATTTTAGTGGCAATGCAGGAGTTTGATTTTTGAAACGAAATAGAACTACAAGCACCTAGTGGCCAAGGCATGACTGAAGTCTTATGTTTCACTCTTACTCAATAGTGTATCCTCTTCAATTATGAATTAAGATTTTTTAAGGTTTTGTGTATTGATTGTTGGGTGCTTCTACAACCATGATGATGCCATCTTTTCAATTATGACCCTGTGTTTTTTACCGACTTTCTTGTGCAGATGATGCTAAATCTGTATACTCCGGTGGCAAAGTTCTCTTTCACCAATCGATGTTGTAAACCTTGTGTGTGTGATGGTAGATAAACAGCTGAGTTGTGATGTAACAACCTACTTTGTTCAGAAAATTTTTGACGTCATTCCCAGGATTTTGGCATCGAAACATGAATCAATGATTGTATTTATTGTTATTAAAACCGGGTTGAATCAACCGGTTGAACCATGAATGAGTGACTTAATTGGTCCGGTTTACTTGTAAAACCATTTTGACATTGTACTAGTTTAACCGGTCATAAACCAATAAAACCGGTAAAATCTCGTGGTTTGACTAGTTTGTGCTGTTTTTTTTTTTTTTCTCTCATTTAAATAATTTATTTTATTTTCTTATTTATTTTATAGGGTGAAACAAATCACAAATATAACTAATTGACTTACTTTCCATTTATTGCATAATTAATTATACCTTTTACCTTAAAAAACACAGAATATATACCTTCTTAGTCCCGTGACTAGCTTACATTCCTATATATTAAGGTAATCTATGATAATCATTTCAAATAATCATCAATATGTATAGGATAAAAGTCTCGGCCTCCTATTCCGTAAATATAAATAACGTAAAATTTTAATTTTTTTGAAAATACATACAAAAAGTAAATTTATTTTTTATTTTTTAAATAAGTTATTCAATATAATGATAGGATATTTATATTGTAACAATGTGTTGTTAATTTTCTTATTTATCTTTTTATATAGACAAAAGAATTAAATAATTTGATTTAAATTTTTTTATGATTTAACCAATTTTGTCCTAAAATTAAATTTACTTGAATAAAACTTATATGTTTATCATTAAGATAATTCAAAGTTATCTAATTCATCATTTTATATGGGCGAACAAGATAAATTATTTGATTTTAAATTTTTTTAATAATAAAATCATAACATCATATCTATAATTTTAAAAGCTTGCATAAAAAATAAATAAATTTAAATTCGCGATTTTAGGATTAAATAATAAATAGAAAAATAAAATTTTCTTATCTGAATTTAAATTTCAGTTTAATATAATTTTAGATAATAAAAATAAAATGACTTTATTTTATATAATTATCATACTTTTAGATTTATTAAGTATTATTTAAAGTTGTTAATCTGTTTATATTAACAAATTTTGAAACTTCAACTAAATCACCTATTAATTTATAATTATTAGTCTAAATTTGATTAACAAATTTTGAAACTTCAACTAAATCACCTATTAATTTATAATTATTAGTCTAAATTTGATATTATATAAGTCATAAATAAAAAATTATTAATATAATTTAAATAATAACTTAAAAATTTTAAAATATAATAACAAGTATTATTAATAATAATAATAAGAATAAGAATAAAAAAGAATATCATGGGGAGTGGGAAGGCTCAAAACAAGAGGCAGGTGTTTTCTGTTGTGACACTCACCCAAAAAGACCCTTCTCTTTTTATTTATTTTTTTAAAATTTAATCTTTATTAAAATGGCCCACTTAGATTCGTACGGTTCCTTCCCCCCACTCTCTCTCTCTCTCTCTCTACAACAACCGTTTATAGCGTGTCTTCACGACTCATTGCAAAACAGCACCAGACCCGTTACTCTCTCTTTCTCTTTCTCTTTCTCTTTCTCTCACTCTCTAACCCTCTCTTTTCTCTTCTTCCACATCGGTACGCTTCCTTTCTCACTTCACATTACGTCCATTCCCTATTCATAATCATTTTTCTTTCCGCGCTTTGCATGTTTTTCATTCTTTTATTACTTGTATCCTATTGTTGTTGTTGTTGTTATTTTTTTATTATTATGAATCTGTGGTTTGTTTTTTTATTTGGTAGTTGTTTTGTTCCGATCGAACTATGGAGTCGTTTTTTGTATAATGAGATTCTCTCTCTCTCTCTCTCTCTATATATATATATATATATATATATATTGTTTAAAAAGAAGAAATTAAATAATAATATTTTAGGTTAGGTCGGTTTTAACTGGATTAATTGAATTGGATAGAAAACTTATGTTGTGTTTGTGATGTTATAGAAGTGAATGTGCCGCGTTTTCCTTTTAAGGTTTTTCAAATCAATTCCTGGTCAGTTTTTAAGAACGAGTTTGTTTTGTACAATTAGTTATTGTTAACATTTGAAGTTGCTAAATACTGATTGATATTTGAAATTTGAATGACATTTGTTATGTGTGAGTATATTTACACAATGCATACCGTTTTGTTTATTTTATAATGTGACAGTGACACAGCGTTGTATAGTAAATATATCCTGTCCCCATGAGAATCAATGATAAGAACAACAATGCTGATGGAAAAGACCCGGGTTTTGGAGCAATCTTTATTTCAAATAGTGAAACAAAAAGAGAATGCTTCAAGAAAGGATTATTCGGCCTCCCATCAACCGATATCCAGTTTGTAGAGCAGATTAAAGCTGGAATGATTTTATTCTTATTTGAATATGAGAAGAGACAACTTTATGGCGTCTTCCAGGCTTCCTGTGATGGATCTATCAACATCATTCCTAATGCATTTGCAGTGTTGGGGAAGCAATTTCCTGCCCAGGTAAGAATCCACTTACCTCATTTTCTGAATTTCCCTTTACATCGGGAATAAGTGAAGCCTTCTTTTGATTTAGTGTTAGACTGATATTTTCTTACTTTGATTAATATTGTGGCCACACTTTCTCAATGATCTTCTGTAGGTAAAGTTTGATCCAATTTGGTCCTGTAAGCCACTCCCAGAAAAATTATTCCGTGATGCACTGAGAGAAAATTATTTTTCTACTAAAAAGTTTAACTTTGGGCTATCTGAAAATCAGGTATGGTCTTGGACATGATAAGTTTTCAACAAAATGGAAAAGATTTGCTTAAATTAATGTCAATATGTTGTGTAGGTCCGTAAACTGCTATATTTGTTCAGCAAGAGAAAGCTAGAACCTGAGGCTCCTGGGAGACTGTTGTCCAGGACAGAAGACTTGGAATCAGTGCGGTACCCTTTGGGCAAATTTGGGAGATCTGTTGATCATGGAATGCATATTGAAAGAGTTCAAAATGTGCAAGGTTTGACTGGTAACATATCACCAGTCATAATGCATAAACGCCGAGGAGATTCTTTGCAGCACAATGGAGAAGTTGAATATATGGAATTACATGCAAGTGATATTAAGCAAGGAAATGCTGCTCAGCATATGGTGAGTACTGCAGGTGGGTATGGTAGTGAATATTTGGGACTAAAAGATGAAAGTAGGTTTGCTGCATATGAGAATGATGATTATATGGATATCAGTCATAGGCCAAACATCATAGGCGGGTACTCCAAAAGTCCATCTGATAACATTAGAACTCATGGTGAGGGAAGATCATCAATTAGAGATAGGTTAATGAGAAAATCCCTTCCAGAGATGGATCAGAGGATAATATATTCAAATGATGTTCCTGGTTTACATAATTCCGATGTCAATCAATCTGGCTTTTACAGAAATCTGACTTTGGAGCACAATTCTTTGGTTCAAAATCTGCTTGGGCCAACTTCTACTATGATTCCTCCAATCCAGGCTCAGATATTAAATAATACATGTGCCAGACAAGGAGGTGCTAATTCTAAGAGTATCTCCCTTCGGTATGATCCAGATGTTCCTGGTTTAAATTTTAACCAGGTATCATCCATTGGAATTAATGATGATGCTAAGCCTGCAATGGAGAGAATTTCTCCTTCAAACAACTTTGGAAGGAAATCCTTCAGCAGTCAACCATGTTTCAGTCATACAGAACCAAAAGACATTAGTAGGTGGAACACTGTTGGTGACTTCCGAAACTCTGTTTTGTATGCTAGCAGCAAGGATTTTATGCCTCGCAGCATGGTTCAAAATTCTGACCAGTTGGGAACAGAATCTGTCATTTATGAGGCCTGTGATATTCCTTCTCTGAATTCTTTGTCGGCCCCTGTCCCTCCAGATATTGGAAAGAGTAGCATTCTACATGATCCCTTTTCTTCCTTGTCCCATCATCACCAATCATGGTTAGACAATGATTTTCATTCCACAGCTTTGCGGGAAAATCTGAGTCATGAGATAGCACTACAGAAAAACAATGAAACATTTAATGCTGATCATTCATGGGCAAATGTGGGCCATTCTGAAAATGGTGATCCATTAATCCATGAATATGATATTGGATATTATGGTGTTTCTCAAAATAATAGTTTTAGTTATCCAAAGAAAAAAAGTAGTGTTTTTTGTCGTTTATCTTTTATGCAGGATATTAACAATCACAAAAATGGACACAAGGCGAGGCACGAGGAATATGATTTCCATACTTCAATTGATGAAGTGATGGAAAGGGTTCGGCAGAGCCAGAACAAGTGGATGAAAAAAAGAAAGCCAAACTCTAAACGCAACAAACCTGAAAGTTTGAAAGATGAAACTCTTGAAAGTTTGAGGGATAAAACTCAATTCATTAGCACAGGGATGAAGGAAGGTGATTGCTTTGGAAATACCTTGACTGATCAAGCTATGGATTTGACTACTGCAACTGGAGGCAATACTAATGAAACTGCTGAAGAAATATGTTTTGTGGATTTCAAGCGACGTAGCAAAGTGAGGAAACCTAGTGATGAAAATCAGATACAATGCTCTAGTGAGAATTTGGTGCTTGCGCAACAAAAGAGAAGGAAGTTGATCCGCCCAAATTTCAGCAAGAGTATAACTTCTGATGACACAGGCATTGACCTTGGTGCTTCTCAAAATTTACAAGTACCATCATCACTTGGAAGTTATAATGTTAAGGATGTTAAGCAAAGCTACTGTGCTCTGTTTCAAACTGAGGATAGCATTGAAGCAGGTGCTGAAGTATGCAATGTTATTAGTCAAACACCTTCTGAAGATAAGAATAGTAGTCATGCCACGGGATATGCCTGCACTGAAGGAGGAGAAAGAGCAACTGATAGCACTCTTGCTGCATTTAATGATAAATCAAATTGTCTGGAAAGCATTAAAGCAGATGCTGAAGTTCAAAATATTATCGGTCATACAAGTGCCAAAGATAAGAATAGTAGTCATGCAATGGGATATGTCTGTGGCAAAGGAGGAGAAAAATCAACCAATGGTGCTCCTACTGGGTTTGATGATGAATCAAAATTACTGGAGAACATAAACCAGAATGTTTTTGCTTCAGCTTCTTGCAAAGACAAGAGTTGTCATATCAAGAAAGGTTCAAGTGAGATGGATTGTGTAAAATTAGTATCTATGAACACACCGTCATCACCCTCAATTTGTCAAGAGCATCATGTACATAAGATCATATGTGCTGGCAGGGGTATTAATACTGACAAAGAAATGACAAAAGATTGCGGCTCCTCCTTTACTACTGAAATTAAAGACGGATCTGAATATTTACAGAACTCTTGTAATGAAAAGGTTCGAAGTGAAACTTCTTGCCCCACGGAGGAAGGTTTGAATGTGATGGATAGTATAAAACCAGCATCTGCAGGTACAGACTCATTGCATTCAATTTGTCAAGAACATCTTACAGGTAAGGTCATATGCACTCCCAGAGCATGTAATACTGAAGAAGAAATGTCAAAAGATGGACATGACTGTTTACAGAACTCCATTGATGACAATGCTTCAAATGCAACTTCTTGTTTCAAGCAAGGCTTGTGTATGACTGATCGTAAAAAATCAATGTCTCAAGATTCGGAATCACTGTCTTCAATTTATCAAGAATGTTATGCTGGCAAGGTTATATGTGCTGGCAGGACTATTAAGAGTCAAGAAGGAATGTCAACAGATGGCAGCTCCTCCTTTACCGCTGAAGTTAAAGATGGTTCAATCATTGCGGACACCTCTGTCAATATTGCTCCGTTTACTTCTTGTGAACAAAAGATGGCTTGAGCTTGATTCTCAAACAGACTGAAACCTCATTTCCAAGAGGTATGGCTCCTCCCATCAGTATTTTGTTTCAATTTTGTGTCTCAAATCATTGGGATAACTGGCAACGGTCACATTCGTTGGATCCATACTTACTGAAAGGCAAATCAAGTTGCTGATCTTTTTGCATTTCATGGTTCGAGTTTGCAAACCACAGAGAGGATCTTCTATGTTCCTCGTCCCCTGACTTTGTAGACTTGGCCTTTTTTGTTAGCTTCAGTGCTCGGGATTTCTAGATTTTTTTTTGTATTTTCCATTGTCCAAAAAGAAAGATGGTCTTAGCATTTACTTATGGCTCACACGTAGTTAGGAAGTTCAGATACATCTGGAAGGTTGCTGTTGCCAGTTAGTAGGACAAAAAGTAGAAGTTATGTTTGGTCTTAGTACAATTTGAAAATATATAAATATATGCTTTTATGAAGTTCAAACGTTGAAAAGATTGCACTGCAGTCTCTCGATTTTCCTTCCATGCTTAAGCCTTCAATATATAGTAACACGACAAACTACTTGAAATAATTAGAAAGTTTATATAAAGACTGTAAAATATTCTTATAGCTTTGAACATTTATAAGTTTTATTAATTTGTAAATTTAGATTAAAAAATAAAATAAAATTAAGGCTAATATTTAGATTAAAAATGATTTGATTTCTAATTAATCAGTAATATAAAAGTTTTGGACCTAGGAAGGTATAAAGTTATTAAAATTAAAATATGACCTATTGAGATAGGTGAATTTTGGTTCAGTTTGGAAAATGTTGGAAGAAGCATCTGGATCTGGAGGGAATGAGCGGGACCAAGAATTGGTACTAAAATCAGCAATATGTTCACGACTGATGGTGCTAACACTAATCATCTTATTCCGAACAGTGGCTTCACCCTACGACACCTCCGCAGCCTTAAACCCTCCATGCCTCTCAACTCCCAACACCACTCTCTCGTCTTCACCTTCCCCTCTCCAAAACGCCGTCGTTTGGGACTCCGTCTACTTCATCCGAATCGCCCAATGCGGCTACGAATACGAACAATCCTTCGCATTCTTACCCCTCTTCCCTCTCTCCGCTTCCTTCTTCTCCTTCCTCACTCACACACCCCTCCTCATTCTCTCCGCTTACATCATCAACAACCTCGCCTTCGTCCTCGCCGCTCTCTACTTCCACAAACTATCCCTAACCGTCTTGAACCACCGCAAAACGGCGTTGCGCGCTGCCGTTTTGTTTTGCTTTAATCCCGCCTCTATTTTTTATTCATCCATGTAAATTCTCTTCTTTTTTTTTTTAATCTTTCTATTTTGCTCTTATTATTCGTGATTTTCGTTGTGTTTGTTGTTTCGTTTGTGATGGCAGGTACTCGGAGAGTTTGTACGCGCTTCTCTGTTTTGGAGGAATGTACCAGTTTGTCAGTGGCGCAAACAATTTGGGTGTTGTTTTCTTCGCGCTCTCCGGGCTTGCTAGGTCCAATGGAGTGCTTAACGCTGGCTATATCTGTTTTCAGACTATGCATCGTGCTTATCACGCCCTCTTTGTAAAAAAACGTCTTTTTGTTAGTTCCTTCCCTTTTTCTTCGTTCCTCCATGCTTTGATTAACTTCTCTATGACTAGTATAAGAAAAGAAATAAATAATAAAAGTACAAAAAAATAAGGCACTTTTAAAGATTAAAATGTTATTAAGTAGATACTTTCTGGGACTAAAGTGAAAAACTAACTGCACTTTTAGGGATTTTTTGAATTTTTGTTACTTTTAGGAACTAAAATTACAGTATTTCACAGTTTCATGACCTGAATGATGATTTACTTATTTACTTTTACTTTCTTATTTTCTTCTCCTGCAAGTAGTTATAGAGAAGTTTATCCAAACTTGACATAAATGATTTTGGAAGTATGGTAGGAAAATGTAATTTGCATTCAGTCTCACATGACTTTTATTGTATTGATTAATGTTGTAAAGTGTTTTGTGTGTCTGGTAATTTAAAGCAGCAGTCTCAAGCAATTGCAAAATTATGAATGTGGTTTTTGATCGTGAAAGAGAGGGTGAATTTTATTAACATGGTTGCCAGCTCTTACTGTTTGAAGAAATATATTTGCTAAAAACAAGTTTGAGGGTTTTTTGCTGTTGTAGATTTTTTCGCATGTAATAGGTCATAGAGTAGAAACATTTGTAAACTTAGGTGTTCGAGTAGTTAGGAATGATGTTCTAGGATTGATTTCCATCTCAACTGAAAAGGAAAAAGATTTCACAATTTGTTAGTTTGGATTATAGACTGGACTACTTGATTGATTCTTTGTTATTTTTCCAGTTGGCTTTGCAGATTGTGATTATCGGAGCTTTCTATAGTGCATGTATTTTTGCTCCATTTGTAGCTTACCAGGCTTATGGCTATTACAATATGTGTGTTGATCGTTCCCCTAATGAAATAAGGCCCTGGTGCAATGCAAAAATACCGTTACTTTACAATTACATTCAAAGTCATTATTGGTATGTTTGTTCTTATGTTCCAAAAGTTTTTGTTGATTTATTTTGATGATTCTATGCTATTGGTTGAATTATATACTCTACTTTATGGAACCTATTATGATGTATTTTCTCTTGTAGTCTATTAAATTGGAACTTGGATGTTTAAATTGTCAGAATTTCCAGTGAAGATTGTTAATTTGTGATTATCCAGGGGTGTAGGTTTCTTGAGATATTTTCAGCTGAAACAGTTGCCTAATTTTGTTCTTGCATCGCCAATACTGTCTCTGGCACTTTGCTCAGTTGTCCATTATGCTAAGTCAAGGCCTCAGAACTTTTTCTCACTGGGTTTTTTAACTCCTATGGAAGAAAAGAGCTGTGGAGTTGTATTTTTGTCACGTGATCTCTCAAGGTCCAAAGAAGTTGGAAGTGTTGAGAAATCCTCTGTTAGGGTAGAAGGTATGATTCTCTAACAAGTAGTTGTGTTTTGCAATTATTTTGCATACTTCTACATTGCTTGGTGAGGATTGGTGATAAGTAATTCACCGACTTGGTCACTTCACTTGGGAATAACAATTAAATCATCCACTTTGACAGTTTTTTTTTTTTTTATTTTTGTGTGGTGGTGCTGTTTTCTGATTCTAAACATATGTGGTTCAGCCATTTTGTTGTTTGTTTGTGATATGTGTGCAGATTTACAAGATATGCTTAATTCCTTCATCCATTGTTCTACTCAGCATGTATAATCTTGTAACTTTGAATGTATAATCAGTTCTATATCTTATTTTTTTGCAACAGAACACTCCAATCTTAGAAGGAGAAAAAATGTGATCAAGGAAGACGCTGCTAATGTTCCAACAGAATCTGAGCCAGCAGCAGCGTGGTCAGGATACTTGTCTGCATCTGTTCTCCCATTTGTGTTACACTTGGGATTCATGGCATGCACTGCTTTTTTGGTCATGCATGTACAGGTAGTGTGAACTGTCTTGTTTACTCCTGTTTTTGTTTATCATGTTAAAAGGGATAACCAGTGTCAATTTGAACTTCTGCTAATCATCATATTTTAAGACCCAATCCTGAATATTTGCTTAAATGTTCTAAACTTGGTCAATGATAGTATTTGGCCACAAGAAAAATATTGACCTTTCATTTTTTATCATCCATTTTCTGTTATCCCCCTTCACACTTGCCCATTGCATCTTTAAATCAATTTCTATCATGTCCATTTGTTGCTTAAGAATAGCTGAAATGTTTACTAATGGGAACTTTTGGTAATTGACATTTAACAGGTGTCTACTCGTTTCTTGTCTGCCAGCCCTCCTCTTTATTGGTTTGCTTCATATTTAATGGCATATCCTGCAAAATACTTCAGATGGGGATACATAATATGGGCATACTCTATAGCATATATTTTTCTTGGCAGTTTGTTGTTTCCAAACTTCTATCCTTTTACTTAATGAGAAGAAAGGCCAATGGTTCTCCTTTAAAGCTGTTGGTCTTCATATTTCATGCAATGCACAAAGGCATAGCTACCATGAAGAATAGCTGTTGAGTCTTAGATTTCTGTTGGTTGCTTTTCCCAATTGGTGGTTGCTGTTTGATCTTACACGCCTGTGATTTACTTGTAGTGGGCAAAATGGCCCTCTCAAATTGGGACGTTTCATTTTGGTCGGCGTGTATTCAGACTCACTAGGTGATTAAACTAACAGAGGTCTTGTTTTCTTTTTTCTCTTTTTGTAATTTTCACTTTTGTTTATTATTCCTTTTTCTCCTGTTGGATTGCTATATTGGAAGTTCAACACCACTTTATTTTCAATGAGTGGCTGTTTTTACTCCTTTATATTATATGCTCAATGCATTCGTGAATAATTGATGTTAGAAACATGGCTATAGATAAAATACATTTTCTTCTACTTCTGAATTGATTTTATTATTCTGTAAATACATTTTCCTCACTGTTATGTTAGAAGCATGGTTACATGGTCCATATATTAAATACATTTTCTTCTGCCTCTCAATTTACGGATAAGGGCTTAGAAGTCCAAGGAAGTTTGGGTGAATTTCCCTAAAAGGACTCCTAGGGAAGTTTGTCTCAATATTTGGTTTAATTTTTTAATAGTCTCATTATAATTTTATTTCTGGATTTATTTCAAAATATAAAAAAATTAATTCAAAGATATTTCTTTCGTTAAACAAAATTCTAAGTAAAAATGTAAATTACTCGGGTAATAAAGTTCGTCCTGCGGATGAATTTTGAAAATTGAACTTCTTGAAGTTGGATATCTTTTGCAATCAGGGAATTGGTATTAGAATTAGAATTGGAATGAATAATTCTAAATTGTCTCTCTATATTTTGATATTAATCCGTAGTTGTGTTCTGTACTTACAAGACAGTGTTTATCTTCATTTATTATATTTTTAATTCAGAAGTACAGTGTAAGATTTATAGAAAAATATGAAAAGTTAAAGATTAAATTTCGTTTTTAATCTTCTAAATTAAGTATTTTTCTATTTTCATCTATTGAATTTAAAATTTCTATTTATATTTTTTTTAATGTTTTTAAAATATACCAACCTTATTCGTTATATATATATATATATATATATATATATATATATATATAAAAATGTTAATTTCACTTCAATACATATTATTGATTTAAATTATTAGTATTTTAAATTTTCAAATAATTAATCTAACCTAGTAACGATTTTTATACATCAATATGTTTAAGAAATAATGAAAAGGTTCCATGCACTCATAATTTCATTATAAAATTAATATTTTTAATGGTAAAATATTTAAAAGATCAAAATAATATATTTTTAAAATATAAAAATAAAAATAGAATTTTTTAAACTAAAAAAATTAAGAAAATCCAAAAATAAAGGACTGGAAGTGATATTTTTTTTTAAAAAATAAAACATTGGTGAGGAAAATTAATCAAGTGACACCTTTGGGGTCGCTGTTATTTGATGACATTGTATCATTTTTAATTTTAAAATTATTTTTAATTATTTTTAAAGTTTATAAATTTTTAAAATCTTAAAAAGGACCTATTTATAAATTGAACAAATATTAAATTACATTCGCAAAATACTTTTAATTTTAAAGATTTTATTCACATATCTTCGCTTTGTATTGAGTTTTTTTCATCTTTTTCACCCTCACGAAACTGTCCTTTTAAACTTGATCATCTTTGTTACTAGTGTCCGCGTTCTAATGTTGTGATTATCTCCATTGATCACCATTGTCTAAATTACATCAGCTTCATCACTCTGTGCTTATCAGCTGTATCCATTGCAGTCATTGTGTTCATTCCCACTAAATATAGTTGTCATCTCCCATTGTCACATGACTTCTATCATGTTCTTTCTCAAACTCTCTTGTATTGTCTCTATCAGATTGGAAATTGTGGCAACTTTCATGGGCCATTTTGCATCTTGTGTCTTGAAAAAATATCGTGTATTCAGTGTCGTGCTCTTGCAATTTTAGTTGAAATTTCAATTCGTAAAACTCTTCACCTTGTGGTTTGATTATTTCTATCATGTGTCTGTTACCGTGTCATTTTAATTTCTGATTCCTAAAAATAAACAAATTAATCCTCCACTTATTATTTCGTTATTCAATTTGATTTTTGCGTTGATATAGATAGCACTTATACTAATTTTTATTTTGTATGACTACGCACCATAATTAGTTTTCATCAAAAGAAATTACACAAAAACTGTGTATGATGACTACACAAGTCTTAGCTTTGTATCTAAATAACTAGAGATAACTATAGTTCCAATGCCTTGAAGAGTAATGCGCAATATCAAATGGAGAAATTAATAATTTATAAAAAAAAATGAAGAAATTAATAGTAACATGCTCTGTTTCTTCACTGACTAATAGTAACATAGTCATTAGATAACGCTGGTTTTTCTCTACAAAGTTTTCGGTATATCTTGACTCTTTTTTAGTATAATGGACTTCAACCCCAAGATTTCACTAACATACAGTTAAATTGTACAACTACATAGACAAGAACCTGCCTATGTCTTGTGGACTGCAATCTGAATGGAATCTCAAGTCAAAATTGGTGGAAGTTGGTATTCATAGTAATTCCAAGCATCGGATACATGCATAATTCAAAACTCTAGCCACAAGGCTATCTGGTTCAGGGATGAGAGAAAATGTCAAGCTGTTCCAGAAATGAAATGTCAATGAACTGTGCAGGATTTTTTTAAGCAGAACATCTTGTTGAGCTTTCTCAGTCTCTGTTGCTGGTGCAATAAAGTATCTGTTCATAGTTTTAGTTCAGGTAAGGTATATGAGCACATAAAACAAAAAGTAAATAAAAAAACAAAGCCGTGTCACTCCTCAAATTAAACTTGAGCAATAAAGCCAACCAGTGAAAATGCTTCCACATGTATTTCTAATCAACCCTGTTGCAAACGTATTCCCCCAATAGAGAGAAATGACAATTTACCTTGTTATGTTTTGAGCACTAATAGGGAAGAAGACATAAGAGGGTTCTACAGTCAACTCTGAGGGCTTGACAGATTTGTTCTCTCCCAAATATTTCTGTGCAACCCTCGTTAACAGATCAGCACCATTCCCTCTCAAACTAGTATCATCATATGTTGAATAGAACTCTTCCAAGCAATCCTTTATGAACAAACTGCATGGAACGGATAGTCAATCTCAAAGGAAGCCTCAAACTGCACTATGCAGAACAAATTAAGTGCATTTGCAACTATCTATCACACACAATTATTCTTATTGATTACAAGACGGCATGGCAACACACAACATTTCAATCATAATGTCCAATAATTAATCGAAAAAATTTAGTCATATGGTATTTCAAAGGTATGCATATTTGTAATGAAATTTATGGCTGTATCTAATAATCCATGATCTCTCTAATAATGATTCTAGACTCAAGATTTGCATCTTCCATTCTACTCCATATTGATGCCAATAAACAGAATCTTACTTTCCAGGTAGCTGCAACTGTTAGGACAGAAGGGGGTATTCTGCTTGGAAGAACAAAGGGGAGTCAAAGTAGTTATGAAGAGTTAGGGAGTCAGTTAAATAAATACAGGGAGATAAGGGTAGAGAGGAGGGATTCAGGAAATTGTATATTCTGTGAATCAACCAAGCAAGTGCCTAGTTGTAAAAGGTAAAACCCTTTGTGAAGGGCCTCGAAGAGAGGTTTTTACCATGTTCTGTTCAATTTTAGTAATCAATCAATAAAGGATACACAAACCCTTTGGTCCCCATGATTATGGACTGGAGGAGACACAGACACGTGCTCTTGGATATCAACAAAGGATAAAGTTTGTTTTGTGCATCTCTGAGTGACAGTTATAAGACAACAGCAAAATTGTCACATGCTTAAGAAATACTCTGGAGGAATATAAAACAAATAAAAACCAACGTAAACAACAAAAGGATATTATCTAAAGTGTATCCAACTACAATGTGTTATCCCATTAAGTGTGTTCAGCTACATGATCAAACTGTCACCACAAGCAATAAAACAACTCTTTCTGATGACAAACATAGTCAATCCACGACAGAGTAGAATTATGACATTCATGACCCTCACTTTATAGTTGACTTGAAAATCAAGCTAAAATGAAATCATTGTGGAAAGATAGAAAGCATGGTAACAATACCTGTGCCTTGGAAAAGCCATCACAGCACCATTCAAAGCACTTCCAGCACTATGATCCTCCATACCAACAGAATTATTAAGGAAAGAAATTGGCTTCAACACTATGATATCTGAGTCTAGATAGATCCCACCATACCTGATAAAACAGAAGAAAATGTCATTGTTGCAATTGATCCTTACACTCTTCCTCACAAAAATAAATAAATCAGAAAGTCAGCTCACAGCTTACTCCAATAGACACACACAGCAAAGCCAAAGTAAACACACTATTAACATGTTACAAATACACCTAAGCAATCACTATCAACTAGGAAATAAACAAAAAACAAAACTTACTTATGCAGAGCAGCAAGGCGAATAAGCTCACTATAATGAGTGGAATAAAACTCAGTCTTCTTCCATTCAAACCAAACAGAAGAAAAAATGTGAGCAGGCGTATCCTTGAGCAGCTCATCAAGATTTGGCATAGCAACAGCAACCTTGTAACTGTTAAAAACAATTCCTCAATCCTTAGCAATCAAAATTCAAACAAGAAGGTAACTTGCTCAACAAGTAACCAAAAACTAGACCAAGTGATGCAACACTTACCCATCCTTAACAAAGCTCTCATTGAAGAAATCAAGCTCAACAGTCTCAGAGAACACAACAACACAAGCTTCAGGATTATGAAACAGCAAACTCTCAAGACCACGCTGATGGCGAACCGTGAACATCCAAGGCGGCGAATTCCACACCATAAACACCCTAGTCGTACATTTCCCAACCCTGAAAAACTCATCCATGAAATCATTGAACGACAATGGCATCGGCAATCCAGGATAGTACCCCCAATTATCCCCATCCGCATACACATGTCTCTTCATAGACTCAGCCCTAGCACCAATCAAATTTACATTTTTCTCAATGCTTGAATCACCACCATTGTTACCAGAATTCACAACTTCCTTACTAACAACCTCATGATAATTATTGTTTCTCTTCTTCTTCTTGTTGTTGCTGTTGTAGTTATGATTCAATGTTCTGCGTTCTGTTCCTAGTTTAGCGAGAGTGGGTAAGACTACATTGATGTTGGAATTAACCTTAAAGGTGGAAGGGAATGGAAATTTCTTGAATTGATGGATCCACCATTTCTGAAGAAGGCGATCACCTCTGGTGAAACCGGTGGAACCGGTGGAGTCAGGATCTTGAAGCAAGGGATTGTTTAAAGGATTCAAGACATCGAAATTGGATCTGAACATTCTATCCTTACGTAAAAAAACGCTTTTTTTGTCAAACCAGTCACCCCAGCCATGTCTAAGGGGAGAGTCTTTGAGGAGAAGCGCGTGCTCGATAGAGGTGACACGCGCGGCCATGTTCCTGACGGCGGAGTCGAGAGGGACATCGTCGGAGGCGAAAGCGTCCTTGGAGGGGTCACTGTGGTGGTCGTCGTGGAATTGAAAAGGGTGAGAATGAGAATGGGAATGGGAATGGGAAAGGGGGAGGAAGGAGCGGCGAATGGAGGAAGAGATTGGGTCGAAGAAGTAATGGGGAGTGGGGTTGAGGCGGAGTGAAGGAGAGTCTTGGCTTTCGTCGATGAAGTCGAGCTCGTCGATGGGGTCGTCGGTGGTGGTGGTGGTGGTGGTAAGCGTCGTGGTTGTGAGATCGGAGGAGTGGAGGGTGGGGCGAGAGAGGTGGTTGTTTTGGCTACCGGAGAGGCGTGAGTAGAGGAGCGACACGGAGAGGAGGAGGAGCACGGCGGAGATTACGGCGCACAGGTACGCGCCGTAAGGGGACCGCCGCCGGGATCGGAGCATCATTTAATTAAATTAAATTGAATTATTATGTAAAGTCCAAAATGTGACTTGTGTTTTACTGTGTGTTGTGTTTTGACTGATTTAAATTGAAAAGGATAAACCATGAAATGGCGTTTACTTGGACTCCACACTCGTACGCCAATTCCCCCTACAAACCCAGATTTTTCAACAAGGAATCACAACCGTTGTTCAAATCAAATCCGACACTCATTATCTTATTTCATAAATTAAACTTAAACACGTGTTTCATTTCAAATTTCACTCATTTACATCTAATGTTAATTGAATAATTTTTTTAAAAAAAATTCTATGGTTCGACGGCACGGTGCCGATCTAAATAAATATATTTAAATTATTATATTTCAAAATTTTTAATAAATTATATTTATAAAATATCCTTGGCATCAATTTCCTTTTCATCTTGGTCATTCACATTATTTTATTATATCAATCTTTCTGCCTTTCTTTTAAGAATGTCAAGTCTAGTTTTCATTTGGTATAGATTTTGATTTAGATGTGTCCTTACTTTTCTCTACGATGCATGTCACCAACATCAAGTGTCTCATTGGTTTTGGTGAAATTTTGACAGAAAATGTGGGTTTGGAATGTCCATACCTTAATACCCTTTCCTCATTCAATCTTGTTTATCTCAAATAATACTCCACTAGAATCCTTTTTATCTCCTTCCTATTTGCTATCGCTTTTTCCAAGTCTGATACTAGATCTAATTTTAAGTTCACTTGTGCTGCGAGTTTTGCTTCTTTGGTTTGTTTTTGTATTTATCTTATGACATTTGTTGATTGAGAATAATATTAGCAAAAATTTCAATGTATTGTTGTGTGCCAATAATATTTAATGTTTTGTTGTGTGCCTCTCCTAGGTATAAAATTTAGGAAAAAGTGAAATAATTAAAGATATATCATTTCTTTATTCATATTGAGCCGACAGATCAATAATTAACTTAATTGTTTCATACAACACAGTAGGAGTAAATATTCCTTTACTATAAGCATAGCTTTGTATTTGTAAATGGTACCATCAAGATTCAACTTTGTTGGATAAATCTACTTCACATTGTTCACATCCTTAAAAGTGAGTTTCCAAATACCATTTTCATTAATCATAGTCAATTCTTTCTTCATTACATCATTCTATTCTATTTGCATTAAAGCCTGTTCAAAATAAGAAGTTCATTCAGAATAAAATTGCATATTTTATGAATTTAAGTCACGGACTTGGTCATTAAAACTGGAGTAAACAATCATTTTGTTGTCAAAAAAAATTGAAATTTTGTCCTTTTAACCCCTAAAAGTAATAAGAAATAAAAAATTCATTGAAAATATAATGTTATTCACTTTAGTCCTTAAAAATATTTAATATTATTTTAGTCATTAAACTTAGATAATGTCATTTTATAATTGATTTTTACAACATATTATTATTTTGGTCTCTAAATTTAACTATTTAGTATTATTTTAGTTCGTAAGTTCATGAAAAAAATAATAATAAATAGGTAAATTTTGTTTGATTGAGCGCCTATAATGGTTAGTTAGAGCGCTACTCTTTCTATTTGAGAGCATAACAACCCAAGTATTATAAGTTGACTATGACTTATCTGAACTATGTCTCTATCATAGAACAATTGATGTGTATCCATAATAATCTCCTTCTCACTAATTACATTGTTAAATCGAGTACTTATAACTAAGTCAAAAATTATAATTGTTAGTCAATACACAATTCTTCCTACTTAAGAATATAATAAACATAATAGCTCAAACGTTACGAGTCCACTATGACATAACCTACTAAGACCTTCATTATAGGACAATTGATGTATACATACAATAAGCTTAGGAATCAAAATAACAATAGACACTTTCGAGAATTAAAATGAATAAATAATTACATTTTTAAGAATTCACATTTTTCAATTTTATTATTTTTAGGGAATAAAGTAACATCAATTTACATTTTCAAGAACTAAAATGAGTCTTTATCCCTTAAATTGGATAATCAAGTTTAATCACTATATGATGATAAATGTAAGTTAAAAGCCACATAAATAGTCGGGGAGAGATTATATCATAAAAAAAGCAAGTAAGTCTTAATTGGGTAATAAAATAATTAAACATATTCCCTTATTATGTGGTAAGAAAATAGTTAATGAACAATTAATAAGTCTTAGATATATTAGTACATTGTTTTAGAATTGACTAAGTTGATAAATTGTCTAAGTAATGACTAAATTATAATCCTACAAGATGGTAAAAACAATAAGATGGAATAATTATTATGAGAATGAATATTTAGAAGAAAGAGACAAATTATAAGTTTAGAAAATTTCTAAAACAGGTAGCCTAAAATCCATGAAGTACCCATTGAGACATTATATGTCTCATTCTTCTAATTTTCATATTTTTGAAGGTAGATGGAGTAAACATCTTTATAAGATGAATTTAGAATCACTTCATAATCGTAGATGGTTTAATTTTTACTTACATGAGATTGAATCAATTTACATTTTTTTACAGTTTTGTTTATGCTACATAAGGCAACTTAGTGCTAAGAGAATTGTTTAGACATGCTTATGTATTTTATGTTTTAAGTTTTAATTTTTGCTTAATAATTATAATATTCTTGTATTCTGGACCTGAATTATAGAAACAAAATATAATATAATATCAGTGAGAGTAGTGCGTGAGTGCTTAGAAGCATATTGTCCTACGTTGTATATCATACTCCCATTGAATCACCAAAAAGGCACATATATCCCATTGGTGCATAATTTATCCCAAAATTAGACTCAACCTATGCCAAGTAACGAGAACATTATCACTGATATAAATAAACACAATTACCACCAAACAACCATAACCACTAAGTAAAATAGTATTTTGAAAAATTTTATAGCTCATTAATTCAACAGAATTATTTACCGAGCCCTTCCTTCCTACAAGACAAATATTTGAAGCATTGGACAAATGTGAGAATATATTAAACAAGCAACGTTATATATGTGTCACTCTTATTAGATTTGATGAGGTAAAGTGCGTGTCTCCGTGTGTATTATAAGGAATTTATTGTTAATATATGGGAATATGTTATGTTCTTTCCTATTATACTTGTATTATGCAAACCATTGTTAGTGCAACAAGAACAAAAACAGAAAAATAAAGCAAAGAACAGAAAAAAAAATTATGAACGAGAGAATTATGCTTATATACACTACATTGCTTCCTTTTATAAAACTAAAACATGTAGGAGAAAAGGAAAACAGATTCCAAATAATAAATAAAGTATTTCTTCAGGATAAATATTTCCTGATATCAAGCAATAACAAAATAAATATTTCCTAAATATTTGGTCCAGTGACCAATTATTCAGCAATCGTTTACTCAA
The DNA here is from genome assembly GCA_026586105.1 of Hylodesmum podocarpum. Taxonomy (NCBI): domain Eukaryota; kingdom Viridiplantae; phylum Streptophyta; class Magnoliopsida; order Fabales; family Fabaceae; genus Hylodesmum; species Hylodesmum podocarpum. Next base: position 1,843,619 of record JALJEV010000730.1, on the reverse strand, counting down.
AGGCATGTTTCAAACACTTTGTTTTGAATTACTTGAACGAATATACAAGTATTAGGGTGATTGTATCATTGCATGACTGGTAGTCTTATTATTAGTTTGCTTGTGATGTCACGTACTTTTCTAATTTGGGACTCTTCTTCCATTTTCTATTCTAATTTTTTACAATTTTATTACGCTAACAATTATACTAGGCAGTTAATTAGTCAACTCACTTATAGAATATTTGCATATTTCTCTCTCTTTATATTTTATACATATACATATTTCTTTTTCTTCATATTTTATAATTAATTGTTTGGTTATCTATGTATTGCAGTTGTCTACTAGATATTTTTCAATTTTCTAATTATTAAATAATTGATCTTTATGCCCTTCGTTTATAGGACAATAAGTGGTTCTTGCCTGAGTACCCAAGTCTTTTTAATTATAAATTAAAGAAAAATGTTAGATGACCAATTCTAATATAAATTAATCAGTCAACTATTTCACAAAATGTAATTCTCACAAAACATATATATGTATATATTTTTTCTTTAATTTTATCTATTTCTTCTTTTTTTTTTCTTTATATTTAATGAGAAAATTGACTAGTTAATTTATATTGAAGTTGATCACAACAAGTTCGTTTTACCAAATTCTCCGCATCAGTAGCAAAGTGATTATGGAACATATAAAGTTGCTTTACTATGGATGCCATCCTTCATTCAATCCATTTGGCATAGATGGGTTATTTGATTTATGAGGAATGTTTTATATCATTGAAGTGATTGCTTTGTTGAAAAATTGTAGAAACAACAGTGATATGTTGAGAACATATTTTCAAAAATAACTTGAGACAATTTTTAATGTTAATACTTCTTTCTGTGAGAAGCTTCATTGATTCCATTGTTTGTTAAAATTGTGTAAATAACGTGCAATATTATTTATCAGGTTGGAAAAACATGTATTTGGTGTTGGGCTTTGAGCTCAACTTGTTAGCACGTTGGATATAGGCCCCAATTGTTTGGGTCTAAGTCTAATAGAAAATGATGACAGTAGGAGAAAATATGGAAACTTTTATTGTTATTTAATGTTTTTTTTTTATTATTATTATTAATCATTCAAGATATCATATTCATACAAAAAATTATGCAATTTTTTTTTACAAATAACAGAGAGAGCCAGAAAAGAGAGAAAAGTGAAAGATGGTATAATAAGAAGCGATAAAAATAAAATTCGAGTTTTATTATATTATCAAATGTTATAAGATTTTAAAAATTTAAAAAATATGTCTTCTCTTTATTTTCTTCGTTATTTCACTTATCTACTATTTCATTTTAATCAGAAATTTCATTTTAATTTAACGGATAAGATTAATATTTTTATTCTCACATAAGATAAACATATTATATATATACATATAAATTATTAATTTTAAAACTGCATAAAAAAAAAAAATTGTGTGTGTAGTCAAAGAAAAATTAGCAACGTGCGCGTGTAAGTTTGTGTGTTATTTTCTTTTACAAAAATGATACCAAATTAAGATTACTTTTATAAAACTATATTATGAATGAAAAAAAAATATTTTTCATTCTAAATAATTTTTAATAGAAATTTAAGATGCCATTCAATAGTTAATAAAAAAAATATCTAAAATAAATTATAAAATTTAAGATCTGAATTATATCATAAAGTCTTTTTAAAATATGTTTAAATAATCATATTTTTTAAAAAATATATATGTACATTATTAAAAGGCCCTCCAATATCCTTAAGAAGGTCCTAGAAGATTGCAAAATTCTTGATGCCAAATAACTCACTTATCAAAGTTTAGACTGATAAATAAATTTTTCTCAAAATATGAGTAATGCATAAAATGGGATGAATGAGGCAATGAGGGTTGGCCTACGAAATAAAAGAATGCAATATCTGAAAAAGAAAGGATTGCGTAATAACATTGCTCTTTTGATAGTGCACCCTTGAGCCCTTGGACGAGAGTGCGCTGACCATATTAGCATGCGTATGAGACTAATTGTGGGGGACCCCACCTTCATGGGGCACCCCTCTTCAATAATTGCTTTTTTCTATTTTTTTCTTTCTTTTCACCAATAACTATGAGCAAAATTAAAATTACATTTTTTTTTCATTGACAAAATCTGTTTTTAAATAATATCGAGCTTGATAAAGACAAGTGCATAAACATGTACAAGCTTGAAATATACATGGCAAATGCAAAAAATTAAAGGGCATATCCTAGAATATCTTATTTTGCTTCCGCAAGGGTTTAATACCATCTTTGTCTTGGTCCCCTGGCTAGTAAAGTTCACGAATCTAACTGAAAGATCAGTGACTTTTATTATATTACACTCTCTCTTTTGTCTAAGAATTAATATTAGTAACATCTCTATGTTTTGAGAATCTTGGTTCTTGATAATGCAAACGCACCATGGTAAAATTAATATTAGAAGCATATTATATTGGTGCGTGTGTGTATATATGTATGTATATAATAATAAGACCCTTTTAAGTCTTTGGGTTAATAATTTAATACGAGTTGAAAGATATCATGATTTGATGATTGAAAAATGAAAACCATGATGTGACTAATAATAGTGAAGATAATGTGAGGATAATGGATGATTGGACGGGAGAAAGAGAAAGGCAGAAAGAGACAAATGGTTGTTGTTTGTTTTCTACAAAAGAAAAATTCTTTGCTAGATCTTCCATTTGTGACCGTGTGTTAACATTTTTTATTTTGGAATTTTGACGATTTTATAACGTTACATAATGCATATTATTGGTTCGTTTGTGAAAATTGAACGATGTTGAGCACAATTAGAGAGATTTAGAGTTGAGTTGTTCCTTGTTTGGCTAATATAATCATGAACAGTATTTCTATCGTCGTGTTTCTTTGTGTACAGTTCAATTTCTTTTGGATGTTTAGAAGTATTTCAAAGTTTTTAAAGAAATAAAATCTTAAATTATTCTGGTTCCGGGAAAGTTTATAAATTAACATAAAAATAAAATTTCAAGAGGACTAGTGTTCCTGATTGGATATATGCAAGTTCAGTCGGCAAAATGACTGAATAGCGTGTACTTCGGAAAACATTTTATGTACAATTAGTACTTTGAAAATTAATTTTTATATGTTTTAATTTGAAAATTAATAAAAGAAAAATAAATGGGAAGGAAATTGTGTGAAGTTTATAAATTAATTTATTATCGGGGCAGGCATTGAGGATGGATAAAACATTATTCATCGATACTCAATAAAATCAAAATAGAAAAGTTAAAAATTTAAATATTAAAGCTTATTTAATTTAATTTAAATATGTAACTATTTGATACTTTAAAAATATATAATTGATTATTTTAATAAAAAATTTATAAGTGATTCAGTATAAAAATCTGAATCTTATTATAAAAATGATTGTTATTTTAAATTTAAATATTTGTAGAAATTTGTTTGCTTAATTTTTAGTTTAAAACTATTTTATTTTATTTTATTAAATTGATCAATCATAAAAACACAATGATTAATATAATAAATTCAATTTTGTATGATAAAAAAATCAAATGTAGAAAAAAGATTAGGTATATTACGAGAAAACAAAACAAATTTCTTGTGTATGCAAAGTCATTAAACACATCATCAACATTATTTAGTAATAATTATATTAATTTATTTAGAAAAATATAAAAAGGAAAAGAGAAAAAAATATTATTATTATTATTTCTTATTATTATAATAATTGCCAGGATTTTGACTAATAGAATAATAAAGATATTTTATTTTATAAATTTAAACATGAAAGAAGGAAAAGGATAAAAGAAAAATAAGTAAGAAAGAAGAGAAAGAAAGAGAAATTTGGAAGGGAAATATTATGGAAGTAGATTACACAATATTTTCTTTTTAAAATAACACATATTATTATTAAACTTATAGTTAAATTTATATAAAACATATTAGATTTAATATAAGTTTTAGAATAAAAATATCAACCGTGTAATAAGTTATTTTTATTTTTACAATTATACATGTTAATATAAACTATTAAATATATTTATTTTATATATATATAAAATACTTAAAATAATAATATCATATAAATAAATAAGTGATAATAAGAAGATTGTATAAGTGTAAAATAATAAAAAAAATTAAATGAATCAAAAAGAGTTATTGAAAAATAAATAATGATAGCATCTCATTAATATAATAATAAGAATATATTATGTGAAATAACTGTTATGTTATTGAATTAATAAGAGTATATTATATTTATTTTTTCAAAGGACATATGTGAAAATATTATTAAGGTTAAAATTATATTAAAATATTTATAGTGTAGTAAAATATGTAGAAAGCTAATAAATATAAAAATTGGAGATATACAAAAATGTAAAAGTAAAATAATATAACAAAATTTTGAAAGAGTATTTAAAAGTAGAGGGAAGAGAAATTTAAAAGAAATAGTTAAAAAGTAGAGGAAAAGAATAGAGTAAAATACCCATAAATTTGACATGTAAAATAGATAGAAAAGTAAATTCATTAGCCTAATATTTGAATAATATATAGATATCTATTTCTATGTGGAAGCAGTTATTGATAGTTGAGGTAAGGTAGGAGGAATAACTCTATGTGTCAAGTAATTGTGAATTATGGTAAAGAGTGGGTTAAACCTTAACTATCAGCAGAACCTGTGACATGATCAGACCACCACCTCTGCTCGAAATTGGCACCCACCCATACAATTAAGTGCAATAGTTCCACCCCTCCCCACCTATAAATACCAATTAAACACAAAAATGAAACGCAACAGTTCAAGTTTAAAGAATAAAACTTTCAATTTGAAATTGTTGTTATTTTAACTTCTATTTCATTGTTTTAACATGTAATTCGTGTAATGATTAGTAGCAATATTATGTTAGATTTTGACATTGTTATTTTTAATAGTATCTAGTATTTATAGTATTAAGTTGTCTTAGAATGTTTTTTATTAAAGTTTGTGTTATTTGTAATAGTAACATTATGTAAATTATAATTTATAATTTTACTAAAAATTTTTAGGGTATTATTTTATGATGTTATTATTATTGTTGATTTTTCTAAGTAGCATTAGAGTAATTTTATTATTTAATATTATTTTATTATCTCATTTTATTTTTTGTTATTAATTTAAATCTTTTTAAATAGTAATTTTACAATTGGATAAGAATTATGTTAATAATATTGATTTTATATATAGATATATTTGTAAGATAAAATACTTCCGATAATATTTTTATATGTAAAGAATGTATATATATATATATATATATATATATATATATATATATATATATATATATATATATATATATCAATAAAGACGGTGTTATATTTGAATAAGCAAAGAATACATTAAAATAAAATGTGATCCATTGATTAAAAATAACATGAGTATGATTGAATTATATGTTGAAACAAAGATGTTAATGGTTCAACATTTTATTTCATAACTTTTCTTTTATCAAGACTAATAGTTTAGCGGTGATTGAAGTATAATATGTGAATGGTAACAAAAATAATAATAAAGATTATTAGATATTTGATTCATATGATGATAAATCATTGGAAGGTAAAGATGATGATAAATCATTGGAAGGTAAAGATGTGAATAATAATTTTGGTGACATTGATGAGAATGTGATGAACATTAATTATAATAGAATGATGGTATCATTTATAATTTTTAATCATTTTTAATATTTTAATTATAATGATTTTAATGAATTAATTTTTTAATTATTATTCGTGAAATGTAGAAATAATTTTATCCATTTAGAATAATGTTTTGCATTACATAAATATTAATTTTAATTTCTTTGGTAAAGAATAATTGTTAATAAGAATACATTGGGTAAGAATTATATTTGAGTTGCAATATGAGAGTAAAAAGGCAATTAAAAATGTGTTGTAATAATATATGATGAATGTCCAATTCAAATTTTTAAAAGGGTTCAATTAAAGTTAAATAAAAATATTGTCCATTATAAGAAACATATATTAAAGTGTCTTTACCCTTTTTAAATGAGGGCAATTTAGTCTAAAAAAATAATATGTGGATAATGACACAACAGGGTGATTTACACACATATTTTAATATGAGTCTCACATAATATATATCTAAATATAAATTTAATTCGAAATGTCATATTAGGTAAACATTGTTTTTATTTAATATTGCATTTAAATATAAGTTTAATCATATTAAAATAAAATTAATTTAATTAATATTTTCTATAAGTTGAATTTTATTTATTAGAATGACCAAAGAAACCCTTTAATAAAAATTGTTTTGATTCAAGAAAGAAGTAGTGATATATTCAATTACAACTTATCTTATAAAAAGCTTGGTTGGCTAAACAAAAGGTAATAACTACTAGTTTTAGTGATTGAGATCAATTGTATACCACACATTTGAAGTGGTTGAAACACATGTAAATTAATTCTTGAGGTTTTTATTTCTAGATATGTAATGATGATTACATTGTTGGGAATACCATATTACGTATTACGTAATTACCATCAATTCCATCCAGTGTTTTTGATATTTAAGCAATGCATTGGTGCATTTAATTATTTAGGTTGACGGTACACGTCTTTATAAAAACTACACAAATACTCTTTTAATAACAACCTTTCAAGATGAGAATGATTGTGTTCTCCTTCTTTCATTTGCAATTGTTAAGGGTGATATTTTAACTGAATGGTCTTGATTTTTATCACATTTACGGTTACATGTGACCAATAAAGAAGGTTTATGTATTATTTTAGATAGACACCAAAGTATTATAAGTTTGTCATTGGTAATGAAACACTTAGATAGCAACCTCCACATACATATTATGTTTGTTGTATCCGTCACATAGCTAACAACTTTAACTACTACTTTAGAGATTCAAAACAAAAATAGACGTTAATGAAATTACATAAGTTTTAATATTCAGTTAGTCTTGTCTACTATTATAATGTTGCATTAATTAGCTAGTATCATTACCAATATCATTGCTTTTTAGGTTACACTATACGCAAGCATGTATTTGATTGAAATTTTGAAAAAAATTTGTAAGTTAAGTCCTGCAATTAATACTTAGATAAATGGAATTTCAAAAAAAAAAAGTGGACTCTAGCATATAATATCACTAGACTTAGGTTTGGACACATGATTATGAATTTATCTGAATGTGATAATAAAATATTCAAGGATTGTCATAACCTACCAATAATAGGACTTGTAAAATCAACTTATAGTAGATGTTGTGAATACTTTATTCAACGTAGTCATCAAGAGAAATAATAGATTATCTAATTGTTCTAAGACTTTGCAAGCGATGCAAAATAATTAAGAAGATGCTTGTTCATACATTATTCGTATGTATGATATCCATACAAATAATATTTGAGGTTGAAGAAACATTAAATCTTATAACGCAACAAGGTAATAACATGTGGAAATTTAATTTGAATGATTGATACTATCAACGTAGACATATGAAAACATTATATTATCTTTGTTCATGTAACATCCTCAAAAATTTATTTTCATACGTATATTAAAAACGTAGTTAAAACATTTACTAAAAATTCTATAAAAATGTGCAAATAGTAAATTACTGTGCAAATAGTTAAATATTGTGCAAATAGTAAATTACTGTGCAAATAGTAAATTACTGTGCAAATAGTAAAAAAAAATAAAATAATAATAATAAAATATAAAAACACGGGTTACACGAGTTCCATTATAATAAGCAAATCACTGTGCAAATAGTAAAAAATTACTGTGCAAATAGTAACTTTTGAAATTCTATAAATAGGACCTAGAGTTTCAATTATAATCACAAATCTAAGAACATTCTTTCATTCTCTCAAAATCTCTTAGGAAGAAATCTCTTCAATCAAGAGAGAAGTAAATAGGTAGAGGAAGATAGGAAGCTAGGAGGAATTGGTAAGGGGAGCTATCCTTATCTTACTATTCTTTGTTGTTATTATCTTTATTTTATCTGATACTAAGGTGCTAAGAAAATTCTTAGTATGCTCTGTGGTTGCGGTTTTGTCCGATCTTCCACATCAGAACAGAATTATTCTTGTTGTTAGAAAAAGGGTGGTAGTGTGGAAGTGCATGTCTAGGAAAGTTCTGACTAAGGAAAGATTTGGTACTTAAGTGTGTCCATTAGTGACCCACCTCTCTTTCCTGGGAACTTACCTGGTGTACTATTCACGGACTACGGTCACTTATACGTTACTATTCACGTATACGGTACTATTCACGTATACGGTCTGTTCACGATATCGATCTTGTTCACGTATACGATCGTTCACGATATCGTTACTTTTGATGGGTGTTTTCTTGGTGTTTCTTGATTTCCGCTTTCATTTGTTTATATTTTATATGATAATTTGTGATCTTAAAATTATGAGATCTAACTAGGAGGCTCTGCCACCTTTACTGATTTCATAACTTTAAGTCATTTATATAATATTTAATTTTATGAAATGATAATATGAGATCTAACTATGAGGCTCTGCCACCTTTACTGATTTCATAACTTTAAGTTATTTATATAATGACTTGGATTGTGTATGTTTAACTTTTCCTTGAATTTGATTGATGATTGAGACTGTGATGAAAACTATGATTATTATACTATAAATTATTAACCCATAATATAAAATATAATGATGGAATGGACTTGTAATATCAACAAGATTGTTGCTGTTTTAAATGAGATTTTTAGAAAGGGAGATAAGTTTTCATTCATTCATGCATGCCTCAAAAGAGGTGGCCTCGGTTAGAGGTACAGATAATAACTTAATCCGTGCGTCTTGGTGGGATGCCAGACTTGGGGGATTTCCAACAGTGAGAATTCATTTAATTCATGATGATCACATGTTTATTTATGAGATTCTGTGCACCACTGTGGAATCCCAACTGGTCGGTAAGTTTTACGATGATGATGTCGTATTATCTGAGATGGTACCACATTGCATATTTTTGGAGTTGAGGTTGGAGCATGCATCATATAGAAATTTCATTTAAGTCATAATTCATCCTTTATTGATTTGATTATGATATGTATCATATTAGTATTTTTATATGATATGTATTATATTGACATTTTTATATGATATGTATTATATAAATATTTTTACATGATAAGTATTTTTATTAAGATATTGGAACTTACCCTTGCGTGTTTGTGTCTGGTTTGACACTGTGATGATCCCTGAATTTTATTCGGAGGAGCAGATTGACAGGTAGATTCAGTAATCATGTGTGGAGATGTCAAGGATAGCCAACATGAGGATTTTTATGAATAATGTGTATTTTATAATTGTCACAATATTACGTACCTATGTGACGTTTGTAAATAACTTTTGATGTATGATTATGATGTGATCTATGTGATGTGTGTTATTTTTGGTAACGTTTTTGTTAGCAAGAAAAATTATATTAAGATTTTATTTAAAGAAATCTAAATGAAAGGATATATTTTCAATTAATAATAATAATGCATAGAAAAAAAAAAGAAATTATTTTAGTAGTGAAAAATAGCGGGGCGTTACAGTTGGTATCGAAAGCGATGTTTTCTTGGACTTGTGAATTTTGAGCTAACCATGTTTTTGTTGTGATTAAGTAGTGAGCTTAGAAGCAATAAGGTTGTGCGAATGATTGTTTGTTTATATGTTCTATATTCTTGTTTGATTGTTAGTTGATGTGCTTTGAGATTTTATTTTTTGTAAATAGATGGCTGGAGGAAATGATAAGGCAATTGCTGAGGCACTCGAAAAACTTGCTCAAGCAATTGGAAGTCAAAGTAGGAACAACAACGAACATAACGAATATCGTGGCCTGGAGCGTTTTCAGAGGAATAATCCGCCTACTTTTGGAGGTGGATATGACCCTGAAGGTGCTCAACGATGGGTAAGGGAAATTGAGAGAATCTTTCGGGTAATGGGATGTTCTGAGGATAAAAAGGTAATTTTCGCAACTCATATGTTGGTGGATGAGGCAGAATACTGGTGGGAAAATACTTACCAGTATGAAGCGAAGGAAGGAGAAACAATAAAATGGGGAGGATTTAAGGAATTGTTTTTAGAAAAATATTTTCCCCCAAGATATAAGGAATAAAAAAGAAATGGAGTTTTTAGAATTAAAACAAGGGAACTTAACAAAGATTTAGTATGCGGTTAAGTTTGAAGATCTAGTCGATATTCTACACACTACCATGGAAAAGAAGGTGAAAGGTCAAAATGTGTTAAATTTTTAAATGGCCTCAGTCCCAAATAAAACAAAGGCTATAAATTATCAAGGTATTCACCAATTTCCAATGCTTGTAAATATGTGTAGAATATATGATGAGGATTCTCTGCTAGGGCTGTATATTATAAAAATAAAAATGTTGGAGGACCCATTAAAAATAAAAGATTTGGGTTCGAAAATAAAGGGAAACCATACCAAACTTCTCAAGGATTTAAGGAACGTTCTGCTGGAAATTTTTCTAAAACTCCTATGAGAAATAGTGAATCTAATCCTGTTAATGTCAAGTGTTTTAAGTGTGGAGAATTTGGACATTATGCTTCATCATGCATCTGGTGCTACAAATGTAACATAAAGAGACATCTAGCAAAAGATTGTCCAGAAAAGAGAAGCATGTCAGAAAATCCGTCTGAAAAATCGAAGGCTCAAGGAAGAATTTTTTCTCTTAATGGAACTGAGACTTCAGAACCTTTTATTCGAGGTAAATGCTTCATAAGTGAACTCCTTTAACTGTGTTATTTGACTCTGGTGCTACTCATTCTTTTGTGTCATATTCTTGTGTACAAAAATTGAAACTCCCTGTGTCTTCATTAAACTTTAAATTAGAAGTAAATACTCCAACTGGGACTTCAGTGTTAACCTCAGATATCTGTCTAGACTGTAAAATAAAAATTGGTGATAAAACTTTCTGTGTCAATTTGATTTGTTTACCTCTTCAACAAATTGAAGTTGTTTTAGGTATGGATTGGTTGTCCACTAATCATGTTTTGTTGAATTGTTTTGACAAAACAATTATTTTTCGAGACCCAGAGGTGAGTAGGGATATTGAAATTGTTTCCATAAATAAAGTCTTAAAATCTTTAAAGGAAAACAATACCCAAGTATACATGATCACCGCTAATGAAACTAAATCTGAAAATGAGGTGAGTAGTGTGCCAATAGTAAAAGATTTTACAGAGATATTTCAAGAAGTGGATCAATTACCTCCTGAAAGAGAAATAGAGTTTTCCATTGATTTAGTTCCAGGAACAGGACCAATTTCCATAGCACCATATAGAATGTCTCCGTAGAATTAACAAGTCAAGAAACAAATTGAAGAATTGTTAAGTAAACAGTTTGTAAGACCTAGTGTATCACCCCTGGGGAGCTCCGGTTTTGTTAGTTAAGAAAAAGGATGGAACCATGAGAATGTGCATAGATTATAGACAATTGAATAGAGTAACCATTAAGAATAAATATCCACTGCCTAGGATTGATGATCTTATGGATCAATTAAAAGGAGCCTGTATTTTTAGTAAGATTGATTTAAGATCAGGATACCATCAAATTAGGGTAAAATCCGAGGATATTCCAAAAACTGCTTTCAAGACTCGTTTATGGGCACTATGAGTATTTAGTTATGCCTTTTGGGGTGACTAATGCTCCAAAGCAGTATTTATGGATTACATGAATCGAATTTTTCACCCTTATCTTGACCATTTTGTAATTGTATTCATTGATGACATGTTAGTGTATAGTAAAACTAGGGAGGATCATGCCAAACACTTAAATATAGTATTACAGATTTTAAAGGACAGAAAACTTTTTGCTAAATTATCCAAGTGTGAATTTTGGATGGAGAAAATGAAATTTTTAGGTCATGTGATATGTCGGGAGGAATATCTCAGAGATCCATGTAAGGTACAATCTGTTTTGGAATGAGAGAGACCTAAAAGTGTAACGAGAGATTAGGAGTTTTCTAGGATTAGCGAGGATATTATAGGAGATTTATTAAAGATTTTTCTAAAATAGCTTTGCCCTTGACTACCTTGACTAAAAAGAATCAGGCATTTATTTGGACAACTCAATGTGAGGATAGTTTTCAAACTCTAAAGGAAAGATTGACCACTGCTCCAGTATTAACTCTACCTGATCCCAAAGAACCTTTTGTAGTGTATTGTGATGCATCTAAAATGGGTTTAGGAGGAGTATTGATGCAAGATGGTAAAGTGGTAGCATACGCTTCTAGACAACTTAAGATTCATGAGAAAAATTATCCAACCCATGATCTAGAATTAGCTAGCTGTAGTATTCACACTTAAAATGTGGAGACACTATTTGTATGGAACTAGATTTGAAGTATTTAGCGATCACAAAAGCCTTAAATATTTATTTAGTCAAAAAGAATTAAACATGAGACAAAGAAGATGGATGGAATTTTTAAAAGATTATGATTTTGAACTTAATTACCATCCCTAAAGGCTAATGTGGTAGCAGATGCTTTAAGTAGGAAATCTTTGATTATGTCTTCACGATGATTAGAGAAATGGATTTATTAGAACAATTTCGAGATCTTAGTTTAGTGTGTGAAACTACTAATACGAGTATTAGATTAGGAGCTTTACAAATTTCTAACACATTTTTGGAAGAAATTAGATTTAAGCAAGAATTTGATCCTTTTCTGAAAACTCAAATGGAAATTTTGAATCAAGGAAAAAGTAGTGAGTTTAAGATTGGAATGGATGGTATTTTGAGGTTTCAAGATAGAATTTGTATTCCTAATATAACAGAAGTTAGAAAAACAATTTTGGAGGAAGCACATAAAAGCAAATTAAGTATTCATCCCGGTGCCACTAAAATGTACAAAGATTTGAAAACCATGTTCGTGGCCTCGAATGAAGAAAGAAATTTGTGAATATGTGTATTCTTGTTTAATTTGTCAAAAGGCTAAAATTGAACATCGAAACCCTCGAGTTTATTGCAACCTTTAGAAATACCACAATGGAAATGGGATAGCATATCTATGGATTTTGTGGTAGCTTTGCCAAGAAGCCCTAGAGGATTTGATTCAATTTGGGTTATAGTAGATCGTTTAACTAAGTCTGCACATTTTATTCCTATTAATATTAGGTATTCTTTAGAGAAATTAACTAATTTGTACATAGGTGAGATTGTAAGATTACATGGTATACCATCTAGTATTGTATCAGATAGAGACCCTAGATTTACTTCAAGATTTTGGGAGAGTCTACATAAAGCTTTAGGCACCAAATTAAAATTAAGTTCTCGCCTATCATCCCCAAACCGATGGACAAACCGAAAGAACAATCCAATCTTTAGAAGATTTATTGAGAGCTTGTGTTCTAGAACATAAGGGTTGTTGGATAGACTTTTTGCCTTTGATAGAATTTACCTACAATAATAGTTTTCATTCTTCCATTGGTATGACACCGTTTGAAGCTTTATATGGAAGAAAATGTAGAACTCCTTTGTGTTGGACTGAATCAGGAGAAAGTTTAATTTTAGGACCTGATATTGTACAACAAACCTCAGAAAAGATTAAGTTAATTCAGGAAAAAATGAAAATGGCACAAAGTAGGCAGAAAAGTTATCATGACAAAAGAAGAAAAGATTTGGAATTTGATGTTGGTGATCACGTATTCTTAAGGGTAAATCCATGGACTGGTATTGGAAGAGTTTTAAAATCCCAAAAAACTTTCACCGCGTTTCATTGGTCCCTTCCAAATAATAAAAAGAGTAGGCCCCGTGGCTTACCAAATTGCTTTACCTCCAAATCTTTCTAATCTTCATAATGTCTTTCATGTTTCACAACTTCGTAAATACATTCCTGATTCATCACATGTAATTGAGTTAGATGACATACAAATAAAGGATAATCTAACCTATGAAGCATTACCAATAAGAATTGAGGATAGAAGAATCAAAACCTTAAGGGAAAAGATATTCCTTTAGTAAAGGTTATCCGAGAACGGATGATGCAACATGGGAATTGGAAAGTGAGATGCGAAAAAGCTATCCTACATTATTTCAATGAGGTAAATTTCGAGGACGAAATTTCTTTTTAGGGGGGGAGAATTGTAGCATCCTCAAAAATTTATTTTCATACGTATATTAAAAACGTAGTTAAAACATTTACTAAAAATTCTATAAAAATGTGCAAATAGTAAATTACTGTGCAAATAGTTAAATATTGTGCAAATAGTAAATTACTGTGCAAATAGTAAAAAAAAATAAAATAATAATAATAAAATATAAAAACACGGGTTACACGAGTTCCATTATAATAAGCAAATCACTGTGCAAATAGTAAAAAATTACTGTGCAAATAGTAACTTTTGAAATTCTATAAATAGGACCTAGAGTTTCAATTATAATCACAAATCTAAGAACATTCTTTCATTCTCTAAAAATCTCTTAGGAAGAAATCTCTTCAATCAAGAGAGAAGTAAATAGGTAGAGGAAGATAGGAAGCTAGGAGGAATTGGTAAGGGGAGCTATCCTTATCTTACTATTCTTTGTTGTTATTATCTTTATTTTATCTGATACTAAGGTGCTAAGAAAATTCTTAGTATGCTCTGTGGTTGCGGTTTTGTCCGATCTTCCACATCAGAACAGAATTATTCTTGTTGTTAGAAAAAGGGTGGTAGTGTGGAAGTGCATGTCTAGGAAAGTTCTGACTAAGGAAAGACTTGGTACTTAAGTGTGTCCATTAGTGACCCACCTCTCTTTCCTGGGAACTTACCTGGTGTACTATTCACGGACTACGGTCACTTATACGTTACTATTCACGTATACGGTACTATTCACGTATACGGTACTGTTCACGTATACGGTACTGTTCACGTATACGGTACTGTTCACGTATACGTTACTTTTGATGGGTGTTTTCTTGGTGTTTCTTGATTTCCGCTTTCATTTGTTTATATTTTATATGATAATTTGTGATCTTAAAATTATGAGATCTAACTAGGAGGCTCTGCCACCTTTACTGATTTCATAACTTTAAGTCATTTATATAATATTTAATTTTATGAAATGATAATATGAGATCTAACTATGAGGCTCGCCACCTTTTACTTGATTTCATAACTTTAAGTTATTTATATAATGACTTGGATTGTGTATGTTTAACTTTTCCTTGAATTTGATTGATGATTGAGACTGTGATGAAAACTATGATTATTATACTATAAATTATTAACCCATAATATAAAATATAATGATGGAATGGACTTGTAATATCAACAAGATTGTTGCTGTTTTAAATGAGATTTTTAGAAAGGGAGATAAGTTTTCATTCATTCATGCATGCCTCAAAAGAGGTGGCCTCGGTTAGAGGTACAGATAATAACTTAATCCGTGCGTCTTGGTGGGATGCCAGACTTGGGGGATTTCCAACAGTGAGAATTCATTTAATTCATGATGATCACATGTTTATTTATGAGATTCTGTGCACCACTGTGGAATCCCAACTGGTCGGTAAGTTTTACGATGATGATGTCGTATTATCTGAGATGGTACCACATTACATATTTTTGGAGTTGAGGTTGGAGCATGCATCATATAGAAATTTCATTTAAGTCATAATTCATCCTTTATTGATTTGATTATGATATGTATCATATTAGTATTTTTATATGATATGTATTATATTGACATTTTTATATGATATGTATTATATAAATATTTTTACATGATAAATATTTTTATTAAGATATTGGAACTTACCCTTGCGTGTTTGTGTCATCGTGGTTTGACACCTGTGATGATCCTGAATTTTATTCGGAGGAGCAGATTGACAGGTAGATTCAGTAATCATGTGTGGAGATGTCAAGGATAGCCAACATGAGGATTTTTATGAATAATGTGTATTTTATAATTGTCACAATATTACGTACCTATGTGACGTTTGTAAATAACTTTTAATGTATGATTATGATGTGATCTATGTGATGTGTGTTATTTTTGGTAACGTTTTTGTTAGCAAGAAAAATTATATTAAGATTTTATTTAAAGAAATCTAAATGAAAGGATATATTTTCAATTAATAATAATAATGCATAGAAAAAAAAAAGAAATTATTTTAGTAGTGAAAAATAGCGGGGCGTAACAGTTCACATGTCATTGTTGTATGTGCTTATGTTAACATGAATTTTTACCAATATATTAATCATATTTATACAAATGATTATTTGTTACAAGCTTACTCATCACTATAGTAGACCCTAAGAAATGAAGATATTATTATTCCACCCTCTAATGAGCCATGGATATTTATCACATATGCTAGTATAATTTGTGATAAAGGTTAATCAAAATCAACAAAGATAATAAATAAAATGGATTAGATTGAACTATCTCAAATAAGACAAAATGATAATATATAATACAACGAAAAATAATGTCTTTCACAATTAGACAGAAATTGTTATAAAGAATATGTGTTTTTAACTCTATTGTTATGTGTGAAATTAATTTTCTTTGCATAATATTTTTAAATATCATCAATTTAGTTTAGAGACAAAATATTTTAAAAAAAAAATACATATAAAATAACTTAAAAGTTCATCACCGTACACGTAACATTTCTATCACATGAAACATATAAACAATTAAAATGACAAAATACAAATCTAATAATACAGAGAAAAAAAATAAAAATAAGTTAAATACATCCATCACATTAACAAAGGATAACCTATAAAATTAGAAATGCCTCCCACCCTAAGTAAATCCTAAATCTAGGAATGCCTCCCAAAAACAATATATGGAGGTTTAATTGGAGTCCCACCAGGGTATGTTAGTCAACTAAAATCCACCTACCGCAAATGTCAATTGCATTTTCAATTTATAGTAGCTCATATTTCTAAAAATTTATATTATAAATCAAACACATATTTTATTAATTCCATAGAATAAATTTTTTTTCCAAAAACTTTAATGAAACATATTTTATAAAATCTTTATATCATTCTCTTATATATTATTGTAATATTATAATTAAGTAATTTAAAATAAATATCTTCGGAAACATTTGTTTTGGGTGTGTAATTATATTATTTTACAGTAATACAATAATTAAAAATGACATTGATCATGGGTATCACGAAAATCACACCCGTCATCCACCCATTTGACCAACCCATTTAACAGTCCTAATGAATTCAATTAGTTATACTCAATTTGATTTCATTAATTAATGATTAAAATAAAAATAAATATAATAATTTAGATACTAAAATAATATTAAATACTTTTAAAATATTAAAATAATAAATATATTATATTTTTAAAAATTATTTAATTATTTTAAAAAAATTAAATTAACCTATTTATGCACTTTTTAAGACTAAAAGATGACAAAGGTAGAAAATTGCTACCATTGTCAATTTCAAAAAACCGTAATAAGTATATTATCTTTTGTGAGCAATTTTTCAAAATATTGAGATTCTGAATGGAAGAGAAACGAAATTAAAAAATAAATATTTGAACTAAAATAACTCATAAAAAAAATAAAAAATTCATCTTTTATTTTCTTGGTAATCTCTAGTAATGGCAGCACTCTAGCAGCAAGTAATTTCCCTTTGGATGTCACTGTCAAATTCTACTTGCGTGTGCCTAAAGGTTTGGAGGTCAAGTTGGAAGAATTGAGAATTATTTTTATTTTATAAAAATTGTATGTCGCTGTTAGCGTAAATTTGGATGATTCAAGTAATGAATACGTGTGAAGATTAACATTATATTTGTTCAATAAAGTCTAAAGATGAGAGTGAGAGACATCACATATGACGCTATGTCTAGAAGAGATGAATGTAGGAAGGGACAAAATAGAGAAAATAGAAATATGTATAATAATTTTTATTTTATTTTTTTTTGTTTGATTGGAGAAAAAATAAAAAATAAATTGAGTCAAAATTCAAAATGGAGAAAAAAATTTCTCCTTCATTACTTTCGAAGTTTCGTTCTCTCAACTAAACATAGATTTAATTAATGTTTTAAGTCTCTAGAATTGAAATTAAGAAGTTAAATATAAAATGAATGTATATTTGAAGGCAATCAAGTTTAAGGAAGTAGAATCGAAATCAATTGGTTAAAGAAAAAAAAAATGTTTATTTTAAGAAGGTAACGTTTGTAGTTATCTTTAGGCTCTAGTATGGATAGCTTATTAGGTTGTGGAATATTCTTGAACCAGATCTAACTTCAACTATATAGAAAATTTTGATTTTAAATTTTTTCATTAATTCGTTTTCTTTATCATATTACTAGTTGAAATAAACAATTTATTTTAGTAGCTTGTCACGTTTTGTGATACACCACTTCAAATACTAATATTTTAGCTAATATGTTTTCTTATATTATTTTTTATTCTTAAAATATTAAGTAAATTTATATTTTATAATTTTATATAAATTAAGGTTTTCTTATTTTCTTTTTTGTTTTAATATTTTTTTAGTTTTTTTTATGATGCACTTTTTAGTCTAACCATTATATTTTTGCATTATTTATTATTTAGGGTTATGCTTTAAGATTTTGATAATGAATTAGTATGAAAATATTAGTATGCAATTATATTGCTATATTAATCAACACGACGAAAGTTGTTGTCTATTTAATATATTATTTTAATTTTAATTTAAACTTAATTAATATATGTATTTTTATTTTAATTTAAGCTTAACTAATACATGTGTTTATGATATAATATAAGACTAATAATAAAATGTATAATATGGAAAAATATCATTAAATGAAAATTATAATAATTTTACGTATACACATTTTATTTTATTTTCGTTTTAATTATATTATTACTTGATTGATGAGAGTTAAAAACCGTGGGAAGATCATTGAAAGATCACTAAATATTTTTTTTATTTTTTAAATGCACATGTTAAAATAGAATCCTTGATTACATATTATATGTTAACCAATTATCATATGGTGTTGTTCATAAATATTCTTGCTCCACAACCGTATGGTTAGGAGTTTGATTCCAATCTCTATTAAAAGAAGTTAAATCTTTTGTGTTTATTTAATAGTCGGATAGAGAATAATTTGATAACATAATTATTATATCATGTTATAATATAATATTTGGTACATCAATAATATATAAGTTATTATTTTATTATTTTGTTTATCTTAATTCTTTTCATATCATGTTATTTTTTATTTTAAATAGAAACTAAGTTAGAAAGTATAAAATTGGATTGTATTTCTTTTCCTTTATTATATTATTATTGACACTTTTATTATAATTGTTATTGTTAATCTAAACTTTATAATTATTGCTATTTTCTCCATCATTATTATTATCATTGTCAATATTATTATTTTTATCAGTATTAATCTCATAATTATCTTTTTTTATTGCCGCTACCACCAATACCACTACTGTTATAGTAACTATTATCGTCATCATCGTTATTGTTATCACCATTTTTATTATAATATAAATCACCATTATCACTTTCACAGTTGTTGTATAATATCCATAGCCATTATCATTACTACCACTTTACCATTGTCACTTCACCACCATTATTACTATTATCATTGATGCTACCACTATTATCATTATTATCGTCATCATTGCAACTATTTCATTATTTCTGACACCACCATTATAATCACTGTCTCATCAATATTGTTGTCTTCATCACCACTACCGTTATCACTAACTTCATTATTGTTGTCACCACCACAATTACTATTGCTAATATCATCATTGTAAATATAATTATTGTCATTACCTCTAAAATAATCTCCACTAATAATTCACTACTATCACTTATCATTGTTACGACCAAAATCATCTCTTATTATTATTTACACCTAATAATAAATAAATAAAATTAATGTTTATTTTACTTTTATCTTATCTATATGCATCTTATTTTATCTATACACCTGATATTATCTTATATTACCTTAATTAAAAAATACTCACAAATAAAATTTTATACTCCAATTGAGAAATATACATGTTAATAAGAAAAAATTATCAATCTTAATTATAATCATGACACTAAATATAAACATTCTTAATTATGGTTATAACACTAAATATAAAACATTCAGTGATTAAAATGAAAAATAATTATTGATACTTTTAGTTTTCTATTATTTTCAAGAACTAAAATAAAATTATTTTACACTTCCAACAATAAATAATTGGTTAGCCATTATAACAACCCCGAATACAAGAAAAATAATGAGAAAAATTAAACTAACCAAATAAACCAAAATTAAGACAAGAAAAGAAATGGTTTCATGTGACTAAAGAAGCAAGTGGAGTAGACAAAAATGTAAGGGCAGCAGGTACGTTTTCCTTTGATGTGTTGGCTGGGCTGAATGAATTTTTATAGCTAACTAGCTAGATGGATGAAAATGAATTATTAAGATTAGAAGGGTGTGCAACTTTTGGGGAGCAAACAGGGATGGCCCCCTTAACCCCACCCACATAAATAAATTCATAAATATCATATCATCTGTATCTAACAAATGTATATTCTATTATTATATTATTATTTATTTTCCTTATTGTCTGGTGCCCATGTCTCCTCCATTAAAATTTCTCCACTCATAATTATAAGCTGTGACAGGAATAGGATCTCCATAGCTGAAACCTAAAATCAAAAGTATTAATTAAAAAAGATAAATTAAAAAACAGCAGAAAAGGGCTAAAAGAATTAATATTAATATTAGTATAAAAATACATTATTTATTGTATTGCCATGTAACATAGGAGATGGTATGGTAGATACTACATACAGATATATTAATGCTTTTTGATAATCCACAAGAATAGCTATTACCTATTAGCTAGTGCTCTTTCGTCATCATCATCTTCATCACTATTCTCTCTCTTCCTCTTCCTCTATACTTGTTCCTTTGAACACTATACACACCACAACTAAGTTGAAGAATAATCAATAATGCTCATTTACTATTATTCTAATGCAACCTATTGAACTTTGTTCTGACTAAGTTATACCCTTCTTCTGAAATCTTAATCTCATAGATGATTGGCACGGAATTTACATGTACTAGGGCATGAAAACCTTCAGGCTTATCTGTTTAGAGTTCATTTCCATTGCTCCAACATTGCTGATCGGTGAGTTTTCTTTGACTCAGTCTGCAAAACTGTATCTTTTTCATAACCCTTTTCAGTGGACGGGGTTTTTTTTTTTTTTGTTTGTTTGCACTGGTTGTGTCTGAGCTGAAAAACTGTGTTTTTTATTTATTTTTTGAGATGGGTCTGTTGTTGCAGACACTGTTTGCCATTGTTCCATTTTGGGGTAACTGTTTGTTTACATGGCTTTCTGGGTTTGCTTTTGATGCAATTTCTCCTCCTCTCTTCTGATAAAAGTATCTAGCTTGTGATGGGGTTCGGAATTTTGAGCTGTTAGTGCACGTGAACATTCATGATTTTCTTTTGTGCACAGTATGATGAGTTGTAAATTTTGTTTTGTTTTTCTGCTTGTGGGTTCACTTTGTGTGTATCACTTGAAGATTTGCTAAGGCTTTGGCTTTAAGGTGATGATAGTCCTAATTTTTTTGATTCAGTGACAACGTGGTGTTCATGTTTTGTATGCAAATGTGTATCATTAAAATACTTTATAGCTTATGTTTTATGTTTTCATCATATATGTTTTCTTCAAAAACTTATGGAGCTTCTAATTCAGATGTACTGGGCAGTTCCAGTCTGTGTTGTTTATATTATTATGTACATGAAATAGTAGTCTTTGGCTTGTTAGGTTTACTTTAAGCAGATGATGTTTGCTCTGTGTAAACCATTTTCTTTTGCTGGACTAGTCTATACACAAATCTGTATAAAATATGCTCTCTAAACAATTTTCTCTGCCTATGTTGAAGTAGTTTTTTTGATTGAAATATCTTTGTAGTTTGAATATATAAGGATATGGTGTTTTGATTTGGCTAAGTGGATCTGACCATCTGGGCCTTCAGTTTTTTAAGTTTATTGAAGCTTCTCTTAGTGTGATGTAGGAGAACTGACCGATGAATTTGACTCGGTTGGACTTGAGAGCTCATCATTCTGGTTCAACACAATCAGAGGAGTCAGCTCTGGACCTGGAAAGGAGCTACTATGGTCGTCCTAACCCTTCATCAAGTCCTTCACCCTTGCAACCTTTTGCAGGAGGTGCTCAGCATTCTGAAAGCAACGCTGCCTACTTTTCTTGGCCTACATTGAGTCGCTGGAATGATGCAGCGGAGGATAGAGCCAACTATTTTGGGAACCTTCAAAAGGGTGTGCTACCTGAAACTTTGGGTCGATTGCCAACAGGACAACAAGCTACTACCTTGCTTGAACTGATGACTATTAGGGCATTTCATAGCAAGATCCTACGCCGGTTCAGTCTTGGCACTGCAATTGGATTTCGAATTAGAGGAGGTGTTTTGACTGATATTCCAGCTATTCTGGTCTTCGTTGCCCGTAAAGTTCACAGGCAATGGCTCAACCATGTCCAGTGCCTACCTGCTGCCCTTGAGGTGGGGAATTTTGGTTCTTCTGGCTATGTTGCAGGTTTCTACATGGCTTTAGTGGATCTCCCCACACTTTTCAATTGAATTATTGATTATGAATTTTGCTGTTTCTGTTTTGGTTATTTGTATTTAGTATTTACATATAGGTAATGTATTGGCACTATGATCTGGATTTATAAACGGAAAAAAAACACTATTGAAGGTTAGATATTAGATATGGGAAATTTTTAAATGCTAGCTTGCTAAGAGTTTTCACAGTTCTTATTAACTGTTCAGGATTGTGTTGCAAATAAACAATGCTTTAGCATAAGATATCTGTGCAGATTATTCAGAAAATTTTGGAACACTCAATGGATGCTTTATTAACGCCAAAATACACATGTTCATAAGGAACTGAACAGTGAATATCATTTATTTTCCTTTGGTCTACAATGGTCTCTTATGAGAAAATGGTTAAGAAATTTCTTGTATGAAAAAGTAACTTTCTGTCACAATTTCACTGATCTTTACATTTGTCAATTTCCTCCCCTAACTTCCACTGTTTTGTGTTTATGTAAATCTGTGTTGCATTATCATAACATTTTTCTACATGTTTTAGGTGTCAAATACTGATATACTGATACAGTCTATAAAACTACAGTGTTTTTTTTTTTTGTTTAGTTTTTGGTATTCAGACAACTTTTTTGGATTAACAGGAAAATATGAATTTCTTTATGGTTGAAGCCTAACTTATTATAAGAATCTATTTTTCTCTAAATATTCCATCTTAAAACAATGGAACTATAGCATTATTACTTTGGTGTAATTTTTGCTGAGGCTTTTCTATTTAATGATGCTGATGCCTTATCTTAATTTTTTAAACAGGGGCCAGGAGGTGTTTGGTGTGATGTGGATGTTGTGGAGTTCTCCTATTATGGTGCACCTGCACAAACTCCTAAAGAGCAATTATATACAGAGCTTGCTGATGGCTTAAGAGGAAGTGATTCTTGTGTTGGCTCTGGTTCTCAGGTTGCGAGCCAAGAGACATACGGAACCTTGGGTGCTATTGTCAGAAGCCGAACAGGAAATCGAGAAGTTGGGTTTCTAACAAATCGACATGTAGCTGTTGATTTAGACTATCCAAACCAAAAGATGTTTCACCCATTACCACCCAGCCTTGGACCTGGTGTATATCTTGGTGCAGTTGAGAGAGCGACATCATTTATCACTGATGATCTTTGGTATGGAATTTTTGCTGGAACGAACCCAGGTAATACATTTATATTGGTGCAGTTGAGAAAGCAATATCTTTTATTACGGATGACCCCTGACTGCTGCACATGCACATTACAATTTTGTTATTTTGCAGAAACATTTGTGCGAGCTGATGGGGCCTTCATACCATTTGCCGAAGATTTCAATATGAACAATGTAATTACTACTGTAAAAGGTGTGGGTGAGATTGGTGATGTAAACATCATAGACTTGCAGTCTCCAATCAACAGTCTTATTGGAAGGCAAGTGGTTAAAGTCGGAAGAAGTTCTGGTTTGACTACAGGGACCATAATGGCCTATGCCTTAGAGTATAATGATGAGAAAGGGATTTGTTTTCTCACTGATTTTCTTGTTGTTGGTGAGGACCAGCAGACATTTGACCTTGAAGGTGACAGTGGAAGCCTCATTCTCTTGACTGGACAAAATGGGGAGAAGCCACGCCCTGTTGGCATTATCTGGGGTGGGACAGCTAATCGGGGACGTTTGAAACTAAAGATTGGTCAACCCCCAGAAAATTGGACAAGTGGAGTTGATCTTGGCCGACTTCTTGATCTCCTTGAACTTGATCTCATTACAACAAATGAAGAACTCCAAGGTTTGCAAACATTCAGTTATTAATTCAATTCCCTCAATATCAGTTGTAAATGGCTACACTATTCAGTGTTTTATTGCTTTAGAATTGTTCAAACTTTAGGGTTTAAGCAAGGAAAAGGAAGAAGAGAAAAGGCTAGCAATGTATTTTGAGTTTGATAGTAAGATGTTACTCACAGATATAATAATCTAATGCACCTATTTATACTATTAAATTAATTAGTTCAAGCACCAGTTCTTTTGTTCTAGAATTTGAGTACATGCCCCAATCACATCACTACTTAGTAATAATTAAATAATATATCTTCTAACACCTCCCGTCCCTTCTAGCCTAAGCTTATTACAGGTAGCAAACCCATAAACAGAAACAGAGAACACTGCAAACTTTTAAACCAATTCTACTGATCTCAATAAAGAAATTTGGAACTAGTATCACTGATGTTGCTTAGAAATTCTAGACCAGCAATCTCCACTGTGTGGGATCAGGTGGGTGTTAAGGGAAATTTCTATTGTATTTCTGAATAGCATCTTGGATAGACATTGGCATGCATGCTTACTTTCACACACGACATATTTCCTATGTTTACAGGAGCCAAATCCTTTATATATATCTAAGGCATTGCTAACTAACATAGGGGTAGACAAGGTACTTTTTTGTCTTTTATCTTTTGGAGGGGGTGGGGTAGAGTAGGTTGATAGGTTCTGGTTCAGAATTTAACAGAGAAAAGTGTTTATTGACAAAGAAATACAGATATTCCTTTTAGGATCTTGAAAGACTGGATCTCTCCCCAAACCAACCCTTCACTCTAAAACTGAATGCCCGGTTTTCTTCTTTTCCTATCTATTTTTAGCCTACTGTTCCCATTCCATTGAAAGTGTAACTAACAATTACTGACTATGAATCCTTCAGTTAACAGAACCATTGGGCTTACCTAACAATACTCTCTCCATAATCATTCACCTTGTCCTCAACGGGAAGCTGAAAACAAAGCCTCATCTGGATCTCACTGTTTGAATCATGATGACC
Source organism: Hylodesmum podocarpum (assembly GCA_026586105.1). Taxonomy (NCBI): domain Eukaryota; kingdom Viridiplantae; phylum Streptophyta; class Magnoliopsida; order Fabales; family Fabaceae; genus Hylodesmum; species Hylodesmum podocarpum. The sequence continues at coordinate 1,818,176 of JALJEV010000730.1, read as the reverse complement.
AAGAGACAGATGAAGGAGAATACTGTCCACCAGGGTCCCATTCCATCTCCTTGAACATGTTGATGTCTTCCATTTCTCATTGGATATGAATTATGAAATCAGCAACGACCCTTAGAGCTTCTCTTTTGAATGTGTTTATCCCCTTGAGCATCTTTTAAGCAATATAATATGAACTTTCAACAATTTCTGATTCATTTAATTTCAATCTTGCCTGTCCTTCCTCCCTCAGCATCATAGTAAACCTTGCCAATCCATCGCAAGGCTACTATGTGATGAATCAGTGGTGTTGGGCTGGCTGGATTTGTCAAAGTCCTTCCTCATCCTCTTGTTTTCTTGCACCCAAGATTCATGTTCCTTCTTCCAAATTGCTACCATAAATCTGGATTTTATTCAGGTTGGAACTGCTTGAGGACTGTTGTCTCAAAGGTTTGCCAAGTCACATTTTTGTTGTGCCATTTCCACCCAAGCTACCAATTGAGAGGATCACCCCCTTAGAACAACACTCACTGCCTTTCTTAGTAAATATGAAGAATATCCAATAATATCTAGGTTGTTTTTATTTGAATAATTTAAATATATATAATATCAAGATTAGTTTCTATATTTCCTAATTTTTCATCATTTGTTTTGAATTATGATCTAGTACTAGTGTAAGCAAAGGTTTTGTGTTATATGTTTTTTCACAATACAGTACTTGACAGAATATTACTTCAAGTCTTAATTCTCTCAGTTTCTTCCTCAATATGAAGAATTTCCTATAATATCTAGGCTGTTTTTTTAGAATATTTAAATATATAGATTACATCAAGATTAGTTTCTATATTTAATTTTTTGTTATTTATTTCCTTAGTTGAATTATGATCTAGTATTAGTGTAAGCAAAGGTTTGTGTTATATGTTTTTTCACAATACAATACTTGACAGAATATTACTTCCCAAGTCTTCATTCTCTCAATTTCTTCCTCAATACTTAAAATCTTATAATTTCAACATGTTATCTGTTAGGTAATTTCATTAACAGTTGTTATGGTATTATATACCCATTGGACAGGTAGTTTGTTAGTAGAATAATTAGAGAGGTAGTCAGTTAGTTTGGGCTCGGATAATTAGAGAAATAAGGTATGTTGCCTATAAATAAGAGGGGAGGGAAGAGAGACATCATCTTATCATTTGTAAGAGGATTGGGGCCATGGGAGGTGCAGACCTTTGAAGCAATGATACTGGTCAAGAGGTTTCTTTTCCTTCAAATTCTGGAATCATTTTCAAGATCAGAGCTTTGATATCTGGTGATAGAAACTGAATCAGAATTGCAGAAGGAGATCTGCTCAACCTGCTGAACTCCGAGAATCTGCATCTCCCATTTTCCCAAAGGTCCCAGTCTTCTTACAATGACAAGATGATCTCTCTCTTCCCTCCTCTTATCTATAGGAAACATGCCTTATTTCTCTATTTAACCTAGTCCCCAAACTAACTCTAATTATTCTACTAACCATCTAATGTTGTATCTAACTATCATAACTACTCCCAATGGGGTTACCTAAGAGTATCATAACTGTATTATCTTCCATGACTTGTCACTATTTTGCTGCCAATTTCTATCAATATAGAGCTCTACTTTATGTCCATGACTATTTTCCCCCTTCTAATTATCCATCACTCTTGCTATGTTTCATCTTCAGTTTTTAGTCACCTCTTGTGTCATACTTTTGACTTTTCGTTTAGTGGCTTCTGGCACTGTTCTATCACTGTTCTGCCCCCTGCTGCCTATATTCTGCAGCCGACCACCCCTTTCCAGCATTGTCTTTGACTGATGACCACCCAATCAAGATCTTGCAAGCATTTGTGCACACACATTGTCACTTGCCAGTCAATTGGCTAGAGTTTGGTGAGTCTTCAGATGGAGAACTCCACCAGATGGCGTGGAATCTCCAGATTACAGCCCATTGGGATTATCTATTATATGCTGTCTGATTTCCATCCATATGGCTGAATGACCCTTGAGCCCCTTAAAGTCTTAAGCCTGGACTGAAAATATGCTAGATATTCAACTTTGCTACTTACAATCAGGCAAATGCTATGCCATGTGGAGCTGGAGCATGAGTAACAATATACCAGCTTTTGATGATTTATTTATTTGTTTAACATTTACAGCTGACTTTTCCTTTTCTTGTCATTTTTGTAGTTGCTGTGCTAGAACAGAGAAATGGTTTTGCTGCTGGAATTGATTCTACAGTTGGAGAATCGTCTCCCACTGTGCCAATAAAAGAAAAACTCGAAGAGTGCTTTGAGCCACTCTGCTTGAATATTCCACAAGCTCAAGTTGAAGATGAACCCTCTCAAAGAGTCAACCCATCATTAAGGCGCTGTGAGTTTCATATAAAAAATAAGATTGAAACAGCTCCAAATGTAGAACACCAGTTCATACCAAGTTATGCAGGCAAGTCTCCCGCACGTCAAAGCTACCTGAAAGAAGGCATGGAGCTAAAAAGTCTAGCTGAACTTAGGAATGGCCATGATGAAGATAATTTTGTTTCCTTGCAATTAGGAGAGCCGGAAATGAAGAGAAGAAAGCATTCAAATCCCCCGTTTTGCATAAAAGAATTAAAGTAACTAGTAGGTTTAAAAATGAAGTAAAATGTAGCATATATACTAAATGAAGCGACTGTCATTTGCATGGCTGTTCTCTATGCTTTAGTAACGCAAGGCCTTTAGCATTGTGGTGGCTAGTATGGGAGGAGCTTCAAAAGCAAAGGATAGACAAGGGTTACTTCTGGATGAAATTCTTATTCTTTTTTTTTTTTTACTTGTTTCGGCAAAGTGATGATATTAGTCACTTGTGGGTTATATAATGTTTTATAGAGAACATGTAGCTTGTACTGTGTTGAATGACTTATACCACTTTTGTAGACTTTGTATTGTAAGCACTCCTGAAGGAGGAACAACCATTGTAAGTTATCGGAATGTGAAATATATCCTTGTTAAGCATTCTCTCTATTCAGTATTCATGTTTTATCCTTGTACTTTCAGTTTCCAGAAATCTTTCTCCTTTTACAAGAAGTTGATGTTTTTATGTAAAAGTCAATCTAATTTCTAGCCTTGTATGGAATTCCTATGGTGGTGATTTGTTCCTTTTGTTGGAGCTGTGTTGGATGAGTTAAATTTTCTTGTGTTGACATTTTGTAGTCTCTAATTTTCTTTTATGGACGTAGTTGAGAATACCAGATAATAGCAGCTAGGCCAGCCCAGTCATTTTGAATCTTAGCTTTACAAAAACTAGAGTATTTAGTTTGCAACATTGCATAAGGTACAGTTCCTTTTAGAGCCTTAAATAGTCAATAATTCATTTAAACTGCCGGAAGCAGCCTCATTGATGACATAAAAGTGCTAATGGTAAAGCTACGAAGTTGTATTTTAGCACATCAGCTAGCATCAAAATTGTGGATCTGGTGGACTGTGTCAAAGGAAGGGATTAATTGTCTGTTTGATACTATGATTTTTTTGTAATAAGTTTATGATTGTGATTATTTTATTTTCTTGTATATCTAATAATTATTCTATTCCTTTTTCATATTAACATATTTTAGGTAATTTATTATTGTCATACTTATATTCCCTAATTTATGATTTAGTTTTCCTATTTTAGGAAAATGCCTGATGTAATTCCCTCTATCAAGGAAGAAATGTTGCATTGTTTAATTAATCAATATTTGATAATATTACATATTTGTGTTCTTTCCGTGAACAGAAGTTTGACTGGGATGAACTTCTAAGACTAACGTGGATAGATATAGGTGTTGGGATATACTCCTCAAGTTTTAGTATGTTAAGGGGACTTTAAATTATGACATTAAGTTTAGTCAATCACAAAACTTTAAGCTACAAGGTTACTTTGGTAGTGATTGAGCTGTGTATCTATATGACATAAAAAATACCTCAGGCTACTGTTTTAGCTTTGGCTTTGGAATATTCTCCTGGTATTCCAAAAAACAAGAAATTGTAGTACAGTCAACTGCTGAAGCAGAGTTTATAACAGCCACAATAGCTGTTATTCAAGCCTTATCGCCGAGAAAAGTACTAATCGATTTGCATTTGGAGCAGACGACAACTACAAAAGTAATGGTGGACAATCAATCAGTTATTGCCATCTCAACAAATCCAGTCTTTTATAGAAAGACAAAACACTTAGCATTAAATTATTTTTCCTCAGAAATGTGCAAAGAGATGGTGCTATCTGCTTGAAGTACTGTAAGATTTAAAACCAGCTGTCAAATATCTTCACCAAAGCTCTAAGCTCTTCCAAGAGGCAGACTTGAGTTGCTAAGAGAGAAGCTTGGAGTTGTCAATTGATACAAGGAGGAGTGTTGGACATGTATCAGCACTTGATATTTTTCTGTTAGTTTCTTTTTTACCAAGTCTTTCGGAGTAACTGTTTTTAATTATGGGAATTTATTAACTGTTTATGTTAGTGGCTAAAGTTAAGGAAGTCTGATATTATTTCCAATTATTTTTGTGTTACAGAATCTGTATTTAAAGGTTGATTATTATTCAGTAAAACATTCCATTTCTTCAGTTTTGAGTTTTTTTTACGTTGCCTCACCAACATATAGGACAGATGGAATCCTTGACAACTTTAATAGCAGAAAGTACTGCTGTTAAAAAAGAGCCATTTTCCACAGTGAGATCAAAAAGCATTGGATATATATCTTTATGTGGAATTGAAGGATTAGCACGTGATGTGTTTCCATTTCTCATTTGGTCTTGGATGTCACCAACTGCGGACCTTGTATCCCATATTCACCCATTTGGTTGCATGTCATCGTCTCTGATTTCTGTCGACAGTACTTAGTTACCTTTCAAAACTTAAAAGTGTTTGGGTGCAATGCCGCTCAGAGTTTCAACTAACTCAAGAATTACAAAGAATTATGAATGGTATTTGTGATGTAAATTCCAATGAATTGGAGATAACATCAGATGTGTCAGCATCAGATATGTCAGAGTCATAGCATTCCTTGAGATCTGTTTTGATTGGAATGGGAAGTTATCATCAAGTCCTCAATGCTCTTAGTAAGAGCATATCACAGGTTCCTTCTTTCTTTCCTTACCTTTATTGTCCTTCTTTACTATTAATTAAGGGGTAATGAAAATTTTCCTAGGAGAAAATATCAAGAGCAAACTTCAAAGCTTGTCTTAATACAGAGGCTTTGCTTTCTGAGTTTAAAGATAAGAAATACTTAATAAAACCGTGTCCACTGTGTGTGGAGGTTCTGTATATATGTACAACGAATTAGGTAGTAGTATCATGTATTAAAAGATAGTTCAAAAGACATTAATTCTCTTGAGCACATTGAACATGTGCTTAGTAAAGTAGTATACACTACTCAGAATTCCTCTCAAATTGGATTATAGATATTACTTATGCCTTACCACCACTAAGTTGGATATATGATTTGATCTTATCTCCTGGCTTCTGAATGCTTGTTGGATTGTAGTTTGCTGATTTAATCTGTTTGCATTTTGGTTTGATGATCTATTTCACAGATGTGTTAAACTATTCAATGTTTTAATCAATTCCCATGTTTTTGTAACATGTGCTTTCAAATGATGAATGACATAATTAAATGAATGACTATCTTTTGCTCATGAAACAGGCCCAGTGGATCTAGTAATTTTTCTCTCCCAAATGACAATTATCCACATTGGTTAACCCATAAAGGTGAAGGACATTCAGTAATTTTTTATGTGCCTCAAGATAGTGATTGCCACCTCAAGGGAATAACTCTCTATTTTGTTTATTCTCTATCTCTTGAAAATATGGCAACTGAAAATCCTTTTAGTATCTTCATTGCTAATTACACAAAGTGCACCATCCAATTACACAAGCGAGAGACTGCAACTTCCTTTAATGATGAAGAGTGGTTGGGCATAATATGAAATCTAGGACCTGGTGACTTGATAGAGATTTTGGTAGCCTTGGGCATGGATTGACCCTCAAGAATACTGCAGTGTACTAATATATGGTGAATCACATAGCATGAAAATTGAGCCTCCATCAAAGCCAAAGAAAAGTGCTTTTACAAGACTTGTAAAGAGAATGGGAAGGTTAAGGCATGAAACATAAAAGGTGAAATTCATGTGATATCCTCAAGTTCCTTTAATAAGGTTATGAAAATCTTGTTATTGTTAGGATTTCATTTCTCATTATTCTGAATCTTGTTAAGAGACAGGTCCTAAATGATCCAACAAGGAGCTGATGCTAAAACTGCATTCATCATAGTATCTGATATTGCAAAATCTGTATTTTTAGATAACTTACAATTTGGATCTAGCCACTTATGAAAAGAAATGATTGAAGCATTTTGTTTTTGCCACGTTATTGCATAAAATAAAATACTCTGTGACCAAATTATAGAAGTTTCTATGAATATATAGCTTCAATCAACCATAGTCATCTTGATCATAGGTTTGAATTTACTTGGAACCAAAATTACATATTCATAAACATCAGGACAAAGGAGAAAGCATCTATGTAAATGCAATTCTGAACATGAGATTTTGGCCAGTGATAAAATGAAATTATATAAAAAATAAAAAAATTACATTAATTATAAAGGCATAAAGTGCATAGAAAAATATATAATTTAGGATGTAAAAGGATTTTACAACTTCAACAAGGTGTATAAATGTGTTTGAAAAATTGTTGCAGACATATAAAAGTTTGATACATGACATATAAAATAACAAATCTTATCTAAGTTACAGTGAGAGATTTTCATGAAAATGTATCTATTAATGAAAAGTCATGGAACATGATTCTTCACCAAAAGTCAACAGCTCTTCACTGAAAATTATGAAATGTGACATTTTACCAATAGTCATGGAACATGTTTCGATATGGTAAATCTCATCACTAAAAAAGTTATGAAATATGGTGATTTATAAATAAATTCAGCCTACACACAAGAAAATGACAATAAGAACAATTAACACAATAGAAACACAAAAATTACTTGATTTTTTGCATCCAAATTATTTCCTTTCCTCCCTTGTGTGGAAATAGAATTAAGGAAGCTATTGTCCTGTAAATTACCATTTGACGATACAATTATATAAAATAAAATTATACGAAAAATTAACATTAGTCATGAAGGGTTAAAGTGCTTAGGAAAAAAGAGAATATTTAGAATGTGAAAAGATATTACAACCTCATAACTTCGAGAACATAATTTCATACTTATCATATATATGTTTATCCTATAGATCATTTATTGACTATTTAATGATAGATGTTAGTAATATACTCTCAATCATATATATATTTTTTTTTAAAAAAGAACTTTTTTATTAATCAAAATTTATAGAACAAAATTGTAAGTGCATCTCATTAGATAAAAAGTAGGCTTAAATATGAATTTTCCTTTTTTTCATAATTTCAGAAATTTCGACTTCCACTTATAATTCAGGCATTTAATCTTTCATTTTTAAAAATTTAAAAATTTAGTTCAAGGGCAATTTGACAAAATTTGATTGTGAAATTAGTAGTGTTGATCGACGCATGAAGTTTTTTAGTTTATTTTTTTATATATAAAAATGAGAAAAAGTGAAACATATCTTTTAATAATTGTTAAAATAAAAATTAAAGTTCCTGACAACTCCTTGTAATTCCCTAGTTTTGTGCAACATTTTTTAGCTAAGGTGCAATTATTTTAAAATTTCAAAATCTTAATTAAATTTGATTAATGAAAATTGTGATAAATGATTATCAAACTAGAATTGACCACATGAGAAATATGATCATAAATTCATTACATTAATATAAATGACCATAAAAGATATTACAACTTCTATCACACATTTAATTGTCAAATTATATATCTAAATTGTACGTTTAACTATCAAATTATACATCTAAATTAAAAATAAATCTATAAGCTCTAAACTTTTTTAAACATCTTGGAAAAACAAGAAAAAGAAACAAAAGATGATGTAAAAGATAGAACACAAGAAGGGGGTTGAATTGTGTTATAAATAAAAATATTTCCTTTCATCTGTGAGTTTTCAAATGTGTTTAGACGAAATATTTCTTAGTCTTCAATGATTGTTTTTAAGTAAGGAACGTTATAGCTTGATTATCCCCGTTAGTTAAACAAATAAGAAGATAAGAACATAACTATTTTTATACTAGTTCGTTTATACAAGACTACGTCCAGTTACCCAACAACCACTGAGTTTTCACTACCAACCGTGAAATGGTTTACAAGTATTATTTGCACCCAGCCACTTCTGGTTATTACAAGATATTCTTTGATCACAGCCTTCGCAGGCTAAACAACAAGGGTATTCTTTGAACAACCAGCCTCCTCAGGCTAAATTACCACACAAGTGGATTTTAAAAAGATGTTGTAAAAACAAATAGTTTCCTCTACGCAGAGATGGTTTTACAATGAAGTATATTCAGAAGACTTGAGCGAAATCTCAGAAGATAGAATAAGAGAAGCGTTTTCGCCAACTGAAATCTGATGAAGTGGAGTCTTTAAATAGACACCCTCTTCAAATGACCGTTAGACTCATGAGAATACCGTTGAATAGTTTCCTGAGAGCTTTCCAAAAGGTGTCAGATAGTACTTGATTGATTGATGCCGTGTGCAGCAGATTTAGATTGCGTGCGCAGTACCTTTTCTGACTTGTACAGAGGCTTTGACAAAAATGTGAAGACCTTTTTGAGTTACATGTGCAAGCACGAATCCCTATACTGATCTTGAATGCTTCTAATGAGTACTTCTTTAGATTTGAAATCTTGGCGTGAGTGACTCAAACTTTGCTTCACTTCTTGGACAGACGATATATTGTTAGGACCAAACGCTTACCACTACACCAAAAACAATTGCTGTAAGTGAGGGCGCAACTTAATATACTTATAGTATAGAGTTGTTTAAGGGGCTGCGCCTTTAAGCGCCATGGGTTGGGATGTTAAGCCCATCGAATCCTAAGGGTGACGCTGGATTAATTCCAACAATCTCCCCCCAGTGTCAGCCGGGGGATTCAAACCCATGACCTTGCTCTGATACCACTTGTTAGTTGTAAGGTTCCGTCTGTCATAGGTTCTTGAATGACCTTCAGACTGTTTCGGAGACCTTAAATAAAAATCATGCATGTTTCTGCGTACAAACGAATTAATTTGTGATTTTCTTTCGTCTGTCACATAATTATAACCAAGTTCACTCTTGTTAAGAGAAGATCTTCTATAGTTTAAAGTATTTTTGAGCTTGGAAGAACTCAAGATGAACTTGTTTAAATCTTTCTTTAAGAGTTCATTTTCTTCTTTTTAAAAAATCTTGTCTAAGAAGAAGATGACTCTTTTCAGTATCAGACGAAGAGGATAATTCATCTGATATGTTTTTCTCAGATAACTGGACATTTATAGCTTTCACATTTTCAATTTGTTCTAAAGCCTTTTTGAGCTTAGATTTGCAGCTTATATATTCTTGAGCTATAAAATGTGAGTTAGCGAGAAGAACATCATATGACATGTCCTCATAGTCTAACTCTGAATCTGAAGAAGATGAGGATGAACTAGATATATTTAAAAGATTTACCTCAGATGATAGAATGTCTCTTGCCATGAGACAAATATTTGCATTTTTTTCTTCAGATGATTCGTCTGAGCTTTCATCATCGAGATCATCCCAAGTGGCTTGTTTCTTGTTTCTTCTAATCTTTTTGGGATCCCTCTTCTTCATCAATCTTTTGAATCTTCTTGCCATCAAGGAGATTTCTTCTTCATAGGAATCTTCTGAGTCTGTTGATTCTGCTTTCTTCATACTTGACTCTTCTCCATCAAGCTCATCAATTTTGGATAGAGCAATAAGCTCTTGAATTTTCAGCTTCCCCTTTTTACACAAATGAACTTCATGCACTCTCAGTGCTCCAATGAGTTCATCTAGAGTAAGGGTCTTCATATTTCTCCCAACAGATATAGTAGTGGACATAGCTTCCCATGGTGCAGGTAGGCCGTCCAAAATCTTCATGTTGTTTTGGGATCTTGAAAAAGTAATTTCCAATGTAGCTAGCCTATTCAGAATAGTTTGGAATCTTCCAAACATTCCGTCTATAGATTCTTCTCTTTCCATGGAGAACATTTCGTATTCTTTTTGAAGGGTGGCAGCTTTCCTAAGTCTGACATCTTCAGTTCCTTTATAAGAGATCTTCAACGCATCCCAAAGCTCTTTGGCTGTTTTGTAGGCACAGAATCTGTTATATTCTGTCCTAGAAAGAGCACACGTTATGGCATAACGTGCCTTGTTGTTGAGCTCTGCGATTGTATATTCTTCATTTCCCCACTCTGATTCAGGCTTGGTTAGGGGAATGTCTCCTTCTGTTATGATCTTCCACAGTCTATATTTTGTAGACTTGATATACATCTCCATCCGATCTGCCCAGTAAGGGTAATCATTTCCAGAGAAAGCTGGAGGAGTGTTCATGGAGGAGCCTTTTGCAATGAGTATCGTCTGGGAGTTCGCCATCCCGGATCTTTTCCTCTAGCAGCTGTTAAGCGCTCAACCCTTAGAGGTTGAGCTCTGATACCAAACTTGTTAGGACCAAGCGCTTACCACTACACCAAAAGCAATTGCTGTTAGTGAGGGCGCAACTTAATATACTTATAGTATAAAGTTGTTTAAGGGGCTGCGCCTTTAAGCGCCATAGGTTGGGATGTTAAGCCCATCGAATCCTAAGGGTGACGCTGGATTAATTCCAACATATATATCTTCAGTCTTTAAGAGGTTTCGTCTTATCCTATCGTCTGATGACTTCAACTTGAGACAGACGAATAACTTCAATCTGAGGAGTCATCTTTCGTCTATGCCTGTTCCGTCTGACTTGCTTGCTGATCTTCCGTCTGAAAAAGTTTCGTCTATCTTATAAAAAATCAAAACCTTAGATGAGTTAAACATCTTGATCTAACAGATGATGATACACATAATCTTCAGAAGGGAAGGATACCTTAGCCTAAGCACCCTTTTATAAACCACTCCAAGCATCACCTAATTTTGTTGATCATCTGCTCTAATCAAGAGTCATAGAAGGTGTCCAGCACACAAAACATAGAAAATGTTAGCTTATAAGAACAACAATAATAATATTATCTAACAAACATTTATAAAAGCAAACATAATTAAATTCATTTCTATAAATAAATTATGCAATTTCTAATATGATGCATGGATTTTTAAAACTCAATGTCATACGATACCATCCAAGACCAAAGAAAAAATGTCCTGGAGTACATGTTGTTGCGAGTACTCTCACTAGAGAACGCTAATTACTAATAGTCGAGACTATCAGTGTTGCAACAATACTTACTATTAAACTTATAGTGATTGACTATAGTAGAATCTTTTCCCATCAAGTGACACACCAAGTCCTAGGACTTACTCTAAGACCAATCATAGTTATTCATCTTCATTTTCAAAATATTACTTGCATAGAATTTTTGATGCGTGTACAACCTTTATTCAAACACCATCATGTTTTGTGACATAGACTAAATTGAGCAACCAAATCACGCCTTGGCAGTTGTGTTGGTCCCTATGTGAATCTAGAGGGGGGTGAATAGATTCTAGTTCCCTATATCAACAATTGTCTTTTATCACTTTCTTTTCCGATTCAATTTTATCTAGTTACAAATACAGTTCAGATATTTACAGCGGATAACAAAAGAAAGTGTAAAGCAAGAAATACAGAGAAATATAAGAGATAAGGTAGAGAAAAGAGTTTAGACAAAGATTTATCTTGGTTCGGCCTACATCCAGTCCCAACCCAACAACTGTTGCGATCGGTTTTTCCACTATAATGATTCTTTGTGTTCAATACAATCACTCTGCACAAACACAAACCAAATCAAAATACTCAAAATATATGTTCTACACCTAAGAACATATCCTCCTGATTCTTGAATCCTTCAAGAATAAACTTTGAGAGCACCTCTCTCAAAAACTCCTTAACTCTTCAAGAGAACACCTTTCTCTTAAGAGTCTTAGACCAAAACGAAATACAAAAAGATAAAGACCAGCTAAGAGTACACCTGATTGTGCATGCACTGATCAAGATAATATCCAAAGAATTCAATCATTCACACAACCTTCATCTCAAGAGAAAATCTTAAAAAAACTTGAAGAGAATTCTTATGTTCTTTGTAAAAACTGATTTTCGTTCTTCCTTTCCTTCTTGAAACTCAAAAGACCTCTCTTCTTTTTTTTTTTTCTTTTTTTGAAACAATTCAAAGAGGTTTCTATTTAAAGCAATTTCAAAAGCTATTTGAGATGAATTCTGGTGTGGTAATCGATTACAGGATAGAGGTAATCGATTACTCCAGAGAGATTTTGCCTTCTCTGATCTTTCAAGCACGAAGTAATCGATTACTATAGAGTGGTAATCGATTACACCAGAGTGTTTTGGGTTCCCCTGTTTTCTCAAACTGTTGGTAATCGATTACTGCTATATGGTAATCGATTACTTCAGCTTAAAACCATTTTAAACCAAAGTTTTTCAACTATTTCAAAACAAAATGGGGTTCCAAAACTGCTCTAGCTTGAATCTTCAGAGTAGATCCAACTTCTCTGTGAAAAAGATTGAATAAAACCACACTCAAAGCCTATTCTAAAAACAAATAATACATTTAAGCTCCTATTTACAATCTATCATTAAAATCAAAATTACAAGTAGATCAAAACTAAAAACGAGAGACGACTTCTTCAGCTTCAAGTCCAACAAGTTGGCATACACCCCATGATTTTCATAAACTTAATCATCATAATATTATAGGATCTCGTTATGCGCATATGTCCCAGAGCATACATCATAAGCTCAACGTACCCAAATTTCATTCACCATAATCCAATCACGTGCATAATGTAATACTCCAGAAATTTAAATATAATTTGAAGAAGATTAAATTACTATGCAAATAGTAATTACTGTGTAAATAGTAAATTACTGTGTAAATAGTAAAATACGGTGCAAATAGTAATTTACTGTGTAAATAGTAAATTACTGTGCAAATAGTAAATTACTGTGTAAATAGTAAAAAACTATATATTCACGTGTAAAGTTACTGTGCAAATAGTAAAAGTTACTGTGTAAATAGTAAAAAACTATATAATCACGGATCATATTACTGTGCAAATAGTAACCAAATCACTGTGTAAATAGTAACTTTTGAAATCCTATAAATAGGGCCTAAGGGTTTCAGTTATAATCACAAAATCAAGAACATTCTCTTAAACTCTCTCTTAGAAATCTCTCCAAATTAGATAGGAGCAAGTAAGTAGGGGAAGGAATAGAGAAGCTAGGAGAAACAAAGGTAAGGAGTTGTCCTTATCTTACTTTACTATTCATGTATATCGTATTTTACTATTCATGTATACCGTATTTTACTATTCACGTATGCCGTATTTTACTATTCATGTATACGTTATTTTACTATTCATGTATACAATATTTTACTATTCATGTATACCGTATTTTACTATTCATGTATGCCGTATTTTACTATTCATGTATACGTTATTATTCATGTATACAATATTTACTATTCATGTATATGGTACTATTCATGTATTCTTAGTATGCTCTGTGGTTGCGGTTTTGTCCGATCTTCCACATCGAACAGAAATTATTATTGTTGTTATGCTAAAGTGTTAAGAATATTCTTAGTATGCTCTGTGGTTGCGGTTTGTCCGATCTTCCACATCGAAAAAGAACTATTCTTGTTGTTAGGAAAAAGGGTGGTAGTGTGGAAGTGCATGTCTAGGAAAGTTCGCTAAGGAAAGACCTGGTTATTAAGGAATCCATTTGTGATTTCACCACTCTTTCCGAACGTACCTCACAGTGTACTATTCACGGACTACGGTCACTTATACGTTACTATTCATGTATACGGTACTATTCACGTATACGGTACTATTCACGTATACGGACTCGTTCACGATACTTATCTTGTTTATGGCTGTTTCTTGATTTGATTTTTTTATTGGTGGTTATTGATTGTTTTTGGTATTTTGAAATATGAATGATTTTAAATAATATTCTAGAAAGGAGGTAAAATTTTCATTCATGCATACATGCCTCAAAAGAGGTGGCCTCGGTTAGAGGACAGATAATAAACTTAAGTCGTGCGTCTTGGTGGGATGCCGACTTGGGGATTTTTATGGTGAGAATTCATTTAATTCATGATGATCACATGATTGTTTATGAGATTCTGTGCAACACTGGGAAATCCCAACTGGTCGGTAAAGTTATTCGATGATCACATCGTATGATCTATTATGGTACCACATTGCATATTTTTGGAGTTGAGGTTGGAGCATGCATCATATAGAAATTTCATTTAAGTCATAATTCATTATTTATTTATTTGATTTTAAAATATATCATATTAATATTTTATATGCTATTAATGGAAAGCTCACCCTTGCGTGTTTGTGTACGTGGTTTGACACTGTGATGATCCCGAATTTTATTCGGAGGAGCAGATTGACATGAGGTAGATTCAGAATCAAGTGTGGAGATGTCAAGGAATGTTAGCTAACACGAGGATGTAATAGAATAATGTATATATTATAATTGTCACAATATTACGTACCTATGTGACATTTTGTAAATAACCTTTGATGTATGATTGTGATGTGATTTATGTGATGTGTTTTATTTTGGTGACGTTTTGTTAGCAATGAAAAATTATTTTAAGATTTTATTTAAAGAAATCTAAATGAAGGGAAACAATTTCAAATAATAATAATAAATAAAAATATTTTAGCAATGAAATACGGCGGCGCGTTTCAGTTGGTATCGGAAAAACGAACAGTTCGACTTGTGAGTTATGTGCTTACTATGTTTTTGTTGTGTGTTAATGATTGTTTGTTTGTTTGCTTGAGCGGTTGTTTGATTATTCATTGTGCATTCTCGTATAAAGTAGTAAGAGTAAGAGAAATAATTTTAATATTTTCAAGAATAGATGGCGAGGAAGAGACGATAGAGCAATAGCTGAGGCACTTGAAAATCTTGCTCAAGCAATTGGAAATCAGAATAGGAACAACAATGATCAAAATGGATACGGTGGTCTTGACCGTTTTCAGAAAAATAATCCACCTACTTTTGGAGGTGGATATGATCCTGAAGGTGCTCAACGATGGTCGAGAGAGATTGGAAAGATTTTCCGGTAATGGAATGTTGTGAAGATAAAAAGGTAATTTTTGCAACTCATATGTTAGTGGAGGAGGCGAATATTGGTGGGAAAATATCTCACAAGATGTAGCAAAGGAGGGAGAAACAATAAAATGGGAAGAATTTAAGGAATTGTTTTTAGAAAAATATTTTCCCAAGATATAAGGAATAAGAAAGAGATGGAGTTTTTGGAATTGAAACAAGGGAACTTAACAAAGGCGAATATGCGGTTAAGTTTGAGGATCTAATTAGATATTCAAAGACATTATCATGGAAAAGATGGTGAAAGGTCTAAATGTGTTAAATTCGTAAATGGTTTACGGCTGAAATAAAACAAAGGCTATAAATTATCAAGGTATTCACCAATTTCCAAGTACTTGTAAATATGTGTAGAATATATGATGAGGATTCTCGGGCTAGAGCTGTATATTATAGAAATAAAAACAGTGGAGGACCCATTAAAAATAAAAGAATGGGGTTCGAAAATAAAGGGAAACCATACCAAGTTTCTCAAGGATTTAAGGAACGTCCTAATGGGAATTTCTCTAAAGCTCCTATGAGAAATCGTGAATATAATCTGTCAATGTCAAGTGTTTTAAGTGTGGAGAATTCGGGCACTATGCTTCATCCTCGTATCTTCTTTACAAGTGCAACATCAAGGGGCATCTAGCAAAAGACTCCCGTCCAAAGAAAAGGAAACCCGCAAGGAAAGCAACTCGAAAAACCTAAAGCTCAAGGAAGAATTTTTTCTCTTAATGGGAATGAAATTTCGGAACCTTTGATTCGAGGTAAATGCTTCATAAGTGAAACTCCTTTAACTCGTATTATTTGATTCTCGTGCTACTCATTCTTTCGTGGCATATTCTTGTGTACAAAAATTGAAACTTCCCGTGTCTTCATTAAACTTTAACTTAGAAGTAAATACCCAACTGGGACTTCGGTTTAACCTCCGATATTTGTCTAAACTGTAAAATAAAAATTTGTGATAAAGCTTTTCGTGTCAATTTGATTTGTTTACCCTTCAAGAAATTGACGTTGTTTTAGGTATGGATTGGTTGTCCACTAATCATGTTTTGTTGAATTGCTTTGACAAAACAATTATTTTTCGAGACCCGAGTGAGTAGGGATGTTGAAATTATTTCCATAAATAAAGTTTTAAAATCTTTAAGGGATAATAATACCCAAGTATACCTGATCATTGCTAATAAAACTAAGTCCGAAAATGAAATGAGTAGTGTGCGGTAGTAAAAGATTTTGTTGAGATATTTCAAGAAGTAGATAAGTTACCTCTGAAAGAAAGTTGAGTTTTCTATTGATTTAGTTCCAGGAACAGACCAATTTCCATAGCACCATATAGAATGTCTCTGTAGAATTAGCGAAGTCAAGAAACAGATTGAAGAATTGTTAAACAAACAAGTTAGTAAGGCCTAGTGTGTCACCATGGGGAGCTCCGGTTTGTTAGTTAAGAAAAAGGATGGAACCATGAGAATGTGTATAGATTATAGACAATTAAATAAAGTAACTATTAAGAATAAATATCCACTTGCCTAGGATTGATGATCTTATGGATCAATTAAGAGGGGCATGTATCTTTAGTAAGATTGATTTAAGATCGGATATCATCGATTAGGGTAAAATCCGAAGATATTCCAAAACTGCTTTTAGTACTCGTTATGGGCACTATGAGTATTTAGTTATGCCTTTTGGAGTAACTAATGCTCCAGCAGTATTCATGGATTACATGAATCGAATTTTTCACCCTTATCTTGATCATTTTGTAATTGTATTCATTGATGATATATTAGTGTACAGTAAAAATAGGGAGGATCATGCCAAACACTTAAAAATAGTATTACAGATTTTAAAGGATAAAAAGTTTTTTGCTAAATTATCTAAGTGTGAATTTTGGATGGAGAAAATGAGTTTTTTAGGTCATGTGATAAGTCAAGAGGGAATATCTGTAGATCCTCTAAGGTACAATCTGTTTTGGAGTGGGGAAGACCTAAACGCAAATGAGATTAGGAGTTTTCTAGGATTAGCAGGATATTATAGGAGATTTATTAAGGATTTTTCTAAAATAGCTTTACCTTTGACTACCTTGACTCGAAAGAATCAGGCATTTATTTGGACCACTGAATGTGAGGATAGTTTTCAAACTCTTAAGGAAAGATTGACCACTGCCCAAAAGATTGACCTTACCTGATCCCAAGAAACCTTTGTACTATATTGTGATGCATCTAAAATGGGTTTAGGAGGAGTATTGATGCAAGATGGTAAAGTGGTAGCATATGCTTCTAGACAGCTTAAGATTCATGAGAAAAATTATCCAACCCATGATCTAGAATTAGCGGCTGTAGTATTCACACTTAAGATGTGGAGACACTATTTGTATGGAACTAGATTTGAAGTATTTAGCGATCACAAAAGCCTTAAATATTTATTTAGTCAAAAAGAATTAAACATGAGACAAAGAAGATGGATGGAATTTTTAAAGGATTATGATTTTGAACTTAATTACCATCCCTAAAGGCTAATGTGGTAGCAGATGCTTTAAGTAGGAAGTCTTTGATTATGTCTTCACCGATGATTAGAGAAATGGATTTATTAGAACAATTTCGAGATCTTAGTTTAGTGTGTGAAACTACTAATACGAGTATTAGATTAGGAGCTTTACAAATTTCTAACACATTTTTGGAAGAAATTAGACGAAAGCAAGAATTTGATCCTTTTCAAAACTCAAATGGAAATTTTGAATCAAGGGAAAAGTAGTGAGTTTAAGATTGGAATGGATGGTATTTTGAGGTTTCAAGATAGAATTTGTATTCCTAATATAACAGAAGTTAGAAAAACAATTTTGGAGGAAGCACATAAAAGCAAATTAAGTATTCATCCTGGTGTCACTAAGATGTACAAAGATTTGAAAACCATGTTTTGGTGGCCTCGAATGAAGAAAGAAATTTGTGAATATGTGTATTCTTGTTTAATTTGTCAAAAGGCTAAAATTGAACATCAGAAACCCTCAGGTTTATTGCAACCTTTAGAAATACCACAATGGAAATGAGATAGCATATCTATGGATTTTGTGATAGCTTTGCCAAGAAGCCCTAGGGGATTTGATTCAATTTGGGTTATAGTAGATCGTTTAACTAAGTCTGCACATTTTATTCCTATTAATATTAGGTATTCTTTAGAGAAATTAACTAATTTGTACATAGGTGAGATTGTAAGATTACATGGTATACCATCTAGTATTGTATCAGATAGAGACCCTAGATTTACTTCAAGATTTTGGGAGAGTCTACATAAAGCTTTAGGCACCAAATTAAAACTAAGTTCAGCCTATCATCCCCAAACTGATGGACAAACTGAAAGAACAATCCAATCTTTAGAAGATCTATTGAGAGCTTGTGTTTTAGAACATAAAGGTTGTTGGGTAGACTTTTTGCCTTTGATAGAATTTACTTACAATAATAGTTTTCATTCTTCCATTAGTATGGCACCTTTTGAAGCCTTATATGGAAGAAAATGTAGAACCCCTTTGTGTTGGACTGAATCAGGAGAAAGTTTAATTTTAGGACCTGAGATTGTACAACAAACCTCAGAAAAGATTAAATTAATTCAGGAAAAGATGAGAGCGGCACAAAGTAGGCAGAAAAGTTATCATGATAAAAGAAGAAAAGATTTAGAATTTGATGTTGGTGATCACGTATTCTTAAGGGTAAATCCTTGGACCGGTATTGGGAGAATTTTAAAATCCCGAAAACTTTCACCGTGTTTCATTGGTCCCTTCCAAATAATAAAGAGAGTAGGTCCTGTGGCTTACCAAATTGCTTTACCCCCAATTCTTTCTAACCTTCATAATGTCTTCCATGTTTCCCAACTTCGGAAATACATTCATGATTCATCACATGTAATTGAGTTAGATGATGTACAAATAAAGGATAATCTAACATATGAAGCATTACCAATAAGGATTGAGGATAGGAGTATCAAAACCTTAAGAGGAAAAGATATTCCTTTAGTAAAGGTTATTTGGGGAACAGATGATGCAACATGGGAACTGTGTAAATAGTAATTACTGTGTAAATAGTAAATTACTGTGTAAATAGTAAAATACTGTGCAAATAGTAATTTACTGTGTAAATAGTAAATTACTGTGCAAATAGTAAATTACTGTGTAAATAGTAAAAAACTATATATTCACGTGTAAAGTTACTGTGTAAATAGTAAAAGTTACTGTGTAAATAGTAAAAAACTATATAATCACGGATCATATTACTGTGCAAATAGTAACCAAATCACTGTGTAAATAGTAACTTTTGAAATCCTATAAATAGGGCCTAAGGGTTTCAGTTATAATCACAAAATCAAGAACATTCTCTTAAACTCTCTCTTAGAAATCTCTCCAAATTAGATAGGAGCAAGTAAGTAGGGGAAGGAATAGAGAAGCTAGGAGAAACAGGTAAGGGGAGTTGTCCTTATCTTACTTTACTATTCATGTATATCGTATTTTACTATTCATGTATACCGTATTTTACTATTCACGTATGCCGTATTTTACTATTCATGTATACGTTATTTTACTATTCATGTATACAATATTTTACTATTCATGTATACCGTATTTTACTATTCATGTATGCCGTATTTTACTATTCATGTATACGTTATTATTCATGTATACAATATTTACTATTCATGTATATGGTCTTATTCATGTATTCTTAGTATGCTTTCGTAGTAGCGGTTTTGTCCGATCTTCCACATCGAATCAGAATTATTATTGTTGTTATGCTAAAGTGTTAAGAATATTCTTATTATGCTCGTGGTTGCGGTTTTGTCCGATCTTCCACATCGAAAAGAACTATTCTTGTTGTTAGGAAAAAAGGGTGGTAGTGTGGAAGTGCATGTCTAGGAAAGTTACGCTAAGGAAAGACCTGGTTATTAAGGGAATCCATTTGTGATTTCACCACTCTTTTCCTGGGAACTTACCTGGTGTACTATTCACGGACTACGGTCACTTATACGTTACTATTCATGTATACGGTACTATTCACGATATCAGATCTTTTCACGATACGGATCTTTTTATGGGCTTTTCTTGATTTGATTTTTTATTGGTGGTTATTGATTGTTTTTGGTATTTTGAAATATGAATGATTTTAAATAATATTCTAGAAAGGAGGTAAAATTTTCATTCATGCATACATGCCTCAAAAGAGGTGGCCTCGGTTAGAGGACAGATAATAAACTTAAGCGTGCGTCTTGGTGGGATGCCGGACTTGGGGATTTTATGGTGAGAATTCATTTAATTCATGATGATCACATGATTGTTTATGAGATTACGTGCAACACTAGGAAATCCCAACTCGGTAAAGTTATTCGATGATTACATCGTATTATCTATTATGGTACCACATTGCATATTTTTGGAGTTGAGGTTGGAGCATGCATCATATAGAAATTTCATTTAAGTCATAATTCATTATTTATTTATTTGATTTTAAAATATATCATATTAATATTTTATATGCTATTAATGGAAAGCTCACCCTTGCGTGTTTGTGTCTGTGGTTTGACACCTGTGATGATCCTGAATTTTATTCGGAGGAGCAGATTGACAGGTAGATTCAGTAATCAAGTGTGGAGATGTCAAGGAATGTTAGCTAACACGAGGATGTAATAGAATAATGTATATATTATAATTGTCACAATATTACGTACCTATGTGACATTTTGTAAATAACCTTTGATGTATGATTGTGATGTGATTTATGTGATGTGTTTTATTTTGGTGACGTTTTGTTAGCAATGAAAAATTATTTTAAGATTTTATTTAAAGAAATCTAAATGAAGGGAAACAATTTCAAATAATAATAATAAATAAAAATATTTTAGCAATGAAATACGGCGGGGCGTTTCACATAACATCTTAACATTGCATAATATAAGTAAAACTAGGGATAAAACTCAAGAAACATCACATTAAAATCATAAGGAATTGGATTGGGAACAAAAGACTCATGTTGAGTGTGACCTATATACCATGCCCAACGTGGAGCTCGTGACCTATATGCCATGCCAAACGTGGAGCTCCTCCAAAAACCAACCTTGGGTCTTTATGACTTCATGCTCAGTGTCATAATAGGGTGACGCTTGACGTGAACCTTTAGAGGCTACTTCTAATCTCGGACACTTCACGCTAAGTTCGACCTACATGACATACTTGGCATGAGCTTCTAGAGACAGTCCAAAACTCTCTATGCTTTCACATTGAGCATCAGCCAAAATAAAACTTTTATTGCAAAATACTCAAAGTTTACTACAATAGATTTTTCTCAATATTGAGGTTACATCATCTTATTACTATAGACTAACTAATCCTAACCCAAAACAAAATATTCATCTTCAAACATTATAATCCATACATCATCACAACAAGAACATAGTCTTCACTTCAAACATGCAAATCTATTCTTCTGAATATAGTTCAAGATCATTACAAGTGTCAAAAACAAAAGTGCAAAGATGAGTTTCCCTTGAAACCAATAATAAACTTCATATGAAACTTTTTTAAAAAAATATTATATAAAAACACTTCTAAAATAATCTATTGAAATTTATTCAAAATAAAGTTGAAGAAATATTTTCATGGAAATCCCTTCTAAAAAAAATAAGTTCACTTAGATATATAAATATGTTTCATAGACTATTTAGTTAAGATAATGAAATATATAAGAAATTGAAGGAAACTTATCTCACAGTCAAATTATCATGAATCAAGACAAGCAAAAACAACCAACAAAATAAGAATTCACGCAATTAATTAGGTAATCATAATAAGAATTCCTACAATCAATTAATCAATTAAACAATTATCATTACATTAGTTTGTTGTGACCTTAGTCGAAATATTTCAGTGCTACACAAGGTTTTCTTTGATAAGATAACCCCACTAAGTATATCCCCTAAGTCCTATTGAACTCATGCTACAGAAACAATTTAGTTACCAAACAAGAATGCAACATGTAATACTATAGAGAGCTAGATCCAGAACCTATGTAGTGGCTAGTCAAGGCATTCTAGTCTTTTATGAGGTCTACCCTTAAATAAGGTTTTCTTCTACTAAGACAACCCCCAAATTTGCCTTAGCTCACACTACAAGCCCTTCCCACCATCCATCACTACCCAATCATTTATCCATGAAGCTCATTTCACAAACGTACATTTAATCACACGCCCATAATATTTCATATCACATATTCAACCAACCACATCCTTTTTATATATATATATATATATATATATATATATATATATATATATATATATATATTATATACATAAGATTTAAATATTCATAGATATAGACTCGCTATCATAATCATTTAGAACAATTATTTGGAAGGAAATTAATTAAGAAAGAGTAATTTATAATAAAAAAGGATTTAAAACTAAAGTCAAATTGAACGTCAATACTTTAAAAAATTATAGTTAAAAATAGCATAACTTAAGTAGAAAATCCTTTATTGTATTTATTTTCATGAAGTAATAATTGGTGAAATGAAAGCATTATGGTATAAAAGAAAATCACACACTTCAACATTTAATAAAGTAAGGATAAGAATGCTTAATAAAAAAAATAAAAAAATTAAGACAACATTCTCTTTATTATACTTATTTTCTTAAAAGCAATGACAAAATTAAAGTGATCTCAAAACATTAGGATAACCAAAATAATATAAGTATAATGAAAATTTATTTAAATATCAATAAAGTAAATAGTTTAAGAATAACTCTACTTATAAGTTTCTCCTAAATTTATCCTTCTTCACTTTTCTTCTGCTTTTTTTATTAATTCTTAAATGTCAATACTACGAGACATTTTTGCTTGAGCGAGAAAGTTTCATAGACTTAAAAAAGTTCTTTTGCTTGACGTTAAATTCTTAGAAAAATGTTTTATGAAACTTTCGCTTAGACGAGAGTTCTTCAATAGTAATTTTTTGTTTGGGTAAGGTCATTGTTTTTAGATTTTCACCTTTTTTTTTTTGTCCTATATTTCTAATCCTTTACTCTTCTTTACCCAAAACTCTTCATAGATATTTTAATTTTTGGGATGTTACAACCAACATTAAAGAATACAAGGAGATGATGTTTTTCAAATGGTGAAGGATGAGAATAGGAAAAAAACTTCAAGCTTTAACCATGGAAGATGAAAGTGAGAAGAATCAAGTAAACCGACAATGGAATAACATTTGAATAGCCAAAGAGAGGGAATGCTAAGAATGACTTAAGGGTATTCCTAGAGTTTCATGTTTCAATGAACGCAAAAGAGGAAAAATAACATAAATGAACATTTACACGTATTTTTATTAATTTCAAATAAAATTTTAAAGACTATAATAAAAACATATTGTTGTGGGTATACATCAATTGTCCATGTCAGAGGTCAATAGACCAAATCATAATTGATTTGTGGCACTTGGACTGTTACACTCTTAAGTAGAAAGAGTTGCACCCTGAATACCAACTATAATTTTTGGTCTAGTGGTAAACGCTCGATCTAACAATTGGTGGTATTAGAGCCAAGGTCACGAGGTTAGTGCAATTGTTGAGGGGAAATTGTTGTGGGTATACATCAATTGTCAAATCATAGTTGCCAGCTATAACTTTTAGTCTAGTGGTAATAAACTTTTTTTTAACTTTTAAATTAAGAGTTAAGCCCGAAAAGTAAGATTTATTAAATTGTGATTTTTGATAAATTCAAACTAATATCAGTTAAACATGAGATTTTTTTCAAGTAATAGTTTAAAATAACAGTTGCATCCAGGTAGACATTGGTTGGTGGAGGCAACGCTAGCCTAAAGGCCTAGAGGCCGAGGTGATCTCTTCTATTATTGCCCTTAATTAAGTCAATATTGGTTGGAGGAGCAGCACTAGATTATAAGTCTATGAATGTGTTTCCCCCGAGTTACTTCTAATGAAACCACATCTACTTAAAGCTCAGAGAAATATTCAATTGTTTTGTTTTGGGAGTACTTGAGAATCATTTGGATAATTTCACTTGATTTTGCTCTATCAGAATTCATTTTTGCTTTTGGCAATTCACTACGGCATTTCTTGCAAATGGTCCTTTTACTTAAATATTAGGTTGATTTCATAGTTTTTGCGTAGTGATTCGAACAAAACAAGTTTTATGTTTTGAACCAATCTGAGAAGGATTCAAAATCCTGTAAAAAGAAATGATCACTGTTTCTTAAGGGTAACAATGATCTAAATTTGAGAAATAAATGATCAAAACAAATTTTAATAAAAAGATAAATTAAAATAAATATATTTAACTCAAATAAATAAATTATAGAAAAAACTTGTTTTGATATTTTTTTATGAAATTTATTAAAAGAAAAGGGAACTCTAAAAGATTGTAAGCCATTTTCACTATTAGGTTTTGATAACCACTTATCACTTCAAAGAAACATTGAAATTCAATCATACAAAAGCAATTGAATATTTACCTCCCCGTGGAATCAATGAAGAATCAATACAAAAATCTTTAGATTCCATCTGACCATTGAACTGCTCCAGGGACAACAAAAACTAGCTAGTGAGATTTTTTATTTTTTTAAAGAATTTGATTCCCTTAAAATGAGGAGGTCACTAGAAAGTCGTTAAATAAAATATTAACAATTGAAATTATAATATATATATTCACAAATATATAACAAGTTATATAATTGTATAAATTAGATTATAATAAAATACATGGATATATATATATATATATGAAATAAATCATAAATATAGTTATATACACATTCATGCAATTTATAAATTATATATGCGTTTATAAAATATTTTTATAAAAATTAATCGAGAAATATATTAGCTTTTTTTAAGATAAACAAATGAAAAACATAATTATAAGTTGATCCATGAGTTGGACTTGGACTAATCAACGCTACGAACTGACCTTCAGATAATTTTTGCATAATAAGAAATTACAAGTCACATGCCCTTCTAGTTTGTAACAAGTTCTCCATATATATATATATATATATATATATATATATATATATATATATATATATTATTTGTCAACCCGTTTTCACATGGATCTAACACATTTGTCTTATACCTAATATATACAATCTACAACAGCTGTATATATATTTTATATAATTGGAGATACGATGCAATCTAACAATCCATGCCAAACAAAGAAATTCCAACTAATAACTAATTGAATTTAAATATTTTATCAAATGCAATCTTCATGCAAGGTTAATTGACATTAAAACTTAGCTCTAGTTAACATGAGTGAAAGTATAGAAACCTCATTTTTCCTTATGATTTTAAAACATTAACCTTCCAATTTGTATCCCTTAATGTGGTATGAAATTATATTCTTAAAAATATGTCATGGGAATACAATATACACAATTCTTATCATAACAATAAAAATTAAGATAAATATTAGTATTTTTTTTTTCGAAATTACTCCTCTATCACTTTTTTGAGAAATTTTTACACAGTCATGATACAACTATTAAACATCGGACACACACACATATATATAGTCAGTTTTAAATTATGTAAATTCTACTGCATGATGCTGAAAAGCAATGTCTTAATTGCAGTAATTCCATTATTCGAACATTACAAAATTGATACTGCATGTAACATAACACTGTATAAATTTAAATTTTTCTCAAAAAGGACAAGTTTCTGTTGTCTGATATATATGTCCATAAAACATTTTCTTAGTTGCAATTACTACTAGGAGAATCTGAGCATGAGGTCAAGTTTTCGGACCATATATATTGGTAGCAAATTAGCAATTGAACTGTATCAACTCGTAACAGTCACAATATAATTGCAACTGTATACCAAAATCTAAAACCCTGTACGTGATCTATAACATGATGATAAAACCAATTGAAATGCATCAGCACCGATCAACCAAAAACAAAATTTAATGCAAAATAGTCCATTCAATTGCTTCCACTTGAGAACATTATCTTTCAGTCGGTGGATCTTTATCTACCTTATGAATATATTTCACAGCTTTCTAGTTAGAACATGCTGAATAGAATGAATAGGTAGATTGGACCACATACAGTTGTCTACTCAGAAACTAACAAATTAAACCGCTTCCTTGTCTGCCACTAATATCAGAAAACGCATCCTAAAAAGGGTAGAGAAAGGTTGTTGAGATTATGAGACAAATGGCTAAGTACAACTCAAAACAAAAACGTGAATGATTTTTCTGTTAGATAGATCACTTTCGTGTTGTAGAACCACGCACATATACAGAAATACTGAAAGTGTAATACTTTTCAATTTCAATTTTTTTGGTGAATGAAATAGTATAGTACTAATTAACCAAATGTTCAACTCATGGCAGTCATGAATTATCCACTATAGCAATTTACAATTTAAGCTCATATACTTAAACTTGTCTGGTATATATATATATATATATCCATATATAGTAACCATAAAATATATATTCACACATCTTCTTCTTTTGTTCAATTTTACGGACAACATTTTCTTTAATTGTTAACAAATAAATATATATTCTTGAATATGCACATAAGGAACAGTGTCTATAATTAATATGCCGGGAAGAGAATAGAAGACATGGATTTACACACATACATGTTGTCAGGGATTTAGTTTTGTTAGTTGAGCAGAGAGTGTCTATATATCTTAGATTTCTGACATTCGCGATCTATTACTATATAAATAAAAACAAAAAAGAAACAAACATACATGTGTTGAAACTAAATGAATCTAAGTTATGTTGGAAAAATAATAAATGAGATTGAAAGTACCAAGTATGTGAAAGCCTGGTACCTGAAATTGATGTTGAGATTGTAGTTGAACACAGTGCCAGAATTCATCAGTTGATATACTAATCTGTTGGTTATTGAGTGATTGAAGCTGCTAGATGACCTGATAGAACCACATCTTATAATAACCAAGGTAGGTTTCCTTCAATTTAAGGATTCCAATTTATAAGACCCTTTTATTGCTTGACTCAAGAACTTAAAAGAAAATGAAAAAAGAAAAATTTAATAAAAGCCAGGTAAGCTTAAGACATGTTTTACAAAATTCCAACACTTTTTTCTCCACTGATACTAAGACTAGTGGTGAAGAATTAGGATTGGATCCACACATGTTTGGTAGAAAGAAAGAAAAATCTTCTTCTTTGATAACAATAATAAGAAAAGGAAATTTTTGAATTGTAACACGAAAACATGATTAAATTGGTCCTGGTTATTCTTCAAAACGGAATAGAAGAAGGGAGAAAATTCTTAAACCAAATTGGGAAATGAATTCAATGATTTAAAACAAATTGAACTAGGATCCGTACGAAGGGAAAATCTCATGTACAGTCAGATGAGAAAAAGGGTGTGTGGTTTGGTCATTACCAGATCATGCTGGCAGCTTCAACCTCTCAAACCAACATACTTGTGAAAAGAGTGATGAACCTCTCATTGAAGCAAATCCTATGAGGGTACTAACAATATCTTGATACATAGAAATCAACAAAAAAGGGAACACACCATGCATGTTTGGAATAATTAAAAGAAGAACCTCGTGATCCTCTTATCTCCTGAACCATATGAATGCTTTTGCGCAGCTCAATGTCTCGTTTGTTTCACTATACTGTGCCATAGAGAGGAGGTATTTAATGGTAGGTTTTGGTCCTCTTACAGCTATTGACAATGACTCCTTTCCTCTCCTTTCTCTCTCTCTCTCTCTGTAGGGTTTACATTTGTTAATCATATTATAACTCATCAAAGGGGACCACATAATGGTCCTTAAGAAATTAATCAAAACGAAATGGAAAAAATTATATTAGAAGCTAAAACTATTATTAGCAAAAAAAGGTATCACTGGTCCTCTTCTTGGATGACAAATCCTTTTCTTGGGGAGGAAAAGATGAGAGCTTTCTAGTAGACATGCAACTATTTAGCTTTTGAATTTAATTTTTGTCTGCCTGTCCTATTAATGTATAAAAAGTTACACAATCAATTAGTAATTGTACCTAATATAATTATTAAGATGATTTTATAACTGTGAGTTCATAGAACTATACACTTAATATGTAGGTATTAAAAATAATTGTCTGATATAAGATCTGAATCATTAAAGATTTATCGGTTAAGATATTAGGAAGAATAAATTATATATATATATATATATATATATATATATATATATATATATATATATATATATATGCAGACATGCAGTCACGAAGTATAATAAGTTGATAAACGATTAGTTTCTGCTGAAGTCATTCACGTTTGGCTCATAATATTTATAGGGTTAGACAATAAATATGGGGTTTGGATTTGAGTCTTATTCTTTATATTGGTAAACAATTTGTAATTTTATTATAAATTAATATTGATAAAAGTTAGTTATCATGTTTCTAGAAAGAGGAGAGATCCCTCATCAACTCAAACTTTTTTTTTTATATAAAAAACAAACATGGATAAGATAATATCTATCCAACTTAAAAAATCCTTCTCTCAGCCAATAATTAATCAGAAAAAAGTTATATTATTTATGCTTCAAAATAAACAAAATCAATTTTTTAATTCTGTCCCCAAAAATACTAATTTTAATATTGTTATAAAAAAATTTGCAGTTTATAATTTACTATCAAAATCTATTATCTTGAATCAAAAGAGTACACGATATAATCATTAATTCTAACGAAAGAAACATGCATATCAATGCTTGTATAATATGAATATACCTAAAGTGTGTAAAACTTTTATTTAATTAATTTATTCATATAAAATCAACATCATAACTACTCAAACTTTAACGACGCACAGACAAGAATCAACCAAATACTAGCTTATGATTTGATACTCATGCACGGTATAATAATTGCTGATTTAAATATAATTTTTCTTAATAATTTTAATGTAAATGAGGATTACACGAGTATTAAAATGAGCTGATGAGTACGATTTTTAGGTTCTTTATATGGTAATGCAGTGTCTAAATCAATTTCTTGTCTTAATAAAACTATGATTGTACTTAACATTATGTTTCGCTTTAATTTAACGGGATAGTGATTTATAGTTGTAGAAAATTGGTAGAACAATAAAATTTTAATTTCACCTACACTCATGTCAATCAATTATGTCATTAATTAGACAATTCAAACCAAAATATTTATTAGTGTAATGAAAGCTATATAAAATCAATTAGTCGTATTCATTTGCCAGCTAAATCCATGTGGCAACAAATGAATTTGGATTTCCAAATAGTAACTAACTTGATATTGTGAAGAAAGAAATATAATCTTTTATTAACTATTGTGTGAGTCTTACAAATCATGATGAGTCCTTATTTGAATAAAAATTATGTCTATTTCTCTTCAAAATGATCAATTATGTTAATCAACATTAGAGAGTGCGAATCCATCCTTAATAGGACTATAGAACCGCGTTACTAGAACGTTTCACAATACATTGGCACCATATGATTAAGAGAATATAAGTTTATGTGTTGAAATAACTACACAGTTCATTACAATAAGTTTGTTGATTATATAATAATGATTCTAAAATTTCATTAAAACTGATTTGTGATTAGTCAACGTTGTGAAGAGTTTTACCTTCTGAATTCATAATTATTAAACTCTTTAATTAATTTGAGTTTCTTTGGATTTGATTAATTAATCTTGCTCTAAACAGGTAATAAAGATAATGTTCCCATGTGCTTTCAGAACACTAGGTCCCTACAAGCACATAATCACAATTAAATATTGTCTGGTAATTATATGTAATAAAAAGGGTATATAAATAGGCCAGGTTGGTGGAATCAGTTGAGGGTGTCCTCATTTTTGTCTTTAGCTTTGGATGGTTTCTCTATCTTTGGTGTATTTGGTTGACAAACAATGACAAATGGACAGACCAAACGGAAGGGAAGGACCACAAACACACAACTTTTTTTAAATAGTTCTTCTGATTAGTGGATAGAGTCACATGGTTTTGCTTTTGTATTTTAACTCAATCAATTTGATATATCTTCAATTGATTAAGGTAGTTGTGGCTTGTATATGGTGGTTGTGATTAAAAACACTTCATATTAGGGTTGCTCCCTTTACCAAACGTATTAGCTAGCTAGGGTTCTCTTCTCTTCTTTTTTTTTCTTCTTTTCTTTGGTCCCACTTGTGTCTTTGATAATTCAATTGATTAACTCCTTTATACGTAGATATAGGCTTTTTAAATTCATTAATTAAGATCCCTTTTTGCTTTCCATGCCTTCAATCTCACAGTTACGTTTGTTCCAGTATCTACCTAAATTAGGGTAAATGTTTCTTTTTAAAGAAAATCACATTTATCATGGACAACTTTTGTTTCACCTGCTCCATTTCATTTCAACCATTAAAAGGTGACATTCGACTAGAGCATTAGAAACACTGAGCAACCAAGAAGCACACGAATAATTAAGATAATAATTAATTTAGTAACAATTCCATTTTCTATAAGGTTTTTTTTTTCAAATATAAGAAATCTGAAACCAAAAATGAAACATTTATCAATTCTCATAATTGATTATCTCACTGATAGGCTTCAAATCATTTATTTTCACATCAAGAGAAAGAAGAGTAATGATAACACTAATAACGACAATATAATTATAATGGTAATTGTTAAAGTAGTTATAAGTTGATTTGACACATTTGATGATAACTAAATTGAGATCCTCAAAATATAAATTTTATTTTTTAAATTTTGTAGAAATTTATTAGTTATACAGGTCTTACTTAATCCAATAATAAATATTTTTACACGTCTTTCATTTTAATGTAATAGTTGTGATTAATCTTTCTACTCTCACATAAGCTTTATATATATATATAATTATTAAAATATGTAATTCAACCATTTTATACCTAGTATCAATATATATATATATATATAATATAATTTTAAAATTATTTAATAATTTATCAAATTACTTTATTTTAAGTTATAATATGATATTAAAGATATACATAATTACAAAAGTATAAATTTTTAACTTAATTTATACACAAGGAAATAATTAGTTCAATAAAAAATACAAAAATTTAAATTGGATATGTATGATATAATAATTATTTTTTATTAATAGTTAATATTCATTTTTTAAATTACTTTACTGTACTATACTTACTTAAAAGAGTGAAATTGAGGGTAGATAATGAAAGGTGTTACATCTATGAAGTAAAATTTATAAGTGTAGAAAATATTATTTTTGATTAAGTCACTTTCCATAAAAATTAGCTATGCATTTAGTTTCGCTTATGAATATATACACTATGAAAGGTGTTGGAAGCTTTCTCAATAAGTTAGTTGTTACTCTTGTTTTTATAAGATCTGCTACAAAAGTGATCCATGGAGGCTTCTTTTGCAATTCGAATTTGCAGTTTGCAGTCATTTGTAGTCAATGAAGAAGTTACAAAAATGGTAAAAAAATATGTAATTCGTCTATACACATGTCAAAAGTCTCTAAATGTTACTTAGTTTTATAAATAAGATACTCGTTAGCCATTTTTCATTAAATTGAATCATACAATACTACGATTCCAAGATCACAGTGTAGATAATCATCTTATCGATTTATTGCATTTAGTTTATTTTATTATAGAATTCTCATATTTTATCTTTGTCCGATCACTATTTTTCTCTAAACTTTAACTTTTTCTAATCAAAATTTTTTCAAAAATATTTAGAATTGTACTATATTAAAATATAATGAAACATAACTTTATTAGTTATAGGAATAATGACGCATATTTTCTATGATATATCTAGCAATATTTTCCAAATTAAAATTCATATTTACTTGTATTCTATAAAAAGAATTTATAATAGTTAACAATTTGGTCAACTAGTCTTACTATTAAAGAAAATCTACTTATTAGTGAAACTTTTATTTAAACTATAATCATCTATTCCTCAAATCTTTTTAAACATATGATGAGACTTATTTCATTTCTTCTCAAATATTAAGCACCTTTAAGCAAATATAATAGGAAGTCTTAATTAAGGATTTCAAGTCTAAGATTTTTACATTCCAGATTTTTCAATAAATTAACTTATAATGAAGATTTTTAATGAGATTGGAATGTTTTACAAGATCCCTTAAAATATTTATTGTTAATTAATATCTTTTTCTAATTAAATATAAAAATTAAAACTCATAAAATTTATCAAAGAATCTCAAAATTGAGATTTATTATTGTACTAAAAATTGAATGGGATTTAAGATGAGATCCATTCTTGAAGATGTATCCGTAGGTGAAGTTTTTAATTCTTTGGGTAAACTAAAAATAACAAATCAACATTCATGTTTGAAATGAAGAACAAATTTGTTTTTTGTGGGCAAGTAGTTTGGAATGACGTGATGCTTTTCTTACAATGCCCATTCAAATTAAAATTGCCGTTGAACAATCAATTCGCAGATTGATTCAATG
This sequence comes from Hylodesmum podocarpum, assembly GCA_026586105.1. Classification (NCBI taxonomy): domain Eukaryota; kingdom Viridiplantae; phylum Streptophyta; class Magnoliopsida; order Fabales; family Fabaceae; genus Hylodesmum; species Hylodesmum podocarpum. The sequence continues at coordinate 1,785,458 of JALJEV010000730.1, read as the reverse complement.
TATCTAAATTTTTACCGTTGTAGTTGACGTCATTGAATCCGTTACAGCAAGTATATTAAATGTGCGAAAGCGGTGAAACATTACAGTAAAAAATGGTAATTTCACCTGCCTACATGACCCGTTCCAGTTAAAATTTCATCAAAATGATCACTTAAACTTTAATAGGAGATAAGATGTAATAATCAAAATTTTAAGGTGTAATTTGTTTTTTTTTAATATTTTTAAACTTCACATTATTTTAGTAATTTTAAAAACAAACTGCATTTTACAATTAAAAAGGAAACTTCATATTGTTGTATAATGTTATTTTTTACTCATGAATAATTTCTTAAAATAATATTGAAATTCATTCGAAAAAATAAAAAGGATATATATTTTTCTCTGTTAGTAAGTGAAGTTATATTGTTACATACGAGAGGTCAAGAAATAATGATCTTTAAACAAATATTTCTCATGTAAGATAACCATTACAATTTATACATGGAAATAGACTGTATAACATATCGATGTAAATATTTAATGATATTTGACTATTTTATACCATATATCTTATTGATTAAAAAGATTTGATAATATATAAATTTTTATTTAATTTCGTGTAAAATAGTCCATACTAACAAATTTTAAAATTTATGATATTCACTATTAACTATGAATAATCATTGTTAAAGAACATATTCCTAAGAAACGTATTTGAAATTAAATATTCTTTCTTTCACGTGTATATAATTTTTTAAAATAAAAAAGTCATTTTTCAAAGATATATAAAGTAATTCAAAAACGTTTTTGAATAAAATGAACAATTTTTTATTTATTAATTTAAATAAATAAATAAATAACCTATTATGGTCACCCATACAGTAAACCATGTAAAATAATAAAGTATAAAGATTTGGTAAAAATAAAGGCCATGTAGCCGTCACATAAAAAAAAGTAAAAAATATAGATTACAGTAAATTATTTTGTGATTTGAATTTTTGTTTTTTATTTTTTAATTTCTAGTCCATATTTATTTTTTAAGCATTTAAAATTAGATCATTTGACGGGATTAAATTAAAAAGATCACATGATATTTCTGTATGAATATTTAATTTAATATTAAAATTAAAAAAAAATTGACAAAAATAAATGAAGAATTAAAAATTAGTTAAAAATTTTAAAAAAATTAAAAATTTTGAAATCAAAATAATGGAGGAACTAAAATTTTAGTTAGCTTTCAACAAAGGTTTGAATAGGTAATTAAAAAATATTTTAAATTAAATTATAAAATAGTGAAATAATTTACTGTGATTTGAACTTTTCCCTATATGTGTATTGTATATCTGCATGTCCAAATCGAATTCAATGGAAACATGCTTTCATGCATGGGAGGGATAGATTCCTGTGCAGAGAAATTTTAATATTAGTTAAAATTATAAAAATTAAATAATAAAAATAGAAAATAAAAATTTCAATGCTTGCTTAAGATTTTTTCACATTCGAGAATTCAAGGGAAAATTTAACTTTGAGAATATATTCATTTGCAATCATGCAATTAAATATCTTATCTAAATTATAACCTCTATCGATTATTTTTCTTCGGAGTGGTTTTAGAAATTTTCTTAATTTTTTTCTATTTTAATATATTATTTTCATATTTATTTCTAAATTATATTTCAATAATTTTTAAAATAAATTCTTAATAATTAAAATATTATATCATACTATAGATCATTTATCAATTTATACTTTAAAATACTTATTATTACAAATAATCATTATAGCATAATTTTTATTATTAAAATATTTATTTACTATAACTTTAAATCACAAAATATAAATAATTGGTTTTCAACATTTTTTATAATGTTAATGGCTAAGATCATTCGATTCTTATCTGTGATTCTTGAAACTAAGAAGGAGTTTTATGGTAAATTTCAAGGTATATTTAAGTGGGTGACATTGTTCCATCTTAATATAATTTAACTACATTGATAAGTATATATAATTTCTTATATTTTAAATTTTTTTTAAAAGACAGAATAATATGATACCGTCATATTATAGACTGCATTGTAACAAACACTTTTTTTAAACATATTTTAATCCATAAATTTTGCAATAATCAAGGATTTCATCATTATTGTAATTTTATACTTACTATTTTTAATGTATTTTAATATTTACTCTTAAATCTTACGTGTCAAATATAAGAAACCCACTCAAACTTAATTAAAAACCTCAATTGGGCTTTACCACAGGTGATTCTCTAATAATATTTATTTATTTTAATTATTTAATATAAATAATTTTTTATTTAATTTATAATATTTTAATATAATATAAATTTTACACAGTAAATTCGACCCACATGCAATTTACCAGGTAAAAGAATAATTATCTATTATATATATATTCTTTCTTTAATTTTTTAATTTTATCTCTAATCATGGAATCTTAAGTAATAATTAATGAGAAAAACTAGTGTACTAGTTGTTAAAATAAGAAAGAATTCAATGAAAAGTATTAACAATTAAAAGGTATGGATCTGACATTACGACAAAGATTTACTGTAGAAACCATAAGAGAGTAAAATTATGAGAGAAAAATTGAAGAGATGTTTGGATAGAAAACTCCAACTCACTAGTTCCTAAAATACTCACTGAGACTTTATATTTCACCCCTTTAAGTTTTCATTTTTCAGAAAACAGACAGAGGTTTATGCTAATAGAATCGATAATTACATTGCAAAGATGTAGCTTAGCTTATAGGTATTTATCACTTTGGGAGTTTTGTGATGTTTAATTTCATTTTCCTTTAGATTTAAGTTTTTTGATGTTTAATATAATTTCCCTTTAGATTTAACACAATAATGTTTATGTCCTATATTTCGTAATGACGGTTATGTTTGCTAATTAAAATTAGTGTCACCTTATATTTTATATTTAATAAATTCTGATCAATTTAGTCTAAACTTTTTTATATTTGTAGATATTTAAGTGTAAGTATAATAATATGTCCAAAAGCATTACAATTGTAGGCATAAAAGGATAGAATTATATTAAATAAATTTGTGTCAACTTTTTATATATATATATATATATATATAAAATAAGGGCGGAGTCACGTTGGGCTTGCCCCCTTTATTTTATTTTAATATATATATTTAATAATAAAATTATATATATATATATATATATATATATATTTATATAAGTAATAAATTTATATATATATATATATATATATATATTTATTAATAATATATATTAATAATAAATTTAATATTAATATATATAAATTATATATACATATATTAATAATAAAATTTTTATATATATATATATATTAATAATAATTATATATATTAATAATAAATTTAATATTAATATATATAACTTTATATATATTTATATTAATAATAAATTTTTATATATAAATCAATAATAAAATTATATATATATATATTAATAATAAATTTTAATCTCTTAAATTTATTTTAATCTTAAAATAAAATTATTATATAATTAATAGATTGTGTATAACATATTTTTAAAAATAAAATTAAAATTTAAAAGAATTTTTTTTAAAATTTAAAAGAAAAAATTTTCGTTCCTTCCACCATGATTTTTTGACTCTGCCCCTATATATATATATATATATTTTATGTGTATTTTCATTATTGTATATGAAGGGAGTATGTTTCCTCCAAAAAAGTTTGGTATAAAAAAGAAATAGAGCGAAAGGAATATTGTGTATATAAATAGAAAAAAATATTAAATTGTTTGTATACTTGAAAAAGAGAATAGAAATAGATAATTTATATAAAAATTGAAAATTTTAATTTTTTATCACATTATTCTTTAGCAAAAAATTATTTATTTTTAATTTACGTTATAAAACTTATTATTTAACTTTTTTTTTGAATTAGACTAATTTTTGAAATATCTAGATATTCATTACGGGTTTGACTTCTATTAAGAAAATATTTATATATATAAACTAAGGATCGAATGAAAAAGTTATTTAACTTGAAAAAAATTAAAATTAAAAGCAAAAATAGAGAAATTATTTCCTCTGTGGTTCATATCAAGTTGAGGAGAAATGTTTTCTTACGACAACTCTGTGAAAGTGACGAATAATATTTAAGATGGATGTTGGATATAAGACAAACAGCGTGCATTGGGAACAGTACTCCTCAATTTAATTATGTGCAATTGTTAGGAATTGAAAGAGAATGGACTTTGAGGGAGATTTGAAAAAGGGTTTTAAAACTTTTGTCCTATTTGACTATCATGTTTTTGATTCAATTAGAAATCAAATTAAAAAAAATACCAGAAAAAATAAATAATAAAATTGAAAAAACTAAAATAGAAAATATATATTATTATTTATACAAAATAAAAAATTGTTTAGTTGAATGAATAGAAGAGTATATAAGAAATAAATAAATTATCTTATACAAAAAACTTTCTATATAAATTTATAAAATTTGTGTTGAAATTATAATTTTTTATGAGATAAAATTATTTATTATTATTTTGTCTTATTTTTTATAAAAATAAAATGAAACAAAAAATTTAAAAATTATACACAATCAGATTTACGCAGTCATTTAATTATAAATTAATTTTTTATAACTTATAAAAATTTAATCATAAAGTCAACCAATTCACCATAAAATAAATTGTGATTAATTGACTTTATAAAATATTTATATTCTGAGTGAATATTTTTCTTAAAAACAAATATTGAATGTCCTTCTTTCCAATTTTTTTAATGCATTATATAATATGATGCGCGAAATGTAAAATATCCCTTCTTTCTTTCTTTTTTCTCGCAATTGAAAATTTAGTTTTTTATTTTTATTTTCTTTCTCTCTTCTTCACGTCGTTTACTTTTAAATACCCAAACAAGCTTAGTACAGTAAAGGAACTACGTGGCTTCAAAAGTTGGAAAGAAAATTGATTCGATTAATTAGACTTGGATCATTAAATTCAGAGAAGTAAGTTGATGTTGGTTTCTATCAAAATTGATACATGTTATGTTTTATTTTATTTTATTTTATTTATTTATTTTTATGTTCTTATGCTCTTCAATGTATTCATCTTTCTAAAGGTACATTATCAAGGATTATTTGCATTACATGGACTAGAGAATATTTTATTCCCTTAATATTTATCATGTTTGTCTGATTAAAGAATAGATAAAAAAGACTTTGTGTTCCATCAATTTAGCATGTAGAACATGGAGACTCGAGAAGTATTGGTTAATAACATATTTACATAGCAAACACTTATTTCAATTATTATTTTGTTTTCCTTCTTTGAGGCTAGATTTCTAAACTGGATGAATAGCAAAGAAGGCTATGAAAAGAAACCAAAATGAATTTAATAAAAATAAAGGGTAATTAAATAATTATGTAAATATTTATTATATAATTATTACAATTTTATTACCATATTAATTTACTTTTTAATGTTAATTTATATTTATTTTATTATTGTGCATTTTATTACTCCACTCGAAATTTCATTTATTTCTATATATTTCAGTGGATAGTTTTCACTCCCGAGTTTAGAATTAAACTCTAAAATTTGACGACGAACTTAAAAAATCACCTATATACACTTACATTCAATCATTTTAAATAATATTTGGATCCTATGTCTTATTGCGACCGGTGAAATTTGCTCATACATATTTTTCAAATATTGTCATTATTTATTTTTTGAGAAAAAAAATTCATGATCGGTATATTTTTACCTTCACGCGACATTATTTCCTCATGCTTTCGCCTTTAATTTTATTTCATATAATTATTATATTTTAATGTTTGATCAAATTAAAAAATATAAAATAAAATTAAAAAATAAATTAATATATAATTAAATACACGAGATAATAATTAAGATATCGTAAGTGTCCATTTTAAAAAAGAAAATTAAAGATCAAAAGTATTGAAGCAAAAGTACCACCAACGACGACCAAATTAATCATTCACTTCTGTTAATAATAATAATCGAAACAGCTGTTTCAACCATATTAAAACTTACAACACAACAGCTTTTTCTGCTCCAATAATAAAAAAACCGTAATTGAGAACACAAGTTGGCAATGCTTAGTGTAGAAAGCTATTTTTCAGAATTAATTCATGAAGTCTACCATATACAAAGGTGAAGAAACCCTTGACTCAAGGAAAATATGAATGATGCCAAGCACAAAGTGGCACATGACAACAAACTATAAAGTGACAGCTTGTACAAGCAATAGCTCTAGATTGGTGTGGTTTTTGACTTTTCTCTGTACATTTACGCATGGGAGAAATGAATAGAGATCTAGTTTGTCCCATATTGAATATAGGGCTAGCGTTGGGACTTGGAAGGACCATTTCTCTTGCTTTAGGAATCTTTAATATATAAATATTTTTTTTATGCTTAAAATGGCTTGACCATAGCACTAAAGGTCCAGCTATTTATAGCTACAGCGTGATTTATGAACATTACATTATACAATTTTGGGATCTATGTTCGCTTATTTGATTCAATGTCATCATCTAACCTCGGCTTTAGTGAGAATCATCCTTTTGAGTTTTGTTTAAGTTTTAATCCCCACGCATGGTCCACTTTGACATGTAACTTTTTAATTGATCTTTATCTCTCAAAAAGGAAGTCAAAGTTTTTTTTTTTTGCTTGAGTTGGTGTACCCACTAAATGAGACAATTACCACTTACCCATTTTTGTTAAGTAGTCTGGAAAATATATATTTGAGATAAATACCTTTTTTTTTAATGTAGAATGAGTGATTTTGATTTTTAATCTCTGTAATTTTGTTTTGTTTTGTGTTCCTTCTTATGTTTGAGTTAAGGTTAATGTTGTAATAAAGATGAGTTAGAGCTTTCTGATGGGTGACGATATTTGATTTTTAAAATGAGTTCTTTGTGATCTTTTAAAAGAGGTGTGTTATTTGTAAAATACCTTGGGGATGCTTAAATCAATTGTGGGTTTGAGTATAAGAGAGTAAAGAAAGTTTGTGTGAGACCATATGAGAATCTAAAGATATCCGAGAAGACATAAGATATTCATACTTGTTGAATTGACCAAGTGAGGTATATGGATGATTTTGAACAATACGCCGAATTGATGTGTCCAGTTATGATTTGAGGCGTGTGGGTTTGTAGACCTACTCTGTCACCCATAACGATGACATAGAAGAGTTGGTGCTACATGTAAAATCTTAGACCCTGTCTTATATTGATTGGTCATTCAAGGGTGATGTAAGCCTAAGTTAACTTTGAATCTTTTTAATATCTTAACGATTTCACAGCAATGATCACTTAGGCATAGTATAGTTTTATTTTTTATTTCTCTACAATTTTAAACTATAATTTTGATTCCTACTATCATATGAGTAATATATGATGCCGCGGCACTAAAAATGAAATCTAACATTTCACCATCACGACAATCCTAGTTATTAACTACATATATGTTTACGCACAGTAGGTTATATCTCGATTAATATCTACTAATACTTGTCTCAGTCCGAACATATTCTTTGAAATGTTAAGTTCGGCTTTTAAATTTTGAGCCCAAATTGAACGTGAACTTTCTTAATCCAATGATCCGATCCAATCATGAATCAAGACAAACTTAACCTGCAAAACACGCTATGATGCCGATTTAGGTAGGCAATTGCTGTAACCCGCAACTCGCATTGTCACTGCATTCGGGTAGCCCATTTTACCTCCTAATAGTATTGACTGTCAGATTTAAACATTGGATTCAGAACGAAAAACACAAAATGGTGACAAGTGTTTATAAAATATTGACTGCATGTACATTTGACTCAAATATACCCTTAGCAACAAAGCATTTCAATTAACATTTTGTTTGCATCATACAAAACTTTATTATTAATGAATGATGAGTTTTGTAATTTTGCTTGTTTTAAAAAATAGCCACTTCTACATTAGCTTTTTCTTAAAGAAAAATTTTAAAACAACAGTTTATGCAGAAGAATTTGATCTGCCGCATTTAGATTTAAAATATGCTTGGACCAGAGGACATGCTGTAACTAGGGCTTTTGTTAAATTTAAGTTTTGGTAACTTTAAAAGAATTCAAGCCTAAAGCCTATCAAAATTTATATAAAGTATAAAACAAATCCAATCCATGCCAATATGTCTGCTTACAAAATAACTGTGTAAGGTGAAAATAACTGTAAACCAGTCATTCATATATTATGAAAATATGCAACTTAGCATGTTTGGTTCAGCTCTTTAGCTTAATTCTACAAAAATAATCATTTATATTTTTCTAAAAAAATTGAACCAACTATGTTAAATCACTTTTCTTCTGTCTCTATACTTGGCCACCCTTGATCAGCCTGTAACTTGACAAACTCGGCCAATATCTTGATCTCTTCATCTTCCAAACGAGCTCCAAATGTGCACTGACCTCTTGGCATGCACTCCTTACCAAAGCCCTGAAAGGAAGTGTAAGAAATTCTTCAACCAAGTAGAATCTAAATATACGTATGAATCATTTAAACCAGTAAACATAAAATATGAATGATTAAAGACAAAATAGTAAGACAACAAGTGAAGCAAATTAATAATGCATATATGTGTGTGTGAATTTAGTGTGAGAGAGACAATAGAAGAGTTAATCTTGACTATACACATGTCAAGAACATTATACAAAGTGTGTCTGGCATGTTGTGCAAGTAAAATCAATCTTGACCCTTCTATCATTTTTAATATACAGAGAGAACATCCTTTAAATCTACACAAGATAAAACTTACTGGCATTCTTCCTTTGCCATAGTATGTGACACGATAGATAGCTTCTTCTGTATCAACTCCATTTCTGTTGAGCAACATTTGAATTATTTAAAAATTCTAACCAAAAGACTCAGAAGTTTGCAACAGCTGTTGCTAGAGGCCAACAAATTGTGAATTTTAAAGTCACATCTGTTGATACTCGGAAGAACTTGCTAAGAAAGCAATTTACTAGAAAGACATGTTGATTAATGCCTTCAATTTAGACCAGAGCAATTTGTATATAAAATAGTTGGTAATTGATAGATTACTTTCATTATTCATAAAGTCTGAAATAAATGACCTCTCAAATTTTGAGTTTGAAATTCAACTAAGCTTGGAAGTGTATCTTTTAAAAACTTCACTGCTTTTACAGTTTCTACGATCATATTTTCAATTCACAGCATGAGGGTCCTTAGGTATTATCCTGTTACCTCTGTAAATCCTTAGTAAATAGAGTTGCTCCCTGTAAGTTAAAAAATAATGTAAAAGATTAAGGAACAAGGAATAAATTAATTTGAGTTTGCAAGGACAAAAAGAGATGTCATGCATAAGGGGATACTTACCGGTTGTATGATGTTTCCACCAGCATCATGACATCCAATACAAGCTTGACGGAATAATGTGGTTCCTCTCTGAATATCTACGGTTTGAGCATTTGAAACTGCAGAACAGAAGAAGCTAAACATGAACTACATGTTCCATTCATGTTATAATAGTTTGCAAGTCTAGAAAGTAGAAATAGTATACTTTCTTCTCTTACATTAAGTTAAACAAGATAAAGCAGAGGAAACAACTTAATTGATCCAATAACTGTAAACAGATTTAGCCCATTGGCACACTCAAATATTATAGCAAGCATGTGTGCTGGTCAACAGCCTTATGCCACTTTTGCTATCATTAACAAATGAATGTAGAACTATTATCAATAACTCAACTGTCCAAGAAAATTGACTTCCATCCAAGACCGACGGGTACAATGATTATAGTAGACTTGTCACATCAAGTTACTAAATTCGTGACCGATCAATCCGGACTCGACATATGTTTACCTAATACCTGCAAATGTCAATTCTCACGCCTTATTATTATTTTAGACAGTCGAGCTCAATCTCTTCTCTTCTCACATCACCAATGAATAATAAATTTCACTATGTGACACAATACGTACCTATGCAGTTAAGGTTGGTCTGCACTCATAAACAAAGTTATGAAACCAACCTCAACTTATAAATATCCTAAACTAGTATTTTTTTCCTTTGTGATAGCATTTTCTCACTCTTTCCTTGCTCTCAAATCTTAAAATTTTGTTAACTTAAATGCTAGAATGTCTTTTACGGTACACTTCCTTTTCCCAAACATAAACTGAATTTTTATACATACAAGAACCAAAAATCCTTTCCCCAAACAGAAACTGAATTCTTATACATACAAGAACCAGAAATCGAGCTCTCTATCTTCTCTCAGACGATCTTAACAGCTTGACTCAAACATACCATGTGTCTTCTTATTTTAGTAAAAATAATATATAACCTTGCCCACCCAGGCCACAACCAAATAGTCTATTCCATGGGCTCATTATTTTTTAAAAAATCTGATCAACAAACATAACTTGTAAAGATATATAATTTTGATAGAAAAGAATCTCCATGTACATACTAACTTTCAAAATTTATACATTCAACACTAATGAGGTTCATCACAATATATATATATATATATATATATATATATATATATATATATATATATATGTCCTCATACACTCGTTAAACTTATAATAAAACATAAAATTTTAATACTTCACATACTAAAACAGAGATTCATAAATTTTTACAAGAATAACAAAAAATTATCATAATTTTATATACATTTTGTTTTATATTTTGACTTATGGGCTAGCTTAGCCCACTACAAGCTGGCCCATCACAGGTTAGATTTTTTAAGGTCAAGCCTGCTCAAACTAAAATTTAACTCTTAGTAAAATTTTGTAATTCTACCCATCCTTCAATCTGGACTATTATTTACGGCTGTACTTACAATAACCAAGTAATGACATGAAACAAGAGAATGTGGTATGCAAGGGCATTTTAGTATTTTAGAAAAGAGAGCAGGGATAAGAAGTGATGAGAACTCACATGGAGTGGTGGAAATTGGAGATAAGACGAGAAAAGCAGCAACAAGAGGAGGACCCAAACTCTTGAAAAACTTCACTTCTTTAGCCCTTGTTGGAACTGCCTTCTCTTCCCTCATCACATTCACATTCTCCTTTTAAGTTTTAATCAATAATCAGTAATTGTCACTCTCTATACTTTTCTTTTTCTCACTTAACACTTAACATAACACTCTTTTTTTTTTCCTTCTTATGCTACGAGACTCAGTTAACATAATTGAAAATCGTGGGAGAGGCAAGAGTTTTACCTTAATGGAAAGGAGGCGAGTGTGATCATTGCAACCAGAAATCAAGGAAGCAAGTTTCATTTCGTGTATAATAATGCGCAACTCACACTAGCCAACACTCGATATGCTTTTTTGCTTAACTTCAATCTACTCACAACACTCGCTCGCGCTCACTTGTTTTTGTATTTCATATTCGATGATTGTAAAATACATTTAAGTAAAATTTAAAATTTTTATATAATAAAAAATTATAATATGTATAATTGACCTAAATTAATTTATTATATATAAGTAACTTACATTTAAAAATTACAGACATTTTTTTTAATGGAAACAACTGAGATGTCTATAAAAAAGACAATTTTAATGTCAAAATAATTTCTAAATGTTATAGCTTGAATAAGACAACGAAAGATGAGGAAAATTTTGAATTGTAACTATAGCTTGAAAGATGCCTCAGGATCTCTAGGATTAGTTTTATAGTCTATTAGAGAACTAAAATTTTTAAGAATAGTTTGGAATCTCACTGACAAGCTGACTCTAATTACAGTGATAATTTTTTTTTGATACATAATATAAAGATTAATCCTGTTTTCTTTCATAAAAGAAAAATATAAAAAAAATCTTATCAATAGTATGAATGAGTCATGAGTGAGTTAAAATGGGCTGACATGTTGGGCCAGCCCTAAAACCAAACTAGGGAAGGATATTTCTTCCTACACTCTTCAAAATTCAACATACACCTGTTTTTTCCATTCCTGATTAAGGTTTCTAGAAGTTTTGAGTTACAAAATTATAATTATAATAATAACTACTGTTTTACTGTTTTTTGATAAAAAAATAATATAAAAATAGTTACCGTTGAAAAAATAAAAACAGAAAAATAAGAGACTATCTATATTTTATATCCATAAACTATGGTTTCTTCAAAAAATAAAATAAAACAAAAAATCCATAAAGTAGAAGTTGGTAACAAGTGGCAATTAATTAAGTTTGTCCAATCCACGTTATCTTCTCTCGCTGTCTTTTCTCTCTCTTTGAAGTTCCAAGCTTCCGTGCAACGCAGAGGTGTTGTGGATTACTCAACGTGACGAAATTCATCTTCTGACGTAACAGCACCTTCCCCAAAATATTGAAAGTTTGAAACCCTAACGTGTAATTCCCGATGGCGATCTTGCTGGGCGAAATTCTTCAATCTGTAGAGCTATGGCTCAAATTGATCAAAAAGCCTCAGCCACAGTCCTTCGTTAACCCTAATCTGGACCCCGTTTTGTTGGTTCCCGGTGTTGGTGGCTCAATCTTGAACGCCGTTAACAGCGCCGACGGTACCGAAGAACGCGTTTGGGTTTGCTTCCTCAACGCCGAGAACAAGTTGAAGACCAAGCTTTGGTCGCGTTATGATCCTAAAACCGGTATGCATAATTTTCGTTTACGAAATTAAAACACGTTGAAATTGAGGCTGTTAACATAACGGGAGTTGCGTGTGTAGCTTATATAACGGTTTTTTCGTTGGTGCTGTCAATGTTTTCTGATTGTGATTAGCGTATTAATTTTTGCTCTTTTAAAATGTATAAAATTGATGGTTTGTATGGTAAAAGTACAAATTGTTCGTTCTTATTTTTTATTTGTTTCTCATTTTGCAACAATTAATTGATGATTGTAGTTAGAAGGGAAATAACCTTGTGATTGAACTAGGACGTGTTTGGATAAATTGCTTAATTAATTGTTTGTTTGATGAGAGTTTATCGTAGTGAGAGCTTTTGACGAGTTCGACTAGGAAACTTATTAGCCTCGTGTTTGGTTTAATGTTTATCAGTATTTGATACATGTCCGGCAGAAGCTGCAAACATTAGTTGCTATGTTTAAGTCTTAAGCATATTGATGTGTAAACAGACACAGGCTAAGTAGAAGAGCTTATAGGAGTCACTTTCAAAAGCTTAACTAAATTCCTTTCAGTTTTTAACTCAAGTGCTTATATGATAAGTCCAAACAAGCTCTGCAGATGCTCTTCTGAATGCCCTTGAATTGTACTCTTATGTCATTAACGCTCATGCTGTATCCAAGATTCTGTGTCTGCTTGTATTATTTGTTTGTTTACTGAAATAATTTGTGTGTTGGGCTGAACAATGTGCCATAAGAAACCTTGAATTTGGTGATCTTAACATCCCAATAATCTATTTTGAAACCAGGAAAAACAGAGTCCATGGATCCGAATTCAATGGTTGTGGTTCCTGAAGATAGGCATGGACTCCATGCAATTGATATTTTGGACCCCGACTTGGTATGCCTGTTTTAAGCTAAGTTGATTGAACTGCAGTGCATCTAGCAGTTTATTCATGAATTCTAAATAATTCTTTTGACCAGATTGTTGCCAGTGAATCTGTGTATTATTTCCATGACATGATCGTTGAAATGTGTAAGTGGGGGTATGAAGAGGGAAAGACACTTTTTGGCTTTGGATATGATTTTCGCCAAAGCAACAGGTAACTAATTAATTTGAAACTAGAGCAGCTTAACGAATCTTGGTAAAGGAGTTAACTTCTCATCACTAATCCAAAATAGTGAAATTAAGTAATTTCAAATGCCTTCTTCAAGTATGTACATTTTGTTAGATTATTTCATTTCATCTCTCTGCATGAAAAAGTTGATTTTATATGATTTTTATAAAGGAATTAATTATTTATAAAAATTTTAATATTTTATAGAGTACTTTTATAAATTTTATTATTTCTACGCAAGGAACTGTTTTCTAAGGAAGCTATGAACTGGTAACAAACATATCTTGAAGTAAACTGTATTATGCAAATGGATTTAATCTGGTTCTTGTCTCTCTACTGTATCTTACTATCTTTTGGTTATCGGTTTGCTGGTCTCTAACAAGTATTTACTCTCTAACAAATGGAATCAATTTTTCTTACAATTGCTCTTTGTATTTTCATTTAGGTTGCAGGAAACAATGGATCGGCTGGCTGCAAAATTAGAATCAATTTATAATGCTGCAGGAAGGAAGAAGATAAACATTATAACTCATTCTATGGGTGGTCTTTTGGTGAAATGTTTCATGTGCCTGCAAAGTGATGTAACACATCTCTCAAGCTTCTACTCAAATCAGATTTAATTTATTTTGTTGTTTCCATTTGATCTTACCATATATATTTGTCAATTTATGATTTATACTTTATACACTTTAATCTTGGAATTTATCTACTGCTGAAACATGTCTACACTTTTGTTCTTGTCTTTTTCAGATTTTTGAGAAATATGTAAAGAATTGGGTTGCAATTGCTGCACCGTTCCAGGGTAAATAATTCTATTCTCTCTCTCTCTCTCTCTCTATATATATATATATATATATATATATATATATATATCAGAAGTATGGAATCATAATTAAGGATATTTAATGAATGGTTCTCTTAGCATTTCAATGCAATTTATAAAGATGGGTCCATTAGAAAATTGTTTTCCTTATGTAATCTATTTGAAGAAGGCATTGTCGTCTTTTCTTGCCAGGCTAAAATAGTTGAAGAAAAAAAATGTGCATAAAAGGATGATTTTTAAATATCAAAGGAGAAGTGTTAGATCAACTCACTTTCATTTCACTTGATGTTGTCCTAAATATTATTTGAATTTAAAACAGCAATGTATAAATTAATAATTTGCTTTAGTTGCTTTGGAAAGTGCATAATAGTGCAGTTGCACTTGTACATTGTTCTGCAGGTGCTCCCGGACTCATCAACTCTACCTTTCTAAATGGAATGTCATTTGTGGAAGGATGGGAACAGAGACTTTTTATTTCCAAATGGAGCATGCACCAATTGGTACACATCAGTTATTTTTTTCTTCTGGATTTGTGTTTTGAATCTGTTTATTAGTACAAGCAACACCTTCTCATGATGTCTTGTGTTGAAATTTGAGAGAGCTGCATATTTATACTTGTATGTTTTTTAACAATGTAAAAGTTTATA
This sequence comes from Hylodesmum podocarpum, assembly GCA_026586105.1. NCBI lineage: Eukaryota > Viridiplantae > Streptophyta > Magnoliopsida > Fabales > Fabaceae > Hylodesmum > Hylodesmum podocarpum. The sequence goes on along the minus strand of JALJEV010000730.1, from coordinate 1,770,292 downwards.
TTTTTTATAGCAACTGGCAGTATTGTGGATAGATTACATGTTTATTAACCAATCTGAAAAAATGGGAAGTTACTGACAGCATCTTCCAGAACTAAAGGCAAAAACCTGAATTGCTTTATTAATACACTCATGCTTTTGTTTGCATGCATCTTGTTATGATTCATTTTGTTCTCTCTCCCTCTCTCAGTCTCTCAATTTTTGATATTTGGATTCTTTGATGTTGTAAAATATTTATTGAAGATTGTTCCAATGTTGCAGCTGATTGAGTGTCCATCAATATATGAACTGATGGGTCCTGCTAATTTTCATTGGGAACATACTCCGGTTTTGGAATTATGGCACGAGAGGCATGATTCTGATGGGAAATCACATGTTGTTCTGGAGTCATATCCACCACATGATAGCATTGAGATTTTGAAGCAAGCTCTTGTAAATAACACAGTGAGTTACCTCAGTTACTGAAATTTTTTAGATGTTTTGGTAAACTGCTTCTCTAAAAATAATTGAAAATATCCAGATTTCTGCTTTATATAAAAAAGCAACATGATACTGCTTTATAACACATTTTTTTAAGAAGCAATTTTTTGAAATGTACTTATTAAAAGTCTAAACAGACGTGCCCAATTACCTCGTCTCTCCTAGCTTAAGCAATTTTCATATTTTTTTTTTTTTTTTTTTTTGGGGGGGGGGGGGGTGTGTGTGTAGTGGAATGGATGATTTCTTGCTTTCACACGCTTTACTATACATTAATACATTCGAGATGTACAAGTATTGCTACTCAAGTTTACTGCTATGTAGACTAATGAGATTGGTACGATATCTATCTGTGGTCCAGGTTAATTATAATGGTGAGGATGTGCCCCTGCCCTTCAACTTGGAGATCTTGAAATGGGCAAACAAAACATGGGATATTCTATCTCTTGCCAAACTTCCCCCGCATGTTAAATTTTACAATATTTATGGGACAAATCTTAAGACAGCTCATAGTGTTTGGTAATGCCTCTATCAATTCTTTGGATGGTAGCATGTTTAACCTAGAAATTCTATTTATGAATTGAATTAAGAATGGTCTGGTGGATGCCTGTAGTTATTTACATAAGTATTATTCTGCAGCTATGGAAGTGGGGAGAACCCTGTCTCAGATCTGCAACAGCTACGTGATTTACAGGTCTATACATTTTTTATTGTGTTAAATATGTTTCTTGATTGATGTTGTGTATCAAAGAAGAGCAAGGGCCATACACAATATTGATTCCCCAAGTTTACAAAATACATACATTGAAGTCATGTCTTTATTTATTTTAGTATTTATTGAATTAGTCAATAAACTTTGTGATGATTAATGGAAATAGTAAATGTAATAATCTGTTTTTAGAGTCATCAAGACTTATGGTATGTTCTGACTTTGGAATGTAGCAATCTCTTCTCTTCACCAACTTTATCTCACTTAAAAAATAATTCTTTTATAAGATGCACCCCGTAGCTCTTTCCTTTCCTTTTGCAATTCGTATAATTTTTTTTTGAAGTATTTAATTCTATTATTGGTGCACATACTTATTGTCTTTTCTCTAGTGTGATATAGAGGCATAGATTTTAATTGAATCAAATGTGTATTGTGCTAAATCTGCTTAAATTATTCCCCTCTCGATTGATTAATTAGCTTTGGTTGCCAATGCTTACTCTTTCTTAATATTCAGGCCAGATTAGTATGTGTTGATGGAGATGGGACAGTTCCAATAGAATCAGCTAAGGTTTGCTAATTTCCCTATACACAATCTTTGTGCAATTGATGACTTGTTGAATCTAAAGCATATACAATTTTTCTTGTTATTTGCTCAATCAAGTAGCTTTAAAGTTAGTAGTAATTGGCTTAAAGCACAAAATATATTTTGATTAAACCTACACGCAGGCTGATGGCCTCAATGCAGAGGCAAGGGTTGGAGTGCCGGGTGAACATCGGGGTATCCTGTGCGAGCCTCATGTATTCCGGCTTCTCAAGCACTGGCTAAAGGCTGGAGATGCTGACCCCTTTTACAATCCTCTCAATGATTATGTGATTATACCCACTGCTTTTGAAATGGAGAGGCATAAAGAGAAGGGTGTAGAAGTAGCTTCCCTTAAAGAGGAATGGGAAATTATTTCCAAAGACCAAGATGACAAAATCAATACAGCGGATAAGACGTGGTCCATATCAGTTTCACAAGAAGGAGCCAATCAATCTTATTCTGAGGCTCATGCCACAGTCGTTGTTCACCCAGAAAATGAGGGTAAACAGCACGTTCAACTGAATGCTTTGGCTGTTTCAGTTGATTCCTCATGAATCATTGTGTTGAAGGTGGAGGAATGCCTTCTATATAGTTTATTATGGTCGACATCTCTTGTATATAATCTCATCCGTTTGATGTTTCTGTGCCATATTCCTCCCTGTTATAAGTATGATATATGTGGAGTGTATGTATCAGCTATGAAAATGAATACCATCTCTGACATTCATGCTACCTTAAGAGTGACGTGCTATGTACAAAGTTACTATCATTGTTATATCTCCCTGTTATGTGCCATATAAAAGTCTTGTTCCATCTGTCCTTTTTATTTTCTTCACAGATTTAACATTGTCTTTTTCTTTCCCTTCAATATATTCTACCCTCGTAAACTGGTTTTTTAATCATCATATTTTCACTAGTTCAATTGTGATTAAAATGGCCTAATTACAAATTCAACTTTCTAAACCTCCAAATTAATAATAAAAGAGGCTTCAAAAATCTCAAAACTGATACCAAAACTTTTTCGGAAGAAACTAATGATTTCAATAAGTCTAAAATGGTCAAACTAACTTGGGCAAAGAGTATTTTTGATCAATTCTCGTTAAAAGTCAAAATTAACCTTTAAAATCCAAAAAGTCAACTCTCTTTAGTCATTGGATAACTATAGAGGACAAGATGTGCCCAACTCGGGAGTACACTATAAAAAATCTGCTAAATATTGAATAAACAAAAGAAGCACCAAAGGGCACGAACCTATGCTATCTTAGATAAAATTTGTGACCTATCTTTTCTAATCTTTCCTGTTTTTTTTTTCCTTTTTTTATTTTGGTTTTATTAATAAATGGTTTTTCATTTTTTTTTTAAAACTTAATAGACCTTTTATTTATTTATTTATTATTATTAATATAATATAAATAGAGAGAGAGAGAGAGAGAGAGAGAGAGAGAGAAGCAGAAATTTTAAGGTAAATCGGATGATTACACACACCACATGTAACTTTATTCGACTAAGAAATAAGATAATAAAGATGGGAATGAGATACTTTATTCGATTACACCTCCATGTAACTTCATTCGATTAAGAGATAAGATAGTAAAGATGGGAATGCAGAGATATATAGTTTAATTTATATGAAATATAGTTTGTATTTGCTAGTGCTTTGGTTTGATGGCAACACCTTGAATGACAAGTCCCTTCTTCCACAAGTCATCTCTATGTTGATACATAGATATCTCCATCTCCCCAAAATCTTTCTCAGATTGCACAAACTCACCAACTGGAATCTCAATCCACCTTTCCTTTGGCTTGTCCATTAATTTTTCCTGGTGTTCCTGTTTCTTTCCTCCAGGAAGAATAAGTCTAAAATTTATTGGAATTCCCCACCCGCTAGCCGAATCTCTCAACATTATAATAAATGACACTCGATATAGTATTCCTGGTGAAAGCTTTCTAATTTCAAATTTCCCTCGCACGTCTAGCCAGCAAACCTCTAACAGATTCGCCAACTCTATCGTCGTGCCACTGCAACATGATAAATATTTTGGACTTAGCTTAACAACACATATATAATATAAGTTTTTACCATGACAATTAAACACTAATAATGTTATTAAAGTATATTTTCATCTTTTAACTTTTTAATATTTTACTTTCAAAATTAATAAATTAATTTATCACATTTTTATTATTCAATTTAATCCTTCAAATATTTAAATAACAATTTTTAATTATTAATAAGTATTATATAAATTTTTTAAAAAATTCAAATTGAATAACGAAATTAAAAATAAGAGAATGATTTATTATTTTTTAAAAATAAAAAATTTAGATAATTATCTTTAAAAAATTAAGAACTAAAATGATATTTTACTTAAATCTACTTGAACAAATTATTTTACTCAAGTTTAATTTAGTATAAATTGCACTTATAACAGGATCTAATATGCATTAACAAAATAAAATATGCAATAATTGGCATTTAAATAAACAATTTTTCAACCTAGAAAACTGATGTGTAGATATATTATTGTATGGATTACACCGATAAGATAAACCCAAATTGTTTATGTTAACAAATTAAATCATTTCATTAGACAAAGAGTTTAATAACTAAAGTAAAGAAAACAATTAGCATTTTTTTCTTCTACTATACAGATTATTTTTTATTTTTTTTTTGATAGTTAATTGAACTTTTAACATCATATGCATATTCATGTTGTGTTTACCTTTCTTCTTTCTGCTTTACCCAATTCCAATAGCGTAGATCTTCTCCCCAGGTGACAAAGAATGATCTTGCATACAGCATGAAACAGTTGACGTGGGACTTCTTCTCCATCCAATATTTCTGTGTACAAAATAATGATACTCACTAATATGATTAATCAATTAAACCAATATTTCTGCATAAGAGAGTTAATGGTTAATATAAATCAATATACTAAACTGGTCAGCGGATAAAAAAATTGGTTGATAAATTAAAAACAAAAATATTTATAATATAAATGAGTAAATTAATTACTATTTTAGTATAGGAAAAGGAAGAAGTCAAATAATTTAGTTCTAATAAAGAAAATAAAAAAAAAAATTTACAAATAGAATATACCTATTATTTTAATCCTTAATAAATATTTATCATCAATTTAATTCATAAATTATATTATTTATCGTTTATTTTAATATTTAATTTATAATTAAAATAATTATAAATATATTTTAAAGATTAAAATATGTTTAAAATATAAAAACGAGACTATTTTACTACTTTTATATCTGACACTAGATTGTTAAACCTATTTATTAAATGGGAGTAAAATATTACTTTACTCTAATATAAATTAGAGGAAAAAGAGAATATTGAGACAGAAAGAGAATGAGACTAATTGAGCTTGCCTTTGATTTATTGTCGAAGAACACCCCAGCATATAGCTGATCGAACAGATCTTCCGGCATGGCAGAAGGTTTATGGAGTGGTTTTGTGTTAGCATCAGGAGACAACGAGCTTGATTCCCTTGTGGCGGATTCATGTGGCTCTGGCTGAAGATGTGGTTCTGAGTATTGTGGCTGAAGCTGCGGTTGTGATTGAGAACACCCCATTTTTGTTTCTCTATTATACGTCCGTTCCTGATGATCTAATTAATTAAATAATGTTTAGAGCTGATTCTATCAAGTTCTGCAATCTGAACCGTTGTTATTGCGTTTTCTTTTTCTACTCTGAAGGATAAGATGCTTTATGATGATGACGAGATAAAAGATGTCGGCATTCAGTGGTGGAGCCACGTACTACAGAAGGGGGCCATGGCCCCCAAGACTTTTTCAAATTTTTTTATATATTTATATAATTATTTTAAATAAATAATTATAATTATAATTTTATAATTTTAAATAAATTATAATATTAGTTTTATAATTTAAATAATAATTATAATTATAATATTTCTAAAATAATTATTTTAAATAATAATTATATATAAAAATTATAATTTATAATAATAAATAATATATATTATATATAATAATAATAAATTTTAATTTTTGATGATTTTTTATTTTTGGTTTATAATTTTATATGTAATTTTGAAAACATTCATATTTAAGACTTTTATTTAAATAAATTTTAATTTTAAAATTTTAATATTTATTTCTAATTTTAAAATTCCATCTAAATGATTTTTAATTTTAAAATTTTTAATATTTATCTTTAATTTTTAAATTTTATTGTTATATTAAATATTTATTTAAAAAATTCTTGATCATAACCACCAATTTTAACAATATTTTATTATTTTATCCAAAAATTATAATTAAAATTTTTAATATTTATCTTTAATTTTAAAATTTTACTGTCATATTATATTTTTATTTTAAGAAATTCTTAATCATAATAATAATTTTTAATCACTGACTATACATTTTTTATTACCTTACCTAAAAATTATAATTAAATAAATTAAAATAATTTTAACTTACTTTTTATATACATTATATTATTCTAGAGAATTAAATAAAAAAAATTAAAAAAATTAAAAAAAATCGGCCCTCCCATCCTAAAGTTTTGGCTCCGCCCTGATAGCATTATAAAGAAAATTTTTGTGTTTCATATTTTAAAAGTCATGTTATTTTTTTATAACTTCACGAGAATGTTAGATTTTGGCAATTGATTTTTATTTTCAGAAATTGGGGATAACATGACCTTGTTGTATATTGGAAAAGAAAAATTGTATGGGTATACTCTTTAGGATATTTTCATCAGGAATATATAATATCATTGAGGATGTTAAAATTAATGTAATTGTAGGTTTGGAAAGATTTACTTGTTCATCATCATATGTCAAGATATCTCATACAGAGGACACACCATTTCACCATGTGTATTAAAAAAAGTTATACAATTTTGTTATGATTTTAATGAATATTATTATTATTAATCAAACGAAAATTGATATTTTTTAATTTGTAAGTGACTTATTATGTAAGATAAAATCTGTTTTAGTGACGGTGTCGAGGTTGTATGACGTAAATTGAATTTATTAAAAACAAATAAAGTATAACTTTATTTGATCTAAATGTACTTTAATTATATTATAATTAATTTTAGTAATTTTATTAATATATTTTTTGTTGTAGTTTGTGTGACAGTCATACTTTTGTTCCATTTTTAATCTGTTAGCAGATATTTGTTTGGCTGGTCATGAGATACATGGAGATGGGTGGTCGACATCAATTACAAACATTTTGTTCCTTCTATGTCTTCTCAACTACAAACTTTGCATCAATTAATATTGAGAGGGAAAGAATACAACAATTGATTACAACTTCTTCAACCGGTACTGCAGCTTTGGGAAAATCGATTGCAGTTTGTCATTGGCGAGATACCACAAATAGAACTGATGAACTACAATGAACAGTACATGGTTTGGTATCGGAAGAAATCAAAGTTGTATATCGACCCACAAAATGCACAAATGACATATTTGGTATAATATGTAGAACTTGACAATAATATGTCCCCCTTTAAATTTTGAATTATTATTTATCAACAACTAACGCATAACATATATTTTAGCGTGACGTAACTAATTCCCTATTCTACATGGCATCACCAAATGAGTGGTCAGCACACATAATAGAAGACTTGCTTGATCTTGCAAGAAGGATATAGTTCTTTGTTGTGAGGTTGAGCATGTTACACAGTCGACTACTAGTGCACCACTTGCTGGGGACAAACACCTAGTCGAGGACCCACAAATTCTTCCTAGTTGTGTGGAGACACAAGGTTTGACACGTAATTGCCCGACCGTGGATCCCAAGCCTATGTTCTTCCTCCCATGCCACAGAGGGGAGCTGGGATATTACACATCTAGTCAGTTCACACTGTTATCTTCCCCGATTGAGTTCACCCACTAAGGCGCATGGTGGTACTGCCTCGTCTTTGCATTTTCTACAATAGAATTGAGCATTTGATAATCTATTTAGTATGTCTTCTAAATAAGGAGAGGACTTCGATCTCAACACCTCAAGCACACTCATACGTCCGCTGTGGAATAGTCCTGATGATATCTCACATATGGACAATTTATTTGGTGTTGATTCCGGCCAAAATTTAATGTAGATGCTACCAATAGACATCAAAAGCCGAAAAAAAACCCGAGAAAAATGCATAAAGATAGGATAAACCACGTGATAACGATGATAGATATCACCCTCATTAATAATTAAAATAGCTTAATTACAAATTCAACTTTCTAAATCTCTAAACGGCTAACAAAAGGGGCTCTAAAGTCTAAAATCTAATACCAATGCTTTTTGAAAACAAATTAGTGGTTTCAACAAGTCCAACTAATCTATACAAAGGGTTATTTTAATCAATTCTCGTTAAAAGTTAGAGTGTTCGGTGTCACATGGCATGCAGAGATATATGATATATAGTTTAATTTACATGAAATATAGTTTGTATTTGCTAGTGCTTTGGTTTGATGACAACACCTTGAACGACAAGTCCCGACTTCCACATGTTACTTTCATGTTCATACAGAGTTATCTCCATCTCCCCAAAATCTTTCTCAGATGGCTCAAACTCACCAACTGGAATCTCAATCCACCTTTCCTTTGGCTTGTCCATTAATTTTTCCTGGTGTTCCTGTTTCTTTCCTCCAGGAAGAATAAGTCTAAAATTTATTGGAATTCCCCACCCTCTACCCGAATCTCTCAACATTATAATAAATGACACTCGATATAGTATTCCTGGTGAAAGCTTTCTAATTTCAAATTTCCCTCGCACGTCTAGCCAGCAAACATCTAACAGATTCGCCAACTCTATCGTCGTGCCACTGCAACATGATAAATATTTTGGACTTTGCTTAACAACACATATATAATAAGTTTTTACCATGACAATTAAACACTAATAATGTTTACGTTAACCCAAATTGTTTACGTTAACAAATTAGATTTCATTAGACAAAGACTTTAATAATTAAAGTAAAGAAAACAATTAGCATTTTTTTCTTCTACTACACAGATTTTTTTAATTTTTTTGATACTTAATTGAACTTTTAACATCATATGCATATTCATGTTGTGTATACCTTTCTTCTTTGTGCTGTACCCATTCCCAATAGCGTTCATCTTCTCCCCAGGTGACAAAGAATGATCTTGCATACAGCATGAAACAGTTGACGTGGGACTTCTTCTCCATCCAATATTTCTGTGTACAAAATAATGATACTCACTAATATGATTAATCAATTAAACCAATATTTCTGCATAAGAGAGTTAATGGTTAATATAAATCAATATACTAAACTGGTCAGCGGATAAAAAAATTGGTTGATAAATTAAAAACAAAAATATTTATAATATAAATGAGTAAATTAATTACTATTTTAGTATAGGAAAAGGAAGAAGTCAAATAATTTGGTTCTAATAAAGAAAATAATAAAATAATTTTTAAAAATATAATATACCTATTACTTTAATCCTGAATAAATATTTATCATCAATTTAATTCATAAAATATATTATTTGTTGTTATTTTAATATTTAATTTATAGTTAAAATAACTATAAATATCTTTTAAAGATTAAAATATAAAAACGAGACTATTTTACTACTTTTATATCTGGCACTAGATTGTTAAACCTATTTATTAAATGGGACTAAAATATTACTTTACTCTAATATAAATTAGAGGAAAAAGAAAATATTGAGATAGAAAATTGGAAAGAGAATGAGACTAATTGAGCTTGCCTTTGAATTATTGTCGAAGAACACCCCAGAATATAGCTGATCGAACAGATCTTCCGGCATGGCAGAAGGTTTATGGAGTGGTGAGTCTGCATCCTTGAGTGTATATTGATAGCTGTGTTGTTTGTGTTCAACAGCTGTTACAATATAACCTTTATTATTCACTGCCTTTGTGCTATTCTTTGAGGGTTTTGTGTTACCTTCAGGAGACAACGACCTTGATTCCCTTCTGGCGGATTCATGTGGCTCTGGCTGAAGCTGTGGTTCTGAGTAATGTGGCTGAAGCTGCGGTTGTGACTGAGAACACCCCATTTATGTTTCTCTATTATACGTCCATTCCTGATGCTCTAATTAATTAAATAATGGTTAGAGCTGATTCTATCAAGTTCTGAACCGTTGTTATTGCGTTTTCTTTTTTTATTCTGAAGGATACGATGCTTTATGATGATGACGAGATAAAAGATGTCGGCAACATAAAGAAAAATTTTGTTTTTCATATTTTAACAAAGTCATATTATTTTTTTATAACTTCACGACAATGTTAAATTTTGGCTATTGATTTCTATTTTCAAAAAACTGATTTATATCTTAAAATTGGGGATAATTGTAGAAATTTGGATTAGACTTAACTCAATCTCATGAAACCGGCTTATGGGGGTGAGGTTTACATCTCATTTATATACATGTAACAGGTCTCAAGATGTAGGACTTCACACCCCTCTAATATTGGACTTTCAACACACCCCTTCCATGCTGAAGACGAGACTTCTCGAGCGTAGAAATTTATTCAAATGAGTGTTTCAATACGACCCGATATTCAATGGGTAGTCCAATATTGGCCTTACAACGGATGACTCAACATCTTCATCGACATCTAGGGATAGACTCTGATACCATGTAAAAATTGTGAGTTAGGCCTAACTCAACCCCACAAAACTGACTTGTGAAATGAGGTTTGTCTCACTTTTATATATATATATATATATACAACAGGTCTCATCACTAGGTGATATGAGACTTCATAACTCTCCAATGTTGGACTTTCAAACAATAACATGACCTTGTATATTGAAAAAAAAAATTGCATAGTATACTCTTTTAAGGATATCTGTATGGGGAGTATGCAATGCCATGAATATTTATGCAGTCTCAATTGGGGATGTTAGTGTTGGTGAACTGTGAATCTGGGAAAGATTTACATGCTCATCGTCACACGTTGTAATGCACCTTAATAAGGATACACCATTTGACCATGTGTATTGAAAAAAAATCAATTTAATTATGATTTTAATGAATATTATTATTAATCAAATGAAAATTGATATTTTTTAATGTGTAGGTGGTTTCTTATGCAAAATAGAAATTGCTTTGATGATGGTGCTGAGGTCGTATGACGTAAATTGGATTTATTAAAAACTAATGAAATATAACTTTATTTTATCTATCCATCTATTTTTTACTTTAATTGTATTATAATTATTTTTAGTAACTTTATTAACATTTTTTTTTTCAGTTTTGTGATAGCCATACTCTAGTGCGATTTTAAACCTATTACTAGATATTTGTTTGTTTGGTCATGATATATATAGAGAGGGGTGGTCGGCATCAACTACAAACAATTTGTTCCTTCTATATCTTCTCAACCACAAATTTTGCATCAACTAACATTGAAAGGGAAAGAATACAACAATTGGTTACAACTTCTTCAGCCGGTATTGCACCTATGGGAAAATCTATTGCAACTTATCATTGGCAAGATATCACAAACAGAACTGATGAGCTATAATGATAAGTACATGGTTTGGTATCGGAAGAAATTGAAGTTGTATATTGACTCAAAAAATGCACAAATGACATGTTTGATATAATATGTAGAACTTGACAATAATATATTCCCCTTTAAATTTTGAATTATTATTTATCAACAGCTAACACACAACATATATTTTAGCGTGACATAACTAATTCTTTATTCTATATGGCATCACCAAATGAGTGGTCAACACACATAATAGATGACTTGCTTGATCTTGCAATAAGGATGACAGTTCTTTATTGTGAGGTTGAGCGTGTGTAAAATTAAAGACACAAGAAGGGGGTTGAATTGTGTTAATTTTAAAAAAATTCTTTTATAGACGATGTTTTTTGCGTCTGTTATTTAAAACTTTGGACAGACGCAAAATGATTTTTCTCTTAGAAGATTGATGTTAATAAAAACTTTAGTTCAAGTTATTATCCCCAGTTAGTCAACATATAATTAAATAAGACAGTAATATTTTTATACTGGTTCATCTATATAGACCACGTCCAGTTACTTAGCAACTTGCTAAGTTTTCACTAAAAGTATTATTTGAACCCAACCACTCCTGGCTAAAATACAGATATTCTTTAGATACAACCTTCTTAGGCTAAACTGATATTCTTTGGACCCAACATCCGCAGGCTAACCTAGGTATTTTTTTGACACGGCCTCCTCAGGCTAAATCAGGTATTCTTTCAACACTTAGCCTCCTCAGACTAAAAAGGTATTCTTTGGACCTTAGCCTCCTCAGGCTAAAACTCATGATATTCTTAAACACTTAGCCTCGTCAGACTACAAACACCACACCACAACAGTGGCTTACAAAAGATTTCAAAGAAAAGAATCTGCGTAGAGGGATATTACAATGAGTACAAATTTTAGTTCAGGGTGAGTGAACTTTGTTTTGATCGAAGCTTTGAGAGCGAATAATGTTGATAGTTTTGAGTGTGTTCGTCAACTTCAACTCATTGCAGTGAAGTTCTTTTATAGGAAACTTCTTGAAGTATTTGTTAGACTGAAGATTTGAACGTTTTTACTTTGTCTTAGGTACTCCAACATCTGGCAAAGTGAGCAATCAGACCATTTGTTGATTTCACAGCAGAAGTCAACGCGAGATCAGGCTTTGACTGATTTGCTCAGAGATATCACTGAAAAGACCATTTACTTTTTGTGTTGCAGAAGTTAAGACCATATCTCTTTTCACCTTTAGAAGCTTTTGAGTAACAGTTTGATTTGATATGAAACACTTGTTACTTTTCATCTGAACTTCATTAAATTTCATAAACGAATGAATTTTAAGACTAAGCTTATAACTCAATCATTCGTCTGTCTTTTTTGTTTTCAACTTCAGTCTTCATATTTTTAATCTTGAACTTATGACTTGAAGTTAAGATTACCACTGCGTCTTAATCTTTGAAGGTGCTTATGTAGTTGCTTTGAAGCTTGATAACTTTGAGCACTTCGTCTTGAAACTCTTGTGTGTCTATCCTTGCTGATGTTTTTTTCGTCTATGCTCAACAATGATTTATCTGCGTCTAATACCTTATCTGTCTGTTATGTAATTATCAAAATTAAGATGTTAAGTTATTTTGACTTAACAGCGTGTCACAAAGTTGACCACCAGTGTACCACTTGTTGGGAACAAATACCCGGTCGAGGACCCACAAATTTTCCTAGCAGTGTGAAGACACGAGATTTAACACATAATCGCCCGACCGTGGATCCTGAGCGTATGTTCTTCCTCCCATGCCACATAGGGGAGCTGGGATATTATACACCCATTTAGTTCACACTATTATCTTCCTCGTCTTTTATGTTTTTCTTTTTGTTTTCTTTTATTAATAAATTATTTTTCAATTTTTTTAAAACTTAATAGACCTTTTATTTATTTATTTATTATTATTATTTAAGGCTAATCGGATAATTACACACCTCCATGTAACTTTATTCGATTAAGAGATAAGATAGTAAAGATGGGAATGAGATACTTTGTCCGATTTCACCACCATATAACTTTATTCGATTATGAGATAAGATAGTAAAGATGGGAATGAGATACTCACCACTATATAACTTTATTCGATTAAGAGATAAGATAGTAAAGATGGGAATGCAGAGATATATAGTTTAATTTATATGAAATATAGTTTGTATTTGCTAGTGCTTTGGTTTGATGGCAACACCTTGAATGACAAGTCCCGTCTTCCACATGCCACCTTCATATTCATACATAGATATCTCCATCTCCCCAACATCTTTCTCAGATGGCACAAACTCACCAACTGGAATCTCAATCCACCTTTCCTTTGACTTGTCCATTAAATTTTCCTTGCGTTCCTGTTTCTTTCCTCCAGGAAGAACAAGTCTAACATTTATTGGAATTTCCCACCCTTGAGCCGAATCTTTCAACATTATAATAAATGACACTTGATATAGCATTCCATGTGAAAGCTTTTTAACGTCAAATTTCCCATGCACTTCTAGCCAGCAAACCGTTTTCAGATTGGCCAACTCTATCGTCGTGCCACTGCAACATGATAAATATATTGGACTTTGCTTAACAACACATATATAATAAGTTTTACAAAGACACATATATAAATATATTGAACTTTTAACATCACATGCATATATTCATGTTGTGTACCTTTCTTCTTTTTGCTGTACCCATTTCCAATAGAGTGGATTTTCTGCCCAGGTGATTGAGAGTGCTCTTGCATACAGCATGAAACAGTTGCCGTGGGACTTCTTCTCCATCCAATATTTCTGTGTACAAAAAAATGATACTGACTAAAAAGATTAATGAATTGAACCAATATTTCTGCATAAGAGAGTTAACGGTTAATATAAATCAATATACTAAATTGGTTAGCGGATAAAAAAAATGGATGATAAATTAAAAACAAAAAATATTTATGAAATAAATGATTAAATTACTGTGTTGGTCTCGGAAGGTAAAATCAAATAATTTAGTTCTAATAAAGAAAATAATAAAATAGTTTGTAAAAGTATAATATAACTGCTATTTTAGTTTTTAAAGATATTTATTATCTATTGAATCTTAAATTATATTATTTATTATTATTTTAATATCTAATTCATGATATTAATATAAAATTAAATGATAATAAATAATATAATTTAAAAATTAAAAGTTATAAACATGACTAAAATATAATATTTTATACTTACGGAGATTATCATACTACTGTTATCTATCATAGTATTGAGACTAGATTGTTCTACCTATTTACTTTCTTGGACAAAAATATTACTTTACTTTAATATAAATCACAGGAAAAAAGAATATTGAGTTAGAAACTTGGAAAGAGAATGACACTAATTGAGCTTGCCTTTGTTTTGTTGTCGAAGAACAACCCAGCATATAGCTGATCGTACTGATCTTCCGGCATGGCAGCAGGTTTATGGAGTGGTGAGTCTGCACCCTGGAGTATATTTTGATAGCTGTGTGGAACAGGGAGTCGTTGTTTGGGTTTAACAGCTGTTACATTATTATTATTATTATTACCCACTGCCTTTGTGCTATTCTTTGAGGGTTTTGTGTTACCTTCAGGAGACAACAACCCTGATTCCCTTCTGGCGGATTCATGTGCCTGTGGCTGAAGCTGTGGTTGTGAGTACTGTGACTGAAGTACTGGTCGTGAGTAATGTGGCTGAAGCTGAGGTTGTGATTGTTGTTCTTCCAGTGATTGAACTGGTCGTGAGTAATGTGGCTGAAGCTGCGATTGTGATTGTTGTTCTTCCTGTGATTGAGAAGCCCCCATTTTCGTTTCTCTCCTATACGTCTATTCTTGATGCTCTAATTAAATAAATAATGGTTAGAGCTGATTCTATCAAGTTCTGAACCGTTGTTATTGCGTTTTCTTTTTTTTTATTCTGAGGGATAAGATGCTTTATGATGATGACGAGATAAAAGATGGCGGCAACATAAAGACAAATTTTGTATTTCATATTTTAACAAAGTCATATTAATTTTTTATAACTTCACGAGAATGTGTTAGATTTTGGCTATTGATTTCTATTTTCAAAATCTGTTTTTATATTTTAAAATTAGGGATAACATCTTATATATATTGACACTAATTTGGACTAGGATTTCTGAGGAATTTTTAATTAAAAAAATTTGTGAGGATTTTAAAATATTTTGAAGGTTTTCATAACTTTTAAAATATTGTAGTTTTAGTTGGTTTATCAATTGACAGGATAAGATATGAGATGCCAATGATTCAACTTACGCAAAAAGATTTAACTGAGTAGGTAGAGGTCTAATTTGGTGTAAAGTCAACACGACAAGATTGAAAGGAATCTTATGTGAAACTAAATGGATTGGTGGAACATTTTGTCGATGTCAAACATTTTCTTGGTGATGCCAAGACACTATGATGTTACACACAGGCTTGGATTTTACATTTTATTGATGGTGTAATATTTATTAATATGAATAACTTATGAGTATCTTTGAGATATATGCAATTTTTAGGGGATTTGAATGAAACAAAAAATCATGTATGAGGTACCGCTTTTTTAGGGTATCTCTACTTGGAGTTATGTAATACAACGAATATTGATGTAGTGTCGATTAGGAGATGTCATTGTTGGTGAAACTTTGGGTTTGGGAAAGATTTACATGCTTAATATCACATGTCATGACACCCCGTGCTGAGGATACATCACTTGGTCACATGTATTAAAAAGAGTTATAAAATTTTGTTATTACTCTAGCGAATATTATTATTAATAATGAAAATTAATATTTTTCTTAGGTGGCTTCCTATGTAAAATAGAATTTGTTTTGACGATGGTGTTGAGGTTGTACAACATAAATTGGATTTACTAAAAACAAATGAGGTATAACTTTATTTGATTTATCCATCTATTTTGTGTTTCAACGATATTATAATTAGTTTTACTAACTTTATTAACATTTTTTTTTGCAACCTGTGTGACAGCCATACCCTGGTGTAATTTTTAACTTGTTACTAGGTATTTGTTTGGCTAGGCATGAGATATGGAGAGGGTGGTGCCACTCATTTGATTTTAGATAGCTGAGTGAACCAACCTAATAGGGTTATTTGACAATTCGGGTTGTAGCAATTTGTTCTTTCTATGCCTTCTCAACACAAACTTTGCATCAACTAACATTGAGAGGGAAATAAGACAACAATTGGTCACAACTTCTTCATTCGGTACTGTAGCTTTGGGAAAATCGATTGCAATTTGTCTTCATTGACGAGATACCACAGATACGACCGATGAGCTACAACGATGAGTACATGGTGTGGTATCAGAAGAAATCAAAGTTGTATATCAACCTAAAAATTGCACAAGTAGCATGTTTGGTATAATATGTAAAACTTGAAAATATTATGTTCCCCTTTCAATTATTAATTATTATTTATTAATAACTAACACATAACATTTTTTTAGGGTGACGTAAATGATTCCCTATTCTATATGGAATCACCAGATGAGTGGTCAACACACACAGTAGATAACTTGCTTGATCTTGCAAGAAGGATGATAGTTCTTTCTTGTGAGGTTGAGCATGTCACACGGACGACCACCGGTGCACCATTTGCTGACGACATATACTTGGTTGAGGATCCACATATTTTTCCTAACAGTATGGAGACGCTTGTTTGACACACAATCATCCAGTTGTGGATCCCAAGCCTATGTTCTTCCTCCTATGCTAGAGAGAGGAGTTGGGATGTATTATACACCTAGTCAGTTCACACAGTTGTCTTCCCTAATGCCTCCTATGTACAGTTATCCAACTGTTTGAGTCTACCCACTTAGGCGCATAGTGGTGCTACCTCATCTTCGCATTCTTTACAACAAAATTTGGCATTTGAGCATCTATTTGGTACGTCTTCTATGTAAGGAGAGGGCTTCAATCTCAACACCTCGAGCGCACCCATGGGTTTACCGTGGAATATTCCTAATGATATCTCACATATGGACAATTTACTTGGTGTTGATCTTCAGCCAGAATTTAATGTAGATGCTACAAGTAGACAACAAAGGCCGAAAGAAATCTTGAGTGAAATGCACAAAGATAGGATAGACCATGTGGTAGCAATGATAGACATCACCCTTATTGATTTTGTTTTGTATTATCTTTAATATGTTATTTATTTATCATTGTAGTAGATGATTTGTTACCCAAATATTTGTAAACATTGAATCATTTCCAATCAATTGATCTTGTTTTAAATTAAATTGAGTTTAAATAACATGAACTTAAATATCAACTAATAAAAATAAATATTAGCAAGTAAAAATAAATGAATTAAAAAAATTATTAATTGGTATTATGTTTGAGAGTTAAAAGGACAAAGTCGTTTATTATAACTCTCTAGACCACATCTACCACATTTTTGCCTCCTTTGAGACGGTTCAATCCAATCCATCTCATTTCGAATTCTCGTAGATTTTGGTTGTCCTTTACCTCGAATGGTCGTCGGATCAGGAATTAACTTCCAATCATGTTCAACAAGTGTGAATGAATCTTCGTTCCTAAAGGCCACCACTCAGTCAAATATGTCTTCTAAATATATTCATTTTTTAAGACATTGTCAATGTAATAAAAGAATTTGATACGAATATGTCCACACAAAAGAATAATATGTGATCATGAATAGTGGAAAGCAGTGAGAGTCACACTGATAATATTTATCGTTCAGAGTTACTATAGATTTATATCTGCCTCGTTGTGTCAATGAATTGAATGACTCTTCAACCTCAAATCTTGTTTGATGAATGTCATAAACACGCACAATATAGGAACATGCTTCTTCTTGATTTCCTTGAATAACTTACATTATTTTTTAACAATAAATATGATCATCTTTTAGCTCTTCATGCGTCTAACGACCTCATTCCACAAAATACTCACAACAACGACTATACGTTAACTTTACTAAAGTTGTTATTGAAAGATTTTTATAGCCTTTTAGAACTTTATTTATACATTCAAATAGATTCGTGGTCATGTGTCCATATCAATGTCCTTCTCAAAATTTCTGTCAAAAATGTGTTTGCACGGAATATAACCTACAAAACTTAAAATGAAAAATGCATTAGATATTTACAACAAACATAATAATCATCACGGGGGAACGAGTTTATAATAATGAAATACTTACCTAACTTTACCGACATTTGTTTTTGTTTAGGGTTCTTAAACCTGTGATTGAAATTGGAAGCAATGAGTCTGATGCAGTATACATGATAAGTATGAGGTTGGCTTCATCCAATTATTTCATTATCAATCGCTGGCTTTATGTTCCGATGTCGATAAAAGATTAAACAAATCTTCAATTTATTTGTCACATGTAGACATAAATGAGAAAGAAATCATGACCAAGCTTATAAAGTTTCACCTTCAACAACAACAATTCTCATATTGTGTTGTTGTTATTAACAATGATTCGTGATATCTCTCGTCAGGGGCGGAGCAAGACTTTAGGGTGGGAGGGACAATATTTTTTTTCATTTTAATTTTATTTTTTTTCATTTTTTTTTTCAAGTTAAGTAAAATTTATTATTAATACATGTATATAAATAAAAAAAATTGGGGGGAGGGGGGACACCGCCCCCTATTTGTTGTAAGTGGCTTCGTCGCTATCTCTCATACAAGTGTGTCTCATCTACCTGTATTATTGACTTACAAAAATTAAAAACATCAACACATTGCCAGAAAGTCAAAAAAACACATGATAAAATTGTCAGATTTACGAACTAAAGTGTTGTCAACAAAATAACCATCATGAAAAATTTGACAGTAAGAACCCAAAGAATGAATTTGCATGTATTTAAGTCACACAAGAAGTTCAGCGTACAATTCTTCACAACCACTATGCCACAGTCACTTCTCTTTGTTTAGCTAATTATGGCTTTCTGTATAATATTTTATAGTTAAACATACTTGTAATTCTCTCTTGAACCAATTCAATTTATATGCCACCGGGTACCGTGCAACAACATTTTTCTCTTCAAGTTTGTTAGCAAATTCCAAAGCAACATTTAATTCTTATCCAATCAACCAGTTCGAATCAACACTTACACACCATAAGGTTGTGTTTGGATGAGGAATTTTAAAATTTTCAAGAAATTTAAATACCTAGCATTTCAGTTGTCTTGATTTAAATTACTTTCATTTTGTATCTATCTTGTTTGGATGAATCAATTCAATTTCTCGTATTTTAATTTCCTTATTTGGATAAAACAATTAAATTTTCAAGAAATTCAAATTTTTATTTTTAAATATTTATTTAAAAATTAAATTTTTAATATTGAATAAAAATAAATATTAATCATTTTTAAATACTTAAATATTTAAAATAATTTTAATGTTACATGATGAATTTTAATGCTTCAAAATATTTAATAATTAATTTTTAATATTGAATAATTAAAAACATAATAAATAATTAAATGTAACTTAATTAAAAAATTTGAATTGCGTAATCTCGCAATAATTTTAAAAATTATTAGAAATAGATAATTACGTAACTTGATAATCGAGAAATCATTTTAAATTATTAGAAAACGTGTGAGCTGGTGAAGAGTTGAGAGAGAGAATCGTGAAAATGACTCAAAAGAAATTGAAATACCTCACTTTTACATAGAATTTGAAATTCCTCAAATTTACTCATTTGAAATTCTTTTTCAAAATGACATCATTTTAAATTCTTCAAAATGATTTATCCAAACAAATTAATTGAATTGACAGCAATTCAATTTCACAAAAAAAAAATGGATTGCTCTGAAAAAATCCTTTATCCAAACACACTCTAAGTCTTCTTGACTAGGGAAATCCTAGTTAATGTTTGCATAATGTAGCGTTGATTGCTAAAAGGATTGTTGGGTTCCTCTTACATTAAAATCAAATAAATAAGCAATATTTTCATTATATTAAATTTATTCATGTTAACCTCCTTGTGTTTCAGTAATGACATGATGTTGCACGTCAAGGCTTAAACTGTGGTGATTTTCATTTCTTTCATCATCATTCGATTCAGGTAAATTGTCGTCAAAATTTTCTTCAACAATGATGAATCAATACATGAATCAGTAACAACATTATCTTCATCATTGTCTCTAAAGTTTAACCTTGTACATTCTTATGTGAACACACTGGCTACAATATCTACTTCTACACATGATTTTATAGGACTCATCTCTTATTATTGAAAATTAGTAATCATAATATCAACATTTTATCCTCAATTATTTTTAATTCGACATATTTATTTTCTATAAAATATCTTATTATAATTGAACCAATTACTTCATTAGAATTTACTAAATTTATTGTGTATTCTTTTTTTTCAATGAATTAAAATTCATTCCACATTTAATTTGTAAAGCTCTTCTGGATCTTTCAAACGTTACTCTTTCATTGGTCTCCAATATCCTACTATTAATGTAGATAACGATAATAACTTTAGAAGTCATATATATCTCTACAGATTATCAAAAAAGAATATTTTAACATTTAAAAATTAATAAGTGATTTTAAAATTTTATTAAATATATAAAATAAAATTAGCACATAAAAATATTAACTTCACCTTATTATTATCAAATATTGATTTTTTAACTATTCCTGTGCAAATAAAGAATCATTAAAACAAAAAAATGAACAACACAAAAAAAAAAACTTACTTCTCTATGCAGAGGGAATAGGTGGGAATATATACAGTAGTTAGGAGACGTATGGGTCTCGACCGCTTAATGGATTTCAATGCATCCCAAGGGAATGGGTGGGAATATATATAGTACTTAAGAGATGGATGGGTTGGACCGCTTAATGGTCTTCAATGCATCCCGAGAGAATGGGTGAGAATATATATAGTACTTAGGAGACGGATGGGTCTGGACCGCTTATTGAACTTGAATGCATCCCATGGGAATGAACGAAAATATATATAATACTTAGAAGACATATAGGTATGGGTATGGATCGCTTAATAGACTTCAATGCATTACACCACCAACTACTTACACGTGCAATTAAATAAATCAAAGTTGTAAGTGTTAAATATTTAGACGCCTAAATTTAATGAAAGTCGTATTAACTCAAGATGTGACTTATTACATAACAATAAAGGCGCCCTATCCTATGGCACTACCGTCCATGTAAGATTTTGTAGTATACTAAAAACACTTACATCTTAAGCCCAAAGACACTTACATGTTAGGCCCAATCCTTTCTCTACATATAATAAAAGTGCTTGGAATTGGACGTCTTCTACTAAATATACCCATCTCTAAATAGTTTTCCACCAAACTCTTAATGGTAAAAAGTTTACCATTAAAACCCACAATTACCCCATTTAAAGAGGTACCTTGCCATTGAGTTTAAAGAGATATGCCGGCATTGTAGTTTAGAAACTTAAAATTTAAAGAGGTACGATAGCAATTCCTTTGACGCCGGCATGTAGTTTAAACCTTGCCATTAAAAATGGGGGCAGACTCCAAACCTGGACCCCTTGATGACGCCGGCATCTATAGATGTCAAGTGTAAAATGAATTTAAAATGATTCAAGGATGAATTTGATTCGAATCTTTAGTAGAATGATGCAGTCATAGGTTTGACTCACAGGCCAATTGGTTCGCCACACCCGCGGATCCATTTCCACCAAGCTTCCTAGTTGCTTGTCATCTGTCACAAACAACTCAATTAATTTTCCCCACAATTTCCTCGATAAATACAACAAACCCAGCAAGACCAAAAAAAATATTAAATAATCTAAGATTATATCATTTATATTATAATCAGTTAATCTTTATATAATATATTTTAAAAAAATAAATTAATTAATAATAATATTTCAACATCATCTAATAATTCCTCTGACTCAGGAGTACACCAATACAGACCCGAAATTTCCTAGCTATAGGACAAAGATTTTGGCCTTTATATTATCAATTAGGTGCCTCTCATATCCTATAGCCACACGCTAACACATAAATGTTGAGAGCAACCAAAGTCTCATCAGCCAAGAGACCATGTGGACAAAAGTCCCATAGCCATAGGCCAAATAACTACAAGTTGAACTAAACATCTTGAAGCATATCATTGATACTTGAAGGGAATTGAAGCCAACATGGCGAGGTTGAAGGTATTATCAGCCCTTGACACGGCAAGGACACAATACTACCACTTCAAAGCCATCATCATTGCGGGTATGGGCCTCTTCACCGATGCCTATGACCTTTTCTCAATCACTCTCATCATCAAGATGATCGGAAGGATATATTACCACGACCGCGAAGGTGACAAAAAGTTTGAGACCCCACAGGTGGTTGTATCCGCCTTGGTCGCCGTCGCCCTTTTAGGTACTGTTGTCGGCCAACTTGTATTTGGCCGACTGGGTGACCTGAAAGGGCGACGGCACGTGTACGGATCCGCCTTGTTGTTGATGGTGTTTAGCTCTTTGGCTTCCGGCTTCTCCATTTGCATAAGAAGAACCTGCGTTCTCCTCTCCCTCGGCTTCTTCAGGTTTGCCTTGCATTCTTACCAGCAACTCGAAATATATTAACCAAATCAAACTTAGGATAAATTTGACATATATGTGTAGAGTTGGTTTAATTGTTATATTAGTGTTTTTCTCTAATTAACAAGAGTTAAGTTTCATTTCCTTAACCCTTGTTGACTTTTCATATAAATCTTTAATTAAGCTCATTCATGGATTATCAAAATGAAATTATGTTATGAGAGGTGGACAATACTAAATAAATTTTATCCTCAAACATATTGATTAATAGCTTAGGTTATATATATTAAATCATAAAAATATATATTTCATATGATTCTGTGGCTTAAGTGTGGGGTTAATCTTTTTATTTGACAACAGATTTTTTTTGGGGCTGGGAATTGGTGGAGACTACCCTCTATCATCTACCATAATGTCGGAGTTTGCGAACAAAAAAACAAGAGGGTCGTTCATAGCGGCGGTGTTTTCAATGCAAGGGTTCGGCATATTGGCCAATTCGACCGTGACCATAGTGATCTGTTCCATATTCCGTGCAGCGTCTAAGCACTCCGAGGCTGACGTGGCATGGCGGTTGATACTCATGCTCGGTTCTGTTCCGGCTGCCATGACTTACTACTGGCGTATGATGATGCCCGAAACTGCCAGGTACCTGCTTCCATTGACCTTTCACTTTTCACATTCACATCTTTTCTCAATTTTATTTAAATTCATTTTTAATTTTTTATCTAAATTATTAATCTCCCTGGCCATGTTTGATAAGATAGAATAGGCAGAAAAGGGAAGAATGATTTTTATTTTTTAAATTTTCAAACTTGGCTAACCGTTCATAATTCCATCTGAGAAAAAAAAGATAGAAATAATTATGGTGGGTCATCGTGCAATATATAAAAGAGTTTTATTAGATAGTCAATCCCAACCGCGGTTCACTTGTTAGTCATATATCCCATACCTTATTTATATATCTCAATTGTATACTTTTTTTAATCATTTGTAATCAATCATACTATCTTATCACCAGTTATGCATTAATCTACCTCAATTATATATTTCTTTAAAAAATAGTTATATACATTTTCAAAGATAATCGTATTTAACAATCTTTCAAAAAATTATACAATAATTATTAAATAAGTATATAATTATGTTTGTAAAAGTATACAAAGAATATTTGGTAGACAACTGAAATATACACGTAATAATCAGATAAACTGGTTATAAAATATAATAAGAGAAAAAAAATATATATATATATATAAAATATGAAGAGAGATAAATAATTCTATAAGTGATTTAGGTAATTGACTGCATATTGCAGTTGACTGCGAAGCAAAGTTGATAAAAGTAAATATTACATAAGATTGGTAACTAAGTAATTTCCATGCAACGGATTATCAAAGGTAACATAATAACATTTATATCCTGAACCTCTTAAATAAAAGGTTTAAGATGGGTGATAATGAAAGAAATTGAAAATAAAAATGTATATGGAAGTGAAATAACTCGTTTTATTTTATGCCACTTAATTAGAAATTTAGAACTGATATGGTCAAAGGGAAAATAGAATGGAAAGGAACATGTTGCTTTGTTTTCCTATTCATCATGTCAGTGTCGTTGAAATTTTCTCATTTATCAAATTGAGTTGGTTACACTAAAAAGAATATGGACCAAGTACCGTACGAGCACCCACTTTAAAATTTGTCAAGCACATAACAGAAAAATGGTAGGGCTGTGTTCGTGACAAGAAAAATGGCAACGTTGATTAATTAGACTGGTTGAAGGAGCTCGCGTGATTCATGTTTGATATAAAAATTAAAAAAGATCGTCATGTTTGTTTTAGATTTATTATTTTAACCACCCTCAGCCATTATTTTTCTTATTTATAATAAAATATATAATATTTTCAACAATTGACTTAAGACAATAATACAGTTAAAAATATAACAAATAAAAAAAACAAGTAAATAGCAATAGCAATTTTCTAATAATATCACATGTACGGAAAAAAAAAAAAAGTAAGTGTTTTTTTTTTCAATGTCAAACATTTCACAACAATTTATTACTGAAATTGAATGTGTTTTAACGGTTCAAAAGGTCGGATTGGTCAATAAACGGCTTAAAGTATGTACTCAAAATTCAGTAATTAAATAAATATGATATTATAGGTTTAGTCTACTAGAAATTAAAATAATATTATTTTATGCATATTAAAGTCTAAATAAAGACATAAATAATAAAAATATATATTTTAAAAGATAAAAATTAATAATAATTGATTAAATAATTTAAATTAATATATAATTTTTATTAAATATGTATTTTTATACATTTTAATTTTTAAAAAAAATTAATAAATTTTAAAAAAAAAATATTTTTTATCAGTTCAAATCAATTTGACTAAGTTTATCCTAATTCACTAGTTTTTCATAAATAATGTATTGAAATTAAACTCAACCAAAATATAATGTTACTACATAAAGTAAGATATTTAATTAATGTTAAGTATGTTTGATAAAATGATAAGTAAAGAATGTGATGTGCAAAATCAGGTATACAGCATTAGTGG
This sequence comes from Hylodesmum podocarpum, assembly GCA_026586105.1. Lineage (NCBI taxonomy): Eukaryota > Viridiplantae > Streptophyta > Magnoliopsida > Fabales > Fabaceae > Hylodesmum > Hylodesmum podocarpum. The sequence continues at coordinate 1,744,894 of JALJEV010000730.1, read as the reverse complement.
AGCAAAATGTGATGCAAGCAGCAAAGGACATGGAGAAAGTCCTTGAGATAACATTGAGCCAGATTGCTGAAGATTATCCATTGTCACCAAGGCCACATCCATACGCTCTTTTTTCAAGGGAATTTTTCCGTCGCCATGGTCGTGACCTTTTTGCATGTTCTACCACATGGTTCCTTGTGGACATTGTGTTCTACAGCCAAGTTTTGTTCCAAAGTGAAATATACAAACGTCTCCTACACAAAAAGGAGGAAGTGGATGTGTATCAAGAAGCTATCCACATTGCATGGATCCAAGCAGTTATTGCGATTTGTTCCACAATCCCTGGTTACTTCTTTTCTGTGTACTTCATTGAAAAATGGGGTAGGGTCAAAATCCAAATGATGGGTTTTTTCTTCATGGCATTGACCTTTTTCGCTATTGGGTTTACCTATTACTCATATTGGGAGAAGAAGGAACATAAACATAATAATTGGTTCATGGTCCTTTATGGGCTTGCTTTTTTCTTCGCAAATTTTGGACCCAACACTACTACTTTTATTGTGCCGGCTGAGCTTTTCCCAGCAAGGTTTAGGTCAACGTGTCATGGCATTTCTGGGGCAGCTGGAAAAGTTGGGGCAATTATTGGGTCTGTTGGGTTTCTTTGGGCTTCACATAGAAAGCATGAGGATGGCAACTCCAGGGGAATTGGGATGAAAAATTCCCTTATCATACTTGGAGGGGTGTGCTTAGTGGGAATGTTGGTCACCTACTTTTTCACCAGGGAAACCATGGGAAGGTCTTTGGAAGAGAATGAAGTTGAAAGTGAGATCCACCAAGGTGAAGAGCATGACAATCTTTGATATAAGGATTATGCATGCATGGTAATTTCTGTTCATATATAAGTTTAGATGTTATAACTTTTAAAAATATATCTAAAAGTTATTAGTGGAAAATTATCATGTTCTAGGGATTACCTTGTATAGACTATTGATTTATTCAACCTTAGGATATCTTCGGTATAAAAACAAAATGAAGGGGCAAAAAAAATCAATGGTGGCTATGGTATAAAAATTTGTGTATGTATAAAATGTATAAAAGTTTTCACAATTAGGCATGAACCTCTGTTGGTGTTTAAATCTATTTCATATTTTCTACATGAATTTAGGTGATGAGTTAATCTTCCTCCTTGGTAAAACTCCTTATTGTACTTACCAGTTTTGTAAAATAAATTATTTTGTCAGCATGTTATAATTTTATTATATTCTCTAGCTATTTTATACAACTACAAGTGTCATTTTCACAATCTGCATTTCTCATTCAGACTAATTAAACTCCATCTTTTCTTTTTCACTTTATCTTAACACCTACGAAAACGAAATATTATCATGTTGCATGGCTATTAGAGCAACTTTAGATTCATCATTTAATGTTTGAGTTCTATAATGCCAAGTCAGAGTTACAAACTTTTTTTTCTAAAATTTAATTTGGAGTTTTTAAATTATTTCTTAGGTCTCACAGTGGACACATTATTTTAGTTTTATTTTAATATAAATTTAAATAATTATTTTTAGATGATAACTATAAAACAATATATATGAAATGGTAAAAAAAAAGAGAAATTGTAATAAATTTGTCAATTTCATTTATTTGAATCATTTCGTAACAAAGATTTAAAATTAAAATTGGGATTGGAGAATTAAGATTGAAAAATTAACAATGAGAATGAAAATAATAGGTAAAATGTATTCACCAATGGCTAGTATACAATACTGTATACTAGTCAATAGTAAATTTATTTAATACATCACCAACCATAAATTTCAAAACCATGCTAGCTCCAAATGGTATATTCATGTTATTATCATTTAATCAATTATATAGAAAACATTGCCATGCATCCTTATTGAGTGACAAGAAACGTCCCAAATGCATAGCTCTTATTTTTTATTCCAATTTTTTATATTTTCTATTCGTATTCCTGGTTGCCTCTTCAATTTCAATTTAATATTTTATTGTTTTACTGGACTGCTACTTTCAAATCATCGTCGCCCATTCATCCATGAACAAAATAAAAATAAAAAAAAAATAGTATAAAGTATTTTTTTCATTATTGTGAAAATTTTCTATTATAACAAAGAAATTAAGAAACCCACATCTCATGAATAAAGAATAAAGACAGATGAGTTTGATTAAATACAGAAATAAAGTTCAAAAGATAGGGAGAGAGGAAAAAATTTAATTGAAAAACTGCCATATTTCAGGAAGAAATGATCTAAGCAAATACCTAAGACATGTACTTGGTTATATATATAACCCAATATATAACAAAATAAATTATCCATGCTTCAAAGATTTTGACAAATGCATCAAATTAAGTACTTGATTTTTTAATATTTTAACAGAAAAGTATTTGTTTTCACAAATGCATCAGATTAAGGTACTTGAGTTTATACAACACGTATAAGACAATGTTACATATGAAAAAATCAACGCGCATCATAAGAGATTCAAAACACTTGCTGACAACTACGTAAGATTAACTAATAGTACGTATTTCTTTGATTATAAGTTGGCGTTGATTGACATTTCCTTCGTTCTCACGCCACGGACGAGCATTATTTTGTAATCTTTGTCTTAATGCTTTTTCCAAAGAACTTTCCTATATAATTTTGATGTTTTCTATTTTTATGTATAAATAAAGAATCTCTCTCAAAATTTTGTAAAATTATGTTAATATTTTTTATATATTTCACTAACATCTCCTTAATTTTACACATATTACATCAAAAATTGTGATAAAGATATTAAAAATAATGCTAAAAAATAATGAAGCTTGCAATTTTGCGTCTCAGCACTAAAGTTTGACTACCATGATTGATACCTATAATGAGAAATATAATTTTTGATCCATGTTGATTTTCCCCTTATAATGTCCATAAAGTGCAGGGGGAGTGGAGGTAGGTTTTTAGGACAATATATTTTTGAAGTAGTTAGATCAATGAGGATTAATTTTCAATTTTCATTGACTTTGCCGCTTAAAGATTCAACTACATCAATTACAGTTCTTAATATTTGAGTAGGTCAATGACAAACATGGCAAGAAAAATAGAATAAATTTATGGATCCTGAGAATGTATCTATATTTACTTTTCGACTTCGATCCCTTTTTATTCAAAAATAGATAAGGAATTGATCATCTTCTTGTTACATCTCATTCATCACTAGTAATTGGTCTTTACTAATAATTGGTTTTTTGGGATAGTAATTTTTCCACCAAGTATAGATTGCATAAGAAAGCCTTCTCAAAAATGATTGGATTAAGACACCTTCTTCTTGAGAACCACACTTTTACTAAATTTGGAATTACACTTTCCTCACCATGCGTGGCATTAAGTACCCTCTTATTTTGTTTAACAAATAGACTAGGAGAAGTTTTAATGTACAGAAGTGACACCAAAGATTAGCCAGAAAATCTTTGTTGAAGTGTAACGGTCTCTAAAAAGCCTTCACCGGTGAGGTCGGGCCTTCACCAGAAAAATCAGTAGATAAACTAATAGATGAGAGAAAGAAGCTGACCTAACTGGTGTGGGAGTAAAAAAGAGAAATGGACAAACACTTCTTACTAGAATAGAAGCTACTCTAAAACAAAAAAGGTCAAAATATCCTTATTAATAGTTTAAAAATTAGGATTTTTTCAGACATTTACAAGAGGGCATGCATGTAGCTTGAAATGCAAACAGATCAGGATCATGGCTGCATTCCAATTTCCATCATGCATCCGTGCCACTCCGCACTGCTCCACCGCTGTCGTGGCGGCGGCTATTAATTACTATGGACAAGATTTTAATGCATAGAAGTGACACCAAGGAGCCAATTTAAGACCTCGCACATCCGACCATAGGGACTAGTTTACACATCCCAAGTTGCCAAGCAAATAATTGGGGTTTGTTTTGCACTACGATGTTTGAAATAAATTCCAACCATTACACCATGACATTACAAATGTGATAACTGAGGAGGCGTACCCCTTTCTCAAAATCTCAACCTACTCTAATTTTTTAAATAATCTACTACTAGAAACAATCAATTATCTGGATCTGACAAGTTAGAGGGGCTATCAAGTTCGGCCATGCTAGCAGAAGCAAAAGACTCGGTTGAGTCCATAGAAGACAGTGATGAAACGGTTTCTGAGTCTGAGACAATCTCATCATGACAAATGATGTGATCTTCACCGATGTCAGAAGCCTCCGACCCTGATTCTCCAAGCAAGAGTTTGTTTATTGCTGACTTGGCAGTTTCAACAAACCACTCATCCTCAGGAAGTGCACTAATTGGCCATCACGAATGGTTGAAGTCAGAATCCAAGAACACAATACAGCTGAGGACAAGGATTAATGGTAAACACAGAAATGAAGAATACCTTTGTGGGTTTATGCCCCTAGCAGAGAAGGTCTGGATGGCACGAGCAGTGATAGCTGATGCTACTTGATGGATGTTTCGAGATGGATACCCCGCATAGCGTGCAATTTCAACAGTATAGTGCATATCAAGAATTAACTGTCACAAAAAGATGGCTATGAGTGAGAGGAGGGCAGTGAAGAAACCCCTTTCACCAAACTCAATTGGAAGAACATAATTCTCTTTTAACATCTTTTCTAATGGAATGCATGATAATAACATAATATAACCAAAATTTCTCATTAGAAGTGGGTTTTATTACATTATGATACTATAGCCATAACAGCAAAGGATGAAATGTTTGATATCTTTAATACTGGTTGATGACAAATTCTTGAGATGCAATCTGAGACTCCCATCAATACCATAGCACTCATTTATGTGACAAGCCAAAAAAAAAATGCTATTTCTGAGAACATGTGAATTCAACCACAGATTCTACAAATGGTGCATCAAGAGAATGCACTGGGTAAAGCTTACGAGTTAAGACCTGATTCTAAGCATCATTTCATCTTGGTTGTTCAATGTTCACAAATGCATAAAAAAAACATTTTGAAACTTGGCTTGCATTTGGAATTTTGGATGATAGAATTCAGACATAAATGTATTCATTAATTTATATAAACAAGTACCTGCTGCAAACCAAGTGGCTGTAAAGGAGCTGACTCATCCTCTAATACACTCCAGAACTCTTGCTCATCAGACAACCACATGACAACAGTCTCTGTTAACCTAGCAAGCAAAATTTTCTGTATTTTCTCTTTCCCAGGCAATACATCTCCAGCCACAGTTGATAATTGTTGCAGTTTTGCAAATAATGCCTGCAAATATAGCTGCACTTGTCAGTACTAAAGTAAACACCAGGATTCAATATATACATATAAATTATTAAATTAAAATATCAACATGAAGAAACAAACCACAGATGCACAGACACACACCTCAGTAAAATGGCAGAATAAAAGAAATTAGCAAGTCAATAACAGCCATAGTTTCATTCAGAAAATCAATTTCTAATGATCATTGAAAACATGCATTGAACAGCAAATATTACCAACAAGGAAAAATGGAAACACGGGAATTATCAAGGAAACAAATACTTAGAGCACAAAAAGACTACAGCAGCAAATGCAGAAAAATAAGAATAACAACCTGAAATGGAAGTGATGGCCGTGGGTTAGAATCCCAGTAAAGATCGTCTCTGTTATCACTGAAGTAAATATCAGCATTCAGCCGTGTTTTTCCCTCTCTTGAATAGATGAAAGCCAAAATATATTGCCGACAGAAGTGATCCTTAAGTTTGTCAAAAGAATGCTGAAGGTGTTTCCTCCACTCCTTCAATTCTGCACTAGCATTTGTATTGAAGGTCACATTCTCTGTTGGTCCACTATTTTGTTCCTTGGCCTTACTTTCACTTTGCAGCATCCACCTTGAAAACACAGCATTTGGTAACAGTTCATCCAATATTGTAAATGCTACTCCCAATACTGCAAGCTGTTCTGAGTCTGTCTCAGCTCTGAAAACCACTTCCTCTTTTAGTTCTGGAAGATTGTCGTCATCAGCTGGCAGGGCTCTGATAAGAGCATCCATGTATTTATCAAATAGTCGTAATATTCTATTTAGTACATTTCCTCCAAAATGCAAAATAGCCAATGGTGTTAGCTGTTCTAATATCTCCTGCAATTTGTACCAAAAGTAACTATTTATGTTATAGCAAGACAATCTAAATTCCTATCAAGTTCGTTCATCTGCACTCAAGTGAAGACAATCTCTTGGAACATACATAAAATATAAACAAAACAAGTGAAGATGCGGACAAGTATGGAACAAGAACATTATGACAATTGACACCAATTATCATTTTCAGGACGCCTTACTATCCACACCCATCATCACCGAACCTTTCAAATATCCAAAGCCACTTCTAATGTAATTTCTTTTGTTAGGACATAGGACTGTGGGTATTACCTACACTAATACAATGATCAATCATTTTAGTTTTAGAGAATGTTGGATATGGTGTGTTAGAAAAGAAGGGAGGCCCTTATTAGTTTATAAGAGGAGGGTTAAGAACTAACCAATATGAAGTTAGTTTGGATGGTTGTTTGTTACTAGATGCTAGCCAGCAAGTTAGTTACCATTCTATTAGTTAACTGAAACAGAGAACATCTGTATAAATGACCATCTTCCTGGTGAAGGTGGACATATTCATACTAATTGTAATAGATGTTTCAGAGAAGTGTCTCTGAAGTAGAAGAGATAGAGATCTCTTGATGTATTGTGAGAGTGGAATTCAATAATATTTGTCATTCTTGCATACCTTGGGTTCTTAGATTCTGTCTTTCAATCATTTTGTGATACAAAGTGTTAGTTCATGAACAAAGAACCTAACAAATTGGTCCGACCTGCCACGGATTGTCAAGAGGCTCATTTCACAGCAATTGAATCATCCATAGAGTCACTGAAAAAGATCACAGGCGAATTGCAAAAAACTAAGTCCATACATAGGAAGGTATTACCAAGATTCAAAAGAGCATGGAGGGATTCGACGAGGTCAAGATGATGCTGCAAGCATGGATGGAGAAACAGGGCATTACCAATCTGAACATGTCCCCTGCAGAATCTGAAGCAGAAATTATTCTTGAAGTTAAAAGAGAAGAGGAAAGGATGGAGGTACAACCCTCTGAAATCAAGATCAAGAAAAAGGTGGAGGGAATTAAAGAGATAAAGCGGATGCTACAGTTGTTGCTCAAGAAAAAAGGCATTGGTCTTCTAATGGAAAGAGAGGACAAACAACCCACTCAAACAAAATCATCTCTGCAATTGGGTATGGGAGAAACAGTCAACACAAGAAAACAACCAAAATAAAGCCCCAAAGGTTTTGCCAAGGAGAACATTGAACTATCATAGAGGAGCTGGATGTTGATGACCAAGATTCAGATAAAGTCGTTGAGACCGAGAAGATGTTCGGGATTATGGCAAAAATTAATGGAGGAGATGCAGAAATTGCCCACTGTTTTGGACATCCAGATTCAGATAAGGTATCAATAGGGGAGCTGCAAAATGATCTTGTTACCATGAAATGAAAATATCCACAATCAAGGCCCTGTCTTGGCGTCAACATAAGCAATAAGATGTAGAAAGACTCAAGAACAGTGATCAAGCATGGGTGTTAAAGGACCCTTCAACAACCAGAAAAATGTGGGTTTTAAGGAATTGGGTCAACGTATCACTGCCATCATTAAAATTGTTGTCTAAATTTGTATACAACAGTAGTTGGATTAAACCACGCCTTGGGTATTGCAAAATTTGGTCATATGAGCTACTCACCCATGAATGCTTTGGAACAAGATATGGTGGACAAATGGGTTTCAGAAAATCTGGTCAACTTGTCAATGCAGCTAGAGCAGTGGGATCAAAATTTTGAAACAACATTGATGGAGAATGAAATTATAGAGAAAATGGAAAAGAAAAGGAGGAAAATTTTTAAAGCAAAGGCTTTCTTATCAAAAAAATATTCTTATACTGCCTACATGGTTCCATTGCACAATAGTACGTAGGCAAAATAGCATAATTATTGTCCAGTTGAAAATAGCCGTATCATATGATGAAGTTACTTACTTCAACTATGTGCATAAATCGCATTCCACTCTCAACAAGCATGCCACTAGATGCAGATGCAGTTGCAATTTCAGAAAGTGAAGATGCAAACTGTGGTGACAAGGGGCAGCACTCAGCAGATTCTGCCATGTCAAGAACTTCTCTTCTAGCGCGTCTAAAGTTTGATTCTAAAACTTCTTCAATGGAAGGGTGGAGAAGCACCAACAATAATTTAGACATTTTCAATCCTTGTGACTCCAAGATTGAGCAGTAGTTCAGACTAGCCTGAATGCAGACACTAGCAGCACGTAAGGCAGAAACAGTCTCAGATGAGGGTGCATTCTCTTTCACCACTCGTACAAAATATTCAATTTCCCACTCTGCCCACTGCACAACTCTGTTGGTATAAACAGGATTGTCCCCAAAAATCAAAGCTGATTTCTTTGTTGCCAGTGATATTGCTGAAAACACAATCTTAGATAATGTAGAAGGAAATGTTTCAGGACAGAGAGAACTTGAGGGAAGCAAAGCCTCAATTCTCTTTTGCAGGTGAGACTGATAAAATTTCAGCATTTGTTGATGTGCTGGAGAACCTTTACCAAGTTTTATCAAACCATTTAAGGCTGTCTTTAGCTCAGGATAACTAACAGAAGGTTGTTCAGTAATTTCAATCAGCTGCTCTTCAAGTTTTGCCTTTCTTTCCAACAAATCAGACTTGTATGAGGAAACATCATCTGGAGAGTTGTTCCCAGAACCTTTTAACTCTGCAGAATTTTTTTCTTCAGCATCTAATGCTTCTAATGCTTCTTCAAATTTGTGCTCAGCCACAAGTACGTCAATCTTTTCCATGAATAATATTTTCTGGTCATTTCTCTCACTTGGTAAGGGCTCAACGTGTTCAGGTAGTTCAGGCTCATGCTGAATTTCAGCAAAATCATTGCTTGATTGCTTCCACTCTTCCAGTTCACGGCAGACACCAGTCATTAAATCCTGAACAAGAATACCTTGTGCTGAGATATGCTTCTGCAACTCAATCAATTCATGCTTTACTTCCACAGCCTCTTCAGATATCCTACAATATCAAGAACAAAAGACAATTTCTAAGCATATAATATCGCTGAGAGATTCAAGTTGCAAACTTGTTAGAAATATTAAAATAGGAACCATTCAATAGGCCTTCTACTGGCAGCTTAAGCTTTTCAGAATCACAGTTAAGAATTCAATACTTTTCACCCCTACTCCCCTGATTAAATTAAATTTCAGCACTAGGTGGAGACTAGAGAGCAAGTGCTCTGTGCACATTTAAAGTTGAAGCCCCGACATAACAATATCTGGGTGTGTCTGACATACTAAACTAAAACCAACTTACTGGGCAATCTTTTAACAGCTTGAGCTTTTTCTTGAAAGAACTAAACAAATAAAAATAATACCAACTTGTTCCTCATCTTCCACTGCAGCATCCATACAATAGAAACCTTTAACAAGCTATGCTTGCAACAGGAATGATGCCTCATATTTGTTCCCAAATAGGATCTTGATATCACCATAACTAGAGAAAATTACAGTGATAAGAAAAAGCAAATAAACCAGAATTCTATCCATAATTATTACTTTCCACTCAAGAAAATGAAACCATTTTAAGGCCAGATTGGTGTGTGGGAGTTGGGAATAGAGATGATCAATTCATGACATACAACTTCACTAAAAATCATCTGAGGTTTTTCTTATATTCCCATTTTATCCCATTAAGATTCCCACTTTTCTGGGACAGCTACTGAAGACGTAGATCTAATCAACAACTCTCTCATCATTCCTATTCATATTCCAATTTGAGAAGAAGAAAAATAATAGAAAATTTACAGATGAATTCTCAACAAGAAATTACCAAACAAGGAAATAAGATTGCTAGGCTCTGTTCTACTGCAGAATCAACAAGCAAATGCACACCATATGCTTCATTATTGATTCAAGAAAGGAAAAGGGCAAAAAAAAAAAAAAAGAAAGAATATTGGTTAGCACAGAAAGTTATACCGCACGGGTATGACTAATGGCCACAGTAACAAGTGCATACAGGTATCAGTTTGCAGACAGACCACCGCTGAGGCTTTAAAAGACAGTCCACAACCACAACCATAATTTGGCCAAAACTTCAATGTATTTGGGCTGCCCACAACCACAATTGTGATTGCATTCGCCGCATTTGTCAGCAATTTCCCACAATATCAAAAAACATAACATAACCACAAACGTGATCACAAAATAAATTTTAAAACCTTTATCAACACAATACAACGATACACGATTCAAATCTAAATTAAGAAGACATTGAACCCATACCCATAAGTATGTATGCTGGTACTTGAACTTGTATCAGTAAAATACAACAAAAAAAAAAGAGAAAAAAAAAAACACACAAATATACAAAAAGGTCTTGAATTTCCTAGCTGAATAACTTCAAACAGTTTCAATAGAACACAAATGCTAGCTTTGTAATGATATATATGTTACCTCAAGAAAGCCAAGAACTTTGAGTGCATATTCCCGCACAAATTCTCCACGGCATCCTTCAAATCTAGTAGCTCACAGCAAAGCTTTCTAATACCCTGAAAAGATAAACAAGTTCGTTTCAACACAATCCAAAGAAACACGCACAGAACATTCACGCAAGTACACAAATACAAGGTTTCATCAGAGTACCCATTGTTGATTGTGAAGTGAAGGAAGAAAGAGCGAACCTTTTCGGTGTGGGACTGATAGAGAGAGTCAACCTTGGATTGAGGAATGATGCTCTCGATGGAAGGGAAGTCATCTTCTTCTTCGCTACTCTCCATCTCTCTCACACACTCAGACACACTCAATTGACCCCTTTCTTACTCTGTTCACCTCACACAAGAAAGGTGCATTTGGAAATTGGACATGAAAAATGCAACTTTAGTTGGAAAATGTTTCTATTTTACTTTTATTTGAGAAATGCAAATTATATTCATTTTGGTAGATATCTTTTGAATGGTATTATGATTGAAATGTTTTATGTATTAAAGAATATTTTATTGTACTCTTATCATAGATTAAGGTAATCTCGCGAATTTGTCTCAGCTATTTTTTTTTTTACACGTGTTTCAATCAAAGTTGTACAATCATGTATTTTTATCTTGAGAATTATGCATTCTTTTCTGTTTTGTCTCCGAAGTTGCAATGTGACTTTTTTTTAAGAAGGAAAAATCACTAAATTTTGTAATTTGTGAAAAAAAAGAAAGGTACAAGATTGCATAATTTTGGAGATTATATATATATATATATATATATATATATATATATATATATTTGAGTGGAAATTTTGCAAGATTAAAGTAATTTGAGGATAATATATAAAATATATATATATATATATAAGAAAAATCTACAATTATTAAACTTTAAGGAAAAAAATTATAATTACACCTAAAATAAATTATGATATAGAAATTGCAGCCATAAAGTGGACAAGCATTTACCACATGTCGTTTTTTTTTTGGAATTTAAACTTAGAATCTTTTAAATTCAAGATTAATAATTTTTTCATTACACATATAATTTTTAGTATTTATATTTTTTTTATAAATTTATTATATTAAAATTTTGACTACAATAAAAATAAATCCAATCCAAAATCTTAGACGTTCTACCACTAAATTAAATAAATTTATAATACATATTATTTTAAAAAGTTAAAAAAATATTATAATTCAATATTAATTATATTATATTTTATATAATAATAATTATAATATGGAAATCTTTACTTTTACGTAATATTTATTATTTCTTATACAATACTTATTATTTAAATTTAAATATATTTTTAGTTATAATAAAATTACGTAATACGTAAAAAAAATTTATTTGTAAGTAATGTTTATTTTTTTTATAGTAATATTTATTATTTAAATTAAAATATATTTTTACGTAATAATTACATAAATCATTTCTTCACAATCTATAATAGAAATAAAAAATATCAGTATTTAATATTATAAATTTATTTAATTTAATTGTAAAAAGTCTTAAATTTTAGGTTAAATTTACTCTCATTATAATTAAAATTATTTTAGTGTAATTGATGTCAAAATTTTAATATAATATATTTATGAAGAAAATATAAACACTAAAAATTATATGATATCCTGAATAAATTGTTAGCATTAATAAAAAAAAATAAAAAGGTTTTGAAGTTTGAATCTCACTGGATTACAAATTTGCCTACCACTTGGTGGTCAACTAGGCTCATATGCCCATATCAGTATTTAGTTTAATTAGAAGTTCCTAAACCCTTTAAGCTTTTATTAACTAAACAGTTAGATTAATTAGTGTGGGTTTTGTAGTTTAGTTATTGGTTATGAGTTTAAATTTTAGGTACACTAAACAATTATTTTTTAAAAAAATTAGTCCCTTGAGTTTAGGTTATTTTTACTTTTAAGTCTTTTAAATTTAAAATTGTGTTTTTAATTTCTATTATTTAAAAAAAAAATTTATTTTTAATCTCTCTCATAAATATGATTACTAGCGTAAAAAACAATAAATTTTAATTGTTAGAATTTAATTTTATTATTTAAATTTAAATTATAATTTATCTTAGTTTAAAACGAATAAAATTACATGAATCAATACAAGTTTAGATAAGGTTCTTGTTCTTAGACATAATATATTTTGAAAATATTTGAAAACAAGGTTAAGGGTAGTAAAAATGAAAACTTTTTCCCCCTTAACTCATTCAAACTCTTTTTTATCCCCAACCCCACAACATGTCTAGGTTAGAAGAAAAGAAAAATTTATTAAGTCATTTGTTGTAGCAATATTAGTATTCTAGAATGGAACATGTGGTTTGATGATTTTTAGAGGTGGGTTTGTTGAAGGGTGGTATGTCAACGAGTTTTTAAGTGTTATCAGCAATCGACAATGTCTGCCTTGTTGGGTGGGTGGGTTTCAACTTTTCCTTATTGCACAAACACTTACACATAACATCTCACGGATATTACTCTATAGTCATCATAAATTTAGAAACTAACCCCCTAACTATTCCTCACAAGGTTTATTCTTAGGCATGGTAGACTCCTCCACTATGATATTAGGATAGCTATAAAGTAGTGTCATGGTCATCAAGACTCTCTAGTCACATATGATCCAAAAGGTTTCGAGAACGATTATCACTCTCCTCTTCTCACTAAGAAAAATACATTGTCACACCCTTTAATGCACAACCCTTAACTTTTTTCAATTGGTTTTTCCACTCCATGTGATAGCAGCACACAACTCGCACATTACATGTACATACTCCTTATATCTCGTAGTCCATGTACATATACATCTCAAAACTTGTATCATATACTCGCACACTATGTTTACTAGCATTCAAATATCTTGAGCTTCAAAAAGCTCTTTAGATTGGGTTGACAAGGTAACATATACTCTCTTTCTTGCATCAATCTACCTTATGGTCTAATACAACTAGATCACTCTCTTCATTAAAGAATTTATCTCAATACTAAAATTTTCACTTCAATATTATCATAACCATATGAATCGGTATCTACACTGTCATAATAACAATCTCAAAATCATCACTTACAATCATATACTCGATAAAGATTATCATCTAAATTCTTTAAAATTACATTAGAACTTAACATTTATAAAATTAAATACTAACTTCAAATTACTTTAAGAAATATTAAAGTAGATTAAAAGACCAGCTTATAAGAAAAAAACTCAACCCAAAATAGTTATGAAATTTAACTTTAACATTTTTTCTCATTTATTAAAAGATTTTCATGGAATTTAGATAAAGTCTTTCCTATAATTTAGACATTTCCCTAATAAACATGTATAAATATTCAAACCAATAAAGAAATAATAAAACAAGTTGGTAAATTTTCATTTTTTCATAAACATAAACTTTTTTTTTTTTTCTTTATAAATATATATATATATATATATATATATATATATAAAAGGAGGAGAATTATGTTTATCACGTTAAAATATCAAATACAAAGTTAAGATAAATACGTAGTAACCTCGTAAATCTAGAAACGTAGTATAGTTGTTGTTGTTTGAAATTTTTTTATTATTGTAATTCTATTGCTGTCTGTATAATGTCACAAAATTTTTATTGTATTTAGTGTGTAAAATTCATTAAGAATGAATACATGAAAAATATATAGTGCTGAAACAAAAAGTTTTCTAATTTTAAAAATATATATTTTTCTAAAAATTTTATTATTTTTAGGATAGTGAATTTTTACATAACATATGTTAGATTATTCAAACAATTACATGATAAGACAAATAAAATATATGTAATAGATAATTAATTGTAGGTTAAGAAAATATACAGTTTTTAAGTAAAGTCAATTGTTTCTTGGGGCCTTTATATATGCAGTGTGAATTAAGAAATTCAAGTAAAACAATATAAAATTAGGAATAAAATATTGTATAATGAATTTTATAAGAATTAAATACAGAAAAAGTTTTGAAAATTTATATAGAATAATGTGTAGATCATAAAATCATGGAAAAATAATCATTAAAATTCTTAAAATTTTATCTTAATTATGACATAGTTACTTTCATAAAATGACATAACATAATAATTAAATTATTTTTCTACAGATGGGTTGAAAAGTTTAAACTAAAATTCTATCTAAAAATGAATAACTTAGATTATAAGAAATTCTTATGATGAACTTGATATCAATTTAAGGTTAGGTTCAAAACCACAAAACAAACATAAAAATTTTATTTTAAATTTATTATAGAATTTTTAAAATATGTAAATTTTAATTTCAAATTGTGTAAAATTGTGCAATTTGTTTTTGTCTAAATAGATGGGAAAATCTACATATGAAGGGTGCATAAAGAACACCATGACAACTAGAATTTTTCATTAATAAAAATCTTTTACATTTTTATAAATTTTTGAAGTAATCAAACTAGATAAACTAGGTAATTAGGTGAAATATTTTAATATTTTTTCTACATCTAAGAAAGGAAGTGTTCACGTGATTTTAAGGAAGGAAATGAGATAAATTCTACTTCACTTTTTTAAGAATTTTCAAGAAAGTTTTAAAGGTTTAAGGTGAAAGAAGTTTCTAAAGTATTTAAATTCTTAAGTATTGCGTGGGAAGTTTTCTTAGTTTTAAGTATTCTAAGTTTTTAAAGTTTTTAAAATTTTAAATTTTTGAAATTTTTAACAATAAAATTGGTAAGGAAAGTTTCTAAAATATTCTAAGTTTTTAAAGATTTTAAAATTCTAAACTTTACGAATTTCTAGATTCTAATTTTTAAGTTTGTAAGCTTATAAGTTTCTAAATTTTGATATATTAAATTGATGATTATATTGTAAGTAAGTTTATAAAATTTTGACTAATCATAAAAAAACTAAAGGTGAAGTGATTATAATCCAGTTAAAGGTAAAATAGATGGTGTGTTTAAATTTTTAAATAAAAGTTTATTATGTTGTGAATTTATGTGATAAGTTTGTGTTGTAAGTTGTGAATTGATGATATTTGATAATAAGAATGTTGTGGATTGATGGTAATTAATAATCAAACATGTCAAAAGTATAAGGGAGATAACATGAGAAAAGTTCATATGTACATGTTAAAGGTTTTGACCTTGATGAGAAAGAGTCCAAATAATTGTAAACTAAATATGTGTGTCAAGGTGTTAGATATAGACTTTGAGGGTCTTGAGAGAGTGCTAAATTGTCTTACTCTAATAATCACATGTTTAATAATCACATGTATGAGATATTCTACTTTACCATAAGAGATCTAAATTAGTTAATAAAGTTTTATAACAGAGAAGTTGAATAATTTGATCGAATGGTATCACATGACATGTTAAGGTAGTTAATGAGGAATCATGCATCATATAGTATTTCTCATTTAGTTAAGATTTAATATAAAATAATAAGTATCTAAGTTAAAATAAATAATTTTAAAAAATAACAAAAAATAATTACCGTTTAATTATTATATGTATTTTTTTAATGAAATTTTTATTAAAAAACTTAGTCTCATTTATTTGTGCTTGTAATTTTAGTCCTTGTGATGATCTCAATTTTTATTCATGTGAATAAATTAATATGTGAATAAATTAATATGTTAAAGAAACTTGAAGAAGAAATAAATTTATAATTAAAGAATCAAATGTTTATTTATACTTTTAATTTAATTATAATGTGATAGGTGTTAAATATTTTTAAATTAGACAAGGAATTTGCTCTTTAGTGTGACGTGAATGATTTTTTATTTAAAAAAACACAAATTACATTTTTATAATTATGTACATATGTCCAATTTAATCTCAACAACATTTTCAGAAATAAATATTTTCTATTAAAAATAATAAAATTAAAAAATACAAAATATTTTATTGATACATCTTCCCCAAATAAAAATAAGTGTATTTTGGAAAAACATATAGATAGTGTTTTTTTTTCATCAATCAAGTACTTAAAAGAGAAGAACCACAAATTATCAGATGCCAAATTAAAATTAAAATTAAAATATCACTGTTTCCATCTCTTTCTACAAGACTCTTTTACTTTAACTTACTTTGTTTTTTTTTTATAAGCCTCCTTTTGAATTATCTCTTACTCTGATTATTTATTGACTAAAATACACATAAACCACTTCGTAATTTGTGTAATTAATGAATAATAAATGTTATAAATTAATATGATACATTAATTATCTCTAAGGATATATTAATGGAGAAAATACTAACACACATTAATTAATTAATTAATTAATTTAAGAGTAATGTGAGATGAAGAATCCTATTAAATATAAGGGTAAATTTGGAAAGAAAAAGTTACAAAGTATTAATCAATATAATGCTACTAATTAAACTAATCAACTACTTTGATGGATAAAAAATAGTTTAAAGCAATGTTATATATGAAAATCATTTCCCACGGCTGGTTTGACCAGTTTGATAGCAACCGGCCGGTGGGGTTGCCGGTTTGAAAGACCTGTAAAACCGGTGTTGTGAAGAACTAAACATAAACCAATTAAATCCATGAAAAATAGGTGCAACCGGTAAAAACCAACAATTTTTTTGATTCAAGCAAGTTAGACAAAAAAATAGCCCAAAACACTGTCGTTTTCAACTTAAAAGAATGAGTTTTTCCTTTGAGTTCTTCCTTAGTTCACAAAGAGATATAACCCTAATTCGGAAAAGTTCAAAACTCTTTTGTTCGATCTCCTTAGATTTTGTGGGTCATTTGCTTATGATCTGTTTTTGAAGATGTTGCAGAATTTTCCCCGCAATATGTCTTGAGTACTATCGATCTTCGTCTCTCTACTTTGTTTATGAAGCTTATTTTTTTCTAGTTTAAATTTATTTAATTTTAATTTCTTTTTTAAATATAAAATTTCAATTTCCAATAGATGAATATTTTTGTTTTTAAATATTCATTTATAATATTGCACATTTTAGTCTATGCAATTAAGCTGTTTCCCACTTGTATAACGTTTTGTCTTTATTCTAGTTCTTGAGTTTTTTTTCATATTTAATTCTTATAAATTAATGTATTTTAATTTTCTCCTATTTAATTTTTTTTTGTTTTTCAATAGAAAAAGAGATGAGAGAGAGAGGAGAGGAGAGAGACAAAGAGTAAAGAGAAGAGAGAGACAGAGAGATAAGAAAAAGGAGTAAAGAAATCTTTTAAAATTCATAGAAAATTTCATTTATATTTAAATTATTTAGTCAAACAACTGAATTTATGGAAGAATATTTAAAATTTTCTAAAAAAATAATTAAATTCTCTGTCTAAACATACTCTTGAATTTTAAAAAGACTTTGCTAATGACACTCAATGTTATTTACGGGGAGTTATTTTATCTAATAAACAATCTTTTACCAAATAATTGGATAATGATCTATTCACTATTTGTATAAAGACCCAACAAATTTCTATTTCACAACAAACTTGGTCTTCGACCATACAAATACTTCAATTATAATATTTCACATCTATATTTTTAGATGTTAGAGATTATTATTTATTATATTATTAAATTTACAAAAGAGTATATTATTTGATTAGAACTTTATCAATCAAAATTTAATATCGAATCTTAAATTAATGTCTTAAGAACCGTCCTTTTTTAAAAATATTGATTAAAAAAGTCTTATTATATATATGACGTAATATTTATGGACATCAGTCAGAACTGTACACTGATTTTAATTAAATTTTGAGGTTCACTAAATGTTTATTAAATATATCCGTTTCAATTAAAAAAATAACAGAATTGAAGTCAAATTTAAAAATACATTCAAGATTTATTAATATATGTAATTATGACATATCTCCATTAGTAACACAAAACATGAACTAATAAGTTGAAAAAGACAAAGGAGAAATACAAAATATAAAGATTGACCATTATTATTGTTTATTATTTAGCTTAATTCATTATCTTTTCAAGATAACAAACGAAGTTCAATCACGACGCTCATACTTGCGAGCCCAAATGTGTTTTCCATTAATCTGAAGCTTTGCAACACGTTTCCCCTTCAGAACTTGATCAACTTCTCCCACAGTTTTCATAGTCATCACTGCATATAAGGCTTGGTCGTACAAATTAGGTTTTCCCATGGATAAGTTTTCCACACAATCTCCATATGCACGAGTAAACAAGTGTGTGACCTCTGATTTTGACACTGGAAAACCTCTGGAAAATGTTAGGAACATGGACTTATCATCATCAGTAACGTCATCACATGGGCCATTTCCCATCCATATTCTCTCATCACTCAAGTCTAGGCGTGCAGAATTGTTTGTTTGTACCTCAAAGTTACCAAACAAAGGGTGCGGGAAACCAGGTACAATCAAAGGCATATGTAACATGTTACCTCGTAATGTACCATCTCTAGTGTTGTTGTTTTTCATGATCAGAAATATCTGCAAAAGATCAGAAAAAATTCGAGCACAAATATTTTTTAAAACACTTTTGATACCAGCTATTATGGTGTACCTTTTTTTACAAATGAATATGAGAGACATATCCTGTTGTGTTAACATTTTTGTTAAAGGCAAACCACCATTTTCTGGTATGGTAAGGTTTTCTTCCTCTAAGCATTTTAGACACAACACAGCTTCATCAAAAAGAGCATCAACAAGAGTGTAGGGTAAGCTCATCACCATGTAGTTAACATCAGAGAATCCATTGTGTTCTAGCCAAATCCACAAGGCCATGACTAGAAGGGACTGTGTTATGTCACGGTGTAGTTTGAAGACCAGGATGGAGAACACCTCACGGTGAAATTTGTGAAATAAGTGAAGCTCTTTTGTGGAAATGGGAGCCATTTGAATTCGTGAGAAATGGTGAAAGAGAAATCAAACAAATTGAGAGAGAAGTGGTGAGTCCAAATTGGTAAAAGAAACAAATTTATACAACCCATGAGAGTTGCATATGAGAATTGTGCTTGACAAGTGTACGAAGAACTCAAAATGTAACTGAAGTACAACTTCAACATGGGGATAAGTGCAATGAAATACATTAAATTAATAAAAAGAAAGTGTGAACCTACACTAGAAAAGTTAACTCAAGAATATATTATTTTTTTTCTTTTGTACAAAACGTTTTTACCTATTCAAGTTAATAGGCAATTAATGCTCTAATATTTTATTTTATTTATATTTTCTTGATAATATATTTGGTTTTGATAGGTATATGATGAACACAAATCTTCGTGCTAATTAATGAAGTTTTGAATTCAAATATACAAAATAATTAAAGAAAAGTAAGATATTAATTATAATTAAAAATTCCTATTCAAAGATTATCAATAATATTTGTAATTGCAATTATGATTTAAACAGTCAAACATGTCTCATGTATATTTTAATACTTTCAAATTAGGTTTTTAATTAAAATGAATTATGAGCGTGAAGTTCGAATATTTTTCTTTTAGAAGGATTAAAAGTAAAAAAAATAAATTCAAAAGCTACAATAAACTTTAAACGAGAGAGTTTTTATAAATTAGTTAATGAAAATTTAGAAAAATAAATTTTATTTTTTTCTTCTACTAGGAATGTTTTCAGAGAAGCTCACTCAAACTTCCTTTCTCACTTCCAAGACTTATAAGAGCTTCTCATAACAAAAAAAGAAGAAAAAATTAATATACTAGTAAATTGCATGAGATAACTTTGACCGAAGTAAAACTTTTTAAAAACGTATATAAGTTAAAATGAAGAGAAAACTAATAAGGTTATAAAATAAGTGTACATAACTAATTTAATAAGTAAGTTAAAATGTAAAAATTAAATTGATAAAAATGTAATAACTAAAGTTATATGGGAAATTTGAAAAATAAAAACTAAAATTAAATTAAAAGTGATTAGAGTTTGGACTAATGAAATTTCAATGTAAAAGAAGTCACAAATGAATTTCACTTTTGTGAAAATAAGAAATAAAGGCTTTAAATAATTAATATGTATTTATTAATGTATATATGTTTCACATTTAGAGATGTTTGACCATTATAAAAAATAAATAAACTATTTTCACTAACACCATTAGTTTATTACTATCATAATAATAACAATAATAAATATATATTCCCTTATAATTATTTGTATATTTAAAATATCACTTTGATGCCGTCAAATTTCTAACTTTTTAGATAAAATGATAAATAATCTACAAATATAGCTACAAAAAATTAAATCTTGACTCATTAAAATAACAATTTATGTTGAGATCACTTGAACTTCTTTTATATCCTTTGAACTAAAATATGTCACGTTAAAAAACAAATTCTCTTTCTTTTAAGTAATATTATTTTTTTTATTAAGCTATTCATTTTTAATTGGACCGACACAAAAAAATGGATAACTTTTAATAATTTTATTATAAACAGTGCTAAGAATATACTTTTTAGCAAACCATTTCTAATACACTTTCCTTAATTAGTTAAAATTTATTAAAAAAATTATTGAATAAACGAGAACTATTAATAAGAATTGAAATCTACCTAAGTTTGTGATTTTCAATCAATTCTGACTAATAAGTGAAAATGAAGTAAAAAATGTATGTAGAATGCATTTTTATTTCTTTTTATTATATTATTGTTATTATTAAAAGAATAAATATTAATGAGTGGTTGGTTCCGGTAATATATTTTGATTTCATTATATAAACAAATCTAATAAACCAATTAATCTAATCATGTTGTGAATGTTTTAGACCTGTATAAAACTTTCTTCTAGAACAGATACACACGTTATCTTAACCCAAAACCTTATTAAAAGAATAAGTGGTTTGATGCCTTTGCAATTTTTTTTTTTCAAGCAACACTAGAACATTAAAGAAAGGATAATCTCTTCAGCACACAAATAATTTAATAAGATTAAAAATAAATTATGATTCTTCGATGTTCTATGTGTAATGATTCATATTCGTGTAGCACTCTATTTTTTTTACCATTTTAAATTACTAGTGTGTACATAATACATATGGATGTAGATATTTTTAAATAATTTTATTAGAAATTAAAAAATAGAAAAGAAAAATGGGTATTTGAATTTTTTTAATTTTAAAAAGATAGTTAGTGTGTTATTTTTTTAGTGGTGAATTGAAAAATAACACTATGCTTATTATTAATTACAAATTTTAAGTATTGATTAAATTAATTAAAAATAAAAACTCATTATTTATATAATTAATTTTAAGAAGAAAATATTGATTTGTTCTGGCCAAATGTAAATATATATCAATTTAGATGATATTACATTTTTCTCAACTTATTTTGCTAAGAAAGTTAATTGGAATTTAATAATATTGGAAATTAAAACTTAAAGATAAAGTAATAAACAAATCTAAACATTTATTACATATCATATAAATTTGCAACTTTTTCTTGTGAACATTTTTTTTTAAGTTACTACATAGAATATGGAAATTCATATTTTGTCGCAAAATAAGTCATCCAGAGATATTTGTGACTTCCATTAATTCCTACACTAAGATATTAAAATTATTTTTCTTTTTTTATTAATATAATGTATTTTTTATCCTAAGGGAGAGTTAAGTTAAAAAGTAATAAAATAAAATAATATCTCTCTCCCTTCCTTTATCACTATCACTGTCATCATTGATACTAATCACATCATCATTATTATTGTCATTATCACCACTACCATCACCATCCTTGTTTCCACTATTGTTACTGTTATTATTTTCATCATGACTGATAGTAACTCTATCATCATTGTCACCACTATCACCACTATCAGTACCATCTTTGTCATTCCCGCTATATTAACTACTACCATCATCGTTATCTTTATTATTATTATCATCTTCACCATTGTCACCACCATCACCGTCGTTGTTATAATCCCTATAATCATTGCCACTACTCTACAATTATCACTAAATTCCCATCAATGTTGTCATCACCATCGTTAATATCATCATTGACACTACTACTATTACCACACTATCACCACCCTTTATCACCATTACACCATTATCTTTGTTACCATTATTTCATTACTATTGTTGTTGTCTTTATCACCACTATCATCATTGCATTTATCTTTATCATTATTGTTGTCACTATAACTATCACTATTGTTATCATTATTACTAGTACCACCATTATTACAACCATCGTCACTGACAATACCTTCACAATGACCACCACCATCGGTTCATCATTACTACCATCGTTGTTGTCACTATCACTCTTATCGTTGTCATTGCCATTGTTACCCCCTATTATTATCTAGTTTGTATGTTGATGACACCAAATATTATATAAGATTAAGGTTTATTATGCTCTTATCTTATTATGTTCTTATTTTATCTATATATCATATTCTACTTTATTTTATTCTTACCACCGAATGGTCTCTAAGTGTCTTGGCTTGATAAACCTTGACTCATCTTAAGTGTTGGTTCTCCGTCTAAGTCTTGTTATCATGTTTCTCTTATATCTATTATAAATGTAACTATTAAATATTATCAACATTTAAATGCATCTTATAACCATTAATGTAAATATTATTCCATGAAAATGATGTATATACATTTTTACCTCTAATGCCCAAAATTTGGCACATTACACAAAACATAAAAAAAAAAATACCTAAAATGTTAAACGCAATCTCACTTATATTAGAAAATACAAAACTATAAATAACAAAATGTCATGACAAAAAACAAAAGGTGATTAAATTATATAGACAAAAAATATTTATACTATTACATTTTGTTAACATACAAGTTTATTTTTGAAAAACGTATTTTTATTTATTTTTATAATTAAAATAAATGATTGAAAGAAATATCTAACTAATTAAAACAATGATTATTATATAATTTTTTGCATTAACATACGGAGATTTCAACTAATATTATTAATTGAATATTTTTAAGGAAAATTAAGGATTACAAACTGAAATCCATGAGTGAAAATAGTTGAAGATCTTTAAAAAAGGAAATAACAATAAATTCAAAACAAGTAAAAAAAATTAAAAAAAACTTTAGAATTAAAGTTATAATTTGTTAATGTATTCATCATCTGGTCAATTTCTCTAAAAATATGTGAAAGTTGAACATTGTCTCCACTATGTTATATATGGTGCATTACTAATGAACGAAGATGAAAAACGAGTACAAAAACACATTTTATTATTGTTGAAGTTAACTCTGGTGGCCAATTCAAATATTCAATTGTTTGTGAAATTTTTTTCAATGATTATTTTGGGCTATTATTCATTGTAACATTTTATTTTGTCTGAAATAAGTTAATATTGTGATCTATTTGGCGATACTTAAGCCCAACAATAATATGATATGATCAAATGTTAACGAGCTTTGGACACCTGATTCTAATTCATGTCGGAAACAACGTGGGCCTAGTCCTAACCATTTGGCCCATAATAGGAGGTGTCTCGGGTTAATAAATAACGTGTTTCGGTATTTATTATCATCACAACATCTAGTTGCTTTATGAGTTTTTCCCTTTGAAACCTAAAATTTGGAGCGTGATAACATAGAGGAAGACTTGGCTTTTGGGGTTCCATGAGATCGCACTAAGTGTAAGTAAATTTATATTATTATCAATGCTCTAAATTCATATAAATATTTATTGTTCTTAATGTGTATTTTCTTATAATTGGTGTTAAGGTTAATGGTGTGCGACCAAGTGACTGATTTAGTAAGGTAATGAATCAGAAGTAGATCCATATAGAGTTTCGATGAAATTAAATAGACTTGTTCTTGTAAATCTTTTGTGTTGAAGTTTTCCTAGTGGTGAGGCTAGACGATATATCTAGTGGTCGAGCAACATGTCTTGTTGATGTGAGTTATCAAGATGACAATATTAGCAACAATAGTAAACTTGATAATTATCATGACGATGGAGTCGTAATGACCATCATTGAATACTCATGATTTGACAAAAACTCTTGTACACGTAATACTATTGCAGGTAAAAGGTCTTTTGGGGATAACCAAAGCTAATCCGTGACGACTAAAACCCAAAATGAAGAATATGTTACAAATGTGAAAACATGAATGTGTTAAACCCCCAATATACAAGCAAAATTTCTACCCTTTCCACTAATGACTAGCATCAGATGTTATCGTGATCTTTACTCCCATGAACTAAACAGATGTATTGTATATATTAACACTTTGTGATAAATAAATATTTTGTTCATCGTATGCATCATCCTTTAATTCGTAATGACAAAAAATTTAATGAAGAAATTGATTTTCATTTATGAATAAATTAATTTAAAATTATAACCATAAATCCCTAACATTAATCGGCATAAATAAATTATATTTTACCATAATTTTTCTAAACCCTTTATATGTAAGTTAAGGAAATTAATCAATGACCAAAATTCAATTATAATATTCGATGTAGTGATGAAATAATATTTCCCATATAATCTCTTAAAATATCCCTGTATCTACTTAATTTATTAGATAATAATACCACATTTCACTATCATCTGCCCAACATTAACCAACATCTAGCAAATATAATAAAAATGGTAAATATTATAATAAAAAACTAAAAAATTAAATGTTGCTTAAAAAATAATAATTAAGGTAAAGATATTCTTATTTTTTCATTTAAAATATTTGTTCTATTTAAAGTAATTTGATACAACAAATTAAATTATATAGATGGATATTATTTTATTATTTTTAATAAAATATTTATAATTTAATATCACCTATGATTTTGTTAAATATAACATTTAGTTTGGCATTATGTTTTTTATTTCTATAATATTTTTGATATTTCTTATTTTTAAATTTTCTATTATAACAATAATTTTATTATATTTTTTCTAAAAGGCGAAATTCAAAAAGTTATTTTGTTATGGCTGATTTATATATTTTTTATTCTAATGATAATATATGCTTGTAGTAATTGGATTCCCAAAAAGATCACTTTTGATGTAATGGATGTTGTAGTGGAAATGAGTCAAAGAATATGAAAATATAGGTTTAGTTTGTAACAAAATTAGATTGGTTACATTTGGTTTATTTATTTAAATGACAATATACGAAAGCTTAAGTTTAACTTATTTTTAAAAAATAAGTTTTATTATATGACTTTTTAATTTATCAATAATAATTATTTTTGTCTTTTTAAAATAGCATGACTTATTTTATTTATGAATATACAAATAACGAAAGTTAATAAAATTTTCATAATCAATTAAATAGACGAATTAGTCACGGTTTGTGCATTTTGTGCACTAGCTCACTTTTCTGATACGCTGCACACACTCTTTTAACATTATATGAACGTAAATTAGAAAAAAAAATAATTTTACATTAAAAACTAAGAACATCACTCATTTTGAGACTGAAAAGTAAATAAAATTAGTTTTGAATTGATGTAATTTATGTTTATAATAAAACCCAATTTAATTCATAATTAATTTTAGTCTAAGCTATTTTATTCTTTAAAATGAAAGGAAATATGTGAAAATTTAATTAAAATTAATTTTAGATTTAGAATCAATTTTTAACCAATCAAAATACACACTTAAACGTGATATATTAAAATTTATGATATCCATCAATAAAAACATATTACACTCGATTATCTAAAGTTAAAAATGTGTTTTTAATAATTTTACAAAAAAGTCTAATTTATAATTTGTCTTGTGTCAATTATTTTTCTTACATAAATGTTTTATTTATAATTATTTATCTTATTTTATTAATTAAAAAAGTGGAATGCAAGGGAAACATGTCCAGTGAAAAAAAGATATAAATTTTTCATGTTTTTAATTAAATTAACAAGTTTTTAAATTTTAATAAATAACTTTTTGAATTTTTTATAATAATATTGAAGGAGTATTCTAGAATGTAACGTTATCCTTCGCCATCTGTAACATTGGTAAGGGTATTGGGATTAGGGAGATTAATTAAGAGTTATTATTATAAGCCAAGACATGCCACGGTTAAATTTTTATTTACTCACATATTTACTCGCCGCTTAAATTTAAATATGAACCCGACCCGAGGGTACTCAAGTAACTTGACCCGATGACGTGTACCCTAGTTCCTTCTAGTAATGTCTTCGCCCAACGCCAAAACACGTTAAATACTCACAACGTTCATTCTCAAGCTTTTCTGCAGCAGTTCAGGGACTCTTTGACACAATTCAAAATTGAAGGTTTCGCAATAAATTGAAAGCATACAAATTGCATCAATTGATTCATTCATGTCTGAGAAGAAAATGGTGAGTGGGAACAACGAGCAAATTGTTGATGTTGGATCGGTAGTGGAAGTTGTTTCTGCTGACGATGGTGGTGACGCTCCTCTTTACAGTGTTGAAAGTCTTTGCATGCGTTGCGGTGAAAATGTAATTTTATCTCTTCCCTGTTTTCTGCCACTAGCTTCGGATTTTCCTTTGGTTCATTTAATTTCTTCAATTAATTCTGTGCGTTTTAGTCTCTTCTTCTTTTTTCCGGAATGTCCTCTGTAAAGTAACTCACGTATTCAATTCATCGTTTTGTTTTTGCTCTCTTTTTTCCTCCTTGATTCTCGGTTGCTTTACTCTCTCTGCGTTATGGAGTTTGAACTCTGTGCTTTGTTTTTTTGCTCCCGTTCGTCAATGCGTTTGGTTTGCTTTATTTATGACTCGGTGTGGATTGTTTGATTTGGTCTATGAGTCTTTCATGTGTCTATTTATGAGTCTTTAATGTGTCTATTTATGAGTCGGTGGTCGTGTTTGATTTTATCATTCAATGTGTATGAGTTGGCACGCATTGTTTAAATTGTTTGCATAAGAATGTTCTGATTTTCGTTGTGTATGAGTTGGGAACTAAGGATACGTGTTGTGTATGTTGAAGGGGAGTGATATTGAACACTTAGCACTGCTTAGAATAATTAGCGCTTAGCACTGTGTTTTGTTAGGGGGTTGTAGAAGGTAGTGAACATTGTTGGAACTTAGCGCTGTTTGAATTTCAAAATACTGTGCTAAAATTTAATTAAGCACTTAATTAAATAGTTTAGCTAAAGAAGGTCATTGTGTTTGAGGTGGGATCTAATGACAGGTGTTGTGTATGTTGAAGGACAGCACAATTAGAATAGGTTAGCACTTGGCACAACTACAAGCAGCCGAGTCACATGCAAAGAAACTTTTTGACTTTTTGTTTTTGTCTATTGTATAGCTCTAATGCAATGCACAAGTAGAATAGTTAGCATGTACCACTGTGTTTAGTTCGGGGTTGTAGAGTGGTATTGAACACTGCTTGGAACTTACTACCACTGCTTGAACTATAGAATAATTCAGTTCTTTTGCAGCGTCCAATGCTGATGAATCAATTACACACCACCTCTGGCTCATAAATAACCAAAACTAAATGCATTTTAGAGTTATTAAGACTTAATTTATCAATAAGCTTTACCTTAAAACAATGAATTTTAGTTTGTTTTAGCCTATTTCATTAAGATTTTGGGAAAAGTTTATCAATGTAAACTATTTTCAGTTCAATTAATATGTTTATAGTCAAATTTATTATACTAATGTGATGATAAGTGAGAATTTAATTAAGTGCTTAAGTAAATTGTTTTCCTAAACGCATTCACTGTGTATGAGTTGGGAATTAATGATACATTTTGTGCATATTGGAGGAATGTGCTAATTGACAGGCTAGCTCTTAGCAGAAGCAATGTAGTCACATGCAAGACTGTTTTTCTTGTCTATTGTATGGGGCAGATGAATGCACTAGCAGTTTTGGAGGTGGGGCAGGGATTGGTGGTTATTCTTCATTGGGAACTAAGAATTTGTTTGTGCATAATGAATGACAGCTAATGTAGAATAGGTTATCTCGTAGCACAAGCTACTGAGTCACATGCAAAACTGTTTGTTTTGTCTGTTGTATTTGGGCAAATGCACTGCACAAGTAGAATAGATTAGCACTTACTACTTAGCACTGCGTTTGATTGGGGTTTGATGAGTGGTAATGAACACTGCCTGGAACCTATCACTGTTTGAACTGTAAAATAATTTAGTTTGACAAGCAGTGTTTAATACCACTCTAGATCCCAAACTATAGAGAATTTGGGGTGTTTGGAACAGTTTTTAATTACTTTAATTCTTGATTAGCTTATTTCAATAAGCTTTTGGCAGAAATTTATCGATATAAGCTCTTTTTAGTTTATTTTAGTAAGTTTAATAATCAGATTTATGATATTACTTGTGGCTAGAATTGAAAACTTGATTAAATGCTTAATTAAATTGTTTACCTAAACACATTCATTGTGTTTGAGTTTGGAACTAAGGATAGTAGGATACATTTTGTGCATATTGAAGGATAGCACAAGTAGAATATGTTAGCACTTAACACAAGCAATTGAGTCACATGCAAAAGAACTTTTTGTTTTTGGATATTCTATAGTTGTGATGTACTACACAAAGTAGAATAGGTTAGCACTTTATACTGTTTAGTTGGGGGTTGTATATTGATATTGAACACTGCTTGGGACATACCATTGCTTGAACCAATGCTCTTAAATAACTGCTATAGCAGTGCTCTGGCGCTATTGTGATCACGATTCTGTCTGCTGTTGTGACTGCTATAGGTGTCATGATTACAGCATGCCTGCTGCATCCTCTTGTTATCTTTGGCAAGTCTCCAGCCAATTGAACTTTTGAGTTAATATTATGTCAATTTTTATGCAGTTTATTTTATTTTATTTTTTTCATTCAATTTAAGTTATTATACATATATAATTGATACATATATTTCAACCACCATGCGACTTCCACTATTTGCTTGCAGCAGTATCTGCTGTAT
This sequence comes from Hylodesmum podocarpum, assembly GCA_026586105.1. Classification (NCBI taxonomy): domain Eukaryota; kingdom Viridiplantae; phylum Streptophyta; class Magnoliopsida; order Fabales; family Fabaceae; genus Hylodesmum; species Hylodesmum podocarpum. The sequence goes on along the minus strand of JALJEV010000730.1, from coordinate 1,715,514 downwards.
GATATAGCAGATTATTGGGTTTCCACCATTTTCTGAGATTGGCAATTGATAACACTGACTTGAAACTGTAAAACAATTTAGTTTCATGTCATGCTACTATCTTAAACTCATCACCTGTCTTTGATTTTGTCATGTTTGTAGGGGATTACAAGATTTTTATTGACATCAATTCCTCACTTCAGAAAGGTATGTCTTATCTATTGGTCCATTTCCTCTTATTGGCAAGTGGTTACTTTTTTTCTCCTTTCAGTAGGTATTTGGACATCTCTTTTAAATTTCATCTTTATTCTGCCCCTCGTTATGCTTATGCTCCATTAATTTTTTTCTTAAGTTATTTATTAGATATTTTACATAAATGAATAAGCATCACTGATCTTCAAATTAGATGATGGATCTTATCACACATTGTTACTTGTTATGTACTTATGTATTTCAATTAAATAAGTTAGCATTCTTGATCCACAAATTAGGTGATGGATCTTATTGCATTGTTATTTTCATGCTGTTTCTTTTCTTATGTTTGTCCATTAGTTTTATAGAAGTGTAATCCATTGCTGCATTTACCTTCTCTGCAGATTTTGTTGTCAGCTTTTGAATGTCCTCATTGTAGTGAGAGGTAAGCTTCCCTTAATCTATCCCTTCCTCTTAAAATTGTATCCATTGAAAATAATAGGCCCCTTTCGAGTTGAAAGGTAATATTCCTTTCTAATTTTTTTTATCTGTTAGGAACAATGAAGTACAGTTTGCTGGTGAAATTCAACCGCGTGGTTGTTGTTACTCTCTAGAGATCCCATCTGGTGAACAAAAGGTTGAGTTGATTCTAATTCAAATTCCTATCTCTCTTCCCCCTCCAAAATGATTATTAATAACATAAGCAAACTTATATAGCCACTAGATGGACTAAAACATGGTATATCTCTCTGGATTAGTTTGTTATCTTAGATTGTCTCTTAGGATAACTTGAATATGTAACAAGCTGGACTGCTAGATGCATGGCATATATGCTCTACCTTGAGGGGAAATGTTGATCACGATGAGATATGTAGTTTATCCTTTAGTTTATATTTTATCTTTTAGATAGATTAGTTTAGTTTATTTTTTATCCTTTATATAAATTATCTTTTAGAATAGTTTATTTTTTAGATAACCTTTCATTTTTGTAGAGCTAATAGTGTATATGTAAATACGTGTTCTGTGTTTCGTAGAGTGATGCCTCTACTGTCATTAGTCTTTGACTTTAGTTAGTTTCTAACTATAGTTGTTTAATTAGTTAACCTAAGCTATAGTTTCCCTTGGAAGCTCTTTGTATCTTGTACTATAAAAACACTAATTCTCTTGTTTGAGAGTTAGATGTTGAACAACAAAGTTACCTACTTTTTCTTCTAAATGGTTTCTCTCAATTTAGAAATTCTACATGGTATCATAGAGCTCCAAATCCCCATCCATGGCTTTTGATCCTCCTTCCAACTCAAATTTTTCCAAATTTTCCAACTATGTTTGATTCTAGCAAGTTGAGCATGTTTTTCGCGTGCATTGTCTCCATCAATTATGCAAATTGCCTTAAATTCCTAATTGGTTTCTTCTGAAGGTGATCGTGTTGCACAAATTGAAAATCCCGCATATTCCACTTTGGAACTTCAAGACCAATTACTTCTAGTGCGGCTTCAATTGTCATTATCATCGTCGTTCTTGCTGAAGGTTCTTGGTTGTCAATACATAATTATAAACCCTAGTCAATATGTAAGAAAGACATTGAAATATCTTGTGATAGTAACATTTGTTCAAATTGTGAAAGAACATTCTAGGATGTAGTTCTAATGTACTTTTTCCCCGTTTAGAATGACTCTGTTACTTAACTCAGTAAGGCATCCCACCTCCTCCCTCATAGCTAGTGAATCTATTAGTCTTAGCACCTTAGGTTGCGTTTGCAATTAAAAACATTGCAACTGATGTGGCTTGTATTTTGTGTGCATTTTACTGAATCAAGTATGACAAACATTTCATTGGTGGAAGTGGGAAAGAATTTTTTTGGTTAAGTATTCCTTGGCCTTTATTTGGTCAAGTATTTTGTGTTGAGAGTTGCTAGACAAGCACTGCTTGATGTTTTCATTGCTTTGTTACCTTTTGCATTGTGGGGGAAACAAATGGAGGAGTTATTTTGAGCCATCTTGCAAAAGGATGGTCCTAAAGCTAGATCTCTGGAAACCACCCCGTTCTTATGTCTATTGGAAAATGTGCATCTACTTGTACAAGATTGCACATTGCAAAATAGTTTATTATAGGGAGGAGTATTCCTCGAAGACCCAACACCAGATTTTTGCCAACCACAAACCATTTTCGTATTTTACCTTCATTGCATTACTTTCTCCCCCTAGTAGTCAAATTGGGTGTTATTGAAGAACAGATTTATGTTATTTCTGTATCTTATTCAAAGAATGAATACAATCTGAATTTATAGACTAAGTACAACCTAATTAAGGAAATAAATAATTAAGGTAATACAAATCAAATCACAACCAAATCTGTCCCAAACCACCGCCAAATCTATCCTAATATGTAGAAAGCATAATCTGCACTAATTATGGAATAATTATCTTCAACACTCTCCCTCAAGCTGGTGAATGTATATCTATCATTCCCAGTTTGCAAGATCAGGAAGACGACTGAGTTGTCCGATGAAGACGAAACTGACTAGGCTTTGCAGATCGGTGAATTCCGCTTATAATGGTAGTGGTCCCGGTCGAAAACGTTGCCAGAAAATTTTCCGGCCGGTGGGATGACGGTGGCGGCTGACGGAAGCAATGGCTAGGCACTGAGAAAATACGGTTGCAGCAATGAAGGCTGCTGGGAGAAAATGCAGTTGCAGCAATAAAGGCTGCTTGCAAACAAAGCCGTTGCAGCAATGAAGGCTGCCCGGAAAAGATGCCGTTGCAGCAATGAAGGCTGCCCGGGAAAGATGCCGTTGCAGCAATGAAGGCTGCCCAGGAAAGATGCCGTTGCAGCATTGAAGGCTGCCCAGGAAAGATGCGGAAGCAGAGTCTCCCATGATCGGGAGCTCTGATACCATATTGAAGAACACATTTATGTTATTTCTGTATCTTATTCAAAGAATGAATACAATCTGAATTTATAGACTAAGTACAACCTAATTAAGGAAATAAATAATTAAGGTAATACAAATCAAATCACAACCAAATCTGTCCCAAACCATTACCAAATCTATCCTAATATGTAGAAAGCATAATCTGCACTAATTATGGAATAAGTGTAAATGTACTTTGCAATATAGGAGACTTTTAGGGAAAACAAATAATATACATGTGCTGGAATTGGAAAATCGGCTTATTTGTGGTCATGGGTCATCCCTAGTCCGCCTTAATTGCGGCATATTAGAGTTTGTTGTCAATTTCTTGAAAAGAGCTGCATATGGAGGGGTTGACTAGAAAGGCAGAGTAAAGCCACTAGAATGTTGTCTCTTAGGTTGTTGAGATCCTACGTCAACTAGAGATATGGCTTAAGCAATGCTGATAAGGCTCAGGCAATCCTCACCTTACAAGTTGGTTTTGTGAGGTTGGGTTAGGTCCTAAGATCAAATCCTAAGAACATGTTTGTCATGTGAAATAGGGAAAGAAATATGAAGTTAATTGCCCATGGCCAAAATTTGATGTATACCATGACACTTATTTCAAACTAAATTTAACAAATTAATCAATACATTAGTAGCCTTATTGAACATCAATCTAATACTTGAATTGTCAACTAATGGCAATGCTTGCTTGGGATTCTTTTGTTTCTTATTTTGATTCACAAGCATGTTTTTTTGTTAACTATTCTGATAATATGTTTGTAAGAGTGTCTTATTGATAAGTTTAATGAATGCAGATGCTAAATCGTCAAGTGGTTAAATCAGAATCTGCAACCATTAAGGTAGGCATATTTGTTTTGTTTAATTTTTCCCTACACTTATTTAAACTCATTTACGCTTTTTCCCTATTTTGTTTGAAAAGATATCTGATAAGGTTAATAAAAATACTTTAGTTCATTGGCACCCTGGTTCACATCTCTTGAGAGAGTCCGGTCTGGTCCTAAGTATTAAAAACAAATAAAAACACCTTGCAATAAATTGATGGTTTTCCATAGAGCCTACTTTCATTGACCATGTACCTGACTTTACCTTCTGGGGTTAATGCCTGTTGTTTTTATGCCACTAAGTCCAAGTGTGCCATTGGTCCTGTAGCACCTTCTTCTGTTTCAAGTTTTAAAGACTGGAGTTAATGGACCCACATCACATTATCTGGAAGAGAGAAATACACTATCAAAGTTGGTTGATATTAATTAAATGTTAAATTTGCTTTGATTTATTCTTTCTTCTCTTTATATGCTAATAAACTGCTGATTTTTTCTAATTGAATGGTATTTTTTTAAAATTTTCTTTTGGGTTCTGCCATTCTACAGATACTTTTTTCTACTTCTATTTCTCTCCTGTGTTCTACTAACAACCCTTTCTTCTTTCTCCACTTTTGTGATTTTGTCTATGGAGAAATTCTATTTGTACAACAATATTTTTTTGGGTCTATCTCTCTCCATCTAACAGTTTTTACAATAATATATTTTGTGTCTATCTCTCCTGAACAATATTTATTATATCTCATAATGATAGAGATAGACACTGTTTTTATGTGTATACATCTATCTTTCCTGTATTCTGTCCTCCTGTATGCATGTGCCATTGTGAAATTTATAATTATTTTCGTTTGGTTGGTTTACTGTATATTTTCGCTAACAATATACTAAATGCCAAAGTCTAATTGGCTGATTGTTTGATATTTTGCACATGCAACATTTTAATTTGCAAGATATGATCGAAACAAGGTTTTGGAATTTGTAAGATTCATCCATATTGATTCTAAATGATTGTAACAGATTGAGTGACTAATATGATTCTATTATTGAAAATTTGAAGTGTAATAAATTCATTCAAAAGGCACCTTCTTTTATGTATGATTGTGCAGATACCTGAATTGGATTTTGAGATTCCACCAGAGGCTCAGCGTGGTAGTTTGTCAACGGTACTTCTGATACATATTTCAATTTACTGTTCATTTCCCGTTCCTCTCATTGACAAGTCTACTTGTTCACTATTTTCTCTTTGGGGGGGGGGGGATTTACCTGTCAGTGAAAAGCTCAACTGCATTTCTTTTTGTCATGTGCATCAGACAATTGAAGATGGCTAAAGTTACTCTGCTAATGTAAAATCATCTGGTGAATGAGCATGTCATCGTGTCCTTTTTATTTGGTAAAAACAGTTGTTCAAATATAAAGATAAGAATGTTCTTCTAGTTTGTATATTTTTGTTAGTATGAATCGAAGAATTGTGGGTAGATTTCTGGAGTTATAGGTTTGACCCTTAATCATATCATAATTTAGCAGTTTCCAAATGCGCCCATTTTATATTAGAGCAAGGACTAGTTCTGTATATATATTAGAAATGTAACTTGTGGGTGTCATATTGAAGAGACTGGAGGTTGTGAAATGCTTGAATGTTTAAACCCACTCATATGATCTATATTTATGTGCACTTAGGAAGTAAATACAATGTGAAATTTACAAGAATATTAATGAAGGTTAATTCCTAAGTACATGCATGTGAATTCCTAGATTCATGAATATGTGACTAACTAAGTACACTAGTAACTATGATTTATTGGAACAACTTCCTATACAATGTGTGTAATTCCAACATGTTGGAGCTCTAACGACAAATGTTCTATGAAGATTCAAGTTAAATTCATAATAAGGTGAACATCTGTAGTCAAATGGCCCAATAATATTATTTTTGGGTGTTATTATAGGTAGAAGGGATACTTATGAGAGCAGCTGATGAACTTCAGGCCCTTCAAGAAGAACGCAGAGTACTATTTGCTTCTGCTTAATATTATTGTTTGATATATATGTTTCTTTATTTCTCTTAAAATAATTTGTTATGCTTTTTACCTTCTAGAAAGTATCTCCAGAGACAGCTGAAGCAATTGATCAGTTCTTGGTGAAACTGCGAGCCTGTGCAACAGGAGAATCAGCCTTCACATTTATTCTTGATGATCCTGCTGGAAACAGCTTCATTGAAAACCCGTAAGCAAGTATATCCTGTTGAAGTTTTTATTTTTTAAATGAATGATACTTTTACTAATGAAGACAAGATTACGAAAGTAGAGGCTTAGATATCCTCATAAGTAAACAACAAAAGGCCATTTAAGGATAAGAATTTTCATCTTTGTAGACTCGCAAATTTCTTCACATATCCAGAGGAGGTACTAATTTATAGTTACCATTAGCCGACCACTATAATGCTAAAAAAAATCACCACTTTAACAGAAAAAAGCTCATGCAGGAAACTGCTCTTGAATATTCTAACATCCTCCCGAATCATAAATGCCAAATAACAGCAAACATATTAAAGCACTCTGCCAAAGAGCCTAGTAGATCCACTACAGTGTGTAGATGAACTAACAAAGTGCATCGATGAACTAACAACATGTTCTTGTCCTGGCCATTTAGGCTTGCAAAAATTTTCCCAATTAACAATAATAAGATAATCTCTAGTAGTAACCCCCATTACTGACCAAAGAAAGTTTCTTCATTCTGTCTGCAACTAGATAAGGGATTGAAGAGACATATGATTGAGAGGATATTGTAAAGGAGATTTGAATAGGACTAAAGTGTGTTTCTAATAACTTATAGTGGATTTTATATGTTTCACTGACTTATTTTGAAATATGTTCTTTTAAAGTATGTTTCACTGATTTAGGATTGTATATGTTTCACTGACTTAAAGTGTGTTTCACTGACTTATTTTGAAATGTGTTCTTTGAGGTGGATTTTAGTGGCTTGATCACTGTAGTATTTGATTGATGGTATCCACATCTCTATACTGTATCTTATAACTTATTATAAATCAGTCAAGACAGACCTGTATTTGCTGATAAGGCAGTCTTGTCCCTGTGTTTGGTCAACAGTAGTCACACCTTTTAGCTGCTTCTATTTTATTTAAGTGGGGGATTTATGTGTACAGGTTTGCTCCATCATCTGATCCATCACTGACTATCAAGTTTTATGAGAGAACTCTGGAGCAGCAAGCATCATTGGGGTACCTTGTTGATTCCACACATATTGAAGGAACTCATGATGAAGCACCAGAAGAGGCTGCGACTTCTGACCAAGTGAGGAGAGAACCACATGGGTCAATAGGGGCAGCAGCTGGTCATCGAGCCATTGCACAGAGTAATAGTGGAGAAATTGCTGAAGCCTTATTTCGGTATACTGCACCAGAAGAGGTATTGCCTAACTGTATAGTACTGTGTACTAAGCTCTTATCTTTTTTTGGTTGTCTGTTCATTCAGTGTCATGTATCTGCTTGTTCTTGACAGGTGATGACTTTCCCATCAACTTGTGGTGCCTGTGCTGCCAAGTGTGAGACTCGAATGTTTGTCACCAGTATCCTTTTACCATTTTCCATACTGCCATTGGGATATTGACTGTGTTACCTACATTCATTTAGAAGGATCGTGTCATTTGAGCACGAATGGCAATTTTAATTTAAATGAATTGGGTTAAAGGACTCATTATGTAGTATACAAATGAGTATAAGGTTGGTGAGGGTAAACTGAGATCGTGTCAAGGCTGGTTTTGTTTTAGCAACTAACTTGTTTTCTCCTTTTCTTTGTTTCATATTCTTTGTTGTGTTCGATTGAAAATCCTGAAAATGATCCATGTTAATTTGATGAACTTAGCTATAGATTCAAGCTAGCTACTCAAAATCAATGTTGGATGTTTGAAATTAAAATGAAACAGCTGCCTACAGGGTTGACTTGTATTCTGATTGCTAAGAGGGTAAAGACTGTAGATAACATTCATTTGCTTGTTGAAACTGTGACTTGCTTTTTCTAAAATTTGCAGTGTGCCAATTCTGTATTATTGTTGGCAGAGTCTGCATGAGCAACATGTCTCGTTAGTTCATCTATGATCTATGCACTTTGTTGAGCTTGACAATGAACAGATATTCCTTACTTCCAAGAAGTAATCGTTATGGCATCCACATGTGATGCCTGTGGTTACCGCAACTCTGAGGTATCTGCTGATTTCACGAGTTCAATTGTCTCTTTTGAGAGCTGGAATAAATATTGCTCTTCACCTTGCAGTTGAAACCCGGTGGACGAATACCTGAAAAAGGAAAAACAATTACTCTTCGTGTGAAGAATGTTAATGACCTGAGTCGTGATGTAATAAAGGTTTGTAACTTCATCCAGGATCTTATTTTATCTCAATTCTCAACCCTTGCAGTTTGTTAATTTATATATATTTAGTGATGAATCATGGGTCTTGTAGTTTATCCCAGTATTTGGAGAGCATGTCATTTTTCTCATTTCTGTTGTGTAATTAACTAGTTACTAGAGTGGGATCAATTAAAAAACTCATTAGGAAAGAATTTGAACTTTGGTTATTGACACTTTAGCTTTCAAATTTATGTGACATATAAGCTTCCAAACCTTTTTGTAATTAGTGTTCAGATAGAAGGGGAACCAAGGAAAGAAAAAGCAAAATCCAATTATGTGGAGTCTTAAAGTGCCACTTCATATTTAGGATTTATTCTTCAGTCTATTTTGTTCCTTGGGTGAAACTATAGAATTTTAAAGAATCAAATTCACATTTTGGGGTTATCATAAGCCTGAAATTGATGGTTTCATGAAGAGTTTTGTGCCAAATTATGGCTACCAAATTTGAACCAATCCAACCCGACCAATAATTGGTTGGTTTGGGTCTGCTTGGTTCTATGAGTATAACAAATATAAAAAAAAAAATCTTTTTAAAAAATATATATTTTTCTATCATTGTGATATGATTTTTTCATAGTAGTATTGCACATATACAGTTGACACATTATCTCATATGCTACTATTCACTTTCTCCAGAGCATTTATTAATATTTTAAGAGCATTAATTAATAAATCAAAAACAAAGATATGATTATGTATAAGAATGTATATAATATTTAATCTTTTCAATACATTTTTAGTTTGATCTATAATAAAAATCACAAAGTTAAAAAACAATATGGGTAAAATTGATGTTGTAGACTTAATAAATGGCTCTAAAGGTAGAGCTGTAGAAAACCCTGGATAGGAAAAGAAAAGAGCAAGACAAGGCTCATGCAATTGATTAGTTGTGTCATGTGTGTATTCTCAGTTTTTAAATTTTTTTACAAGATATATAACCAATAAGTGAAGATTTAAAATGTCATATTAATGAGTTGGGTTAGATTCAACACTAAAACCCAACACCCAATCCATAGAATGATGTGATTGGATTGAATTGGATTCTATCCAAATTATTTAAAGATCCAATCCGAAGTGTTTGTATTGGGTTGGTTCAATTTTTGTTCATGGGTACCGACACCCATGAGCACCCTATTTTCTAGTAAAGATAGCCTGTGAAAAATGTCATGATGATACCAATGTAGTTCTGGCCATTTTATATCCATTGGCTGAGTTGTTTGGTTTGATTAGTCTGATACTGCAAGCGTGAAAGTTCCTGAACTTGACTTGGAGCTGGCAAGTGGCACCCTCGGAGGAATTGTTACAACTGTTGAAGGTTTAATTACAAAGATTAGTGAAAGTAAGTACACCTCTCTCTCTCTCTCTCTCTCTCTCACATACGCTCGCGCGCAAACACACACCAAAATGAACTATATCCTTGGTGATATTGTACTGAGAAAGGATGAGTAGGAGGACTAACCTTTTTGTAGAGGAAAGGACATAGTATACTATATCTATAACTGTACACTTTGTTGAGATTCATTTGAACAAAAAGATTTAAGACCTATTTTTTTTTTTTCTTTTTAGTGGGTCTTTCAAGTTTCAACCACCTTAACATCATTATTTTTTTAATTCCAAATAATTAGTTCAAATATGTTTGAAAAGCCTTGTAAATGCAAAATTTGTTTCCATTTTAAAAGATTGATTTAAATGGTTTACCTGTCATCATGTTTATGTTGTTCCTGACCTTGTTATATGAATTATTTTGTTGATGTTTCTACACTTTTGCTAGAATGTAGAATATAATTTTATGTGATTTGCTTGTAACAGGCCTTGAGAGGGTCCATGGCTTTACTTTTGGAGACAGTCTTGATGAAAATAGAAGAAGCAAGTGGCTAGACTTTAAAACAAGGCTAAACAAGGTAGCACATTACTATACATCGGAGTTGGCTTTAATTTCTTTTAATCCATTTTGTGTTACAATTCTATTGATTAGAGTACCTCCAGAGGCTAAACAAGGTAGCACAATGTTTTGTGCCAGACCGGGAGAAGAGGAGCAAGAGATGATTAATTATCTTGTCTTTTTTTTTTTTTTTCATTTTTTGCAGCTTCTTAGCTTGCAAGAAGCTTGGACTCTAATTCTTGATGATGCATTAGCCAATTCTTTTGTAGCACCTGCAACTGATGATCTGAAAGATGACAATCAATTGTCATGTAAGTTTTTCAACTCAGACATCATGCTATACTTTGTGCAGTTGACATCTTCTGAGTTTGAAATTGAAATTGTGAATAGTTTTGTCCCCCTTTTGCACGGGAACCTCAAAGTGACTCTACTTCATTATATTCCATCCATATACTAATTTCTTTCATTAAATACCCTTATTTTTGACATCACAGAGATAAGAGATGTTTCTACTCTATCTCTTTCTTTTTCTATACACATATAAAAACTTTTAAATCATAATTTAATAATCCAGAAATTGCAATAGAAATTAAAGAGGTTTGTGATGATTTTTCAATCTTATACTATAATGAAGATAATCTAGTATAATGAAACTAGGTTGTGTTTACTTGCATGACATTTCCTTGTTAGGGGCATGTGTTTTAACCTTTAGTGTTACAGTGCCGTGAGTAACTTGCGCGATCAATGGGTTTAAATTGGATGGGCTGTATGTATAATATAGCTGATTGTTTAGTATTGTTGGTATGATATCTACTCTTGGCTGCATGGCTTTTTCATATAAATATATTCTTGTCTTACGGTTTTATGTTTTGGCAATCTCGTCAACACGGTATCTCTCCAGTTGAGGAATATGAGAGGTCATGGGAACAAAATGAAGAACTAGGTCTGAATGATATGGACACTGCCTCTGCCGATGTTGCTTATGAATCAACAAATACTACAAAAACTGAGTGAGCATTATATAATTTTCTCTCCTCACACCTCAACCAAAGAAAATGAAGGGAAGGTATTGTGAAAGGAAGAATTTATATGCCAGTTCTGTATCAATTAGACAGAGGAAGGATGGAAAAGTCATTTGCCTTAAGCCTCATGTAATTGACCGATTGATTTACTAATATATGAACAAACTCATTTACTAATATAGTTCTGTAGTGAAATATGTATCTCATGAATTGATAAGAATTCAAATGCTTAATTCTGGTTTTGTAGCCACCGAGATTTTTTTTTATTTTTTTTTAACATTTTTTCATTTTTCCCCTCCCCTTTTATTGGCGGGGCGGTGATTACCGGATGATATAATCAGTGAATGCTTTAGTATCAACAGGGGATGGTAGAGTTGAAATATAACTAGATATTTTTTTAGTATGTTTCTAAGGATTGGTTTTTCTGCGTGTGGGAAAAACTTTATCAGTAGAGGTAAAATTTGTGTGGATGGTATTTATGATTCGAACGTGATTTGCCTCCAGTGAGTTGGAGAATATCCTTGTAGTGTACCTACTGCATCCATTTGCAACGAGTTTGATGAAATTAGTGAGAGAGGGAGAGACATAGAAATAAACACCCATATAAGTAAGCTCTGAAACTATTCATGAACGTGGAGGGAAACTCTCAAGATGAAGTTAGTAACTAACGAGTTTGTTAAACCTAATTATCATTAGTTTTAAATAATTCAGGGTGGAAATATTTTATTTTAAGGGTGCTCCATATTGTGCTATCTAATAGAGTTGGAATGTATTTTTATTCTTCATAGACAGTTGAACATGGTATAGTTTTGGCAAAATCCCTCAGATACACCGCTTATGGTTCTACCAAATAATCAACGTTAGCTTCAAGGAAGCAATTCCGTTAACACTTCTTCATGTAAATACGTTTATGAAGATTATGTAACCATCTATTGTTGTGCTTTGGACCTTTCTTTGGAGAGTTTGGGCATAGTTTGGAAAAGTCAATGACTTATAACATAGTGTAACAATTATACCTCAAACATAAAGTATTCCTCAAATTTATATTTGTGTAAGTGGCAGCGGTTTATTTATGCGTAATTAGTAATTTAAGGATTCAATTTTAGTCAAACTTGGCTATAGGATAGACTATATTGTAAGGAGAATATTCTCATTATGAGCATTTGAAGTTAGATTCAGCCATATACACTATATATTATGATTACACAAAAAAAAATGACATTCAGAAGCTTTTAGAATGAAGAATATAAACTATATACAACAATTTTACTAGAGGTTAGAGGTGGTGATTCTGTTACAGTTTGCTGAATGAAACATTTCTTCCGCCATTCACATTAAAAAGTCACGACAAGCAATTACGAAATAGTGTAAATAAACTCATAAGAGTTGAGTTACTTCATCTAACTTTTTTTCACCTATTTATATCTGGTATGTATTTTCGTTTGAGAATTAGAACCTTTAAGGATACACAATAAAGAGTGATTTATGGATATGATTTGAATAACATCAGAGAGTTAGAATATTTTGTATTAGATAATTAATGTTGAATATATTTCCACCATTAATAATTTTCTTATTACAAAGTTTAACATATGTTTAAGAAGATTGATTCTTTCGATTAACAATTGGAAGTGAGATTCATAAAATTTCGTCCGTCATATTTATTAATTTTACTCAATAATGGATTATATTAAAAATTATTGTTTACATTTTTTTTAAGGAATAACATTTCACTTGTTAGGAAATTGTCACAACTGAAGCTGCAATTGTAGTCATTGTCCTATAACTTCTTAAATAATATAAATACGTGATCAATGTTGTCCAAAAAATTTGACATGATAAATCAATGAATAATCTAAAAGTGAGTATGGAATGCTTACCTGCTTGTTCCAATACTATGTGCCTCCAACCCTTTAGTTGCTCCACTGACATCAACTTGTTATTCAAATCATGAATCTCTATACTATTACACTCAATTATATAAACTAATTTATTCGACACTTAAAAAAGTTAATTTAAATCATCCAATTTTAATAATTTCAATTATAAATAAATTTATTTCTTGAGTTACCCTTTATTTTGAAATTAGTATAGAAGTAAAAAAATGTTGTTGAAAATATAAACTCAATTAGATCAAAGGTGTCTAAAGATCTATATCATAAAAAAAATAATTAAGATTTACTTATATTTAGGCTTTATATAATATTATATAAAATATCATTTTAGTCCTTAACAATGTTATTTTAATTCTTAAATTTTAAAAATTAATATATATATTTCTTATTTTCAATTCATTATTTAAATAACTTAGATACCACCTTAAGAAATATAGTAAATAATAAAAATAAAAATTAATAAATTTTTGTTTTTTTACTTCTAATATTCAATGATTACAACTATACTAAAATTAAGAATTAAAGTAATACTGTATTCAAATTTCTTAAAGTGTATTATTTTGTTGAGATTAGATATTTATAGTAAGTACAAGTGTTTGAATAAAGGACAAAAGAAGAGCATTGAATCATCACGATATGAAAAATGCATTGTGATTTTTTATTAGGTGATAATGATATATATTATTCTTGATAACAATTAAAATTTTTACTCAAACATGGATAGGGTTGGTTAAATCCAAAAGAAAACAGCAATCTCACAAAACTATAACAAAAAAAATATTTTGATTTATGAATTGCAAGAAATGTTTTATCATCTGAATTATAAGAAATGTCATTAACAATTATCATTCACTCAAAGCTTTGTATTACATGGGACCAGAACCACAAGTCCAAAACATGATATGGGTGGGGGCAATAAATCTTCAACATTGTTACAATTATAACATAGAGACTTAAAAAAAGAAGTGTTTATAAAGATTAAAAGTACATTTAACCTAAAAATTAATTAATACTATTAAACCTTATTACTTTAGTGAATGTCAGAAAATTGAGATGTCATTGTTGTTGTTGGATTAGAAGGTGCAATCAAGAGGGTGAGTTGAATGTTTCAAATAAAAAGGACGAATCTAAATAATCTTACTATAAATTATTATTTCTTTCATTTTCCATAGTTATCTTCTGTGCCCGCACGGTTCTACCACTGTTTCATGTTATCGTAACGCCAATGCCACCACTCCATTCAATTTTTTTTCTTTAAAATCCCACCTATTATCCAATAAAAGTTTTAAAATTTTCAGATTATTTACATTAATATTTTACCATTAAATTAATCTTTTAAATTTAATTTCTTCCTTTTTAATTTGCATGTTAAAGAAATTAATTTAATAATATTTTTATAATTATCATGCATTCATGTAAAATATCCATTGACTTTATAGGTCTTTCTTATAGCTTTTATAGTAAGTTAATGAAAATGAATTTTTTAAAGATTAACGTGACAATAAAACATTTAAAAACTAATTTATACTATATCTGGATAAAGGAAAAATAGAAAAATGTAAATGGTGATATTTTTTTTTGATCTAATCAAAGAAAAATTTTAAATATCACTTTTTAATTTTAAAATTATTTTCTAAAATAATGTCACAATACTCAACAATCAATTTTTCTATTAAAATCTATAAAGGTTTTAAAATCATTTCCAAAACAAATATTTTCTTATCTATTTCTTCCATTTACATTTTGTTTAATGTTGGACACTCCTTTGCATAACCTTTGTGCAATCAACCCTGTTTAATTGCATTTTTAAAATTTAAAATAATTTTAAAAAATAAAAGTCAAACACATCATAATTTTCTAATTTTTCAATTCAAATTAAATTATTTTCTCTTGATACTCTTTCTCATCTTTAGGATAGTGACTAAAATTTTAAAATACTTAAGAGGATCGTACGAAGATTTACTCGTGATTAAAAATTTTAAACCCATAATTAAACTAATAGATGATAATTAAATCCATTAATTATAATTAAAAACCATGTTTACCTTCCAGTCTCCACGAATTAAACGGCACATGACATCGGAGTTATCACCTGCTTTATAAGCACTCTAAACTCTCTTCTTTTTTCTCACTCTTCATTCTCTTCTCTTCCTACATTCTCTCTCTAGAAAAGAAAAGAAAGGAAAAGAAAAAGAAAAAAAGAAAAGAAGAAGAGAGTGTAGGTAAAGAAGAGAGTACACATTTGAAAGAGACGCACGAAAATCAATAGCATCAAACACAGATCTGAGAGAAGAAGAAGAAGATGGGACAGGACCAGAACCAGAGATCTCTGATCTACGCGTTCGTGTCTCGCGGCACCGTGATTCTCGCTGAGTATACTGAATTCAGCGGTAACTTCAACTCTATCGCGTTTCAGTGCCTTCAGAAGCTTCCTGCTTCCAACAACAAATTCACGTACAACTGCGACGGTCACACCTTCAATTACCTCGTCGATAACGGATTCAGTGAGTTTTCTGAACGCCGATCTAAGAGAATTTCAGTTATACGATCAAACACGCTTTAGTGAAATGAAATGAAAATTAAAATGAAAATTAAATTATATGAAACGAAATGAAATTCGTTTTGTTGTGACTTGTTTTAGATGCTGATTATAAGTTCCGTGTTGTGGTTGGAAATGAATGTTTCGCTCACTTAGAAGTACTCGTATAAGAGAAATCGATATGAACGTGCTTGACTGAAATGAAATGAGATTTGTAGTATTCTGATTTGTTTTAGATGCTAATTTTCGCGGTTTTGAACTTCGGTATTGTTTTTGGAAATGAATGTCGCACACACTCACACGCACTTTGGTTTAAGAAGAATCTATATGAACATGCTTGACTGAAATGAAATTCATGTTATTCTGATTTGTTTACGATGTTAATTAGAATTTAGGAGTTGTAGTTGGAAATGAATGTCTCATTCACTTATGCACGTACTCGTTTAAGACAAATCGACATGAACATGCTTGAGTGAAATGAATTGAGATTTGTATTATTCTGATTTGTTTTAGATGCTAACTTTCGTGGTTTTGAAGTTCTCGCACGCACACGCTTCCATTTAAGAGAAATTGATATGAACATGCTTGACTGATATGAAATGACATTTTATATGTTAATAGTGATTATGTCAGTTTTGAAGTTTGTGTTTGGAAATGAATGTTTCACTCATGAAAATACATTTTTTTTTTTGGATGGTGTAGCGTATTGTGTTGTTGCGGATGAGTCAATTGGGAGACAGGTGCCTGTGGCTTTTCTGGAGCGCGTGAAGGATGATTTTGTTGCCAAATATGGTGGTGGAAAGGCTGCAACTGCTGCCGCAAATAGCCTCAACAAGGAATTTGGGTATTGAATTTGTGTTGTGTGATCTTAGTGCTGGATTTGGCGCGATTGTGATTTTTTGTGTTGTTTGAGGGAAGGTGATGTGTACTGTGTTTTTTTGTTTGCTGTAGGTCCAAGTTGAAGGAGCATATGCAGTACTGTGTTGAGCACCCTGAAGAGATAAGCAAGCTTGCTAAGGTGAAAGCTCAGGTTTCTGAAGTTAAAGATGTCATGATGGAGAATATTGAGAAGGTAAATATGTACTCTGCTTACTAGCTTTGACTTAAGAAAATGATACTGTGTAAATTGAATAGATCAAATTGCTTGTAATCATAATTTGCAAGAATTGTGTTTTGTAGTGGGAAGTATAATTGTGGTTGTGTTTGAACAGAGTGCATCTTCGACCAAACCTTAACATTTGAATACTTAAGCCTTGTATATATATTTCTTATTCATAGGAATCAAATATGGGTGTTAGAGTTTACAACAACTCATACATCATGTTCAACTTGCTGACCTGAACCCCTTTGACTTAGCCTTGTATACAAGATTATTAAAATAGTCTTGGCCACTATTTGGTTGAATTATGGCATTGTGCTCATGTTGCATTGATACACAGTAGTCTGTAATAGTTGTTACGTGTTAGGATTGCACATGGCACAATTCAACACAAATCATTAATCAGTGATTTGTTTTGTGATGAAGGATGACTTTGAACCATGTGATACATCCATGATTCCATAGACCAGGGTGATTCCCACATATCAGCAGCTTTTTTTTTATTCTTTTTCACATTTCATGCATTAATTTTCATAAATGAAATTTAAAAGTTAGATAAGCTTAAACTTAACTAAAAAGAAGTTATCCAGGAATATGTCAGATCTAAGAAAAAATCTATTTGATCCGATCTCATAGGATATATATATATTTTTTTTTTTTGTATTACCATCCAATCAATTTTATTTTAATATCTGATAGGATCTAATCTTAAAAGTTTTGAATTAGATTGACTCTTGTAGTTTAGACAAAAAAATTCATTATCTGTTTTTATTTATTTTCCGCACTTTTTTTAATATAAAATACAAAAACTATTTGATAAAAATTGAGACAAGAACAAATTTCAAATTCATGCATAACTAATAAATTTATTAATATATGAAAATAATAAGATGTAATTTAGAGGATAAGACCATAGAGAAGTCAACCTAGTTATTTTATGAATACATATTTATATAAATAAAGGTGATAAGCTTCATAAATAAAGTTATGTGAATGCATACTAGTCTGGTTGGATTGGATTATATAGGTTTCTAATCACTGTCTTTGGTGATCTTTCTTGTAATTGTGATTAGTAAGGCTTCTGGCTTTCTTTTATAGACATCAGAAGTTAGGCAAAGGCACACTCTATCTATTTGTTCAAGAACCATTGATGTGGACCAATAAACATAAAGTTTGTTCAATTATGGTTAATGGTTTCCCACCTCCGTTTTGCTGATGATACTATTATCCTTTTTGAAGGGGGATCTAGCATTGTGCATTTTTTCTCTATCCTAAGTTCTTTGAGGCTATTAGATTATTACTTTCTGAACATGAATCTAGCTAAAAGTAGTTTGACTGAAAACTAGACTGTTTGATAGGCCTCTGAATTGTGGGCCTCCAATTTCTTTTCTTTTACTAGAGAAGGATGAGCGGCATGGGAAAGCTTATGCCTAGGGGCAGGGTGGCATTCCATGCTTCTTCCTGTTTCTCGTGTTTCCATCTATGTCTGATAGTTCTTTGTTTTAGTTACTGTAATTAGAGCACTGCTCTATACTTGATCCTATAGTACCTATAAGGATACCAGTTCCTTGATTTTTTCTTTTAGAAAATGTATGCAGTCTTAGTTCAGGCAAGTTTTGAAGGCAAAAGAAATCAAATTTGGATCCTCTGTTGTTGAGGAACAGAATGTTATCATGTTAGAGAGAAGAGACATTTTTTTTTATCCTATAAGGATTCACCGTGATCAGTTATAAGGCTCATCAACTGTATTTGATATATAATTGTCTGTCTTTCGAACATAATCACGTGATGTTACTAAATAACAGTACAGGATCCGAATCTCTTTCTGTTCTCCACAAATAGGTAATGGTACTTCAATTGCACTTGGGCTAGGCTGCTTTGCTTAGTTAATAACTTTTCAAGTTCAATTGTTTTCTGAGTCAAATCCTAATTGTAAATAAGCCAATATTTATTTGTGGATCTGTAGCAATTAATTGTTCTAAGACTACCCATTAATTATTCCTCCTCTGCATTCTTAAAGATAGTTAAAATTTTGTGCATTTCAATGTCATAAACACGTTTCTGTGTCTTCTCTATGCCATAATATGCTCGCTAGATCAGCAGAAAAGAAGTAGAGGAAAAAACAAAGTAGTCAATTTTTTTGCATTTCAATACCTTTGGTTGAATTATGTAATGCATTAGGACATCTATTCAAATTATATTGACATGCTTGTAATTTAATGTAGGTTCTGGACAGGGGGGAAAAGATAGAGCTTCTGGTTGACAAGACTGAAAATCTTCATCACCAGGTTAGGATGTCGTATTATTGCATCTGCCTGTTATAGTATTGCAATTCAAAGGTTTTGAATTTAGGATTATTCTTCCATGGGCTTTGTTTCTTAATGGTGAGCTAGAGCTACTATTTGCTTTAGTGTGGTACTGTCTCTCCTGGTAAGATCTACCCCCCACTTCTCCACCTCATAAAACAGTGAAAATAAAAATGGTGGAGGTTGATGTGGAATAAACAAATTTTGGTATTTTTTTAAGCCAACTGTTTTTGCTTGCTGTTTATTTTTCCCCATTTTTTGAGGCAGGCACAAGACTTCAGGAATTCTGGGACCAAGATCCGAAGAAAAATGTGGCTGCAAAACATGAAGATAAAGCTAATTGTATTGGCAATTTTGGTAGCCCTGATCCTCATAATAGTCCTCTCTGTCTGCCGTGGGTTCAATTGTGGAAAATAAGCACGAGTCATTTTACCTTGTTATTTCAACCTTGTGATTATATATGAGAAGATATGGAATGGATGCCATGATTTTGTATGTAGTAAAAATATCAGATCTCGTATACTGCCCATTTTAAAGGTTTCACAGTATGATAAGAATACTTTTGGAAATATTAATTGGTTTGTCTATTGTAGCTCGATTTTTCATTCACTCTACTCATTTTGTCATCATTCTTGCAATTGAAATTATTCGTTCTATTAAGTTACTTGTGTCATACTTCGTATGCATGTTCACAGCATTACAGTGCAAACGCGAGTATTTTTCAACCTGACTATTTCATAAAATCTGTTTCTACTTGTGACATATTCCATACCTTTTAAACTTTCTAAGTTCTTAACAGTCGGTATAATATAAGTGTGGCGGTTTAAATTTTTGCATCATTATATACGAGGTTATTATTGATTTATCTAATTACCTTTGCAGCTGTCTATTTTTTTTTTTTTATTATTATTTATATAATCAAACAAAAAGTATTTTAGTTATATGTCAGATGAAGAAAATTTAGGAAAGTAATCTGAAGAAATACATGAAGAAATGTTTTTTCTTATATTAAAATGTGTGATACAGAAGGTATAAATAGCCTATTGGGTAAGATAAAACAGGTTCCTTAAATTTAGCTATACATAAAAGACTAATTTTTTGCTAAAAAAAAAGATCTTCTTGATTTTCTGCTCCTGATTTTATGGGGGACAGCTTCCTGATTTTTTGCCCCTGATTTTATGGGAGACAACTTCCTGATTTTCTGCTCCTGATTTTATGCTCAATATCCAACACTCCCCCTCAAGTTGGGTCATAGATGTCAATCATGCCCAACTTGCACCTTAGATTTTCATATTGAGCCTTTGGCAGTGCCTTGGTCGAATATCTGCAGGTTTGTGTGCTTGAGGATGTGTGTTCTAGCTTCACCGTTCCACTATCAATTTTTTCCTTGATGAAGTGATGATCAATTTCTACATGTTTAGTCCTATCATGATGGACTGGATTTTTAGCAATGCTAATGGCAGCCTTATTGTCACATAGTACCCTCATAGGGTGTTGAGATGAGACCTTGAGTTCCTGTAGCATTCGTTGTAACCATATCCCTTCACGATTCCATGAGCCATTGCTCTAAACTCGGCTCTCGACCTGCTTCCTAGCTACCACCGATCGTTTTTGCTTCTCCAAGTGACTAGATTTCCCCAAACAAATGAACAAGACACCACTAGTTGATCTTCTATCGCATACGAACCGGCATGGTCCGAATCAGAAGATTTCAACATTTCTTTCTCGTGCTCTTTTTAAAATAGAGTCCTCTACCAGAGTCTTCTTCGTGTACTTGCAATATACGATTAATCGCTTTCATGTGAGCTTCCCTTGGATCATTCATGAACCAGCACAAAACTTACGAATATCCAATGTCCGGAAGAGTGTGAGACAGATAAATCGCCTTCCAACCATCGTTGATACCTCTCTTTGTTGGTTTGAGGACTTTTTTTCCTCAATACTAAGTTTCACATTTGATTCCATAGGTGTATCACCGGTCTACACCCCAACATTCCGGTTTCTTGCAGTAAATCAAGGGTATACTTTATCTGGGATATGGTTATCCCATGTTTAGATCTCGCCACTTCCATTCCAAGGAAGTACTTTAAGTAACCGAGATCTTTGACCTCAAATTCTTTGGCTAAGAACTGTTTCAAGTTTATAATTTCCTCATGATCATCTCCAGTGATGATGATATCGTCAACATAGACGATGAAAACAACAAGTTTGCCTCCCGGGATCGCTTTACAAACATTGTGTGGTCTGTCTGGCATTGAAAAAATCCATGTCCCTTCACAACCCGAGTTAGCTTCTCAAACCAAGCCCTTGGAGATTGTTTGAGACCATAGAGAGATTTCCACAATTTGCAAACCTTCCCCAAGTTCTTAGAAGATTCTAGTCCGGGAGGGATCTTCATATAAACCTCTTCCTCAAGTTCTCCATTTAAGAAAGCGTTCTTTATATCCAGTTGATGCAAAGTCCAATCCAAATTGACTGCAATGGACAGTAGAACCCGAACAGAATTTAATTTTGCCACTGGTGCAAAGGTCTCCTCATAATCCACTCCATATGATTGAGTGAATCCTTGAGCTACCAATCTAGCTTTGTATCGGTACGATCTTCGCGCCGTCGCATTATATTTTACGTAAAAAAATCCACTTGCATCCTACTGGTTGTTTTCCTTGTGGAAGTTGAGAGTACTCCCATGTTCCATTCTTTTCTAAGGCCTGGATTTCTTCATCTACTGCTGCCTTCCAATGAGGTTGGTGGATAGCCTCATGAAAATTCTGAGGTATTTTGATGTTGTCCAGACTTGTAACAAAGGCTTTATAATTCTGTGACAATTTCTCAAAAGACACATAATTTCCGATTGGATGTTTGGTGCAAGACCTCACCCCTTTCCTTAGAGCAATAGGCATGTCCAGGTCAAAAATGTCATCAAATGATTTAGATGAAGAGTCAGGAGAAGGTGTGATACCTGTGTGAGATTTTGTCGGTTCTGAACTTAGGTTAGAAGTTTGGTTTTGCCTTGGAAATGTGCAGTTCTCTACCACCATGTGAGGCTTCTGACTTTGATTTCTTCTACAATAGACCTGCAGCTCCGGTAAAGCAGTGGGAGCAGATTCTTGTGCTGGACTTGTTTGAACTTGTATTTCCTTTGGCTCCACCTCAGCTGGTTGGGCAGTTTCTGCACTTAATTCCAATGGTTATAGGTGCAGAATTTTTGTGGAATAGGCTCAAGATTTTGTACAACAGTAGAATTGATAGTTTGTTCCCAAGGTTGGTATTCACTCATTTTCTCCCCCTGAAGGCCAACTTTGGGGTAGAAAGGTTGGTTTTCAAAGAAGGTGACATCTAAAGTATGGTAGAACTTTCTGTTGGAAGGAGAGTAACACTTATATGCTTTCTTGGTAGGAGAATATCCCAAAAATATGCATTTTAAGGCTCTAGGGTCAAGTTTGCTTAAATTTGGTTGGTGGTTATGAACAAAGGCAATGCAGCCAAAAATTTTTTGTGGAAGGTTGGTAATAAGTTTGGTGGTTGGGTATAGAGATAGAAAAATTTGATGAGGAGTCTGGAAATTCAGAGGCTTGGAAGGCATTCTGTTAATAAGGTAGGTTGAGGTTAGAAGAGCTTCACCCCAAAAATGACTTGGGACATTTGTGGCTAGCATGAGGGATCTAGTTACCTCGAGGAGGTGTCTATTTTTTCTTTCTGCAATCCCGTTTTGTTGTGGGGAATCAACACATGAGGTTTGGTGCACAATACCATTTCTGAGTAGATAAGCACCAAGGGATTTGTGAAAGTATTCTCTCCCATTGTCGGTTCTAAGAATTTGGATAGAGGTATGAAATTGGGTTTCAATCATTTTGTGAAAACTTTCAAAAATTTTGTCTACTTCTGATTTTTCTTTCATGAGAAATACCCATGTAACCCTTGTGTGATCATCTATGAAAGTTACAAACCATCTTGAGCCTGAGATATTGTTAACCCGAGATGGTCCCCATATATCACTATGAATTAAAGAAAAAGGGAACGAGGATTTGTATGACTGACTAGGATAATGGGATTTGGTATGCTTTGCCAACTCACATATTTCACACTGAAATTCTTTTGAACCTTTATTAAACAAAGTAGGGAGCATTTTTTTCAAGTACCCAAAATTTGGGTGTCCAAGGCGATAATGCCACACCAGTACATCTTCCTGTGGGGAAAAAACTTGTCTTGTCTTTGCATATCCTCTCTTGTGGTCTTCTCGCTTTTAGGAGGTAGAGGCCTGCACATTCTTCAACATTGCCAATCTTCTTCCCCAAATCCAAATCCCGAAATTCACACATGTTTGGGAGAAATTTAGTAACACACTTTAAATCTTGAGTAAGTTTGCTTCTTGACAGAGATTGCAATTCAAATTAGGGACATGTAGCACAGATTTCGGTGTTATGTCTTTAGAAATAATTACGAGACCTTTTCCAACCACTTTAGAGGTGGTTCCATCTGCTATGCGAACAACAAGGTGTCATCATGACGGGGGGAAATATTTGTTGAAGACATCGATATCCCCCGTCATATGATCCGATGCTCCGAAATCAACTATCCAAGGTTCTTTTCTGGTGGTGACATGAAAACCAGAGAGAAATTACCTTTTTTAGCAAGAGTTGCGGTGGAAGAATTAGTACTTGTATTTTGGAGAGTTTGTCTGCAACATTTTTTGTATTATTTCCATTTGTTCTTTCTTTGAAACAACTAGGTCCAGTTCCTCTTTGGGTCTACTTTCTTCACTAATGGCTGCATGGACTTTATTCTCCTTGTGCCTCGGCTTCCAATCAGTAGGCTTCCCATGGAGTAGCCAGCAGAGTCTCCCTTGTATGTCGTGTTTTTCTCGGTGGTCACACCATCCTCTGCTTTTCTTTTGAGGTCCTCTTGCGGCAAGTGCGAGCTTTCAATGGCAATCTTGTCGGATTGCCCACCCAAAGATAATCTTCCTTCTACTTTCCTCTCTTCTCACCTCTCGCAAAGGCCTCACGGATGCTAGGGAGTGGCTTAGTGCCAAGTATTCTTCCCCTAACTTCATCTAAATTCTTGTTCACCCCAAACAAGAATTTGTATAGTCGGTCCTTATCCACCAGGTTCTTGTATATATTGTTTGTCTGCTGAACATTTCCATTCTGTGTGTTCATAAGTATCCAACTAGCTGCCAAAGCCTTGTGAGAGAGTGGTAGTATTCAGAACATTGGAATCTCCTTGCCTCAAATCATGTAAGAGACTCTTGATTTCGAATATGGCCGAGGTGTTGTCAACATTTGAGTAGGTTTCCTTTCTTTGCACTCCAAATTTCTGCAGCTGTCCCATAGTACAAGAAATTTTCACCAGTTTCATTTGTCATGGAGTTGAGGAGCCAGGACATGACCAAGCTATTCTCAAGCTTCCATTTCTGGTGAGTTGGATCCTTCTCTTCCGGTTCCTCTGTGTCACCGGTAATGTAATTTTCCTTCCCTTTTCCTTGAAGAAAAAGGCGGACAGATCTTGCCCATGGAATATAGTTCTGGCCATTGAGTTTATAGCCAGTGATTGGAAGGAGATTTGTATCGGTCAAACTGGATATCCCAGTTTCTGTTTTGTGCTCATTGGCCATGGGAACTGACTTTACTATTATGGTTCAGAAACCTGCTCTGATACCATGAAGAAATACATGAAGAAATTTTTTTTCTTATATCAAAATGTGTGATACAGAAGGTATAAATAGCCTATTGGGTAAGATAAAACAGGTTCCTTAAATTTAGCTATACATAAAAGACTAATTTTCTGCTAAAAAGAAAAGATCTTCCTGATTTTCTGCTCCTGATTTTATGGGGGACAGCTTCCTGATTTTCTGCCCCTGATTTTATGGGGGACAACTTCCTGATTTTCTGCTCCTGATTTTATACTCAATATCCAACATAATCAAACAACCCAATTCCATTTTATAGATAGGATCATGAATTCAATGGAAATTTCAAGATTCAGTTCAAAATTATTAGTTACCGTTGATTTTTTTTAACACCATAGTATTGGATTGAATTATCCACTTTGTCAAGGACCTTAAATGTATATAATGTGGGTATATTCTTTTCAATATAAATTATATCTATGTTGGTATTATTTTTCAATCCCGCAAATCTCATTTAGTAAATATCTTTGATATTATTAGCATGTATTAGGATAGACAAAACATCTCCGTTGTATATTTGATATTTTCCCTACTTTCATTTTTTTTATTAGGTTCCCTATTCCTTTAATAGGATTATCCATTTAATTTACAAAAGAGCATTAGAGTTTGTATTACAAATACAATGAATTAGCCATTTAACTCGTAAAAGAGAGTTAGAGTTTGTATTACAAACACAGTGAATAGTATGCAGTTCTCTATTTTTCAAAGGTGCTATTGACATCAGCACAAAAGTGTAGCAACATATTAACGAGAGGGACCAAATATGCTAGCAATCTTGAAAGCATCAAACCTTGCAATATTTTTTTGTCATAAGAAGATAAGGTATGTATTTCTCTTCTAATATAATCTCTTCCATGTTTAAAGTCAAGAATTAAACTTTCAGCAACTTGATTAAGAAACAAAAATCCTTACTACTTATATCATTTGTCATGTGTGCTTCGAACCATGTGTGCTTTGCTGTGAAAACATTACTTCAATTGCAACATCGAAACCTAAATCGCAATATTATTAGAGAGAAACTTTCTTAGCTTAGGATACAATGATTAGGTTTCTTAATCACAGTTAACATCTCTCTTATTAATACTAGCAAAATTACATGTGGTGGGACACTTATGACTCAACTATTAGTTAAAATGATGGTAACGGTAGAGAGAAAAAAAATGATAATAAAAAATATTAGAGAAAAGCAACGTTGAGCAGAAAATAAATAGTAAGTCCATGTTCAATTTAAAATAAAACCAGTACAGATAATGATCTTGTAATTAATTTTTCAAACAAATTAAAATATCATAACAAACTAAGATATGAATGATAAGAAATAAAATATTTCGTAAAAATAGATGCAAAACTGAATTAATTTAATTTTTTTTAAGGATGACAAAAAAAATAATGATTAATATGACAAATAACTTCAAGGTAAAGTTCTCAGGTAAATTAAAAACAAAAAATAGTTAGAAAAGGTGAAATCGTCTCTTTTAATTATAAACACGTGTGTTATTGTTTTTTTTTTTTTTATATTTTAATCCAAATTCAAGCGCCACATTATTATTCATTCAATATCATTATTTATTAGTGTTACTTCAGAAATTTCATCTTTTTCAAATTTACCATAAATCGCTTTAAAAACTCTGGTTTTGGTTTTTGCACAACACATATTATTGCTTAATCTTAATTGTCCTTTTAATTTTGTTGGCGGTACGATGTATTGTAGTTTATGACGGAGAAAGGAGGAATGGTAGAGAAAGAGGATAAACAATTATGAAAACATAAGTACTTGAAAAAAATTATTAAAAAGAAAAGCAATTAGTAATATGGCAGGATACTTGCCTATAAAATACAGATTTTTTTAAAGGTGAAATACATTATTTTATTGAAAAAATTCTCTTATAATATATATCACCAAAAGGATATAAATAATATATTTTGTTGGAATAGATTTATACTAACCAAATAATAAAAAAATGCATAATTATGTCTTAAATCTACATCAATTAATCTAAAAATAATAAATAATGCATATTGATTTAGTTTAAATTTATGAGTCATAGATCAAATACCCAAACTAATTATGTGATTATAGTTTGGTTCAGGTTTAGTTTAATTAATTAAAAAAATTAAATTTAGATTATAAAAATATTTAAAAATTTAAAATTATATTTTAACTAAAAGTTAATTTATTTCATAATTGTCATCCATTATTTAAATAAAATGTAATTAATAACTTAAAATATAAATTATATAAAAATATATCAACGAATTAAAATTTAAAATTAGTGAGGTGGGTTTCATGCATGTTTTCTAAATCTCTTCCTCTCTATTAGTAATTACAAGACAAATTCACTGCTCCAACTTATAAATTAATAGTAAGAAAATGAAACTTCAATGAAAATAAGTTGCTCTTTAAATGTGATACTAAAGACTTATCCTAAGATAGAAAAAACAAAGTATCCATGATTTGATCTAGAACTAAAGGTGGTGCAAGAGAGAGTGATCTTATAAGGCACATAAACATTATTGTCCTTAGTTCAAACAAAATGATTATCAGGCCACAGTGAAACGTTAAGATCTATACTCAAATGCTTTGCATTTGTCTCTGCAGCTTTATCATTAGAATTATCTTCATGCAGCAAAGGTATTGCGTCTGCTAGAATTTCCAAACCACATCTGTTATCGAATTCAGGAATTTCATTGACTGCTATTGAATCATCTTCATCTGGTGGATCAGCATTGAGATCAAATGGCAAACACTTCTTCACATCTCCATTTTCTAGCTGCAAGACAATACATATGCATTAGTTGTGCTTAATTATATTTGCATATTTATCAGTTATCCTAAGTGCACCCACATTTATATATACATGTTTATCCGAATTATTCTCATAATTTATTATGTGAATCTTAAAGTAAGACTTGTTTTCAATGCATTATATATGCAATTTTACGATGCAACATTGTCAATTATGTTTCTAAAGAATTTCAGGCAACAAGTATACTCAGTGGAGAGGTTATAAGATAAAATGTTGTAAACAACCAAAGTATGAATATAATATAAACAACATAATGGCAAACTATGATCCTCGTATATTTTTAAGTATTATCCCAAGTCAGTGAATATTTAAATGATGGAAAGAGATATAACTCGAAAATAAGAAGTAAAGAAATTTCATCATGTCAATACCTTCAGCAAATTTGACGCTGGTGTAGTTACTAAGCTATTTGTCTTTTGTCCTTTGAATAAACCCCAAAAGAAACACATTTGATTCCAACCTGCACGCATAAACAAGTAACACAGGAAAAAATTATAGAAACAAATTAAAAAATAATTACTAATATAGTTAAATTTTAAAGAAATATCAAGGAATAGTAGTAAAAATAAAAATAGAGATAAGCATAAACATAAAATATTAATGTAGCAAAAACCATTATTCTTACGTTGGGATTTCTCGGGCAAAATGTTAGATGGAAAAATCAAAAGCTCAGTCTCATCCAATTCTCCTTTCAGAGCCAAATCATTCTTGATCATGTAATTCATAACATGTTCATAACATCTATAGCTGTAGAAAGATATAAGTATAAGTAGAAAGTATAAAACAAAGTCAATTGATTACAAAAGAAAAGCTTAACAAACCTATCATTATCAGAAGCGAAAAAGTATAGAGCAATATTTCCTTCAGTGAGTTGATTTCCTATAATTTGAGATGGCCAAATTCTCAAGCGAGGTAGTTCATCCAGTACTATTAGAGACTGAGGAAGCCTTTTCACCACTTCAAGAACTTCAGTTGATGCACAAGTTGATAGGTGAGCTTGAATCCCATCCAAAATCCTTACAACCCAATTTGTATTGTATATCTGAAACTTTCCTCTTCATGAATAATAAAAAAAATGCACAAATATATTTCAAATTCATACACCTTTAAATCAAAATGAATTCAATAATTAAAATGAAGACTAAGAAAATATGTCATACCGCCATGTGATATCAACCTCTGGGATGACAATGTGTCTAGAAAATAGAGTATCACTTTCAGATTTGGCAACGGGGAAATCTATTTCTTTCAATGATTTTGTTTTGGCCTTTTTAACTTGTTTACTTGAGGAATCATCACAAAGTGGAGAGCCCTTGGATTTTCTCATAGACTTTGCTGTTAAAAGGACGTGACTCTTGATAGTTGATGATTGGACAACTATAGACTTCAATTTTGAAACTTTACTAGAGTCATAAGTAGTTGATTTTGTAGATAAAGGCCCCTTCTTTCTTCTTGTAGCCACTTCAACTTCATCTTCTACTAATTTGTTAGTACCTTCCCTCGGCATGCACTCTTGACATGTCCAATCTTTATAAACTTCTACTTTAGCTTTTAGTTTTGATCGCTCATCATTGCGCATACAATCTCTAGTTGATGGATGAGAAACAAAAGATGTTAATTTTACTTTCTTAAAAAGTAAGAAAAAATGACTATACAAACATGTTGGACATTGAAAAATAAAATAGAAGAGATTGAAATGTTTACATATGCTCTGCGCCGGCATAACACTTGTTACAAATAATTAGTTCAGACTGCGACCCTCTAGCCCCACATGTGTCACAAACTATAACCTGTATCATGTAGAAGCCATGAGAGAAATGAAATGTCGAAACAAGAAGTTGGAAGAAAGTTTATTTTTCTTTCTTTTAAGGGGTGGGGAAAAAGTAGACAAATGTTGAAGACAATTGAACATGCTGATAAAAAGAGACCTATACCAGTACAAGTAAAAGATCTAAAGAATGCCGATACAATAGTATTTAAACCACAAAAAAAGAAAAATAATAACAAAGTAGCTAGGCTTTGCATTTATTTTTTATGGGAGTGAGTTCTTAATGCTATGTCAAGTCCTTACTGTAGGGAATTCTTTCCTAGTTCATTGTTGATTGTGTTTTAAATGCCAGAAAAGAAAATGGGTTAACAAAGTCTTTACTCACTAAGTATAGGTCGGTTACACAAATTAAACAATGCTATTATGTTGTCACAAGTAATGTTTATAAACAAAGTATTGACCTTAAATGTTTCATATGCAGTTTCTTTCTTGATCTTCATTTAACTTTAGTGATTAGATTACCCTTCATCTGAGCATCCGATTTACTCTTGTCATTGAAATTTCTAGAAGTCTTTTATACGTAGGCTAAAAGTAGAAATATAAGTGCATAAAATTTACCTTTTTACATTGTTATAGGTCTTATAGACAGACATGTTATAAATTTTTTCTTCAAGATTGATTGATATCATTTGGTTTTAGATATCACCTAAGTCACTTTTCTGTTTAATCCACTCCACTTGAATTCTATGTATACTTTACATCCCATACTATTTTTCTATTGTTTTATATGATAAAAACTCGCTACAATTGTCAGTGAAGAGAAGGATGCTGGTCTTCTCGCAATCAACGAACCTCACAGCCTTGATTAAGAGGGTATCAAAGGTTTATATTTTTCAGTTAATAGGGTCTATTCCGAATAAAACCAATCAAAGTAATTGGTTCAAGTATTTGATATGTGGTTTACAAATCAAATGAAAATAAATCAAAATTATTATCTATTATTTTATTTAGAATTCTATAAAATAATCATATATTTTTTTACTATTATTTGGTTTACGTGGGTATGTTATAAAAAATATGTTTTTATAAAATAAAATTGAGATTTTTTTAAAAAAAAAATAATGTATTTTTCTGAAAAAATAATAAAAACTTTCATATGTAAAATATCTTTCATGTAATTAAATAGAACCGAATCAACTAATTATTAACGAGGTTGATTCGGTTCAGAATTTAATAAAAAGATTAAAGTTTTCAAATCAATAAATTTTTTATTAATTCGAATTTTATTTTCCTTTGGAACAGACATGTGAACACTCCTACTCTCACCTCTTTGTTTCTAAACCTAAATTTCATATATTTTATTTTTTAAAATAAAAATAACAATAGTTCCTAGTTTATTCCAAACATTTAAGGGTCATCGGAACACAAAATAGGTTTTAAAATCTTAAGAGATTTTTTGTACTTGTTAGTTATCTAGTACCATATTTTGTAAACTAAAAAAATATGATTCTAGTACACAAGTAAAACACATGTAGTACACTATATCTAATTTATTTTTACATTTTTTTTTTCAAAATGCATCACTCAATCTATTTCTTCAAGCATAAACAAACTCACATTTTAGATGTAGTACTTTTATCTTTAGAAACTTCAAATCAAACTTTTGTCTAGCAATTACAACAGTTTTCCTTTACAATCCGCATACAGAAGTTTATTCATGAAAAACATCAAACGATAGAAAATTTTGTAATAAGCCATTTTCTTTTCTAGCATTCAATTAAAATAAATTGCATGAAATGTGGCAACTACATGTAAAGTAAGATTTAGATTTATCGTGAATCTAGAAACAAAATGTGGCAACTTCATGTAAAGTAAGATTTAGATTTATCATGAATCTAGAAACAAATCACTACATAGGACCTAAACACTATTTTAGGTTTTAGATATGAAACTAACTTGATCATCAAAAACATTCCTTTTATATATATTCCTTTCTCAACAGAGATATTTTTGGATTTCGGTTATCAAAGTCTTAAAAGGAGTCCTCCTTATTTTTAACTGATTTTTTACAATCACTTAGACTAGATTGCGCAACTTAGAATTTTCATATTAATGTGTATCACTTTTATTAACATGATTTTTTCCACAGAATTTAACTTTTGTCCTCATATTTTTTATGATTGGAAAATTTTCTGTACCCTAGTATCCTAGGTTCTATAAAGAGGGATGAAATTTATATATTATAAAAAGTTAGAATGGCCAAAATCATCCTTTTTAGAATATACAAACTAAGGCCAATTTTCACGATAAGATAATTTTGACAAAAAGATAAGGGACCTGTAACCTATTTTACGGTCTCCGGATGTCTTTTAGTTGACCATATTTTTCTTGTCAATGACCATTAGAAACATGCAAATTTTAAAATAATTCTACGGTTCAAACAAAATTGTCACAATAATGTGTAGTTCCTTAAACTTCTTTATGTGAATTTAATTTGGACAATACTTTATAATAGATTGAGAACAAAAATAAACCTAAACCACATATTTACAATTACTATTGTACAACAAAAGATGTATTGACAAGGAAAAACTCGATACCTCCACCTCTTCCATTACGTCTGAGACACCCTTCTGGTTTTCTGGTTTTGGTTGGAATTGCCAAGGTTCTTGCATCCTGGTGTCCTATTAAGCACAACAATAGTCTCTAGAGATTATTCTTACAAGGTAAATACTTTCAATTATTAAAAAAATCAAATGAACACCACTTCACTTAAATGTAGCATAATTGTAAATTCTATCTACCCTATTATTTAACCTTGATATTGATGCTCTTTTTAGGTTAAGTTCACTTGTTTTCCTTGAAAAAGAGGGCGAAGGGACTGTCAACAAAATATCATGAAATTGCAAAAGTAAATCTATTAAAATTAAAAAATTACAAATCATGCAGTTTCACCTACACATTATAATTGTAGAAATTAAAAGCTATTAACAAAGAAATATCCGAAGGCAATGTGAAAGATGAACTCTACTTATTAGGGTTACCATCATAATTACCTAGTGCCACGATTCTGTTGTCTGATCTTCTAATGAATGTGATGTTATCATCCGAGATTCTGATTCCGTGTTCTTCTCAAGCCGACTCGAGAATCCCGACTAATAAAATTGGCTAAATCTTTGGAATTGTTACCGAATTCTCTAGCCGACTGGACCTTTCTGAGGTTTGAAAGCAATTCATTGACTTTGGAAGAATTTGAATCCCTAAAAGTAGCTTGTCTCGCTAGATAAAGATTTGTATGCACTACTTACCAAATGACAGATCAAAACATGTCTTTAGAACGGTGAAATCCTTAGGGATTTTATAGTAAACTGACCAATCCCTATACTCGATATTGCTGTCACTTGAGGAAAATACGCGTATTAAAAACACGTGTAATGCAAAGACTACATGCAATGAACGTTTCTTTCATTCCAAAATGTAAATCATGCAAATAATAATAATAATAACTTTTTAGTCTTTCTATTATAGTAGTATATTTTATTGTTTCGTCCTTTTAAAATAATTTATTTTGCTTTTTATTCTCGTAATATCTTTTTGTTTGATTTTGATAATTGTTGTTAAGTTTGTCATCAAATTTAATGGAAAGAACAAAAAATAGCACGTGCGGAAGATATAAATAACGCGAAAAGCAACTAGTGACCAATAAAAAAAAAATCAAGCCTTAAATATATAACGTCTCAAGGATTTATTATACCTAAAACAATACATATTTAAAAATAAAAAATAACTTAAATTCATAATTTTATAATTAATTAAAAACAAAAACAAAAAAAAATTGAAATAAAAAATCTTTTATTTTTATAAATTACGGTCAATGTACCAACAAACGTAACAACCATAGCCAAAAAATTAATTTAAAAAAAAAGCAGGATCTGGTTTTATATTCTTTAAAAAAAAAAAAAAAAAACGTTCCATTCTTGTAACAATAAAGCAAATAAGCCAAATGTAATGAATCAAATTCAATAGGTATAAATATCTCAAATTAAGTATATAAATTAACATGAATCATTAATAAACAAAATGTTTAGATCTTAATTTCAAAATCACTTCTTAACTAATAATACATATGTAAGGTTCTAACTTAAAAATTATTCACTATTATTCATTTCAGTACAAGAATTGCAAATATCTAACAAGTACTTTGCCTAAGTTCTTTATGTATTGTACATGACATCGCCGGTGAAAAATTGATATTTAATGTCACTCCATGACGTTGGTTAAGGTTCTAATTTAAACAAAATGTTTAGATTTTAGGTGTGAAATGTCAAATATTTTAGAGAGAGTTTGTAATTTTTCCGTTCAAAAATTATATACGTGAAGAGTTTGTAGTTTTTCTATTAAAAAACTACATATTGGGAGGATTTGTGATTTTTCCTTTCAAAAATGGTATGTGAGGAGGTTTTGTAATTTTTCCGTTAAAAAATTATAAATAGTAAATTTTATTTCATTGGGATCGTGGATTAGGTCTAAAGGCACAAAATCACATTAATTTTTTTGTGTGTTCTTTTTTTTTTTTCTCCCCTATACTTATTTTAGGAGACTGAGTTCCCAACAGTGGTATCAGAGTTGATGGTTCGACTTAGCGAGGAGACAAATCCATGAAGGTTAGGTGAAACTTGACAAGAGATGGATCTATGAAGGTCAGGTGGACCTATATTGAGATGATTCTCTTTGTCGAAAGTCTTACGTTGTAGGGGGGGGAGAAAGTACAGTGATCCTTATTTTGAGGGGAGTATTGCTGGGATTCAATCAAAGTCCCACATTAGAAGAACAATGCAGAGCTTGAAGGGGAAGAAGGATTTTGCTAATCAAAAGATTTTATTGCAAAAAAGAATGACTCCAAAAGTCTGGAGATTCTGATGCAAGGAAGGATCACTTCAGAAGATTTTTGCTTGAAGATTTTGATGCAAGGGAGGATCGTTATAGAAGTGTAGGACTTTGAATTAAGAGGAGATTTGTTGTGTCTCGTGTTAATTCAAAGTCTCACATCGGTGAGTACTAGAAAAAGAGATGAGTGAAAAACCTATATAAAAGGTAGAGTGATAGGTTTTATTCACTTGCACCATATCTTCAAGTCTATAAAATGATATTTTAGGTAGTGAGTGTCAAACACTTTGGGGATGATTTTTAATTTTTATGTTCAAAAATTATATTTGGGGAGGGTGTGTAGTTTTTTCGTTCAAAAATTACATTTTGGGAGGGTTTGTGATTTTTCCGTTCAAAAATTACATGTGGAGAAGGTTTGTAATTTTCTGTCTAAAAGTTACAAATAGTAAATTTTGTTTTAGTGGGATCATAGACTAGGTCTTGAGGCACCGAACAACGTTAATCTATGTACTCTTTCTCTTTCTCCTTCTATATTTGTTTCAGGAGACTGAGTTCCCAACACTTAGCATAAATCTATTAGATAATAATAAAAATGACTCACAAGTGCTCATAACTTACTCATCCTAACATACACTAAACTTAGCAAAGTTTATCTTCTTGTTGTGAACTTCATTGTATTGTTCTTTTTTTATATATTAGATTATGGTAAGATTTTCAAATATTTATTGTTTGCGAAAGTAAGATGTGACTTATTGTTAAAGAATATTTGGTTAGAAAGCTTGTGTTGGTAAGTATGTTGAGTTTAAAATCAAGAGAGACATTAAAAAAAAGAGTATTTGAGTGTAACCGGATTTGTTTAATGGAAAGTCTTCAAAGTGTACTATTTGAATGTACTAAAAGTAACTTTGTTGGAAGGAATTATTATAAATCATTTGTGTTCATCTTGTTTCCTTTTCATTGATTTACTTTAAATAAAGTTATTTTTTTAAACTCTGCTACGATTTAGAATTTATATATGTTTGGAAAAACAATTGTAGAAATGTTTTAAAATAGGCTTAAGTTTTGACTAAAACACGGTTCAACCATCATTCTCTCCTTGAGAGTATACTTTTGTAATTTTTTAAACATTTAATATTTGTGAGTAATTTTTTAAACATTTAATATTTGTGAAAAGTCAAAGTGAGTTAATGTTAAAAAATACTTGGTTAATTAACTTGAATTGATAAGTTTATTAAATTTTGAGTCACAAGTGACTTTGTATGAAAAAATATTTAAATATAATCGAATTTTATTAGTCGATCACCTTTAATTGCTTTTGAAAACTTTACTTATTTCTAAATATACTAAATGTAATTCAGTTTAAGTGTTAGTTTCAATCTTTTGTATTCATTTTCTTTCCTTTTTCCTTGAAGTTGTTTTGCACCCGCTGCGATTTAGAACTTATACCTATTTTGTGTATTCGAATGTACTAAACATAATTTTGTTAGAAGGAATCTGTATAAATCCTTTGTGTGTTTCCTTTTCCTTGTTTTACTTTCAATTAAGTTCTTTTTTTTTTTTTTTGACTATGCTACAATTTAGAATTTATATCTGTTTGCAAAAACAATGGTAAAAATGTTTTGAAATAGGCTTAAGTTTTGACTAACAAACGGTACAACCATCATTTCTTGTGTATTTTAGTTTATTCATTAGTATTAGAACTTAGCCTCTTAGCATTTAACTACATTAGAGGTATTAGAACTTAGCCTCTTAGCATTTAACTACATTAGAGGAAAAGATCCAGAAAACAACATATGAAAAACAAAAGACATCAAGTAATGAAAAGACCATCATTGTTTAAAGGAGTTAACCATAACAGAACTTAAGACGTCAATTTTAGATACTTATTTAAAAAGAAAGAGCAAGGAAATTGAAAGGAAAAAAAAAAGGTGAAAGGATAACTTTAGATACTTCGTCTTAAAAGAAAGAATATATGTAATAAAACTGAATTAAATTTACAGTACTCTACCATTAAATAAACCTAGAAATTGAAAAAAAAATTATAAATAAACTTTCGAATTTCTTGCTTTAGCAGTAGAAAAAGTAGAAAAATAATTAAATAAACTTGAACCATTAATAAAAAAATAATTAAGAAAATACTTGATGTTTGAATACTTAAAAAAACATTCATATCAAGATCTTGCCCCTACGGAGGTTCATCACATTCATAACCAAGAATAATATTATTCATACTATATAAATCATACAACTTATATAAGAACATATTTTCTCACCATCTTCTCCCACTAGATAATTGATTATATATCATTATCGTCTCTTTTCTCTTTCTTATTACGGTGAAATTGTATAAAAATAATGATAAAAGTAGACGAATGTACTGGGACCATCAAATTATTTCTTCAATTCAGTTTATTTTGATAATTTATTTGTTTTGAAAATTTATAATAACCTTACACCCCTTTTTGTATCACTTCGTGCCTTAGCTATTCAGCAAGCAATGCTTGTTGTATACATAACATTATTCTTTAGCTAATAAAAAGTGCAGCTATAAAAATAAAGAAAAGTAAATAAACACCTATATAATGTCTTTTGTCTTACCATATATACTCCTAATCTACTATGTTCGACCTACTAATATATAATCCAGTGGGACAGAAAATAAGTTAAAAACACTACTACTACCAACTACCCTCCCCGTTATCATCATTTTATACATCATTTGTAACATTAATAAGAACAGAGACAATAAAAAATTAGAGAAAATAGAAACAAATCAGAATTTGAATAATAATAACAAAGAAGAAATATGATCCGGTGTTGGAAGTGGCATGTCTGATTGAGCCACCTGTATCTGGCTTTCTGACCTTCAACCCAGCTGCGGCATTTGGATACGTACACGTCTCATAACCTACCAAAATATAACAACATTGCTTCACTTTTTCTCTTCCCAACAAAAAATACAACATAGTAAAAAACGAGTAATGAAGTTAATCATTATTTAAATTTGTAATCAATAATATATATATATTATTCAACGTAATCTATTTTACATATAAATCAAATAAAATTAATTTCTAAATTACTTAATTAAGTAACATAAATCATGATTAATGTCAATTAATTAAATATGGATTGAATACTAATATTTACTAGTGCTTACTAGGGTCGGTGTGTGTGATGACTCCAGTGTGGTTGAAATCACAGTCGAAATCGTGACCACCAGATGCTTGGTAGTATGCATTCATGACATAGGCCGCGTGGGACCTAACTGTAGTGGGCTTGAAACAAGGCCCGCCATTCTTTATGGGCCCACAGTCTATTCCTGTGCTGCAAACATAGTCAATGTTGGCCTGCAACGCTGCGTCACTAACATTCGATTTTGGTATGCACCATTTCTTTGAAGATTTAGATGATTCGGGTGACCCTGACGGTGTTAATGCCATGGGTCTCGATGTGGGACCCAGTGCCTGTACTTACAAAAGTGAAGTGTGTGTTATGCACGCAAGCATTTTCCATTTTTCTAAATAATAATTAAAAAGAAAAGTGAAAGCAAAGCAAGAAACAAGTACCTGTTTGGGGGTGAAAACGCCGATGTCATAAACAGGAGTAAAATCCGGTTTAAACAGGCCATAATTCCGCTCCGAAACGGTGGGCTTCAAGTTCTCGTTAAACAAAGAGAAAATATAAGTCTCAAAGGTTCTATTAGGCATAAGAGGTGTCCCTTTGCCGGAGTTAACGTGCTTAATAAGATTCCCATTATACGACGCCGCATCGTCAACACTCACACCGATTTGATTTGAGTCACCAACAGAAGGCCAACCCGTTTCCGCCACAACAAGTTCCACGTCATCATAACCAAGTTTCTTCATCGCGGTAAAAACTGCATCCATCTGTGCATCAAACATGTTAGTATAATTAACCCCCGTCGTAGGGTCCAAAACGCCGTCGTTCGGTTTAAAGAGAGCGTAGGCTAGAGTCTCGGGTCGGGTTGGGTCAAACCCGAAGAAAGGATACGGGTTGACCATGAAAGGGGATTTTGTTTGGCGGTGAAATTCAAGAATTGGCGCGAAAATTGTCTTATCGTATCCGCGGCGGAAGGCGGCGGCGCTGGGAGGTTCCGATTGGGATAAGATTCCGAGGGAGTGAGGGGTGGAGACTTGGATTTTGGTTTGATTCGCGAGTTCTAGAGCTTCGTGGAGGCTTTTCATTGTTGGGAGAATGTGTGCGATTAGGGTTTTGTCGGAGGTGGCGAGGACTTCGTTCCCGACGGCGAGACGGTGAACGGCGGTTTCCGGGAGGAAAGGGAGGAGGTTGGCGGAGATCCATGCTTGGGCGGCGGGGAGCTTGGAAAGAGAGGGGATGTCGGCGTTGGGGATTGTGACGGTTACGAGGATTCCGGTACCAGCGAAGGCGCGGAGCATTTCGGGGTTTGCGTCGAAGAGTTTGACGCGGTCGATGGTGGTTTGGGATTTGAGGAAGGTTGCGACTGTTGAAGGTGATGGGAGGTTGTCGGCGACGGTGCCGTAGTTGACGCCGATTTTGTTAGTGGAAGCAACGTGGAAGTTGAGGAAGAGGGTGCATGGTAAGAGTGTAAGGAGAAGGAAGGAAGATGGTTGAGTTATGGCCATGGCATGGGTTTATTGGGGTATCCTTGGTGGGGATGAGTTTGCATTGCTTCATTGGATAAAATATGCAGTTTCAAGTTTGGAGTGTGGGTTTAGTGGGGTCCATTTGCAGGTTCAGACTCGACGTCGTGGCAGTTCCAAGGATTTGCTCTCAGATTGAGGTGTGCTGCTTCTACATTTTGTATGTCACGTGTCGTAAAATGTTATTTCGATGTGGCTATCTTTTCATGTTTTAATGTTATTCTATGCACGAGATTTTCTGGTTTTTCAGTTTCATAGGGATGTAATGTCGGCGCATAAATAACTAGCCTGGAATATATGATTTTTAATATAATTATTATTAAAATTAATAAATTTATTATGCATATAATTTATAGTTACGAAATAATATAAAATATTTATCTTATTACTATATTTACATTTAATTATTATCGTAAAAATTTTCTATTAAGTCCTTGGTAAAAAGAATATTAACAATTAATGAACAATAATATATAAATACTTGGGTTAAATAAATATAATTTCTATTAAAATTATTATTTTATTTCTATATTTACATCAATTTTTTATTTTAGTTTTTATATCAAAATATTATGCTTTAATCATTGTATTAATAACTTTGATTCACACCTTTAATCTTATTTTATAAGTCTTTAATTGAAGTTTATTCATTTGACTTTCTATAGTATCGTAAATTTTATTCATATCTATAGATTGGATTTCTCTTTTAATTTTGTTCATCTTTTGAATCAATTCATTTAATTGTCTTAAAAATAAAAAGTGATTCTTTTTTTTTATTTATTAATCTTTTAAAGTGAATATTTAATTTTAGTTAGTATATTGACAATTTTACGACTTAGATCTATTTTAGAAGATGAGTTTTTCTATTAATATGTTACCTCATTCTCTTTTAATTATTTTCTAATTATATTTTCTTCTAAATTTGAATTTATTAATATATTTTAAAAAATTCCTTTTAATTTATTATCTAGATCTATTTCATTTATCTCTGGTTGAATTTCACAATTGCTAGCACAATATCTGTCAAATAAATATATATTCATTTCATTTTTATTTTCCTTTAACTCTTGATAAAATTTTCTTTAAACAATTTTGTTTCATGTTACGAAATGTTGAAAAAATTATTCTCTCGTATCTTTAACGCAACTTTAAAATCTTTCTTTTTTTGGGGTATTTTTTTCATTCGTTTCTTTTTTTCGGTTCCTTTCAACCTTCGACCCTTTCTCCGTTTCCTTAACGCAGATATCTCTGTTTTTGGTATCACACTTCATCATCCATTCTCATGCATCCATTCTTTCATGCATCCATCCATCCATTCATTCATTCATTCATTTTTTCATCCATTCATTCATTCTTTTTTTCTTCACCCGTTCTTGCATCATTCTTTGGTTCTCTATTTGCCTCTGCAAAGTTTCAAGGTCCACTTCGTACTCCTCAAGATGGTGCGTTTTGCCTTCATCCATTCTTATCACTTTCTTTTTGTTCCTTTGGGTTCACGCAGTTATGCTCTATTTCTTGATTTCTTTATGTATAGGTAAAGAACTCCTGTCTTTTGATGTTTTTCACTCACTTCATGCAGATATCAGTGACTACTGGGCTTTGATATTGGCTCTAATTACAGCTTGTCAGGATCTTGGGCTTTATTTGATGTATAATCAGTTTTCTGTCTACTTTTTTAGTGTGGAACGGACTGTTTTTGTCCCTTGTATCGTTCTTGGGTGTTGTTTCTTGTTAATTACATCTTTTTAAATGAAACCAATGTGGTAACTTAGCTGACTTTTGACATTAAACACTATTATAACCAATGTGGTTGTAGTAGTACATTTGCTTTGTGTTTTGGTTGAGCATTATTTGGTCCTACTCTACAACTTGAGAATGCTTTTTTTGACACTTATTATAGGTTGGGCCTGGATCTGTCTTGTGTGGTCCATTGGAGAATGCAACAACT
The DNA here is from genome assembly GCA_026586105.1 of Hylodesmum podocarpum. NCBI lineage: Eukaryota > Viridiplantae > Streptophyta > Magnoliopsida > Fabales > Fabaceae > Hylodesmum > Hylodesmum podocarpum. The sequence goes on along the minus strand of JALJEV010000730.1, from coordinate 1,674,696 downwards.
GATGATGTGTATGTTTGGATGTTCTCAAATCATTATTAGGTGATTTCTCATTCTATGCTTTTGTTTCTAGTTTTGCTAAAATTTCATACTCTTATGATTAACAGTACTCCAAAGGTTTATTGTGACAACAAAGATTGCCCCTATGAATTACTTCACCCCCCTGAAGATTGCAATGTGAACTCGTCTTTGTCATTCACACTTCAGGTATTTCTTAAAGTATTGATGGTGTAATACATTTGGTTATACTACTAATATCTATAGTTGAAACCTCGAAAATTTTTGTATGTTGCCTTTCTAGATCTGCAGAGTCAAGGACATCCTTGTTGAAGGCCTTATAAAAGGTTCTGTTTTCATTTCCACCGGGCAAGGACAATAAATGTTGAATCTTCTGGAATGATATCTGCCTCTGGAATGGGTATGCTTCTTGGTTGTCCTTGAGATTGTTTTCTCTTATTGATTCAAATAGCTGGATTTCTTATATTCAATCTATCTCAAAAATATTAAATAAAATTTGCAGGTGGCTTGGGCCATGGAAAAATTCTAAGTAACGGTATTGGTAGTGGTGGTGGGCATAGTGGTAATGGTAGGAAAGCCTGTTATGATGATGATAATTGTGTTGAGGGTGGTATTTCATATGGGAATGCAAACCTGGCCTGTGAACTTGGTAGTGGAAGTGGGAATGGCAGCTTCACTGGTACCACAACTGGGGGTGGTATCATAGGTAAGCCTAAACTTATGTTTGGGTCAGTTAATGTTTCTTTATAAATAGTGGAAGATGCTGATTGCCACAAGATTTCTTCATTAATTCATATTGTGTTGTATTTTCTGTTAAGCAGTTGTTGGATCATTAGAACATCCTTTGATAAGTGTGTCCATTCAAGGTTCTGTAAATTCTGATGGAGAGAAATTTAAATCGGCAGTCGGAAGTGAAAATTTTGACAATATCACTGGAGGTCCAGGGGTGGATCTGGTGGCACTATACTATTGTTTCTTCATACGCTTGCCATTGGGCATTCAGCTGTGCTTTCTAGTATGGGGGATATAGCATTTCTGATGAAGGTGGTGGAAGAATTAATTTTCACTGGTCTGACATTCCCATCGGTGATCTTTATCAGCCAATTGCTAGTGTGAAAGGAGACATTCAGACCTGGTATGCCTGTTGCAATTTTTTTCCGCAATTATTCTATATTTTTTAATCTAGAATCTACATAGTTTCTCTGGCTGCAATGTGTGCAAAAAAGCATTTGTTTTTGTGTCTCATAGTACCGATCTGCTGAAGAATGTTAGCTGATCTGTTTGAGCATGTAATCTGTTTTTTTTTTGCTCAACATTGCTGCCTTTTTATGCCAAAAATAATCTGTCATCCGTGACTGATGTTTTCTTTGATACTTTTTGAAAAGCTGTTGTTGTCATTGATGTTAGTTTCATTTCATTGTGATCTATGAATCTGTCACCCATTCCTGCGTCCATTTTTTCATGGGATTCCTTCATTCGCCTCTGCAAAGTTTCTTACTTCGGCAAATCCCTTTGTTATGACTAGGTTCACTTTGTGCTCTTCGAGATGGTGCGTTTTGCCTTCAAAATAACCTTTCTTGTAGCTTTCTTTTTGTTACTTTAGCTTTACGCAATTATGCTCTGCTTTGTTTCTTGATTTATTCATTTTCAGTTGAAGAACTCCTGGTGTGTTTATGAAATTGTGTTTGGTATAGTTTTTTGTGCTATTGAGTTGAAGATTGACACATGGGAAGTGGTCGTGTTGTGATTATGATGCGTGGAAAAATGATCTTGTTTCGTTGGTTGGTTCCTCTACCCTTTGTTTCACATCTGATTCATGCATTTGTCTTTGTTTTATTCTAATTCCTTTTTGATTACTGTGTGTTTGATGTAGGCATAATTTGATGGTGTCTCGATAAAAAATAAATTGTTAAATTTGTTGGAGCTTGATTTAGTCTTTTTTTTCTTTTTTTAACATTTCGTAACGATTTAGGTTGGAGCTTGATTTCGATAGAGTCTATTATATTATGAATGAGTTTTATTGTGTTGTGTTGTATTTGTAGGAAAGACGACGTTCGTGAAGTGACATCTTACTGGTGATTTTGAGAAGAAATATGAATGTGAGATTATTTTTTTATTATGGTTTTAAAGAATTTTATGTGTTAATCTCTATTTGCATTTAACTTGTTTGTTCTTCTGATTTGGCATTTTGCAAACAGTGACCATTGTGTAGAGGTTCATTCATTGGATTTTTTTGTTATTGTACATTTAGTAGTTCAGATTCAAGACAATAGATCTATTCTAAAAGGATGTACTTGCTAGTTTATAGATCATGACTAGTAATTATCAAAGCTATTATTTTGTTATTGAATTTTACTCTGTTTTTTTTTTTTTTTCTTTCTTCTCAAAACAATATTAAATTAAAGTTGTGCACCTCTCAGTGAGATTCATGACATAAATGTGTGAATAGGAATCACGTGCTTCTGCAAAAATAGTTGTTGAATTGGAAGATGTTGAAAATTTTTGTTTCAGGTGCTTCGAGAATAGGGATTTGCCTCCAGAGCAGTTCTTTAGTCATGGATTTATTCTTGGAAAGACGGCTGAGGCAGGTTTTGGGAATGAAATGTACAAGGTCTTTACTGCTGCAGCATTGAGTATAATTTTAAACCGGTCTTGATCATTGACCAAACCAGGCGTATTGGTTCTTTCCCAAGCCTTTCTTTTTCATTTTTAAGAGCTAACTTTTTAACCGATATCTTAAATTCTATTTAGTAGTTTCTTTTGGGGTTAGTTTGCTGGTATCCCTTCAAAAATGGGGCTCTAAATTCTGGGATTTGTTCTGCATGAAAATTTCTATAGAAAACTAACATCTGAATTATTCACCCTCACTTTTAGTGAGATGTACTTACCCGTAGAGTTTAGGCTGACTAGCTTTGATTGCATAAAGTTCTTCTTTAGTCCATACTTTAACTCTAAGCAGTACTGGCAGCCTTGTCCACACCTTGAGTAGTCGTTTGTTCAGCTTCAGCCTTAGCTCCTACTGATTCCCCGTCTGTAAGATCATTTGTTAGGCCAACGTCTTCATTGCCTCTTGATTGAGCTATTTCTACATTTTGAACATTCTCCCATCGGGCTTTTTCTGGGACAGCTTTGTCTTGATCTTGGGCCAACTCTTTCGGTACGTCTGAACCTGAGTAAGCAACTGAATCATTTGCCTTACCTGATTAGAGCATCAACTTCCCATGGAACTTGTACAAACATGATAATTTTGTAAGTTTATTTTGATATCTAGTTCCAGAAACATCTTGCAATATTTGAATGGCAACATATACTTTTTTGACACATTACACAGATTGTTTACAGTCACTGAGATATTAAAACTAGCAGTCTACTACGGATGGATTTTGTGAAACCGCTTTAACCTTGCAATTTAGCATCTATATATAGCTTGTCTTTCCATTATCTGATTATCACTTTGGTTGTAAATTTCAGAGGCAAATATCCTTTGGGGATTACATTTCTTATTCCAACTTTACTTTTACCTTAAATAAAATAAAACATCTGTGGAGACAAAATGATTATGAAAGCAAATATGGGAGGCAACTGGTTATGAGGACTGATGATTTTGAAAAGCCAGCTCAAACAAATGTTCTCTGTGGCAATTGGAAGGAATGGAAGCAACCTATCATATGGTAAAGTGGCATGGTTTCTCTACTCGACAATCTTTCAAGCATCATATACTGATTATGAACCTTATATTTTAGGTTTCAAGGAACTACAGATGTTGTGGCAGCACAATTTGTCTTGAAAAATATACACTGAGATGAGGATTGCTGCTTTTGATTTATTGGGTTTTCAACAAGCTCTGGGATCCCAGGCTAATGTATTTGGAGAGCTCATGAGAGTTCTCGTAGCCCCTTCAAAAGATGTTGGGGCAGCTGTCAATTGAGTTATTGGTGATAGGGAGAATCCTGACATCTCATTGCATATGCAGATGCTTATGAATAGGTAATATATAAATACTCTCTAATATCTTTGAATGGGAACTATCATGCTTGATTGAGGAATGAGGTTGGTGACTGTTATATTTTCTTATTAAGTTGTTTACCTTTTCAATAAATATAAGTCCACTAGGTGGTAGCTTTAATAATAAGTATTGAAAATCAGAATCTATTTGATAATTGCATTGGACACTGAAACAAAAGCACAGCATGAACACACGCGTATATGAACCTCTCTTCAACTTGATGATAGGTTCCCTGTGAAAACATCTCTTAAACAATTAGATTGCCTCCATGAATGTAATTAATTAATGGTTTGATTGTTTACCGCTTGCAGTCCCATTCCTATCCAGTAATGATAAAGAAAGTGCAATTCCCTTACTAAAGAAAGTTGTGTTTTCTATTTAGTTGAGAGTGAGGGAAGAAAAATTGGAAAAGAGATCCTTTATTATTTTCTTTAAGCTTTATTTGTGGTTGATTGTTCATTGCATTGAATTCCATGTACAGACCAGCCCTTGATAAGGATCCTGAATATGTACAAGCTTTAGTTCTGATGGGACAGGTTCTATTACTGAAGCATGCAAATGATGAAGCGAAGGAGTACTTCGAGCATGCAATATTGAAAGTATGACTCGCTTTTCCATTTTTTTTTTTATTTTGTTATGCTGGTTTTATCTACAATGATGTTTTGCATTTTTCTTTTTCAACTTTGCTTCTGCCAAAAAATTCCCGTCTCATTTCATTTAAGTTTGTCATCCTTTCCTAAATATTTTGTGGGTTTTAATTAGTTTTCTCTTGTTGGACACCCAACTGACCCACAAGAAGTTGATCTTTTGATTCTTTCAAATCAATGGGCTGGAATCGCCTGCGAACAACAGGTGAACCACTTCAATTTGTTCTGAGAAAACTTTTGTTTGAACATGTTTTTGGATATATGGGTCAAACAAGACTTGGATATCACTATGACTAAGCTAATATTTACATACGTTGTTCATGGAGTACGAATGCTGCATTCCCAGACCTGATACTGTTTATCTTGTTACTTGAATGAAAATTTTTATGTCATGAAGCTTTGAATTTTTATAGAGTAAACTAACATCGTGTGATTCATGTATCTGTCCTTACCGGTGAGATAAGACCTTACCCAGTGAGATAACGTTATATTATTATTGTATGTTCCACTATAAAGGCATGCCAAAGAACTATAGATATCTGTTTCTTCTTTTTAATCTAACAAAAACAATTCCATGTATAAAAAGAGGTCCCAAAGATTAACAATTTAACTTCTTTTGCAGATGGGGGATCTTGATCGGCGACATTATATGAATACACAATGTCCTCGGTTTGAAATTAGGAGTGAACTTGGATTCATAATGTCTCTCGGTTTAAAATTACAAGTGAATTCTTCGTGAATTCACAGTGTTCCTCGGTTTGGAATTACAAGTGAATTCTTCGTAAATTCACAATGACCCTGGGTTTGGATTTACAAGTGAATTCTTCGTGAATGCATAATGTCCCTCGGTTAGGAATTACAAGTGAATTCTTCGTGAATTCACAATGTCCCTCGGTTCGGAATTACAAGTGAATCCTTCGTGAATTCACAATGTCCCTCTGTTTTGAATTACAAGTAAATTCTTCGTGAATTTACAATGACCCTCGGTTCGGAATTACAAGTGAATTCTTCGTGAATTCACAATGTCCCTTGATTCGGAATTACAAGTGAATTCCTCGTGAATTCACAATTTCCTCAGTTTGGAATTAAAAGTGATTTCTTCGTGAATTCACAGTGTCCCTAAGATTGGAATTACAAGTGAATTCTTTGTAAATTCACAATGACCCTCGGATTGGAATTACAAATGAATTCCACGTGAATTCACAATGTCCCTCGGATTGTAAATGCAAGTGAATTTCTCGTGAATTCACAATGTCTCTCGGTTCCAAATTACAAGTGAATTCTTCGAGAATTCACAATGTCCCTCGGATTGGAAATACTAGTGAATTCTTCGTGAAATCACAATGACTCTCGAATTGGAATTACAAGTGAATTCTTCGTGAATTCACAATGTCCCTCGGATTGTAAATACAAGTGAATTCTTCATGAATTCACAATGTCCCTCGGTTTAGAATTACAAGTGAATTCTTCGTGAATTCACAATGTCCCTCGGTTTAGGAATTACAAGTGAATTCCTTGTGAATGCACAATGTCCCTCGGTTTGGAATTACAAGTGATTCTTCGTGAATTCGCAATGACCCTCGGTTTGGAATTACAAGTGAATTCCTCGTGAATTCATAATGTCCCTCGGATTGGAATTACAAATGAATTCTTCGTGAATTCACAATGTCCTTCGGTTTAGAATTACAAGTGAATTCTTCGTGAATGCACAATGTCCCTCGGTTTGGAATTACAAGTGAATTCTTCGTGAATTCACAATGACCCTCGGTTCGGAAATACAAGTGAATTCCTCGTGAATTCACAATGTCCCTCAGTTCGGAATTAAAAGTGAATTCTTCGTGAGATCACAATGTCCCTCGGATTGGAATTACAAGTAAATTCTTCGTCAATTCACAATGACCGTCGGATTGGAATTACAAGTGAATTCCATGTGAATTCACAATGTCCCTCGGATTGTAAATACAAGTGAATTCCTCGTGAATTCACAATGTCCCTCGATTTGAAATTACAAGTGAATTTTTCTTGAATTCACAATGTCCCTCATATTGGAATTACAAGTGAATTCTTCGTGAAATCACAATACCCTCGGATTGGAATAACAAATGAATTTCACGTGAATTCACAATGTCCCTCGGATTGTAAATACAAGTGAATTCCTCGTGAATTCACAACGTCCCTCGTTTCCAAATTACAAGTGAATTCTTCGAGAATTCACAATGTCCCTCGGATTGGAAATACTAGTGAATTCTTCGTGAAATCACAATGACCCTCGAATTGGAATTAGAAGTTAATTCTTCGTGAATTCACAATGTCCCTCGGATTGTAAATACAAGTGAATTATTCGTGAATTCACAATGATCCTCGGATTGGAATTACCAGTGAATTCTTTGTGAATTCACAATGTCCCTCGGTTTAGAATTACAAGTGAATTCTTCGTGAATGCACAATGTCCCTCGGTTTAAATTACAAATGAATTCTTCGTGAATTCACAATGCCCTTCGGTTTAGAATTACAAGTGAATTCTTCGTGAATGCACAATGTCCCTCGGTTTGAAATTACAAGTGAATTCTTCGTGAATTCACAATGACCCTCGGTTCGGAACTACAAGTGAATTCCTCGTGAATTCACAACGTCCCTCAGTTTGGAATTAAAAGTGAATTCTTCGTGAGATCACAATGTCCCTCGGATTGGAATTACAAGTGAATTCTTCGTAAATTCACAATGACTGTCGGGTTGGAATTACAAGTGAATTCCATGTGAATTCACAATGTCGCTCGGATTATAAATACAAGGTGAATTCACAATGTCCCTCGATTTGAAATTACAAGTGAATTCTTCGTGAATTCACAATATCCCTCAGATTGGAATTACAAGTGAATTCTTCGTGAAATCACAATACCCTCGGATTGGAATTAAAAGTGAATTTTTCGTGAATTCACAATGTCCCTCGAATTGTAAATACAAGTGAATTCTTCGTGAATTCACAATGTCCCTCAGATTAGAATTACAAGTGAATTCTTCTTGAATTCACATTTTCCCTCGGATAGGAATTACAAGTGAATTCTTCGTGAATGCAAAATGTCCCTCGGTTAGGAATTACAAGTGAATTCTTCGTGAATTCAAAATGACCCTCGGTTCGAATTACAAGTGAATTCTTCCCTGAATTTACAATGTCCCTAAGATTGGAATTACAAGTGAATTCTTCGTAAATTCACAATGACTCGTGGATTGGAATTACAAATGAATTCCACGTGGATTCACAATGTCCCTCGGATTGTAAATACAAGTGAATTCCTCGTGCATTCACAATGTCCCTCGGTTCCAAATTACAAGTGAATTCTTCGAGAATTCACAATGTCCCTCGGATTGTAAATACAAGTGAATTCTTCGTGAATTCACAATGTCCCTCGGTTTATAATTACAAGTGAATTCTTCGTGAATTCACAATGTCCCTCGGTTTAGGAATTACAAGTGAATTCCTTGTGAATGCACAATGTCCCTCGGTTTGTAATTACAAGTGATTCTTTGTGAATTCACAATGACCCTCGGTTTGGAATTACAAGTGAATTCCTCGTGAATTCACAATGTCCCTCGGATTGGAATTACAAATGAATTCTTCGTGAATTCACAATGCCCTTCAGTTTAGAATTACAAGTGAATTCTTCGTGAATGCACAATGTCCCTCGGTTTGGAATTACAAGTGAATTCTTCGTGAATTCCCAATGTTCCTCGGATTGTAAATACAAGTGAATTCTTCGTGAATTCACAATGTCCCTCGGTTTAAATTACAAGTGAATTCTTCGTGAATTCACAATGACCCTCGGTTCGGAATTACAAGTGAATTCCTCATGAATTCACAATGTCCCTCCGTTTGGAATTAAAAGTGAATTCTCTATGAATTCACAATGACCCTCGGTTCGGAATTACAAGTGAATTCTTCGTGAATTCACAATGTCCTTTGGTTCGGAATTAAAAGTGAATTCCTCGTGAATTCACAATGTCCCTCGGATTGGAATTACAAGTGAATTCTTCGTAAATTCACAATGACCCTCGGATTGGAATTACAAATGAATTCTTCATGAATTCACAATGTCCCTTGGATTGTAAATACAAGTGAATTCCTCGTGAATTCACAATTTCCCTCGGTTCCAAATTACAAGTGAATTCTTCGAGAATTCACAATGTCCCTCGGATTAGTAATACTGGTGAATTCTTCGTGAAATCATAATGTCACTTGAATTGGAATTACAAGTGAATTCTTCGTGAATTCACAATGTCCCTCTGATTGTAAATACAAGTCAATTCTTCGTGAATTCACAATGTCCCTCGGATTGGAATTACAAATGAATTCTTCGTGAATTCACAATGTCCTTCGATTTAGAATTACAAGTGAATTCTTCGTGAATGCACAATGTCCCTCGGTTTGGAATTACAAGTGAATTCTTCGTGAATTCACAATGACCCTCGGTTCGCAATTACAAGTGAATTCCTCGTGAATTCACTATGTCCCTCAATTCGGAATTAAAAGTGAATTCTTCGTGAGATCACAATGTCCCTTGGATTGGAATTACATGTGAATTCTTCGTAAATTCACAATGATCGTCGAATTGGAATTACAAGTGAATTCCATGTGAATTTACAATGTCCCTCGGACTGTAAATACAAGTGAATTCCTCGTGAATTCACAATGTCCCTCGATTTGAAATTACGAGTGAATTCTTCGTGAATTCACAATGTCCCTCAGATTGGAATTACAAGTGAATTCTTCGTGAAATCACAATGACCCTTGGATTGGAATTACAAGCGAATTCTTCGTGAATTCACAATGTCCCTCGGATTGTAAATAAAGTGAATTCATCGTGAATTCACAATGTCCCTCGGTTTGGAATTACAAGTGAATTCTTCGTGAATTCCCAATGTCCCTCGGATTGTAAATACAGGTGAATTCTTCGTGAATTCACAATGTCCCTCGGTTTAAATTACAAGTGAATTCTTCGTGAATTCACAATGACCCTCGGTTCGGAATTACAAGTGAATTCCTCATGAATTCACAATGTCCCTCCGTTTGGAATTAAAAGTGAATTCTCTATGAATTCACAATGACCCTCGGTTCGGAATTACAAGTGAATTCTTCGAATTCACAATGTCCTTTGGTTCGAATTAAAAGTGAATTCCTCGTGAATTCACAATGTCCTCTGGATTGGAATTACAAGTGAATTCTTCGTAAATTCACAATGACCTCTGATTGGAATTACAAATGAATTCTTCATGAATTCACAATGTCCCTTGGATTGTAAATACAAGTGAATTCCTCGTGAATTCACAATGTCCCTCGGTTCCAAATTACAAGTGAATTCTTCGAGAATTCACAATGTCCCTCGGATTAGTAATACTGGTGAATTCTTCGTGAAATCATAATGTCACTTGAATTGGAATTACAAGTGAATTCTTCGTGAATTCACAATGTCCCTCTGATTGTAAATACAAGTCAATTCTTCGTGAATTCACAATGTCCCTCGGATTGGAATTACAAATGAATTCTTCGTGAATTCACAATGTCCTTCGATTTAGAATTACAAGTGAATTCTTCGTGAATGCACAATGTCCCTCGGTTTAGAATTACAAGTGAATTCTTCGTGAATTCACAATGACCCTCGGTTCGCAATTACAAGTGAATTCCTCGTGAATTCACTATGTCCCTCAATTCGAAATTAAAAGTGAATTCTTCGTGAGATCACAATGTCCCTCGGATTGGAATTACATGTGAATTCTTCGTAAATTCACAATGACCGTCGAATTGGAATTACAAGTGAATTCCATGTGAATTCACAATGTCCCTCGGATTGTAAATACAAGTGAATTCCTCGTGAATTCACAATGTCCCTCGATTTGAAATTACGAGTGAATTCTTCGTGAATTCACAATGTCCCTCAGATTGGAATTACAAGTGAATTCTTCGTGAAATCACAATGACCCTTGGATTGGAATTACAAGCGAATTCTTCGTGAATTTACAATGTCCCTCGGATTGTAAATAAACTGAATTCATCGTGAATTCACAATGTCCCTCGAATTGGAATTACAAGTGAATTCTTCGTGAATTCACAATGTCCCTCGGTTTAAATTTACAAGTGAATTCCACGTGGATTCACAATGTCCCTCGGATTGTAAATACAAGTGAATTCCTCGTGCATTCACAATGTCCCTCGGTTCCAAATTACAAGTGAATTCTTCGAGAATTCACAATGTCCCTCGGATTGTAAATACAAGTGAATTCTTCGTGAATTCACAATGTCCCTCGGTTTAGAATTACAAGTGAATTCTTCGTGAATTCACAATGTCCCTCGGTTTAGGAATTACAAGTGAATTCCTTGTGAATGCACAATGTCCCTCGGTTTGGAATTACAAGTGATTCTTCGTGAATTCACAATGACCCTCGGTTTGGAATTACAAGTGAATTCCTCGTGAATTCACAATGTCCCTCGGATTGGAATTACAAATGAATTCTTCGTGAATTCACAATGCCCTTCGGTTTAGAATTACAAGTGAATTCTTCGTGAATGCACAATGTCCCTCGGTTTGGAATTACAAGTGAATTCTTCATGAATTCACAATGACCCTCGGTTTAGAATTACAAGTGAATTGTTCATGAATACACATTGACCCTCGTATTGGAATTACATGTGAATTGTTCGTGAACTCACAATGTCCCTGGATTGGAATTACAAGTGAATTCTTCGTGAATTCACAATGACCCTCGGTTTGGAATTACAAGTGAATTGTTCATGAATACACATTGACCCTCGTATTGGAATTACATGTGAATTGTTCGTGAACTCACAATGTCCCTCGGATTGGAATTACAAGAGAATTCTTCGTGAATTCACAATGACCCTCGGATTGGAATTACAAGTGAATTCTTCGTGTATTCACATTGTCCCTCGGTTCGGTATTACACGTGAATTCACAATGTCCCTCTGATTTGAATAACAAGTGTATTCTTCGTGAAATCACAATGACACTTCGATAGTGAATTCTTCGTGAATTCACAATGTCCCTCGGCTTGAAACTATAATTGAATTCTTTGTGAAATCACAATGACCCTCGGATTGGAATTACAAGTAAATTCTTCGTGAATTCACATTGTTCCTCGGATTGCAAATGCAAATGAATTCTTCATGAATTCATGATGACGCTCTGATTGGAATTACAATTGAATTTTTCATGAAATCACAATGACCCTCGGTTCAGAATTTACAAGTGAATTATTCGTGAATTCACAATGTCCCTCGATTCGGAATTACAAGTGAATCCTTCTTGAATTCGCAATGACCATCGGATTGGAATTACATGTAAATTCTTCGTAAATTCACAATGTCCCTCGATTCGGAATTACAAGTGAATTCTTCGTATATTCACAATATCCCTCGGATTGGAATTACAATTGAATTCTTCTCAAAATCACAATGACCCTTGGATTGGAATTGTAAGTGAATTCTTCATGAAATCACAATGTCCTTCGAAATTGAATTCTTCGTGAATTAACAATGTACTTCGATTTGGAATTAAAAGTGAATTCTTCGTGAATTCACAATGTCCCTCGGTTTGAAATTACAAGTGACTTTTCCGTGTGAATTCACATTGTCCCTCGAATTGGAATTACAAGTGCATTCTTCATGAATTCACAATGTCCCTCGGTTTGGAATTACGAGTGAATTCTTCATGAATTGACATTGTCCCTCGGATTGGAATTACAATAGAATTCGTCATGAATTCACAGTGACCCTACATTCGAAATTACAAGTGAATTCTTCTGGAGTTCACAATGACCCTTGGTTCAGAATTTGAAGTGAATTCTTCATGAATACACAATGCCCCACAGTTGGGAATTACAAGTGAATGCTTTTTGAGTTCACAATAACCCTCGATTCGGAATTACAAATGAATTCATAATTTTCCTCGGTTAAGAATTTACAAGTGAACTCCATGTGAATTCACAATGTCCCTCGTTTCGGAATTACAAGTGAATAGTCGTGAATTCACAATGTCACTCGGATTGGAATTACAAGTGAATTCTTCGTGAAATTACAATGACCGTCGGATTCGAACTACAAGTGAATTCTTCGTGAATTCACAATGTCCTTCCGATTGTAAGTATAAGTGAATTTATCGTAAATTCACAATGTCCCTCGGTTCGGAATTACAAGTGAATTCTTCGTGAATTCACAATGTCCATCGGATTGGAATTACAAGCGAATTCTTCGTCAAATCACAATGACCCCCGGATTGGAATTACAAGTGAATTCTTCGTGAATTCACAATGTCCCTCGGATTGGCAATACAAGTGAATTCTTCGTGAATTCACAATATCGCTCGGATTGGAAATACAAGTTAATTCTTTGTGAATACACAATGTCCCTCGGATTGAAATTACAAGTGAATTCTTCGTAAATTCACAATGACCCTCGGTTCAGAATTTACAAGTGAATTCCTCCTGAGTTCACAACGTCCCTCGATTCGAAATTACAAGTGAATTCTTCATGAATTCACATTGTCCCTCGGATTGGAATTACAAGTGAATTCTTCGTGAAATCACAATGACCCTCGGATTGGAATTATAAGTGAATTGTTCGTGAATTCACAATGTCCCTCGGATTGGAATTGAAAGTGAATTTTTCGTGAAATCACAATGACCCTCATATTGGAATTACAAGTGAATTCTTCGTGAATTCTCAATGTCCCTTGGATTCGAATTTAAAATAAATTCGTCCTGAAATCACACTGACCCTCGAATTGGAATTAAAAGTGAATTCTTCGTGAATTCTCAATGTCTCTCGGATTGGAATTACAATTGAATTCATCGTGAATTGACAATGTCCCTCGGTTTGGAATTAAGTGAACTATACGTGAATTCACAATGCTCCTTGGATTGAAATTACAGGTGAATTCTTCGTGAATTCACAATGTCCCTCAGACTGGAATTACTAGTGAATTCACACTGTCCCTCGGAATGAAATTATAAGTGAATTCTTCCCGAATTCACAATGACCCACGAATCGGAATTACAAATGAATTCCTCGTGAATTTATAATGACCCTCGGTTCAGATTTACAAGTGAGTTCTTCATGAATTCACAATGTCCCTCGGTTTGGAATTACAAGTGAATCCTTCATTGATTCACAATGTACGTTGGTTTGGAAATACAGGTGAATCCTTCATGGATTCAATATACCCTTCGGTTTTGAAATACAAGTGAATCCTTTGTGGATTCACAATACCCCTCGGTTTTGAATTTCAAGTGAATCATCTGTGGATTCACAATGCTTGTCTTTTAGCAATTACTAGTGAATCCATCGTGCATACACACTGTCTCTCGGTTTGGAATTACAAGTGAATTCTCTGTGGATTCACAATGCCCCTCAGTTTCGAATTGCAAATGAATCTTCCGTGAATTTACAATGTCTCTCGGATTGAAATTACATGTGAATTCTTCGTGTATTCACAATGTCCCTCTGTTTACAATTATAAGTGAATTCTTCATGAATTCATAATGTCCCTCGGTATGGAATTACAACTGAATTCTCCGTGAATTTACATTGTCCCTTAAATTGGAATTACAAGTGAATTCTTCGTGAATTCACAGTGTCCCTCGGATTGGAATTACATGTGAATTCTTCATGAATTCTCAATGTCCCTCGATTAGGAATTACAAGTGTTTTTTTCGTGAATTCTCAATGTCGCTCGGTTCGAAATTACAAGTGAATTCTTCGTGAATTCACAATGCCCCTCGGTTTGGAATTACAAGTGAATCTTTGATGGATTCTCAATGCTAGTCGGTTTGGAATTACAAGTGAATCCTTCGTGGATTCAATATGCCCCTCAATTTTGAATTACAAGTGAATCCTTCATGGATTCATAATGCCCCTCGGTATAGAATTACAAGTGAATCCTTCGTGGATTCACAATGTCACTCGGTTTGTACTTACAAGTGAATTCTTTGTGGATTCACAATGTCCCTCAGCTTGGAATAACAAGTGAATTTTGTGTGGATAGAAAATGTCCCTCAATTTAGAAATACAAGTGAATCCTTTGTGGATTACAATTTCTCCTTAGTTTGAAATTACAAATAAATCTTTCATGGATTCACAATGTCTCTCAATTTAGAAATACAAATGAATCCTTCGCGGATTCACATACCACACGGTTTGGAATTACAAGTGAATCCTTCGTGCATTCACAATGCCCCTCGGTTTGGAACTACAAGTGAATCCTTCGTAGATTTACAATGTCCCTCGGTTTTCAATTACAAGTGAATCCTTCGTGAATTCACAATGTCCCTCGGTTTAGAATTACATGTTAATCCTTCGTGGATTCAATATGCCCCTCGGTTTGGAATTAAAAGTGAATTCATCGTGAATTCACAATGTCCCTCGGATTGGAATTACAAGTGAATTCTTCATGAATTCACATTATCCGTGGATTGGAATTACAAGTGCATTCTTTATGAATTCATAAGGTCCCTCAGATTGGAATTACATTTGAATTCTTCATGAGTTCACAATTACCCTCGGTTCAGAATTACAAGTGAATTCTTTTTGAATTCACAATGACCCTCGGTGCAGAAATAGAAGTGAATTCTTCATGAATTCACAATGCCCTACAGTTTGGAATTACAAGTGAATCCTTCTTGAATTCACACTTTCCCTTCGATGGTAATTGCATGTGAATTCTTCATGAATTCCCAATGTCCCTCGGATTGAAATTACAAGTGAATTCTTCGTGAACTCACAATGTCCCTCGGATTGGAATTACAAGAGAAATCATTGTGAATTTACAATGTCCCTCGGTTTGGAATTACAAGTGAATTCTTCGTGAATTTATAATGTCCCACGAATTGGAATTACAAGTGAATTCTTCATGAAATCACGTTGACCGTTGTATTGGAACAACAAGTGAATTGCTCGTGAAATCACAATGACCCGAATTACAAGCGAATTCTTTGTGAATTCACAATGACCCTTTAATTGAAATTACTATTGAATTCTTCGTGAATTCACAATATCCCTCGAATTGGAATTATAAGTGAGTTCTTCATGAATTTACAATGTTCCATAGATTGGAATTACAAGTGAATTCTTCGTGAATTCACAATGTCCCTCGGATTGGAATTACAAGTGAATTTTTCGTGAAATCACATTGACCCTCGGATTGGAAATATAAGTGAAATCCTCGTCAAATGATAATGACCCTCGGATTTGAATTACAAGTGAATTATTCGTGAATTGACAATGTCTCTCAGTTAGGAATAAAAGTGAATTCTTCGTGAATTCACAATGTCCCTTAGTTTGGAATTACATATGAATCCTTTGTGGATTCACAATGTCGCTCGGTTTGAAAGTACAAGTGAATTCTTCGTGAATTCACAATGACCCTCGGATTGGAATTTCAAGTGAATTCACAATGTCCATCGATTTATAATTACAAGTGAATCCTTAATGGATTCTCAATGCCTGTTGGTTCAGAATTGCAAGTGAATCCTTTGCGGATTCAATATACCCCTCAGTATTGAATTACAAGTGAATCCTCGATTGATTCACAATGCCTCTCGGTGTGGAATTACAAGTTAATCCTTGGTGGATTTAGAATGTCAGTTTGGAGTTACAAGTGAATTCTTCGTGGATTAACAATGCCCTTTAGTTTGGAATTACAAGTGAATTCTTTGTGGATTCACAATGCCCCTCGATTTGGAATTACAAGGGAATTCTTCGTGAATTCACAATGTCCTTTAGATGGGAATTACATATGAATTCTTCGTGAATTCCCAATGTCCCTCGGATTGAAATTACAGGTGAATTCTTCGTGAATTCACAATGTCCCTCGGATTAGAATTACAAGTGAATTCTTTGTGAATTCACAATGTCCTTTGGATTGGAATTACAAATGAATTCTTCGTTAAACCACAATGTCCCTCGGATTAGAATGATAAGTGAATTCTTCGTAAATTCACAATGTCCCTCGGATTGGAATTAAAATTGAATTCTTCATGAATTCACAATGTCTCTTGGTTTGTAATTACAAATGAATTCTTCGTGAATTCACCATGTCGCTCTGATTGGAATTACAAGTGAATTCTTCATGAATTCACAATATCCCTCGGATTGAAATTACAAGTGAATTCTTCGTGAACTTACAATGTCCCACGGATTGGAATTACAAGTGAATTCGTTGCGAATTCACAATATCCTTCGGATTGGAATTACAAGTGAATTCTTCGTGAAATCACAATGACCATCGGATTGGAATTACAAGTCAATTCTTTTTAAATTGATAATATCCCTCATTTTTTAATTACCAATGAATTCTTTTTGAATTCACAACGTCCCTTGATATTTTAAATGACAAGTGAATTCTAAATTTACAATGTCCTTTAGTTTTGAATTACAAGTGAATTCTTTATAGAATTCACATTGTTTCTCGATTTTGAATTACAAGTAAATTCATAAAGAATTCATAATGTCTTTCAATTTTATATTACAAGTAAATTCATTATAAATTCGATGACTCGTTTTGAAATTTAAGAAATAAACTTATTTATTTGTTTATATGTCTTATAATGTTTTTATATTTTCTTTTTAAATTTTAATTAAGGTAACTTTCAATATTCTCTTTTGAATTATATTCTTTTCCTTTTTGAAATTTAAACATTAACTTACATTCATCATAAATAAAATATTAAAAGTAAATATAACTTTGTCATACATATACATATGACTAATAAAACTATTTTGATATGAATACAATCTTATTTGACAAAGGAAAAAAAGGAAAAAGGAAGAAAGGCGGATGTCTCGGTTAACCATTGCATAACTCAGGATTCTTTAGTTTTGTGTTTTCTGTTAAATAAATCCCGATTACCGAGGCAGACTAGTATTGGACTGTTATATGCTGTTAAGCGTGGCACACGCAGCTATTATCTGCTAATTTTCTGCGCAGCCAAACTCATTCATACAGGCAGCTATTATTGGCTAATTTTCTTCGCAGCTAAACTCGTTAATACGTTTTTCTCTTTTTATATTTTATAATTAATTATATAATTATACTTAATTAACTCTGAAAAATAAATTAGCCAACATTGCAACTCAGTAAAATAAGTCATTTCCTTTTATTATTCTAAGCATTTGATCTAGCATTCATTTTCTTGATCAGAGCCCCTAGCAGTCATTTTCAACCTTTTTTTATTTAACCTTTTTTTAGTTGATCGGATTTTAAAGACTCTATCAATGGGCTTTGGAGACTATATCCAATTCAAATTGAAGGTGAGCCTTGAACACCAAGTCTAAATTATTTTCTCAACTATTTAATTCTTGGTGACTTCATGATGCATCATGGGCTGCACGAAAGACATATAAAACTATATATAGCACAGAAATTTGATGGACCTTGCTTGGCTTTTCATACACTCCAAATTTATGAAATTTCAACTCATATAATTAACGCATCGATTATATTAATTTGAGATAATGGTTGATTGGGATAGACAATAATTAAATGAAATGGCATAGATGAGTTAGAAGATTATTGAATCTGGAATTGAAATACAATTTTTTCTTGTTAGGAGAAACAAATAGAAGAATATAACAATCAAATGGTAGAAGTGGATCTTAACACTCGACACACTAGACACTAACCGTATATTAGGATTATATTTTATACTAGAAAGGTATAGCTGAGTTTGATGAAGTATGTATTTATTTATGGACTAGTTAGTTATTATTATTTGTTGTGTAGGTTAAAATAAACATAAATTTTTTTAATGTAAATTTGCTTGTGGGTTTTATTAATTTAAGCATCATTAGTTTCTTTTAAATTAGGATATACGATTGTGAACATAAAATCATATATATTAGACAAAAGGTATAAAATTATATATATTAGATAAAAAGGTAGGAAAATACTTTTATTGAATTATGAGTAAGTTAAAAAATATCAATTGTCACACGTCATGGGTTCAATCATATATTAGTTTATTTAAAAAATAAATATTTCTTATTTTTTAATTTAATCTTATTTCATGTAAGATTAAATATATTAGAAAATAAAATAAATAAAATTAATAGAGAAAATATATGATATAAGCTTTAAAAAATAAATTAATATATAATCAAACACGTCAAATACTATTATCGTTAATATACCATGTCACTCACTGTACTAACATAGTTGTATAACACAACCATAAAAGAATTAGCATGACTACCGTAAGTTTAATTTAGAGACTTTGTTGAAACCTTTTCCCTTTTAAAAAAAATCTAACTAGTACAAGGATCAAAATAATTATTTAATCCTTAATTTATGTATTATTGAGATTAATTATTTAACCTGTTCAATCAAAATTTATAATTAGTAAATACTATTGAATATAAAAAATATATTAGAATAAAATTTATAATAATAAATATTTTTAAAAATATAACTTATATTTTATGTTTTTATAAATAATTCATATTTTAATATAAAATTATATTTCAATATTGATAATTTATTTCAAAAATTTGGCAAGAGCCGAATGTCCCTCTTTTTTTTGCTGCACAAATGTAATGCTAAAAAATACAAAAAAAAATATTTTTTTTCTCAAAAACTTGTACAAACCCAAGTTAGCAAATTATTCCAAAGCCCAATCCAATAATTAGGTAATTCAATAACTTAAATCAATTTTCAGTTGACCACTGACCAGTTTTCGTGCTAAACAATTTCCATGATATAAAAGTTAGATTGGATTAAAATTAAATTACTTTTAAATACATTTTCAGTTAGTATTTCACCATCAGAAGTAATGTCCACTACGTAAGACATCACCTTTGATTATGGAGAATTCCCCTTTCAAGAGTGATTCTCCATACGTACATGTTCACCCAAACGATGGCGAAACAATATATTATATAAGAAAAAATTTAATGTAGACATTATCTTATATTATCTTTATTTATGATATCATGAATAATGCAAAAATTAAAATGATTTTGAGAAAGTCAATATGTTTTGTTCACGTAGGCTGCATCGCGAGTCAATTCAGGCCAACAAGGAAAAAATTGAAAATTACGGATCGTCATTGAATGACGGTACCAGCAAATTATTAATTAATTAACTAATTATTAATTAATTAATTATCCGATGATGATCACGTAAAGTTATAAACTTATAATTAATCAAATTGAAAAATAATTACATAGAAAAAAAAGGCATCAATTCAGGCGGCATTTTATAAGGCACAGTGGATTAGATTGAGATTTGAGACATGATTAATTATTTGTCTTTGTCTAACATGTCGATGTTTCACCTAACGAAGGTTTTAATCCCAATGCTATCTTCATTCCTTGAATCTAAAGTTAGATTGAACGTGTTAAAGATGAGAACCACATTATTATTTAATCACGGATTGCGAGAAGCCTCAGCCACATTGAAGAGAAATTGTATTCAAACAGAAATTTTATAAAAAATAATAAAATTATTATATGAATAAATAATCGCATGACTCTTCATCCATGAATTAATTAACGTAAAATTATTTTGATTAATTAGTGTTTATGAATTTGAATTTTATTTTATAAAATACATGTGATTATTAAAAAAGAATAATCTCAAACAGATTTTTTTATTATTATTTATGATTAGTCTAAATCAGCCCATAATGATCGGCAGTTACTGAAAATGACACAGTTGCATGCCAATATGTCTTGCCCTTATTGGAAGGGTTTATCTGGTCATTATTTTCCCGAAATGACTTGTCCATTAGCAATGTAATTATGACATATGTCTTTGGAAATTAGTGTTGCTCAATCAAGCCTTAAACTAATCAATTGCTAGCTGAAAGGTGTTTGGAAGAGCAAAGTTGACTAACACATATTTGATTATACATTATACGAAAACGGTTAAACATTCAAACTCATGTTTTCTGGTTTTCATATTTTTCGGTTTGATGTTAACTCAAATTGTCATCACTTTTTTGTCCGTTTCTAATCAGAATGTTCAAACATTATCATGAGACGTTTTGATAAAAGAAATAAGAAATGACCTTTCTTGGGCGATAATAAAGTCCAAAGAAACACAAAACTAGTTTTCTACTCTCTTCTTTTTCCTAGTAGAGGACAAGGACAAGACACCATAAAATTTTTACAAGATATATTTTACAATGCCGTTTTACAACGAAAAGTTGCATTACATCCAATACAGGGAGAGAAAAAAACATGGAAGTTATGCATTATAATCGATTTTAAAATACTTTCACTTTCAACTTAGATAATATAATGAAGAATGAATTTGGATATGTTCATTGTTCAATGACGTCAATTACAATCTTAAATAGTCGTATCCTGCCCTGAATTATAACTTAGACAATTGAAAGTTCACCAATAACAATAAATAGGCATGGCTCTTTACACTTTACCACATGTGAAAAGAAAAATGTACACACGTATGATGATGATTTTAGTACCACCTAGTCCTACTTTCATTATTTTATGAAACTTACTAATGTGAACTTTCTGACGCATGCATGCCAATATGTCATATGGTTGCTCTCGACACGTTACCAATACAGTGATCACACACCACACACACAAAACAACGAAACCGAAAACATATTACAAATCAAACAAATAAGTGATGTGATGCACTATTTTTTTAAAACAAAGAAAAGCGTAGCCCATGTGATTAGTGCATGAAAAAGACCTATAATAATAGTTCAATTGTGCCAACTCTTGGAAAAATCAGGGTGTGGAGCATTATTCCACTTGTGTTAAACAAACAAAAACGTATATTTAATCACATCAATTTCGTCACTAAAAACCAACCAAGTACTCTACCATGAATTTAGAAATTGATTCAAACTCGAGATGGAGACAAAGAAAACAATCATCCCATCTATACGTCACTACAACAGATTGATGTTGAGATTGGTCCACACCCTCTTCCCTGTGGGGTCGAGTATAATAGTTTCACAAATGTACGTGACTCTTGACAACACTAAGAATTATTATTTCTTTTAAAACTATTTATAATACGCACAAATTCTTCGCTATCGTGCTCATTCGGCTGCCTCCATAAGAGAAATTCCAAGAAAGTGATGCCCCCAATCTCCATCAATTTGGTTCTCATTTATTGTTCTCTTTTCCCATATTGTCTTGTCACACTTAATTGTGGTTTTATTTCATTTTCCTCTTTTCTCGACAAGAACTCCTAAGGATAATAGTATCATTTTTTCTTTGCAATTTCAACCCTTTTGCGTAACACATACATTCATTTCATATCTACATATGACAGTTAGGATGGATAGATATATATTCTTCCTGAAATATTTATAATGCAATTATATCTCTACATATCACAAGAAGTTTTTATTTATTTATTGCGGCCATTTTGAAATTGTAGCTATATGGCCATGTGTACGCGTCAAGGTCCAACAATATATGTTGATTGCTTGTCCTTGACTATAATGGATCCAAAGATGAAAATCACGATTCGGTTTTCAAATGTCTAGTCATTCTTGTTCTTGTAGTGCAACGAAGTTGGAATTGAATTGCTTGATAAATAATTAAGGTCATTTGTGCGAAGCCTCTAGGAAATAGAGGATTATAATCATGTTTTCCATCATTGTCGATCTAGACAAAAGCTTCAGGAAAACAAATTTATTAAATATTCAAATAAACAAGACAATCATGGAGTTGTTTATTGTTTTGTTACATAATATTTTTTAGCTGGATCTCGAAGATCCATTAGAATTAGGGCATCTTTTAAGGTTAAGAAATACTTACAAAGATATTTATATATTATTTAGTAATATTGTTCTCACATTCCACATCCTTATTAAATATTATTTTATTCCTTATCAACTAGAATCAATTATGGGTTTATAAGACAAACGAATTCCAAGTTGAGTAAGAAAAGTGAAATTCACAATCTTCTTAATTTGTATAGTGTCGGTAATTGATTCACTACCTTCTTTTTTTATAGAATACCTAGGCATCGTCACCAAACATAATTTTACTCAAATTATATTGAATTATAATAAGCTATAAACTTTTTTTTATTAAATATTTAACATAATTATATATTCAAAACTCACTGTTACAATATTATTGTTTAATTTGAGACAATTTTGCACTAATTAATTCATAACACCCGGTGATCGATCAATTTATTACCTCTTTGGTTTATTCCAAAAACTATACAAATATCTTGTAAAATAAAGTTAAACAACATCTTTGTCTAAAACAAGTATAACAAATATAATATGGAATTTTTTTCCACAACTTGCATTTAATGTTATTAAAATGGTACTTATATAAATATTAGAGTAAATGCATCTCCAAAAATTTCCATATTAACTTATTGTTCGAAAACATTGCACTTACATCTTTATATATTACATTAATCTTTTTCGTTATTTTAAAAAAATATTACATTGTGTATCTTTGTAAGAAATATTGATAGAAATGTTAAAAAACAAGAAGTTGTCAACGATCTCAAAAAAACCTTAGCATAATTTAATCTAATAATAAATAATATTATTTATTATATTTATTAAATATGACACTAGTTCAATTAAATATATCATTACTATTTATCCGTGAGAAGTCTTCACCTCAAAATTACATGTGACATAAAAGATAATAATTCAATTAAATAAATGATTACCTGTATTATTTCTCATATATAATAAAGTTATTTTATTAAATAATTAATAATAATTTAAAGATGTATTAATATATTTTTCATCCTTACAGTTCAACATCTTTCACTTTTAGTTATTGTAAGTTCTTTATATTTTTTATTTCTAATCTTTAGCAACATTTCATTTATAATTAGTTAATTTGTAAAGAAACAGAGAAAGAAATGAAATGAGGGGGTGATGAAGACATTTAAATGACGGTAAAAAAATATTATAATATTCAATTAAAATAATTGTAATTTTAAAAAAATTAAAATACTTTTAATTAAGATTTTTTTCTTATTTATAATACTTTCTGTGATATTTGAAATTAAATAGATATTATGAATTTTGTGAAACTTTTTAATGGAGAATATAAAAACATAACTTACTCAAGAATTTCATTTAAAGCCTTGAGATTTTTCAAAAAAAAATTTATGATATATAACTCTTTCTGATCATATACATTATTATCGTCATCAATATATGTTCCCATTTTCACCATTGTTATAATTATTACTATAACACCCAAAAATTTCTAATTAATCTTAATTTCTGTTTTAAAAATTTTCATAAAACACTTTTGTATTTGGAATTTAAAATCACAGAAAATTTAAAACTCTTTCACGAATACATAATTCATAACCAATTATGAAATCCTAAATATTACTTTGAATATATAAGTTTCATATCATTAACTATCTTTAAAATACTCTCTTTAAAGCATTAATTTAAACTCATAGACCCTTTCAACTTAAATAAAATAATATGTATTTAGTAGATAATTTATATACATCCAAATCAATAAATAAATACTAATATGTTGTAGCATATAAAGGATACATGTAAAGGGTTAGATTAGTCAAGCCTAAACCTACCCAAAACCTATATATAAAAAAAAAAACATTAATCTCATAGCAACTTATAAAACACAACCTACTATGTTAACAATTTCACTAACATCCTCTTTAAGTTCCACTAGACTTTATTAGATTTAACTATCGATTGGTTCTTCAACTTCTTGATATGCGTCTCCCACATAATTTGCATCACCTATAGATTCCCTCCCATTAACATAAGTTTGAAATCATTTCAGATACTAACCATCAGTACAAAAATGCAAGAGCGAATCCTTTACCATAGAAGATATATACAAAGAAAACTTGGATACATTCTAATATTAGCACACATTATCCATCACATCACATCTTCAAAAGGTTCTACATAATCCTAAGAGTGTCAACGTGAGACTATCTACCGATCACACATGATGAAACCCTCGCATTCACTTTAATTAATCTATTATTCCTATTAATTACTTGTTACCTTGAATTTTTTTCACTGGGTCGTCTTGCAACCTAACCACTAAGGTTTCGATTATAAGATTTTGTCTCACATTGGAAGCATAACATCTTTAGAGAAGTTCCATTTATTTTAATTTAACTCATCTTTTTATGTAGCCAGTATGTAGATATCTTTTATTTAATTTTAACAAAACAAAATAATCTCTACAAAACAAATAACTTTGATAAATAACTTAACATTTTAAAATAATAGTTAAAAGAGATACTTATCTTTTCAATGACATGTACTCTATCTAATAAGTTCATTAATTTTTTTTTTTACAGATTAATCTATTGTCTTATGCATCCATGTACCTGTCTTTCTGAGTTTCATCTAATACATATAAAAATAATTATTTATAAAATTTTTATTATCTTTAATCATTTAAAACTTAACATATAACCTATTGAATAATAGAAAACCAACAATTAAATATTTAAAAAATTCAATTATGACACTAAAATCTGGTACCATTATAACCACACTATTAATATTATCATTAGCTCCAGTTGTAAATTCAATTAAAAATAATATTTAAATCACTTAAAAACATATTAGAAATTAAAATTTATAAATTAAATACTAATTTTCATTTACCACGGAATTCGCTATTTACCAACTTACAACGGAATTGAAGTTAATGTGTCCCAGTCTCCTACAACACATGCGTTGGTGTTTCTCTTCTCTAGAATAAGCTTCTTAACTTATACTTGGCTTTGTTTTATTATGCTAGGTGCAAACGAACATACATCGGACTTTCCTGATTTTTGTTTTTTAAATAATGAACATCCAATCGTGAACAGCTTAATTGCTTGAGATGGTATCATATCATAAAAGTTAATATGGCTGGTCAGGTCGATCATGTGAAAGCAATGAAGATTTTGGTACCTAACACATCGATTTGCACTAATATAGCACATTACGTTTATCAATATTAAAGTATCATCTATACTGTATGAGGCAGCGTCAATGAATAAGACACAATGGGGTCAAATCAGCTAATCTTGATCACTACTGCAATTAAACAATAAGATCAGTTTCCTTTTCGACCTGGTCAATAATCACCAATTAACTAATTAATTAATCAAAAGTCTATATCTTTGAGGTTTTTGGGACCCTTTGCTCTTTTTTTAGCCATAAAAGCGACGACACTTTATCAATAGTTTCCATTTAACTTTCATTTAGCTACCCACTGCAAATCCACTATTAATTTGCACCAAATAAAGTAATCCTCTTCAACCCGTGATGCCTCAAAAGATCTCTCTATCGGTGAAACTTTCAATAGGGTTAATCCTATTCTCTATTATCCTATTTGGGTCATTTAATTTTCTTTACTTTTTATTAATGAACGCCCACACACGACAAACTTCATTACTAATTGACTATAACCAAAACACGTAAAATAATCCGCCCCCTCTCTTCATCAAAATTCAAAATTATATATAATACTATATTTTCTTATACACGTTTCAAATTTTTGACAACTTTTTTTGACTCAGCACAGGATCTTCCAATTTGAGTTGATTAGTGGCCGTAGATGTTTCTTCAAAGAAAAATTCGCATTATTTCTGGAAACAAATGTTATTAGAAGCTACATGAAAAACTTGTATATATTTAATACCCAAGTGTAAAAGTTGTATGTGATCTTTCATCGTTAAGGATGACATAGACATCCAAAGTACAATCTTAATTTCAAGACACGTGGCATTGTGTGTCGTATCCATGTATGACTGTATGAGTTTTCACGCCCACATGTAATAAACAAATTCAACCAAACTTTGCCTTACTGTTAGGTTTTGGACCTTTCATTATAAAGGACAATGTTTACTTCAGCGACTAAACGCATCTCATCCACGGAAACACGTTTCAAGCCCACAATTTCAAACTTCTACATAAAAATTTTAATAATTGTTCTTATCTTCGTAAGTCCAGCACACCAAGATTGGCTTACCTTGGACGAAGAACAGAACAACACATTTATTCGTCCATGAGATTACAATTAATATAAGTGTTTTTATAAGTAGATTAAACGTTTAATAAGGCTCTATTTTAAAAAATTAAAAAAAAAAGATTTTTATTAAAATATAAAAGTATGTTGTCTACAACTAAATATATATTTTTAATTTCTGAATTAGTACTGATATTAATGTGTACAACTAATCTACCACACTTATTTGTATGATTAATGGCTTCTAAGTACATGAACTTTTTATTCTTTTTTATATAAATGAACATAAAAGAAGGTGAAAAAAAAATGGAGCATGTTTCATTGTTTAAGATACCTTTGTTTTGTTCCAAGGTAATTAGAGGTTAATATATAGTTTTGAAGGAATCTAATATATATTTAGAACATGGAAGGAAGCAATAATAACGGAGGACATGGAAAAGAGTGAAAGAGAAAGATATTGGGAGAGGTGGATGTAGGAATCCATTTGTCATATTTATGTTTCCTTTTTTGTTGGCCACTTGTTGAATTTTTCTCTTTTATCTTACACTACACCTTTTCATATCATGTGTATTTGTGAGGAAAATTAAAAATGGAAAATGTTAGATGGCTACGGACAAGGTAGGGTTACTGTTCCTTTTTATTCAACCTACCTGTCAAGATATATATTCGTTATCAAACTTTTATATTGCAACACATCGTCCAAATATAATAAATTTTCTGTGCAGAATATGATATATGTAGGCTCCATATTAGTTGAAGGTTTGATGCTATAGACCTTGCATATATAGGAGAGGTATTCGTTGTTTGATTCCTTGAAAGTGGCAATGCAGAACTAGATACCTTTACCTACGAAATATCTTACGTGAAAATCTTGGTTAACTGTGCTCACTGTACCAGGAAAATATTATTAAAAATTAAAGGCCTATAAATTTGGACTTTCGTTGCACCTAATAAACCTAACGAGAGAAGATTAGAAATTGTGTCAAACGTGCCTTATAATAATAATAATAATAATAATAATAATAATTAAAACTAGTTACATCTTAGGTTTATGTATCTTTTTGTATACGTAATAACACTTGATTTTAGGTTTAGATTTTATAATTTTTAAATTAGTGTTTTAAATATTGTATTTTTCGCTTTAGTTTTATCGATGGTTTGCTTTTGGAATTTTGAACAAAAATGGGGGCATTCCTTTTTTTTTTTGGTTTTTCTTTATTTTTTATATAAACGAGCTAATTTTATTTTTAAAGTTAGTCTTAAATTTAAATTTAATTTATAATAGTTTTTTTGTTGAGTAAGCTAATATTATAAATTTATATAATTTTTTATTTTTAAATATTTATCTATTTAGACAAATTAATATCTAAAATTGTGTGTAATTTTTCAATGATTCATTTCACATAAAAATTAATTTATAAACTAAAATGTATAAAATAAGTCGTGATTGAAATTACAACTTCTAGTCGTGATTGAAATTACAACTTCTATGTACCATCATTATAAAGAGTTTTCAAAAAGTGAAGTTTTGTTTCTCTTCACAACTTCATTAAAAAACTGTAGAATAAATAAAATAAAAAGTTATATATATATATATATATATATATATATTAATAAAATTCTAAGAATGTTGAATATTAAAACTACTTTCTTTTCAATTATAAAAATATAAAATTGAAGTCATGAAATAAAATTTTTTAAAAAATAATATAGTTGCATTTATTTTTATAACCCAGCTTAATATTTTTTACTATATATATTATGAAAAATATTTGATAGACAACTACAATACACAAACAATTAAACAACCAATTATAAAATGATAAATAACTGTTATACATAAACAATTAACAATTATATATATAAAATATAAAGAGAAAGAAATATATATATATATATTATGAATGAATTAGTTGATTAACTGCGTATTAGTAAAATAAAATTGATATATAATATATCAGAAAGTTGGGTTTAAAATTACGAGTTATTTTTTTTTCTTTAAAAATTTAACTTATTTTAGTAATTTTGAAAAGAAAAACAATAACTGAATTTCAATAATAATAATAACAATAAAAATACTTCTTCTCATTAAGTATTTATCTGAATTGTGGAAAGTCACGCACATCATCAGATTGGGTACGTATGTATAAACTAATTATCAACATAATTATAATTCACTTTTCATAATCCTTTTAAGAATATTCTATTTCTCATTATGTTATGTACATTTATTTTTAGTATGTTCATATATTTTCACTTAATTTTAATTTTAAGTAATAATAATTATATCGATTTGAATTTATTTCAAACAAATTGAACTTTAATATTATTGTAATCTTAATTAATCATATCTTAAATTATATTAAAATTTAAATTTAAATTTTGACAATATTATTAATGGTTTTTTTTATTCAAATAATTTATTTCTATAAATTTATTCTCAATTTAGAAATTTTAACTCTTTAATTTATTTGTAATAATATAATATAATATTTAATCACTAAAATTTAATATATACATTGAGCATAAATTTTTTTATTTTCATACTGTTGAAATTTAAAATATATAAATACTTTTGATTATAGAAAATATATTGTAATGAAATTTCATGATAACTAATATTTTTAAATATAAATTATATTCTAAATTTATAATAAATAATATATATGATACAAAATTATTTTTAGCTACTGATAATTTATTTTAAAAATATTAAAATATAATTTAAATAAAGATAAAAATATTATATCAAATGAGATAGAATAAAATTATCGAATCTCCTAAAATAACTAAAAATATCAATTTTCATAAAAGAATACTAAAATATGGTTATTCTAATTTTATAGATATAAATATGAAGGAGAAAACAATAATGATATAAAATATCCGATGAATTGAAATTGTTGACTGTGTGGAATGTTTTACATCGGTTAGTCAATAAACCTTTTTTCTGTAAACATATATTATTTTTGCAATTCTGTTTTTATATATAAATTTTATTTGAATTTAGAAATATTCCTATAAATGTAGAAAATCTTACTAAATCAAATAATTTCAAATAAATAAATAAATAAACTGCGGTGATATGTACGTGGATTGATTGACAAATGTACATTAGGGAAATAGCTAGCCCCAAATATTGAGATTGCATCAATGATGGAAGGTAAAAATCATTAATTGATGAAATGTTGTGTTTGACCATCTAGCCAATTTGGTGGATTATACAACCATGAAACATTGCATATCTGAGAAGTCTAAATATTCTTTTTGTATTTGATTCAAAGTGAGTTATAGAAGAATACCAACAAGTACTTTGACATTTAACTCATTTGAAATTGTTGTAGAATTTAATGAATTTACAATATGAACACTTATTGATTGATCCGGAAACGCGTGTTAGGTGTTTGAAAATCCCAGCTTCAATTTTCAAATCCTCTATCTACTAGAATATCTTTTTTCAAGGATAACGCTTAGAAACTAATGTCCCTACACTCATTTCCTCTTTTAGTCAATTTTTTTTATTTTTATTGTTCTTTAGACCATTGTTTCTTTGATTAAGCAATTAGAGAAATGAAAAATCAACTTTTCTCAACCATCTAGTGAACTAGATCACATCTTTCCTGAAATTTTAAGCTTTCCAACCGATTGATAGCTTGCATATATACGTTCAAAATGATGCATGCCATAGCTAGGACTTAGTTGATTAGCCTACACACGCTTTAATTTGCAGTGTAAAAAAACCTAGAACCTTGAAAATTCTCATACCGATGATGAAGATGTTAAGTTCATTATTAGGTGCTTTAAGAGAGGTAACAAACTCACCTAACCAAGCACATTACTTACTTACCGAAAAAAAGTGGGGATGAGAAGAAAAATTATAATCCAAGATGGTACACATATTTTCTTGTCACTAGTTCATTATTAGATCAGAAATTAATTACATTCATGATATTGTAATCATTGCTGATCCAAAGAATTTTCAATTATGAAAAAAATTAAACACGAAATTTTCTATTAAATAGATCACTTTAACCATTACAATATATATGTATAGTAAAACTTCATTAGTTTTAGATTGTAGTCCTTATAAGGTTAATTTATTATGTCCTTTCTTTTTATTTTATTTACATAAAAGAGATTCAGGTCCATTGCATGGAGGTTAATGCTACTATGCCGAGCACATTTTCATGTAAAAAGATAAAACATGGTTGATTGCACTTTAAAAAAATCGTAAGACATCATGAACATGTTATCATATATATATATATATATATGGTGCACTGAGTTTAAGTACAAGTTGCACCCTAAAAGAAAAGAAAAAGTAAAATTTGCGAAGGCAAGCAGGTTTAATATATACGTACATTACTTATTTAATTGCTCTTTAAGTACTATAAAGACTGAGGCATAATATGATGAGAATTTGAGGGTAAAATTACGTACAGACAAACATAACTATGACAACTAATCGACAGATATTTCTTGAGCACTATTCATAGCTTTTGTTCATACTTCATCGTTAAGTCATTATCTTATTGAAAATCATTTAGATTTAGCAATGCCAAGGGCAAATTAATCATATCGTGCAAATGCTGTAAACCGAATATATATGCATGTGATGTGAGGTCGCAATGTTTGCAATCTGTGAGTGTATATATTTGATATTTCTATGTTGTGGTGTATGATTTTATATAATATATTGAGATTCGATCTCCATTATTTTAGTAAGTTGAACTAATTGATGACCACTTATTCATACAAAAGGAACAGCACGCGACACTGTTGACCCGCAACATAAACTTAAGAACTCCTTATATGTATTTAAAAAATCAACTTTACTTATTTTAGATATTGCACATGGTTTTGAATCGGATTTCAAAAGAAAACGTTGTATAAATTAATGAATTGAGAAATATATTCTGTCTTCTTAAAATTAATGATCAGTCGTTCAATCATAAAATAAGTTTAGCCAATTTTACTTTTCATAAACGATAGAAGCCATGGCTTTTTATGTTAGATGAAAATATTTGCTTTTTCTTTTACAAGGCAAAACGGCACGCAATTAACTTAGAATACATTATTATTAAAATTTTAAAATAGAAAATAAAAAAATTAATTAAAATATATTTGTTCACAATAAACTCAATCAATATTGATCTCAAATCAGTTAATTCATGCGTTGGACGGTGAAAATCAACATTTAAAATTTAAATTGAAACTAAATAAAAGCAGACAGAATTTTATTTATTTTTTGCTCCATATATTATAATTGTGCAAATTTAATTTATCAGATTTTAATTACGCCAGAATGGCTTTAAAATGTAACAATTAGTGCAATATTTGGATAGTCATTTGGTACAAGTTACAACTAGAATTGGTGGAATGAAAACTTGAGAGAGATTCAATAAGTGTAATTGGAAACTTAAACGTTAAAATCGCAATTAATGTAGACAAAGGAACAATTAAGTCATCACAGTAACAGTAAGTGTAAGATTTTATATAAAAAATAGAAGGGTCACAGAATTAAAAGAAGAAGGTGTTAGTGAGTCTAATAAAAAAAATTTAACAACTTAATTGTACGTATTTCAACAAAAAAAAATAAAAGGTAACATAATTTTAAATATCCCAATAAAAATTTAGGCAGCATAGTTTTGGGCATCAATTTGTTAGCATTTGCTAAAATAAAATTAAATATTTTATGAAAAAGAAACCATGTAGTTTAATGAGAAATTAATAAAATGACTCTCAATTAGCTTTGTTTTATTTTTTTAACCATGAAAGTAGAATATGCATGTTATAAAATTAACCGCCATAATTTATGCATCTTATTCAGAAACTGATATCGATTATTTCATAAACATTACTCTCATTCAATACTTGAAACTCAAATATCATTTTAGATATAAAAATGGTAAATTTAATTAGATTACATACTCATATACATTAATGGTTAAAAATAGAATTGGTGGATTACACCGTTACTGATCAAAAAGTGGAGCACACCGTTACTAGAATGATTTCTTTCTAAATTAAATGACTACTGATTCAATTATAAAATAGTTTTAGTATTATTTACTTTTAAAAGACATTAGAACTTAAAATTGCTCAACAATTATTTACTTAAATATATTAGACTACTTATAAAATTCTTTACAACTTCATTTTAACTTTTCAATAAGTTATCACAGTTAAGTTTTTTAAATAAATTTTCTTATAAAAATTATCTATTAATGACTTTTAATATAATTATTATAAAAGTTTAACAAATTTATTATGTATAATAAGTTATCAGATAATATTATAAAAAAATACTTCTAATTAAATTTTTTAAAAAGAAGATTATGCTTTAAAATATTTGTTTATTAATACTATTAAGATACTATCCTTTTTAAAATGTAAAAAATTACCGAATGGACTTTTATTGTAACAAATCAGTTTCATGCATTTTTCTTTAATGCAAAGTCTACTATCACTGAATAAAATACTAATATATGTTTTTTAAGAAGTTTGAAAATATAAAAAGCTTGAAATATATATATAAAAAAAAAAAAAAAAACTTGAAAGTATAAAGAGTAAAGAATTTGAAAAGTTAAAAACTGAATGGAGTAATAATAACCTATGACATGAAAATCACATCGGTGATAATAAATGAAATAATTATAAATGTTGACCAATAATATTGTGGTCCATTGAAATATACAAAGTGTGTCAGCTAATGCGCGCAATAAACTGCAAAACGTCTCGAGTTTCTAATAACAAGTTGATTTTCCCCGTTGGATGAGGCGAAAAAGTAAGAAACTGGTGAAGGCATTGATTGTTGAATATTGACCGATATGGCGTCCATATCAGATTCCGTGGACCCGCAGCGCACCAGATAACTCATTAACAGTTTCACACCAGGCAAAATTGTCCGTACAGGGACATAACAGTTGAACAAGAGACGAGGCAGCACAGCGAAGAAACCGCTCCCCAACACGAGTGGGTCCCACCTCTAAGTTGGTCAGGGGTCAAGCCCTTTCTTGTCCCCACTCCCTCACTCACGCACCTCGCACGTGCATTCTCACGTGCCCACTCTTCCACTTCGCCACGTCGTGCCACTCACGCCGCGCGTCATTCCTCGTCACATTCACAAAACAAAACTGCACCTCTTTAATATACATACAATTTCACTTGCCTCACCCCCAAGGAAAAATTAAATATTTAAAATTAAAACTGATCCCTCGAAAATTAAATTCACGGATAACTTTAATTACAAAAAGTCAAGATATATGGTTTCCATAAAGTGGATTGTATAATACGATTCCACGATTCACTTAATTGGTCCATACGTATGCCTGCTTTGTATGACGCCACAAAACGTTATCCTAATTTTTATATCAAACCAAAATTATTTTAAAAAAGGGAATTCCAATGCAAGTGAAAGAAGAAAATGTTAAAATTCAAAAAGGGTTGGATTCCCATTCCCACACACATGTTAGAGTATCTTTTATTTAAATGTATTTAATTAATTTTTTTTTTTTTTTTGTATGGAATGAAAAAAGCGACATGGAATTTATTTAATTGAATATGAATATAAAAGTATATGGTTAGATTAGATTTTTGTGTGTGTAGAGAAAAGAAATGGTTGTGAGTTTTGACTTTGTCGTTCTCTCTCTAGAAACGGCACAAGAGGCAAAGGCTTAAATAAAAGGGGACTGATTCATTGAGGCTACCGGTAGTCGCCACCTCATTTGCATGCCTAGTTATTCTCTCCCTCATTTCCTCTTCTTCACTCTTCACACCTTGCCATTCATTCGTTCCTTGGCATCGCGATAAAACACATATCACACACACAAAACCGTCAGAAGAGAACAAGAACCCAACAAACTCTCTCCCACACTCACAAGATCGTGCCTCCACTCACAACTCGTAACAACAACCATGGCAGTTGAGGCTCCGCACATCAACCTCTTTCCCTCGCAGTTACTCACCGCCAGGTAACACAATCAAACACCACCAGCATCCTCCATTCCCTTTCCTTCTTCTCTCTTTCTTCATTTTCTAACACACCGTTATACCTTCGTTTCCGCAGAGAAATGACGAAACCGAACCACAGTTTGTTGTACAACCCATCGCAGATAGAAGGTGCTGTTACCGTGCCATTTCCTTCAACGGTGTTACCTTTCCACCAATCAACTCTCTGTGATCCTAACTCAATGAACAAATCCGATAGCGGTCTCACTTACAACATTCCTGTCCCAAGGAAACGTTCCAGAGACTCCATAACCGAATCAACCGTTCTCCCGGTTCCTCAGAAAAACAAACTCTCATCACCACCCTCCATTCTTGATCACAACCTTCTCTTCCATCTCCACAACCACCAATCTGAGATCGACACCCTCATCGCTCAACATGTAATTAAAATCTCTCTCTTATTTTATTTTTAAAAAGTAAAAACACAAGAATTGAATTTTGTGATTAATAATATTTATTTATTTAACAGACGGAGAAGGTGAGGATGGAGTTAGAGGAGCAGAGAGTGAGGCAATCAAGAATGTTGGTAACGGCTATACAAAGCGCGGTGGCGAAGAAACTGAAAGAGAAAGACGAAGAGATTCAGAGAATGGGGAAGATGAACTGGGTTCTACAAGAGAGAGTCAAGAGTCTGTGCGTGGAGAATCAGATTTGGAGGGAGTTAGCGCAGACGAACGAGGCCACAGCTAATAACCTGCGCACCAATCTGGAACAAGTTCTGGCGCACGTTAGCGAGGACCAGTACAATCACAACGCCCCTGAATCCGCCCAGTCGAGTTGCGCCAGCAACAACAATAACGACGGCAATCACCGCGAGGAAGATGAAGTAAACGACGTCGTTTCGGGGAAGAAGATGTGCAGTGAGTGTGGGGTAAGAGAATCGATTGTGCTGTTGTTACCGTGTAGGCATCTGTGTCTGTGCACAATGTGTGGGTCCACCCTTCACAATTGCCCTCTCTGCCATTCTGGCATTAATGCTAGTGTTCATGTCAATTACTCCTAGGAGTTTTTTTTTTTTTTTTCTTTTGACATTTTCGATATACTCCATTTTACACCCTCGGGAAATAGAAACAGTTTTTCTTTTTTGGTCCGTAAGGACAGTGTATGGAAAAAAAAAACAAATGGAAATAGCTGTAGAATTCTTTTGTTGATACAATTTTTTTCCCTTTTTCGTTTTATTCATAATATATAAAAAATTTTAGTTGCTGTTATTTATTTTTTCTTGAACGAGTAATTTGGTGGTAGAAATTTGAATTGCTTCTGATTTTCGTTGATATGAATGGTAAGGAAGTTTTTTTGACAGTATGTTAATTTATTAATAATTATTAATGGTATTCCCAATATACGTTGTTTATGTTAATTTATTAGTTCATAGGAAAAGGAATTTTTGATTTTTTGCATAATGTGTACGTTACTTATGAAACAATTAAAAGATTCTATTTTCAAAAGATTGGTTTGGAAAATTTTGCGTTTATTTTTCTCTTTCTGTTGGTAATTAGTGCTTGAGTCATTTATTGCATGTTTTTTGGGCTTGTATCGATGTGGTGATAGAAATTTGAAAATAACTAATTGATTTTTAGTGGAATGAATGGTACAGAAGATTTGTTGAAAATATATTAATGTAATTCACAATAATTAAAATTCAAAAGGAAAGACTCGGTATTTCTAATAAAATGTCAATGTCGTTAGTGGTTTATAAAAAAGAATGGTGTATAATATTTTGTCTGTTTTATGGTATTGATAAGTACTTGGAAACTAATTAAATGGGAGAAAAAAAAGGAGGAAGCAAGAGGCGTGTGTGCGTGTCCCCCACTTAGAGTGAATGAATTGTTGGGAAGGGGGAGAGTAGAGGAATCGCACTATTAAGAAAGTTGTTGTGATGGGTCGTGGTGGGTGTGAAGTGTGCAAGAGTGAATGGAAAGGACAGAGCAGAAGTTGTCATATGAATGAATAACAGGAGAGGGGGGGGGTTATGTGACCACAAGCAGAAACAAGCATCAATTCCAGAAACGGGTATGAATGTGATGAGTGGTTTCCTTTTGTTTGCTTTCATTATGTTTATTGAATGGGTACGAAAAGTCTGAAAAGTTAGGACGGACCTAATATCCCCATAAAGTGAAAGCAAACAGAGTAAAAAGGAAAACTTAGATAAGTCCCTGTTGGGGGCTGCACTCTGTAGAACCCATCATAACACGGGATACGATACATAAAGTTTCCCATGTCTAATAACCAATAGCTATCATCATTTTGTTTCTTCTGTCACTTACCCATTACGATTTATTTTTTGGGGATGCTTCCTAGTTACTACCACTTCCCTTTCTTGTTCCCCTTTTTTTTTCCTTCTATTTTTATATTTATTTTTATCTTTTTCTTCCACTCTTTTACAGTTTACTTCATCCTTTCCTACATTCATAATTCTTTCTCCCCCACTCACAGAAGTATATGTTGTATTGCTTTGCTTGTACCACCTTCCCAATAATATTAAGCTTTATTCTCCTTTCCCACATCATATTGAACGAGAGCATATCAAGCTAAGTATAAACTTTTGCTATCAATAAAATATTGACTTATTTTATAAATTATTAAGACAAAAGATTAAAGTTCAATAAATAATATCTTAATAAAACCTTTTGTTGCACCTTGTTAATTATATAACATTTTTATTTATTTATTTAACGTCCTTTCATTTAACGTTACCAGAACTCCTTACATAATTACTTTTTGCCCTTCATTTTATTAAATGAAATAAGAAATAATA
The DNA here is from genome assembly GCA_026586105.1 of Hylodesmum podocarpum. NCBI lineage: Eukaryota > Viridiplantae > Streptophyta > Magnoliopsida > Fabales > Fabaceae > Hylodesmum > Hylodesmum podocarpum. Next base: position 1,637,263 of record JALJEV010000730.1, on the reverse strand, counting down.
TTTAATAGTTCCGGGACCCTCTTCAAAAATATAAAGTAATGCTTGTATATATGTTTATTAAATAGTGCTTGTTTTGCTATTTTAATTTAATTAAATAGTAAATACACAAACCATTCCTTATTATTTCTTAACTTTCATGGTAAGAACTGAAATATAAAAATAATAATTAATTGGGTGGATATAAAGTAATTGTTGTATCTGTATTTTCAAAATAATGCTTCTTTTATTATTTTAATGGAATTAAATAATAAATACACAAACCAAACAAAAGTAACTTGAATACTTTTAATATTGATATGTCTTTTTTTTCCCCATAAACTTTGTGTTGGGGGCATTAATGGCCAAATTAACAAGCTCTATCAAATATCATGCATTACTCATTCTTACTTCTTCGTTCATAAGTTCCACGTGAGACTTGCTTTATTTACGGAAACCCCAGAAGATAATTTTCCTAAATATACGCCTACGTCTTGTATAGTCAAAAATTCAGCAATACTCGTCAAAATCAATACGATCACATGGTCATATCTATGGTCAATAACAAATTTACAAATATTCCATAACAAATTTTCTATCACCATAGAGTTTATATTTGATTTACGTAGTATTAAATTATTAACCAAAGATGATATGAATGATGAAAAATGTATTTGTACTGTACTGTGTATCTTTTTGTTATTCTCTATTCTTCTGTTCAGGTGCCCACTTTTCTTAACTTAATTAAAAAAATATAAAGAAATTCAACAAAACTGAAATGCCAATGCTAAAAGGCACATCAATTTAATAAATTGAAAGTAACATTGGGTGGAGATACTGATAGCCTGATACCTTTCCCATTGCATTAGAAAAATTGTAAAAGCATTTATGATTGATATTATTATTAAGAAAGACCCAACTTAACATGGGTTCAGTGACCCACATGTTTATTGATAAACCAGAGAATCGAAGAGAGACCTCTTTGTCAGTATTTCTTAACTTTAACTTTTATCTTTTCCCAATACATAATCTTCTCTGGTGACTTGTTTGTCGCCAAAAGAAAAGAAAGGGTGTGCATGGTTTAAGCTGTACTTCTGTTCTCAGTTGGAATGGAATGATTGAAATGTCATATATCCTCTTCCTTCTTTCTTTTTTTCCACTTTCCTGTGCAATTGCCTTTTGATTCTTTTTCTTGAGTCCACCACCACCTTTATGTTTTTTGGAATAAAATCCACGTTTGTGCACAAGGAATAAAAGAAACTCTATTATTCACAATTTGGCCAAACCACTCATTCACATGCCTCACTTTCTCTTCTATATCTTAATGCAAAACAAGAGTTGGCAGAGTCATGCTTTTGTGAATTTTAAACTAATCCAGCAACTAAGTTAAACAAAATCCTTATTTCAAATCTAAATGATATATTTTTCTAGCTTACCACATGTATCCTTTCCCAAGTTCATCCATAAATCCTATTCAAGGTATAGTTAAAGCATAGACTAATATATTTTTTTTTTTAAAAAAAATTTCCGTACACCATGCTGAATACATATTATTTAACTACCGTGCTGATTATATATCAGATTTTTAAGTGTTTCAAAACCGATAAGAAATAAAAGAATTATAGTTTAAACATAAAACAAATCACATGTTAACTCTATAAATGCTATATTTCTTTGTACATATCTAAGCTTTAATCTTGTGTAAGTGATTATAAGTTGAAGGATTAATTTGTCATGCAAAACTTCTCTCTCATTGATAATGTAGATGGTACATAAATTTAGAGTTTAATTACTATATATAAAAAATTTATTAGTTAATAATGTGAAAATATTTATACTGTTAGTATCAACTAAATCTAAATCCTAATTTACGAGTTAAGGTAAATGTAAAAATGTAAAAATCTTTCACTGTAAATGGTTAAAAATCTTCTAATGAATTTGAATGAAAATATACAGGAGAAGAAGGGGAAAGAAAAGTGAGAATAATTCTATCTGAAAGGAAATCTTGAATTATATTATATGATTTTTGTAAGGGCCCCTTACACTTGGCATGATGCCTTACCTCCATAATGGAGGTAGAATTCATTAATTGTGTTAGATACTTCCAATTAGGTGTTAGGAAAGTGGCAGGACTAGGAGTAGGAATAGTGTAGAAGCCAATATAAGGTGGGTAATGGTACATGTGTTGTTGGGCATTAACGGAAGCATGTGCTAAGTAGAAAACTGACACATCAGAATCAGACCCCTCAAAAACCAAAGTCTGACAGAATTTCAGGAGTCCCACCATGTGTTATCAAAAAATAAAAATTTTGATACCCTAGTATTATTGCACCTTGCTTGGCTTCAGAACCATTTAATGAAAAACACGACAAATTTGGACATATCACAGTACACTACAAATAAAGCAGAGCAAGGTCTATGAGAATAATGAGACCAACGATAATGTTGAGGAGGAATTAAAGATAAAAAATTAAAAGTTGAAAATAAAAATTGAACCAAATGGACATAGAAAAAGATCTCATACACGCACGTATAAAGGTAAAAAAAGAAAAGCATGAGACTAGGGAAGGGATCACATTAAGAAGGGGTCACTATCACATTGCCGTACGAAATATTTCTCTGCACGCCAAACTGAATAATAAAAGGGGAAAAGCGACAAGGATTGAAATGCCCAACGGCCAACTCCACAAATCTCTCTCTTTGGCATCAAAAGAGTTTAAGTAATGCGTTAAAATATCGATCACTTTTTTGCAGCAACTAGTCACCATTTACATGAAGGTGATGAGGCTCTCTGTTCTAGATATTTAGATAATGTTCAATTCAATTTATGTAAAAGACTTGTTGAAATTAATTTCACAGTAATCAAGAATGAGTTTGTGGAAAATGACAATTTGAAGAGTGGATATCAACTTCCTTTGCAACATTATACAAATAAATGAAATTATAAATTAAACCTAGTTTCGTGGTAGCATGTATGAGAGAGCTAACATTTTTATATTTCAGCTATTTTTTCAAGAAACGAAGTTTTGTTTGTTTTCTTTTAAAAAAATCAGTTTGTTTAGAAATTTTGAAAAAAATAAATATCTTATGTTTAGTTTTCAGTAAGTTCTTTTGACATGAATATTTGTAGGTTTTGTTTAGTTTTCAATATATTTTTTCTTTTGTTTTTCTAACTTTTATTATCTAAAAACTGATTTTCTGTTGCTCCTATATAAAATTAATTATTTTCAAATTAATTTTATATAAATTAATTTAAATAAAAACTAATTTTAATTATAATTAATTATAAAAATAATTTATACATATAATCAATTATTGAAATAAATATAATTTTTACAACTATTTCAAACAAAACCTAATAATAAAACTTATTTTGCGTTCTTAAATTATTTTTTTATAAGTCTTTTGGTAATGTTACAAAAGATATAATCTTTCAATAATAAAATTTTAAGTTCAACTTCTAAATATTTCTAATAGAACCTATATCAGATCATATATATATTTTTTATTTTGAGATAAAATTCATTAATTGTGTGCAACTAATAATTCAACTTTGTAAGCTCTTACAGAAACACCAATTCTACAGATTCTTCATATGCCATCTACTTCAAATCATGTCTAATTGCATGTTTAAGAGATTTAAAGACGCGTCAACACGAAGCAATAATTTGTAGTTTCCGCATCATTTACATGTATTTGAGACACAATTTTGTGAAATTACGTGTGTTCCTGGAGAAAAACCAAACACAGTTAATTGTTGTAAAACTTGAAGAGTCAGTTTTTGAAATAAAATTCATCTATAAATCACGAAAATTCCTATTTTTAAATCTTCCAGCAAATTTCATATTCTACAAATATGGAGAGATTAGGTAGAATAATTTGGATTGTGACCAAATTTCTCTAGTGATTTGAATAGAACCATCTTAGAGTATGGTTGATGCATGGGTACTAAGCTGATTGTGTGGTAAGTTGGATCCAGCCAAACATACCAATAAGATATTCATTCAAAGTAATCAGTATATGACCTATTAAAAATGTTGGTTTCTATTAAGGATGATATACAACTTCTCAATTTTGAACACACTATAGGAGTGATAAAACTGATAAATATGATATAATGTTGATTTTCGAGTCATCAAAGATGTTAGATGGTGTTTGATAGGAGTATTTTTTGTTTTTATTTCTACTGACAATAGAAAATAATGGTGAAAGTGTTTGATTGATTTTTAAAATTGGGTGAAAATAAGAAAATAATACTGTTTTAATTAAGAATGAAAATATAAAACTACTCCTCAAATTAAATATCAGTTTCATTTCTATCTCTAATCACACCATGTCTGTGTGTGAATATAAGAAAAATAATTTAAAATAAAACTAATTTTATAAAATTGATTTTGCGAATAATAAAAGAAGACAATGAGCATCAAATTTTCCCTAATGTTTGTCCAATAATTAGCATTGACTATCCCAACTCTGCATATATAGTATGTGGGCACTGTCTTCTTTATGAGTGGATAGTTTCCTATACCATGCTGTTAATGCAAAACGCTCTCACATCGAATCAGTCACGAGTACTCTTTCAACGTGTGCATTGCCAACTTGGTTTTGGTCCCAACTTGAGTCATTCAACACTATTTGCCCTGTGATCCATCCAATATCAATTACTCATTTATTCCACACATAACTAATTAATTGCCTCCTCAATATTGATCAAAATAACCATCAGCACAAGCTAAGTTTGGCTCATGCACATGCCATTCTAAAGTGCACATTAATGGCTGTGATATTTCTTTGATTTTTTTTTTTCTATGCAAAGAACGTTAGTTGTGGACCCGTTCATTCTTTTATCCATAAATTGCTTACTAGTTAGATGGATGCTTTTTCATTTGTGCTAATGTTAATGCATCATGATGACTATATGTAGTGGATTCTTTCACCCATTCGTGACACATTCGTCGAACAATGTCACATCTTTTGTACATGTCCACGGTGCTTTTGAGGTGCGGATCAATGCTCCTTTACAACTGTGATCTTCAGAACAAAGTGCTGATTCCCTTTAAGTGATTTGGTTGACCCATCAGCTACATTCACAGCATTAGTTACCCACTCATATTGGTCACGGAGATCTTGCATTATTTCCACAGTGACACACTCACAAGTGAATAAGTGACAGGATCTTTTCATTGGAAAGCTATTGTTACCCACTTAGGTTGTGCCATTAATGTTCCATGTAGTGTATCTCAAAACTTCCTTTCAAAACGGAAAATCCATCAAAATGGTACAAAACTGGTTCTATTTTTTAAAAAATATTTTTAAAATTTAATTTAAATTTTTTATAAATAAACAAAAAATACACATTTAAAAGAACTATAAATTGATTTATTTTATAAAATATTTAATTTGATATATCTTGATTTAGATTTTTATATACATATAATAATATTTTAAATTTTAAATTATAATATTATATTTTGTTTAATATTATTTTATATATTATATAATTATTACCATCAATTTATTAATATAAGCTTGACTTATTAGTCTTGTGGATATATATATATATATATAAAGCTTATTATTTCTTTTGTTTTTTTAAATTTTTCATCAATGTAAAAGTTTACTAATTAATAATTCATTATAAACTTGTGTTGATATTATTTTAAGATATTATTATAAAATTTAATAAATAATATATATGTTGAAGTGTGACGAAGAACTTATTTAATTTGGATATTAGAAAATAAATCAGTTAAATCACTTAACACACCAAGTATAACATCACTTTAATATAAAAAAGATTAAAATATATTTTTGGTTTCTTTAATTCAAATTTTTTATTTTAAAATTATGTAAGGGCTTTTTTTTTTTTTTTTTTTTTTTCTAGTTTTAGTCCTCTGATTTAACATTTTTCACTAACTTTTGTATAAATTTTATTTTGCTTTTCGCTCCCGTAATTATTATTTGTTCCCGTTTCTTTTCTCTAATTATTATTATATTATTTTTATTTTAAGTCTATGTAAATTATATTTTATAAAACTAAAAATGAAAATAATATAATCTACAAGGATTAAATATGAAAAATAAAAATGTTATTTAAATTTTCGTTAAATGATTAAATGAACATTATTTTGTGGCAATTTTCATTGCTAATATTTTCTTTTAGCCACCATAAGGTGATACTTATTTAATTATTTAAAGAAATATTAATAAGGGGAAAAATATAGTGACAAAATTTATTTTAAGAACTAAAAGTAGAAAAATAAATTTGAGGGGCTAAAAATATAAATTTAAATAAAATGGAGGGGAAAAACTTAATTAATCTAAAAATAAAGAAGTTATATTTAAAATACAACAAAAATTTTCAAAAATTTAAAATGAAAATGCGCTAAATTATGATTATTAGAAAATTGAATTAAAAATAAAAAAAGTATTAAATAACAAGGGAAAAAAAATACATATTTAAACTTATATAAAAATTTCTAAATTTAGAATGATAAGGGTTGATCAGAGTTATCAATTCACGCCTAATTTGACCATCCGAGCACTGTGGTAAGTTGACGTGGAATAATTTATTTACAAGATGAAAATTTGGTAGCTAATTAACTTAATTTTTTAAGTCTTTTTCTCTTGTTACAGTACTTCTTAAATCTTGGATAATGTAATTAACTTAATTTTCTCGCATCTGACTTCTAAATAATTCATTTACTAGAAATTATTATATATTTTTTCCTTTGAGACCATATTGCACCTTTCTTTTTTGCCCCTATTCATATCATCCCATTTGATTTTGACTTTTTTTCATCTATAATTGTTGTTGGCATATATGATTAGTTGACAATTACGTCCCAAACTCCCATTCAATGAAATGAATGAAAATTTACATTTTGTTAAAAGATAACATTTTCTTCTTCAAAAAGTGGTAGCCTGGAAGACTTTTTTTTTTAAAAAAAAGAAAGTTGTCTTACATTTATTATGACATTCCTTCAAGTTTGATTTTGAATATCCTATAATATAATAAAAACCAACTTTTGATTTCAATTGTGAAATGTCAAGATGGTTGCAATGAACGACAAGAAGGGAATTGAATTGAGGTATCAAAATTTTTTGAAATTTCAGCATTTGTGGATCATATAAAATATCAAAATGTTTTTTCTTCTTTGAATTTTCAAGAAGGTTTTGGCATAAATACTTTTGTTAAAGATTTTCATGAAACATCTTTTGAACAAATTTAAGATAACAACACTCCATCAAAATTGTTAGTGTATGAAAATATACATTTATAAAAAGAAACCGTTAAGAATAATAAAAAGAGATACAATATGCTTAAAATTTATTGTGGTTCACATAAAAGGTTATATCCACTTCTTCTAAAAATCAAACATGCTTTAAGTTACCACTAATTTTACAAATAACTTTTTTTACTACTCTTAGAATAATGACTTCTAAACTCTAAAAAGAATAATGACTTCTAAACTCTGTAAAATTATCTAATCAACATGCTACATGAAATTTTCTATTTTCTTAACCCTTCAAATTAGAAAAAAACATTTCTAATATTACTTGACTTAAACTAATCCATGCTAAAAAATGTTTTTCAACTATATCAACAAAACTTAAAAGAAAGAGTTGAAAAGATATCATCTTTATTCGAAATACAATACAATAATAAAAGGATGCTAGAAGAATAAAAAAGATAATTTTTACATCTTTCTTGACAAGTTTTTTTTTTTTTTTTTTTTTTTTTTTTTTTTTTTTTTTTTTCAAAACATGGTTCTTCACAATGTAGGAATTATGGTAAATGATGTATCTCTTTTAAAAAAAATGTTTGAAGATTATTTCAAAAAATTTTCACTCATTTGCAATGGATAAAATGGAAGAATCTTTTATATATATAAAAAAATAGAACCAATTATAAATAATCAATTATTTAATCATTTAATTAACTATTTCACAAATATAATCAATTATTTAATCATTTAATTAACTATTTCACAAATATAATAAATTATTAATTTCATTTGAAGAACAATGTAATTAATTACAAAATTCTAGTAATTAAGTAAACTAGTGAATTATTCTCAACTTTAACATGTTTTAATTGATTACAAATTATAACAAGTTACAAACTAACAATTTTTACTATTATTATTTGAAACAAATAAAATTCACTTAAACAAATCCACTAAAAACACTAATAAATGAGTTGTGGGGTTAAAATTAAAAATACTTTCATATCTATACACATATAAATAAAAGACATTACACAAATATCAAACATTGTCATGACGGTAAAACACATTTGAGAAAACATAATATTACACTATTACACACAATAATAAAATTTAAGAAATAGTAAAATAAAAAACAACTAACGGATCATACTTTACAAAAATTTTCACTTGGATAAATATTTATTTTCTATTACAATAGATACATATATTCTAATTTACTGAAATATTTTAAAATCAACTAAAAATTTATTTGAAAATGCATTGATAATTAGAATTTATCAATACACACATATTGAGTGCGATGAAAAATTTGTCTCAAACTACATTACCAATTTAAAAATTACGGTGAAGTAAATTTTTATAATTTATAAAGAGAATTTCTCTTAGGTACACAGATTAAATAATATATATATATATATATATATATATATTATATAATCAATTAATTGTTTAGGTATAATTAGCTTTACAATTAAGATATTGATTAAAAAAAAATGGTGATCCAAATCTAACAACAGTTATGTCAATCTCTGTTAATTCTTCTTTTATTCCATTCATTATATAAATATAACTAGCATATGTACTTCTTAATAGTTAATATACTTATCTCTTCTTTCTATTAAAAAGTGATAAACCATAAAATTATGTGGAGATAATTATTTAATAATACAAAAATTATAGGTCCGTGTGTTTCACGGGTTAAAAATTATGGGCTTGAGTAAATTATTTGTTCATACATGTCTTATAATGTTTGAGAAAATTTATAGGAAAATACTGAAAAGAGAGTACCTTATTCGAATTCAAAACTAAAGTATATTAAAATCTAATTAAATATAGTTTTTACTAAAAATTTGAAATAAATAATAAATAGGTTGTGACTATTAAAGTAAATCAAATTTCATATTTATATACAATACACTAAATTAAATAAAATGTAATTTATTTATACATATATTAAAATTTTAACGTCTAAATGTACAATGGAAAATCACAATCAAATTATACTATCTATAAAAAAATTCATTTTTAAATCAAATAATAAACTTAATTATCTATAAATTATCCATATTCGAAACAATTTTGTATTTAATCAAATTAAACAAATTAATCAAAATGATTATTAATTTTTAATTTTATCATACAACTCAAATATATTAAATAAAATATTTTTGACTTGGGTTATTTATAGTTTTCTATTATGCATTGATATATATATATATATATATATATATATGTAAAGTACAAAAACACACAAGAAGGGGGTTGAATTGTGTAGACTGTTTTTAAATTTTTTTCTCTAAAACGATGTGTTTGCGTCTGTTGTTTTCAAAGCTTGATCAGACACAAGATTGTTTTCTTCTTTAAGATTGATTTTATTATCAAACTATTCAAGTTATTATCCTTTATTAGTTAACAGATAAAACAATAGAGAAGACAACAGTATTTTTATACTGGTTCGTCTGATCAAGACTACATCCAGTTCCCCAGCAACTCGCTAAGATTCCACTATGAGTATTCTTTGAACCCAGCCACTCCTGGCTAAATACAGATATTATTTGGGCACATCCTCCACAGGCTAAACAAGGTATTCTTTGAATACAACCTCCACATGCTAAAACAGAGGTATTCTTTGAAACATAGCCTCCTCAGGCTAAGAGCACCACAACAACAGTGGATTTAGGAAGATGAAAAAATAAGTTTATCCTCTACGCAGAGAGGGGTTTTACAATGAGATCTATTCTAAGTTCAGGGCGAGTGAACTTTACTTGAGAGCTTGAAGCTTGAATATGATTTCTTTCTTCTGCAGTTCGCCAGCCTTCTCTTGAAGTAATGAAGTCCTTTTATAGAGAGCTTCTTGAAGTATCCGTTAGACTGAAGATTTGAACGTTAGTCCTTTGTCTTAGGGTCTTCAAACGTGTGACAGAGATCAATCAGAATAATTAATGTTTGCACAAGCCTTTTCTGACTTGATCAGAGACATCAATAAAAAGCATAGTTGCTTTTTGTTTTGCAGGGGTTTTGCACAGATCTCTATTCTGTCTTTGGAAGCTTCTACGAGTAACGATTAGATTTGAATTGGGGCGCGAGTTACTCCGTCTGAACTTCATTAAACGAGGTAGACGAATGAATAAATAAATGAGTTGTGTGTTAAATTCATTCGTCTGTCTCCTTCCGTCTATTCCTTGATCCGTGCTCTTGATCGATGCTTTAGTCTCGTGCTCTTGATCTCGAGGCTCTTGATCGATGCTTCAATCGAGGCTCTTCCGTCGATGCCTCTTGATCCCGAGCTCTTGATCGATCTTTCGATCTAGTGCTCTTTCTTTCGTCTATAGGCACAACAAACTGTTCTGTAATTATCAAAACTAAGATGCTAAATCATCTTGACTTAACAATCTCCCCCTTTTTGATGATTATAGACCACACTAGCAGATCCTTGATCTTCTACTTGAGACAGAGCAAAAGGATGTATCAGAGTTAGAGAGATGATATTTATCAGACTGAACTTGAAAAAGTAACAGATCAAAATCTCCCCTCAACTTGTTCTTTATCCTCTTTTCTTCTTCTGCATCTGAACTTCCTTTCAGATTGAGCACTTGTATTATGTTCCCCCTCAGCTTCTGATCTTTTTTTTTTTTTTTTTTTTTTTTTTTTTCTCCCCCTCAGTTTTTGCATCTTTCTTTTTCTTCTTCCTCTTGGGCTGCATACATTTTTTTATTTCTTCAATTCTTTTTTTTTCATTCTTATTTCTCTCTCATCCTTATTTCTCATTTCTCTCCCCCTTGGGCTGCAATCATCAAAAACATTTTTTCTTAAATCTTTTGCATCCTCTGGGTTTTCCACGGAGGCTTCCAAGGCCTTCTTATCTCTCATTACCTTCTTTCGTCTGATGAAGTGTATTTAAGGATAGCGTGCCTCTTGCTTTAAAAAGCTAGACATATGTAAAACATTAAAGAGCTTTGTCCTGTACACTCAACAGAAATGTTAGAAGATAACATAACGTTGCGTCTGTTGAAGAGTCAGATAGACTATTTCAACTAATGATCAGACACAACGTTTTGTCTATAGACAATAAGGATAGACAAAAGAAATTTAAACAGATAAGAAAACTTATTCAGATGAGACAATTATTTCTAAGTTTTCAAAAAAGATTTGTTTAAATTCTTTGTAAGAGAGTTTGAATCATTAAAAAACATTTTGAATAAATTAATATCAAAGGTCTTTTTTTTTTTTTATTGGATGTACACATGAGCAACTCACCTTGCTTAAAACATTATTTCAAGCTCCATTCAATTGATATTTGAATGCACTTCTTCAATGCACTTGGGTTCAATTTTTCTTGACACCAAAGCACGTTTAGAAAGGTCTCTAAAATTTGACCTGTTTGCATTCTTTGAAAATTTTGCTTCTTCCATCTGAATTGGTGAATTTGTCTTCTCAAGACCCATAAATGGTAGATCTCTTACATGATCTGTTGTTTTAGAACAAGGACATGTTGATGATCAAATATTGCATGTATCCATTGTTCAGATTGTACCATCTTTATACATTCTCTCTTTCTATCTGCAACAAAAATTATTTTTGATCTTGGTACCCAGATTTTCTTGGGTCCAATTTTGTTAGTTGTAAGGTTCCGTCTGTCATAGGTTCTTACATGACCTTCAGACTGTGTCGGAGATCTCAAATGAAAAATATGCATGTTTCTACATACAGACGAATTAATTTGTGATTTTCTTTCATCTGTCACATGATTATAACCAAGTTCACTCTTGTTAAGAGGAGATCTTCCATAATTTAAAGTATTTTTGAGCTTGGAAGAACTCAAGATGAACTTTTTTAAATCTTTCTTTAAGAGTTCATTTTCTTCTTTTAAATTTTCAAGACTAAGAAGAATATGACTCTTTTCAGTATCAGACGAAGAGGATGATTCATCTGATATGTTTTTCTCAGATAACTGGACATTGATAGCTTTCAGATTTTCAATTTCTTCTAAAGCTTTTTTGAGCTTAGATTTGTAATTTATATATTCTTGAGCTATAAAATGTGAGCTAGCAAGAAGAACATCATATGACATGTCCTTATAGTCTGACTTTGAATTTGAAGAAGATGATGATGAACTAGATATATTTAAAAGATCTACCTTAGATGATAGTCTTGCCATGAGACAGATATTTGCATTCTTTTCTGCAGATGATTCGTCTGAGCTTTCATCATCGAGATCATCCTAAGATGTTTGTTTCTTCTTTCTTCTAATCTTTTTGGGATCCCTCTTCTTCATCAATCTTTTTAATCTTCTTGCCATCAAGGAGATTTCTTCTTTAGAGGAATCTTCTAAGTCTGTTGATTATACTTTCTTCGTACTTGACTCTTCTCCATCAAGCTCATCAATGTTGGATAGAGCAATAAGCTCTTGAATTTTCAGCTTCCCCCTTTTACACAAATGAACTTCATGCACTCTCAGTGCTCCAATGAGTTCATCCAGAGTAAGGGACTTCATATTTCTCCCAATAGATATAGCAGTGGACATAGCTTCCATGGTGCAGGTAAGCTGTCCAAAATCTTCATGTTGTTTTGGGCTCTTGAAAAAGTAATTTCCAATGCAGCTAGCCCATTCAAAATAGTTTGGAATCTTCCAAACATTCCATCTATAGATTCTTCTCTCTCCATAGAGAACATTTCGTACTCTCTTTGAAGGGTGGCAGCTTTCCTAAGTCTGACATCTTCAATTTCTTCATAAGAGATCTTCAACGCATCCCAAAGCTCTTTGCCTGTTTTGTAGGCACAAAATCTATTATATTCTGTCCTAGAAAGAGCACAAGTTATGGCATAACGTGCCTTGTTGTTGAGCTCTGCGATTGTATATTCTTCATTTCCCCACTCTGATTCAGGCTTGGTTAGGGGAATGTCTCCTTCTGTTATGATCTTCCAAAGTCTATATTTTGTAGACTTGATATATATCTCCATCCGGTCTGCCCAGTAAGGGTAATCATTTCCAGAGAAAGCTGGAGGGGTGTTCATAGAGGAGCCTTCTGCAATGAGCATCGTCTGGGAGTTCGCCATCCCGGATCTTTTCCCCTAGCAGCTGTTAAGCGCTCAACCCTTAAAGGTTGAGCTCTGATGCCAGTAAAGTACAAAAACACACAAGAAGGGGGATTGAATTGTGTAAACTGTTTTTAAAACTTTTTCTCTAAGACGATGCGTTTGCGTCTGTTGTTTTCAAAGCTTGATCAAACGCAAGATTATTTTCTTCTTTAAGATTAATTTTATTATCAAACTATTCAAGTTATTATCCCCTGTTAGTTAACAAATAAAATAATAGAGAAGACAACAGTATTTTTATACTGGTTCGTCTGATCAAGACTACATCCAATTCCCTAGCAACACGCTAAGGTTCCACTATGAGTATTCTTTGAACCCAGCCACTCCTGGCTAAATACAGATATTATTTGGACACAGCCTTCTCAGGCTAAACAGGTATTCTTTGAACCCAACCTCCACAGGCTAAACAGGGTATTCTTCTTCCACAGGCTAAAACAGAGGTATTCTTTGAAACACAGCCTCCTCAGGCTAAGAGCACCACAACAACAGTGGATTTAGGAAGATGAAAGAATAAATTTATCCTCTACGCAGAGAGGAGTTTTACAATGAGATCTATTCTAAGTTCAGGGCGAGTGAACTTTGCTTGAGAGCTTGAAGCTTGAATATGATTTCTTTGTTCTGCAGTTCGCCAGCTTTCTCTTGAAGTAATGAAGTCCTTTTATAGAGAGCTCCTTGAAGTATCCGTTAGACTGAAGATTTGAACGTTAGTCCTTTGTCTTAGGGTCTTCAAACGTGTGACAAAGATCAATCAGAATAATTAATGTTTGCACAAGCTTTTTTCTGACTTGATCAGAGACATCAACAAAAAGCATAGTTGCTTTTTGTTTTGCAGGGGTTTTGCATAGATCTCTATTCTGTCTTTGGAAGCTTTTACGAGTAACATTATATTTGAATTGGGTGCGAGTTACTCCGTCTGAACTTCATTAAACGAGGTAGACGAATGAATAAATAAATGAGTTGTGTGTTGAATTCATTCGTTTGTCTCCTTTCGTCTGTTCTTTCGGTCTGTACTATTCAGTTTGATGCTTCAGTCTGTGCTCTTCATTCTGATGCTTCAGTCTGAGGCTCTTCAGAGTCTGATGCTTCAGTCTGAGGCTCTTCAGTCCGTTCCTTCCGTTTGTGCTCTTCCGTCTGATGCCTCTTCAATTTGATCTTTCAGTCTGTGCTCTTTCTTCCGTCTACAGGCACAACAGACTATTCTGTAATTATCAAAATTAAGATGCTAAATCATCTTGACTTAACAAAATATATATATATATATATATATATATATATATATATATATATATGTTTGTATGTATTCTAATTATGTGTTTTAAGTTAATTTCAATTTTTGGTTTAAGAAAATTTATATAAAAAAGTAATTAATTACTTTCTTTTTCAATTATTTGTAATATTTTAAAAAATAATACTGATCAGCCGGTGCATTGCATAATTTTATATTAGATACTCTTATACATATTATATATTAGAAGTTACGTAATTGTTTCCTTTATAAGAAAATTTCATTTTTAAAGAAATTAAATAAGGTATCTAGTTAAATTCTAACATATCTATTTTAATTATATTAATTAATTTTTATATGTTTTAAATACAAGACATGCACTTATATAGGTTGAAATATAATACACGACAAAAATAGCAAATAAGAGGAGCAATTGAGAAGAGGAGAGGTGACAACAATAGATAAAGTGAAAAGGGGTAAGAGAGTGAAAGAGGGTGTGTGAAGATTAAAGAAATGCATAGCTACCCCAGCTAATATTTCAAAATTGTTAATCTATTAAATGGGCTTATCTATGGGCTTGGCCTTTGCAAGTTTTACATTTAAATTTTTGAGCTCGAAGAAATGATATGCAGTCAACGTTTTAAAATTATGTATATTATTTTTTTTCTCTGCACATTATAATGCTTCTAGGAGATTCAGTTATTTTATTTTAATAAAAAAATTAACGTCTGTGTAGGAAGTAGAAATCATATATCTCTTAAAAATAGAGTGTCGTGCATGTGCTATAAAAATAAATCATTAACATTTAGTAATATAAATAAACTTATTAAGTAATTTTATTTTATTAACAAATAAAATAAAAAGGAAATATGTTAAAATAAAAGACAAAAATAATCAATGATGTTTATATAGTTCTCTTAATTATTTGGAAAATTATCTTGATTTTAGTTTTTCTATTTTATTTTAACTTTTGATATTTTCATGTCTATTGTATTGATTACAATAGAGTCGTTTTTAACGTTAACATAATTTTTTTTTGTAGATTAGTCTGAAATATCTCCATTTTAATTGTTAACCGAGTAATTACGTCCATTTTAGTATATATGATTGATAATAGAGGATCAACTTTTTTGTAGCTTACTTTTTCTTTGGCCTAGCATAAAATTATTCTATATTAAATGAGTTATCTCAAAAGTATAATACTACTACATATTTCTCATTAACAAAATTAATAAATGATATTTAAGGATTTTTTTTCTTATTAAACAAATAATTGAGTAAGATTTGGACAATTGATTAAGATCAAAGCTTGTCTAAAGAGTAAGAGAGCATTGACAAAAAGTTGTCTACAAATTGTCTACAAAATATTAATTTTGAACTCGTAAGCAATTAACTACATAAGACGAGATTTTTTTTTCAACAACCTTAAGATAAGAAATAGAAATCATGCATACAAATTTTGTTAGAGTACATTAATAGATTACTTTAAGAAAATGGTTGAAATTGCATCATTAAATGACTAATTACAAGTTCGTGTGAAAGTTGAGGTAGGTTTGTAGACGTCGTGTTAAAGAGGAAATATGAATCAACATCGAATGACATAAAATGTACCATAAACCAACCGCCATGGAGAAAAGGGAGAAGAAAATGAGAATAATTGAATCACTATTTTCCACCCATTATTTAAAAGCAATCAATATATGTAGCAGAGTTTGTGTTCCATTTTCCTATTAACCCAAGAGTGAAATTGAACAAGTTTGTCAACTGTTATTATTATGGTGCAGTTACACATTAGTGGCAGTGGAAGCACGATACTTCAATTCCATTGTGTATTTTTCTCAGCCTCAATCACTTAACAAAGAATCCTTAACAACTAGGGGCACCCATCGACTTTGCCATCAGACAAGGCTTCAAGACTTACAAGATTAATCAGGTGCATCTCCATATTCTAGTCTACTTTATTTTCTTCTCTTGTTCTCTCATTTTGTTTCATTTACTCTTATTGAATATGAATGTTTTTGTTTTAATCCATGGAGATGAATGTTTTATCTTCAATTTTTAGATGTTATTTTAGCATAAATATTTTGATAGTTTAATATAAGATCGAAGTATAGTTTTAGGTTTTTGATCGTTATATTCAAGATCAATTGAATTAATAGATATATATTAGTATAACTTTATTGATTTCATTGACTGTAGTGAATTCAAACCAAATCGATTATTTTTTTCAATTTTTATTTTGTGTGCTGTTATTTAAAAAGACTTAAATTATTTTTCTTTAAAATAAATAGGTGGTGGTCATTTTAATCTTTTGTTTTTAACGATAATAATATTACGAATTAAACTTTAAATATCATGTGTTTTATTTGAGCCACCGTTAGTAAGTCATTGATTTTAATCCCCATGGTTATATTAAAAAAGGAAAAAAATGACATGTTATATCATTTATATGATTAAAATAATACGTCTATACTTTTGACGACTAAATTAACTTGTTTTGCTTATAATTTTAGGGACTAATTAATTTATATATTATTCGTTCCATACATGCCAGTTAAGGATTAAAGGCGTGTCTGGATAAGTACATATGTACTTAAATATATTAATTATACATATAATATATTAATATATATTCTGAACCCAGAATTAAGAAATTTCAATTTGTAATGAGCATTAATAATGATAGCTGAAGTATGTATTGAGCTCAACCTAGAGCATATATGACAAGAAAGATTTAATTTTATTAAAAATTTATTACAAGTCTTTTAGTGTTTTTCCCCCCCTTTCCGTGAGTGGGAAACATGAGAGCAAATGGAGAATAATTTCAGAGAAATTAAATCCCTCTACTTCTCTTATGCTTTAAGTCTAAACCATTTAGAAACTATCAAAGCATACAATAATAGTAACTAATAAACTTTTAGTATTTTGTTTCTTTGTAGTGAATAAACTTTTGACTGATTCTTGAAATTTTAGGATTATATTTATAATTTTTGAACAAAATCTTGATTAGTTTTATTTTATGAATATTTATTTTATTAATTCTTTTAATCTTTATTCAGATATTAAGATTAGTCCAAATTTTTAGAAATAAGAAGTCAAGAACCATAAATATTGTCAAAACAAACATCCAAACACTAAATTTAGTCAAAATTTTGTCTCGACACTAAAAATATAATATTGAAAAACTTCAAGAATGAAGGCTAATTAAAATTTTATTCAGAAACTAAAAATAAAATAACAAAAAATTTTAGGGTTCAGCCTAAATTTCATTTTGGTGAGGGGTTCAGACATTAAAGAAACTAAGGATAGATGAATCCACTTATCTTTCATTGAGCTTAAAACTCTATTTTTACCATTAAAAATTAATGAAATAAATTTATTTATCAAATAATTTATTCTCATTGAATAAAATTAAAATTTAAGTAATTAATTAATTTTATACATTTAAAAGGGAAATGTTATTTGTATAATAATTTGTAGAAAGTTTGCACAATAATTTTTTGTGCCTAATTGTATTTTTTTTTACCACATTTTATAATGATAAAAATAGTTAGATATAAAAAGTATCTGTACAGATCATTCTATATATAACATATTGTTGTTTTTACTTAAAAAAATAGGCACGTAAACTCAAACCTTACACTTATTCTATTAAAAAGTATGTTGGTGGTTTAAATGGAACTAGGCTCAGATTCCACCTTATATAAAATTTCATGTTTGAGTAAAACTTTGATTCAAAAAGGAAACCACTGAAGATGACTAATCTGGTTCCAAGCCAGAGGTTAATTATTGATAATAAACACTGTGTACCTAATGAAATTACTTAAGAAAATAAATCAAAACCTTACACTCATGAGGTTAAGCACACTCACCCATATCTAATTAGAGCATTCAAAAGGACAAGGTGAGACCCGTGCCGTACCACTTGCATGGCATCATCACAAACAACATGAAGTGATTAATTCACATATTTTATGCTTCTTGGTACGTCACTCAGTTTACTTTTTGTTTTAATCATAGTTTTTAAACCAATGCTCTAAACTATTCAAAGCATAATTCCCAGATGACTTTGACAAACAGCATGATCCATGGACGTTTAATTCTTTCTTCTTTTATGCAAACGTAAATTATTTCCACTTGGCCTTGTCTATGTGACATATATGCTTTGACTTTCTTGTGCCATTTCTATATCAAATTATTTTTGTTGTTTCATTATCCAATTGCAATAGTTAATTAGTTGGTGATCGATCCTTGCCATAGTACCCATTTGTACGGTTAATTTTGTACTAATAAATATCAACCCTTCTTATGATTGAAACTGTTGCGCAGTCATATTGTTGTTGGTGCTATACATCCATCTTGGAATAATTTATAATTAATTATGTTAATTAATTGTTGATTGAAAATTAACTAGGTAAACGTAACATCTATATAAAGAAGCTAGCTCAACTAGCACTATCCAAAGCAAAGATTAGTAACCAAAATGGCCACTTCATCACTAACCCTTTTCAAGACAATCTTCATTTTGTTGATCATAACCAATCTTCTCACACCCCAAGTGGTGGCTGATTGTGAAGCTGAATCATCAAACAGTTGCAACAACAAAAAGAAAGCCTTACCACTAAAAGTGATAGCCATCTTC
Organism: Hylodesmum podocarpum; assembly: GCA_026586105.1. Taxonomy (NCBI): domain Eukaryota; kingdom Viridiplantae; phylum Streptophyta; class Magnoliopsida; order Fabales; family Fabaceae; genus Hylodesmum; species Hylodesmum podocarpum. The sequence continues at coordinate 1,618,092 of JALJEV010000730.1, read as the reverse complement.
ACCATATTAATATCTAGCATAATTGGAGTGAGTTTACCCTTAGTGACACGTTCAGTCCCAGCCTTGAGCCCTGAAAATGACCTTTTCATAATAGTGAAATGCTTTGCGGCGGGTATAATTCTTGGGACAGGGTTCATGCACGTGCTTCCAGATTCATTTGACATGTTGTGGTCGGATTGCTTGAAAGAGAAACCGTGGCATGAGTTTCCATTTTCGGGGCTTGTGGCTATGTTCTCTGCTATCATTACTATGATGGTAGACTCTTTGGCTACTAGTGTTTATACCAAGAAGTTTAAGAGTGAGGTTATTCCTGAGAGTGTGAGTGGTGGAGATCAAGAGATGGGTGTTGTTAACTTTGGGCATGTTCATGGACATCATCACCATCATTCTCAGACAAAGATAGATGCAGAGGAGTCACAACTTCTACGTTATCGTGTTGTTGCCATGGTAACATTCTTTAATTAATTCACTTGCAAATTTAATATCATTTTGTTTACTCAATGTTTCTGTCACAATTGTACGTAGGGGTCGGTCCACACAAAATAAATTATTAATTGCCCTTCCTATACTGTGTGTTTTAAGTCTTTTACACAAATTAATCAAAGTTTATAATATTCTACTCATTCTAAAGGAATTATTTTTTTTTATCAGAAATAATATAGTATTAAGAGAATAAATAAAAAAGGGTAATTAATTTTATATTTAAAACCTAAAAGTTGTACTTATTTTTCCTTCCTATATCTTTGGCACAGTTTGCGAAAAGTAAATTATTTTGATAACCATGTATAAACAATTATTATTATTATTGACTATAACCTGGAGCCAGAAAATATTTTTAAGGGGTCAAAAACAAAAATTATAATAAGTTTGATTAATTTTTTTTAAGTAAGTTTGTTGAAAATAATTTTAAAATAATTGATTAATTTCATATCGAAATAATAAAAGAATTAACTTTTAGACGGTAATTTTTTCTTAGAAAATATGTATGCAGATGAAAGAAAAAGTTTCTTAGAAACATCTAGGATAATCTAGTAATAATATGTTTGAGAAGAAAAAAAATGTTGAAAAATAATCATAAATTCCAAATTTAAATATATAAGAAATTGGTTTAATTTCTAAATATTTTTTTACATAAATTTAAGCTATAATTTTCAAACACATTTATGAAATGGATTTTTTTATTAAAAAAATAGCTGAAATGAAAAATTATAAACTTTCCCATATTCTTATAACATGACAATTAGCACGAAGGAAATATATAATATGAAAAAGAAAAAAAATTCACAGGTAATTACGTTTTTATATGATTTGATAGTTTTAGTTTTTTAAATAAAATAAAAAATTGTAACAAATTAAATTACAAAGAATAAAATATTTCATAAAAATGTATAAAAAATTAAATTAATTATTAATTTTTATAAAATTTAATATAGTGAAAAATATTCAAATATAAAAATATATCAAAAAACTTTATAAATTTAAAAGGATAAAAATTTTCAATAAAAATTACATAAAATAAATCTAAATATATATAGACGTATATGTGATTTGAATTAACCTCCCTGTATATAAAACATAACCACATATATTAATTTATAATAAATAATTAATAAATATAGTATCCTGAGAAATTTATGAGTTTTTATATGTTAATTTTTGGACTAATAAAAAAAAGTGAGTGACAGAGTTTTGGATGGAAATATCAAAACCTTTAAATTTTGGAGGACGGAATTTGTCTTTTAATTAGGGGGTGATTTATTTTAAATATTCATTTAATATTTTTAAAATTTTATATGGTGGATCACGTCTACCCACTAGATTATCTAGTCCTTGCATCTTTTTTTCTTCTTTTGGGGTTCATCTTCATGGTGAATTTTTAAGTTTTACATTTCTAGTTAAGTTGAAGCTCATGAATAATTTAATATTGGAAGCAAATTAATGTTGGAAATGTGCAGGTATTAGAACTTGGAATTATTGTTCATTCAGTGGTGATTGGACTTGGCATGGGAGCCTCAAATAACACTTGCACTATAAAAGGTCTTATTGCTGCCCTTTGCTTCCATCAAATGTTTGAAGGCATGGGTCTTGGTGGCTGCATTCTACAGGTACTTAGTTACTAACAACACATCATCATAATATTCTCACCTAATTTCACTTTTACGTTGTTATATTAAGTAAAACTCCCTCAAGGCTTGCATATAACTAAAAAAAAAGTACAAATTTTAAATGCTTATTAAAATTCAACTAAATTAATTTTATTTAATATTCATATTCCAAAATATCTTAAGTTACTTCAAGATTTTAATATAGGTAACTATTTCCAATAAGTATGGATTAAAGATAGTTTAAGAAAAACAAGTTAATTTTATACTTTATCTGTGTGAAATCAAATATTTTTACTCATGAGTCCAAAAGGAGTAATATTTCAATCATTGACTTATGATGACAATATTATTTTAGTCTCTAATTTTTTTAAAAAAATTAGAGACTCAATTCATTATTTTTAATTTCCATATCCAAGTTTAGTTAATTTTAGTTTTACAATAATATAAATAGCGTTATAAAAGTTATTTAAACTATTTTGATTATCAAATTGGACGTGACTTCTCAATGTTTAAAAGTGATATCTCTCTCTCCTAAGATTGAAGAATTAAAATGGTGATGTTGATAAAATTAATTAATTAACCCTTTGAAATATTAATAGGCAGAGTACAAGTTTATGAAGAAGGCTATAATGGTGTTCTTTTTCTCCGTGACAACCCCATTTGGAATTGCATTAGGAATTGCAATGTCCACAACCTATAAAGAAAACAGTCCAAGTGCACTGATCACTGTTGGGTTGCTTAATGCATCATCTGCTGGACTTTTAATCTACATGGCTTTGGTGGATCTTCTCTCTGCTGATTTTATGAGCCCAAGATTGCAGGGTAGCATTAAACTTCAATTAAAATCTTACGTAGCTGTGTTTTTGGGTGCTGGTGGCATGTCTCTCATGGCAAAATGGGCTTAATTTTCCCTTCAACTGTGCAAAATTAAGCAACAAAAATGTTAAGGAGCATTTCAAAGTTGCTACTGCAAACTTTGATATGTTTGTATTTGACTAAATAAATAGAAAATAAAGTGATATAGATTTGCTGCTTTAAATTGTAAGAGTTATTATCGTCTTTGTACTGTATCCTCATCCATATTCACTTAATAATACCTCCGTTTGAGTTGTATTTTAGGGTATTTATGAATATGTTTGGGTTGTTTTTTAGAGTGTTTAATGTCTTTCTACTATTTGCATATTCTCTTCATAGTTAGTTTAAGTAGAACTGAATTCACATTTGGTCTAGAGATTATGGACACAGGCTAAAATAGCATATAAGTAACGGATGACAAACAGACACTTGAAAATAATTTGTTATACTTAATTCACATTTTCAGTATTGAATTATAATAATTTGATAAATGGTAAAAAAAATATGTTTTCTACTAATTTTACAATCATCACTACCTAAAAGGCCCAAAAGTTAGATACGGTTATTATTTAATATATTTTATGAATTATTTTCATAGATAAAAGAAATTTTTAAAAATATAATTATAAAAATTTTAGTAATAGAATTTTTTTAATATATTTAGATACCGTAATTGTAGTTTGAAAATAAAATATTCACATAAAATTTAATTTTTCACTAGATAATATTTTGAACTACAAATAATGAAATATAATTATAAAAATACTAATAATAGATAATTATTAACCTTTAAATTATTACCATGAAATTATAGTTTTCAATACTTATTTTTATAATAATCTTATTTCAAATATATTTCTATTTTTTTTTCTTTTTTTGCTTAAATGATTTATTGAATGTTTTATTTTATGCAACAAAAAAGAAAGTAAGAAATAATAATGATAGGAATGAATATTTTTCATGAAATGATGAGAAGAAATTTGATTTTAACTTTTTTATGGTGTTTGATATACGAGAAATTAGTTCATGCATGAAATTATTTTCCAATAAAAATAAATTTTATTTTACGTAAAAATTATCATATTTAATTACATATAATATTAAATTAAATACATGTATTATTTTCTTATTATTTAATATTTTCTTACATAAATCATTCATGATTTTCATTTAATTTTAGTGAATACATTTAAAATTTTCTTTTATACAGTAGAAGTTGTTAGAGTTATTTTGGCAAAAAGCATAAAGGGTATTATTGTCCTTTCAACTTTGATCGTTATAACCAGTGTATAGAACAAACAAGTGGAAAAATTGGGTGTGGTGAATAGTAACGATGATGAACGCAATGAGGCGTAGATTGTTGCACACACTTGGTGGCGATGTTCCGACAGAAACATTGAGGAAGAAAGCGTTGGAATTGGAGAACAAACGTAAGACGAGACGATCAAAGACCAAGGATCAATTCATCGTTCCAGTTCCTGAATCCCTCTCGTACCTCGACACCGCCACCATGCCTATGGTCGTCGCCGTCGTCGGAATCGCACTCTTCGCCAAGCTCCTCATGATGGTACGCCACCACTCATATCATTCTTTCACAGCTCAGAATGCGGAATTGTCGTGATTGTAGTGATTATTCTCATTGCACATTACGTGTTTGATGAAATGACTAATGAGTGTGCTGAGGTGGCAGTATGATGAATCGAGGTCGCAAGAGTTGCTTGAGCGGAAGATAAAGAATGCTCCTGAAGGACAAGGCTCCGTCAGAATGCTTACGCGAGAGGAGTGGGAGAATGTTCGAGAAATCAGACCTAGGACTCCTTTTGAGTCTAGGTTTTCGCGTCCTAATTCCAGAATAAGAACAGGAGAACCATTGAAACTGGTAAAGATTGTTATACTAGTTCTTGGAACTAAGAAAATTTTATATGACCATGCATTGCCAAATAAATTCCTAAACTTTATTACTCACTGTCATTTTTTTCCCTAAGTATATGTTTATAGTATCACTTTAGTTACACATTTTTTAAAATTTTGGACTTGATATGGAAATTTATGGGCATAGGAATTGTATTAGATTAAAACATGCTTTGGAAGTAGGAACTAATCTTGACTACATAACCATAGGACCATGATTATTTGTGGGGTGTGTCCTAGTCTTGATGAGGTAGAGACTAGAGACTAATCTCTTCACAGATTCTCTTCCATATACATAAACTTGGAAATTGAATCCTTTAACTACATGCTTTAAAAACAGTTATCACTTTATTGTTCTATGAAACTATGGTTTAGATTCTTATTAAGTTTGTCCCACATATATTTATGGGATATGTTAAGTGAAAGTGAAATGAAATAATTTTGATCACACATGATGCACACACACGTGCATGCCCAGATACACTTATGACTTGCTTAGTTTATTAGAGTTTTGTCTAGAGTAAGCATTTGGATTTAGTGGCTGAAGTTTCGTCACATACTGTGTACAGGAGGATGTAAAGGATTGGACAACTGATGTTCTCATGGATGCTCTTCACAGAGTAGAAGAGTATGGTAGACATGGTTCTAAGTAATGTATGTAACTTGTCCTGTGATGAACCTTGAATTACCCTTTTTTTCCAATTTTATTGCTTAATATAAATAAATTCCAATACTGTGTGTTTTGATCTCTGCGATGTGGAATCATAATAAACCACTGCAGTTGCCTAAACTTTCACCAAGGAAAATTGCATGAACTTTTTGGCGAACATGAATTACCGATGGGATGGAATATTGGTACATCTTTGTGTAAGTATGCTACTATTGTGTACTCTTTAAAACGATATAAGATAACTATTGTGTACGATCATCAGAGCAGAAGCTTTAATCCGAAAAGCACCTAAATTAGGCAAGGACAATGTGCATTTTCAGAATTTGTACCAAACCTTGTAGTTGTAGTTAAACTGGACACATAAATGGCCGGTTTGACAATTCTTAAATGCTGTATTAATTGGCTCATTTGTATATTGATACACTACCCAGGCAATGATAGTTTATTGACTATAAACGTAATATGCTTTTTGTGTTCTATTTCTATTATCTCATGAGAAATGCCATGAACATGATACACTCTTTTAAATATGTTCTTCTTGATGGACTGAAATTTATTGAAAATTATATATTTCTGATAGTTCACTTGTTATTTAATTTTTTTCTTGATTTCGTGATTTTTAGTAAATTGCACATAGAATGTATGTTAGACAGAGTGAGTAAATGGTGGTCCGATGTCTGCCATGGCAGAATGGCATGGTAGGTGTTTTGCAAACTCATAAGCAAGTAATTTGTGAAGGGAGACCCGCATGTTCTTATGGCAGAATTTTGGCCTTCTGTCATTGATAACAATGGAATTTGCTAACTCTCCTTTTTTTCTACTTGATAGAGTTGAGAACGGTGAATGTGGAGGAGCACTAAAATTTAAGATTTTTGACAGGGTTATAGTTCCTTTTCGTGACGAGTTTCCTTACTTCAACAAGGTTACAAATGTAAGAGTCATTTTGTTATTGCCTTCAATAAATGACTCAATATTCAACTCTAATCACTGATCCATGGTTATAGACTTGTAATTAAGTGTGAGCATCACAATAAATAGTAAATATATATAGGAGAGTTCAAGTTAATTGAACGTAGGTGATATACTCAAGAACGGTATATATTCAATGTTCAACAATAAGCACAAGTTGTGCTTTGCAATATCATTCATTCCTACCAAATTTTTGGGACGGGAGTTTTTTTTTTTCTTTAAAAGAAAAAGAAAATCTCGGATATCTTTAGTCACATATAATTATGATTGAGTTAAGTATGATCACTATAACTGGTAAAGTTCTTTGTTTAAGTGTTTAGGGTTTGGGGGTATATATATTCAAAATTAAGACTCAAAACTCGAAATTATTGATTAAGTTAGAATAATGTATCTTCCATTTTACGCGTTTGGTGGTTTTGAGAGCATGATTGTGTGTTTCTATTTGTCTTTGGTACCTTAGTAATTATTCAATGAGGTTTTAAGTTTCACAAGCCATTGGGGGAAGGGTTTAGCATTTGATTTAGTGAATGTGCTCAAACTTAATTTTGTAAAATTAATTTTCGTTGAAATTGATTATTTTGAAAAATATTAATTTTATAAAATTAATTTTAATTAAAATTAATTATGTATGTTCGGAGAATTTATCTTTGAAAAATAAGATTGTACCTTGGGAGCTCATATTATAAGCAAATAGCTTTTATATGTATTATAAACAATTATGATATATGTATTAAATTTTTATTATATTTAAATAATAAAAAAAATCGATTTGACATGCTTAATAAACTTTTTAGAGCTCAATCTGATCTATTTAAATAAATAATTTTTTTATAAATATGATCACCAACCCCTTGTCAAAACCCCGAATTATTCCCACGACTGATGTTATGTATGGGCTTCGATTTTCAATTACTCAGTTCGTTATTAAAAATAATATTAAGCACGTTTTTTCTTTAAATAATTACTTTTATTATAGTTAATAATTTGATCATATATACCCATTTATGATTGGATTATCAAATAAAATATTTACTATATTACTTGCTAATTAAATCTTACTTTAAAGTTTAATTAACACAATATTACTATTATAATATAAAATAAAATAAAATCTTAAGCTATTAGTCAACTAGAAATTACCTACCACCTAGAGGAGAGAATATTGTATTGCTTTTTCTTTCCCCAAAAAAATGGCTTTTACCTAAAAATACGGCAATGCATAAAAAAAGTAAAGAAATAAAAAACACCGTTTAGTCAACATCTTGGGCCCTACTACTCTCTAAGAACGCGGTTACTGCTTGATCCAATGTCTTCTATTATTACACTATATTTCATTGATCCATCTAAAATTTTAAAATATTGCTAAGAAAAAATAAATAACATCTTGAGGTTTCAAAAGTCTATATCAATATATTACCAATATAAAATGAATATTTTTAATTGTCATGTATTTAAATATAAAATATTTTACACAAAAAATGAATTATAAATTAATTTTAAAATGGGTTTTACGATAATTATTATAATAATTAATAAACATATACATAAAAAACTACAATTAGATGATAATCTTAAAGTATTTTTATATTTACAAAACAAATTTACCATAACCACTTGGGAAGGAATTATGAGAGGAGGATCATTGTTTTGATTGCAACTGAATAGGAAAAAGAGTCATTTTATCTAATAAATTTATTATGATAATATATACACAAGAGAAAAGTGTAAAATAAGATAAGTGATGTAATATTAAAATCAAAATAAAAGTAAATTCATATAAATTATTGCAAAAATTATATAAATGAGCACAATACTCAGAAAAAAAAAAAATTAACCTTTCATTCCAAATTCGAACAGCAATGTACTGTGTGTAAGAATATCTATTACGCTTAGATGCTTAAATGACTTTTTTATCTTATTTTTATGAGTCATATAATACCATATTATGTTAAGAATTCTTCTAAAATTTCATTACAAATCTAAAATTTCTCAGTAGAATTCTTAATTTTTTCTTTGTAGGCTCTAAATTAATCCGATATTTTATATTTCTATTTATATTTTTACGTTAAGGAGCAATTGTTTATTTACGCAACTGAGTTCTTATTAATCAAACGTTTATATGGTGACAATCTTCAATACTAGAAATGAAGAAAATACGTTCGTTAATGTTTAAAAACGAAATACTGAATTACATTTTTTTCATACTCTCTGTTTTTTTAGCATTTATGATAAACTTTATTAGTCGTTTTAAGTCAAGGATAAGATTCAGTAAACAAACAGATAGACACATTATTTAATAAAATTCACATAACCCATAATAATAATAAAAAAACATTTTAAAAAAAGCATACAAGTTGTTGTTATTAATTAATGTTCCTGACATTGCCATCAATTTCCAAACTTTTTAGTGTCAACCTCTCACCATTAACCCATGTGGCTCCAATAATTAACATAGCAACTCCAGCTATATTTTAAAGGGATAACTAATTTTTTTCTTAATTATTTCATATTTTAAATTTTAACTTTTTAGAAACTTTTTTTGATTCTCTTATTTCCATTTTTAATTTTATCATTTAATTTTATTACTAAGTGCCCACGGACCCACACTTTCGTATCAATACTAAAAATTGAATTTAACAATTAAAAATATCAACAAAAAATAAATAAAAATTTATAATTTTAAAAAAATTAAAAAAGGAAAAAAAAAAACTTAATCTCCATGGAACTAATACAATGAATAAGAAAAGTACATAATCCTTATGCGTCTAATGCCCTCAAAGTTGGATTTACATGTACTGTTCCCTAGACTGCCATGTGATACAACAAAAGCCATTGGACAAAACATTGTACCACTTGGTTGTGGGACAACGTGAACCCACACATTAAAGGGAACTATTCTGTTCTGACTCTTCTCTGGCACTGGCACCACTTCCTAAAAGTGTTAAATAGACAAAGACAACCAACTAACAATTAAAGGAAAACACAGTGAACTAGAAATGCTTCTCCTTGTCTTTACTATTTTACACATAATCATATATCAACAAGTGTGATTTCTGTTCAGAGTACATGCTAACAATATGAGTATATTTGGAAACTCATTCTAAACATGAAAAATCAATTCTGCTTTTAGACTTTATATAGAAAGAACATGGATCTTTAACCTATGATTGGTTCCAAACATCTACTGAGTTTATAAGAGAAAAATATTAGTCTGATTATCTTAAAATACATTTATGAAGAAGAGTAATGAGTTTTAACTAGATTATGAACTAGAGAATAATTTTATAAGTGTGTCTAAGAGGGAGGACTTAATTATTCATCATAAAATGTCACAAAAGTAAAAGGTTCCATAATTCCATTACCTATTCACAGGATAACTGAGAAAGAAATAGCAACAAAATGTTATATAATTGCAAAAATTTATTATTTAAAAATCATGTGACAAACTTAAATGGTCAGGCCTCAAGTCATGCATTTAATAAATATTTCTGTGGTGACATGAAAAAAATTAAAGTTTGGTAACATGAGGGAGATGACATTTACTTCAACTTTTTAACAATGAGATGCACTTATGTACTTACTTGAAAGTGAAATATCAGTGTGTACAAATGGTAGGGTAAATCCACAAGACCTCACTTTGTACAGAAAATTTTCTGAAAATAGAACTTTTTTATGTGTAGTAAACATAGCTATAAAGGAATTTCCAATTTGTGTTTCTATTACGTACAACAAATAGACGCAACCCGCAGATTATTGCACATGTCTCTATATCATTTCCAATTCTTGCATGTGAACTACCGCACCTTCCTCACATTAACAAAATCAACAAAAATAGAACTCCAAAATTAAAACAAAACTATGAACAAAGAAACCAAGAACAACCTTTCCAATAAGCAAGGTTAACATAGGCCATAGAAAATGGTTGAAGATAACATGTGTACTAGAGTTGAATAATGAGAAAATGTACCTCCGTGTAATGTAAACAGGCAATATACCATCGTTGAATTCTCTACATAAAAAGTTATAAACAAAAAAAATTTAAGTGTGCTAATCAAAATCCAAAAGTGAGAAATCTGAGACAAGAGAAACAGGATCTTGGATTTGCATGGTCAGCAATAAATGTGATTGGTGCCATAGCTGATTTCTTGAAGGGTTGGATGAGACATATTTGTTATCCATCTCATAGGGCCATTTGATTCTCCTTGTATATTATAAGCATATGAAGGCCACCTTACATCTGTTTCACACTTGTTGTTGATACCCATTGTGATCATCTTTTGTGTTCTTTCAAGAACTATAAGGCTTGAAAATGTGGAGAAACTGTTCCCTACAAAGATATCAGCCCTCAAACACACTTCATAATCAATTGCTGACTGAATTAGATATGGATACTTCTTATAGATTCCATCCACACCAAGTTTCTTCTTCTCAAAAGGTAGAAAGCCTTCATCCCAACCTTCAAGTACTGAAGAATTCTGAAGGAGTTTATCAGCCACAGCAAGATAAACAACAACCGGAGTCTTCAAACCTTTGATGTTCCCAACTCTTTCCATTATCTCTTTCTTGCTACTACATATTTGATTTGTGTTTAACCTCTGCTCCAACTTTTTGCAATGAATCATCCAATCAATTTCCACTCTCATGTGGACAGCTACATATGGAACAGACTGAAAAGAAGAAGACCCTTCATTCTCCAATTTCACTGATTCACTATTGCTTTCTTTCTCTCTTCCAACTTCTCTAATCCTAGACACAACTCTCTCTGCTTCTTGACTAATCTCATCTATCAAAACTAAGCACTCAAAAACCTTTGCATAGTCCTTCACAGGCCAATGATCATGCCACAAGAAAGGGGTTTTCCCCACAATCCTAATCACCTCATGATCATCAAATTCCCCTTTGCTATGCTGTCTCAATTGATCCAAATCCCTCTCCACAGTCCACTTCCTACCACTCCCTTTCTGCATTTCAAGCACTTGTGTTCGGTTCAAGAGATCCGAGTACCGACCCAATTGCACAAAACCACTGCAGAGTGCATTAAACTTGTCAAATTGAAATACCTTGTCAAAAGAAATAGGTTGCAAGAGGTCAAGTTCTTTGTAGAACAAGGAAGCGCTAAGACTAGGCATCAATAGAGTTCTATTCAGCATTCTAGCAGTAAGACAAGCTCTTGCAAATGCAATCTTTTGGTTGTTCAATCCCCACACAATTTGAGGAACCTCCAAAAACTTGTCTTGCCTAACCCCAAATCCAAATGATGGAGAAAGGTTCTTTATATATACAAAGTTGCTCCATTCAACCCCACCAAAGCCAGGGGAGGAAGGAATCAACAGAGCTCTAAGAACCAAAACAGCAACAAGCAGAAACACACATTTGCAAGCCAAGGATTTCACAGAGCCACCACCCATTAACTGTGACAACTTACAATTATTAAACAACACTTCCATGTCACACCATTCAAATCCTCAATTCAATTTTTTTAACATTGAATCATTCAATTCACTTACTCACAAGGGATCAACATCAAAGAAGAGAACTCCTCCACGTATGTTGCTAGTCAAGATCCAATTTTGAAGGCCCCCAAAATCTGTCCAATTTTCAATAGAATCCCTCTATAAAATGAGCATCTACAAGGAAAATAAAAAAGATCCAACACCAGCTCATGAATTTGAAACATAAAATCAAAACATTTTCTATTTTAGTATTGTAACAAAAATAAGACCTATAAACACCATCATCATGATTACAATATCCGATCTCTTTTGAATGATAAAAATCAACAACAAACAACAAAGAATGAATTTTGAATCATTGAGGTGACTCTCAAAAACACAAGGTGGGAATTGAATTGAGGTTAGATTGTGATGAGGAAAGAGAGAATCTTAGGAGAAAACCCGGAAGAGTGAAACCCCTTTAAAGGAAAAAGGAACTTGGTAGGAGCAGAAAGCAAAGGGTTTGTTGAGCCGAAAACAGAATATTTGAGAGAGGGGAAAGAGACAAAAGGGAAGTGGAAGAAGAGAGGGACCAAAAGGGAAGTACAAAAGGGAAATGAGTCAGAACAGAACACAAGTTAGATAGATGCATAACAGTTATACATATCACAGACACATAGTTTTCTTGAAAAGCCAACTCGCCAGACAAAACTCACACAAGTACGATGTAGCAAAACATAACCACCTCAAAATTTTAATTTAATTCTTATATTTTTTAAAATCTATCAAAATTTCTGTTGATTATTTTAAAAAATATGAGATAAAATATATAATTATATAAATAAATAAATATATTAATTAATATTATTATATATATTAATTTCAAGTGTCTATTATCAAAAAAAGATTAAAATTAACTTTATTAATATCTTAAACGAATGTGCATATTTCTCCCTTGGTGTAATTTATATTTCATTTCTAATCTAGTGAGTTTAATCCTTAAATTTCTTGAAAAAAAATCATATTTTATGTTAAGGTTAAAGAAACAGGGACGAGAGAGAAAATAACAAGAAAATATTTATGTAATTTTATTTGAATTTCATTTTTTATATTTTATTTTAATTCAAAGATTTTTAATTTTATTTTATCCTACGCTATGAAATGGGTCAAATGAGACCACCGATTTTTGTTTGGTTTTCGTGGAGAGAATGCTGTGGATTGCTGCTGGAAATTACAGAATGGATGTGAATATTATTTTTTATTTTTGATAAACATATATGATTTTTATTTTGGCTAGGGTCAAATCAGACCATCTATTTTATTTTTTATATTATATTGTCCCTACCATTAGACTAAAAAATTTCAGCGTTGATAAGAAAAATTAAGAAGAACAATGATTCTCAGATATCTCTGGGATAAGAAATAGAAATAGACAAAAAAAAAATACGAAATCGAGTATTTATGATATCCACATGCTTTTTGTTAGTTTTATTTATCTGAGTTTTATTAATTTAGGAAATGACACGCAGCAGATAAAGAATGAGCGATGGAGCTTGAAAAAGAAAATTTGAGGACCCAAAACAATTATATTTATAATGTATAAATTAAATGTAGTGACTTAATAATATAATTTTTATGGGTGATTTCAAGTATTTAATGATATGATTTAAATAATAACTTCTTTTTTTAAAATAGTTGTATTTTATGACATTAGTTTTTTTTTTTCTATTTTGATATCTTCTTTATATATTAAGATTTTGAATTTTATATTATTACAAAGTAAAATATTTTTGATTATTTTAGACTCTAATTAATTTAATTTAAACATTGATACCGCTTTTAAAATAATATGTTAACCATTTTACAGTAAACTATACATATCTCATCAATCTCTATCCAAAATATGACAATAAAGTGAAAAGGTAAACATGAACAAAGACACTAGAAGAGAATATCAAAATGAACGAAGAAACAAAATTCAAATTAATGAAATTATCGAGTTGGGTGAAAAAAAAACAAATAATAAGTAAAAAAAAATAGATGAGGCGATCATCCGTTAAATATCATTGGTCTTGCCATCATTTTTCTAATGACCCATAAGCTTCTTTTAACCACTTCAATGATTAACGGATTAATATAAGTAGAAATTTTTTACGATTTAATTGATTTTAACGGCAAATAAAAACTTTTTAATGTACTTCCCAATTTTATTTTATTGTTTACCGGTTTAGGGATAAAAATATAATTTGTGTATAATGCAAAAATATTATTCAGTGACATTGTGTAAAATAATGCATAGCTCCCACTTAAGTTAACTATTAATAACATTTATTATGGGATAAAAAAAATACACTAAGCTCTAAGATATTCCAAACTTACTGAGCTTAAGATGCTGTTAACTTTTAATTGAAAAAGGTAAGAATGTTAAACGATGAAAAGAAAAATAAAGGGAATTAACTAAAAAATTAGTGTAATTTGTAATTTATCCAAATATAAACAGCAATTATACCCCAAAAAATAACGCAGAAAAAAATTGAGACTTGTACGATCCCAAAAAAAAAGAAATTCACTATGGCACACATGAAACCTTGCTACAAAGCACACAGAAGGTGCATATTGAGGCAACCACGACATACAAAACCAACTAAATCAACATGAACAATCTTTGACTCGATAACGTAACAAAGTACAATACAGTTTCAAGACAATTGACCGATGCTAAGGAAAAGGTATTTTAGTTTTAGCCCGTTCACAATGACACATAAACCAGATACAAGTGCATGAAAATGAAATCACACACCCAGTACCAACTAAAACAACATGAACAAGATCCAACTACATTACAACTATAACAAAAGACAAGATAGTTTCAAGACAACTGACCCATTAGATTCACGCACAAACTACTTATCTATTTCATGAAAAGTAGTTTGTCCCGATGGAAAGAAAGCAGAGAAGATAAGTTCTTCTGCCATAACAGAAAAAGCAGATGTCAGCTCCTCATATGAAGAACATTATGTTTTCCACTTCAGCATGTAACTTGCAATAGCCCAGATCATTTAAACTTGTACCAGTTGAAGAAATTGTTGTAGAAGTAATATGCGTTGATGAAGATAAGGCTGAACCAGAAGGAGATTGCATTCGATCCATTGCTTCATAGTATAACCGTCCCCTATATGCAGTAAGGTCAGCATAGTACACTGGAGGGACTAAAGATACAGGTTTAGTGCACCTTGCAAAGGTAAAGCACATGTCATATATGAGTTTCTGCAAATCATCAGAAGTAAACTTGTGTTCATCCCACAAGACATGATAATGAGTGGGCTTGCTTGTACCTAGGCTTCCATAGTGACTACAAAGGTAAAAGTCAAATTCAAAAGGGTGTACTACTTTTGTGTCCACAACTGTTCCAGGGAACACATTGCCACTATGAATCCCATCTCGTGGGGATGCAGGGAAAAATCGAGTCTGATGTCGCTTCTGTGCAACAATAAGCGTGATGGTTGGGAAGTAATTTGACTCACGAAACACAGACTTTAAATCTTGTAGTTCCTCCGTAAGAACCATATGAAATTGACTTTCACTCACCCCATCACGAAAGATAACAATTTTTTCAGGCTTGACTTTGTTCACCTTATCATAATAGGAAACGAGTTCATGACAAATGCTCCCAAAATTCACAATTTTCTCAACTCGATGACCTTGAGCAGAAACACGTGCTGTATAGCGATTGGCAGCAGGCCAGTTAACAGTGCCAACAACAGCAGCAATTGATGGACTGTTACGGTCCTTCGAAGCTGGATGATTGACATCAGCCCCAATAAACATAACATGACCTTCACCCTCAAAGTGTGGAAGCCTATTGATGAGCTCTACATTACTTCCTCCAATTTTGGCATTGATTTTGAGGGCAAGATTTGTAAGATATTGATCCTTCCCTTCATTAGCATTAGCAGATAAGCAGCACTGTGTCACTAAGCCAACCTTGGTCTCAGCAATCCATTTGAGGCACCTGTAACTTTGATGTTTGTCGGCCATGACACAGAGAAGAAATTGTAGCCGTTGTCGACAATTTCTTTGAACCTTAACATCAATATTTTCAAGTAATCTCCACAGTGAATTGTAATCCCCAAGGCTCTCCAAAGTAGATCGCTCATACAAAACTGGCTCTTTCATGGGAATGCCAAATTTTCTATACTTTTCAATAAGCCTCTCAATGAATTGTTTGCCATCAAATCTGCGGCGCCAATAATTCTCTTTGCTGGTAAAATCAAGAATGCCCCAACGCTCAACTGGGATGCCTTCCACCATTGATTTTCCCATTAGATTCCACTGACATCTATCTACTTCCAGAGTCATACTAATAATCTCACCATTTGGATTGCCTAACTTCAATTGTGGGGGCTGAATAACGCGTCCTGTCACATTTGTCATGGAAGTGTCGACACTAATTCCAAAATTTTCAATAATACCACCTCTGTCAAAAGAGATTGTGTGAGGCCTTTGTCTCTAATAAATTAACAAAATAAAGATAGGACAGGAAAAAGAAGAAGGTAAAGAATATACAAGTGATAAACTGGAAATACATGGATAATGGAATCATCCATTCACCCATCACAAAAGAATGAAATCAATATTCAAATAGTGCCATAAACACTACATTTTCAATTTTAATTCCATGCATATCGAAATTTGTTGTCAAATATAAATCAATTTGCATTTATGGAACCAAATCAGTTTATTTTAAACACAATCAAGTCAACAAATATGGAGAGAATGCATTATATGCATAGGGCTTTTGGGGATGTGTAGTTGTGTTCAAAGGTATGCGGTCCTTTAAGAGCAAGACACTTTATTTAGTTAATATCACTTAAGTAAACAGAATTAAATGGCTTTTCAAAACCTCATTAGACAGTACAAAGCCGGATGGATGGCAGAAAGGGGGAAAAAAGGAAGCACCAAAGTACCAGAAATATAGTTCATACTTATATAAATAAAACTAAGCAGGTTTCACTCAAGCAGCTAGTTATCAAACTTTATCCTACTATCAACAATAACTGAGAACCAAAGAAAAGTATCACAACTGTTGACAGATTAGTAAACAGAAAAGAGTGCACATCACAAAAATCATATGAAATTTATGCAAATGCAACATTCATTGCAAGCCAAAAGCAGTATACATGCATGCCTATGAAATTAAATTCCCCTTACCTGCACGGTCCTTCCCTTGCATTCACCATATCCTGTATTGTATGTTGCCTCTCCCTCGGGCCAGGCACTGACATAAATTTCAAATCCTTGGCAGCCTGTTTATCCAAATTCTCTTTAGGATATCTTTGACCCTCAACCAATTCACACAATTCCATTGGTACGTAATTCATCTTGTTGCCTCCAAAAACCAAGGCAGGAATGTCCTTTAAGTTAATGTCCCGATTATATGTATCCTGAAAGTACTGAAGAAGACTAGTTTCCTCCATGGGATTCTGGTTCTCAGGGTTCAACCTAGTAAAAGTGATTTGCCTAGTAACCCGATCAGTCAACCCTACAATGGTGTATTTCTGCTTAGTAGTTCGGTGCGTAACAGTAACTTTCAACCCATAAAGTGCCTCCTCAACTTTTTTCCTGAATCGCCCAAACTCATTCACATTGAAGTCTTGAATATTGTCTTTCAGAAATTCCAACACAGACATTTTCTTGCGGAACGACAAAACCGAATAATCCAAGCAAATTGACAAGCCCTGGGAAGTGGGCTTCAAACTATGCTGAAACCCTCCTATTGCAATTACCCCACGGCCAAGATCCTTGTTCCTCAAAGGAGGATTCAACGGGAAGAAACACCTTCCAACCGAAACACACTTTCTCATGGGATTCTCCTTCACCACCAAATCCAAACCCTGCAAAATATCCCTGGGAATCGAAAGCACACTCCCACCTAGATATTCCCTCAACTTGCGAAGTTCAAGCCTGTTCACCAATGTCAAACTCACTGAATACGAAACAGTCCTCTCACCCTCTCCTTTGGACAATTCCACGTAGAAGGTTTCTTCAGGCAACTCCACAGCACTGAAGATGTTCTTCTCGCCATCATACGCGGTGCTCTGCAATGGCAGCAGCTCATTATCGGCGAACAGCTTCTCTCGAATCAACGACAAATCGAACTTGGAAATCTTCGGAGGCCGATTGTTCCTCGGTGGAGCCACTGCCTGCACATCCACACTATAATGCATGATTATACGGCGTGGATCGAACTTAACCGTAAAATGGTTCGCACGAAGATTGCAAGTGCGAGCCGCAAGTTTTCCACCATTGTCAGGCCTCCGCACAGGAGTGATATTCGATCCAATGTCTATACAAAATTCGAAATATAAATTAATTCATTATCATCTTATGATTAACATTCATGTTTATGCATTTCACGAAACTAACTAGAGTAAAAAAAAAAACTGAAGTAATGATAATACTTGGTTGAATTTGTATTTGAGTTTGTGGAGATGAATAATTAGGGTTTGAAGATCCAACAGAGGAAGTAGGGTTTGGCCACGGTTGTTGTGGTTGCCACTGTTGCTGTGGTTGCCACTGTTGCTGTGGTTGCCACTGTTGCTGTGGTTGCCACGGTTGTTGCGGTTGCCACGGTTGTTGCGGTTGAGAAGCGAAGCCTCTGCCACCGGATGGTGGACGTTGGTTAAGCCATCCTCTGTCACCGTAACGGCCACGACCACCATTACCACCACGACCACCGGAACTGAAGCGTCCACCACTACCGTCACGGTCAACGTAACCGCCACGAGCAGCGTAAGTATTGTTACGGCCAGTGTTACCACCGTCACGGCCACCGTTACGGCCACGGCCTCTGACATTGTAACTGCTTCTTTCCATTGGTACGAAATTGGAGAAACGGGAGCGAAGAAACTAACAAGAAAATGTAACGAAACGGAAAGAAGATTGTAATTCAACAACTAGTAGCAGTTTACGAGTGAGTGACCGTGAGGGGTGAATTTATAACGCGTGTTTGAGAAGTTACGGAAGTACCCTTGAGTTAACTTTAACCAAACTCGTTAACGTGCTTTACAAGAATGAATAGATGTAAAGTTGGAGGAAACTGTGAAGAAGTGACGGAGAAATAGAGGTTTACCAAAAAGACCCTTTGTCATGATCGTCTTTGATTGAGACAAGATTTGGGTTTATCTTTTATTAATTTCTTTTGACTGAAATCTCGATGGTCTTTTATGTCGCTTGAAATGATTACATGATGTGAAATTTGGAAAGAGGGTTAAGAATAGATATAAATATATATATATATATTTTTGTGTTTATTGGAAAGTTATAAAATCTTCTCTTTTTCTTAGATATTTTTCCCAAAGAAAAACGTGATTTTTTATTCTCTTAAAGAAGGATTAGAAGATTAGATCTTATTTAGTGAAATTTTTTTATATTTTTTAATTGCTGATGATTTTTGAAATCTTAAGTTATTATTATTATTATTAATTGTTGATTTATTACTTAATATTAATTTAATTATTAAATTTAGTTTAATTTTCAACTAGAGAATTTATCTCTTTTCTCCTTTTCTCTGATTATCTGGTTATTCTCTCGTACCGGTTAGGTTACCAACCATGGTAAGGCTTGTCGATTGTATTAATTTTAATTTAATGATTTTTATAACAATTTTAATTTATTTTAGTATTTGGAATTCGTAATTCCTTTTCTGATGTATTCAAAATGCATGTGATGGAATCAAAGGAATAACTGATATCTATTCCAAGGAGAAAGGAGGAAAGAAGTTGATGAGATTTAATATTTCGTCGTGCTTCCCGTATATAATTGATATGATTTTAATGAAATTGTAATTGTGTGGGCGTCGTGGGAAGTGGAATTTTATGTTTCTTTATCCGTGGGCAGAAAGATGACGGAAATAGTTTTGGCAAAGAAATTATTTCTTTTAATTGAAGCGTGTTAAAAACATTTTCTTTTGGGTTCCTGGGGATATTTTTTTTTTAGAGATATCAGCCCTTCTTCATGTTTGTTGGAGGAACCAGTATAGTGATTTTTACCTATAAAGATGCATTAATTGTGACATTACTTACTCTGTGACATGGTAATTGAAGCTGTAAGTAATTAAAGGTGTAAATTTCATAGCATTTCTTATCACGAATTAATACGTGATAATCATTTAGTAGCATTTTTTATCCTGAGTTGATATGTATCAGGTGATAGACTTATGTAGAAAGTGTAAAATTTCTGTCACATTTAATTTTTTTTTGTCACGTAGCTGGTTTGTGTAAAAGGTAATATCATGTAGATAATTTTTAGTTGATTAAAAGACTATACTAGATCTATTATGTGAATTTTTTTATATTAACAATTTTCTATATTAAATTTTATATTTTTTTAACAATTTAGTATAAAAAATTGTTAGTATTAATTTTTATTTATTTATTTTTTGTTATATTAAAAAAATATTAATTTAAACAAATAATTTTGTTAAGGTAGAATTAAATTTTTTATATAAATTATTATGTTAGGAATAATTTTTTTATAAGAGAAATTGTATTACGTAAAAAAAAAATTAATATTAAAATTTTATATAAAATTAAATTTATTTTACTCATTTTCTACATATACATGTCATATAACAAAAAAGAGGTTAAATATTTTATTAATACTTCTTATATAATTAATTTGTCACATATCAATTCTTAATAAGAAGTATCACTTAATTTATACTTACAAATACAAATAATTGTCACCTAACAACATACATACGTAAAAAGTGCAACAATTAATGCACTTTATTTATAAATATTGAGTGACTATATAGTGTCTCTACCAAAAGTCACTTTGGTTTTTATATTCATGTCAAAAAATAGCTAAGTGACCTTAATTTTTATATTTATGCAAGTCCAAAATAGCCGCATTCAAATATATCTTGACCAATATATGCCTTGCAATTTGTATACAACATTTGAAGCCGGTTGGTTACATGTCTAGGAGATGGAAATTATATTTTGAGGCATGAATTTGATTTTGTTAGAAGTGAAATTTATTAGGTTTCGTCTTGGAAACTTACACGTGTCTTGTAAAGTAATGTTTTTCAAATTAATTATTCTTTATCATTTGATTATCTTTGCCTATGTGATATCGAGGTTTTAATTAATGTGCATTAAGACTTACCATCGTAAGTATAGACGCGTCTCTAGATATGAATTTTGCAGTGTTTTAGCTGAAAAGAATGTTTTATACGTCATGAAGTTTGTGCTAAAGCGCAATAACACGCACTTTCTTTCCTTGTACCCAATGTGTGATAATAATTTAAAAACAATATAATTAGATAAGTAAAATTTAACTTGTCAAAAAGAGGACTATAAGTCTCTTGAGTAAATTATAGCTCTTATCATTTTATTTCTACGAGATATTTAATTTGAATTCTTTTTAATAAAGATTACCTTTAATTTCTTTTGACGAAAAGACAATGAGATAGATATCTTAAAGAGATATTTCAATAAGAATTATTGATATTAGATTATTGAGATAATTAGAATGACGTGGATTGGTAGTGATATTATATGTAATATTGCTAATATCATAAAAATTTTAGAATATAAAATACTTGATAGATAGACGGAGATTATTTTATGAGAATAATTGAATCATATTGATTTAAATGAAAACATTCATATGAGAAAATTGTTTCTTTATTTATAGACATGTTGCTACTTGGAATTCAACTAAGTAAATTTGTGCCATTTGATTTATGAAGATTAGGTTTGACTCAGTAAAATATTAGATAGATTGAATAGCTAAAAAAATATTTTAGCATAATATTCTTTTATGAAAATTTGCATATTCTCTCTCTCTCTCTCTCTCTCTCTCTCTATATATATATATATATATATGTATATATTGTGATTTTCAAATAAATAATTATTGAGAAAGTGTTTTATTATTAATTTTGAGACAAAGTGGTTAAAATAACCTTTCGGTCAAATTTCTTCTGTGAAGTTAAAATAATGTAATTAAATAGTTGTTAAATGTGGAATAATTTCTACCAATTATATAAATTCACTAAACATATTCTTTAACTGATATACTTAGGGACGAATATAATATTAGAATCATGGAGCGGAATGAGACTTGAATTAGATGGAACAAGCATGTTGTCTAATTTCTCTTTAATTCATGTAACAGTTTAGAAACACGATAAACATGTAATATTATCATTTCTCGACATATTATTCTTATTACATGCTTTTTGCCTTTGATTCTCCATTTTCTTCTATTTTCAATTTTATAACTCTAAACATTAAAATTAATATTTTTTTGTTTAATATAAGTAAAATTTATACACAAAATTTATTAAGATAAATATTACAATTTAAGAAAATGAAGAATTTAATTATAAATTATTAACAATGTGAAAACGAAATTCTACTCTATTCAATAGTATATATAAATAATTGTATAATTATAAAATTTTATATACAAGAATAAAATGCATTTTAATACCAGAGAAACATATAGAATAAAAATATTATATAAATTTTAATTTAATAAATTTAATCATTATTCTTAATTGTATAAGTATTGGTGACAATATTGAGTAACACATGATGCAAAGCAAATCTTGCATAGGTGTGGTGTAATTAGAACAAAGACGTAATTTTATATCTAAAAGTTATGAACAAAATGTTCATTTTTTCGCAGAGTAAATCATTGATTCAATTTAAATGACAGCCAACAAAATTTTATAAACGATTAACATATTACCGCTAACAAATTATTTTTTTATGTTATTAAAAGAATATTTAAAGGATCAAATGTCTTCAACATTCAAATGGTTTTATAGCATAATACACATTTTTAAACTTATTAAATAAATCAATCATAAATTAAATTATTTTAATAAATCATTTTACATTCCCCACTTGATTTTTAAAATATATTATTTTTATCGAGTAATAAGGTCATCTATAATAAGATTAAGCATAAACAATGATGTCTTTTTACAAGTTGTTATTAACCATTGAATTTATTTTTTGGGATCTCCAATCTATAGTACTTCTTAATTTTTATAATATTTGCATAGTACTATTACATTGGATTCATATGCCTAGAATTAATTTTCTTTATAAATATTTGACAACAGGTTTATCAACCATATTGCTTTCTCAAAAGCAGTTGCCTGTAATCATCTTCCTTAACATGTGAAAATCATTCCCCATGTTCAATTATACTCTAAAGAGTTCATTTTATCATTTATAATTTCTGGCCAAAAAGAAAGATATCTATAAAAATAAAGCATCTTGTATAAGAAAGAGAAAAAAAAAAAAAAACTTCTTCAACATTATAAGCATGAAAAACAAGAAGGAAAAAAAAATTATTCACAAGTATATTTTACTTCTTTTAGGTTTATAAAACTTAAAAAAAAAAAAAAAACTAACAAGTAAATAAAAAGAATTACAACCCCCTATTTTTCAATTAGACGAAGAAATCCTTTTTATAAAGAAAAACAACATTGTTCAATTTATAAATAAAACTTCATATAATAACCTAATTGAGCACACATTATTCTAGAATGCATAAAAGCTACAATAAAATGATGGAAATGTAATATAATGGCATAAGAAGAAAACTTCGTCCAAGAAGAAAAACACTAATTAATACACATTTTGATCATACAAAAGAATCCAATATGAAATAAAAGGAAAACCTTCCAACTTTATTATTCATAAAGCAACAAAAATACACATCTTAAAGGGAAACTTTATTCATTCAATACTCAATTTAAACATTCCATCAATAGTATAACTCATTCCCACAAAAATATTGTTATCTGAGAGAGTATACAAATGAACTCCAATGGTTTAAGTAAAACCGATTTTATTAAGTAGGTAGCATGAAACTATGTTCTACTTCATCTATGGAGTATGCACAACATCATTAAGAACCACGATTTTTTTCTAAAAGTAAACTTTAATTCCACATCTCCTATCCCAGCAACAATTATAGTTTGGAAATCTCTTAACAACATTTCCTAATATTTAGCAATAGAATAACTCTTAAACAAAACATCTCTAACAATCACAATTTTTTAAAGGTAAACTTTAATGTCACATCTCTTGTCCTAATAACAATTGTAGCATGAGAATCTCCCAACTACACTTTCTAATTCTTAGCAACAGAGCAACTCTTAAAAACACTTGGATCCACCAACAACATGGATTTTAGGAATCATAGCAATAAGTTGGTCCTTAGTAAGATTATTCAGCTAGACTAGACAACCTTTGAATTGGCAATTTCTAACCAAATGGGCTGGCTTATCACAATTATAATAGTTAAACTATCCTAAAGACTATTTTTATTCATTTTAATTTTGATTGTCATTTTTGTCATTGTAATTTTGATATTTCTCCTTTCTGATCTTGGTTCTGGACACCCTCTTCAATACGCAGTCGAATAATCAAATTCTCCAAAGATTTTTTTATTTTATTCTATGCTTGAGGACATTTTTAAAATCTTTCTGACTAGGAAGTAATTTATCAACTATTACAATCACGGTTAGAGATGATTTCATGAGCAAAATTTTAGAATTTTAAGAGCTCATAAGATTGTGCTTCAATTGATTTTCCTTTCGTCATTTAAACTTGAGATAGTGATTCACTGTATATTCCTTTGATCCAATCTCTTTTGTGTCATATTCTTTTTACAATGCCTCCCAAGTTTCCTTGGTAACAGTATTTATACTGTAATAATCATAAAGATCATTTGATAAAATATTTAAAATAAAATTCTTACACATGAAACCATTATTATTCCATGTTTCTAGGTCCTATTTTTTGAGCATTATGTGAGTTTTCTGTTAGAACAGGTTTGTCGATGAATATAGAATTGACTTTATGCATAGTCAAGAAGAGCAACATTTTTTTTTGTTTCCATCTCTCGAAATGAAAGCCTTCAAACATAAATTGTTTATTAAGATCACCCCAGAATAGTATTGTTTCCAGGAGACATGGCAGAAAATGAACGTTTTAAAATTGTTAGTACAATTATTAATGCAAATAAAAAGAATAAAATTATCATTTTAGTGGTCAATCAAAGCCATTAAAAAAAGGCTAAGTCACGAATTAGGTCACTCTTTTTAAGATGTTTCACGATTTTGTTTATGAATTATGCATTAGTATGCAATTTTGTTACCTCTGAAATCAATATTCTAATATTGAGTTTGGGCACTTTCTATGCAGAAGAGAACCCAACAAATCAACATCCTCACTTACACCTTAAAATTGTTGTTGGAAAGCTCGGAAAGAAACAACGTAATTTTCTTTGTTCTCTTTTTTCTAATTAAACCATTGTTCATTCACATTTTTTCTAACTATATATATATATATATATATATATATATATATAAAAGAATGCCTCCTTGATTAAAAGGAATTGTTATGACATACTCTAAATTTCAACCATAACATGATAAGAAAAATAAATTGAGACATAGATAATATTTAAAATCATTGATTCAATTTAACAATAGATGTGAGCAAAATTTTAAAAACTATTAAACATTTTACTATTAACAAATTATAATTTTAATGCTATTAAGAAAATGCGAAGTGTTAAAGTTTTGTAACATTCAAATGTTTTTATAACATAATATACCATTTTTAAATCATTAAATAAATCAATGTTAAAATAAATTATTTTAGCAAATCATCTCCCGTTCTTTTAGATTTATCTTAAAAAGAAATTGTACTATGTTCCCAGGAGTTAGCTTAATGATAAAAGTAGGAGGTTACTTTGAGACAGAAGAATTTTCGTATTTTTGGGAGAATATATATTTTACGTTGAAGACCTTTGGACATTAAGGTTCAATTGTAAACATAAAATTATTTTATTATAAATATTAAAAAAATACATGGAAAAAAATAGTATTCTATTGGTTAATAGAACCTGTTCCAAAACAGGACAATTTAACAGGGGCACTTAGTAATTGTGTATTCTTTTGAACGAATATGTTGGGCCTATAAAGACCGTATGAATCTATGTGATGATTGGACATGCGTCCACAAAAACTTGGGCTCACACTTGTAAAGGGCCTGTGAGAGAAACTATTTTGAAATTAAAATATATCCTTGGGCTCACATAAAGTATATCCTTTTTAACTATTTTGAAAATCAAATATTAAATAAGTATATCCTTTTCTTTTTAATAACACCATGAAAAAAATGTGTCTCGGATGTTATTTTTATAATTTTCTTCTTTCTTATCTTTGTTAAAGAAGATAAGAATCCAAAACGCAAGTTCACGGAATCAATCAGAGATCATTTTGGATTTATCCTTAGATAGCATTTGATTATTACAATTAAGTACAATTTTGTATCAGCTATTTGGATTATGCAATTCTAATGGAATCTTATATTATATTAAAACATACATTTTTAGATTAATGATTTTCCACTTTTCCCTTAACAATTTGATATGTTGTGTGGTCCATTCCACTCCTCAATTCTCGTACATTCTAACATTCTACTTCAATGAGAGAATTTGAACTGTGTTTGGAACTTTATTCTAAGATTTCACAATGAGACACTTACTGAGACCAGCATGTGAACAGAGAGCAAAGAGTGAAGAATGGGGACCATGCATATTGATGATGATGATTTGTCTTGGTGTAAATTTTGAGTTTAGAATATACCCTGATGTTTTTACTGTTTTCTTGGAGATGGGGTTCCTCTAAATGCATATAAGGACAATGGAAGATACACTCATGACTGGCCACTGTAAGCACATGACTACACCATAGAGTTTGGCCAACCAAAATTCTGTCGTTTGCCTCAAAATTCATTGGAACCGAATAAGGTGAACTGGTGAAGCTTAGGGATGAGGAACAATATAGCAAAACTAGAGTTTGCTAGCTATACGAGAAGGATTGATCAAGGACAACACTTGTGTTGATTGGTGAATTCTCTTAGTCATGTCACATATATATATATATATAGTTATGTGTAACTTTGTAAGTTTATAATTACTGGGAAAAACATAGAAACTCCCTAGGTGTCAGTGGTTTTTAGTGAAGTTTTCTTAGCAGAATTACATGTTCACATCCTATGCTAACATTGGTAAACATTTAGTATGAGATTATCAAATCAAATTCTAATTTTAATATCACTAAAAATGTTCAATACAAACATTTTTTTGGGTGACTTGTCGAGATAAGACCTTAATTTCAATTGAAAAATATCATTAAAATTACTTGAAAAAACTACATGGAAGTTTTATCCTGTGGTAACCAATTAGTTACCAGCTGCAAATTCGTTAGCATTCTTCCATTGAGAAAATAACACATGGCGTCATAATAAACTTGACACTAGGCTGATTTGGTTGCTCTAAGATATGTGACATTCACTGTATCGGTGAAACAGTAAATATCAATGGGCTATGTTGACACAGATTGAAGAAAACTTACTTTGTCTTACATGTATGGGAGCCTAAGATGCCATTTGATGCCAAGATTTATCAATCGTACCAAAGGCCATATGGAGAGAGCCAAAACATCAATGCATACATGGTGGGACTTCACCTGTGTACCAGTGATGCATGTTTTTATTTTTTCCTAAAAGTCTGCAACAGTTGGGATCAAAGTGTATAGGTTGTTACAAATAGTATTAGGGTTCAAACTCTAGTCCTATACGTATAAAGAAATTATGTTAGAAGGAAAATACCCATATTTTATGTAAGCACAATCCTTATCAGAGATTAATCATTACTTTATGTAATTGACATTTCATATCAATATTAACTTGTTAAGCTAAAAAATCACATTTCATTCATGATAAAGATCTGTGTCAACATTCGGTTAGATGCATTTTCATAACTTAAACCGGAATAATCTAAGTCAATTGGTTCAGGTGTTCTATAATTTTTAATTTTCTGTTACTTAAATTTATCTTGCTATATCTTATATTTTAGAAACTATGTATTTATTTATTATAAAGACTGATCATGTTTACCCAATGACTCACTTTTGTGGTTGTGTAGGTGATATTAATTAAATTTATACTATTATAGTAGAATCAATAACTCAATCCTTTTGACCAGGACACCAGGTTGACTACTAATACAAGTTTAATAGGTACTTGTTTTTGTGTGTATGGCGTGGCTTTAATATTTAATTTGCTATTACCATAGAAAAACTGTTCTCCCCACAATGAGGTTCCTGTGCAATGAGAGATCACATCACATCCACATAAATTGCATATCCAACTATGTCCCAAAATGTTCTGTCATGTTTGTCTGTTATTCTTGCAGGAAAAGATCTTTATCTTTTTGAGATTCCATTTCCTTATAATGGGGGTACTTCACGCAGTCACTGTCTCGTAAATACAGGTGCACATGCAGAACCACGCAAGAGATAACTTTGTTAACCATGTAAAACACTTAATAAAGTGCCATCATTTTTATCATATATTTTGTCCTTATTCTTTTTTCTTTGGAGGTGTGAAGTTAGGAAGAGACTGACATAAAGACACATTTTTGTAATCTAGGAACAAAAAGATAATATTGAGATCAATGCATAATTACTTGTATTGGATATGATTAACTGATTTAGCACCTAAGACTCTTTTGGTGTTTTCCCCATTTTAGTACTTTCTTTCTTTGGCTGAACAAGCTTTTCATGTTGTGAAATCATAACTATCATAAAATGAATCAAATTTCCATTCAAACTAATCAATGTTTGGAACTGCATTTTTCAACAACATTCAGTAATATATTCACTCAAGTACACCAGTTTAAAGCAGAAGCTATAAAACATTGCTTTAGAGGGACACGGATAGATCCAAATTGACTCCAAACTCGCACTATACAAACTCAAGGGTGATTATTACAATCACACCGTTCACATGTATATGAAAGAGAATTAACAAGGAAAAGTTCAGCATGGAGCTTTGCTTTTCATTGCTTTTGATCGCAAGCTGTTTTGGAGATGATTGAAAATAGCTCACTGGCAGTCCACGTCACTAGAGAGAGATTCTGGAGACGATTGAGTGAATCTTTATCCAGTGATGGCAGGAAAGAGACACATCCTGCAAGGAGTTTGACAAAACAAAGGACAAATTTAAGAGTTAAACAAGGATACAAAATTCTAATAAAAATTTAATCAACTTATAATAATGTATTCTGATGCCACCTTTTCTTATGACGCCGAATCTTAAAAGTCTGAGAACAAAACTGAAGCAACTAGCCCTTTAAGGACAAGTTTAGCATAATTTTGAGGATGGCAAAGATTTCATATTTATAGTTCATACCTAAATATTTTACAAGGCATAGCAATGAATATGAAGCCAGCACTCTTGCCTCAACATCCTTATCATAACCCAAGGATTTTAGCAGCAGTGGTGTGAGGATTGAGAATGCCATTGGTGGCAACTTTTTATCATCAACTAAGTGAAGGTAGCTGCTCATCCATGAAATTGTTATAAGGCTTGCTCGTGCCAAACTTGGGATTCCATTGGCTGCTGAATCTGAAAGTGCACTCAGTAAATTCTCATTTCCACTTTTGAACAAGACATTGGCTGCTGTTCTTCGCCAACTTTCAGCTTCTTCGTTCTCTTTATTCTAATCAACAACATACAACCAATCAATAATTTTGATTAACAAGTAGTGCTAAGAGCAATTCCTGTTCTGAGAACTAGGGACTTGCATGATTATAGACCAAAGATTACCATGTGAGCTGAATCATAAACAACAATTTCCATGCCATATGAGGAATCTTCTAAGAAATTTTTTTGGAAGCCAGCTTGTTGTAGAAGTGTTCTTTCCATTAAAGATTCTCCTACCGCAGAAAAGTGTCCTGCTAACAAGAGTAACGCTCTTGCTGATTGTTCTTGTGTTATATCATTACATGCTTGACAATTTAAAGCAGCAACAATTGCCTCAAGCGCTTCTGCTCTATATAAGCTTCCTTTGATAGGATCTTCCTGCAACACAACTGCTATTCCATTTATGAACTCTTCAAGATACTAAAATTGATTTCTTACGGACTAATGAACTGTTAATCAGTACAAGAGTTTGAATTTTGTAAACAATCGGTTATAGAATAACTTGGAAAATTACTCACAGAAAAATTATTTACCAAACAATTGGTTAGTATTTTCATACATGGATTAGTAAGTTGAAAGAATTACCATAATATCAAGCAGCAATAATATCATTGCAACCAAAGGGCGTTCTTTAGGTGAAGCCCTCTGAAGATAGATGAACAGAATGTGCATTGTGTTTAGGCCACCCCATCCATCTTTAAGTCCCCTCAGGAAATTTAAAATCTTGGTGGTTCTGACACAATTTCAAAAGACTAGCATATCAGCACTTCCTGATAAAGTGAGGAAACAAAGAAAAGAATAAACAAGATATATCTAGGAAATGAAGTACATGCCTATCAAGGTAGAGTAACTCAACTAGCACAGAAAAGGCACATTCACTACAATTTTTACTATTCCCAAGAACAATGAGTTCTAGCAAAGAACTCTTCTTTATATTGTCAGCTAGAAAACTTCGGCAGCTTCCTTCGGCATGAATGCACCGATAAATTATCAAAGCAGCATTGTTTCTCTCATTAACCTCTCCTTCTTCAATTCTTTTCATAAGAAGGGTCAATCCCCCAAGTGAAACAACCTGCCTGGCATTCTCTAAATTCTTATCTTCATCTACACCATTAACAAGTTGGTCCATAAAATAAATTGCTGCCACTTGAGGATTGCATTGTACTGTGAAGAGTGTCAGCACTTTGTCCCCAAATTCTAACACTCGAATTAATAGTGGTACCCATTCTGGTGATAACATCTGTTTTGCCTGCGGTTTTAACAGATAAAGCAGAACTGCAGCTTTTAGGAATAGACCAGTCCTTCTTAGAAGTCTCACAAAGATTTCTAGTTGTGGATCTGAGCTCAATATAATTTGTCTAATAGCATCATTCCTTCCTACCAATTCTGCTAAAACCGATATAGCCAATTCTAGAATTTCATCTTCACTTGAGGCAGACAATACCTCAAGGATACCCTCAACCACACTAGACTGTGACAGTGCTTCTTTAATAAGAGGGTCAGCATGATAGTTCAACCATGCTTTGGAAATCACACGGACTGCAAATTCACATTCACTTAGAATATCTGATGAACATACAGTTGTAATAGCTTCTACAAATTCACTTGAAAGAACAGTTGTTTCTTTTCTAAATGAAGCATTGGCAGATGTATAGTTGCTGTTGAGCAAGCTTTCTGCTTGCATACTCCTGCAAGAAAAGCATTGAAAATAATCCGATCTCTGTGACCCTGGCCTTAATTCAGCATAAACCTTGTCAATTGACCTTGATGATCCTCCAAAGTACATTTTGTCTTCTTTCTGTGAAAGATGAGAAAAAAATGATATTATATGTTTCAAATGCTTTCCTATGTTATAAATCTGCTATGAAATGAAGACACTATAACTAACCTGAAATGAACTCCAGTTATGTTCATCCCCACACAAATTTTCATCATTCCTTGTGTCCCATCTAATTGTCAACAATCCATTTTGATCAGCTAGAGTGGTAGGTTTCAGCTCTAGTTTGGGGCCAAACACTTCCTTATACCTATTTACAGGAAATCAAAACATGAAAAACACAAACTATAATATATACTTTGATTTGTTTCTTGTGGAAACATAATTAGAGTGGACTATTCAATGCAAGATATCCATGTCACTTACAAGTTTGTATTGACTGAGGAATGCAAAACAACAGAATCTGAAGACATTCTTCTTGATGATCCACGGCTCAGTCTTGATGGCAATGGAACAACAGGAAGAGGAGGCTCATTACCCCCAACTTTAAGCCATTGTTTGTAATACAAAGCAAACAAAGCAGTTCCTGTATCCACTTTATTCACATACACTTTGCTCAAAGCCTTCATTTTCTTTTCCTTCTCACCCTGACAGTCACTCAAGGCCGAAAGCGCCTCGATCTCCTCGGCATACCAAATTTTAAGATGGAGAAGATGAGGAAGAAACACATGCTCCCAAAGGTCAGGAAGCAAGTAAGTCCTAGCCAAAAATGGAGAATCACAAAACACTTGCAATAAGTGCCTAGCACAAATCCTGTTATTCTTCTGAAGCTTGTAAGTTATTGCCAAATAGAGTTGAGCACAAGCAGAGATATGAGAATTGGGTATGCCACAAGTTAAAGCACCTTCCCTAGTTGTTTTAGTTTTAGTATTCAATGAAGCAACTATAGTCAAAAGCTCAATGGAATTCCTCAAGCTTTTGATCTTTATCTCTTTCTTTGTCCCTTGATCCTGCACCAACTTGTCAATATTCTCAATTCCTAGTTTCATGCTCACTAGAACCTCATCTTCTGATCCTGAACCAGAACCAGAACCGTTTCTTCTTCTAACCAAATAAGAATTGCACTTGTCTCTGATCATTCTCCTGAAATGATCATCTTTCAGATATCTTTCAACGTATCCACTAAGGATAGCAATCACTGCTCTTGTGGCAACTGCATCCATGGGGGGTTCGACAACGGTTCTTGAACTAGGTGACACCAATGACTTCCAAGTTTGTGAAACTGAACCAACCCTTTGAGAGTGAGGAGTAGTGGAATGAAATGACGTAGACCCATTTCGTGAGGTGAAGTTATCTAAGTTGTTGTTGGAACAAGCAAGGCTTTTTCGACCGTTGCATAGGTGTAGAGGGAGTGACTTGATTATAATCTCTGGTGTTTGTGGTGAGAATTTGAATTTAGGTGTTGGAGTTGTTTGGTTGAAACCTTCTTGAGTGAGAAGTTCTCTGAGGGAACTCATTTCTGTGTGAGGGAGACAAGTTTGAGAACTCAGTAAAACAAAAATCTTAAAATTCAGAGGGAACAAGGAAAAAACAAAGACAGGTAGGTACAAGAGACAAAGACAGAGCACAGAAATGAAGACAAAAAAAGTGTTGTGTTGTGTTGGGTTAACCACCAATCATTCATGGATGGTGAGACTTTCTATGATGGCCGAATAGAGTTTGTAATTTGACAATAGGTTCAAATCGGTTTTTATTTTTTGACAGAGAACCAGTTTTATACGAAAATTTTTAATTGTTAAGGAAGTATTTTTTTTATTCTTTTCAAAATCAATTAAGCTTTTTGTTATTTTATATTTTGAGTTTCAGTGTTAATTTTTAATTTTATTAATACATGTAGTTCTTGTTGTTAAATTGAAAATATAATCATGCAAAAAGTGGTCATATTATTTTTTTATGTCAATATTTAACAGTTTAATTTATCATAAAAGATTAAAAATATTGATATCAAAACATCTGGAATGATACTGAAACTTAAATGTCTATGCAATTTATCAGAAGCTGAATACTTGTACAGTGCAATACATTTTATTAGTATTGATTGTTGCAATACATTTTATTTCCATGTCAGAAAAGTTGAAAGAATCTGTTCACTAAAATTTATACTGAGTATTGTAGCTATGCACTACTTCTAAGACCATAAAATCTTGCTGCTTGACTTCTGCTCCTTCTTGTCAGGCCTCTACCTTGCAGTTACATGTAAAACAACAAACATAATGTTTGAATTGCCATAATAGTATAACAAGCATGAGCTATCCCACATTCGATTCCCTCCGTTCTGATGCATCTTTTATTCAATGAGAAAGATTATAATAGTATTAGTATTGTACCAGATTTGGCAATACTTGTACAATGCTGCAAATTCTTCCCTTTCACCTTGTTGATTTTGTCAAGCAAGATTAATAATTAATTAATTAACCTCTTGGCACGTTTCCTGGAATTTAAAAGATCCATTAAGGAGGGAAGAGGTTGAGGCACATAAACATTCGTTGACCTGTACAACATTCTGACACTTTTACTCTAGCCTGAAAGATTTTATATTTAGATAAGAGAGATTCTTATGAACTCTTGTGTCCTCGTGAACCACCTAGAATGGCAAATATTACATGCCATTAGCAGTAATCAAAGGATAAGAACCGTTCATAGCATAGAAGACACTTCAGGAATTTTGCCTCCTTCTCCAACTATTTCCTATGACCCCTGACAGTAGAAATGGATAGAATCTGGTCAAACCTTGGTGCATGTATATTGATCTATGTATTCATTACATAACACGGAGGATCTTTTAACATATATCAAAAGTGGAAACGAAGCTGTTCAATATGACATTGAAGATCTTGACATCAAAAAGCTTCGGATACTTTATGTTTGGCAATATCCATTACATGAACTATGTTATGAGATTTTGATGCACGCAGTGAAACTTCCTATGAGATAAATTATAATTATACATTTTGAAACCTGGAACTCACAAGTAGAAGATACAGAAAATGCTAAAAAAAAGGACAGCAATGGACCCCAATTCACCAAAGATTGAAATGTACATCTACCTAATCTCATTTCTAATCGCAACTTACACCAAGAGCCTTAGCAGAATCTCCTCTGTAAATATCAAGGTACACTTCTCTGAGTTTCTTCCACCTGCATCATTGGCATATTCTAACTTCACAATCCCATGAAACCTCTTAGTCTTTGTTCCAACAGATTTGTTCAAATCTTTGCTTTGCTTAAAATCTGCCCAGGATAGTAGAGTGTCCACTATACCAGAATTTGCAACTGCAACAAATGGCAACAATTTCAACTTCAGTAATGAAAATGAAAAAATTTAATTTCAAATTAAAATTTTCAATAAGATACATTAGAGATAGGAAATTAGTTGTTTTGATTGGCTATATAAGCACATTGTAATCCTTGTGATCACACTTTTCTCAATTCAGTAAATTCTATTTTTCAGTATTATACCCTTTCTCTCACATCTCTCCTACAGCTACAGATTCAGAAATTTATGAAATGGAAAATCGTGAAAGAAATCAAGGAGAAGAAGATTTGATTAACTGAGAAAGCAAAGTGGAAACAAAAATATCAAGAAAGCAAGGTGGAGACCAACTTACGTAACCAAATAGGGAATCAACAACAAAATTTAAATTAAATTAATTATGTAATTTAGTTTTAAAAATTGTTAAAATTTTACGACATTCCAAAAGCTAAATTCTGAAATGTAATAAAATATTAATTATTCAAAAATGGTATATTATCAAATAAATGTTTCAAAAAGAGAATGCAATGAAATATTAATTATTCAAAAATTGTATATTATCAAGTAAATGTTTTAAAAGTTTAGCTTTTGGAAATAATATTTTTAGGAAAAAATATTAAAAATCGCAGAGGACAGTAATGAAATAAGAAAAGGAAAATAGATATAAGGATCAATATAGAGAAACACAATCTCCTTTCGACCATCTTTCAACATAATCACCTATAAAATATAAAGATAGAATCATCGTGTATATATATATATATATATATATATATATATATATATATTATTAAGTACCTTCTAACATTAACTAAAATTTATTAAAAATTAAAAATTTAATATCATAATTCTTAACTATGTTTTTAGCCTCCAACATTTTAGGCCTAATTCTTAAAGTGATTATTTTTATCTTCAAAATTATAAATACTTCACATTTTACTTTTAAGTTTATTTTTATGTGACAATTTTAGTTCACTTGATAAGAATAAAAATTGAGTTATCTCTCAATTTAGGAGAAACAATTATTTTTAAATTTAGACAATAAAAAAATTAATATATTCTTGATATTCAAATTTAAAATTACTTATGAGTTTTTTTCATTTAAAAAGGATGTTTTATTTTTTTCAATCACTTATAACATGACAGAGAAAAACGTATCTAATTATCCATGTATTAGATTTTGGTTCACTTTTATACTGACAAAAGATATTTAAGTGAAAATATAAATATGTTTGGTTTGTATTGGTGACATGGCAAGTCTCCTTATCCCTGACTTACTGAGCTGAGTTCATATCGGTTTCCCTCTTTAGCGCTTCCTTCACTCCAAACTTGTCCATTTCGCCATTAGTTTTAGTTCAGATATTATTCAACTTGTTGCAATTTTCAACCTTATGCTTTTTCTTTTCTTGTTTCTGTTTTGGTTGAGCACCACAACCACACACTATCCAAATGGAGTTACGAACAGCAATTCTCCAATTCTCTTGTTCACTTTCTCCGAGGTTTCAAACTCTTAAACCCTCTCCAGAATTTGCCTCCCCCTTCTCTTTGTTAGTTGCAAACCCACTTCGACTTTCATGCTTCGCTTTTGCTTCCAAAGGTCTGTTTCCACTTTGCGACTCCAATTTCTTTCTTTTTCATTTTTTTTTTTTGCTGTTTTCTGCTTTATATGTTATTCGTTTTTATTAGGACTGAACTTAGGAAGGTAAAATCAGCTTAGGTTGTTCTTTTTTTTAGTTTTGTTTTGGTTCTTGTGCAAACATTTTTAGTCCCTGTTGTTTTTAATGTTAGGGACCAAAACAAAACTAAAAAGAAGTTTAGTATAGAAACTAAAAGGGGTAATTTTTAAGTGTAAGGATTAAAAAGTAAAGATTTTGCAATTATAGGAACTAAATGAGTAATTAGACTTAAAATATTTCTATTTGGGATTTCTTAGCTATCGTGGTTAAAGCAATAGTGAGGAAAACTGTTTTTCAAACGAATGAGAAACTTGGAATCTTTGTAAGTTGAGTTGTAACACATTATGATGGTTCTATCTGCAACATAATTGTATTTGTCTGTCTTAAATTGATTTGTTACATGAGGATCCTGATTCCTGTTATGCTAACTTGTTCCTTGATGGAGCAGATCAACAGCATTTTTTTCCTGCTACTGCTCGTGACACAAGGGCAGTGCTGAATTGTATTAGTGAGGGGTTGTCATGTAATGGTGCCTCTGGTGGTGATTGTTCTTGTGATGATCCCAGATATAGCGATGAGAAAAAGGATGGTGATGGTGATGATCGCATGGGGTTCTTGGATAACTATGAAATGATAATTGCAGATTGTGACAATTTAATAGAGTATTTCATGGAGGATGAGACCGATTGGAGGAGGTTGTTAGTTTGCAACAAGAATTGGAGCAATATTAGACTGCATTTTTTCATACACTGTCAGGATAAAGCAGATGCTGAAGATAATCCAGTGATGAAGAACAAGTTGCTCTGGCTTGGAAAGAAGCTTAAAGAGGTCCGTCAGTACTCATTCATGATTGAAATTTATAATCCTCCCTCCCCCACCCAACCCGCCAATGAAAGGAGAAAGATGTTTTATCCTAAAACAAAATATCTAGAGAGCATACCATTCATTTAAGTTGTTGTTTATGGCTTGCATAATGCAGAAATTTATTCAAATAGTCCTCTTCTGCAGATAGATGAAGAGTTGCAGAGATACAATGAACTTATTGAAATGATGAAAGGGAATCCATCTGAAATTAGTGAAATCATCTCCAGGAGTTCTAATTATTTCACGAAAGAATTCTTTATACATCTTCGTACAATATCTGAATCTTGTGACGATGATCCTGAAACACAAAATGGTGAGACCAAATTCTTTGAATTCTGAGTTAATGTTTCTTATAACAGTATATTTTGCTTTTAAATATTTGGTTGCTCAAGCTTCTTCTAGGCTAAACTGTGATGATATGCCTTAGGATTTTTATGCCCTTGCAATATAGAGATCTTATAGTACTTGCCACATGTTAAGATTCAAGAAATGAGTGAATTTAACTGTGTGGTTCAAACTTGTCTCTTCAATTAATCTAGTATTTATCAACATATGTTTGTGACAAGATTTGGTAGAGCTCTGGAACATGTGCTTGGCTGCTGTAAAAGTCTATGACCCTGCAACTGCAAGCATTGAAGCACTAAATGCTTCAGAATCGAACTTCCAAGATAATTCTCCCCAGGATGCTTCCCACCAGAAGATAGACAATTTAGCTGAGAGAAGTCAATGCTTCAATCCAGAATTAGTAGCTCATTGGCTGCGATTGTGTTATGATGTGGAAGAAGTAGGAAGATTACATGCAATTGTCTTGAAATGTTTTAGACATTCAGTTACATATGTTGATAATAATTTGATTTGTAGTTATTTGAGATTGGGTAAGTTAGCTCAGGCTCGTAGAGTGTTTGATGGAATGTCAAGAAAGAATACAGTTACATGGACTGCCATTATTGATGGATATTTAAAATTTAACCTTGATGATGAAGCTTTTAAGTTATTTCAAGATTCTGTTAAACATGGGGTTCCGGCAAACAGTAAGATGTTTGTCTGTATCATGAATTTGTGTGGTAAAAGAGTGGAATTAGAGCTGGGGAAACAAATTCATGCTCATATTTTGAAAAGCAGATGGAGGAATTTAATTGTTGACAATGCAGTTCTTCATTTTTATGCAAAATGTGGCAACATTTCAAGTGCATTTCGAACATTTGATTGTATGGCAGAGCGAGATGTAATATGTTGGACAACTATGATTACTGCTTGTTCCCAGCAAGGGTTTGGACATGAAGCCTTGTTGATGTTGTCACAAATGCTAGGTGATGGATTCTTTCCTAATGAATATACTATATGTAGTGCACTAAAGGCTTGTGGAGAGAATAAAGCATTGAAATTTGGGACACAGCTGCATGGTGCCATAATAAAGAAAATCTGTAAGAGTGATGTTTTTATAGGAACCTCCCTCGTTGATATGTATGCAAAATGTGGATTGATGACAGATTCTAAACGAGTGTTTGATAGAATGAAAATTAGAAATACAGCTACTTGGACATCGATTATATCAGGATATGCTCGAAATGGGTTTGGTGAAGAGGCCATAAGCTTCTTTCAATTAATGAAGAAGAAAAAAATACCTGTTAATAAAATGACAATTTTAAGTGTTTTGATGGCTTGTGGCACAATTAAGGCTTCCCTGATTGGAAGAGAAGTTCATGCACAGATAATCAAAAGTGTTACCCATACCAACATATACATAGGAAGCACTTTAGTATGGTTCTATTGCAAGTGTAAAGAATACTCTAATGCTTTCAAGGTGCTCCAACATATGCCTTATAGGGATGTTGTTTCATGGACTGCCATTATCTCAGGATGTGCCAAGCTTGGGCTTGAACAAGAGGCTCTGGAGTTTTTGCAGGAGATGATGGAAGAAGGCGTGTTGCCCAATTCCTATACTTACTCGTCAGCCTTGAAAGCTTGTGCAGAACTAGAAGCTCCAATGCAAGGAAAGTTAATTCATTCCTATGCAAGCAAGACCCCTGCCTTGTCTAATGTATTTGTCAACAGTGCTTTAATATATATGTATTCAAAATGTGGATATGTTGCTGATGCTTTTCAAGTCTTTGATAACATGCCAGAGAGGAATTCGGTTTCTTGGGAATCCATGATCTTGGCTTATGCAAGGAATGGGCATGCTGGAGAGGCTCTGAAGCTCATGCATAGAATGCAAGCTGAAGGTTTTGTGGTGGGTGATTATATCCTTGCAACAGTACTTACTGCATGCGGAGGTGTTGAGCATGGAGACAGTCATCAGGATAGTGAGTCTTCTTCATATTACTTGCATTCCTAGTATATTGTACAAGATAGGACCATCAATGAACATTGTAGAACATGTGAATGTACCTAATTAGATGTATAGCAGCTAAAGGATAATGTATAATCAAAAGATGAGGAGGATACAGAATGATTTTTAGAAACGACGTGCCACAAAATGTCAGTGATAGTCTTCTTTTGTTTTCTTTGCATCTACCTCTTATGTAAAAGTTTTAACATGATGAGAAAATGAAAATGAATATCTCAATCTCTTCATGATCAAATGGGTTTTCTTAGAGTGACATCGTCTCAGAAAGACTTCATTTATGAAGCATGCTGCTCTCAAAATAGCATCTTTTTGTATTGTGTTCTACACTTTTACAAATATAAATACTAAAACAAATTGTAAATTTGTAAACTAGAGCATTCGAGAAAGTTGGTAATATGCCACACCCCACTCCATTATAGCACATGGAGTCTCTAGCACATTACAACCATCTTGTTCTCTTACATATTAAGGAGTAGTATTATATTTTTCCTTTCAAGTGTACAAGTTCTTTTTTTTTTTTTCAAATGATCTCAACAGCAGTTGGACTTGGTGCTGAACATTTTCATGTGACTGAAGAACAACCATCCAATAATTTAACTGATTGGAACTCCGAAAATCCTACACATCTATAGCAGAAGAGGCTGTGAAATTCATCTGCGCAAGCTAGGAATTATACATTTAGAATGAATAAGGATATCTTTATGTTCCACGTTAATATCTGAGCATCATATTATGAACTACGAAAGAGAAAGACAAATTTTGTTTTGCTGTTCATTTTTTTTCTTGTGCATTGTTACCATTATGAGTTTCAAATCTCAGCTACGAAAGGATCTGATTATTTGTTTTTAATGTCAATACCATGCAGCATTTTTTTATTCTTGGAAATCGAATACGGATACTAGACATTTTGTAAAAAGTTACACATCATGTTGAAATAATTGAATTAGACCTCCTTAACATATCATGCAACTTGTTTTCCTTAAAGATAGGTTTAGTTATTCTTTTGGCACCGAGTGAGCACAAAATGGACTCAAATCAGTACAACTAGAGCAGAACCTTGGTTCATGTTTTGCTAGAAGCGTTGACATGTCTGTGTTGATGCAGTTTTTTAGTTTCACGTTCTAGTTTAGGACACAAACTTTACATTATTAATTTTTTATACAATTCCCCTTAAGAAGACGATTAGAGGGTCAAATTTATGACTTACTATACGTGAAATATTGTCTTATTTTACTTGACGAACTCTTTAAGATTATTTATTAATTATTTAGCATTATAATTACAATATAATAAAATACCCTAAAAATTGCATAATTACAGCTAACACTGTGCCCGTTCACTTTTTTTTTTCTCAATTACTTCTATGAATAATTAGCTACTTAATTTAAAGAAAAATATTTAATAAACAACTGCAATAACTAATTATAAAAAATGAATTAGTTACGTATTGAAATATTAAAATTGACTATAAAATAAAATTAAAATATAAATAGAAAGAACAGAGCTAACTTGATAAATAAGCCCTCTAGCAAGTGCATGTGGGCCAATCATGTCCTTCTTCCTGTAGTTAACACTTGCGGGGAAGTTCTAAGATGGTCACAATCATCAACAGCTAATAGTGGGTAGCTATGTGTATCCCCATTAGTGCCCTCTTTATCCTGCACACCTGTAAATACCATCTCTACACAAATGAAATGCAGGCATTTAAAGCATCAGGAGTAAAACTACTTTG
The DNA here is from genome assembly GCA_026586105.1 of Hylodesmum podocarpum. Classification (NCBI taxonomy): domain Eukaryota; kingdom Viridiplantae; phylum Streptophyta; class Magnoliopsida; order Fabales; family Fabaceae; genus Hylodesmum; species Hylodesmum podocarpum. The sequence goes on along the minus strand of JALJEV010000730.1, from coordinate 1,576,904 downwards.
TACTTATTATTGTCTTAGTCTGTGCTATAACTGTTGTGTTATTTTAACATGTACTTGGTGTAATTCTATTTATTAGAAGTCTTAGCAATAATATATTAAAACTTTATGTTGTTATTATAAGAGTATTTATTATTTCTAGTAGCAAGTTATCTTAGGATTTTTTGAATTAATATTTATGTTATTTTTTATAATAAACTAGGAAATTTACAATTTTTAAGGTGTTGTTGTCTCACTGTTATTTTAGTGTATTATTCCATGAGATTATTAGTAATATTTAAGCTTTTTTTTGGGAGTGTAAGTAGTAATATGATAATTTTAAAGTTGTTATTATTTTACTGTCTCTTTTTTCTCAGGGAGTTAATTTAGCGTGAGATTAAAAATAGATACATTTTTTATATTAGTATAGTAGTAATTCTATAATTTTGAAGTAAATTATTGTATTATTATATGTTATTATTTTAGTGTGTTATTACTGCATAATATTATTTTAATAAGCTGCATGTTACTATTTCCCTTTCCAAGATAAAATAATTTCAATTGTAACAATTTTATATACAAATGAAGGGATATATATGGACAAAGATGTAACTATATTTGAAAGAAGAATAAAAACATTTAAAATTAAGTTTGGTTTAACCTTCAAGAGTTAAAAAAAAATTACGTCTAAATTATATTACAAGATTTCAAGTTTCTAGAAAATATGAGGCATTTAAATATTTTTTACGATAAAGATGTTGAAATTATTATTAATATTTTTTAACAAAAAAGACAATGACAGAATTTTAACCAAATTATTAAAATTTAACATTCAGTGAAATACTATATGTAAAAAATTCAATTATAAAAGTAAACATAAATATTAAAGTTTTTACTAAAGAAATAAATTATGACTAACTAAAAAATAACACCTAACAAATATTTTAACATGTATTAAAAAATTATACTATAAATATATTGTAACTAAAACTACGTCACACATTATTAAAAAATTAAATTACAAAAGTAAACATAAAATATTGAAATTTTAATTAAAGAAATAAACTATAACTAACGAAAAAATAACATCTAATAAGAGGTTTAACATGCGTTAAAAAAATTATACTAAAAATACCATACAGCTAAAACTACATCATAATTTATTAAAGATCCTACTAACTTAAAAAAAAATATATAAAACAACTAATTATACTTCATCTTAAGCAATTCGCAGTTAAAATTACTTCTCACAAAACTAATCCCCTTATAAAAAGTTTATAACTAGACCTCAAATGACAACTAAATTTTAAATTTGAATACTTTTAATTATTTTATCATTAAAAAAAGACATTGGAAAAAAGTTTTAAACCCCACCCCTGACCGTAATATATTTTTAAAAATGACCCCTGAGTGATATTTTACGGATATATCCATATACTAAGAAAGTTTTCACACAAAAGATTATTTTAAATAATTTGAATCTTATCCATCTACTTTTATAATCACATGTAGCTGAAATTCGCTTCATTCATTCTGTTATCTCACGCACACGCTTCCACAACAACATATCTAAACTTTGGAAAGATCGCTACAAGTTTCCGAAAATGGCCTCAACTTGATTCTTATTAATTGACTTTATTGGTAAGTTATATAATGTCTCAAGGAAACTAGTGACATATTCTAACCATAGATTAAGCAGCTTCCAGAATTCAACAGTTCATGCATCTTGCATTGGTTTTGGTACGAAGAAATCCCCACGTGGTAATCATTATGAAATATGAACAGTAAGGTCAATTATAGGTTTTAGAGAACACAAGATGAATTTCAATTGAACATAGAATAGTCCTAATGGTTATTATTTTTCAAGGATCAATAATCATGCATGCATGTAGCACGCAATTGACCTACTATTTGGGATTGCACTTCAACTAATAAAAGTAATAAATGCTTTAGGTAACGAACCTAGCCCACTTCCATCGATCGGCTCCTACCTTAAACAGTGAATGTTCCCACTTTGTTTAAAGGAAGGGTCACAAATTGCAAGATTTGACAAAAAAGGGGTTCGTGTGAATTAATACACGAGAAACATGCATATTTTTTTGTAAGAACACGTCTGTTTTCATCTTGTAAGTCAAATTTTACTTTTATTGGTAACATCGGTTGGATCATACGAGGTTTCTTAACTGAAAATTATATCTGTACAACCACGATGCTACAGGTGAGATGACCCCATGTAAAGAGAAATAGACGAAAATAAGAGGGTATTCAAATATAATGACTCTTTCTTAAACTTCAAAACCTAATAAATTATAATATATAATGTTACCATTTGATAAAATATTGTTACTGTATACCATTTTTAGTAAAATTTATATAATAAAAACTGTTACAAAAGATATTAAAAAATATTATCAATAACATTTTGTTTTTGTGATATGGTTGAAATAAAACATTTGCTGAAATGCTATTAAATTAAATAGGTATAATTTTTTATCATTTTTATAACATTTTTTTAAAATATTACCAAAAGTTTTGTAATAATATATATATATATATATATATATATATATATATATTTATTTATTTATTGGTCTAGTGATAAGCGTCTGATATGACATGACATGAGATCGATTATTAGTTCAAATGATGTAATTGTTAAGATTATTAGCTTAACGAGATGTAATTGTTAAGGGAGAGATTATCGTGAATATACATTATTTACACATTTTAATAATTTTTAATATAAATTATATTTAACTGTGGTTTAACTATTTGATTTAATATTATTTTTAATTATATTATATTTATGAAATTATTTTATTTAAATGTATAATATAATATTAAAAATATATATACATATTGTTTCTTATAGAATATGTCTAAAAAGGTCTAGATTATATAAAATTCGATATTTGATAGCTTGACCATGAATATAATATCTATTATTTAATGGTGAATTGGTTAAATTTAATTTATACAGGAATTATTAATAAATATAAATTAATAAATTTTATACATGTTGTCAATGGATATATATATATATATATATCTATAGATAAATATTTCTCCTTGTGTCAATCCCAAAATAATTAAATAAAGTCAAAATGCATGAATTTTTATAAATATCTAAAAAATCTCGATTCCTCTTCTATCTAATATTTTTTTCCCTCCTTTCAGCTAATTATGGAAAATCAACTTCGACAATCCATTGAGTCACTGTTCATACTATTCATCAATTTTCAAGATCAAAATAGTGGTAGGCCATAATTAAGCCTTAACTCGAACTAGCTAAGAAAAATAGAATGCAAAATAGAAATGAATTTTGATGACCAGTTATCAAGGGAAAAAGATGGATATGCATTTGAAGTTCCGAAGATGATGTGTCTAAACCTATAAAATATAGACTTAGGCTAAATTTTCACGTTGGTCAATGAAAATCACATGGCTCCACAAACTATAATTGCCTTAAACAAGGAACCCCGAGACAGGATAGCTTGTGTATTATTTATGTAGTACCATTTTGTACGCTAACAAAACGATACACACAGGAATTTGGATGTGGCCAATAAGTTCATCTTCTAACATAACATGTGATCCCTCTCAAATATCTGTCAGCACCATTGCTACCTTAATTCTGCTTGCGTTTACAATAAACGTATATTCACCATGTTTGCTTCGTTTTTAAAAGAAAGCAAGTAGTTAACTTAATATATTCACCAAAAAAGTAAAACAAAATATTTAATAAACTCAATATTGAATGTTGTAGATAACAACAAATTTTATAATTATGTATCAATGTATCATGGACTTTCTATGGCGGGCTGGTATAATTTCACGTAAATTATTCAAAATTCTTCATCCCAAACCCAATTCCAATAAGAAAAATACTTGCTAGACAACTGTAATACGCAGATAACTAAACAACCAGTTATAAAATGATGTGAAGAGAGACAAATACGTGTATATATACATATATGTTCTGTGAGTAAGTTGACTGATTGACTGTATATTGCAGTTGTTTACGAAATGAAGTTATTTCAATAAATATAGCTTCTTTTAATTAGATATTTCATTATTAAATTTATTAGAACAGATTATATTTCACTTCAAAAAGTCTTCAAAAAGTAATTGGATATATATTAATCGAGAATATAATTTCTATTCTAAAAAAATACATTATAATCACAGTAACATACGAGTAATATTAACAAACTACTATGTATATAATCGATCACAGTAACAAATAAAAATATTATGTTGTGTGACTGAGTTTTTCCAAACTTGATGATATAAGTTATTTTAATTGAGGTGGATCCTAGAGTACGTATCCGTTCTCGCATTCATCTTTATCAAAATCCATAGTCGTATTCTTACCTATATATTAAGAAAATAATTATTCTACTCATCGTGAATAATGTTTTTGCATATAAAAGATATCATGAATATTGTTTGCAAGGAATATGATGCAGATCCTTAATATACGCTCTAACTTAAAAGTGTAATTTAATCATTTGTATAAGTTCAATATATAATTTCTTATGTAATATATAATTATTTTTTTCATAAAAATATCTCTTATTCACATTAGTTCTTAAATGGACTGATAATTGAGAAATACCCCTTATTAATTTGTTAAAGATAATTTTGGAAAAACTACAAATTTAAGATTAAATCAATATTTTTAATTAAATTAACTAAATCTCTTAATGTGTGAGTTAATTAATTGGATCTTGTAATAAGGATACGAGAGAATATCAATTTTAAGTTTTTTTTTCTTAAGAACATATTATCGATCATTTTTAGTTTGAATTCTCTTCTGTCATACATATTTATTGTTCAGCCAAAAGATTGGATAAAAATCTTAGCCATTTGTGATGTGGAGTCAAAATTTGGCTAACAGAAAAAACCAACAAAGCACAGTACATGTTCTGTAGCTCGTACAAAGCATAATCCCGAGAACACGTTGATATGAAGAGCATATATATATATATATATATATATATATATAAAAGGGATAATGCCATGTGAATATATGTTGCGGCTGTAGATCCATCTTGCACCGTACGTTATTCATGGGACAAAGTTAATCCCTGGCCAATGATCGATCAACCATAAAACATGCATGCATGCATGCTTCACTTGTAATCCAATATTTATGTCAACCCAAATCTCTTTAAATATTAGTGCTGCAGCATAAAGAAAGCTGTATATAATAAGAACACAAATATATGTATGTTTTGAGTTGATTGTGAGATGAGTGAATTTTATTAGTCAGGGTAATTATCTATTTAATTTTAAAGTAAACATTATAATTATAATTTATACATAATAATAATTATTATGATTTATTGAAATTTTTTTAATCAGTAGAATTTTATTTAATCAGTAGAATTTATAATTAGTGTGATTTTTAAGAGCTGATTGAAAAATTTTGTGTTTTTCGTCGTTCACTAATAAATAGTTTGCACTCGCTAATCATTAAAGAGAGTTAAAGTGCGGTAGAATAATTTTTTTCACTCAATTGAGATTAATATATCAATTTATACAAGATTCAAACGTCAATCTTCTATTATAAAAATCTTCAAAAATCTTCAGAATATTTTTTATTTTCTGATAACATTTTATTACTTATTCTTTAATTCTTTCTCCATCTCTTTATAGATGATTTGAATATTAAAGTATCTTTTATTTATATATATATATATATATATTCTTTCTTTTTACGTGGAAGTTCTTTTAAAATAATTAGTTCATTTTAATAAGAAAAATATGTTTATAAGAAATTAATAATAATATAATAAACAGTTGACCGCTTATCGAATAATATTATTTAATTGTTTAGAAATTAAGTGATAGTATGAAAAATGAAAATTGAGGGGGCAATGTTTGTTATATACAGTAATACTATAATAAAGACTGTATAGTATATGCGCAGCATTAATTAACTCCGGAAAATGAGTACCAAGTGAAGCCGTGATTTTAGCTTTTAAAGTAGGCCCCACGTCCGCAACCTACGAAATAAGAATTCCACGTCATACATATAGTTGATTTCTTGGTTTTCTCTTAATGAAATTATCATTAATGTCCGGCAAATTTTCTTTTGAATTTTCAACCAACCATACATTTTCTTGGGTAGTTAAACTTTATGGGAAAATATGTAGTTCGAGGTTTAGGTCAAATAGCACCAACATGTTCATTACGTGTTCAAGATATATCACTAAGTAACGAAGGAAGGTAAAACATGTTTTTAGTTTTTTAAATTAGTTTATTTTAGAATTAGTATTTTTATCATTTTTTGGATTAATTTAGTTTTTTAATTGAAATTTTATTATTTATTTTTTTATGATAAAATATATCTTAATCCCTCTAAAATTATTTGTGTTTATAAATAGTCATTTTAATTTTTTTTATCAATTTAGTCTCTCTAGACTAAAAACTTAATATTATTTATTTTTTTATTTTAGCACTATTAAATTATAATAAATGAATAGTAATTAATGAAAAAAACAAATATTTAATGGTATCATTCATCTAATGGTGTTACGTTTTCACACTCTAACAATAAGTTTCGAGTATCTTTAATAATAAGTTTTGAGTGTCTCTATTAACAAGATTTTAAACTCTACTTTCAAACATGATTAAAAAATAATTAACAGCGGTTAGGGTTCTATATATTTGTGAAGGGTAAAATGATAAGACAGGGCATCAACATACTTTTAAGTTTTGCTTATTATTATTATTATTATTATTATTATTATTATTATTATTATTATTATTATTTTGCTTTTTGATTACTATGGGTTATTGATCATAAAAGTTTAACCATTAACATGAATTACTAACAAATTATAAATTGTAAGATAGCAATTGACTGGTGCCTAAAACAACTAGTGCCTAATTTTATTTTATTTTTTCAATTTTACGTAAAAGTAAATATTAATTTTGTACTGATAAGTTTGGGTGTCTTGAACAAGTAGTAAGAATTCAAATCCTGACTCTTGTATAGCAAATCTAGTGTATCTCAACTTTGAGTACATTTTAGATCACTCAAAAGAGATTAGTCTGGGTAAACAATTGAAAATACTCCTTTCAATTATATATATATATATATATATATATATATATATATATATATATATATATATATATATAGAGAGAGAGAGAGAGAGAGAGAGAGGGGATGTTTAAAACGAAAAAACTAATTGAGGTTAAAATTAAATTTTCTTTTCTTTTTTAATTTTTTTAAAAAATTATATTTTTTTTATTACTTCTTCTTCTCTAAATATCTTTTATTTTATTTTTAAATTAATATATCTTACCACTACTACTATTTTATAAAAAAAATTCTCCATATTATTATTTTTGCTATTGTCACTAGACAATGAACATTATCATTACTAATAGTACCATTATTATTATTAGATAAATTATTATTGTCACGTTATCATTAATCTCCTCAATCTCCTAGTTAATTATTGTGGCATATGTATGACAAAGGAATGAAAAAAAAAAAATCAATGACACTTTCCATTAATTAAACCTATAAGGAAAAAGAAATTCTATTGTTAAATAATTCATACCGTACGCAACATCATCTAAAGTTATTTTTATATGTCACTAAACCTAAAAATAAAAAGAAACCACTCTTTGTTTTCTCATCTAGATATCCTAATGAATAGTAATAAAATCTCCCTCTTTGACTCTTCCTAAAAAATTTAAAAGCAAAGACATTAAACCAATAAAGGAAAGGAGCACGCAAAGGTCACTTCCGGTTAAACAGCACTCCAATCTAACTCAAAAGTTCGGCACGACTTTTACTTTCGTTTCATTACATTTATACGTTCAATTAATTTATTCTCTTCATTACCTAGTATTATTTGACAAGACATGGAACAAATTTATAACCTGTACAGTGAGTTTTCCCCAGAATCCTTTGCTATATATACCCTCTAAAACCGTTCCAAATCCCACAACAACACCTGCTTCAATCCACAGCTAGCACCTCTACATATTCCAACTTTATTTCTCAACATTTTACCAATTTTCAAAAAAAATGGCAAACCCAACACCAAAACTTAGTCTTTTCCTTTGTGTGATCTTATGTTGTTGTTGGTTGAATAGTTCATCCAATGTCATGAGAGCCACTTACAATGTGGTCAATTTTGGGGCAAAATCAGATGGAAAAACTGACTCAACCAAAGCATTTCTTAATGCATGGTCCAAAGCTTGTGCTTCAGCCAACCCTTCCTCAATTTATGTGCCACAAGGAAGGTTCTTGCTTAAAAGTATTGCATTCAATGGGAAATGTAACAACAAGGCTATTTCCATAACCATTGATGGCACTCTGGTGGCTCCTTCTGATTATAAGGTTATCGGAAACTCCGGTAAGTGGATACAATTCGAGCATGTTGACGGACTTTCAATTCGCGGTGGCGTGCTTGATGGCCAAGGCACTGCCTTGTGGAATTGCAAAAACTCCGGTAAAGGAAACTGCCCCACCGGTGCCACGGTATGTTACACTTCCATGCATTGCACTGCACATTATCTTTGACTCAATTATTGGCTTCTAATTAAAAAAACAAAAAATTAATTAATTTAGTGTTGGATGTGGTTATTTACTTAGTGGGGGAGATTCATGGAACAGTTTTCAACTGCTCAGTATGGCTGCTAGAAGTTGAACCAAATATATATCAAGCAAATATATATACATAATATATTGATATTAAAATTAATAGTAATAGGTTCCATATTTGGTTAGTTTTTTACAAAAATTGCGGTAGTGGGGACCTTGACTTGTTAAATTGTCTTCGACCGAATTTTGGTTAACTTTTTAAATAATGAATAACGTATTAGGCACTTCATCACCTTCAACAGTGTATTATAATGCAAGAATCTAAAAAGGCACGAGTTTTACAGTTAAATAATTAAATTCTATATAAATTTATGTTATAGTAATATAAAGGGATGCATCTTGTAAGTTATAATGCCGTTAAGAATACAAAAAATCACATTAACAATATTGATGCCATTAAGAACAGAAAAGATCACATTATAATAATAACAATATTATATTTGTTTACTCATCAATAAACCAATTCTACTAACCTAACAATGTGACTCTTTGGTCTTTGTATATAAAATAATTATTTTGTAATATTTTGTAAAGCAAAAGAGAATTTAAAGTGATGGTAGGTTTTATTCAATTTTATGTTTTGGTATGTTCAGACACTGGCGATTAGCAACTCCAATAACATTGCCATTAGTGGGTTGACTTCAATGAATAGTCAATTATTCCACATAGTGTTCAATGGATGCCAAAACGTGAAGGTGCAAGGTGTCACAGTCACGGCAAATGGAAACAGCCCTAACACCGACGGCATCCATGTCCAAATGTCCTCTCATGTTACCATTCTCGCTTCCAAAATTCGCACCGGCGATGATTGCATTTCCATTGGCCCAGGAACAACCAACTTGTGGATCGAAAACATTGCATGTGGACCCGGCCATGGAATAAGGTTAGTTAATATTAATAATAAAGAATTGACAATGTTGTTCCAAATTAATGTTGTGATTAATTTTAATTTTGAATAATTTGCAGCATTGGAAGCTTGGGAAAAGATTTGAAGGAAGCAGGTGTACAAAATGTGACAGTTAAAACGGTTACATTCACGGGAACTCGTAACGGTGTTAGAATAAAGACATGGGGAAGACCCAGTAATGGATTTGTGAGAAACGTCCTTTTCCAAAACGCAATCATGGTCAACGTGGAAAACCCCGTTATAATTGACCAAAATTACTGCCCCGATAACAAAGGCTGCCCCGGTCAGGTTAGTATCATTCAAGGGTAATAATGTAAATTTCCATCAATTCTGAATTTTATTTTATTTATTTCTTGACAAAATTAATTAATTAATTAACAGGCTTCGGGAGTGAAAGTGAGTGATGTGACATACCAAGAGATTCACGGAACATCAGCAACACCAGTTGCGGTGAAATTTGATTGCAGTTCAAAGTATCCATGCAGTGGGATAAAGTTAGATGATGTTAAACTCACATACAAGAATGAACCTGCACAAGCTTCGTGCAACCATGCCGGTGGAGCAGCGTTGGGTTCAGTTCAACCCGAGAGTTGCTTTTAGACCAATTTTTAACTTAGCAAAATATTATACAGAATCAATGTTATTGTGGCCATAGTCATAGGACAAGATAGGCATACAATGTATCACTGTGTGTTTTTTCTTAGATAAGTGTTAAGTGTATCACTATATGTTGTAGTTTGATAAGTTATGTAGTTTCGGGCCGAGGCTTTTGGCCCATTGGGCTTAGGTGAGTCTGGACTTACCATAGATATATATACGGACCGTGTAAACTCAAATTTTCTGTTACGTGATTGTACTTTGTTCTATATATAAAATATATGCATATTTCTAACAAGGAAAAAGGTCACTTGTTTTACTATATGGTAAATATGATTTTTGTTTTACTATATGGTTTATTGGGATAGAAACAAAAAAAAAATAAAAAAATCCAAACATACAATCGCCCTAAACTTTTATAAAATAAATAGGTGTAACTTAAACACACCTTAGTTTACACATAATAGCACATTAAGCAACGATAAATTCTGTAAAGTCGAAGGTTTCAAATATCAATTCAAATAAGCTATAAAATTCATGTTATATATTGTAATGTTTTTTATTTATTTATTTATTGGTTTAACTAATGGATGAAGCGGTTTGAAACAAATTTTTCTTTATAAAGTTTTGAAAAGCTCATTAAATCTACCAAAAAATAGAACTAATTAAAATCATTAGTAGTAGTATTCTACGCATAATTTAAACTAAACACTGACTTTGCAATTGTTATTGTCATCTTTTGCCTTAGAGTCCTTTTTAATTTTCAAATACCCATGATTCATAAAATACTAGTAGTATTATAAGCTTCCCCAAACCTAGTTTGATTTTTTTTTTTTTTTTTTGTGACTTAGGATTACTGTATTCCTCTTTTTTTCATTATTTTCTTTAATGAAAGTGTAATTTCATTGGTCATAGATGAAAGTGCATCTACAAGGGATATCTGGACTGAAAGAAACTATCATTTAGATTTCTGCCAAATGCAACCAGAGCATGAACTATTTGACTGAAAGTCTGAAACCTTGTGGTGAAGGTTTATATAATTACTTACATACTCCAACAATAAACACAATATCGATGTCTGTCTTGGGCCTTCCATTAAAGCCTAAACAATAGTCTGGGACCTTAATAACAATGTGGGCCTAAGAGAACAGAATGTAATCCAAATATGTGGTTAATTTCCATCTTCACCTCCCACTACGGATCCAGAAATATTTTACAGTGCAGGCAATTCTCATATACATGAATCAAATCAGTGAGATCATAAAATTAATTTTTATAAACTATATTTTATTTTATGGAAATAATTTTTAACTACATATACATTATATTAAAAAATTAAATTGTGGGGTGGGTCTATTGCCCCCAATTTATATTAGGTAGAACCACGTCCCTAATATTTTTAAAATGTCATATTTTAATCATGTTAGTTTAATAGCAAAAATAATGATTTAAAACTTAAAATAATTAATTTAATATAGTATCACCACCACTGGATGTAACCTCGTTTTTTTTTTTAACTGTAACCCGCCAACATAATACTAATAACCTTACACTCTCAAAGGTTGTTTTGTTTTTCTTCCATGTTTTGATTATCACGTATTTGTGTATATGCTCTTTCTTTTTCTTCTTCAATTTGGGGTTGCATAACGCTGTGTTTAGTGAAGAAAGTGTTTGCCACTTGATAATGTTTATGTGACCCAAAAGAAAAGTAACACGCAGCTGGTAATCCCTTTTAATCTTCATTCAATGAATTTCACCCTACACAGTTATAATGAACTTAGATTTTATTTCATTTATTTATCTACCACTTTCATCACTGTTGTTTTTTTTAAGTGACTAGTTTTAATATAAGTTTAGTGTAATGTCTTGCATGCGTTATTATTCTGTATTTCTCTTCTTCTTCCTACCCATTTTCTCAAAATTCATATACCAATTGATAAAAAGTTAAAAACTTTGCAAACACAGTGGAAAAATCCACTTGGCTCCACTTTCATTTCCCATTGAACGTTCTCTCTCACATGAAACATTGTTATTGTTATCTGCCATCCCAAAGCCCACAACAAAAATTTATATACACTAGTTATTAGCGGTTACGGTATTAAATTAATTATTTTAAATTTTAAATCATTTATGATTTTGATATTAAATTAATATTTTCAATGAAAAATTATTTAAAAAAATTAAAATGTGATATTTTAAAAAACATAAAATATCAAAATAGTACTTTTTAAATTTCAAATATCAAATTAGAAAGACAGTTAAACATAATTTAACACTTTTTATAATTTTGTTTTCAATTTTTAAATTAATTTTTTCTGTTTTTAGTTTATATAAAAAAAATTATCACTATTTTTAGTCTCTCTTATTAATTTTTTTATTATGTAATAAAATGATTATCATTTTATTATTTTAAATAGTAAAAAAAATTATTCTTAAAAATTACAAAAAAAAAAAAAATTAAATTGGTCCCAATGTTACCACTTACCACTAGCCTTTGTAATTTGCCTAGCTTATCAACGGTTAACTGCTAGAAATAATTGAATGAACTTCCAATCTTTATAGTTTATAGGTTGACTCAGTAAAATCCAACAAGTACTAAGTGAACAAGTGAGTAAAGTAGCTTTTGACTTGATTATTGCGTGCTTCTAGTTGGAGTTGGTGCGTGTGAACCCATGATTATTTTATAGTTTTGATTACTCATATTGTAGAAACTTATTTAATTTATTTTTTATGATCATTTTCTCTTACTTGATATATACTATGCACATATACAAAAAAAAAAACTCATGCTTGAGTACTTATCATTAGTTGCTTATGATTAGGTTGCACACTCATAAAAAAGAAAGCTTGAATGAAGGGAAACGGTTAATTGTACATATAAGCTTTAATTGTTATTTTCCAAGATCACGGTATCATTGACAAAAAGAGTAACAAAATTTTCTTAAATGAACATGCTTATAATCAGTCAAAGAAAAGAGAAAAAGAAAAAACTAATAAAAATTAAGATTACACTTCTGATAAATAACTTTAATCAACTGCAATATGTTAGTCAACTAATTCACTTACATAATATAATATATATATATATATATATATATATATATTTCTTTTGTGTATATGTTTTTTTTTCATATTTTATAATTAATTGTATATGTATTTTAATTGTCTACTAGATGTTTAATTTAAAGGTTAAAAGGAGGAAAAAATAATTCTTGCCAACTTGGTGACATTAGTATTAATGGTAATAATTTAAGTGATTAGTTAAGTGGACATGTAATCTAATTTGAGCAAGAAATAATTATATTGAAACGAAGTGAAATACCTAATATTATATGTATTCAAGATCTCAATGAAATGAAGAAATGTCCATATTATATGTGTTGTTCAAAATCTTTCGTACCAATACTAAATTTAGAGGAAGAAGAAAAAAAAACAAGAACGAGCTCTATTATTTAGTGCTGGATATAACATAATGAACTCAAAATCCACTAAGGGCCAATAGATCAGATGGAATCCTTGGGGGGCCATGTACAGAGATGATGAATAAAATCAACTACGTGGCCTATAACTATTTGAGTATATGTGAAGTAATGTCTGCACTGTTTCTTCTTTGTAACAAAAACATGATAATCTTGTTGGCCATGCTCTGTTGTTTCTATGAGGGGAAAGGAAATCTAAGGGTTATGGCCCACGAGGACCCTCATCTTAGATAATCTGGTGAGCATGTCACTTCATATTACTTTGTGAACCGCCCTATATGTGTACCTTTAAACCAGATTGCTTTTGAGATCTTGGCATGTTCTATTGTAGCATTAGTGACTTTATGACACGGGTGGATATAGCCATAGATTTGATATGATTTTTTTTTTCTTTTATGATTAAGGATTTGATTTCTTGAAACTATTTTTTCCTTTTGGTAAGTATGGGTTGAGACAGATAGTTAAAAGATTTGATGTAAACTTACTTTTTTTGAGTATGAATTTAATTTCCTAATGCTACTCTTTTTGTAAACGGGTTTGATATAAGTAGTTAAATATTTATCATACACTCTTGCTTTCTTTGAGTATGAATTTAATTTCTTTAACACTGTTTTCTTTTCCACCTTTGATAAGTGAGAATTGACACAATCAGTTAAATATATGATATAATTAATTTCTTACTTTCTTTACGTGTATGGAATTGATTTCTTAATATTATTTTTCTCTTGATAGATAAGAATTGACACATGTAACTAAAAACTTGATATAAAGTCTTGTCTTTTTTTATGAATAACATTATTTTTTTCTGTTGACAAGTAACTCTTTGAGAAAAAACTATCTAATTAGTTGTTATTAGGGATTAAGGAAACTTATATCTACGGGTATCCACCCAAATCTACATCAATATTAATGAAAAAATTTACTTTAATCTTCCTCACGCATGATTCCGAATTCACAATGTTCTTTTAGACAATGATGGGACACTCGTGAAATATTAATACTTATTCTAATCTCGCACTTAAAATATGTTTAAATTAATTATTTTAATAAAAGTAAGATAATATATTTAATTGAAAATTTTACTTAATTATTAAATTTTGTTATTATTTTTATATATTATTTGATTAAAAATATACAAAAAATTCTATTAAAAAAAAAAAGTTTCGTGACCTAGAGAGATGAAAATATATTTTAAAGTTTTAAACTCAATTAAAAAAATCTAAATCCGTCCTATCTTTTAGAAGGACAAAGACTGAGAAGAACTAAACCTGTTACCATGTCTGACAAGGTGAAATTGTTTGCGATTTGGATTGCAACTACTGTTACTTTTCTGATAAAAAAATATATATGATGAGTCCGTTAGGCTTTTTTACCAGAATATAATTGCGCCTGGAAGCTAAATTTCTTTTTATGGGAATCATTCCAAAACAATTTAATAGACTTTGCTTCAACAGGTTATAGATACCAGAAGAGGGGACAAGAGGGGCCTCTCGTATTGCCACAGGTCATTCTTTACAAAGAAATGAACCTTAAACAATAGAGCAGATGAAATTTCTCGAAAGTCAAATTCATCATTATGCCATTATCAACATACCCCATGCTTGCAACCTCTCCAAGGGAAAAAGAATGATTAAATTGCATTTGGAAAAGTCAGGGGACAGTGATCCTCAAAACTGTTGTTGGGAAAGGCGTGACTTACTTAGCAGAAAAAGAAATTATCCATAAAATTGAAAGTAATTAAAATAAGATTTATATGCTCCACGAAAAATAATAAAGAAAACGGTAATATACGATACTATAAAGAAAATAAAAATGTGAATAAGAAAAATACAAATAATTTTTAACGTAGAAACTTCTTATGAGAGAGAAAAAATTATAGGACCTAATCCAGAAAAACTTCATATATCAAAGAATACAAAAAATTCATAAAAACGCTCTACTCGAGATTATATATAGAAAACACACCGATGTTTGACACACACTACCTAAAATATAAATATACCTACATTATATAGATTTAGAATGTGATGTGAGTGAATAAAACACATTAATTTTTTCTTTACAAGTGTTCTGCTTCTCTCTTCTAAAATACGCTAATATCAAATTTTGAATTAACAAAATATACATGTTTCATACAAAATATTAATAAATTTTATAATTTTTCTTCTTGTGCTTGGCCATGACTAATTGATCTATCGTTGGCAAATGTTCTGTTACTATTTTCTGGATTTATTACTTGGAGTCATAGTTACCACAGGAATATGTATATATCTTTAGAAACTTGATCGTATTATTAAACAACAATTTGCTTTTGTTTTACATGTGATGAATGACAAGTAAAACAAATTATTATGGAAAAGTAACAAGAGAAAAGTAGTTCTACCCTACATGAAAATGTAAGAGAATCTTATCGTATCATAAAATTAATTGCTAAAGATTATATGCAAAGTCAGTGTGGATTAACAAAAAATAATAACCAATTAATTCCCTTAATATTTGCTCAGTGGATAATGAAAAATGGTCCCGAAAGGATTTGCTTAAGCAACAAGGCTCACACTCAATGATGTTGACAAATGATTATAACTATATGCACCAGTTAGCTCACTAATTAAAAGATTAAAGATGTAATGGGGTGGATAAAGGGAAGGACAAAATTAGCTTAGTCATAAAAGAAGTGGATTTAAGAAAACGGGAAGAAAAATATTACAAAGTCGAATCTTCTAATGAACCAAAAGAAATTAACATTTACTAATTTAGGTTAATCATAACACCATGCATCGTCATAACTTTAATAATCGAATAGTTTACTGATTGACTTTATTCATAAATTTAAAATCTTTTCATTAAAAATAAATTTCTTTATTTAAAAGTTGTAATCGATGAATTGATTTTGTTGCGTCATGAATAATGAAATGATTGTAGGGTGCACCACGCAACTAATTAACTTACGGTCGTTGATGCCTTGATGGTGTATACAATGTGGTCTCTAAATTATTTAGAGACTGAAGTAGTGATTCAGTCCCTAACACTTTTTTAAATAAACACTGTTAAATTTCAACATAAATAATAAATTAAAAAAGAGAGAATTTATTAATAAAGAATAAAATGTACTACATATATAAAAAATGAAAATATATATTATCTTGATGTCAAATGATTGGTCCTGGACAACATTGCTAGTGTCTGGATATGTATGTATGGCAACTAAGGAGTCCATTGAAGAGTTTTTCTTTTTCACAATCTCACTTTTCTTATGTACTCCATTTCATATGAATTTTTCATTTTATTTTTAATTTATTAAACACTTTCATCCTTTCATCTTACTTACATATACATTTTGCACCCTCTCATTGTAGATTAGCAAACCCATGATAAATTTTACACTAAATATTAGTAAATCCGTAGTGTAAAAATGTATTATGGATTTAGAAATCTTTAATGCATTTTCTACTGTACATATTATTAAATCTCCTTCCCTCTAAATAATTCACAGTGTAAAAAAAATATATTAAAAAAATTCATTAAAATTTAGAAATTCATCATGTAAAGAACGTTACAAAATTTTCATAACGCGTATTTTACATTCTGGATTATCAAATTTAGAGCTCTCTAAATTTACTAATTTGTAATGTCAAAAATGTATTATAGATTGGAAATCTGGAATGAATTTTCACCTCATGGATTATCAAATTCACAAGTGTGAAAATTTATTATAGATGTTTAAATCTGGAACATGTAACGTAAAAGAGATGAGCGGGTTTACTGAGTGGAGGATATATAAAATAAAAGATATATATTAAAATAAGACTGTGAAAGTAAATCATAGGATGTAAGAAAAAAAAAATCCCAATTTAATTGTCATTAAGGAGTTCATTTAAGCTTGTCCGTGTGTGTGTGTTTTTTTTTTCTCAAACAAACTTATGAGAGGAAAAATAAAAAAAAATAAAATTTATATTTCTAAAAGTTAAAATTAATTTTTCATTAAATAATTTATAGAAAGTCTTATAATTTTTTAGAAAATTAAAAAAAAAACACTTTTATAAATTAATTAATAAAAAAACTAATTTTAACTATTAAAAAAATACATTTCATCTTTCTCATCTTATTTTATTTGTCTAGAGTGTTTTCAAAATATTTACCAATTTGACTCACTTGTAATCCTCGACCGATTGCCAAAAGAAACCGTGTATCCATTATCATGAAAATTCGTCTCTTTGAGCTCTCAATTATTTTACTAACAATGATCTATTCATTAAGTAGCATATGAGAAAAATAACCTATTCAAGTAAATTTATTTGTAACAAGGTTTTCATGCAACAATTCTGAAAACGTATTTATGCAACGCATGATGGTTGATTTTCTCATAATTTATGATAATAGTTTTTATTTTTTTGTTTGTGATAAATTATTTTCAGGTTTTTTATTTTTCAAGAATAATTTTTAACTGTTGTGTGTCTGAGTATATATATATATATATATATATATATATATATATATATATATATATATATATATATATATATATATATATATATATATATATATATATATATAAACATCTTAACCTAGCATTTCTCATCTTATAAATTATATTTTATATTTATAATAAATAATATATATTGTGATATAAAATTATTTTTAACCGTTGATCATTGCTTTTACAAAAATACTGAAATATAATTTCAACATAAAAATGAAAAGATACAGTAAAAAAGATTTAAAAAATTGAAAAAAATCTCTAAAACACTCTCGATGAAGAAAAACATCTTAAAATACGATTTTTGAAGAATAGTATTTTAAAACATCATAATTTAATACAATTATTGTAGTTCATACACATACTTAGCCTAGAATGTAAATAATATTTTCTCATCGTAATAACAGAGATTAATTATAGAAAATATGGCTAATTCTTCAAATGTCATAAACCAACGTTTGAATATTTATGAAAAAAGATTTCCACATATTTATTGTTCGCCAAAGGGAGAAGATATCTTTAGGAAACTAATGTCATAAACCATGCATGCTTTGATAAGATTTGTGAAGCACAGGTGAAACGTTGGAAATTATTACGAGTTATTTGGTTTCAGTTTTTTTTTTCATTTTAAAGAAAATAGAAAATAACACTGAAAACATATTTAGTTAAATTTTTAAAAATATTTTTGAATAAAAATATTTCTAATGTTTTTTATTTAAAATAATAAAAATACAATGACATAAATATAATTTTAAATAATTTTTAATATTTTCTAATTTTCAAATCTATAAATAAAAATAATTTTCAAAAAATAAAAACACGAAATAAAAATAAGAAACTTACTCTGAAGTCAATTGTTGTATTTGAAAAGTTATTGAAGTAAGCTTTGTTTTCTACTAAAGTCTTTTCAGTAAATACGGTAAGAAATTGAACCTAAATAATGTTATTTTTTTTTCAACTTAACCTAATTAATATATTGTTTTGACTATAACTTATCTAGGATTGCTTCGGCTGAATTTTTCTTGAAGCACTTTTGGAAAAAGTAAATAAAAAGAAAAATGAAATGTATTTTTTAAAAATTAAAATTATTTTTTTATTAACTAATCATGTGAAATTTTCTACAAATTAATTAATAAAAAATTAGTTTTAATTTTTAAATAATTAAATTTTTATTTTTTCTTATAACTCCTTTTGAAGGAATCCTCTGATATACTTACTTTTAAGAAACCTAGTTAATATATTTTAAAAACATAATTATTCGTGTATTGTGTTATATTTTGTTGACCATGAACCTGGTCCTACTAGTACATACACTGTCTCAGTGTATTTGTATTTATTCAATTATATATATTTAGATGGACAAAAAAGAGGTAGATATGAAAGCATTTGGCATAGAGGAAGGAATTTTTGGGAAATCGGTCCCCTTTGTAATGCTATGGTGTTTCCAAGTTAATCTACGTGTGCTTCTTTGTTTTAGTCAAAATCTCAATTTTCAACAAACCAACCAACCGAAATATTGTCACTAACGGTCGAAGTATTGTCCTATAAATTGTATGCATTTTGTTTTGACCAATGAACACCCAATTACTCATACAATGCCTGATGCATTTCCATGTTCAATATCATATCATATGCTTCCACTACATTGACCGTATAAGTGCACCTAATCACGTTGTTTTGAGAAAAGAAAAAAAGAAAAAGAGAATTAAAAAAAAGGGTATATCATTACCCTACCTAATAACTCACCTACCTATGAAATCCTCTTTGGCCCCTCTTTAGGGCCTGCAATCATGCTATTCGTTCAACGGTGCTCTTGAATAGTCATCGTGTACTTAGGTTGCTTCAAACTTGAATGTGACTAGCAAAATTATTGTCACATTCAACTTTTTATTATTTTATGGTTATGTTATAATGTAATTCTTCCTTTTATTTACAACAATGGAAACAATCTGATTATGATGTTGTAAAAAAAAAATTAGGATTACGTTTTTTTTTACTTGTTTGTATGTATTAGAAAAGATGAGTTTAACTTGACATGTACCGATGACAACTTTATGGAAATTAAACATACGATAAGGAAATAGATCATATTGTCCAAATTTTCTAACAGTTTCTTTGATTATGTTTCTAGTTGGTATCAGACATTTTAACGGTATGTTTGATGTAAATTATTGAATTTTGAGTACTTTCTAATATATGAACCAAATGCTAAGTAGGAAGTTCTCATCTATTTCAAAAATAGGCTATTAGGTACATGAATCACAATTAACATTCCTCTATGTGAACAAGATCCTTTTCTTTGGAAACAAAACTTTGACTCAGAAGGTATCTTTTAGAGTCTATGCCAAGTGAGAGAGGAAATATTCATTTCTTTTAGTATTCAAAATGGACTCAATTAAATAATAATCATGCTAAGTGACCCTTTTTTTTTGTCAATAAAGTAACATCGTTTTTCTCACTTGATAGTTAGTACCAACAACTAGAAGTTTTATGAAACTATTTTCTAATGAGTATATCCAAGTCCAAGCTGAATTTATAGGACTTTTATAATGGCCTGCACTATGTTTATATTTATCATTTCTATCTAACTTGACAATCTCAATAGTCGTCAAAGAAAACTGCATTGCATTTTTTCCGTATTGTCGCTGTGTCCTGTGTCTATACCATGTTGTTCCATGTCAAAAAGTAAACTGCTTTTGCTCATGATTCAATACAAAGAATATACAAAACATTAAATTATTCAGAATTGAAAAACTAAGTTTGCCGCTACTTCAATTTAATTTAAAGTTTATGACTGGTAGTACAGTGGATTTGTAGAGGGGAAATACAAATTTTAGAGACTACTTTTTAAATAAAATAGTGATGGAAAGAAGAGAATATATAAGTGGTGGCCATTATTTTGAATACAAATAGTGCCTACTATACTTGATCTAAACTCTAAAAGGAATAATGCAATATATTGTCTTTTCACTTCGTGTCACGCTTTTCTTGCAGCAGGTGTAGATTTGTGTCGTCTATTTCT
The DNA here is from genome assembly GCA_026586105.1 of Hylodesmum podocarpum. Taxonomy (NCBI): domain Eukaryota; kingdom Viridiplantae; phylum Streptophyta; class Magnoliopsida; order Fabales; family Fabaceae; genus Hylodesmum; species Hylodesmum podocarpum. The sequence continues at coordinate 1,555,814 of JALJEV010000730.1, read as the reverse complement.
TATTGACATTTTTTTTTTTTCAATATCAGACAAATAAAAGTCTAGTATATAGTTTTTTTTTTTTTGACAAAGTCGAACATATAGTCAATAGATATTTGAGCTTAAAAAACCAACAATATTTTAAAATAATATGATGATATTGGTAATATATATAATACATATAACAATGAGTAATGGCCATGGATGCATGCAAGAATTACCCAGTAAGGTAACTAATTATATACGTGATAGGTAAACATTAAAGTATAGGTAGTTGTCCAAAAATATAGGGATGAAGGCATTTATAAGTACTTTATCTTTGTCATAATCGAACTTACGTATCTCAAGGTGGGAGGGATAAGTTCATTTAACGGTCAAAAAGAGGAGGAATGGGGGAGGTTGGGTTCCAATCTTTCTATTAAAAAAACTATATATATTTTCATTATATATGAATGACCGAATCTCAGATGGAAGATTTATTAGTTTATATTTTTAATTTTTTTTATAATTTAAATTTAATTTATACAAAAATTTATTAAAAAAATTTAAATCAATTAGTTTTACATTTAATATTAACAAATTGTAACACACTCAATATATATATATATATATATATATATATATATATATATAAAAGTTTTTGAAAAACTAATAAATTTTTATCTTTATTTTCAAAGTGAAAAATATAATACATAAAATAATAAATTACATTAATATCTTTATATTTTTTTTTCAAATTTCATAAACACTCACATTTGTTTTATCCTACACAAAATATCTTAATTATTTTAAAAAAATATTGCACTAATTTTGAGGGATTTTATGACTTTTAAAACTTCAAAATTCTTTTAAGATTTTAATTAAATACTTGAATCGATTTCGTAAGATTTTAAGTCAAGATTTCTATAGATTTTTCGGGAAGGAAGGATATTTATAGATTCTGCAAGATTTATTTTCATATATTTAAATTTATAAAATGAGTTAAATATATTTTGATAAATAAAAACAATAATTCTCAATATAATGTCTCAAAACATAACATTTACTTCCAAATATCAAATCCAGGATGTTACACAAGGCAGTGTTAACCTTGGTAGTCAATCGAAACATGCACTTGAAGCAGATGAATGTGAAGATGACTCTTCTTCTTGGTGATCTAAAGAAGCAAATTTACATGGAGCGACTAGAGGAATTTAGTCAAATGGATCGGGTCAGCTAGTTTGTAAGTTGAAGAGGCATATATATGGATTGAAGTACAAATGGTTTGATTCTCACATATAAGGAACGTGGGTATGATGTTGTGTTTATATGAGAAGTCTTGAGGATGAATCATTATCTTGTTTGCTACTTATATGAATGATATGTTCATGGTTAGTAAACATTTCTGCGATGTGAATGAATTGAAATCCATGTTGAGCAAGGAATTTGACATGAAGGACTTGAGTCTTGCTAAAAAGATTCTTAGGATGGAGATTCACAAGAATAAAGGGTTCAGAAAATTATGGCTCTCACAATAGGCCAATGTTGAGAAGATGTTGGACAATTTAAGCAATGCTAAGTTAATGAATACTCCACTTGTTATATCCACTTTAAACTTTTTATAGATCAATGCTTGAAGACACATGAAGAGGTGGAGTATATGACAAAAGTTTCCTATGCCGACGCATTTAGTTTCTTGATGTATGTTATGGTTTACAATATTAGACCAGATTTAACACATAGTGTAAGCCAAATCGGCAAGTTTATGTCAAAGTTAAAAATCGTATTAACAATGATATATAATAAATAGTAATATAAAGATATTTTATATCATTGGTGTGTAAACATTAAATTCATATAACTTTTAGGCATTTCATTATTAAAATTAATAAATTTATTTCATATAATAATTATGATATAGAAAAAGAAATTACTATGAACATGAATATGAATCTAATTATAAATATATTAAGAAAAAAAAAAAAAAAAAAAGCAGTTACAAGAGATCCTATGTTATCCTAATTAGACCTACTCTCACTTTGGTGTTGTCCCTACCAAAAAGAAAGAAAGACTCACTCTGATGACTAGTTAATATATTAAATTCTGAATGGCACGCATGAATTAGATCTAGCAGTAGAAATGAGTAACGTGACAAGAAGATGCATGGGACCCAATATCACATCAAGGTAAATGTATGTCTATTAAAATGTGAAGATGAAAGGTGTTTAATTTAAGTATTTGGACCCACAAAAACTGTGCATGAATTCATGTACTGTGGTGGTGCCCTTTTCCTTTTGTTATTTTCCTTAATATTATATAATGCAGGCCATTCTTCTTCCTTAGTCCCTACACAATTGCCTTTAGATCCATAATCCATTCCCTATCTATCCCCCACCACACTACACCACACGCCCTCTCAGTCTTTTCTACTTTTTTTTGCTTTCTTTCTTTCTTTCACTTTTTCTTGACTTTATTTTTGGCTATAAATTGTCCTTCTTGTGCTACCGTTCTCATGTCCTATTAGACGTTGATAGTTAGAAGGGAAAGTAACATAATTAGATTTAGAGGATCAATGAAAGATGGTGGTGGTAGTAGGAAGCAGGGTGCACCCTCACCCTGTGCTGCATGCAAACTCCTTAGAAGAAGGTGTGCTCAAGATTGTGTTTTTGCTCCTTATTTTCCTGCTGATGAACCCCAGAAGTTTGCAAATGTGCACAAAGTATTTGGAGCCAGCAATGTCAACAAGATGCTCCAGGTTCATTCCTCTTCTTTTCTCTTTCAAATGCCTCCTCCACCCAAATCTTGTTTTTTGCCTATTTTGTTGAAGATCACATACTAAGGATATAACTATATTAATGTGTATAAATGAAAAAGAGAAGTGCTAAGATTCATTTTAGAAGTTATTTTGTTTCACAAATTAAACTTGTAACTAATATTTTAAATATATTTGTCATTACTGGAGATGTAATATTCAAATTAACACTGTTTTAGCCTGTTTAGATGATTTTACTTTTAAGAGAAAAGTTATTAATCTTTGTTTATTTTAAAATAATCTGAACTAAACCAACACTAATTGATTCAGGAATTAGGATATAACAAAGCCACAAGGGAATGAAAGTAAATAGGTGAAAATAGAATCAATAGATGTTATTTCACAGGACAGTTAACTTTATAAAGTTATATATTTTTTTTTTTTAAATAGAGAAAGTTACAAAAAATAGTTTTTTATCCTTATTTTAGAAAGATTAATTTTATGAAATATATCCACCAATATCAAATAATTAATTGTATATTTCAACATAACTGGTTATACTAATTAACAAATACGTGAAAATACAGAAGCAGGGCAAGGATAAACAGGCAGCATGATAATAATAAGGGTAAGTTAGGATACTTCTTTAATTTTCCACATAACTCTCTTATATCTCATAACAAAAATTCCTTTTTATCAAACTCACTAAATTTTAACATTTTCATATAATTTCACCGACTCAAATTTAACTCTCCATTATTTGTACACAACTTTCACTCTTTTTTTTTTTTCTTAATTATTTCTATTCAACTTACTCCCACCAAACTAGTACGAAAAGAAGAGAAGGAAATATATCACAACCCAATACACACTTGCTGCCATGAAAAGTATTACATGTGATTGATGTGATGATCCAAGTACAATTGTTTCAAAATAAAGTTTGGTACACAGTTAACATCAATATATAGTCAATTATTTTGTATTAAGTTTGAATTTTTACTCTTATGTATTTTAATATTTTAAAAATAAAAATACAGATTTAACATAAAATAACTAATTTACTTAGTATTTATGTTGACTAGGTCTGAAAATGTAATTTCAATTTTGGTGCCTAGCACGTCTCCAAATAGGACGAACTACTCCATTGACGACTGGGTACTTGTAAAGTTGTTATTCTCTTAATGATTGCACATTCAGAATTCACTTTCTTAACGAATTTATCGGCTATATGTTTGGCATAAATATCAAACACATGAGATCAACATCCTTAAAGACTAGTGTGAAGCTTTCCTTTGACTATAATCTTTCACACTCTCTCATGTTTTTTAACTAATAATGCATGCACCTGCCCATCATAAATTGTCAAAAGTTTGGACTTCGATAATAACTAGAAATTATCCGGTCAAACAAAATAACTATAAATCTTATGAAAAATAATTTTAAATGAACTGTGATATTATATATCTATTAGACTGTTTTTTAATGTTGCAAATCTGAAGTTCAAATTTTGCTTCCCTAACTTCTACCAGTTCCATGGTCTAGAAATTTATATGTATACGTTCACATAGAAAGCACTTTACAAGCTAGGAATAGCACCTAATAAAACGATGCAAATTCTCAAATTTTGTGGCACTTTGAAGAAAAATGATAAACTTATTTGGATTTAAACGCATACTAAAAAATAGTATTATCATTCCCTTTTAGTTTTTCTTTTTCAAATGAATTTTACAGAATGATATATTTTCTCACCTTTTTTTCATTGAGAAAAAACTATAATCTATATTAAACTAATTTAAAATATATTTAAGAATGCATATTCACTTCTGTAAAAAAAAAAAAAAAGAAGCATATTCACATCATATTTTTATCAAAAAATGTTACTTTATAGTTTAAAGATTAACTAATCTAAATCAGATTTTACATGATTTTTAAAATTTTTACTATAAAGATTCTAAACTTATCATGTATAATAAACTGTGATTAATTGAATCTTGTAAAATATATTACATGGTAGATACACCTTTTTCTTTCTCTTCTATCAAATTATTAGATCAACTTCTTATATGCTTGCATATTCACATCATGATACTATTTGTGAATTTGAATTTGTTTTAGGAAAAGTGATTGTGAGAAACCCATAAGAGGGTTGATATTTTTTCCAAGTAGCCATTGAAAAATTAGAAAAAGTGTTGTAGAAGATTAGGCATTCGGCGCCTTCAAACCTCACATCTAACGTCCTAATCTCTTTGTCTGCTTTTCAATTCCTTCATATTTCAATATTAGGTCAGTCTCATCTTTTGGTCTGCCATGTGTTTCGTAAAAAATAAAAAAGAATAAGACAAACGAGAAAAAAATAATTATTATTTGAAAAAAGTTGATGTATAGCATTACATTTATTTAGTTGTTTGAGAAATTAAATTGTATATCTCTCTACATCGTATCTTGGGCGACCCAATGGGAGCTTCCAAACGTGGTTTTGCAACCAAAAGTCAGTATCAAAGCACAAAGTGCAACTTAATTAGCCAGCAACGTGATTGTGTACACTCCATTTAAGAATCTAAACTTCTTCACTTTCTATTGTCATCAAAAAAGAAACCATTCAAGTAACATCCTGCTTCTGTGCCACGTGAAGATGTTTTTCATACTCAATTTTTTAATCAAGCGTGGAATAAAATTACTTATTTCTTTGTCAAACATGCAACATTTTATGTTTTTCAACACTCTCCTTAATGTATGTATTTTTATTAATAAATTAATTTTAAGTATCTTCATTTCCTAGTCTTCTTATATAGAGACAAAAAAAAAAAAAAATAACGACTTCATAATTTTTTTTTAAGAAAAAGTTAATCTATTTAATGATATTAAATTATTAATAGTTTCATAATTTTCAAAAAATTATTCTTAAAATTTCAATTTTTTTTCACCTAATTATTGACAAAATGAACAAAAGGGTCAAGACTGGTTTCAGTAGTCATATGCCTCCTCAATTTGTATCTTTCTGAGAGATCTAAGTAGGTATACTAGTATAGTGTATTCTATTACTATTAAATTAACTAGTAGCATCACCACATTGAATCACTGTAATTATATTATTATTATCTTAGTTTTTAAGAATTTTTTTTTGAAGTTATCCAGACATTGACATACACAACCATATAATTACAATTAGTACATACATATACAATTAATACCTTAAAAGTTATATCAATTATAATTTTTTTATTAATTAACACTATGAAAAGATTTACACCAATAAATTATAACATATTTTATGAGGCCATTGGTTTCATAGGGTAAAGAATTGGCAGCATATTTGACTAATTACAATAATGACTTGTTGTAATGTGTTATAGGATTTACCAGAACATCAAAGAGGAGATGCAGTGAGTAGCATGGTGTATGAGGCAAATGCAAGAGTGAGGGACCCTGTGTATGGCTGTGTTGGTGCGATTTCATCTCTTCAGCAACAGATTGATGTGTTACAAACCCAATTAGCTGTGGCCCAAGCTGAAGCTGTGCATCTTAGGGTACGCCAAACTGCATCTCTTTGGAATCAAGGGCCCAATAGCCCAACCAATAGTGGCTCTCCTTCATCCAAGATCATTGAATCACAACCCAAGCCTATTTTTGACATGGACATGGTGGTTGATCATTCCAGCTACACTGATTCAATGTGGTGATTCTACTTCTTAATTTAATACTGATATGATATGTATTATTTATATATACTAGATCATATGAAAAGATACCATTTTAGTAGGCATTGTTCTATCATGCCTTCTATATACTTTTATTTGGTTAGGATGGAGAATGTTAAGGACACACTTTCTAATATAATTTTTTTAGTATAATTTTTATTATTGGTGAAAAGTTATTGAAAATTACTTAGGTAAGTAATTTTTAATAAATTTTAATTAATAATAAAAATATATTGAAAAAATTGTGTTAAAAGGGTGTGTTGTTAGCTTTTTCACTTGGTAGATAGGAGTAGAACCATAGAAGCAATGGTGGCTGCGGCTGCTGCGGCGGTGGAATTGAAGAGAGCTGTGGCGGAGCCGTTCGCCCGCTTAATTAATTTGGTTTGGAAAATAGATTTCTCATTAATGAAAAATGTGGTGTATATATTATTTGTGTATCTCTTGAGATTATGTTAAGGGTAAGTTTATATGGTTGGATTGTGGACTTTTTTTGTGGTTGAAGGTTGTGTGGATTTTTCTGTTGTTTTACTAGTGATGTTATGACTTTGATCTTTGCAGTTTTACAATGGGTATATGCCCCTCTAGACATTCATTTTCATATGTGTTGATTACTATGCAGAACATGATTTTGAAGTTTATTGATGTGTTGACTTTTTTCTCCCTTGCTGTTTATGTTGTCTTCTTTACCATATTTTAATATTAAATTTTTGGGGTGTGTTTTTAGTTTCCTTTGATTTTTGTTAAAGACCATTTTTAGCATTTGAAAACAAAAGCACTACATAATTAGCTGCCAAAAAGTATTATGACGCCCTAGCAAATTCACGGTTGTGGTTGAAGCACTACCAAAAACAAAAAGGTGTGGCTAAAGATGAGAAAATTATTCATCCATTGGGTACATAATATAAACAAGGTTTGCTTACACAGGTGTTATATGATATAAAGAAAATACTAGGCCCTCGTGTTACGAAAAATATTTAATATAGACAAATAATCAAATAATTAATTATAAAATATATATATAAAAAAGAAATTAATAAAATAATTAATTAGATGCAGGTAAATAAGTTTAATCAGCTTTAACCAAACTTATTATGCATGCTGACACGTGGTTGCAACATGATTTAAACGAGAAAATTAACTAATTTGTATATAACATGTAACCAGTACCTTAAACCTCCTTAATTATGTCCGATCTTGCCTCTTGAAAAGTGTAGGTACCTGCTATTCCTTTTAAATAAAATCAATTGATGTACAAGAGGACATGAACAATTAATTGAAGAATTATAATTTTATTAATTTTTATATTATTGTTTAAACTTATGATTTTGAAGTAAATTTAAATAAATCAATTTATTTAGACTTGTGTTGTTTAAGATAATAAAATAATTTTATTTTGTAATTTTGATAATTTTATTTGGATTTATATTTTATGAATATTATTTTTCTTGAATTTATATTTCAAAGAAACTAGGATATAACTTTTTTATACTATACAAAACATTTTTTTTAATAAAATAAATTTATCATTTTTTAATATTTTTAATAACTATTTAAGGGTAATAAGTATCTAATATAAAAAAAATCCATAAATATTTATCTATTATCACTCAAAATGATGGATGCGAAATTTAAACGTACTGAATTCAGTGGCCAGCGTCAATAACAATAATGAAAGACAAATTATCACTCATAATCAAAGATTTTAAAGAAAGTAAACAGTTCAATTGGTTCGTGTGAACTGTGGAATATATAGTAGTAGAGTCAATCACATTCGTTCTCCGAAGATGAAAATTGACGTTAACGGACATAAAAAGTTGATTTATGTAATAAGGAATTTTCCCCTCCTTTTCCATATTCCCAAAACAAATTTTCACATATATATAACATAAAAAAAAAAAAAAAAAATTCTATTACTTCTCCATTTTATGTACGAGTACGAATGTATTTTCTTTTGGTTAATTGTGATTATTTACTTTTACCGTTGACTTTGTTTATTATAACTCCATCCCTAATTCGGTCTATTTTCATTGATGTTTGGATTGCAGATTTCCTCCGGAAATTAAAATGCATCCAGCCCATTGAATCTGTTACTAATGTTGTGCCCACTACACCAGAAATTTTACAGCTATAGGTGATAGTTTTATATTTCCAACTTATATGTAAATGCAATTTTGAGTCTTGCGCACAGTCGACTCTTGTGATAGTGTGTTTATATGGCCATTACATGAGACTTAAAGAGAAACTCATACTTTTTGGTAATAGTTCTGAACTTTCACTGCATTTCAGGATAGTAAAAATGTTGATTTATTCTGTTGTTAGAAAAAGGGGGAGGGGAGAAGAAAACTACCAGAAGAGACACTTATATTTCACTCGAGTGTAACAAAATACGCTAAAAGTGTGTTCTATTTCTGTCGGGCTAGGAAGGTTAGGTGGGTGTTAAGGTAGCTGACCTTGTACACCGCGCCTAGGATCAGGTGGGTATCATACAAGTTACATACATACCTTAAAAGATTGCAGGTCTCAGTGATTTCAAATCACTGGGCTTGCAGAAATATTTAGCAAAGCAACTCATGTAAGTATACTCTAACTATTAAATTTAATAAATAGCATAAGGTCCTCAACTTCTCATACAACCACCCCCCAGAAAAAAATAATTATAATAATAAGCCTTTAATGGCACTACCAAAACTGAGGCATCCCGTTCCTTAAATAAGAAATGTATAAGGCAAACAAGAGCATTCAGAATCATCAATTCTTTAGCAACCAATTAGCCAAATCACAATAAGCAAATAAAGAACAGCAGAATATTCACCTCAACAATGATTTTGCTCCTCATTCCTTGTTCATTCCCTGTCTACATAACCAACTTCCCCTCACCCCCACCCCCCCGGTTCCTTTATTCAGAAAGATCATGTTGATAACTGGAATCGTGCCGCTTTTTCATCTCTGGTTGCCTGCCTGGAGGAGAGCTCCCCATCCTTCTCTTGCGATTGTTCATCATCGATGAAGCATCGTCTATCATCTCTCCTTCTTCTGCATTGTCTTCATCCATGTCTTTCTGAAACTGTCCCTTCATGCTCATGTGCCTCCCGTCTCTAGTTTCCTCATGGTTCTTGCCATGATGATCTTCACCATCAGGCTTAGACCAGTTCTGCCTTCTCTCACGCTTATTTTTCTCATCTTCAACTGCTAATTCAACTCCATCTTCTAGCTCCCTCTCAATGAGATCATCCTCATCCATTACATCTTTCTTTAATGTCATTTCCCCTCGTTCCTTTCTCCTCTTTTCCATAGCTGCCTTTAACTTGTCCTTGTCAATCTTGATTGTTTCTTTGGGTGACTGACCTACTGGACCTTCCCGACGCTCCAGATTTCGACCAACATTGCCGCCAGAATTGTATAATGCTGATTCATCTCTCCTTCCTACTTCTGCACCCTCCTTAGTCCCAACCATTCTGTCTTGATCTCCTGCAACTATACGTTCAGTGCCAGATTTAGATCTGTTTGACACCTCTCTCTTGTTATCTTTCAGAGTCAACTGTTCAGAATTCTGAGACTCCCTATTATCCAAGTCCATCTTGTGATCAGTAATGTCACTGCCCATTTCTGCACTCCCATCATTGCTTTGGTTCTCAGTTCCCCTTTGTACCACATTCCTTTCAGCAGATGAGTGCTGGGGGGCTGAATGAGATGATGTTTGTTTTGAGGCCTGCTCCTCACTCGCAGCAGGAGCCTTTGTAGCACCTCTTGTTCCCCCAGCACTTCCTTCTACTTCACTTCCCTGGGGTGCTGGTGGAATTCTATTCTGCTCATAGAGTTCCAACATTTGATTGCTAACTTCTGCAAGAAGAAAAAACAAAAAGGATTGAGGATATACAGAAGAATACAGAGACACAAAAGGACAACCCATTGTTGAACTACCCATTGCATTAAACTGGGTTCTCTAATGAAAATGTCTAACTTGATCATGAAACGGGGATAAAATCACCCCAATATGTGACAATGGCAGAAACTATCATAATGCATTAAACCAAGGGAACATAAAAGGCTAGACAATCAAATCAATTTTGTTAGCATGCATATGAATTGAGGGGATGACACCAACCCTCCAGTTGTCGTGGGGTGACATCAAACTCCTGCCACCAAACCTTCTCACCATCTGATGGTAGCTTCACTTTCAAGAACTTGGCAGCAAGGAAAATGGCACCTGCCGCAATATGATGTGGCTTAAATTGCAGGCAGAGCGATGTCCTCAGCCTGAAAGCCACTTTCCAGCGTGTGAACAAATATATTTTAAAAATAAATTCAACAAAGTTAAACAAGCAACCAGTAGTTTAATCATACCCATCATTAACAAAGTTCCACGCAACTTGTGCAAGGGCATTCTTCGCAACATTGAACTTCTTTATGGCCTCCACGAGAGGCTTATATGGATGCTGAACATTCAGGTCAAAAGCTAGAGTAGCAAGCACCACCCTCTCTCCAAGTAAAATTAATTCTTTTTGCTGTTCATATACTTCCTGCATCATTTATGATTTCTATTGAACAAATATGAATATATCAAGGGTAAAGGAAAGAGAACCACAACATAGAAGGAGTGTAAATAAAAAAGGAAGTCAAAAAGGGGCCATGTTGATACTTTACCAATATACAGCACTTGGAGAACAATCCGACAAAATGGGGTATAGGAAAGAACATTTGCTAAATGATAATTTAAAAATTCCAAGCAACTAGTTTATATTAAGTAATAATTAAGCACATAAAAAACTTGATACTTTTCATAATTTACAATCCAGATAAAAATTTGTATACGATTTCAATATTCAGGAAACATCTACCACATTTGACTTATAACCTACATAGATGATGTATTGGCTAGAAACTGACAAGTAGGAGGGAGACACGGTCTTTAAGTTGGGGGGGGGGGGACCTAGGCCATTTTAGACAATAGGAGAAAGACAGACAACTAGAAAAGGTTGCTTGAGTCAAAAGCAGCAGCAATAAGATTTCAGATAAATCCTAAGTCAAAATGTTGATGCATAGGAGTGAACTTGTCAAAGCACCATCAGTAATAGAACACCTTCTGTTTTATCCTCTGCGCAGCTGCAGGATCCTTCTTGTGAATGATCTCATAGGAAACAAGAATAACATCCTTAAGTGGACGGGGAGTTTCTTCAACCTTCCCAGCAAGGAACATACAGACTGTTGCAATAGTCTGCAAAAATGTACATAAAGTATATTATGAGATTTTGATTAAGTAATCTTTTTGAAATAAAATGTAAGATACAAGAGTTAATTGGAATTAAAAAATGGGGGTAAAATAATATTTATTTGAAAGAACAACAACCCACCCTCCGGTCATTCTTTGCATGAGATTGTCGAAGAAAGAACCGATGACAAAAGATTATGGCAGTTGCTATAGTTACCTGGGGCCTGCAGCGGCAAACATTACAATTAATATGTAACCCTCCAACTGATTTTAAAAACAGAATTAAATATTAACAGCATGGTGAACAAAAGCAACTGCATTCAAGAGGTAAATTGACATATCTATCTTGCAAATACTCCAAACATATTATATGATTATCCCAACCAAGTAAAAGAGAAAAAGGCAACCACCTAAGCAAGCATATGTTCATAATGCTTTCATTATTATGCAATATATGATTGCATTGGCAGGGTGTAGCATTCAAATAGATAGTTGTATAATTTAGAAAAGGATTCACATAAAAAACATCATTAAGTAATTGGAAAGAAAATGATGGGTTGTAAAAGTGGAAAACAAAAAGTAAAACAGCAGGATGAAGCATACAATCCCTTGGAGCAATCCCAAAAACAAAGTGAGTATGTGAATCCAGAAGGCAATAATTAAATACTTATATTAATATCAGTAGCAGCAAACTCACACTTTAAGTCTCATGCCTAAATCCTGCAAGAATGTGCAGTATGACTTGCGAAGATATGTCTCTTTCTTCAAGTCAATTCCATCTTTTCTTGATGGGGAATGTTCCTCTATTTCTTTTCTAGACATATACCAGCGACCTAAGGATTCCTCTTGCTTGTCTTTAGAACTTTTACCGGAGTTTCCATCAGATGCTCCATGATGTGGAAACTCTCCAGGCACAAGTCCTGCCATATGTACCACTTTTTCTGTGCACAGAATAAATTCTGTATCATTTGTTCAACATCATGTAGCAGAAAGATTCTGGAAGACATATAAACATAAATGAATATCATGCACCTGGAATGATGAATATTACAACAGAAATGCAGAAACTGTAATCCATGATAAAACTTGCAAGGGAAGAAAATGAAGGAATATAGGACAATGAAAGAAAATAGCGAGAGAAAGGGGTTAGGAGAAGAATCTAAACTAGTTATTCTAAAGTTCTAAACTTCTCTGCACTCAGGGATCATCATGATTTATAATGGAGTGGTAGCTTTTTGTAACAGAATCCTAATTTCTGACACATAAATCACATTAAGCATGAGCAATAACTCCATATGTGAAGGATTAAAAGCAAGTAAAATTTAAATAAGAACTAATTTTTAAAAATGATAAATGCTAAGGAACTGAAAACGTGTGTAAGGAAATGGGGGAAAATGTAAAAGGTATTCAGTACCTGATTGTTGCAATTCAAACTTTATCCTTTAGTAATTAAGGCTTTGGCTATAAATGCAGGATATAAAATACGTTAAGAGTTCATCTTGTGAACCTAGATACACATTTGATACCTAATAGTAACTTACTAATAGTGCATCAAAGACAGAGGTAATTCAGAAATAAACTCCATATTTCACATACAGACTTTCTCCTTTTGCAGGAATCCCTATCCTAATCCTAGTTGTACTCCCCAATCATTTCTCTAATACAAGGCAAACCCAAAGAGGTCGCACTTAAGGTGGGCTACAGGTGACCGCAATTAAAGCGGCTTACCAACACATTCCCTTGTGCTTACCAACACATTCCCTCATGCCTAAGGCAATTGCCTTGGAGCGTGACAATGCAGGTGGCCCAACAGTGGATCTATGATAAACTTAGACACCATCTTCGAATTCGTGCTTAGGACCTAATTCAACCCCAGAAAATTGGCTAGAAACGTGAGAGCCCAAGCTTTAGAAGCATAATTTTGTTTAAGCCATATCTCTAGTCAATGTAGAACAAAATACCAACTTTAAGCAGTGTTTTTAATTACCAGTTATCGTGGTGGAATAAAACTATAGCATAGTGGGTTTCACAACAAATGTGGTCACTATGGCATCACATTGACAAGGAAGGTGTGGTTTGGGCTTGCATGTTCTGCACGAATTGGACCTTAAAGGAATATTGTGTTCACATTGGCAAACACTTAAACATCTCACGTACATCCATACTTTAAAGATCGCAAGTAGTTAAACATAATGTGGAGAATGAAATCTCAATAAGCCATAACAAACATGGGTAGCTAGGCTGACCTACCATTAAGAATGCACCCTTTTAGGAACCTCAGCCAATAATCTCCTAACCCACCAAGGCCACATCCAACACTACCCACATGCAACCTCAAGCCTACATATCTCTTCCAAATACCCCTCAGGTAAATTCTACCAATTCTCCCTCAGTCTAATCCAACATTAGGTTTCTCAGGAGGTGTCTTTGCAAGTAAACCCCTCACAATTCACTCTACAACCATCACAATCACAAAGGAGGAGTTTCTCGCCACCAGGTATTCTATAATACAATTAGGTAACACAATGGTTTTCTCTCTTTTCAACAAAAAATTAAAGAAGAACGCCACCTTCAATTAAATTCCAACATTCTCGCACATACAAAACGGCGCGATCATTAGAGAGAAGAAAAAACTGACATAAAATGCCCTAACATTCCAAACAGTTAATTTTTTTACGAGCAAACCCTAATCCACTTCTCAAATCCAAAGAGATTTCACAAACAACACAAAATACCCAAAAACAAGTGCAGCACCAATTCAATTCCCATACAAGCAACAAAAACTAAAAATGTTCGGTTCAATTCGACCCAAACGTGGGAAAACGAGCAAAACCAAAAACACAAGCGGCAACCAAATTGGAACGCATTCCGATAGGGTTTCGATAAATCGATTAAGAAAAGAGAAATTACGAGGACAATAACAAAGAAAAAGGGATTCAATTGATAGATCGGTGAAACGCACGAGAAAAACAGATAAGGATAATAATGGAGAAGAAAAAGAAAAACGAAAACGCAGCAGCAACTTACGGATTGGAAGCGAAGAGGAAGAGAACCCTAAGCCTTCACAGAATCGATGCAAGCGTTGTGGCCTTCAATTCTGTCTTCACGCACGCAGTCGCAGGTTGCAAGAACCCCAAACTCCACAAATTCGCGTTTTCTTGTTTCCGCACACTTTTTCTTCTTTTTCTTCTGTGATCCTGCTTTCGTTTTGTTTTTCTTTTCTTTTTTTCTTTCTTTCACTCAGTTTTTGCGATTATTGTTTTTTATACACTTTTGTCCACTGATCACCAAACAAGCGTTTAATTTGAATGTATTTAAAGTATTCTCGTTTAATTATGAATTATCATGTAATCAAATATAAGGTTTAATTGTATTTTTTTTACTCAATTTTAGTCTTTTGAAAATTATTTTATTTAATTTTTATAAAAATTTTCATTATAAATTAATAATTTATTAGTGTATCTTATAATTAATATGAATCAATTAATTGAAAAGGTGTTATTTTCTTAATTTATTTTCTATTTTAATTGAATAATCATGAACATTTTTTTTCTTATTTAACATCATTTCATTTGATATAAGCATTACAAATATTTCAAACAAAAATAAATTTAACAGGTGATTGTTTTTGTGAAACTTAACATATTTTCTTTATTGTACTTATCATGAGAAGTGAGAATGACATTTTTAAAGTTTCTTCCTCTTATATTATTAAGTAATTAATAAATATTTACGAGAATAGTAAGATTTAGAACTTTATTCATTATTAGGTGGTAATTTTTACAAGTAAACAAGTTTAATTATATGATTCACCAAAATATTAAAATTAAACAAAAAATATAATTATGCCTAAATTTAATATTTGTACATTTGTAATATAAGTCTCTTTTAATTAATTCAAATAATGATATCAGATTTTTTTGGAAATTGTATTATTTTTAAATTTGTATTTACAACGGATAATAATCTTATCACTTTTCTACCATAAATACTTTTTACTTAATTAATTAATTAACATATTAAGAAAAAATAATATGCATGGGAATATACCATTTATAATATTAAGATTAAATTTAATTTTTAGTTCTTTGTGAACCATTTTTCCATTTCAGTTATTTAAAATTGTAAGAAAATTATTTTCATTTTTAATATTTTTCAAAATATTTTATATTGTTAAAGCATTAATATACAATAAAATTATGACACGTAAAGCTATTTCATCACTTTTTAAATCATATTTCACTACTCTTTAAATCATATCATGATACATAAAAGATATTATTATATTAAATTAATTATTTTAAAATTAAATAATTAATTATATTAATGTAAAAGTAATGCTTTAATGGCAATATATTTTTTCAAAAAAAATAAAGAATATAAATGTGAATTTATAAATTTATACCAAAATAAAATAATATTTAAATATGAAAGATTAAAAATAATATTTATTATAATTTACTTCACCTTTCATAATTATTTTATCGTGATCTAAGATTAATGAGTTTTAGAATTGGCAAATTAATTAACCACCTATCTCAATATATATATATATATATATATATATATATATATATATATATATATATATATATATTGTGTTGATGTGACATGTTATTTACGTCATCTCACATTTTATGATCATCATATCTCGCCGAATTATTGTGATTGTTTGACCTTACTTATACTTCATGATAAGATAGTGGTTAACTTATTCTCAAGCCTCACTGGTAATTAAAGAAGGACATGTGTCTTTAAATAGGCAATGTCATTAATTTCTCATAAGTAATCATTATTTGACGAGGTCGGAATTAGACACAGACATATGTCCTTAAATATGCAATGTCATCAACTTCTCATAGGTAATCATTACCTGACGAGAACGACTATGCTAGTCAGTATGATTACACTTGCATTCTCTAATAGACACGTCACATTCCCACATCATATAAATAGGTTTATCTCTCATAGAGTACCTTTAGATTTCTGGATTTCTGATTACTCTTACTCTTACTCTAAAATAATTCTCAAATTCATATACTAATTTAAGCATTAGAGGCCATTGCAGGTATCACCCCTTCTGACGACAACGACTTAGAGTATCTAGTCCAACAAGTTGGATAAATCACCAGAGCCAAAAACCAAACACATTCACCTCAACATTATCCATTTGACCACGTCACCCTCGCCCAATTCCAGACAAAAACATTGGCTCTCACTAGGTCTTGGTAAAAACTTTTCCAATACCAAGTGATCTTTTATGGTAAACACTAGAAGCCAGACGACAACTTCAACATCATAGATAAATATGGACATTGCGTTGTTAGATGCACTTAAGACACATATCAACTTGAGTTGTGGCCAGGGTCTTCCACCAACTTGATGAAGACACGCAGAAGCTGAGATCCTAACACGTACAAAACCTGATAGAACAACACTGGGAAGAAATTTTAGCCCTTAAAATCAAATATCCTTCTCCCAACAAGAAAAGGAAACACAACCCACCCAACCCACCATGCCTAACCCCCATCACATGAAGAACTTGAAGTCGAATCTAGCCCTTCCAAACACAACCGAGAATATCCTACGACAAATACTCACTACCAAATATTGAGCCAAAACCGAAAACTACCTCACCATGAACCACCTCTCATACTACACCCCACACATATGTGAGGCAACCTTACTACCAACAAATCCCTTCAATATTGAACCCGTGTAGCCAAACCCCACCATACAAGAACTCTCAAGTTTCCATCCTTTCACGCAGAATATAATGCAAACTTGTTTGCTTAAAAATTAAAGATGTCCGGGTCTTGAGAATTACGAAGGGACGTCAAACCCCACTGTCCACATTAAAACTTATCTCACTCATGTTGGGCTTGTATTTGAGAATACATTGACTGGTATTTCTGATAATCTTCAAAGGCATAGCCCTTGAGTAGTATTATTCCTCCTTTTGTGCTAGATTTACAACATGATTTGCAAACTGTAAGTATTATGTTGTTTAAAAGATTAATTTAAAATAAAATTATGACACAGGGAACCATTTCAAATTTTTTAAAAACATATGTTGGTAGGTAAAAGTTATTATTGTATTAAATTAATTATTTTAAAACTTACATAATTAATGATGTTAATGTAAAATTAATGCTTTAATGACAATATATAGAAGACTAAAATAATAGATTTCAGGATGTAAATGAAAATTTTTAAATTTATATCAAGATGGAATAATATCTAAATTTGAAATATTAAAAATAATATTTAATATAATATTTATTATTAAGTATTCCACCTTTTATAGTTGTTTTACTTGATAAAAATTAAATATTATATTTATAAAAAATAATTAGTGACTAATTACAATACAAATTAACCGATTATTTCATAGAAATATATATATATATATATATATATATATATATATATATATATATATAATATAATTTTTTTTTTTTTTTTCTTTTCCATGTTGTTAACCGTTGACTACCAAATATATGTTTGCATTCTTTTGATGTGCATCTAACATATTTTGTATCGTTTTCTTCTCCGATGATACCATCTCATTCTCCATACATAATTCGTCGTGGTTATCGCTGTCATCTTGTCCCTTAACCCCCCTCGTAGTTCTTCTCCAACCCTTTCCATTCACTTTCTCAAGCTACTCAGATTATTTGATTGCAATTACTCACAAACAGTAATCATTGCTGTGATTACCTATGGTTGTGCAGGGCAGTTGAGTGTTACCGTTCGCTATTCAAATTTAAATATATTATTATCAAAATATAAATTTTAATTAAATAAATGACAAAGTTATGATAAAAATGAAGTTCTTAAATAACTTTCGAAAAGAAATATAATTAATAATTTTATAATATAAACTAAACTAATAAAAAAATTAAAATGAAAAATAGATTGCCTGACCTGATCAAGTTATCAAATTAAAAATAAAATCGGTTGGATCACGTAAAATTAAATGCATATCTAATTCGATGACCGATTCAAATCAATTACTTTCGACTACACTAGTTTTAGTCATCAGAGTCGTTAAGCGAGAAAAGAACCCAAAAAATAAATTTATTTTTCAATACAAGAAAACTAGGTATTATCAACAAAAATTTATCGATAAGTCATGTTTATCAAAAAAAATATAAATATATTAACAGATATTACCACCAAATTTTTCATCTATTAGAAACAAAAGTTATTAATAGATTCATCTTTGTCAAAATCTTTGAACTCCTTCCAATTTACCGATGAGTTAATCTCTGTCTAAAACTTCAAATATTTTGATACATATTACTAATGATAGATATTCACTTCGTGAGTTACCAACAACTTTTTACTGACAAATTTTACATTCCAACATGTATTATCAACTGAAAAAATTCATTGTTTTAAGTATTTAAAAATAGAAAAATCAAATATATACATCAATATAATGAATAAAAAATTAAATAAATTGTTAAATAGTCTATTTCTTTAATTTCTACTTATAAAAATCTCCCCAAAATATTTGAATGGTTAATGAAATGGAATTAAAAATTTATATTAAATAAAGATATCAAAATATTAAATTTTACTTCTTTGGTGATAAATATCCATCCATAACAATCCATCCATGATATTATATTATTTATTTCATTATTAATGTAAGTGTTTCAATAAAATAAAAACTATAAAAGGAAATATTGTTGAAAATAGAAGATAGAATTTATCCTTTATAATAAATTTGAAGATTTGTAAAAAAAAATTAAATTACTAAAAAAAAATCTTAACTTAATAAGAATTAGATAATCTAAAAAAAAAATAAAAAAATCTAAAAGGATAAAAATTTGAAAGAGATCAAATGTAAAAAATAAAAAAGATATGAAGCCCTGTAATTTCTCACATAACCGAAAATAAAATTTCAGAAGAAAAAAATGGCAAAACATTTTTCTTTTCATATTTTATTCAATATATTGGTAGGATAAATTACATCATCAAAATACAACAAATGATGAATAGAACTACAATCTACTCATTCCTATACAAATTTACTATTAAGGAGGTGCAAAGGAACAGAAAAGACATCTTCAGGGGAAAGGAATGCCATAGTGCAGCTTCCACCACATGAACAGATTGCACTTTATAACTTGATTATCAAGCTAGAGTTGCCCTCTTGCCTTTCGATTCCCTTGACTGCAACAATTAATTTGTTAACTAATTAAGAAAAAAGGCATAGCTCAAACAGTTATGGAGCTAGAATTTTTTTGCAGTTGTGACAGATAAGAGAAACATAAAGATGTCTTATGAAGTAATTATTTGCCCAATTGAATCAAGGAAATAAAACATTTACCTTTACATTTAAAGGGAAAAAAAGGTTGAAATCGGAATTACGCTTAGTCATCTCAACCCCTAGTGACTAAGAGTTTCTTCATTGTACATAGCTTATATTTAGGAGTGTGCTAGTCTAAATATTACAGCATTTAATATATTTTGAACTTGCATGAAAATTTCTTTTAGTTTTCCTAGACTAATGAGTAGCTATGTAGGCTCTTTGAAATAATTATTAAAGATGCTAGATTTGTCAAATAACGGAGCTAGTATTTTTACCTAACGTGATTTGAAGCAACAAGTTCCTACTTAACCATAAACACAGTGAACAAAATTCTGTCAAACTGAATAATACATTATAAAAGCGAAACTCTAATTAGTTCACGGGAGTGGCATCACCTCCTATGAATTATATGAAAGCGAGTTGAAGTGACTCAACAGAAACACAGATTGAGAGAGAGAGAGGGAAAAACCTGGGCAGCAACAGATCTCTTTGAATCCAGGAACTGATGATATATATTGTAGAGTCTTCTCTTCTCTTGTTCTGAAACAGATGGTCTAGCCTTGGATGCTGTGAATTTCAGAAGAGCATCAGTGATAACTGGTGATCTTTCTGGCCTAGAAGCATCCACATTGTCCAGAACATCATGGACTGCTGCAAGCTGCACATCTGAGAGGAGAGCTTGGAGATCAGCTCCACTGAATCCCTCAGTCATATCAGCTATTGTATCCAAATCAATATCATTGGCCATTGGTAACTGCATTAATTAGAAAGACTCGTTTTAATGACAACAGAATCATTATATACACAAGTTAAAGAGGTAAACTCACGATACTAATAAGGGAAGTTAGACTAGCTGTAAAGCTCCCTTGTCAAACACAAAAATATTAAAATTCAGAATTAGGGTGGGGTTAACCACCAACTTGACAATCTGCACATATATGGTGGAATTCAATGTTTTCCTCAATAGTGATATGCAACTTGTCAAAGGGGTTCAGTTCAGTTGGTTAAGCAGAGTATGTGAGTTGTTGTAAATCCCCTGACACCCTATTCGATTCCTGAAAAAAAAAAAAACACATGCAGTAGGGCTTGATCCTCCATGGCCACCATCATTGATCGCAGTTTCTCCTTCATCTCAAAAATAGCACTCCACCCTATTTATTAGACTATCATGTAAGCAATATAAAATTGCTAGGCAGTTACAAACTGCAGTTAGTCTTGTATTCAGATCTTAACCAAGCTGGTTAGGGTAGTTAGTTAGCTTGTTGTAGAAGCTATCAATTGTGGACAACATCTATAATTACTGTCATTCTAAGTTTCTAACTCATCATTCTCGGGTTTAATAATATGCCTCCTTTGTTTAGTTCAATTTTTCTCTCTAAAATTCTAAGTTGGTATCCAGAGCCTATTTTTTTGCCAATGGCAAGTTCTTCCACAGCTTATGCTTCTCATCATTTCCCAAGCTCCATTGTTGAGAAACTTGATGATTCAAACTATCTTCTATGGAGACAACAAGTTAATCCTTCAATTCCACCTCGGTTTCATTCTCATGAAGATCGCAGTGCTGGTAGAGTGAACCCTGATTATGAAGCATGGAAGGTGCAGGATCAAATGCTCTTCACATGGCTTCAATCAACGCTCTCCAAAGCAGTTCTCTCGCATGTTCTTGGTTTCATTTACTCATATAAAGTGCGGGACAAGATTCGTGACTATTTTCACATGCAGACCAAAGCTCACATGCGTCAGCTTCACACGGAGTTTCATGCTTCCTCTCTTGAATGCAAGACCATTCATGAGTTCTTGAATCATCTCAAGAACATCGTTGATGAAATTGCTAGCATAGGGAACCCTGCTCAGCACGAAAAATATGTCAATGCAATTTTGGAAGGTCTGCCTCAAGAATACACTCCAGTGGTTTCAGTAATCGAAAAAAAGTTTGATTCTCCTCCAATTGTTGAGATCGAAGCCTTGCTCCTCGCTCACGAGCCTTGCACACTCTAGCACCTTCGAGTAACTACTCTAGTTCGTATGTGAACCCTAATTCTATTGAATTTGGTGGTGTTTGCAACTTTGCCAGTGGCTTATTTAGTGGTCTGGCAATCGCGCGGTCGCAGCAGTTTTGGTCAAGACGTGAAGTTTGGCCAATACTGAGATGGGAAATAAATTATAATGTCCTAACTAGCATTTGGGGCGGGGGGGGGGGGGGGTCACTTTCCGTCTCTAACTAACAGTCACTACAACTGATACAGGGGATCCAACAAACCGATAGGCAGGTAGCATGAGATTCTTATGATATTGTCCCTTGCTTACATGCATATACTTTAGCTCTAACTCCATTGCACTATGTATAAACAAGATAAACATTTTAAACCAAAACATTTACCTTACACATAAAAATCCCAACAAAATATCGTAAGCAACTTATAAATGAGAAACAAAACATAAGCAATCAGAGTTGTGCTTATGCATACCTTTCTAGAAAGTACTGAAAGAATTTCCAATCTCTCACGCCTAGATGGAAAGTCACAGAATAGAAGACGATCTAACCTACCAGGTCTCAACAGTGCTGCATCAAGTAAGTCTGGTCTACTGCTTGACATGAAAAAACAGATATTAGAATAGCCAATAATTAATATCGATTTCCCATCTTTTCTCAATATCTCAAAAAATAGTCAGAACAAGGATGAACTGTAAAATGAAAATTTATCATAGTCAAAGAATTTTTCCAGCTTAGAACAAATGTTTGAATATATGAAAAATGTCTCATATATCATTATTTATTAGAAACTAGGATAAGAAGCGACAGTTTTAATTAGTTAGTCAGTGAGTTAAACAATAAGGAGCACATCAAGGGACATGGTTCATTTTATCTTGCAATATTTGAGAATTATGCTTTGCTTTCTGTGAAAGGAGAAATCCCTTGTGATGAGAAAAACCCTCATTCTTTCTCCGATTCTCTATTCTATCAATAAAATCTTTCCTTAGTTCACAACAAATTGCATAACTATATTGCAGTTGTACTAGTAACAAGTTTGACTCATTTTACTTCTAACTTTCTTCTCTATAAGTACTTTTGAGAAGTTTATCCAAACTGGCCCTAAAGCTTTTTTTTTTTGGAATACAGTGACAGTCTGAAGATGAAACCTAAAACCTCATGCATACTAGCCAACCCCCCCAAAGAAAAAAACTAGGCTGACCCTAGCAGTTCAAACCGGCCCGTACGAGAAATTTCCACCTGTAATAATTAATCTAAACCAGAAGCACATCACGGTTGAGCCTATAGTCTTCTTTTAATTTTATATTATTTCAGGCTTCATCTTTTAGTCTTTCATCCCTGGACACCTTCTCTAAACTATAGTTCTATTGACAGATGAATATATGCTTGAAAAACTAACCTGGTTGCAGCAAACACAAATACACCTGTTAAAATCTCAACACCATCTAACTCGGTCAGAAACTGTGAAAATTGAACAAACTGAAGTCAGATTTTATCCAACAAAGTAAAAGTTCGAAAAGTGACAGATATATACTGACTTGATTAACAACACGATCAGTTACTCCAGTATTGTCATGCCCTCTCTTGGGGGCAATAGAATCAAATTCATCAAAAAAAAGTAGACATGGCGCTGCAGCAGCTGCTTTAGAGAATATATCCCTAACCTGAAACCAGCATTCATCAAAAAATCAGTAACTTAAATCTGACAGATTAAAATATGGGAGACCAAACCAAAAGAAACAGCCTACATCACCTAATATTCATAATCAAATGGCTCACATAGTGACAGTATATAAAGCTAGTTGTGAATCAATTAAGACGTCAAAACTTTGCGAAAAACCTTTTATTTTACGCAGAGAAATTAAGAAAATTATTTGACTAAACATATAAATAAATTCAAACATAACCAATAATAGCCTAAAGAAGATCCTATTTGCCTCTTACAGCTTGTTCAGAAGCACCAATGTACTTGTTTAATAGCTCTGGTCCTTTCACTGATATGAATCGAAGTGAAGAAGCAGCAGCAGCAGCACCAACTATGTGAGTTTTGCCACAACCAGGAGGACCATATAAAAGGACATTTGACCGCAGCCTCAAAGGTGCTTGTGCAAAAGTTTTTGGGAATTTCGATGGCAACTCTATCATCTGGAAATCATTTAATCAACAACATAATATCATGCAAATGTATGAGCGTGAAGTAAACATGCAACAAAAGGCAAAAATATTTAAATTATTGTTCAGCTAACAACAAGAATCATTGCACATCAGAGAATCCCTCTATTGTCAACCACTCCAATTTTAATGTAGGGTCCCACTGCATGGGCATCCTTTCAGATATTTTTGGAATCTGACTATCAGGATCCCGATGAGTAATTCTAGGTGATCACATGAACTGGCTGACCACAGTCAATGTGAAAGCAATATCTTTCATGGTCAACTGAGATAATCCAGCTTCCCTACTATTTTACTATGTCTTTCTAGATTATCCTGCACATTTCCATCTTCACTTCCCAACTTCTTTCATTTTTGGTTGGTTAATAAGAAATTAATTAAAACAAGGGAAACAGATTACAAATACTTTAAAGGATAAGGAATTACATAAAGAAAGCACAGGCAATAAAAAGAAACCCTAGTAAAACAGTGTAAGAAGTATGGAGTTGATTCTTAGCATGCACCATACACATAATGCAAGTCAGGTAATGTCTTATTAGTTATTAGATATAAAAACATTCTTGGCCCTCCACTTGGCTTAAGCATGCATAAGAGTTGGTTCTTACCAATATAATAATATTATTTAAAATTTGAAAGAACAAAACAGGACTCAAAAATAAAGTCAGAGAACAACAGGATTCTCAAATTTCATTAAGTCAGACCTCCTTAATAGCATTTTGAATATCAATAAGACCGCCCACATCATCCCATCCAGAACGATCATCACCAGATGCTGATTTTGTTATATCACGCATTGCAACTGGAAGAAAATCAAGCATTGCCCGAGAGAAATCCTCCCTTAGTAAAACAGGACTCTCGTGCTCATAAATGGAAGCAGTAGATGGCAGGAAACGGTGAACAGCAGCATGGACAGTTCTGTCAACTAATATTTCCTGGAAAGAATGAAAATACTAAATTTTTTGCAAACATGCAGCCCTGACGTAGTTATTGTTAGTTCATGCATTCATAATATTCAAATGGACAATAAACTTTTGTAAAAGCAAGTGCTGTTCATAAAATGTAAACAATGTCAATAAAATAACAATTAAATTGGGCAGAAATAGAAACATGACCATCTTTGAAGTTTTCAAACTATGATAAAAAAATTTAGACTCCTTATCTCTAATCTAGATCATTTACTAACCAAATTTATCGCAGAATATTTCACTGAATGCTTCATGAACAAATGGACCAACTCCCTCACCCTCACTCCCTCTCTTGCACCACAACCGCAAAAAGGGCCAACACTATGACAATGTAACATGAAAAGAAAATAGAACAACTCTAACTCATAAAAGACACCAAGAAATCTGCATTGGAACAGCTATCTCATAAACTGTCCTGCTTTTCTTCTCTCTCCTTTCTCTCTCTCTCTTTCTTCAATGTCTATCCCACAAATTGTCCTATTTTTCTAATCTAGTTTTGTCTGAGAACAACTCTAACCATACAAACTGCCTTGCTTTTCTTCACTTGCTCTAAATTTTGCTACAAGAGGAGCAGATAACATATAGTAACCTTTACACCAGTAAAGTCTAATAAAATAACAATTGTCTATACAATAAATCAAAGAAGTGGAATACCAGATCATAACCATCATAACCATCACATTTTACAGCCACATCAAGCAGGATGTCATCATCGCAATGCAGGTGACGCCTCTGTATTTCATGCTTCAATATAGCCCTGCGCTCAGAAGCTGCAGGAGCAGGCAGCTTTATGTGAAAGTCAAACCGTCCTAATAAAAAGTGAATCAAGAAATTAGCAGCCAGAAGAAGAGAAACAAAATGTGTAAAAGGGTTCAGTGAAATAGTATGTCAAGGATGATGATACTGCTCTTTATCTATAATGGGTAAGCAAAATCAATGTCATTAGAGGCATGGAGGGGATAATTTCTTTTATTTCTTTTTTTCTTGTCGAAGAAATGATGCAATGTAGTGGCGATACAATTTATCGCATGGCTACAAGAAAAGGAAGCATGGCAGCAAGTTGGACAATGTTCGACTCTATGGAGGGATGCAGTTCTGGCCACGTAGGCTCACCATTGAAATAGCATTACAGTGGCACATCATGGTGGTATTGGACATGTTACTCTCCAAAGAGATGTGGTTTTAATCTTGTAGGATTACCAAAGCATCAATTGGGCTTGCTAAAGAAAGAAGCAATAGCAATAAAAAAAAAAATTGTTAAAGCTCACGGGAGTAAAAGTGTCATGACAAGATTAGGCTTGTTGAAGAAATCATTAGAGAATGATGGCTAGTGGTCAGAGATTTCAACACCCTCACCTGAAACAGGGAGGTGAGGGCAGTAATTTGTCACCAGGGATAGTGAGTCACCAGGAAAGTCTATTAGACTATAGATACTATGCAAAAGGGTTTAGTGGAATAGTGTGTCAAGGATAACCACACTGCTCTTTATTTATAATGGGTAAACAAAAACAATCTCATTACACAGAATCAAAACAATAAAATATCTCTAATTATTCTCTAATAATAAATGAATAATTTTTATTTTGATTCTCAACAAAATGCATATGAAAAATGAAAGATAATCATGGTCGACATTCTTTTCAGATTTAACTAATGTAATAATTATTTTACATACAAAAATAGCAAACCTGAGGAACTCAACGATTGTGGTATCTTCTCTAGGGATTGTATGGAAGCTATGAAGGCTACTGGTCCGAATCCACATGATTTTTGCCTCTTCTCCTGTTCAGTGTGTCATTAAGGCAATAAATTCATCAAGGTATTCGGGAAAGAAAAATGCACACTAAATTGATTGAGCAAGAAATTGAAGATATCACATTCCTCTTTCTTTCTCCTACCTAATGAACAAGAGGAGAACCAAACTCAAAAGACAAGCCCATTGGGTGGAAGAGTCTCTAGCTTAAGTACCAAATTAATCTTCTTTTTCTACTCAATGTAGAAGTCCTAACATTTCAACCTCCTTTAAGAGCTGACGTCCATAACAATTTCACTCTATTGACACTAACCTGATAGTAGCAATTTCCCCATTGGCGGCTTCACTCTACTCAATGTGGGACTCCTAACACAAGCTAATTGAACTAACTACTGATGACCTAAAGATGGATAATGGATACCAGCATTTTGACATGCAGTTGTTGTTACAAGGCGCGGTATTATACATAATGTTTCAGAGAATCAGCAGTAAATAACAATAAAGGCAGAGTTCTTACCCCATATTCATCCATGATGTCAACCAGAAAATCTGTAAGTCCGGTAACAGACATTGAAGGTTGAGATCCTTCAGAGTCAGGGGTAGAAATTATGCTATCAAGATCATCAAAGATGACAACAGAAGGAGCATGGTTTAAAGCTTCAGTTACACAGTTTGCAAGTTCTTGGCGAATGATTGGGACCTTCTCTAGGGCAAGTTTTGAGCAGGAAACAAAAATTCTGCATGACATTGAATACTGAAATTTTCAAATCCAAATAGGAGCAATTGGAAACAGAAAAATGTGGAAAATCATAAAGGAACAACTAAATTGGAATTCATATTAATACATGTGTGCTAAGATGTCCTCATGTTTCTCGAGGGATTTTGCCACAGTTCTTGCTAAGATTGTTTTCCCAGAGCCCTGGAAAAAATTATTTAAATGTCAAATGCATTGATAATTCAGCTATCAGATTGGCAACACTATTTTGTGACCAGATCAACAATATAAGCGTAATGTAAAATCTTAATATGAAGAGCTAGATTTCCGGCTCAAAGACTAGCATAGCTGCCAGTAATTTATTTTGTGTGATGTTATGAGCTCTAAAACAAACTCGTCTACTAATTTGAGAGAATTGGATATGCCTCACTTCCCTTAAAATTTATTAAAAATAAAATTACAAAAGAAGATTCCACAGTATATGTTTTCCAGTTTAGTTTTTAATTGTTATTATTTAGTTACTCCTTGAGCACTTCTTCAGCATCTTTAATCAGTCAAGTGATGAATATATCCTAAATTGAAAAATACTATTTACACAAAATTTCGCAATAACTAGTTAAGCATGATACAAGCTCATAAACATGTTACATGTTATGCTTCTTTGAGATGGTATTTTCATTTAAGTTTATGCCTTGTAGTTATGATATTTAGGACATTTTGTTATTCGTGATTTTGTTATTTACTTTTAAGTCTTTGTAATGAAGCCCCATTGTGCAATTAAGACACACTGATTCCATCATTGATTTCTTAATATCTCTTCCACTAGTCAAGTGATCTACATAGCCTAACAAGAGGCAATCCCCATCACCACTAGTGAATCCACTATCCAGTGATATATTTTTATAATAAACCATGTCTTTACGTCAGTTTTCATCCTTTCCCTGTCATGACATCCTTCTGTTTCTATCAACATCTCCAGCTAACATCTTTTTTCTGGCCAATGATCCCCAAATCAGGATTTCCCACTTCGCCTCAGCCCATCCCAGTGGTTTCAAGCTAACCAACCTCCATTCCACAGGCATCCACACATAGACACACACTCTTTGGTTGGATCTCTCCTTTATCGCCGTACTCGTGCAACACTCTCAGTCTCTCACCACAATAAAGGGCCCTTTTAGTCAGCCTAAATATAATTACCATCTGTCAAAACTGTATTGTATATTTTAGGAGGCTGTTTTATCTTATCTATTCAAGATAAGAACTGATTAGGTTGGTATATCTTATCTATTAAAGATAAGATTAGTTGATCAAGTTGTTTATCTTATCTATTAAAGATAAAATTAGATTCTAACTGATTAGGATATCCTATCAGATTTTGTAGGGATTATTCAGTTATTTTGTTACCTTTATCATGTATGCTAAACAAACACATAATTTCCCTTCTAATTTGACACCATCCCTGCCACCTTATGAGGTTGTTCAATGAAAAATGAGAGCAAGCTATGAATGTGGAAATGGTGGCACGGGAAAAGATTAGAACTTGGTGCATACAATGAATTATTAAGCAGACAGGTCGACAGAAAGATACAAAGCATGATTGGTAGTAACCAGTAAATGGTATGTCCAAACCAAAGGAATCAATTACCTAGAGAAGTTTTCTCTATATAAAACATCCAGAAATGAAGATCTCTAGTTTACTAATAGCCACATTCATACATTAAAATTAATAAAGCTTAAGTTGTACTCACAGGAGGTCCATATATCAGAATGTGTCCAGGCAGTGGTAACTTGTGTGAACCAAACCACAAACCAGATGCAGAACATAACAATATCAACATTCCTGCAGTCAGAAGAAACAGCAAGTTTAATATCACCAAAGGGAATTCCAGTGCAAGAGAATATAACCAATATTTATGTGAGCAGAATTCAAATTAATAAGCAGTGGCATCAAGGATGAAAACAGACGAATCCTGCGTACCTCAAACTAAATTCTAACATATCTTTGAATGGATCATCCATACTAACAGCCCAAAATAACTCAGACAAAAATAGGGAACATTAAGTAACAAATAAGTTCAACAAATAAAACAGGTAGAACAGAATCAACTTCTTTCTAAGAATAATATGCATTTCTCATCCTCAAACAGTTGAGACAGTTGAGGAGAAGACAATATTTGCAGTTTCATGACAAAGGAAGATCCCACATCATTATCAAGCACCAACTAAAAAAGAGGTTGTAAGAAATTAAGAAATGCAGAAATCAGGAAGATTTATTTGCAAGTTTCAGGCCCCCTACATATAATTATATAATTATATAATTACATACAGTACAATCCTAGCTTAAATATATAAAAGAAGTTGCAGTATCAGCTTTCCTCAACCTTGATAAAATATCTATCTATCTTTATAAACCACCCTCCTTTCATTTGCAACATGTTTGCAGCTTATTTTCCTACAAAATCTACCTTGAGGGAGAATGTGCAGGAATTTGGAAAATTTAACAATGTGAAAAGGTGTTATTTTAGGATGCATTAAAAAAAATATTCCTTTATGTACAATATTATCAACATAATACAGGTTTAGGTGGCAGTGTTATGCCTTTTCTCTTCTCGCTCCCTTCATAACTGACATAGCACAAATTAATATATCTGAATAGCAAGGAAAAAATTCCCACCCAACAACAAAGTTCTATCCCACTAGGCAAGATCAGCTACAAGAACTGCAGGACACCATTGGGCACGGTTAAAAATCAATTTCTCAGGGATATTATTCACTATGAGATCTCTCTTAACATTTTCCTCCAATGTGCTTCTTAACTTCATCTCCCAAATAATATACAAATATGCCCAGAAAACCAACAAAAATATGCATAGGTTATTGCTATGTTTAATCTGTATGTATAAACTATATTTGTATCCGTGTGGCCATGGGTTATGCGAACATACATATCATTTGGACATTTTCCTACTTGGCCTGCACATCTATTAACAATAATGATAGAACCAAGATAAATGAAGGATCGTTTAAGTTTTATTTGGGAAAAAAAGACCATGAGAACAACAAACCAATTGAAAAATTAATAGACACTCCACCCCCCCAAAAAACCTACTATTGATAACATCATCAGCAGTTTTCTCCATCCAGCCAAGGGAAGATACATTTGAATTGATGTGATCTTCAGAGGCTCTCTCTTCTTTAGAATGAATAGACACAGGATCACACAATTTTATCCTTTCAAAAAGCTTCAGGTCCCCATTATTCATGTCACTGAGTTTTCCACCAAGAGCAACTTCATATGCATTAAGTTTCCCATCATGCAAATATTCTTCACCAAAGGTCAATAAAAACAACATTTCAGCTGCCTTGCCACTGTTCTCCGAAGAATTATAGGCTAGCTGAACCTTCCCATTACTCCCAAGCTTGCAACAGCTTAATTCAAAATGAAGCAAGGTTTTATTACCCATAACCAATGAACTAACCTCCATACCCGTAATGGAAGTAATTGCCTTAAGCTGTGTGATATACCATAGCTGTACAAGACTCTGTAATCCTCTTTGATTCTGAGACTGATCTCTAGCCTCTTCCTCTGCTTTGTAACTGAATTCATCAGAGAGAGCTGCTACAACTTCATTTTGGACTGACCAATTTATAGTATCCACAAAGACACCTGATGTAGCTTTTGCATGCAATTTTTCCTCAATTTGATTCTTGTGGCCATGGAAAACTTCAAGACCGTCTTTCTCAACAGCATTGCTCTGCCTTAACAATTTGAATTGACAAGGAAAAAGAGAGGTGGAAGGAATTCTTTTTTCCAAAATAATATTGCATGCCTTCAAATAAACCCCTATGCAATCACAAAAGCAATATTCTTGTCAAAAAATCAGATATCATAATTGAAAGGACAGATAAATTTCCAACTAAACTATACATTAAACCACTAAAGAAAACAGCAAAGTGTCATTGTCCACCTACATGAAGGCAACACAGAAGCTATAGCAGCAATACAACCCTTTTCAACCTAACTTGTTAAAAAAACATGGTGAACTCTAAAGGAAAAAGAAAATGCACAAACAAAAGAAATTTTGATTGTGTGTTGCGGGAAGCTTGTTTAGAATCAGTTTCTAACATGTTTTTGTGTTGTTCTGCATTCTGCTGGCTTCTCATTCTGAAAAGATTGTTAACCCCTTAGGTAATAATGAGTGTGCCGTAGGTCCTTCAACTATTTTTTATTGACGAGATATAGAGGTTTGGTGGAAGTATGGACCCTAAATTCAATGGCAATGTGCAATAAGTGCTACATTCGGTGCATTTGGATAGAGACATTTGTATTTTTTTATAATGCTTAACTGGCTAAGCAGCTGATTTGGTAAGATAAGGCAGTTGATCCCTTTTTAGTGAAATGCACATGAATTATTTAGGCAGGTTTCCATAACAAGAATGCAAAGTGAATGAATGCTACTGTTTTTCAAAATAACAAACAGTTTATCCCTAATTGCCGTGCATGAAAGCTTGATGTGCTGTCAAAATGCAATTAGAGACTGCTTGTCTCCTAACTGCCGAAACAGATAGCATAAACACCAAACATCAGATGCATTCAATAATATTTGCTAGAATCAATATTCTGCACAATTAAATCTATGAGAATGTACATCCATTTGATTCTAAAATATAATGGGTCAGGTAAGATGGATATTAGGACAACTTGACATACATGAATGTAGGCTAGCTCTCAAATAAAGACGAAGAGACTTAGCTACCATCACATGTCCTTCGGCCACAGATTCTGATATCAACAGCTGAACAATTGCTTGTCGATATTCTGTCTTGTCAGTATATCCATTGTCAACTTCATTAGTAGCTGAACCACTTTTTGCTTTCATAATATTGGGTCCGGAAATATTAACATTCTCCTTGGATACCCTGGGTACAATTGAAACCAACTGAAGCATGTTGAATGAATATCGTTTGGCTGTTTCTGGGTGAACAAATGCAACTGAAGTAAGCCCTACATGAAGCTCAACTCCTTTGACATGAGTACTGGTACTACATAATCCATCTGGATCCTGTAAACGAAGCAGCATCTTAGCAGTATGTTCTTTATTAGAGGAGTCTAGATGTGAATCCGCTGCTGAATCCAAGATGCTTTTGCGTCTTTTTGGAGCAACAGCTACTTCAGTTCCAGGCATGAGTTGTACTGATAAAATCTCAGTGTTAAACAAATAATCAAAAATAGACTTGTTGATACTAGAAATGTAAAAATCCACTGAGGAAGAAAATAATAAATAATTATGCATAACACCCTTCCCACCAACACTCAACATGAGATATCCTCCTACATAACAGTATTTTAAAGCTAAAAATCATGTTGTATAGCTTAATAATACTGAACTAAGCAGACAAAATAGACATAATCTTACCCACCACATTCTTCGGAAAAACAGAAGCCACTTGGAATGTGATGACAGTATGACCATACAACCAGAAAGGAAACCTCATCCCTTCATGGACAATCCTGATCTGCATCAAGTCATCAACAGCATTATGTGAATGCAATACACAGAGATCAAATAGATTAGTTTCTTCTCAAACTGACTGACTACCATTTCAGATAGCTGGTAGAAAAGAGAAGGCAAAACTGTAAAGTAGTTTAAATAATAGAAAATATAATTATTAGATCCTAGATAAACAATTGAAAATAAAAATTTCTATGAAAGAGAATAAAGAAGAGTGATGATCTCTATATATCAAGCATTCAAACACTCAACCAACACCTTTTATTTCTATCTATCTCTCTTTTTCTATTACATCATCTTTTCGTAAACTGAGGACACCCCGAACCATCAGTTGGAGACTAATTCCTTTTAAGGTGTAGAGATCATCGAAGGGGATTTAGCCTCTCGTAACAAAGTTTCTCCATACGCATAGCTAGGGCATCGGAACCCCTATCAGCATGCTTAAGGAACCCAACTATCTTCACACTTTGTTTGATCCTGTCGGTCTCTTTCTATTACACCATATCATCTACCATATCTACATTTCTCTTTCTTATCTCTCTTTTCACACTCTAGGTATTAAAGAACATTTGGTGTCCATCAATCTTCTTCCAAGGAAGAACGGAATTGTCTATTGTCACTCCCATGAGTCTACTGTCACTCTTACTTACATTATTTTTCTGTAAAACATTTTTTCCTTTATTAATCAAACTAAATTCACCTAATAAAATTCTCAACAGACACATTCCAATCCCTAATTAGTCTTCAACCAAACTACATACTACATAGCATTGAATTTCAATACCTAGAGTAAGTTAATTTCAATGAAAACTAATAAAATGTGGTCAAGTGAACATGCAAATAGAATTCCATTCAATACCTGAGTGAGGATTTGAGCCTCGGCTTGGTCAGCGTTGAGCTCCAAGATTTCCCAGTCATCCTCGGTGTGTGGCTCTATGGTGACGAGAGAAGCGTGTGGAACATTAGGAGCAGCTCTGACTTGAACACTAGCATGATTCGGCAACGAAACGCACTCAGCAAAATGAGGAGAAACCTGCATGATAATTGAATTTCGTTAAGGAGGTTTAATTTAGAACCGAAATTGAAAGCAAGCGAGTGAGTGAATAGGTGAATCATGAAGGTACCTCAATGGCGGAAGAAGAAGAAGTGGCACCGGACCAAGCGACGAACCAAGTGTGAGGAGGATGAGTGAGAGAGCGAAGCTCGAGAGCGAGAATATGAGGAAGCGGTGTTGAGCGCGTGGACTCGAGAGTTTGGATGAGAGAGAGAGGAAGAGATACGAAACACGAGTCTATGCCTCCTACTACCTTCACCTCTAACTCCATGGGAAATGCTTCGATTATGCAACTCGCAACAAAAAAACACAGATATTCACTTGTTCTTTCCAATGCACCAAAAAGATAGACGTGGAGATATTACTTTAGACTATTTTTTAATAGAACTAGTTTACATGGTTTTTATATTTCACCTAATAAATATAATTATTAGACAAAATATCATTTATAATTATTATGGTGTTCTTATTTTGTGTTAAAAATATATATTTCACCTATCAAATATGATATTCTATATTTTTCTCTATCTATCATTTTTAGTAAAGTTAATAAAGAAAAAAAAATCTAAGTACCTTAAACTTTTACCTTTTACAGATACATATCTTTAACTTTTATTTTGTCTTAGTTAATACTTGAACTTTCATCATTGTTTCAATAGAGCTTTACGGTAATTTCATGTTAAATAGTTAATAAAATAAATTTATACAATTAATTAGATTTAGTTTTAATCCTTTATTTTTTGAAATAATATAATCATACAAAATAAAATCATATGTAGACTTATAAAGTAAGTCTATTCTCAATACACTTCAGATTTTATTTTGTATGACTTTATTTAATAAAGGATTAAATTTGGTATTTATTATGTTAATTATTTAATATCAAGCTAACGAAAGGTTTCACTAAAATAATAAAAAAAATTAAGCATTAACCAAGATAAAATAAATATTAAGATATTTATTTAAATAAAGAGTAAAAATTCAAGAATCTTTAATTATTTTCCAAATTAATTTTATGATTAAACTGTTTTTACATTTTTATAATTTTTTAATAGAATTTTAACAAAAATTAAAACGAAGGAGTAAAGTGTCAAAAAAAAAAAAATATTCTAGTATTCATTAATATAAGAGGGAAGAATAATATGATACTCGTAAGGACTTCACGCCTTAATTTACTTACATTATTTCTTGTCTAAAAATTAATGTAAATTATACTAGTCAATTGATCTAATTTCTTTTTGTTTCCGGGTTATCACAAGATGAGAAAGAAAAGGAGAGCAACTAGAAGAAATTATTCTAAGAGTTAATTTAAAATTAGAAAAGATATTATAATAAACGAAATTGTTTGGTAGTGAACCCTAATACCATTTTACTTAATTAATTATGTATTTATATACGACAGTTATGAAAAAAATATTAAATTGTCTGATATAGTGATCAATTATATAGTTTTAAAGTTGATTATAAATATAGTTGTGTAATAAATTTCATATTAAATTGTCTGATATGGTGATCGGTTATGTAGTATTAGAGTTGATTATAAGTATAATTGTGTAATAAATTTCATATTAAATTGTCTGATATGGTGATCGGTTATGTAGTATTAGAGTTGATTATAAGTATAGTTGTGTAATAAATTTCAGGTCATTGCTTTTGTTGCTTTTGTGTTGTTCATTGGTCATCAAACAATGAATAAAATAAAAAAAAATTGTCCTATGGCTTAGGTGATTATTGTTGGAGATATTGTTCGCAAACAAAGTCTCACGTTAGAAAAGGAAGCCACATGAGTTTATAAACATACGTACTGGTTCAACTTGGACCGGTTTAGATGATGGACCTAGCAAAGGTCAAGGAAAGCCCAAAAACAAAACTGGAAGGGATTAGGCACAAAACGGACAATATCTTACTATTATAGAGATATGTGTGTGAAATCCTCCCCTTTAACCCAACAATTATGTTGTAATGTTCTCAGTTCCTCCAGCAACAATTTACCCAAATCCAGCAATCTCACCTCCATTGTGAGAAACACAATCTACACATATCTTACCTTCCTCATATTCTATTATTTACTCAATTTGGATTTCTTATATTTTCTCTTGTATCCAAAACTCACAATGACAACCAGAGGAGAAAGACTCGGGTTGAACTAGTACTGATGTAGCCATATAAAACTTGTGGCAACTTGTGAAAGACAAGTGCAAGAACGACAACAAATGTTAATATCGATTTTCTCCGGTTTGTAATACTACACGAGAAATTTTTTTTAGTCTTTTGTCTAGTCTTGTTCACTTACTTTGTGTCGTCCTCTACTTGTTTTTTAAATAAACATGGAAAAATAGTTTTATACTGTCTAGTCGCTTGAATTTTATCCAAATAAACACAGTTAAATAGGTTCAAGTGGGCTAGTAGTTAAACCATAGGACCCAAATAATTTAACATTTGGACATTTTCTTCCCATACCTCATGAATCTCAATATACAACCTTTATTTACACTTTAGAATTGGTATTCCAGAATGCATTTTGGAATGCATTAAAGGGTATATGTTGAAATTTTATAAGGTGTAGGAAGGGAATGTTAAAGATTTATCATTTATTCCTTTATTATGTGAGTTATGCTTGTGCTGCATCCACTTGATATTTTTGAAGTATAGTAGTACAAATAAATCATATCCTTGCCTTTTATCATTTCTTGTCGATTTTATAGGTCACCACTTTCTCTTTCCATTGCCCCTGCTCCAGATATTTCTCGTAGAAGGTGACTTCTTTGTTTGATTTCACAAACAAGGCAGAAGAGCTCCTAGTGCCATAATCCTGCCCCTAACCATAAAATGTGTTTCAGATTTAAACATGCAAAGACAGGGTTAACCAGATAAATAAATGAGTTAAATGTGTTAGTTACTGAAAGTTCTGCTTCAACAAATATGGAACTCAATGGTTGCTCCCGTTCTGGAGGATGAATTCCAGGTAGCATACACTCCTCATCTTTGACCCTGTTTGTCATTAGTTTCTCAACCATTTCTTTAATTGGTAAATCACTTTCACCATATTGATCAATAAGTTCTTTGAAATTATGGCGCAGCCGTTCAGCCTGAAATGCACACTCCAGATACACCACTTTAAAACCCATTTTGACATAGAAACATCACTTTTCCTTTCAATTTACTTAATAGGATTAAGTCACTAATTAATTAACATTTAAAATAAAAAAGAGTGTATTTTATAAACCAATATGAAATCAATTAACCAAATAAAAACTAAAAATATCTGAAATAGAAGAAAAAAAATTAACCCAAGTAAAAAAGTAGCATGGTTGTTACCTTTGGCCAAGGGGCGTCCATAGCTGCATTAGTCAACACGTGAATTCCAGGGGTAACTTGGGCAAAAGAAGGATGATCTTGTTTTGGTCTATTGAAGACATAAACCATGGAGGAGGTGCAAATATCAGCTAAGACAAGGTTAAAGCCATTATACTCATGCATCTCTTTCACAATTTCCTCTGCAAACTCCTGGGGACTCTTATTGCTCTGTTGCGTTGTAGTCGCATATAGGAAAATATTTCATCAAAGAGAAATGAAAAGAAACACGACCATAACAATAGGAGTATAATATAATTTTAATCTCTAAAATAATATATGGAGGTAGACTATTTGGTTTCAGTTTTAGTCATAAAATTATAATCTTATATTCTATTTTTTAAAAATTTATGCAAGAAACACTTAAATTAACTAATTATTTTTAACATTTCTAAAAGGAGGGATCAAATTAGACGAATATAACTAATCTAACTCTTTAAATGTTACATCCATGTTACTAGATATTTCATTTTGACTATGAAATTCAAGTTAACTAACTAATTATTTCACATATTTTATATATATATATATATATTAAAAAATATTTAATAAATAATTACACTAAGTAAATATCATTTAAACAATTAATTATTAAATATAAAGAGAAAAATACAAATAAAGTTATATTACAGTTAGCAGCCAATTAAATTTTTTATATATATATTGCACAATGTGTATACATAGAATAAATAGTTGATTAATTAGTTTGTATTGTAAAATATTTGAAATTATAAAGAGAAAAATATAAAGAGAAAAATACAAATAAAATTATATTTCAGTTAGCTGCTAAATAAATTTGATATATATATATATATATATATATATATATATATTTTGCCCAATGTGTATACATAGAATAAATAGTTGATTAGTTAGTTTGTATTGTAAAATATTTGAAATTTAAATAAAAAATAGAAAGTAAGGAAAATAAGAATGGTAAGAAAGAAGATGACAAACAGGTGGAGTGCATAGGCATTACTTGAAGGAAACGAAGAGGCAAGTCCCCTCTAGATTTAGGATTTGGAAGTGTCTCAAGTTCTCTAAAATTAGTGAGAAACGCAATTCTGCCATGTGAGGTAGAACCCAACCATGTTCCACCGCCGAGCATGTCCCTTCCAGCCAAGATTGTTTCCCCTTCCCACCATGCCAATGGTTCCGTAGGCCTTTCAAGTTTAAACAAAAGCAATAAATATAGGATCCATTTGTCTCTGAATCTCAATTGTAAAAATGAAAAGAAGACTAATAGTGAGTGAGTACTGACCGGGAATAAAACTCGTCCCTGTTGTGTAAGAGAATCAAAGGGTACTTTTGATGAGATTGCCACATCAACACTGCGATACACATTCTTCGCCTCTCGTACGGTGCTGCTACTATCACTGTTTAATCATATTTTTCTACTTTTCCTCTTTTCACTTCATTTGTTTTTAAACCCCACGATTGTTGTAATTCCTAATTTGTTTTTTTTAAAAGATTATCGGGTGTATTCTAATAGACAAATTTCCATTGATTTTAAAACACCTTTCAAGATTAAAATTTAATAATTTGGATTTTATTAAATTTATGACAAAAATTCGTATGATTAAATGTGATCAACAATTTTTTTGATAAAGATTAAAGTTTCAAATGATTAACAATTTTTTTGTTAAACGATTAAAACTTTTAACTTTAATCAATTAACAAAAATATTAATCGATTAAATTATAAAATAAATAATATATATTTATATAAATTATAAAATTAATAATATATGTTTGTATTTATTATAAAATAAAAAATATAAAATTACAGGACGTGTTGAGTTTAATCCTAACTCGTCAAGAACAATAATAAGTTAAATGTGATCTCCTGCCAGACCAAAATAATACCTTACAAAATTTATGTACAAATTTTATAAAATATAAGGAAAGAATAAAGAAAAATTTTAAAATCTTAAAATTTTCATTTTTAATTATCTTACATTTTTTATTATAATTTTTAAAATTTAATTTTTTTATTAAATTATCTAAAATAATACATTTCATTACTAAATTTTTTACAAATCCAAAGAGCACACTCTCCTAAGAGATTATTAGCGAAGATAATAGTTATATATTTGGAGTGGTACCCACAAGTTTGTTACGTCACTTGAGGTTTCAACTTTTAACTGGTTCAGGAATCCACTGTTTTACCTTCTTCACTTCTTCTTCATCTAAGTTTGAAGCAATGCTTCATATTTTTGCATGTCTAGATTTTCATTTCTTGGAGATTTTCTGATCATAGTAGCTCTTCCGTACAATGTCTTCTCGCAGATCAAGTAGAAGAGGTACTCTTCATTTTTATTTTTTTAAACCTATGGGGGGTCTTTCGTGCTTTTATCTACTGCATATAACAATATTCATGTAATTGTATTTTCTTTTTACCTATATTTTGTTTATTAACTTTTTTAGGCTAAATTATACTACCTCTATCTCTGTTAGCTAAATATAAGGTTCTTTTTTAATTGTTTTTTGCATTAATTATCTTTTTACTAAAATAACCTTGATTATGTTGCAAAGATTACTAAAATAACACTT
The DNA here is from genome assembly GCA_026586105.1 of Hylodesmum podocarpum. Lineage (NCBI taxonomy): Eukaryota > Viridiplantae > Streptophyta > Magnoliopsida > Fabales > Fabaceae > Hylodesmum > Hylodesmum podocarpum. The sequence goes on along the minus strand of JALJEV010000730.1, from coordinate 1,515,803 downwards.
GAAGAATAACTTGATTAATCCCAAGAATTCTTTGGGTAATTTTAAAAAATATTTAATAAATTTGATGTTATTATCTAAATTAACAAACTTTCTTAATGGGTGAGAATTAGGTAAAAGAGTGGAGAGGTAGTACTTTTCATCTCTAATATATATTTTTTTCTTTTAAGTTTGGTCTAGTTAGGTTAAAAAGTTTCACCTTTGATCACTTAAGTGGCCACTCACCTGTTCTTAGTTATGTTTCTAACTTGTTCTTAATGAGTTACTATTCACAAATCATGATTTGAAAGTTTCCAATGTTCACAATTTGAATTGTGTGAACAGAACACTATTTTTGAAATTTGATATCAAACTATCTGAGCTTTCAGAATTCGAAACTGATAAACTTAATACTAGTGGAAATACTTGGTAGGTACTTCAACTAATTGGTTAAGGAAAACATTTGAATTACTTATTTGCTTACTTAGCTTATTGATTATTGTAATTAATCCATTTATTTTCCTTCTGCATTTGCTGCTCTTTCTAAGTTTTCCATATAAAATTTGCAAACTAGAGTTGATCTTAGAGTTTGTTTAAATCAGCAAACCTTTTGAAGAATAATCATGATTGGAGAGGTAGTGATCCCTGGAATCTATTTATGTTACATACATGATACATCATTCTTATTTGGCAAGATATACTTTCACCTAAAACACTTATCACTAACTTCTGTTTATTTCTTTTGCAGTGGCTAGTGGTAGAGTTGCATTAGAAACTAGTGTCCCATCACCATTGGTGCCTCATCCTAGAACAAATTTGCAATGGGATGAGGTTAAACCACTTTCAGGAAAACCATTCTTTCATATTGTTCTTTCACATTCACATCTCTATCCGCGTTTTAACATGGTAATTTTATACTTGGTTTTACATGCCCCCGGATGTTATTTCATTCACTTTTAGTACATAGACAAGAGTCTGTTTGGATAAAATTTCTCTGTAAGATCTTATAAGAAAAACATATAGGAAGAGAAAAATGAAATAAGTTTCTTCACAAGTTAAAATTAGCTTATGCATAAATAAAAAGTTATCTTCTAAAGAAGCAAATTTAACTTACTAAGTTTCTATCCTTTTTTCTTCCCATTTCTTCTCCTATAAGATCTCATGGAGAAGTTTACTTAAACAGGTCTGAAAAAGATAAATAAGCCAAATGATCATAATTTGGTCTAATAGCACTCTTCCTATAAAATAGTATTAAAACCTCTCTTATCACAGTCTTATATTTATCTAAACATACTCATTGCCATTGATTTGAGCACATTTGGTTTCATGCTTGGAAACATTGGAGTTTACTTCATTTGTTGTTTCAGAAAAGTCCATTTGTCGCTTTCATAGAGGAAATTGATTTCTTTACTATGCTTGAGAAATCATGGACACATGGAAGCACACAAGACAATTTCATGTTTGGATTTGCCTCTTTTAAAGTGAGGAGGGTGCATTTTAAAGGATAAAGTGCAATAATAATCATTAATTAAAAAATTAATGTTTGAGATCATGATTAATTTTATATTTTGTTTTTATGTATTTGATTTTGTCATAAATCTTAATTATATTGTTTTTTAATGCATTTTATTCTTTGAAGTCAATTCAGTGTTTTATATTCTTCTTTCATACATTAACAATAAATGTAGGTTGAGGAATAATCAATTTTTTGCCTGGTACATTGAAGAATCATTTGAAATCTTGTATTGTTGGCATATAGGGGGTGACAAACGACTTGTGCTCAGAACTTCCTTCTTCTAAATCGGTCGCTTCTATTCTCACTTACCGGGGCAAGAGTTGGGACTTGGTGTATAATGGGTATAGGAAAAAGAATATTTTTGGTATCAAAGGGTGGAGAAATTTTGCTGTTGATAATTGTTTGAAGGTTGGAGACACATGCATCTTTGAACTCATGGAATGCAGTGACAAGAAAATCATCTTTGAAGTTCAAATTCTTAGAGGTGACATTCCATCCGAGTTTCTTCAAGGTCATAGTCCGGAAACGGCAATTGTCATTAACTAGTATACTAACCATCCAATGCATATCATTTCCTTTTTATTATGAGATGGTTCGGAGTTATTGATACCTTTTCTGGTGAGTAGGTTAGTGAATGGGGTTTGTCTCTGCTGCAACTTGTTAGGAGTAGTTGAGTTATGAGCCATGTTCACGTCTTAATACTAGTTGAATTTTATTGCTGTCAAAAAGACATGTTATAAATAGTACTACTTTCTAGACTAACACTGAATGCAATTTTATTAATTTACTCTGGATTATGTCATTCTTGGAGGGTAGAGATAGGACATGCCCTTCAAGCTTTTTTGAGTCTTGAACAATGTTTAAGGAGAGGAATTGCGTTTTATCTTTAAAAACCGCTTGATGATGTCGTGGTTATAACTTATAAGCTGTTTTGAACTCAAACTACTAATACGAACACAAACTTAGAAGAGAAAAGAGGACCAGGTACATGTTTTAACTTTCAACCATACGGATTGCAAGCATTCATACTTGCACTAATATAAATTCTTAAGTTCTGGTGGATCCACTGCTGTCTCAGTTTGTACCTTGTTATTCTCAGAGGAAGTCTGTGTTTGGAGGATAGACATTTTGTGCCCTCAGACGTATATTTGAGGCAAAGCAAAAATGGTTTTGCAAAAAGACAGATAATTAAAGAATCTGGAGTTAAGCTAAGGATTTCATACTTTAATAAGATTTAAAGATTAATATTTTTAACCAAAATCAATGGTGCACAATAAAAAAAAAAAAAATCATTTAAATTCAAGTTTAAAACATTTAAGCAAACATGAACTAAATTTCTGAATTCGAATTGAAAAAAAAAAGAAGAAAAAGAAGTCGAATAAAAAAAGTGCTGGGTGCTCATTCAAAGCCACACTAATCTCCAACTAATCATATGATATTAAGGAACTTCCAATTTACAGTGATAACACATTAGCACTAGTAAGGAACGTTCAATGCTCTTGTGACCGTAATAATGACCTGAGCAACAACCCTGTCACTATTATAAGAACATGGACCAAAAAATAAGTTCAAGACAATGCTCAGCTATCATGTAGTGGAGTATTAAACCTCATTCAATCTCAAGTCTTCAGGGCATTTTCACCAAGACAACTTACAAAAATAATAGACATTGTTCATTCAGGTGAAACCAGGGATTTCTCCTGGCATTGGAGCTAACTCACTCTTGCTAAACTTCTCCTCATCATAAAATGAGGCACGCACCACTCTACCCCCAAAGAACCGACCATCGAGGTCAATAAGCGCTTTAGTTGTTTCTTCTGGTCTCTCAAATTGCACAAAGATTCTTACTGCTTCATCCACGGGGAAATTTGGTTCTGTTATCTCAAATATCAGAACTCGAGTTACAGTTCCGTACTTGGCACACTCTGATCCTACCTCGTCTTCCAGCTCATCATCTACCTCACCAGGACCCACCTTCAAAAAGGAAGCACACATAGTGAGTCATGTGTAATCAATTAAACTAAAACAACACTAAATACATTTTAGGATGAACTAAAGCAATCACTGCTGAGCTTTTCAGGGCCAGATTTATGAGTAAGGTATCAACGTAGGTATGCCCAAGTGTACAAAAAAACAGCTTCATCTATACGACCAGATACAATTTCAGGATACAACATACAAGCATCATCTAGGGTCTCTTCTGAACACTTGGACTTGCAAGTGTGATGAGAATCATGGCCATTGCACAATTATATGCAAAAAGCTGCAACCATTGACTAGACAAGAAAAGATTAATGTGCAGCACCAATTCATGGGATTGGGAAGCACTTCAGCACAGATGGTTGCGTAACAAGGTTTTAAGTTTTGGATTTTGTGGGAGTTGGGGTTTGGAGGACTATTATTTATTTCCTTCTAAGAACAAACTGCTCACTCTCCACTCCGACTTTAAAAAAAACAAAAAAGAATCTTCTGTTGGTCACTGCAACAAAGATATGATTAAATATACACTTCAATCTGATTTGTTACTTATGTGATCAAATCTCAGCACTTGTATATTTGAAATGAGCAGAAATAGGAAACAAACGAAAATGATGCACACTAATATGTTTCAAAACCCAGTTTCCCAACAACAGTTTACAGCAGACACAAATTACGAAGTAAGTCCAGAAGTATTTTATCAAACATTTCAGTGTAAGCACAGAATTAAAGTAACTTAGGTATTTCCGAAGGTCATAATCATAAACTTTCTAAAAGAATTTATCAGAACTTCAAAACTATAAAACAGCTAATGACGGATTTCAACTAATTCATAATATTGTGACAGGAATCACCCCTCCCAGTTCTTACTTCAAAAGAAAAACAAAATTTGGCTTTTATCCTAAGTTAGCATCATAAAACAATGAGAATAGGTTCAAAGAAGCCAACATCCCTACAATAGATAACACTCACTGTATAGACAATTCAAAGGACTGTAAGTCAGCAAAGACATTCCCCACACTCGACAAAAGTAACCTGTAATTGGTAATCCTAATCTAAAATAGGAAATAAAGGCATACTCTATCCAACAATAAGATAGCCTAAGATTCAATCTAGTAACCCTAATTCCCAATTTACAATTACATCATATCATCCCCCTATACTGCATTAACATCATAACACTTTGGAATCAGGACACTTGAGAAACAAGTTAGTTGTTAACAGTGTAAGTAAAAAAGAGATTAGCCAAGATATATGAAGCTAATTAATCAGCAAATTAACCCAGATAAATACACCATAATCAGAGGCATTCCTGATTATCCAACACTTGAAGAGGCAGCAAGATACAGATCTGTACATCATTATCAACTTCAATGACAAAAGAAAGAATGAATGTGCCATAGAGGCATGCTTCTCCATTACAAAAAAGGATGGTGTTGGCCCACATGTTATCAGAGAAGATTATATATGAATATTTAAAGGAAAGAATGATGATGTGTAATAGGGTTTATCACTAGTTTCTACTCACTCCATGTATTAAAATTTCACACTAATAATTTCTTGATAACCAACTAACAGGAGGTTCATTTCATGCTTAGAGATAGCATGACCACTAAGGCATAAAGCTAAAACAATTTCTTGTTCAAGGAGACCAGAGCATACTCTCATTCATGCATTTGCTTTGGCATTACAAAAATCCAATTGACAATAGAGAAGCATAGAGGCACAATTCCCATTTCATTCTTTTTTTTCTGAACTTTTTCAGTAATCAAACTTCAAAATTCTAATATGCATTTACCTCAGCAGATGCTGCTCCAACTGACCAACTTTCTCTCCGGCATATCCATTCCTTAACTCTTTTTTTCTTTTCTTGTATGTCTATTCTTGTTGTCTATTCATCCACTTTTTCATTCTCATCTCTTCTACACTTAATTTCCCTTGTTCACACTTCACTTCTCAATACTCACCACCATAGAGCATTTCTGACCCTACAGCAGTCAGGATAAACTTCTCCTGAGTTTCAGAGTCACTTTATGATCCCAAATTACACAACATATTTCATCCACCCAACTAGAATCTGTGTGTGACACTACCATCAATCTCTAATCACTGACAAAAATGGATCAAAGATACATAAACCATGCAACTTGCGTGTAATATCATCCCTTATTTTCACCTTTAAAGTATTACTAACTTGCATCTAAATGAATTTTTGTCCGTACACATGCTTTGTCTTTTACATACTTAACTAAAAACCCTACACTGCTACACTTTACTGTACAGCTCAAGTTTATAGTTTTACCCCTTCTCTAGTCTCATCAACTAGAAATATATCATGTACAAGAAGCATGCATTGAGCCACTAGATAAGACCACTTTTTACAAAATACTACTTTTTATTTTAAGGCTGTCATCTGTTTGCATTACTAAAATCCCAAGCGTAGCATTATCTCATCCTAATAGGCACCAAGAAATGATAGATTAGATGTCCGCCCTAAATTCTAATAGCGCACTGGATATAGTATCTAAAGTAAACTGGTAACAGAAAATTGTCAGAGGTTGTTTATAGTCAAACTCAAAGTTGGTTCATATCAGCTATATTGACTGTTTGAAGGCTCATTTAGCAGCCATGTACTATACACAAATCTATGGTCATGGCTACAGCTATACTTTTAACTCTAGTTTCTAAGGTAAGGCTGCCACTTTTTGATTCTTGCTCATCACGTCGCTGATCAGGTCTGGCATTGACCTCTTTATCACATTGACAAAAAGAACACCTTCCGATAATTTATAAGAGGAAGTTTACATGGCGCAACCTCCAAACTTTGTTGTTCAGGGAAAGCATAAATTGAGTTCCATTGAGTTTGGATAGTTCACTTAAAACCATTATTCAAGTATTTAGCATAACTCAGGTAAATGTTGAGAATTTGGTATTCGATCAGTATCAACCTTCTCTATAAATGGATGGCATTATAATTACAAGAAGCATATCTTCTTTATCTTCAAGTGTAGCAATTACATGTCAACTCTCAGAGACATCACCAGATAAACAAAGGTAGACACTTAAAACATGTATCTTCAAAATCAAACTGAAGGTGTAGTCATTAAGCATTACAAGTGAAACACAATTTCTATTTTCCTAACTGATAAACCAGACTAATTAGCAGAAAGAAAACGTAGTAAGAAGTTTGACACATTCATTCCAATAAGTCAAGCGACACAAGCAGATCACAACTTATACAAGCAAAGAAGCAAGCACAAAACAAGCTCACAAAGCAACCACAAATATAAAACACAATCACCACACAACACCCACAACATCTAGTAAACTTGAATCAAATCAAATCAAATCAACATAAATACACAAGCAACATGTCAAAAACCACAATGACACTACACTACACAACAAACACATAACATAAAAAACCTACCATATTCCTAAGCAGCAACACCTTGGTGGGCACTCCATGGAAGTTAACACTCTTAACTTGTTTCTTGCTATTATCACTAGCATTAACAATAACCCCAGCTCTTCTATCCGTCTTCTTCGCCATCAAAGGAGTAGTAATCCCCTGCTCCTGTTTCCCCAACCCCTGTCCCTCCTTCCACCCCATCTTCGCCATCATCCTCTGCGCCGCCGTCATCTGCCCGCCGGCCCCAACACCCAACCCCACCGTCTCCGACTTCCCAATACTAAACCCATCAGAATTCCCCTGCGGCGGAGACGGCGACCTAGGCACCACACCTCCACCACCACCACCGCCGCCTCCGGCGGCGGCGGCACTCATAGCAGCACGCCTCCTCCACGCCTCTTCTCCAGAAACATTCAAATCTCTGTCTCTATCTCTCTCTCTCTCACGTTCTCTCTCGCGTTCCCTCTCTTCTTCTTCCTCCTCGTGGCGGCGGCGTTCGAGTTCCTTAATGATCTCGGCCTCGCGAGCGCGGCGTTTGCGGTCGCGGCGGTAGTCGTCGTAGTCGTTGGGGCGGGCGGGGTCGTACTCTTCGAGAACGGTAGACTGGACAGCTACGAGGGCGGGCTGGAGGGAAGTGTTGTCGTCGGGGGTTGGGCTGGAGGAGAGGAGAGTGGGCTTGGGGAGAGGGGAGGAAGTGGAGGTGGAGGAGGTGGTGGGCTTGGGCTTGGGCTGGGCCCGGAGAAGGGTGTGAGGTGGGGTGAAGAGTGAGGCGGGCTTGCGAAGCGTGGCGGGGGCCATTTTGGTGCTGGAAGACCAGACATTGGTGGTGGGTTTGTTGTCTTCTTCGGTGGAAGAAGGTGGAGGAAGGTCACCGTATAAACCACCCAACATTTTCAAAATTGAAACCCTTATCTATATATCTATCGAATCAATCTATTATTCTACTTTCGATTCAGAACAGTTTCTTCAATGGGGAATGATTTGTTTTCACGGTGGGGTTCTGTTCCTTCCGTTGCGAGCTTCCTTCCTCGTTACAGCGGCGTCAGAGGATTTTTTATAACCTTTGCCCTTTCTTCTGTAAAAATGGGATTTTTATTTTCTATCCAATATTCATATTTCTCAAGGCCATTGCTAAGCTATTTTTATTTTTTCATGGATTTTGGGATTAAAATTTAAAATGTTATGATTGTGTAAAAAAAGTTATGTTGGTAGTGTAATGTGTGAACTTCTTGTCTTATTTTAAAAGAATATTTTATGTGAAAAAAGATGTATTGTATTTAATTCAAAATTTTTGAACATTGTAAGAAAATTTGTGATATTTCTTCTGTTTTTAGATGTAAATAAAAAGATTTCAGTTTTTTAATATAGGTAAATTTTAATGTTATTGTTTTTATAATATTTTTAGTTAATATTACTATTTAATGTTTTAATTTTTTGTTTCGTGGTAAAATAAATGAGTGGAAAAGGTGATATAAATTTAATGTAAATAACCGATTTTTTAATAAGTTTGAAATATGACTTTTAGTTATATTTGAGACGGGCACGAGACGAAGTAAGTATGATTTTTCAAATAAATTATTAAAATTTAATAATATTTAATTAAGATTTCTTACAATGAAAAGAAAAGAAAAGATTATGAGGGAGATTCGTGATGTTGAAGAAATTATTCATGTGTTGGGTCTATCTGCCTCAGCAAAGAAGGAAAATTTTCAAAAAAAAAAAAAACATAAATAACTCAAAGTTTAAGTATTGAGAACTTTAACATAGATGAGTATAGCAAGTCATTCACATTTGTGATCCATTAGATATAAAATATCGATTAGATATAATTTTTTTTAATGGACTGATATATATGGTAAACTTTTGTATTTATTCTAAAATACAAAATATATTAAAAATAAAATAATAATTAAGTATGACATTTACATTTTTTCTAAATACTTTTATCTATTCTAAATTCCTAATCTTCTTTTTTTTTTTTTTTTCTCTTGTCATGAATTCATATTCTTATTATTTTTGGCGGCTAGAAAGTATGTTGGCGTTTATTTATCAATATCTCTTTCTTATTCTCATCTTTAATTTTCTTCCTACTCTAAAGTTTATTCTCCAAGATCTATCTTATGTATTTGTATGTTGTTAAGGTAAAACGGTTACTAACGGGTAATTTTCATCGTAGGCATTATGAAGTAGTTGAAGTAAGTTTTTATTTATTTCATTCAAATTCAGTTAAACTGAGTAGGTTGCTATGTGTACTTAGCCATGCCATGAGTTAATATATTCTTGTTTTAATTATTTAGTTGTAAGAAAATAAGGAAAAATTGTGTGATGAAATAAGTATGTGAAGGTTTAATTTGTGTTGTTAATAGGGTCTAGAAACATGACAGTTAATGTCCAAGATAATTAACCCAATAATGCTGATATTGATGATGACGAAAATGAGTGGAAAGATGAAATTTTTGAAGATAGTAGTAATGAGGGGGACATATTTGATATAGTTGAAAGAATAGAAAGATTTGACGAACAAGAAGATCTAACATTTACATCAATCAGTGGTATGTGACAATTTTTATCTTCAATTACAATCACCTGAAGCTCAACGTTAGCTACGCTACCTTGTTACCAACATAGAAAAATGGGTGCCATATATCATGTAAATTGAAAATTTTCAAGAAGCTGGCATTAGACTTGCTCACATATATGCAACATTTGCCAACAATGCAGGAGGTTATAATAAGGTGGGGTTTGCAAGTAAAAATATTTACAATCAAATTAGGAACCAACGATGACAACAAGTTACAAATGTCAATGGAGCATTAAAATATTTGCGCAAGTTGTGCTCGGAAGACTCTTTAATGTTTGTAGCTTACACGGTTGATGATTCTAATAGGCTCCAACATTTGTTTTGCTTTGATGGTGAAAATCAAATGGATTATTAGATTTTTGGGGATGTGTTAGCGTTTGATGAAAATTATAAGAAAAACAAGTACCTTTGTCCATTTGTGGTTTTGTGAGGTTATTAATCATCATAATTAGACAATTGTCCTTGGTGCTTGTCTTGTTTCAAATAAGATTGAAGAAACTAATGTTTGGTTGTTAGAACAATTTATGAAAGTAATGAAAGGAAAAGCAGGAAGCTAATAAACTTGATGATATGGCCAAGTTTAGGTCTCTCTCTAGAGATGTCCTTTAGACTGATTTTATTGCGAATTTTCTTTTCTATTGCTTTGCTAGATATGTTAGCTATGTTGCTTTTTCCACTGGCTTCTAGCTGGGTTTAGCCCCCCACTAATTCAACAACAAAAAGAAGGATTGGGTCCTATGACCTAACCTAACTTAGGAAGCAGAATCCCATATTGAACTAATAATGAATATAGCCTCAATGTGCTTGATTGAATTTCAAAAGTTTTTCTTTTTTCTGATTTAAACAAAATTTATTACAGTCCCAGGAGCTAACATACATTAAAATAACATATACAACATAACAATATTTCAATGTCATAATAACTACCAGTTTCACACAAGATCATTCCTATTTCAGACCTTGCCCTACCGTTCTATATTCGTGTTACGATTCCACCATCGATGATATTTCTGAAATGCAGGTGGAGATCAATTAAACCCGATTATCTGATGCCTCAAGATCCAGTTCACGGACAAATGTGCGGAGACATCCATTAATGATACGAGGGGCTGCTCCATCACAAAACCGTTTAGCAAGATCTACCGCCTGCAAAACATATATATACATTGTAAGTTACTATCTTTTTTGGTGTTTGTGTGAAAGCTAAGAAGCCCTTAACTAAACAAGAAAAACATTCTAAACATGGTTATATAATATTATATAAAAAAAATCTAAAGTTGAAAAATAAAAAAAATCAATTTAAAATGCAAGAGGGAATTCATGTTTTAAAAATAAGCATATGACAATATAAACATACAATACAAAAATGTATAAAACAATGCCAAAATTTTGTTAAATTTAAAAGCACAACATTTTGAAATATCTTTTTTTTAATCCATTTTAGTGACAATGTTTGGTTAGCTTAATTTATAACTTTGGTCATGGCACAGTTTGGGTTCTGACATCTGTTTCTCATCACATAAACTTAAGATGTACCTCGTTTATGACGATTTGGTGTCTTGTTTCCAGCACTGCCATTTCGGACATGGCTAAGTGAAGAATAGAGAGCTCTAAAATCTTCCCTGCTGGTTCGTTCTGAAATGGATCAATAGATACGATGCAAACTACCATGAGCATTAGCAAGCAAAGGGATCTTTAAAGATTAGTATAATATGTGTGCAAGGAATAACACAGAAATAAGTAGTTAGAAAACAGTTGAATTCACAAATCTGCTGCTGAAATAATAAAAAAATGGATAGAAATCAAAAGAAACTAAGTTGGAATTATACGACTTAAAACAGAAGTAGATAAAATAAACAGAAGTAGACAAAATAAACATCGTCCAAAGCCCAACAAAAATACAAAACTTCCTATGCTAACAACAAACATTACAATTTGAAATGATAAACTATTGTGTTGTTCCTACGGATGGCAAATACAGCAGGGAATAAATAAGATTCCGCATTGACTTTATCTATTTGCCCATTTCTCTAATGAAGTTCAACTTTGTATAGCAAATATTGAATCAGGATTAGCGGCATTAATAACATAAAAGCCTTTCGACTATATGCAGAAATTATTTCCACAGTTCATGAATTTGCAAGCGGGTGGTAATAAACTGAATAAAAAAGCTACAATATTTATCAATTATCATACCTTCCAATTTGGTGGGACAATTTTGTTAATAACCACGACATGACTGTCCCATGCATCCCTGACTGCAACCAATAGTTTCTTAGTGAATCTGCAGATAAAGCACGGTGCAGGATTATTACCTTTGCTCAAACCATCATACAGGCACTCGGTCTTGTAGTGTGTGTGTGTGTTTGGTGGAATGAGGAAATGGACACAAAATGACAAGCTTTAGCTACTGGTAAGAGTTTAAACTTTGAACTATGCCCTATAAGCAAAGGGTCCAAATATACCTCAAAATCAGTTTGTTATACACCAGCTTTGGAGGTGCTGTAAGTACTTCTGCTTCTGCCATGCACAACATAGCATATTATAACAGTTTAGAGATGAAAGAAACCACAAAAAACTGAAAACTGCGAAGATGATAAATGCTTTACAACATATTGAACATTTCCGGTTCTAAATTCTAATGACTGCTAAACTAAAATTTTAGATGTTGTATTCCTAGTTTTACTGATTTGAAATGCTACAACTTCTAAGCTTAAATAATCACAGAAAGGCGACAAAGTTTTCTACAGATGCTTACTTCCAATCCTGATAATAAAGAAATGATAGGTTTTCAATTCTTTCATTTGAAAAAATGGAAACCCTTCTAATTGGATAACTAAGATACTTCCCAAAAATTGAAATTTGACTTTCATAGGCAGAGGAGATTTCAACACTCGTAAGATACAAAATATGACGGAGATGTATATCCATATATTTTTTTTGGTATATCAAAATTTAGAGAAAGAGGATAGCACCCCAGTCCAAGGTAGGGAAAGTCTCTAGACTCAAAGAGCACATACATAGATACTTACATTTAGAAGACCCTTTCTTCCTCTACTCAACCAACTCCTTGGGGTTATAAATGTATATCAGTGTATACTATATACATACACAATATCATGAAGCAGTTGCAAAGGTTCAAGTGAAAGAAAGCAACATAGAGATTTTGAACTTTCAAGCATCTCAAACAATTTATTTTATATCAAAAACTAAAAGACATTGAATTTTCAAGCATCTTAAACAAAGAGACATTGAACTTTCAAGCATCTCAAACAAAGAGACATTGAATTTTCAGAATGTATTATTAATTGTTACCAATGGCAGACTCTTGTTCAATGTTCCGCAGAAGCTCATTGGCTTCCTCATCGGATTCAACAGTAACAGGTGGCCCTCCAAAACTCATATGATTATACTCCAACAACTTCTCCTTGTCAAATTCATACCCCGCTTCTGAAACAACAAAACAAACTCACCCAATTCAACACAACACAAGCCTAAACTCAAGTAACCAACCACAATTCACACCAAAAAAAAACCGAACCGTTACCTCGCCGCGCATTCATCCGTTTCTCGAAAAGCCGAACCGGGTCCAGCCCCTCCAAACACGCTGCATAAATTATCGACCTGCACACAAAAAAAAAAAAAAAAAAAAAAAAAAAACTCATAATTCTTATCACAATTCTCGGGTGTAAAAAACTAATAACTAACAATGATACTAAATTCTCAAGTCACACTAGAGGGTTTTGCTTTCTATCTCTTATCTCTCTCAAGAATTAACATTTGCGGATAAAAAATGGTAATTTTACAGTGCGTGAAGAGTGGTTTTACAGTGCGAGTTCTCTGGCGGCTCTAGGGCTGCAGAAGCGGCCAGTCTTGTCGATTTTGGGGAGAGCCGGTAAGGAGTTGTCGGGTTTTCCGAGAACCGGAGTTTCGTGTTGGGCGAGTGCGAAAGTGGAGCTGCGAATAGAGTTGCGAAGGGAAAACGCTGCGTTTTGAAGGAATGAACCATGTGTTGGTAGTGAGAAAGAGAACGAATAGCGTTGAAGAATGGGGGTTTTGAGTTTAGAAAAAGTAGCACAGGATGAGGATGAGGGTGAAGAGCACATTGGAAGCAACACTCCCTCCATTGCCACCTCCCAGGATAATTGCAAATATCTCTCACATTCTTAGCTCATTATACTATATAACTATTATATAATACTTTATTTTCAAGAGAAAACAAAAAAATATATATTTAAACGAAGAGAGAAATTTATATATATATATATATATATATATATATATATATATATATATATATATACTTTTAATAAATAATTTAATAAAAATAAAAAAAAATTATAACTTCATTGTTACAGTTATTTTAAATGAAAATTGTGACAATGCAAATGATATATGTGGTAAATACAAACAACATATATAAAAAAATTACATATTTTAAAATTTTATTTTTGAATTTGATATAATATTATTTTAAAATACTTTAATATATAAAAAATAATTAAACCAAATTTAATTTTAATATTTATTTTTTGAAATTATAAACAATAATTAAAATAAATATATTTTTTAAATTCTGAAACATTAAAAACAAAAATTACTTTTAAAAAATAAAAAATAAAAATAAAGACAGAAAAATAAATAACAAAATTTTCAACTTTTCACTTTTATTTAGTACATTGGAAGATTAGTGAATAAATAACAAATTTTGAATATTTTAATATGGTCATCTCTTATAAATAGATATGGGTTGATTGTTATTTTTATATTCCATCACAACCACAAGGTCACGTTTAAGGGGACAACCGATTTTTCTATACAAATCATAAGAACTAATAAATCAAAAAGAGAAAAAAAAATCGATAAAAGTGAAATAAATATTACCGGACTTATTTTAATTAAGATAAAAAAGTAAAAGACATGTAATTTGGACACTACAAGTTCAGAGAAAAAAAAAAAATATATATATATATATATATATGCGCCAAGTAACATCACGTGATAATAAAAGTGATAAAGAAAAAAATTAAAAATAATGATGAAGTATTTAAAATAAAAATAATATTAATATATTATCATTCTAACATAAATTTCTTAAATTAAGATAAATTATATAATACTCGAAAACATTATTTACTTGAATTCTTAAATTTAAGTATTAATCAAGAGACATGTTAAAATATGATTAAGTATCGAGAAATATAATTTGTTTAATGAAAAATATTTAGATAAGTAGAAATATTATATGACATGTATTTTTAAGTTAAATAAATACATTTTAATATATTTAATTTTAAAAAATTTCTTTTATTGGGGAATATTTATGTTTGGTGATAAAAGTTGAAAATTAAATTTGGAAATGTTATTTTAGTTTTGTAAAATATGTTGGAGCACAAAATTATTTAAAATTATCCATACACAATAGTTTAACATACTGCAAATATAAATCTTCCGCTCCATATTTCTCCTAGCCCTCAATTTTTTTTTTTCTCAGGAATAAAGACATGGATGACTAAGTTTGAACTAAACGAGATATATCGTGTAGGAGTGGTTCATGTTACATCATAATTAATATGTTTGAGGTAAATATAGTGTTGAAGATAAGAGTAGTGTTGCTTTTATGTAATTATAGTTATAAATCCATATTAAATAACAGTTTTGAGTATGTAAATATTTTTTAAAAGTTTTCTTGTACGGGGTATTTTGACAGTGGGTATGAAATCATAAGCCCTTTTCCAACCTAATAATTCATTTTGGATTGTTAACACAAGTTCTTGATTAATGAGTTGATTATCACATAATTTATATTTAATTTGGATTCTTAAAAACATTGGTTTATTTTTCTCAAATATTTTTGATTTACATATAGTGAGTTAATTCCTAATGTTAGCTTAATAATTGAGGATTTGAATAGTGTATGTAAAATCATACGTTTTAATGTCAAAGTAGTTATATAATTAATATATATATATATATATATAAAATATTTACACGTAATGGATCTTCTTTGTTAATGCCATACCTTTTCTCTTTTCTCTCACTTTTACTTATATTCATGGTCTTCTAATGGAAGATAACTAACTGTTCTTGTAATTGACAAAAGGAAATTAAATCTATTTTATGTTAATAAATATTTTGTTTACATGGATACTTTTATGTTTTTGTTTATTACAGGCATTAAAATTTTCAATGCCACACCCCATCGGTACAAAAAAAAATTCAATGCCTTTAAAATTGTAAAAGTATATTTATAATCGTTTAACTACTTCCCTCATCATGGAAAGAAACTTTTATCATAAAAATATCAACCATACAACATTTTTGAATGAGTTATTTTAATGAGAAATTTTAGCATGAAATAAACTCTAAATCAATAAGATAATTGGTTTTATTTTTTAATATAAATTGTTTTTTTAATTATAGTATATAATTAATATATAAAAATGAATTTATATTTTAACATCTTTAAAAAATATATTTTCATGCATATAGGGTTATATCATTATACCATCAATTTAAAAACTGATAGTCACATTTATCTAACCAATTAGACTCATTTATTACGATAACTACATATGACACATCTAATCAACCACGTCCTGTTTTTAAACTAATTATTCGAGACATGATGTGTACCCGTGAGGCCATATCTCATTATCAACATACTATTATAACATTAATACAATTAGAGTACGAAATCATCACACTTCACCATTTATAGTTTATATATAATCTTAGTAAGTATTTCTAAACATATATTTAAACACACACTTTCACTTCCAATAATACTCTTATCTCAATTACCCGATAAAAACACTAACTTAATCATCAAAATATCTTTTACAAACTATCAGGATGACTCAATAAACACGTTACAAATCTAAATACATTCTCTTATGCATTTTATACCTCACCTAAATAAGTACATGCAAAATTCCAATAACAATAATGATTATTATTAAAAGTTTAATTCTTGTAGACATATCTAACAAATTTCAGCTATCAATTGAACTCTAGTTTAATTTAAATACTAAAATATCATACAAAATATAATATTATAAACATAAAAATATCAAATAAAGCATCTTACATTTAAAATTTTGAAACATTATATTATATTTTTATAAAATGAAATTAAGTAAAATGATTTTACAAAAAATTGCCCACATTAAAACTTGGTAACAAAATTAGTTCGGGTTGGGTACGACTCGTCTCGAAAACAATAGTTCTGGAATCTCATTTCACTCGTCACGCATCACTAGTAGTAGTAATCGGAAACCGCAAGGTCTCAGCTCGCGCAGTTGCACCGGTACTCTTACCAATAACACACTCCACTCCTCAACAACGCTAACCTTAATTCAATCACCATTCAACAAACTCACCTTGATCTAACTCATTATTCTTCTTATTATTATCATTATTCCTATTTTCAATTTACCTTGTTCCTCTCACAGAACATGAAGCTCTTCCTCATTGCTCTCGTGCTGCTCTTGTGGGCTCCATTTTCCTCTTCTGTCAAACCTACAGACCCCCTCCTAGGAATCGCTCCCCAAGGTTCTTGCTTCACACAGCATTTATCGTTTTTAATTTTATTTATTTATTTATAGTTTGACATTGTTGTGGTAATTCGTGTTTCAATTGAAGAATTGCGTGTTACTATTACTTGCAGATGAAAAATATTACAAGGCTTCCGATGTAATAAGATGTAAAGATGGATCGGGAAAGTTCAACAAGGCGCAGCTCAATGATGACTTTTGCGATTGCGCTGATGGCACCGATGAACCTGGTTTTTAATTTTAATCGTTAATTATTATTATTAATAATACCTGATTTTTTTATTATTTATTTTTTTTTATATTGGATCATTTGTTTTTCCTAATCATTTTTCCCTTTTTTTGTTCTGGGGCAGGTACATCGGCATGTCCGGGTGGAAATTTTTATTGTCGGAATGCAGGGCACACTCCTGTTACCTTGTTTTCATCTAGAGTGAATGATGGAATTTGCGGTGAGCACGATGCGTGTGTTTTTGAATTTTTTATGATTGTATTGTGTAATTCACATGGTATAGTTAAGCTGAAAACTTGAAACAAGGAAAAGGGGTGAAATTGAAAATGCATGGGCAAGTTCCTAGAGTACAGATTTAGAAGGATGTCTTGATGATGATTATGCATTTATGGATTACTTCTCGGTGTTCCTTTTGATGTATAAGCTTAATATATTGGATCTGGTACACATGTTTTGAACTTAGGGAATGGTTTGGATTTATCATGTTTTGTTAACTGGTATCATTTGAGTTGTTTATAATATAGATAGATGAAATAGGGATTGGAGATCCTGATGGAGTGTACTGGCACTTGACCTTGATGCAATATTTCAGGACATTGTGATACAATTATTCCTTATATGTTTTATATTTCAATACAATTTTAGCTAGATATAGAATTTCAATAGCTTTTGAGTTCTTTTACCATGTAAGTTATAACAAGCTTGATGAGTATGTACAGCGTATCTTACATTTTGATTCGCGCATTTGGTCATCATTTCTAAAGGCGTTTTTCTTTCTTCTGAATAATGGCTCTAAAATTTCGTTTGTATTATTATAAAGTTAAAAATGCTGTTATCCTATGCATTATTACTCTGTAGTTTGGATTATTTGCAGACTTGTGAGTTTTGTTAGCTATGGAGTAATTTGTTTTGCTTTCCTGCCATAATCTGTAGATTGTTGTGATGGAACTGATGAATATGATGGTCAAGTGAAGTGTCCAAATACCTGCTGGGAGGCTGGGAAAGTTGCGCGAGATAAGCTGAAGAAAAAGATTGCCACATATCAAGAGGGTGTCAAATTACGGAACAAAGAAATTGAACAAGCTAAAGTAGCCATAGAGAAGGATGAAGCAAAACTTTCAAAATTAAAAAAGGAAGAAAGTGTACTTAAAGGGATTGTGAAACAGCTAAAGGGTAACTCTTTCTGGTTCTATCCTGGTCTTGTGAACGTTTTACCTAATATTTACATACTACATGAAATTTGGTGTAAGAATTTTGATCATAAAAATAATGATCATTTATGCAAAAGACAAAATGTAAAGGCAATGTGTCAAATGCATTTGTGACTAATTTAAAAATGCTATTGATAGGTTTATTTTCCATTGGTAGGATAGGAGGATCAAGTGAATGTATGGAGAAATCTGGCCAGGGATGCAGAGTGCATTTTAGTGTTATGTTCAGTTTGAAGTTTTAGGTCCCTTTATTGGTTTTGCAAAAAACCTTTTGAATGCAATTGAGTACAAATTAGCAAGTGCGTGAGATATTCTGAACCAACTGTCTGTTTAATTATACACCAAAAGCAACTACTTTCCATTGATTATGATGAAGTCAGATCATCATTATCAGTCTGTTTAACATGTGGGAAGTTGATGATTCTGCTTTTGGCACTTCTGAAATTGTATAATTGAGGAGGGGACATCATTTACTTGTTTTGAAAAGTAAACATGATAAAACATGTTTGACAGTTAA
This sequence comes from Hylodesmum podocarpum, assembly GCA_026586105.1. Lineage (NCBI taxonomy): Eukaryota > Viridiplantae > Streptophyta > Magnoliopsida > Fabales > Fabaceae > Hylodesmum > Hylodesmum podocarpum. Next base: position 1,496,828 of record JALJEV010000730.1, on the reverse strand, counting down.
GTTTGCAGATTTTGTGCTTGCTAAGCTATAAAGGATATGGAATTTTTTTTGGAAAAAAGGAATATACTATTTTGGTTTGGTTTGGTTTGATATTATTTTATTTTTTTTCATTTGTGTAGCAATTTTCTATCCTGTCCATGGAATGCTTTCTTCAACAAATTCCTTTTGCTTGTATTGCAGATCATAAAGAACAAATAGAGAAGGCAGAGGAGAAGGAGCGCTTAGAGAAAGAAAAAGAAGAGAAGCAAAAAAAGGAGTCTGAGGAGAAGGCTAATGAAGCAAAAAATAAAGCTGATGAATATTTGGGGCATGGAGATGAAACTGGAAAGTATTCAGATATTGAAGACGATGCTGCAGAAAAGAACAATGATAAAATAGGAAATCTAGAGGATTCTCCTACAGATCAGGTTTGATTGTATTTACATTTAAGGTTGCAGAGCTTGATTGTACAATCAGAATGTGCCATACTGAAGAATTTTATTTTAACTTTTGAATGCGTTAATCTGGTATGTAATTGTTGATGTGGTGTGATACTATCCATATATGTGTGTGTGTGAGAGAGAGATTTTCCTGATCTTTAATTCACCCTGTATCATCTTTATATTAGTTATGCTATGATAAAAGCAGCTTTACTCTGTCATATTTTCTTGATGCAATGGACTCCCCTACATCTAAATAACTTGCAAATATTTTGTTGTTGCACTAAAATATAATTTTGTTGCTATTCATGTTTATGCCCTGCACTTGCAAATGCTGGTAGAAAGACAACCAATAATGACTATTTTCCACCAATCCCACTGTGAAGTGCTATGTGTCTCTCTCCTACACATTATTCCTTCACTTGTGTGTGTATGTATGTGGATAGCATTTGCACGGGATCTTGCACTATCCCATCATGTGGGAAGTGGTTTAATTACTCTACATTAACATTCCAAGCTTTCTTATAGGATGAAGCAGATGACAATTTAGCAGATGTGGTTGATGATGATGCTGGAACCAGTGATAGTTCTAAAAGTGAAAACTCTTTGCCCAATAAAGTGGAAGAGGTGAATAAAAAATTTGTGTTTTTTCTTTTCTTCTGAATTTTTTAGTTGAAATGGCATTTCCTGTGAACACATCAGATTTTAAGACTTTCTTAACATTAAGTTTGGTTTTTCCCTAGAACGCGAAAGAAGTTGAGGAAGAACATACGGTTAAATCTGAAACTGATTCTAAGGTATCAACCAAAGAGTCTTCAGATGAAATCATCAATAAGGTAATGACTAAAGTCCATACTCTCAATTTCTCATAGAGTATTAGAGCTTTCTCTTATTTTACATTCATCTCGTGGTTACATGGTTCAATTGATGTGAAATTAGACAGCTACGGACAAGATTGCTTCAAGTGAAATTACAACAGTAGAAAACCAAAAGAAAAGAAACAAAGACAGATGCATTTAACACTCCCTTCCAAGCTAGAGCATGTAGGTTATATGCTCCCAGCTTGGAAAATATAAGTTGAATCCTAGGTCCCTTCAAAGATTTAGTCAAAATATCTGCTAGTTGATTATTTTTGCTAACAAGCTTAGTACTAATCTCCTTGGACAACAGCTTCTCCCTTATAAAATGACAGGTAATCTCTTTATGTTTAGTTTTCTCATGAAACATTGGATTGGAGGCAATGTGAAGAGCTATCTGATTATCACAATACAGTTTCATAGATTGAATTTCACAAAATTGTAGCTCTTGAAAAAGTTTCTTGATCCATACCAATTCACATGTAGATAAAGCCATAGCACAATATTCAGCTTCAACACTAAACCAGGCAATGTTACCTTGCTTCTTGCTCTTCCAAGAGACAATATTTCCACCAATGGATACATAAAATCCAGTAGTAGAACGTCTGTGTATAGGACATCCTACCCAATCAACATCACGGTACCCAGAAATTTGGGTATTTATCTTCATACAATAACCCTTGTCCTGGAGCCTTTTTGATATACCTAAGAATGTATATGACAGCATTCCAGTGATCAATACAAGGGACTACATAAATTGGCTAACAACACCCACTAGAAAGGAAATATCAATTCCGGTAATGGTGAGATAGATAAGCTTTCCAACAAGTCTTCTATACTTCTCTGGACATGAGTATGACTCACCTTGGTCTGCTGTGAATTTTAGATTTGGATCCACAGGACTCTCAATGGGCCTGCAACCAGTCATGTCAGTTTCTTTAAGAACATCTAAAGCATACTTTTATTGTGAGACAACTACACCTTGCTTAGATTGAGCCACTTCTATACCAAGGAAGTATTTTAGAGAACCAAGATCTTTAGTCTGAAAATTACTAAATAAATGTTGCTTTAGCTGAGAGATTTTATCATCATCATTTCTAGTAATGACTATATCATCCACATACATCCAAATAAACACTTTCCAGGAGATGTGTGACAATAAAAAACAGAATGATCAGCTTCACCATGCTTCATGCCGAAAATTTGTACAACATGACTAAACTTCCCAAACCAAGGTCTTGGAGATTCTTAAGCCCATAGACAGATCTACGCAATCTGCGAGCCAAACTGGACTCCCTCTGAGCAACAAACCCAGAAAGTTGTTCTATGTAGATCTCCTCATCAAAGTCACCATGAAGAAAGGCATTTTTAACATTCGATTGATGGAGAGGCCAATGACGAATGACAGCCATAGCAAGAAGAAGTTGTGTTGTTGTTATCTTTGCTATGGGAGTGAAGGTACCACAATAGTCAGGACCTTATATCTGTGTGTATCCCTTGGCAAGTAGTCAAGCCTTAAGACGATCCATCCTACCATTAGAACCAACTTTAATAGCATATACCTAACGACAACCAACTGCCTGCTTCCTAGGAGGAAGAGAAACCAGGTCCCAAGTACCACAATACTCAAGAGCCAGCATTTCAACAATAATGGCTTGTTCCGATGGCTCCTGGGTGGCATGTGAGTTACATGAGTATACTGGGCGAAGGAGTGTAGTGATGTGTGTGGAGGCTTTTGCCTTTGTGACTTTGATGGCTGGGTTGAGCTCAAAGAGGTGCTTTTGATGGTGTACTCATTGGTCAGAAAGGTGGCCGGCTGGTATCGGCGAATGGCTACTGGCGGCAATGGCGGTAGTGACTTGACCATGCAGAGCAGGGTCAAACCCACTCTAATACCAACTTAAGATTTGAGATCAACTTCGTATATATCAGAAAATATGTCCAGTACTAGATACAAAAGATTTCTTAGAGGTTCAAATCTGAACCTCTGGTAGACATTAGAGAGCTACAAACAAGAGTACTTGAAGTGACATTACAACAGTAAAAAAACCAAAAGAAAAGAAACAAGACACATACATTTAACAAGTTCATTGGTATTTAACAATTCTAATTGTCATTCTTCCTTTTTTGAGTCATTGACATCGAAGACAATCACTATTGGTCTTGAATGTGGCTATTTCCAGCAATCAATTGCATGTTATGTTCCCTTTTGAATTCTTCAGACTTCAGCTCTTACTGTAGCTCCTGCTATCACAAGATTGTTTTCTTTCTCATATGAACTGATATATTGCATAGCTATGGGTGAAATTTTAGTTCAGATATATCTTAAATTTGCAGTTTTCTTCCGCTTGTTCTTTATGCTTGTTGTTTTCTCTTTGTTGGCATATCTGAAGGGGAATGACATATCTGAAAATACTGAGGGATTATCAAAGGAAGAGTTGGGTCGGCTTGTTGCTTCACGTTGGACAGGAGAAAATACTGATAAGAAAAGTGCTGAACCTGATACTGCATTAGACAATGAAGATCTTCCAAAGGGGACAGATGATGAGGAATATGAAGGCTATGCTTCTGAAACTGATGATGACAACTACAAAGATGATGACAAATACAAATATGATGATGAAGATGAAATTGATGACGGATATCGAGAGGATGAGCATGATGACTTTAAACCTGATTCTGATACTGAACCAAACTTGTCAGGTGTGTTAGATATTACATAATCTTTATCCAAGTTTGGTGTATAGATGGTGTTGTGTTGAAATAATTTAATGAGCTCAGATGGTACCTCTACAGATAATCCTTCTTGGTTAGAGAAAATACAGAAAACTGTAAAGAATATTTTTCAGGCCGTTAATTTATTCCAAGCTCCGGTGAACCAGTCAGGTAGACATTTACCACTTCATTACTTATATTTTTTATCCATGTAGAAATAACTTAGAGCTCAGCCTTTGTCTTTGGATTCATCAGATGCTGCTCGGATACGCAAGGAATATGATGAATCAAGTGCCAAGTTATCTAAAATACAGTCTACGATATCAAGTCTGACAGAAAAGCTAAAACAGGATTTCGGTTAGTATGCTGCTAGTTTTATTTGTTATCATCATAGCATTTGAGTTGTAGAATTCTGAGTTATGCAATTGGCTTGAATAAACTTAAGTAGATCTTAAATATTACAGGTCCAGCGAAGGAGTTTTATTCATTCTATGATCATTGCTTTGAGAGCAAGGAGAACAAGTTACACAATATCTCCCTTTACTTTCCGTTGTATTTGTGTCCCCCCTCCTCTTCCCACCCCCCCTAAAAAAAATGACAGATAGTCCTGTTCGTCTCTCTATCTGATGCTGTAAATTTTGGTTCAGGTACACTTACAAAGTCTGCCCCTATAAACAGGCTTCCCAGGAGGAGGGCTATGCTAACACCCGTTTGGGGTAAGATTTTAGTAACTAGTTGATAATTTTTGTTAAGCATTAATTGGTATGAAATTTTATTTTTCCACTTCTAAAAAGGACAAATAATTCAATTTCCTTTGTTCTTATAGGCGCTGGGACAAATTTGAGGATTCGTACAAAGTAATGGTGTTTTCTAATGGAGATAAATGCTGGAATGGTCCTGATAGGAGTTTGAAGGTTATATGATATAAATTTTTTAAAATGATGTGCATTCATTTCTTACAGTTTTGACAAGATTATTTTGTCTCTATTCATTCTATAATGATTGAGTCCACTGACTTTGATAAGATGTAGAAGTATACTATACTTTTTTTCCCCCCATAAGTGTATGTTACTAGATAAGTAGTGCCGTCAGGGATTGGAAATAGGTGAGTCCAAAGCCAAAGGCAGCAAGCTTTTCAAATTAACCAAACATTTTTGTCAAAATAAAAATAATAGTAATCCAGTAGTGAGAACCTCTGAAGTTGTATTCAACTGCAGAGGATAGTGATCCCTTTTGGGGAGTACTGATTGGTGAACCTTTTTACAACCGCAGGTGGGTAAGTTCATTTCTGTTTGCATACATCATGGTCATCATTGTATCATAATAATAATAATAGCCAGTGTAGTTGCACATGGAAATAAGAATTTGAAAGGTTTCAATTTGTGGACCCTCTGATGGTGGCTTTGTGTTTTCTAAAACAGGTCAGGCTAAGATGTGGGTTGAAAAACGAGATTACTGATGTAGATGAACCGAGTCGTTGCGAGTAGGGATTGTTATTTTGTTTCTCTCTGCTGCTACCTCTGTCCTCTTCTCCTTTTTGTCAATTTTTTCTGTTATAGTCCCCCTTTTTCTCACTGTTGTCTCTATGGCTTCATGGCAGATATATAGCTGTATTATCTACCCCGGCCGTTTGTCAAGAGGAAAAGCTCAAGGTACTTCTCTAAATACATGATAACAGATGCCATCCTTACCTCGATATGGTATTAATGTTTACCGTGGAACTTTGCAGGAGTTACAACACAAACTAGATTTGTTGAATTCGGAACAACCAGGAAACCATGATGAGTTGTGAACAACCCGGATGGACTTTAACAGGTAAGTTTACTAGAATGTGTGATTCTTCTTCATTTGCGACTTGAGTTCTGAGTTGATCACTTTTATTTTGAACAGGTAGTATGAAGATCATAGAGCAACTGAGGAAGTGGTGCCCGTGAGTTTTGTATGCTAGAGCTTACCCAAATTTGAGATAGGGTGGGATTAGGAAGAGATTAGGAACGGATTTGACGTGGGGTTGGTAATCCTCATGGCTGTCCGAGTTGACACTACTACAGCATGACTAATCCCAATGCACATTTTTCCTTTATTGAACTCAATTACGAAATGGACTCTGTGCCTCTTCTTGATATTTATACTATGCAAGAGACTAGACAGTCAGAAATTCTTAAGCCAAAATTTTTGTTACAACGAGTTTATGTTACTATTCACTTTTAGATGGTTCCAACAATCTTCATTACATACTGATGTGATATTTGGAACTTGCATATTTTGTTTGCGTGGCCTCTTGAGTACACTTAATAGAGATATAGTTTATGGGACAAGACATTCATTAGAGTAGAAAGCCCAAACGAAAACGGACAGAATGAAATCGTTTTAAATTATAATGCTGATTTGAAAATAAATTGAAATTGATCAATCTGTAACTTAAAATTTGGGGTGACCTGTTACAATGTGTTTGTTACGACTAGAAAAATTAAATTATTTTTTATTATGTTCATAACTAGTTATAATCATAATCAATTTTTATTTGGATAAGATTGTTGAAAAGTGGCTAGAAAATAATTAATTTCATTTAGACGAAACAAAAAAGTTATATTTCACATGGTAAAAGAGTGAGAAAATAGTTGAAAAAAAATAAGCTGATGAAGAATAATCGGAAGTTACAAATTCCTAGATTTTAAAAATAACTTATTTTTCAGAAGAAAAGCGTTTTGCTAATTTTCAAGTTTTTTATCCCAAACATAAAAAGTATGATAATTTTAATTTTTTCAAATTGGTAGTGCATGAAAATTTTAATCTTATTATTAGAATTAATGTAAATTTTTGGTTTTTTATGATATTATGCAACAATTAAACACCCTTTCTTTTTCTGTCATGTGTAATTTATAATTCATTTATAGTTTTTAAAAATATTTATTATTATTTTAATTTTTAAATTCAGTCATTTATTATTTTAATCTTAAATGTAATTACTTACTGTAGTTTTAGTATTTGAACTTAATTATATATTATTATTCTTATTCCTTAGATTTAAGAATTAAAAGAACACAGATGATAAAATTTACCTACCAAAATAACATCAAAAGAATTAAAGCGACAAACTTTATGACTTTCACAAGAACTAAAGTGACAAATCACACTATTCTGAGTGGATTTATTGGATCTCCACACAAGAAGATGAATATTTTAATTAAAAAAAAATATATTTTGAATAACATCTACCTTGAAGTAAATTAATACACAATAAATCCAAGTGAAAAAAAAAAAGTATGGTGGTGAAATAAAAACATGCTGGAAAATGGTAGACATGATTGTGTTGTTGGCAGTATCAAAGAAGGGAGTACGGAGTAGCGCTGACCCAACAAGAGTCTGATGCGCCAAAAACCAACGTTCATCAAATTAGGTATCTTTCTTTCAATTCAAACAAAACCAATTCAACTACTTACAATTTTTACTTCTTTTCAATTTCAATGCGCATTATTTCACTTTCACCCTTCTAAATTGTTCATATACTATCCTTTAATCTTCGTTGTGTAATGTGTGCGTCTGCGTTTCGCACCTTCAATGCCTATACACTGTAGTATGGTTTGTTATAACTGTCCTTTGCTTTTACAGGGGAAGCTATTTTTCTTGTCTTAACAAGTTGTTTCTCATTCACCACAACATTTTTTTCTTTAAAAAATGATAAATTTTTTTTGATGGCTAAACTGAACACTGGAAATTAGGATCAAAGTGCAGTGATCAAACGGTTTACATTTTGACACAATCAAAGCATAAGGACTTATTTGTGTGTTTTTCCTCCTGAATAACTTATAAGGGGAAAAAATTAAGAAGAAAATATATGAAATTTAGTTCTCTATAATTATTTTTTTATTAGTTAATTTGTAGAAAATCTTAGATCTTTTAGTAAAGTTAGAAGAGAGCTTCTACGATTAGCAAATGAAAAACTAATTTTAACTTCTGGAGAACTATATTTCATTTGTTTCCGAAAAGTTCTTTTAGAGAAACTCACCCCAACAGATATAGTAAATTGGGTGTTTCCTACACCAGATATACTAAATTGTAGTCAAAATTGTCCATCCTGTGTTTTCTTCTCACCATTGACACAGTCACGGTGGTAAGTTGTTGTAGCAAGTTAGTAACCAGATAGTCACATTTTTGGATCTTCAGTGTAGAATTACAAATGAAATTGTTGGGTTGCTATTTTCTCAACAGATGTTGCAATTGTCAAGGTTTCCGCCGTTGAGAAAAGTTAGATGTATAGTTGTTTTCCATTAAACACTTTGATTTTTGTTCAGTTGATGAGTCTACTTTGTCAATAATGGATCCCGTTATTTCCTATGATCTGATAATTATAATCTGTGTATTCATTATGTATAATTAGAATGCCTAATGATAGGAATTAGAATAATTGCGCCATTAGTGCTATTTATGGCTGTAAATATCTATGTAATATTTATAGATGATATTATGATCGATGATAGGTAGAAAAACAGATATTCTGACATCCTTTATATTTAATGGAGGTATCATTCTCTTTATTTCTTTTGCCTGAAACAAAACCCTTATTTTCCTCCTGTGTGTTTTGCCAATTCTCATGACTTGCAATCTGAAGCTCTCTCTATGGTCTAGTATTGATGTGCTGTATATGGAATGATGGCAGCCCTTATTGATGTGCTGTTTTCGTTAATTCTCTTGAGTTTTTTCAGATGGAAGAAGTTTGTCTGAATAGTGAGCCACTTTTTGATGAAAGTGACGAGGTTGATGTTGACGGGCACTTGTCTGCAGCAGAACATGATCTTGAATCTTTTAACTCACAACTGAAGAACTCTCCACTTCCAACTGTGGGTCTGGAGTTTGATTCCTTTGAGGAAGTTTACAACTTCTACAATATCTATGCAAAGGAACAAGGTTTTGGCATCAGAGTGAGCAATTCATGGTTTAGATCAAAGAAAAAAGAGCGCTATAGAGCAAAACTTAGCTGCAGCAGTGCTGGTTTTAAGAAAAAAAGTGAAGCCAATAATCCAAGACCAGAAACAAGAACTGGTTGTCCTGCAATGATAGTGATTAGATTGGTTGAGTCCAAGAGATGGAGAATAGTGGAAGTTGAGCTTCAACACAACCATCAAGTGAGTCCACAGAGCAAACAGTTTTACAAGTCACACAAGAAAATGATCCTTGAAGCCAGCAAATCACAACCACCTCCAGAGCCTGTAACAGAAGTTCACACCATCAGGTTGTATCGAACAACTGTCATGGATGTTGATTACCATGGTTACTCAAATTTTGAAGAAAGTCGGGAAACCAATTTTGATAAATTGAAATATTTGGAACTAAGAGAAGGGGATGCCAATGCTATATATAATTATTTCTGCCGAATGAAGTTGACCGATCCAAATTTCTTTTACTTGTTTGATATTGATGATGATGGGCACCTAAAAAATGTTTTTTGGGCTGATTCCAGGTCAAGGATTGCTTCTAATTACTTTAATGACACAGTTATGATAGACACAACTTGTTTGGGAAACAAATATGAGATCCCTTTGATATCATTTGTTGGTGTAAACCATCATGGACATTCTGTACTATTGGGCTGTGGCTTCCTTGGACATGAATCAGTGGATTATTTTGTCTGGATATTCAAGGCATGGCTTAAGTGTATGTTTGGTCATCCTCCACATGTTGTTATTACTGACCAGTGCAAACCATTGCAAATTGCCATTGCTCAGGTTTTCCCTCACGCTCATCATTGTTACTCTTTGCAGTATATCATGCAGAGAGTTCCAGAAAAATTGGGAGGGTTGCAAGGATATGAAGCAATCAGAAGAAAGCTGTATAATTCTGTCTATGAGTCGTTAAAGATAGTTGAGTTTGAATGTTCTTGGGCTGATATGATTAAATGTCATGAACTGGGAGGTAACATGTGGCTTCAGACATTGTATAAAGATAGACATCTATGGGTTCCTGTTTACCTAAAAGATGCTTTTTTTATAGGACTGGTACCAACTAAAGAAAACGATGGCCTGGCTGCATTTTTTGATGGATATGTGCATAAGCACACTTCCTTTAAGGAATTTCTTGACAAGTATGACTTAGCTCTGTACAGAAAGTGCTTGAAAGAAGCCATGGCAGATTTTGAATCTAGAAAAGTAAACTTTGAGTTGAAAACGAGATGTAATTTTGAGGTCCAGCTCGCAAAGGTGTATACAAAAGAAATCTTTAAAAAGTTTCAATCTGAGGTTGAGGGCATGTACTCTTGCTTCAACACAAGACAGATAGGTGTCAATGGATCCATACTAACATACATTGTGAAAGAAAGAGTTGAAGTTGAGGGGAAAGAGAAGGGAGTTAGAAGTTTTGAAGTTTTATACGAGACTACAGAATTGGATATTCGTTGCATTTGCAGTTTGTTCAATTACAAAGGATATCTGTGCAGGCATGCATTGAATGTTCTCAATTATAACGGCGTAGAGGAAATCCCATCTCGGTACATCCTGCACCGTTGGAAGAGGGATTTCAAGCAAACATTTAATCAGTTCCATGTCTCTGGTAATGTTGATACTTACAACCCTGTGCACTTGTATACTCATCTGTTTAACAATGCTCTTCCAGTGTTAGAAGTAGGGTCACAGTCACAGGAACATTATAAGGTTGCTTTAAAAGAACTGGAGGAGTTATTAGCCAAGTTTGATATAGAGGACAATAGCTTAATGTAAACCATAAATACAAGATCCCCATTCCCCTGTTACAATGATGTTACCTCTAATTGACTGTTTATAACTCTCTCCTGTGGTTGGTTTATTCAAGATTTTGTGCTACTGGTGATTGTATAAAATGAAATGCCAGCGGCTTGGTGCCAAACACGTAACATTTTCTTTCAAATGATTTGGAGTGTGTTCATACTAATGCATAAGCAAGAATTCCAGCTTTTCATCTTCCTTTAAATTATTGTATCAGGCATATTATAATATCATCATCGTTTTTAAATTTCGGTGTCTGTTTATATGCAACCTGCATAAAGATACGCTGAGAACTTTTCTGGTAGTTTTATGTTTTGGGATACAGTTTTTTATCCTTAGTCACTCAGCTATGTTTTGAAGATTTCATCTACACAATTCATAATCAAATAGAGGTAAAGAAGTCTCCTAATTCCCAAATACCAAAAATATTTTGTATGTTCACCGTTAAATCATTCTGTCAGATTAAAGCTTTCAATGGCCTTTGATGGATAAAATGGTAATCAAGACAGCACTATGTTCCATACTTCAATTTCAACTTTCAAAATGATTTTCCCGAAATACTTCTAATTATACATTGACTTGATTGGTGCAAGACTAACATATTGATGCTCTCAACCGCTGAGAAAATAAGATTTACCAATGCTTTTTAACCAAAAATAAATATAATTCCAAAAGAAGAATAATGCTAGCAAGATGCTCTATGATTCATTTTTTTAACCTACTTTGTTATTCATTAAGACATGGCCATAACCACAAAAATAGGTCATTTTACAAATTAAGTACGTAAATAGGTCTGTTTTAAAACATTTTATATAGCATCTGATTTTAATATTTGCAAGTGGTAACTATGCATGAGAAGTTGTTGCGTATTGAGTGTTGATTGATAACAAATGATATGATATTTTAAATTTAAAATTAAAATATCATATCATTTTTTTCTTACGCAATTTTTCAATTTACTCATAATATGTTCTTATCTCTTTAACTTCCTTTTCTCATTATTTGAGTTCATTAATAAACTTTACTCATAATTAAAAGTTTTCAATATAGTTTAACAGTTAAATAAAAAATAAAGAATATGCTGTAAGAATTATAATTTAATAATTTTGTATGTACAGTGATACCCAAAATTTGTGACATAGAACGTGACTATTATAAAAAACTTTTATTCTTCTTAATGCTTAACTATTTTTCTTTATAATATATCCCATCTCGATTCATAAGACAAATATAAATTTTTTACAATAAATATAATAAAATTTTCTTTAATTATATTTATTGAAAACAGTGTTTATTAAAAATTTAATTAAATAAAAACATTAAATTGAATTAGTTAAAATTTACTTATATTTTAAAAAAACTATCATCTTTACTTATACACAAATTCAAATAAAATAACATCTTTCTGAATAACTGAAACATATTTGTGTAATACATGAAATACGAGTATAAAATTTTAAAAAAATTAACATAAAGAATTAAAAACAAAAATATTTATATGATCACAAATTTTTTTTAAAATGTTATTATAAAATACTCTATAATTTAATCTTGACATGAAACCGACCTTAGTAATAGCAGTAGTAGTAGGTTAGAGTTGGTTAAAAAGGAAAGTCGTGTGATTCATGTGTCTATTGTATCCGCAAAAAATTGACACAAAAAATATTTTGAAAAAAAGTAAAAAAGTAAATAGGTTGAGAGAGAGAGAGAGGAATTGCATTGCATCGCACGAAGTTAGCATAACAAAACACAACAGAAAGGTCCCATCACAACCTTTTGTCTTTGGTTCTTCTATTGGTCGATTCACAACTCTCTCTTTCTCTCTTTCTCTCTTTTCTGTGTGTTGTGTGTGGCTTTGTTTCCTTCAAACGAACAGAGATGGCAGCGACTGCGGTAGCAGATAAGAAGCCGAAGACGAAGATCGTGTGCACGCTCGGTCCTGCCTCGCGTTCGATTCCAATGGTCGAGAAGCTTCTACGTGCAGGCATGAACGTCGCTCGTTTCAACTTTTCTCATGGTTCTCATGAATATCATCAGGAAACCCTCGATAACCTCAGAGCCGCCATGGAGAACACCGGTATTCTCTGCGCCGTCATGCTCGATACCAAGGCACGCACGCACCCCCGGTTATTTATATTTTTTCGATTTGTTTATTTATTTATTTATTTTTTTGAAAATGAATCTTAGATTTGCTTTTGTGATTGGTTATTATTGTTATGATTGGAATAGGTTTAATCGGTTTTTAATTGTTTTTATCTAATCTAACTGTCTCCGTTTGTGTGTGTGAAAGGTTACTATTGAGATTTGAGTGATGAATAATATTGTATGAAACTATGAATAGAATAGAATTTTATCTTCAATTAGATGCTGGAGAATTGAGATTGTGTAATCTATTTTTCAGTTTTTTTTTTTTTTTTTTACCTGTGACCTTTTACCTAATTTGTTTTTTTGTGTATGTGTAATTATTATTTGTCCATGAGGTTTTGAATTATTATTTACGGTTGACTTTCTGTCTTGATCTTTGATATTGCAAAAAATTGTGAACAAATGTAACTGAGACGTTATACACTTTAAAGTTTGTATGATAGTAAGAGGAGTGAATTTTTTTGGAGGTTGCTATGTCTATTATGCCTAGCTTTGATGAGAAATGGGTATTCGACTTATTAATATCTCAAATCAATGATGGGTTCTATTTTACTGCTAGATCTTTTGTCTGGATATTGTTCTCTCGTTTTGTTCTTTAAAATGGAGTAAGACATCGATTTCTTATTAAGATGAACTTTTTTAATTACTAGATGGATTCCTCTATTAAAAAATATTGGCGCTTGTGTGGATGAGGTGCTCTAGCTGGCTGAGCTATAGTACTTGTGCTTTTGATGCATATTTTATCATAATTTGTGGATAATTAATAGATGAATTCCTCTAAAAAAACAATGGCACTTGTGTAGATGAGGTGTTCTAGCTGGCCGAGTTGTAGCCCTTGTGCTTTTGATGCATATTTTTTCGTATTGTGTAGATAATTTCTTGTCAAGATGAATAATATTAAATGATCCAATCCTTTGGATTGACATTGTTTTGTGGAACATTTTTTAAAAACTTCCATCCACAATGAAGATTATGTTTCATTTCATGTGACTATCATCCCATTGTTGTAGGGGCCTGAGATTCGAACTGGATTTCTCAAGGATGGTAAGCCTATCCAATTGAAACAAGGTCAGGAGATAAATATTTCCACTGACTATAGCCTTAAGGGTGATGATAAGACGATTTGTATGAGCTACAAGAAGTTGCCAGAGGATGTGAAACCCGGAAGTGTCATACTCTGCGCAGATGGCACCATTACATTTACAGTTTTATCGTGTGACAAAAATGCGGGTTTGGTTCGATGCCGATGTGAGAACTCTGCTCTTCTTGGCGAGAGGAAGAATGTTAATCTGCCTGGAGTGATAGTGGATCTCCCAACCTTGACAGAGAAAGACAAGGAAGATATCTTGAAGTGGGGAGTTCCCAACAAAATTGATATGATTGCTCTTTCTTTTGTACGAAAAGGTTCTGACCTGGTGGAAGTCAGGAAAGTTCTGGGCAAACATGCTAAGAACATTATGCTCATGTCCAAGGTATGTTGTGTTGTACTCTCTTTTATGAAAAAGATAAGTGATTCCAGATCTGGTGAAAAAATGTTAGTGTTCTGAATTGGCTGTGATATCCTTGAGATGCCTATTACATCCATTCTAATGAATGTTGTAGGATATCATCTAACAAACTTGAGATGTTCTTTAACGAAACTATCTTATGAGTTTCTAACTATTTTCTTTCTCTAATTTATGTCATATTTAAGAGGAAAACTAATAACATGTTCTCTAATACCTTCTTTTTGACACGCTATTATTGGGTGAAATTAATGTGGGTCCTTATAAATGATGTGGTTTCACGTGGGTCTTAAGTGGATTTCACTCAATTATGAAGAGCATGTTGCTATTATTTCTCTTTATTTACTTGTTTTCTGGTGGTCACTTATTCTGTCTGTTACTTCAAATATATGTTGCAGGTTGAAAACCAAGAAGGGGTTGCAAATTTTGATGACATCCTTGCAAATTCAGATGCATTTATGGTGGCGAGGGGTGACCTGGGAATGGAAATTCCTATAGAGAAGATATTCCTTGCACAGAAAGTGATGATTTACAAGTGCAATATCCAAGGAAAACCAGTTGTTACTGCAACCCAGATGTTGGAGTCAATGATCAAATCTCCCAGGCCAACCAGGGCTGAAGCTACTGATGTTGCCAATGCAGTTCTGGATGGCACAGACTGTGTGATGCTCAGTGGTGAAACTGCTGCCGGAGCTTATCCAGAACTTGCTGTTCGAACAATGGCTAAAATATGTGTTGAAGCAGAGAGCACCCTTGACTACGGAGATGTGTTTAAAAGGATTATGGAGCATTCACCGGTTCCCATGAGCCCATTGGAGAGTCTAGCTTCTTCTGCTGTCAGAACTGCCAACTCAGCTAAAGCGGCTCTCATATTGGTCTTAACCAGAGGAGGGAGTACTGCAAAATTGGTGGCTAAATACAGGCCAGGCATGCCTATTCTTTCTGTAGTTGTTCCTGAACTCAAGACTGATACCTTTGACTGGGCATGCAGTGATGAGGCCCCTGCTAGACATAGCCTCATATTTCGTGGATTGGTTCCAGTATTGAGCGCAGCTTCTGCTAGGGCTTCTCACGAAGAA
The DNA here is from genome assembly GCA_026586105.1 of Hylodesmum podocarpum. NCBI lineage: Eukaryota > Viridiplantae > Streptophyta > Magnoliopsida > Fabales > Fabaceae > Hylodesmum > Hylodesmum podocarpum. The sequence continues at coordinate 1,481,371 of JALJEV010000730.1, read as the reverse complement.
ACAACAGAAGATGCAATAGAATTTGCCATGCAACATGCCAAGTCGAAGGGTCTTTGCCATGCTGGAGATTCTATCGTGGCACTGCATCGTGTGGGCACTGCATCTGTCATCAAGATCTTGACTGTGAAATGATCACGCTTTTGTTTTTGGCAATTCTTTTGGATGGTGCAAATAAGGTCTCATCATACTATTTAGAATATAAATTTGATGCAAACTTCAATTAAAAGCATTTATTAGGGTGAGTTCCTTATTTACCACATACCATATATTACTGTTTTTGTTACATTTGCCTTATCAGTGTGGCGTGTGGCCACATGTTTTCATTTGTTAAAATTTTGTATGAGACTTTTGGTGAACCAGAAAAACTAGCCGACTACTGGATTTTGAATATTTTACGGTCTAATACTGTTTTGAATTTTGATTGACAAGTGTATGGCTTTCTTAGTGTTTGGTTGTGGATCGTTAATAATGGACGCCCATAATTTTGATGCATCTTTTGCGTAATCCATACGGATTGGACGCAGAATTGTAATCATATGTGCGTTTTTGAAGTCGATCCACGCATGCACTTAGTTAATATTTTTATATATTTCAGAAAAAAAAAATTGAAATGCAATTTAAAATGTTATAAACAAGTTTCTGGAAGACGTTTTGAAAGTTCAGAAGTCAATGGTAGCTGTGAAGCTCATATGACGTGGTTCAGGGATGACACAGACATTCTTCTCGAGGGCATGCAGCCAGCCACCTTCTACAATTTACAAATTGTTTCAATTTATTCCTTTCCGACCCTCCTTCATTTTTCCTCTTTCTTTATGTGAATATGACTTCACTTGTTTGAATTCTTAATGAATGAATAAATGTGGCGTCAATGTTTAGTGATTTATTAATTAGTAGGTAGACTTCTCTACTTTTCCAATTTGTATTCAATTGTCTTTTGAAAACTTATTTCTGGTATTATGTTCTAGAAAGTTCTGGAATGAATAAAAGTATTGAGGTGTAAAATTAAAATTTGAAGTTAATATTTTTTCATACTTTGGGAATTTAAATTCTGGTACAATGAAACCAAAGTGGTTAATAAGCGTTCCTGAGTTTTCTTATTTTTACTCCGTTTTTAAAATATTTTCATGAAAACGTTTATTAAAAAATCAATCAATTACGTTGTCACGTCTATTCTCTACTATTTTAAGTGAAAATATCTATAGTTGCCGGATTTAGAGATTTATTTTTCAGATTGTAATCATGCTTAAATTAGGGAAACTGTTATCATATTTATATCTATATATTGCCTCTTCCAGAGAAGAATAAAATATGATTATTACTCTGTTTTACCCTTTTCGAGTTGGTATCAAAGCAAGGTGTGACTCTGAGTGCTACAATGAGTGATAATACTACTACCCATGTTCCTAATGTCCAAACTATCAGTATTGGACCAGAACCTGCAGTCATCCCTTATTGTTTGAAGCTTAATGGTGTAAATTATTCTCTTTGGTCTCAAATTGTTGAGACCTTTGTTGCTGGCTGTGGTAAATTTGGCTATTTGACGTGAAGAACTCCAACCCCCTACAAATGATGCTTCATGTGAGAAATGGAGTATGGAGAATGCTACTGTGAAAGCTTGGCTCATTGGTGCTATTTAACCTGATTTGATGAATTTGCCCACAGTTTCCAACTCTAGTTTACAACAAAATACTCAATCATCAAGTAATGTCGGGCTTGCTCTTATGAGTACTAATACTATCAAGGGCACTGGATGGATTGTTGATTCAGGTGCTACAAATCATATAACGTTTGATCTGTCTTTCTTGCGTACTACATGTAAAACTTATCGTACACATGTATCTAAAGCTAATGGCATGTCTTATCCGGTAACAAGTGTTGGCATAGTCATGCTGACACCTTCATTATTATTAGAACACACTTTACTTGTTCCTTCTCTCTCTAGTAACATCTAATGTGTGTCCCAAGTAATTGAACAATTAAATTGTTTAGCATTAATGTATCCTCAATTTTGTCTTCTTCAGGACCTCAGCGGCTAGGAGATTATTGGGCGTGGTACTAAGAGGAGGGGACTCTACTATGGAAATGCATTATCTAGTCAAAGCTCTACATGTGCTAAGAAACATCAAATTTGGATATGGCATCGTTGCTTTGGTAATGCTTCTTTTGGTTATATTAAGCATTTGTTTCCATCCTTATTTTTAGATTGCAACTCTTTGGATTTCCGTTGTGATGTATGCACGTTACATACATCATAGGGAAAGAAGGAGGACCAAAACAAAGTTGTGTGGGTGTGTTGGAAGACTATATGTGCCCCTAGAAATCATAGTGGTACGGGTATAAAGGATTTAGATATGTTCAACCTTGTTTTACTTGTTAAATGGTGATGGAATTTATTTCACCTAAGGAATATGTTATCGGTACAAGTCTTGGAAGCAAAATATGACGTGTGGAGGGGTTTATAGAAGGAAGAGGATAGTAGAATGAATTCAATGTGGTGGAGGGACTTAAAGTGTGTGGATGGGGTAGGAGTGGGAACCGGTGGTTTGATAATAATGTCAAATGGAAAGTGGAGATGCAAGATTTATAAGGTTTTGGTTAGATGAGTTGGGGGACAAACAAATCTAGTTAAGAGTCAAGCTCGAAATTTTCAAAATTCGGAACAAAAAAGGATTGCTGAGAAATATTGGCCATTGCAAAGAGAATAATAACTGGGTGTAGGGCTTAGTTTGGAGGAGTTCATAGTTTGAGTGGTAGGTGAGATGGTGAGGGAGTTCTTTGAAAGGATTAATAGAGTAAAACTGCATAGAAAGGTGAAGGACAAGTAGGTATGGCTGGATGAGTGTGATGGTAAATTCACTGTCAGCTCAACGTATAAAATTCTACATGGACTCTCAAGTTGGTTCAGAATTTGTTCCAATATACATGAAACTGTGGAAAATGAAAATTCCACCGAAAGTTGCTATCATAGTGTAGAGGTTGGTCATGAGGAATCTAAGAATAATGGATAATTTGTTAAAGAGAAATGTGCTGATACAAAATAGTAATTTGAAATGCGTGTTGTGTAATTCAGTGGTTGAAACTGTAGAGAACATGTTCTGTTTATATGTGATAAGTTCAGTATTGTTTGGAATATGATATATGAATGACAACTTGAAATTGGCTTTGCCTATTGATGGGGAGGCACATTTGTGGCAGCATATAGGAGTTGTGGACTCTAACGTGGAAAAGGAATGGTGAATGATAATTTGACGTGCAATAATAGTCTCAGACAATTTTGAGGAGCAGGAATTACAAGATATTCAGTAATAATCAATTTGATTTTGAGAGGATAAGAAATGATATTCTATTTTGTATTTTGTGATGGATGAAAAGTTAGTCAATCCAATATTCTTTTGTCCAGTGGTATTCGAATCCAGATACTTGATTGTCACGGTATAGGATTTATGATATCCATTGGCTGTCATGTACTATTGGTGCTAAGCAAGCATGGTCTTTCCACCAGTTTTAGTACGTCACATTGGTTCTAGACTTTTCCTCTGGGATAGAGTGCTTATTTTGTTTATACGTGTACAAGATTATGTAATATTAGGATATAGTGATTTTGGTTTAGCAGAACATTTTGCAATCTGTTTATTATATATTTATATAGTGGTATTTATATAAATATGTTTTAACCATATTAATAAGTCACGAGTTTTGTAAATGGGTTTATACATATATTATATAAATGATATAATATAAACCTTGAATGGATTTTTATTTTTAATATACTTGTTAATTGCATTTTAGTACAGTAATTAGAGTAAAACAGTAAAACTGAAGTTGTTCAAAAAGCAGCTATGAGAAACATTTGCTCGAGGATTGAAACCAAATAAAACCAAGTTTAGTTTGACTTGATACAAATGATTCAGAGACTCGCTTCATGTTTGATATGAATTAAATTTTTTAGTATAGAATTAAGTTAAATCATCCATTTGGCTAATATAAACCGAATATATGTTTGTTTCAACAGAAAAAAAAAAAAAAAGAAGGTAAATTTTATTCTACTAAATCCAAAGTGAAGAGAAATTTCTTCACTCTTATTTCCTTTCTATTCTAATCTGAATAACATTTCTTGTTTACTCTATTCTTCTTTGCTTCTATCATTTCATATATATTTTTTTAATTTCTTTCCTATCTAATTCACTTCAAATCCAAACACAAGTGCTGTGGAATCGACAGTCACTCACTGCACAATTCAATTACAATATGAACACTAATTGATTTCAAAGGATCTTTAACACCTCATGGTCTAGATTTCAAAAAATGAAATGAAAAAAAAAATATTTTGCTTGAATTCCCTTCATACCTACAGAACCACTAACTGACTGCCTGCTGAATCACTGAAAAACGAAAAACAAAAAACAAAAAGGAAAACAGAAGCCAGGAAAAAAGATAATACATCCCAGGCATCTTTTTCCACCTATAGATGCAGCATGCAAAACTAGAGTGAAGTGTGCTAAACTGCTTGCCCATTTTCAGATTAGTAAGTAACGTGAAACCCAAATCACTTGACACCTAACCCCACCAGAATTGCCTTCCTTAAGCTCAGTTTCAGACATAGTCAAGTAAGCTTCAAGGAAAACAGGATATCATTCTTGTCATAAGATGTCCCAGTCAGTGTGCCTCTCATTTCCATCAACATTCACAATGAGAAAGTGACCAACAAATTGTACGAATAAAGGAGTGAGAACAATGCTCTGGGGGGCTCTATTTCAAACAACTTCCTTGTGGAGTAACCCATTCTCTTCCTGCAAGGATCCAATCATATTAGAAGTGACCAAGACATGTCACGCGGTGGGGAAAACAACTAAAAGACTAAGATATATATATACAAAATCACTGGGATTTTAAAGATAACCAGATTAAATTTATAATGAGTTTGTGTCAAATAAGTAGAGCTTTGATTGTGGTGGATCAAAATGCCAGTTGACATCAAAATGAAAGGCATAAAATCAAAACTTGAGCAAGCTAAGAAGAAAATTTAAGCTTTAACTCCATTAACCCTTAAAAATAGGAACCAACTAAGACCACAAGTTAGGCATAAATAACAGCAACCCACTTTTCCTAAAAATTAGGACTTGACTAAACTGAATAAAAATAACAAACAGAATATCATAAATATGCATATACGTGGAGCCTTGAGATACTAACAATAACAATGATTAAGTAGCCAAACCAAGCTCAAGGGAGTTGTTTTATGTCAGTGTTACAGAGTTTGAACACCAATCTAAACAAACCAATAATCTAAAGTACCAGTAACAAAACTAGGTGATTCTCCATACAACTCCATTTTACAAATCACCATGTAAGAAGACAATTTTATGTCAAGTTAATGACAGTACCAATGCGAGAAAGTGACAAAAACACAATTTTGCAACCAGAGAATAAGTGTCAAAATAGTCAACCACTTGCATTGGAACTATTCAGAGTGTACCATTATTTCTCCCACATTAACTAAATTTGAAGTCTATACTATAGATGAGGTGGTATAAATTGAATGGTATATATCTGAGAGAACCCCAAATTCAAAAATAAATAATTACTTAATATCATCAACCCAAACACAAAATGGAACATTCATATGCAAGAGTAAAAACTCAAAATCTTTTATGTTTAATTGTGGAGTATGTAGATGAGTTGTCTGTAAGATTCAATGTTTGGACGTGAATTCATAAAAAAAATAGAAATATATTCTCTTACATTGTCATTAATAAAAATAGGGAATGTTGTACAGAATTAAGTACTAATTTTTTAAAAATTTTAGAAATAATTAAGAATGATCATTGAAGAAAAATATCCATGGGAAACAGGAATAATAGTCAGTATTACTACTGAAATTCAAAACTATAATTGACACAACTCAGTTCCCTGTGTAGTCAGCTCCATGAAATAGATTACAGAAAAAAAGGACACAACGAAGCACTTTCCTTTTGGACAAGACTCAATCTAAAATGTGGAGTGGATAAGGAGAGGAGCCATTTGTGAAGTTCAGACAGACTGGGACATCAGATACAACTGTAAATTAAGACACTGTCAAAAACATTGCTAAAATAGATGAACAGATGGAAGACTTGCCACAATGGAGACAATGTAAGGAAAGGAACTTCCAGAACAGAGGTAACTCTGGGAGAGACCCAATGGGTCAGTGGACACAACATATTTGGAAGTTAGGGTCAGAAGAGAGATGGGTTAAAATTCACTCTGCTACCGACTTGATTCTGATGCTAGAAAGCAAAAAGAGTATGTTGATATAGCATGGTATTAAACTACTAGCTACAATATTTGTTATAATTTTAATTGACTCATAAAATTGCTCCTTAGTTGGAGCACTCATTGACCGTATTTCACAAAAATGTCCAAGATATTTTCTATTTTATAATGGCAACTTTGTGTTGTAGAAACAAACACAGAGTAATACTGTAGCTGCAACCAGCCTAGAAATTAAGATATGGATGGAATGATCTACAAGGAATGCCTTTAATCAATTTGTGAGGATGCTGTAATGTGCGTTAATTATTTATGAACTTTGAAATAATAACAAAATATTGATTAGTAAATTGAAATTGTTGAATTGAACTCACGCAAATATAACATTCTTTTACAAAGCTGTATAGCCTGTATTCTCCTACCTTACATAAAAGTATTGACTGAATAGACACAGAAAACCCAAACAAAGTCATTGCTGACTAAAAGTTGATATTCAGCCTTTCAATACATAACCTTTCTATCAATAACAGATCGTTCATCAATCAAATTAAGTTCAGTAGACTAAACATAAGGTTCCACCTTGAACAGAGCCTTAACCTCTTGCAGAGAGAATTAGCAGAAACAAACGTTAATTAGCACAAGACTGCTTAAATAACTGAAAAGAAAGCTTGAAACCAAAGGACTCAAAATTCTCCTGAACAAATCTACAGCAAAAAAAATTATAATAATGAAATAAAGTGGACAAAAAAAAAAAACCAATGAAATCAACTTTGAAGTCTCCCTATTATTTGGGTCCATGCAAATTCCAAGTGTGGAACCATAAAAACAATTACAATCAAACAAAACATCAACAAAAGTAAAAGTAAAACTACTCGTATAAAAAGAACATGAGCTTTACACCGAGTAGAGGCCAATTGCCTAACCTTATAACAAATCAACTAATGATCCAATGAAATCCCTTAAAGATGAAACTCAAAGCCCACTAAGTAGAAACACCAAAATAAACTATGACACAATTATTATAACTGAAAATAGAAGTTGTTACACACTGTATACACAGCAGGATCTTCTATAGGCATAACAGAATCAGGATGACAGTTAAACCATTGCTTTGAAAGCAGCATAATTCCTAATAGAACCCTAACCTTACTATATTTACTATAATATTGTCTACAGTAAATAAATTAAATCTCCAAAATGACCACCATTGTCAAAGTTATATAAAAACCAACAAAAATTAATAGAATGTTATACCCATCGGCACCATTCTGCATAACACCTATGTGACCGAAACTATTGGTAAACTGTTGTGAGTCTAGTTCCTTTCAAATATGTGATCATCAAAGTAGATGACTAAATGAGGTTCTAGGCAAAACTGAGACAGATTGATGATGTTGTCAAAGGTTAATAGACAACAAAAGGGCATAAAATAAGAAGATACTTACATCCACGGCCTGAAAATATCTGCCAATGGATGACTTCTTAGAAACTTCAGCAGATGATGTTGACTCATTCTGGCTAATGTCCTGATTGTGCATATACAACCAAATGAAATCAGACACATAAATCCTAAAAAGGTTTATTCTAATAGAGAATTGAATAGATACTAGAATACAATGATAAAATATATCAAGAAGGATATTCTGTGTAGTATAAAAATTTTTCTCTGTAAGATAAGTACTGGGGCAGATAAAATTTCACAACGAAGTGCATAAACGATACCAACTGAAATTTAATCACAGCATATGATTGTGGGTAAAGTTTAGCCTACCCCACATGAATCTTTGTTTTCTTGAGCATCTTCAAATAGGGATGAGTAGTACAATGGATCATAGATAGAGCCTCCAAGTATCTCATTTGAATTAGAGCATTGCCTAACTACTGCAGGTGCCACAGGACTCATAAAACTACTCCTCAAGTCAGAATCTCCTACTCGGGAAACTGTGTCCAAATAGGAAGCACCCAACCTATAAATCTGAATCCATAACAAGGAGGATGATAACCTCACTGTAAAACCAACAATTTGCATAGCCAGAGTAAGCTTCACTGAAAATATGAAAAATGCTGTGTAACCCTTGGTAGAAATGTTCCTGCAAACACATGATGCTCTTCATCAGATATGAATGAAAACACAGTCAATCATGATCACCTGTATGATTCTTACAAGCATAGAAAATTGGTTTGTATGAATAGTACACTCTCTTCACTGGATATAGCCAATATCTTTTCTAAGCTGGATTTGAAGTCTGGGTATCATCAAATACGTATGAAGAAAATATAGCTAAGACAGCTTTTAGAACTCATGAGGGTCATTATGAATACATGGTGATGCCTTTTGGGCTCACTAATGCTCCCTCAACCTTTCAAGCATTAATGAATCAGATATGAGACCCTTCTTGAGGAAGTTTTTATTAGTCTTTTTTGATTATATACTCATATACAACAGCAGTTTGGAATTGCATGAGAAGCAATTGAAAGAGGTTTTGGGGGTGTTAAAACAGAATCAGCTATATGCCAATAAAAAGAAATGTCCACTTGGTCATAATCAGATAGAATATGCTATATAATTTCTGGGGTTGGTGCAGCCACCAATCCCAAGAAAATAGAAGCTATGCTGAGTGGCTTGCACCTAAAGATGTAAAAGGGTTGAGAAGTTTTTTGGGGCTCACAAGCTACTACCAGAAATTTGTTGAAGACTATGGAAAAATTGTGTGGCCATTGACACAATTATTGAAGAACAGTTTTGGGTGGAGTAAGGAGGCACAATTTGAGTCCTTGAAAGTAGCCATGACAACTATACCCTAGTAGCGCCGAATTTTGACAGAGTTTGTTGTCGAAACAGATGCATCGGGCAAGGGCCTAAGAGCTGTCCTTATGCAGGAGGGTTGGCCAGTAGCTTACATGAGCTAGACTCACGCTGACAGAGATCAGAAAAAATTAGTATATGAAAGAGAACTGATGGCAGTGGTTAGAGCAGTTCAGAAATGGCATCCCTATTCACTTAGAAGGCACTTTAAGGTACATACAGATCAGAAAAGCCTGAAATTCTTGATGGAGCAACAGCTGATGGGGGAAGGGCAGCAGAAATGGAACTCTAAATTTGATGGGGTATGATTTTGAGATCAAATACAAACCTGGGAGGGAGAATAGAGTGGCTGATGCGATGTCGTGAGAAATGCAATTTGCTACTATTACCACTGTGAGATGTGAACTCTGAGATGGGTTGGAAGAGGAGGTTCAGGAAAATGAGAAGCTAAGGCACATAATACAGGATTTGATTGGAGATCCTAATAGCCATAGTTGCTATCAGTTAAAGAAGGGGCATCTTTTTAAGGACAGTAGAGTTTTTATTCCAAAGAATTCTTCCCGAATTCAGTGGATATTATCTGAATTACATGATTTGGCTGTGGGGAGGGGGGCACTCAGAATTCTTTAGGACCTATGAAAGAATCTCAGGGTTAGTGTATTGGGAAGGAATGTGGAAGTTCATCCAGGCTTATGTGCAAGCTTTCGAGGTGTGCCAAAGGAATAAATACAAACATTGAGTCCCGGAGGTCTGTTACAACCTCTACCTGCGTCCACTCAAGTCTAGAGTGATATATCTATGGACTTCATTGGAGGGCTTCCAAAAGCTGGAAGGCTAAATACTATAATTGTGGTGGTGGATAGATTGACAAAATATGCTCAGTTGATTGCTGTTTGTCATCCTTATAGTGCAAAAGACATAGCTGAAATCTTCATTTAAGAGGTAGTTAAACTACATGGTTTCCCTAGCACAATTGTGTCTGACAGAGACAGGATTTTCCTAAGTTTATTCTGGACAGAGTCGTTCAAGCTGGCGGGCAGTAAACTCAAATATTGTAGTGCCTATCATCCTTAAAGTGATGGACAAACAAAAGTTGTAAATAGGTGTTTGGAGGCATATTTGAGGTGCTTGACAGGCAAACAGCCAAGGAAGTGGCCAAAATGGTTGAGCTGGGCAGAGTATTGGTATAATACCAATTATCATGCTGCTACATAGACTACCCCTTTTCAAGCTCTATATGGCCGAGACCCTCCTGTGTTGATCCACAGGGATGCTCACCACTCAGTTGTGGAGGAAGTGAATAGGTTGACAGCTGAGAGGAATGATATGGTGAAAGAGTTGCAGGAACAGCTGCTTAGAGCATAAGAAGTGATGCGAGCCCAAGCTAACAAACATAGGAGAGATGTGGTGTATCAAGTGGGTGACATGGTGTATTTAAAGATACAACCATACAAGTTGAAGAGCTTAGCAAAGAGGGTGAACCAACAACTGAGCCCTCGTTACTATGTACCTTATGAGGTGGAAGAGATGATATGATCAGTAGCTTATAAGCTCAAACTACCTCTGGACAGCAAGGTGCACCCGATGTTTCATGCTTCCTTGGTGAAGAAGGCAGTGACACCTACAACCACATTTCAGCCACTTCCAGCTTGTTTGAATGAATAATGGCTCTTATAGGTGATTCTTGAGAAGGTCTGAGGAGGAATGCTGATGGAGAAGATGAAGCATCAATTCAATGGAAGGGGCTGCCAACATTTGAAAATTCATAGGAGCTGGTTGACAAAGTTCAGAAGGGGTTTCCTAATTTCATCCTTGAGGACAAGGTTGGTTTTGAAGGGGAGGGGAATGATAGAAATGATAATAGGTTTGGAAGGGTATATGTAAAGAGAAATTGGGAGAGAGAGATTGAGTCCATGTAATGCAAATAGGTGTGCGTGGTGGGGGAGGGGAAGGGGGGGGGGGGTATTTTTCAGAAGGTTTTCCTTTGGGAGGCCCTCAGCACCTTGAATCGCTCAAGAAACTTATCTTATGCGTGGCGCATAGTGTTTATAGACGGAAACATTATTATTGAATTGATATCTACCACAAGAAAACACTTCATTGCCAACTTGTTTAATGGAAATTCCCTAGCAATCAGTCACACACCAAGGGGACTAAAACTTCTCCAAGTTCAAGATAGCAACAGAAAGCTTTAAACAGCAAGAAAACATAGAAAACCCAATAAAGTTGGAAATTAAATTGTAAAATAAAATCCAGTGAAAATGGACAAACAAAATGAATCTAGTAACAATGCAAGTGGTTTCAATCTCAGAATTAACAAGAATGTCAGTGGCAGGAAAGAGACATATCTCATCTCATCCATTATGGGGAAAAAGGATAATCCACAGAACAAAAACTTATAAGCAGTTCCATAAGTACTTTTAGTGGTATTTTCCAAATAAAATTAGAGCACGTAATAAAGGTTTGCATCAAAGATTAACATAAATCACCAAAGTAAAACTCAAATTCAATTGGAGAACAACAGTAAAAGAAACTAACGAACTGTAGGTAAGTTTTTTCATAATCCAAATTTGCTCTTTATAACCTAAGGTCACATAATCATCAATAAAGACAATGCCACAGTCAATGCCCCTTCCTTATGGCAAGAATCATAACACAAGCAGATCAAAATTCAAGCATTAGGTCTCAACTCTCACGCAATATTATAATGAACAAAATATATTACATCACACTAAAATAAAAAAGAAAAAAGAAAAAGAAAGTACAGAACGTACCAAATTTCGTGAGCGAAAAGAATGAACCAAGAAATATCGAGCAAAATTGCACAAAACAGAAGAAACGCATAAGTACGACCAAGGCTCTGACTACTACTCTCAATTGCGACCAAAGCGAACAACGCGATTGCTAGATTTACAAGCGCGACTCCATTGTACGAAGCTCCCAGGGATCCAATCAACGCACACCCTATCTGAAAAACCGTTTTCAAATTTCAGCTTAAAACAATTCATCAAACAACAACAATGCGATTACGAGAACGCAATTACCGAACCTGAACGTAAATGAGGATAACGGCGAATGACTGGAGACTATCGTAGTCGCGTAACCATGGCTGTATTCGATCTCGTAAATTCAAACAGAACAAACCACAACGCATCATAAAAACTTGTGACTGATTTAGCCTTCAATCTAAATCAATCGTCGCAAAACAACAACAATGCGTCATCACCTATTTATTCACCTCTCTCTCTCACTCTCTCTCTCTCTGTGCTTGTGTTTTCTTTACTATTCCCACGTTCTTGCGTTACTTTCGTCGTTCTTCACAGTCTCTGGAGTTACATTTCTCGTTTTCTTTTCTGTCCTTGCTGGCGTGTAAGGAGCAATTATCAAATTCACACACCTCAAAAGGTACTTATATTCTGCCCCTTTCTCTGCATCCCTGTAACGAACTTTTTTTCTCCGTGCTCTCTCTTCCTGCGCCAATGCAATTATTTTATTTCCTTTCTACGTGTAGTCACAAGATGATACTACTTCCGTTTCTAAATTGGTTTCTTTTATTTAATTAATCATATTAAATTTTATTATTTCTTAACGTTAACTTTAAATTTAGAAAATAAATATAAAAAATAATTTCAGAAAATATTATATATATATATATTTTAATTTATTATCATTTTGTTCCTATAATATATTATTTATTATTATTTTAATTTTATAACACCAAGTAATTAAATTAAATTAGTATATGGTTTAGGGACTGAGATCACAATAAATAATTGCACTACTCACATTTTGTAATTATTGGGATCACTATTCCCGTTACTCCTAATCGTTGTTAACTAGTTCGAGTATACATTATTGTTAGAAATGCGGATGAAGGATTTAACTCAACTCTACAAAACTGTTTGAAGGGTGATGAGAGGATTGTATCTCACTTATATATATTAAACCCTGTCACGTGAGATTTCCAACACACCTCTCTCACGTCAAGCGTGACAACGGGACACGATAAATCTCATAGCTACAAAAAATCTCAACAATGAGATATTTCTGATACCATGTTAAAAATGTGAATGATAAACTTAGTTCAACCTTACAAAATCGACTTAGAATGTAAGGAAAAGATTGCACCCACTTTTATATATATAATAAGTTCTATCTCTAGACAACGTATGTTCAATTCAAGTTTTATAAATCTCTTATCTATTATACACTAGAACGAACTTTGAGCATTCCAGTAGATATTCATTTAGTTTTTAGAGTCCCTTGTAAGTGTTCTCTGGACACACTTGAAAAGAAGATTCTCTACTCCCCAGATTCTCTCCAGAAACGATCAATAATAATTAAAATAATAATCATAATTTTTTTAGGATTTTTTAATTATTTTTATTTACCACAAATTAAATAATCATTCTCACATTTTTCAGGGATAAAATAATAATTTCCTCTTAAAATGATTTTTTATATAAGTGAAACAAAATTTTGAGGTTTTGGTTAAACTTTTTTTTCACTGTTTCTACCAATTTTACTCTAAAGGAGTTTTAGTTTGAATTTTATACAAAGAACGAATATTAAATGAGAAAATGGTAGTTGCTGCTAGAATTAATGCATTTGTCAGCCATTTTATTCTATTGTTTGTCTGAGGTTCATGGTGGGTGCTTGGAGGATGTAATTGTTTGGCATGATTTTGTTGGTTCTAGCTCTAGATTCATTCGTGTAATTGTTGTTTAGTGGCCTTATGGTCTCCATTGAAGAAAAGAGAAAAAGTGTTTTGAAGGATGTATATATGTGGCATGTCACGTGTGTCAAGATATTTGGCAAGTGTAATTTTAGTAGAATTTGGCAATGGCAAGTGTGATTTGACTCTGCGTCACTCTTGTTATCATTTAATGCCATATCACTAATGGCTGACACAGAAAATTACCAAAGATACATTGCACCACACCTTGAGTTTGAGTTTATTTGTCATAGAATATATGGTAACCACTCCACTCACTAGTGCCACGAGGGCAGAAATTTTTCAAAAATATTGCCTCCTTTGTTACTTAACCAAATGTGTGATTTAATCAGTTGATTAAACCGATTAATTAACATATCAAACTAAAATGGGCATCAATTAAAGCATTTAAAGCAAAAGTTTTTAGGAACAGTCTACCAAATACTATATGAGTAACACCTCGACCTAGGCAAATGCAAGAAGCGGGTTATTAGAAAGCAAATTGTATAATTGAATCTATTCTTGAAAAATTTTATATTATGGGTCTATTTTTAATGATATCTGTAAGTGATAACTGAGGAATAAATACTACAGAGGAAATGCTTTTTTCTATAAAAGTAGTCATGTGAAGATATTTTTTTTTAAAATAATAAGAAAATAAAAAATATTTTCAATTATGACATAGTTTTATAACAAAAAATAATCATTTATGTTACAAAATTGATTAGGGGAGAAAATTCATTTATGCGATTTCTTAACTTTTTATTTATCCAGTAAAAGGGAATATAATACTTAATGCGTTTGTCAGCATTGGCAACCACTGATTGCGCAAAACATTAAAAATAAATTCCATCATATAAAATGTTTGGAAACATACCTAATGACATAATTTATTTTTAAAAAATAAATTCATTTTCGTGCATTTGTCCCCGATACATAAGTGTATTCAATTACAAAATGAGATAGAAAGGTGAAGTTATTCACTCTAACTAATATGTGGGTGCTTTACTGTTTTAGTGTCATCCTTCATCTAACCAAGTTCATTCGCTTATTTCTACAAATTTTAACTTATTCTTCTTGAAATTGTTAACCTATAACTTATTAATATAAATAGGAATCATTTTCATGACATAACAAACTTTTGAGAAGTACGTAAATACATATTAAGAAAATAAGCGAAATAGAAATTAAGTTATTTTAGTTTCAAAATTAAGTAAATGTTAAACTACTTACTTGGTCTCTTGATTCTATTTTTAAGCTTTTATCTCTATAAGTTATAGTCTTTATATATGTAACAATTAAGTTTTGATTCGTGGGATTAATATCAAAGAAAACCTTAGTATAAAATCATTACAAGAACTTTCTGCAAATAATGAATTATTACAAAAGTGGTCTATGAACTAAAATGTGGACCTAAAACTTAAAATAAAATATAAAAAATAAAGGAGATGAAAAATAGTATGCCTTGAATAATATTCAAGATCATATATATATATATATATGTATATATATATATATATATATATATATATATATATTTGAATTTGAGATTTTTCTCCTATAAATCAAGGATTTTAATCCTATAATCAACTTATTTTAATATGAATATTTACAACTAATATTCATACAATATAACTAACTTTCTTAATATCCCTCAAGTTAGAGATTAATATATTTATTAAAGATATTTACAACGAATAAATAAGAGAGATAGTAATAATGATTTATTTAATAAATGTTTTTTTATCGTTTTTCAATCAATTACTAAGGTTTTTTAGATAAAGCATCATTTTCTCGCTGTCAAAAGTGAAGTAATTGAATTAAGATGAAAAATGAGTTTTATTTAATTCTTAAAATAGGTGTGTGAATCATATCACATCTCAAGTTAAATTATCATTAGAATTTTAAAATAAAAAGCTTTCACCTTTAATTAGCTAGTTCGTAAAATAATAACTCAAATAACTAGTTTAAGAGAATGATCTGCCACACTAAAAATGAGATACAATCTAGACTTTCATGATCTTGCCATCTTTACCCTTACGTAGATAAATGATCATAATTAAGATAGTTTGTGATAATTTTTCTATAAAGGAGTAAAAATCATAAAATTATAAAATATTGCGGTTAAATTCACAAACAATAAAAAAAAAATTGGGAACACAAATTCCAGGAGTATGAAATTTTGACGACAGAAATTACAATTAAGCCTAGAGAATTGAGCGTTAATTGTTTCAAGGAATCGTAGTAGAGATTTAAGCCTTAATTGATTCAGGGCATGATTGATCAACCACTAGTTTACGAGGGATTAACACCTTTCACAACTCATTAGTCAAATAGCAATATTTTGAAGGATTGACTTGTCAAAAGAACTCTCGAATTGATTAAACTACCATTGCTAAAATTGACAACTACAAATAATTGTTACTATAATGCAGCATTGCCAGGACATAGATGATATTTAAAACCTGATTATGAAAATGGGGTATTCTTTCAGAACGATATTATGACAAAGGCCAAACTCTGTTTAGTATCATAATCTTTCACATGATTCCTAAAAAGGCTTGTCTTATCACGAGGTCATATGATTCAGCCACCATATTTTTAACGCTGCAAAGGCACACACAATTACACAAAGGTAATGAAAACGATAGTAGTCCAGCAAATCCAAAGAACACCTTTATTTTGAGAGAAATAATTCCAAATGAAAGTAGATATCTAGATGCATAAACAAAATCCAGTGTGAATAAGTACAACAAAACTTAGGGGACATGACTAAAAACACTTTCCGCGACGCCAAAACTTTTAAGTTGCTTAACTAAGATGAACTCTTCACATATAACCCTGCATACAGGTAAGCCCTTCCCTATGTATACTATTAACCAAGAGTTGCCAATTTGAACCCAACCCACAGACCCCACATCTACCTTGGCGACCCTTTGAACATCATTCCCTCCTCTCAGAGGTTTGCCTAGTGTATTGAGATAATCAGAAACAAGTAAAACTTGGAATTCAAACTCACGTTAGCTCTGATACCATATGGTATAACTAAGAAAGTTTACCATTATGCTAAAAGTTTATGATATTAGTAAAGGAATAACAGTTTGACTTATAACATCTTGCATCAGATGCAGACCTATTCTTATTCAAGGGCAACCGTGTGAATCCAACATGTATCCTCAGCGCATATCATTAGGTTAGTTCAAATTTAACTATATTTAGCAAAGGCATAACATACAGCCTAGAAAGCCTAGTACTTTGTATTCTATTAAGCAAAGAACTCATCTAGCTGCAGTAGACAAACTGAAACAAAAAGTGATAGCTCCTATATGAAATTAAACTAGATTGCTTTAAATAACAGCCACATTAAGTATACATTGAGTGAGCAACCACCCATTAACTGTGAGATGATATTTGCCTCACCAAAATTTTCCTTCATAAATAAAGCAGATCAAACATAAGAAAATGTTCGCTGTATCAAAATAGAGCAAAAACAAACACCATATCCATATTGAGTTAAGCACCCAATTGATCTGAGAACACATGAATTCAAAAATAGGATATGCAACAGGTCAAAGAACATTCCATAAAATTGCAAATACAGAGCTGATTAGCTGCCTAATATTCATATTATAAATTGTAAAAGCAAAATGTAAGGAATACTTAAGAAAATTATAAAAGAATAAAAACTTCTGAAGAACCTAGATGTCTGCACAGTTCTAATTTTGCCCCTCAGTGGTTACAACTTACAAAGATCAGAGAGGAAAATCAAACTACAAACGAAAATAAGGAAATAAGTAATGATGTAGCAAATTATGCACTTTGAAGTACCCCAGCTGTTCAGACTTCAGATCAACCCTGAATTTTCACCACACTGCATATCAATAATATTGCACCAATACACAAAGCATGCATAACATCAACAGCAGAAGAATTCATCCAGGTTGGAATAAAGAGATTAAACAGACACTTGCATTCATAATTCTCAAAAAAAAAATAAAAAAAAAATGATTCAGCAGCAAACTCCCATCCTTTAGAAGTATTACTGATATTGATAATCAGTAATAAAATGAGGATGAGACAGCCACACACACTGATAACAAGTAGAAGTAATCAATTTATCTTTACAGTTATGTCCAGTCCACAATCACAGTTCTTTTATCTGATTTGCACCAGAAATGAACGGAATTAAAAGTTGAAGAAAAGTAATGGTTGAAGGACTGCATCTCACATCTCTTCCTGTCCAAGGTGGAAAAGGCACAACTCCAATGCTATCAGTCAAACAGACTTACAACTCCAATGCTATCAGTCAAACAGACTTGAAATCAAAACTGGATTGCTGATAACCCTATCTTTTCTATATAATCAAAAACGATTTGTGCTTTGAAATGGTTTCACTCGCATACAGAAGTTTTGTTCTACTTTGTCTCAAACTTCGTGAAGAAGTCCATTCTATCCAAGAATAGTTCTGTACGCTCAAAAGGGGAGGTGAATGAGTGCCATTTTATTAGCTCTAATCAGCATCTAAATAGGCTAAATAACAACAAACTTTTTACTCCACTAACCCTTAAAAAATAGGAATTGACTAAGACCATTACTTATGCATAAATAACTGCAACCCACCCACCTTCCCTAGAAAATAGGACATGACTAAACTGAATCAAAACAAACAGAAAAACATAAACGTGCAGCTTAGATACTAACAAGTTCATTAATGGGTAACTTGGCACTGAAAATATTCACCCTCATTTTCTATCATCCCTAGTAATCAATTAAAGAAGCAGCAAGCATCGGGCAATTCAAGTATTCAGCACATGCTACAGTGGCATAAAAAAGATCACAGCATCGCAGCTAAGTGCAGTAGAACAACTACCAAACCATTTCCCAGTAAAACTGTTGACAATATTAATTATGGACACAAGCCGCAGCTATGCTGGTTGTATGGATTGGTATCCATTATACCTGTTCCCTTTATTATACATATATAAAATTTAGCTTATCCAAAAAAAAAAAAAAAGCCACAGCTATGCTTGCACCATGGTGTAACACAAATGGAGCTCCAATAGAAGCTGTAGACCACTCCACTCCACACAGCACACACACTAATCTACAGTGCCTACCATAATTAACTGCTCTGCTGACACCAAGTTATCATGAAACATAACCATCACAATTCACAACAAATCAAAATATTTCCACAAGACAAAGCAACAAAGACACTGAGACCCAACAATAGTCTTATTCATTCAAGCAAGTATCATGAAGCACAAAGGGTGTCTATATTAAGCAAGACAGCAAAAATCCATACTTTAAGGAGACAAAACAGTGATCAAAATCTACAACAAGTTTGCACAACACAATTGAACCACACACACTATCCCAAACTAAACGTCCGATTTCCATCAAATCAAGTGGCTTTGGCATTTCCCTTGGCATCCCCGGAACAACACCCACCTTCATGGTGGTGATGGTGATGATGGTGGTGATGATGGTGATGATGATGGTGCTGGTGATGCTGCTTCCCCTTGAGCTGCTTCCTCATGTCATAAGCATCCTCCCCATCCGCATAATACTTAGCTTCCACATCATGAATCTTGTACCCCAAAGTCTCCGTGTAGAGATTAAACGCAGCACGGTTGCTCTTCCGCACGTGCAGGGACACGTACTCCGCACCAAACACCTGAGTCAGAAAAACCCAACGTAAACCCTAACCTAACAAACCCTAAACCTAAAACACAATTTCAATAATTAGCTTTTGGCGTTTAAATATAATTTTGATTGAACAGTGGAGGAGACCTGTTCCATGGCGTTTTGGGCGGCGGTCATGAGTTTGGTGGCGAGGCCAAGTTTGCGGTGGGTGCGGAGGACGGCGAGGGAGGTTATGTGGCCGTGGCAGTCGGTGGTTTCTTCCTCCATTTTGGCGAGGACATAGCCGACGATACGACCGTTGTAGTCTTCGGCGACATAGAGAAGTTGGGGCCAAGAGAGGATATGATAAAGATAATACTTCATCTGGTAATTCTCAGGGAGGCAGAACAGGTTACATGCCTGCATCGCCAGAAGATCCTTCACCGTCGCTTTCCTTATGCACACCATCGCTCCCAACTAGATTAGGTCACCACTCCTCAACACCTCTTTCAACTCTTCTTTCTCATTTCACATTCTTTCTATAGGGTTAAAAGTAAAAATATTATTTTTTTAATATCAATACATTTAAAACAAAATATTTGTTTATTATTCAATTTAAATATAATATAAATATTTATATTATAAATTATAATTGTATAAAAAGTAAATATTTTTAAGAATAAAATAAAATTTGTAATTAATAAATATTGAGAATGTAAAATAAAATTTCGTTTAAATCACAGGAATAGAATAAAGTTGCAAGGTATTGTGGTCGTTTACTCGATCAACGAAGGTGCAATACATTGAGGAGAATGGCAAAGGTAGATTCGTCGTCATCTTCAGATGGAGATGCGTCCTCAGAATCCTCACAATCGCTGGTTTCGATTGCGGAGAATTTTCAGCGTTCTGCTATTCAATCTGCTCAAACTATGCATCACACCTCTTCCACTCAATTCCTTGCAATTCAGGTTCCCCATTTTCGTTTTTCTACCATCTTCTCTATTATTTCCGCTATACGCAGTCACTGTAGATACATAATAATGTTCCCTATTTTCTCAATTTAGTTTCTTATTTGCTTTGAGGGTTTTCGTTCACCTTCAGGATTGGAACTGTGCAGTGTTTTCTTTTTCGTACTAATACTATGCCTAACACCTTTTAAAATTTTTGCAATAAGATGTTATAGGTTACGGAAATAGGAAGGAAAGGTGATGGTAAACTTCTACGAGCTAAAATGAGTTTATGTATAAGTTAAAAATAGTTTGGACAAATTAGTTTATACATAAGCTCTGTTGTGGAGAAGTTTCTAGGCTACTATTAATTAAGTTTACGAGAAACTTCTTGGGCACCATTTTCCAAACAATGAATGAATGAATGTGGATACGTTGTTTGCCTCTCAATGATACTGTAAGGGAAAGCCCCGTCATCATGCTCAGTTTCTTTATGAACTAGTGTGAGAAAATAGTGTAGGGAATGAACCAAGATTCCATGCCCATGGCAGTGCCATGTAAGATACAACAGTATATCTAATTACCTATCTGTCTGTATACATGTTGATAGATTTAGTGGAGACTATAGGTCTCTTTAGGCAAATTTTTCCAATAAGATCTTATAGGTGACGGAAATATGAAGGGAAGGTGAAATAAACTTCTACAAGATAAAATTAGTTTATGCATAAATTAAAAATTAGCATTTGAAGAAGCTAACATGAAATAGTTTCTACAAATCAGTTCATACATAAGCTCTCGTGTCGAGAAAGGGATAGGTGCCATTAATCCATACCCAAAACCATTTCAGTTCCTCCTAATTCCATCAAAAAGAAATGCTGCTGGAATTTCACTCCTTGAACCATGAGTTTCACATCCATCATTTCAATGTCCAACTCCTCTACTAACCCAGGAGCAATAAAGTTACTGGTTGCTCCTGAATCAATGAGAGTAAGAACTCTCCTCCCTTGTATTTCTCCCCACACCTTGAAGGACTTGTTTGATGTAAGCCCTACCTTGCTCTGCAATGATAATTGCAAAGTTTTCAATTCCACTACCTCAGATTCCTCCTCTAATCAACTTCAAATGTTTAAATTTACACACATGGTCCCCGTTCCGCTTCTCACCCCATTTGAAGCATAGGCCCTTTTTTGAGAAGTTTTGGATGTGCCTTCTATCCTTTTCTTCGGCCATACAACAAACACAACTCGAGTATAGATCTCAAGAATGTGTTTTCTTGGGGTATTTTCCCTCCCATAGAGGCTATCGCTGCCTTTCCTCTGCTGGAAGGATTTATATCTGCAGAGATGTGGTATTCAATGAAGACAATTTTCCATATTCTACCATGTTTCTATAGAAACCATCTATTACATCTTCCACAGACATTCCCACCACTATCACTCTACCAATAACTTCCATAAACACCAATCCTCAACCATCACAAACTCCTCTCAATGCTATTACTTCCTAAAACACTGCACCAAGCTTGTCACCATCTTGTCTACCCCAAAACAACCCTAGTTCTTCCGCAGCCACACCTCACCACACTGAGAACTCCACCAGCTCATCACACTCAAACACATTATCTAACTCTTCACCCTCTCCAGTCACTCTCCCTCCCAACCAGCCATATATTCAACCAAATAACACTCACCCTATGATATGTCAAATCTGGCGTTGTACAACCAAGAATAAATCCCACCCTTCTTACTCACATTGAGCCAAAAAATACCAAACAAGCTCTCAACAACCTCACCTCTTTAGCTACTGTGAAAGAGGAATATGATTCTGTTCTACGGAATGCAGCATGGACCTTTACTCCCTTGCCAGCCAACTGCTCTGCTGTTGACTGTAAATGGGTGTTTAGGATCAAAGAAATTCCTGATGGATCCGTCAATATGTACAAGACTTGCCTTGTGGCAAAAGGCTTCTACCAAAAATTGGGTTATGATTACATTGAGACTTTCTCACCTGTCATCAAACTTATTACTATTAGGCTTAGTCTTACCCTTGCTGTTACGCGTCATGGGTCCTTGTATCAGATTAACAATAACCTCCTGATTTTGAGTCTTCTGATAAATCACTAGTATGCAAGCTGCAAAAGGCCATTTATGGCCTTAAACAGGTTCCATGTGCCTGGTTTGAAAAGCTAAAAATAACTCTTTCTCAGTTTGGTTTCAAATCCATTGAGTTTGATGTCTCTTTTTGTATATGCTCACAACACTATCACAGTTTATGTCCTTGTATATTTAGATGATATTATCATTACAGGAAATAATCCATCCTTTCTCTGAAATCTTGTCACCCAACTAAATTCCATCTTAAAAGACTTGGGCAAACTTGACTACTTTCTTGGTATTGAGGTTAAACCTCAACCTGACGGCTCTCTCTTACTCACCCAGAGCAAGTATATCTGCGATTTGCTCACCGAAACTGATCTAGCTGAAACCAAGTCCATCTCTTCCCCTATGAGAGGTGGCTGTAAATTCTTCAAAACAGGTAATGCGAGTTTTTCGGACCCCACTCTGTTGTTGGTTCTCTGCAATATGCACCTATCAGAAGGCCTGAAATCAGTTTTTAAGTGAATAAAGTTTGCCAATTCATGGTCAAACCTACAGAGGATTCTTAGGTACCACTTCATGGGTACTACATATTCAGTCTGCCCCTCTCAGCACTCCTTTTCATCTCACAGCATTTTGTGAAGCTGATTGGGCTTCCGATCCTGAGGACAGAAGATTTACTTCTGGCGCAGCAGTGTTCCTAGGCCCAAATCTAGTATCTTCATGGTCCAAGAAACTGACAACTATTGCTAGATCCAGCACCGAAGCTGAATATCGCAGTTTAGCACATGCTACTGCTGAAGTTTTTTGGATTCAGGCCTTGCTGTCTGAACTGTGCATTCCTCACTGCACACCTATCATCTATTGTGATAATCTCAGTACAGTGGCTCTAGCTCACAATCCTATACTTCATGCCCAGACCAAACACATGGAACTTGATTTATTTTTTTTGCGTGAAAAGGTTGTCAACAAACAGCTTCTTGTTGAACACATTTCTGGAATTGATCAGTGTGCTGACATCCCCACCAAGGCTCTAACTTCAAGTTGCTTTGCTGCCTTCAGATCCAAGGTCAAGATGCTGCCTTCTCCTGGAAAACAGCTCTCTTGAGCTTGGGGGGGTGGGGGTATAAGGAGTATATTTTACTCCAGGTTTTAGTTTCACACATATAGCTTAGTTTCCTAGCTGTTCACTTCAGTTTACTTCTGGTTTTTATCTACATGTTACTTGTTAACTGTTAGTTTGCAATTGTTAGTTTGAGTTTAGCTTACCTAACCATAGTTAGTCTGTTAGTTATGGTCAGATTGCTTGCCTTGCTCTGTAAGCTTCTCTTGTAACTAGGTGTATATACCCATTCTGTACTCTGTTTCCATTTGGGTTAAATAATAAAATTTCTCTTCTTTCTCATCTCTCATCTTCTCTGCTTTCTCTCTCTCCTTTGGTTTGTTTCATGAATTTCAACACTCATATAGCCACAACCACAATTCCGCAACCATTACTATTATTTTTTATATCCCGATTTATGACTGCCACCTTTTATCTCTGTTAATAAAATATTAGTTTGGTATTTATATATATTTAATTTTAATAATATAGCAACTAGAGTATCTGCTAGTATCACCATTGCAGTCACCTGTCACTAATCGTTATTACATTCGTCACCATAGCCTCTACCACTATCACAGTTGCCAACATTGCCTCTACCATCTTTACTACTGTTGCATTCATTTTAATATTGCCACCTCTACTATTGCCAATGCCAACACCACCACATCTACCATCTCTATCATTGTTACTGCTTATCCAATTTTACCGTCATCAACATAGTAACCATTGTCACTGCCACCATCAGCTCTTCTGCTCATGTTGCAACAACTGTCACTAATTTTTACTATCGTGATTTTCATTTTGTGAACCATGACTGTCAACTTATATGTGTCATAATAAAATATTATCTTGTTATTTATGTCTATTTAATTTCAAAATTGTAGCAACTATATCAAAGACTTGTTCTTTTAAATGTCTAGATTGTTCACTCAAAAATTTGACTGGGATTTATAATTTCATTTCCTGATTCTTTGAATACTTGTATGTAAAATTTGAAGCTCTGAACTGATTTTTTTTGTGAGAAAAATGAGATTTGAAATTATGATTCCGGACATGAATTTCAAATTTATTATCCAAACAGAGTCTACTACATATTTGATAAAATTCAATTCAGGAGCCTAGGATCAGATTCTTCCAAAACATCTAATAAGATGTTATCATATAGTTTAACATGCTAACCCTGTCTGAAGTTATGAAGCATGATTAAGCATGATTAGTTATGTTCTTTTTTATTTTTATTTTTTTGACATCATATTATGACCTGCATTAATAATATATTAGAAAATATTATCCCATGTCAAATCATTTTAAAGATCAAACCTAAGTTATTTTTGTCTTTTTTTTTCTGGATATTGTATATAAGTTGAATGCTATATTTTGCATTTCCTTTTTATTTTCTTTTATGATAGGTTGCTGGAGAACTTCTATTTGCTTTCCTACTGTATTTAGAAAATAACCATTCTTCTAATGCCATAGCATTTTTTCCTATTCTCTGATTTATTTTTCCATATTCAATCTTATATGAATTTGGGAAATGTAATCCCTTTTTTATCCCTCAATAAAATATCAATGGCTCAAAAATCATGATTATGCATGATTCTTTTGCAGAATTCTTTACTAGAAGCAGTATCACAGTACAGAACATATGAAGATGCTTTCTTCAATAAAGTTAAAGGTGATTAAAAATTGATACTGTTGATCTTGTGAGTGTTGGTTGTGTCCTTCAACATTCATGATCTTTTCGATGGTTTGATATAAAGGTTTTGGCAAAATTAAGGTTAAATTTTTATCACAGGGTGTAGTTTATGAAATTCTTTTTTCTAAAAAAACATATGATAGGAGATGCTTGCATTTCTTCAGATTGCTCTTTGTACCTATACTTGTTCTGTCATATGATTATGTTTATGGCCTTTATTTGGTGCTACATTCATATTTGTTTCTTCAAGGGTTTTCACTTACTTATTTGCAGAAAGATAATTCACCCTTGGTATATTTGAACCTTTTCTTGGTTTTATTGTATTTAGTGTTTTCCTGTTTGGTAGGATATTTTTCTTAGCCTACTAGTAAAGCACTCTTTAGTCTCGGTTAGCATTTAGAGCAATGATGATATCTATCCTGAATTTTATTTTTTCCATAAGAAATGAATGTTATCAAGCTTATTTAAAATTAATTTTTCTTACATGAATTAACACTGTTATCAATCCTCAAACTAGTTGGTGGCCACGGAAACAGAAGAGTTATTTCCGCTTTGTGATAATCCTTAATATATAGTATTGGTTTACATTCTCATCCTTTTGTAGATGGATTGATGACTGCAAAGGAGCATCCAGCTTTAGTTGCTGGTTTAGCTTTATCTGCTGCCCTTCTGGCTATGCGAGGTAATTTTATTCCTATCATTTGCACATAAACGTATCAAAATTTACTTTGGCAGCTCAGTTTTTCTTAAAAATCTCAATTCAATATTTCTGTATCTTAAACATAATCTCTTGTGATAGGCAATTTATTTTAATTATGTTTTCATAATATATTCCAGAAAATTTTTCTTTTGAAAAATTTCAATTATATAATATGAACTATTAGACACATGAGCTTTTAGATTTTTCAGTGTTAGAAAATGTTGATTTATTAAGTCAGATATCAATCCATTTATGGTGCTAGTGGATGGCATTGTAATTCACTACAAAAATGGAGGCCAAGACAAGAAATAATTTCAAGGTTTACAAATATTCAAAATATCCTTAAATATGGAGTGAAAGATTTCAAGACCGAGCTAAATATTCAAGTGAAGAACTGGTGTAAGATAATTGGGATCAACTAAAAGACCTGATTAAACTGTAGAAAACTGTAGAAGAAACCATTAGCCAATAACTTTGTCTGAATTGGTTCTTGATATAGCCCATTGGTATTGATTGATCTTTGTAGCTGACCTATATAGTGTTGCATATCTTTCTTGAAAAATATGATCATCATGATTCTTCTGTAATCTGTACTATACTGCTTATGTTTGAAACCTGTTTTTCCAATGTCGTTTTCTGTACCTCAAGTCTCAACTGAATTTGTATTTGTTTTGAACTGAAGTATTTTTGTTTTTGCAGCTCCACGAAGATTTCTCTTTCGCCATTCGTTGGGTCGATTTCAAAGTGAGGAGGTATTACTCAATTGAACAATCAAGTTGCATCCCTTAACTACGTTCTTACACACTGCTCTCTATTTGTGATGCATAACCTGTTCTTTCCGTATTTTGTAACTATATTTCTTATGATATTATAGGCCTCTGTATTAAAAATTGTATTATTTCCCCAGTCCACACTGTTATTTCTTATGCCTCTTCATGTGAATGCTTATGAAGGCAAGGTATGCTAGAACTGAGAAGAATGTAAAGGACTTGAAACTTTCAGTGGATTTACTGAAGAAAGAGAGTGTAAAATTGCTTGAAAGGACAGCTCTTGCAGAGAAAGAGATGAGATATGGGCATAAGGAACTAGTGTATGTATTATCAGTTAAAGGATATGACCTTATTTAATTACTGCTGATGCATGCTTGAAGTTTATTAATTCCCACAAATGTATAGGAGCGCTGGAACCCAATTTCAACAACTGGCAAAATCTGCATACAAGGTTGAAACCCGAACTGCTGGTATGCTATCTTTCTTTCTCTTTCTCTTTCTCTCCAAGTAACTTGTGATAAATTTTTGAATTTAATTGGAATATAATGATAACTTGAAGGTACTTTTATAGTGTCATCTAATCATGAATCACCATATAATTGAAATTCTTAATTTTTACAATAATCACTTTAACGACCATATTTAAGGTAGTTTGTAGTTGGTTGAGAGTGTAAACTAGAGATGTATCAAAATTAAACTTATACACACAAAATTAACATTCTTTTCATCCCATGTTATTTTTTTTCTATTAAAAGAAGAAAAATCAGGTACTCCTTTTGCAGTTTTCCCTTTCTTATTTGCTTTGGATATTGTGGCCTTGGAATTTACCCTCATTTATGATGCTTTAGATTTGCTAGACAAGCTGCGGTATATACCTAGTCGTGAAGCTCTGGCACTTCGAGCTGAGGCAAGTCAACTTCTTTGTGTTTCTCAAAAGTTCAGGAATGTTCATTTCTTATTGTTGTCTCTCTGCCTCAAACACACTTGAACAGGTTGCTTCTATGGCATCAAGTTTGAAGCGACAGAGATCTACGCTGAACAAACGGATAGTGAAGATCAACGAGTTAGGGGTTCCTGTGTGAACTAGCTAATGGATAAGTTGTGGACCTTCTCTTGATGCACACCTATCACCCCAATTTTCTTGAATAAATTCTCTTCAGTCGATAGCTGTACGTATAATGCAGAACCGTGTGGCGGGGCATCTCGTTTTTGATTTCAAACAAACTCAGTCACAGTGTCTTACTATCTTTTATGCAATATACCAGTTTTAACAATAACAAAATATGTATTACTTTGCAGCTTACTTTAACGGATCACTTTATTTCTATACGAGTTTTGTTCGTTGGTTGAGAAAGATGGGAGTTACTATAAGCTCTTACGCATTTATGATAAAAAAAATTGAGAGAAAAATAATAATCGGTCAGATGGTAAGTAAAGATAATGGGTCATTGAGTCATGTTAATTCACGAAATCGTTAATTGACTTACGCCACTTGTTCTATTTGGAAGAAAATAATTTGTAATGTATATAATTTAAACTTCAAAAATTAAAAAATAATAATAATATTCAATATATAACATTTTTAAAGAGAAGTTGAGGAGGCACGAGGAAGAAGAAAGTACAACCATAATAGTCTTGAAGTATATGGCATTTTGAAGAGAAGCACAGTGGGTCTTGGAGAGAGAAGACACAACAAAAAAAGTTTACAAGAACAAACAAAAATAAAACAGATGAAAAATTTGCTTGAAATCGAGTTGGTCCAAGCCATTGACACCAGTTTTGTTCAACCTATAACTAGTCTGGTGACGTAATATTGTATGAACGGTATGACCATATCCAATAAACAAACAGATATGATTTTCAGTTTAATTAGTTTGATCAGATTTAATATCATACTTTGATTCAATGATTTTCTTTTTTTTCTTTTTAAAGTTATATATACCACAAACACTCAAGAATTATAAAGTTTGTCTAGTAATTTTAATTCTGGGGAGGGAAAAGTCGTAAATTTGATCTTTCCATGTGTCTGAACAAAGAAATGGTTAAATTATTATAAAATTAATAAATATTCATTCCTAATTAAAATATGATTTTCCAATTTATTATATATATATATATATATATATATATATATTTAAATCTTTTATTATTTGCTTAATATATTGATTTATAAGGAATTAGCTGTTAAAAAAAAGTCTATGCACTTTGAAGTATAATTTTATTTTTTTTTATATTGGTATCTAATGCATCTTAATTTATATGTATTAAAATTAACTGATTTTGAGTCGCAGATCATTCCCACTGAAACCTAACTCTCAGAAGTTCGCAAGCTTCACGCAACATCCTCCGTCACTGAAACCCTCACGCCGTGTGTTCGCCGTCTTCTTTCTTCACATTGTCAGTGGAGTACCTTCTTAGACGTATGATGTTTTTATCTTTATCTTTTTTTACCTTCTACTATTATTTGAACCACTTGCTCGCGATTTTTTGGTAGTTATTTATTTTTTGTTTGATGCGTGTTGGTGCTGTTATTGCTGTTTTTCTTTTCCTGATTCCTTTAATCTGTGACGTATCGTTCGTGGAGTAGAGCTTAGGAATCGCAATTTCGCGGCTGAAATTGTCTTGCTGTGACGTTTTTGTGAGATTTTTGTATGACTACTTTAATGTTTGATGCAAAATTGTTTGACACATTTCTTAGTCTCTGTGTGCCTCAGTTTTGTCACCTTATACATTCATCATTTTTCTTTTCTTTGGTGATGCTCTGTTTCGAGGCTTTTAGAGAATTCAGCGTGTTTATTCCAGGACATGGTGTGATTCTGTTAGTGTCTCTAGTCTACAACATCGTTTTAGCTTTTGATTATGTTAGTATTATTTTACTTCCTTTCGGTGTTACTCTTTTTCTTCATGTATATGAATCGATTGTTACTCAGTTTCTGTTTTATTCAGTAGTCTCTGTATGCCTCAGTTTCTATGATTATGATCTTTTATATTGTGATTGAGCATGTAATTTTATAATAATTAGTGTTGAGTTTCAGTATTTTTTTTATGGTTTTTAGACTAATTTTTTTTAATATAGACTGGGTCAATGCATGCGGGTCAATTAGTGACTCCCTGGGTTGACCCCTGACCCAACACCCTAACCGAGTTGTTAGCCGAGTCGAGTATGATAACATTGACAACAATTACTGTGTCTGATGCTTCTGTTTTTCATCAGAGAAACCTCAGCCCCAAACACTTCTGGGTGCTTGTTACTATCGTTTGCTGTTGTGCTTCCAATTAAACATATCATCAACAAAAGAAGAAATCAGTTTTTGGTGTTCAAAAACCTCTCTCTAACTTCTCAACAGTTTCCCAATTCAACATCTCATTCTGCAGGTTCTTTTCCTTCTCCTTCTCTGTTTCTCAATTTTGAGTTCTTTCATTTTATCTGAATCCATTATAAACCATTTTGTGTTTGTGATTGGGAAATTATAAGCTATAGCAATTTAAGTGGAAAGGTTCTGTTGGATTTGCAAACAGTTAAAATTAAAAGTTATCATTGATATTCCTACGGAGAAAGATTGATTAGAAAATGTACTGTCAGTATTTGAAGTTGTATGATAGTTTGGCTTAGGTTCTGTAAGATGTATTTTCATCTCTATGGTTTTAGGATTTTTCTGGTCAATATCCGAATTTACTTTATTTTCTTTCTAAACTGAATTGTTTACTTTAGAATCTCTCGAGCCTTTATTTTTTGAATTGTATAGCAGTGTGGGTAAAACATTCAAAGATTTCCCGACAGCAATCGGCACTGCCAATATCAATCATATTTGATGTATTGTTTTTTTCTCTTAGAATTTAGGGAGATCGGCCGCAATTTCAACCAATTATATTCTGGGGTGATTGATTGTTAACATAATCAAATTTTTATATTGAAATTTCATATTTTTCTTATTTTTCAATCAAGGAATGTTTGACGATGAAGCATGTTTGGAGCACCCTGTATCAGAAGATACCCTTCAATTACTCTTTGAAGCTTCAAACTCTTCTGACTTGGAGAAGTCCTTAGAGATTCTCATTCAGAATGCAAAATCCGATTCTGGGCGTTTGGAACTAGCTTCTAAAAGGATTCTCCCTGCAGTACTTAGCATAATTCACTCACTCACTCATGCTTCTCGTCATCATCATCGTAACCATATTCTTTCTTTGTGTTTCAAGCTCCTCAGAAACTTGTGTGCTGGAGAAGTTGTAAACCAGGGGTCATTTCTTGAGCACAATGGGGTAGCTGTTGTTTATAGTGTTCTGAGATCAGAGGCTGGTTCTTCAGGCCCTGATCAGGGGTTGGTTCGTTGGGGTCTGCAGGTTCTGGCAAATGTTTCTTTGGCTGGGAAACGCCATCAGCGCGCTGTTTGGGATGAGCTCTATCCAGTTGGGTTGGTTTCACTTGCTAGACTTGGCACCAGGGAGACATGTGATCCATTGTGTATGGTGATTTATACGTGTTGTGATGGAAACCCTGAATGGTTTAAAAATTTGTGCAATGGTGATGGCCTGCCCGTAATGGCAGAAATCGTGAGAACTGTTTCTTCTGGTGGGTGAGTAGTTTAATTTAGTTGCTTTGTATACTTTGCTGTTTTCTCTATGCTGTCCTGTCATCTGGGGTTATGAAAGTCTTTGTAGCATGGATTTTATTTAATTTACATGTGTGGAAAGACACATTTAAATTATTTTTTTTATAAGATGTGTAGAATGAGAGCAATTACTTTATGATGTAGAACTACTTCAAGGGAAACTGAAATCGGAGTCTGCACTTTCAGTGCATCAATAGCAGTTAAAGGGTAAAATGAGACAAGATATATGTAGATTAAAAGTTGGTATCACTTTTATGTTAATGGATGATATTCTTTTTCATTTGTTTATTCCTTTTTGCTTGTAATTACTTTCCTCGATTTAGATGATCATTTTGAAAATTTGATTTTTAGTTTTTTTGATAACGTACAATAGCATTGTGTAATCCATGTGGTTTACCTCGTACAGTGGGACAATGCTTATACTGTTGCTGTACCATGTTGCTTGTATACTTTGCTGTTTTTCTATGCATCATGAGTGTCAAATAGTTTTTAAGTTGCAATATTGGTTTCTTTCTTTTTCCCTTACTATTTTGAGTTCTTTTCATATTCATTGGCTTCTCCTGAACCAGCTGGTTTTGTTGAGAATTGGTTGAAGTTGCTCCTTTCAAGAATCTGCCTTGAAGAAACTCAATTGCCTGTGTTGTTTTCCAAATTAGAGTCCGCGGATGTTCCTGAGGGTGAAGTTATTGAGTCAAAAGATAATCAGTTTTCATTTGAACAGGCATTTCTTCTACGAGTCCTATCAGAAATCTTGAATGAGCAGCTTAGAAATATTACTGTTTCAAAGGATGTTGTATTGTTTGTTTTTGAAATATTTAAGAAATCTGCTGGGGTTCTTGAACGTGCAATTAGAGGACAGTCTGGCCTTCCTAGTGGCTTTCCTGCAGTTGATGTTCTGGGTTACTCTCTTACTTTATTGAGGGACATTTGTGCTCAAGATGGTGTGAGTGGTAATACAGAGGATGCAAATGACGTTGTTGATGTGCTACTGTCATATGGCATCATAGAGTTGCTTTTGTTTTTGCTTGGTTCCCTTGAACCTCCAGCAATAATCAGGAAAGGACTCAAACAAGTTGAGAATCAAGATGGTGCTAGCTGTTCCTCAAAACCATGCCCGTACAAGGGCTTCAGGCGTGACATAGTTGCACTTATTGGCAATTGTGTTTATAGAAGGAAGCATGCACAGAATGAAATCCGACATAAGAATGGAATTCTACTGCTATTGCAGCAGTGTGTTACTGATGAAGATAATCCTTTCCTGAGAGAATGGGGCATATGGTCTGTGAGAAATATGTTGGAGGGAAACGATGAGAACCAAAAGGTAGTTGCTGAATTAGAGATTCAGGGATCTGCTGATGTACCTGAGATTACTGCACTTGGTCTACGGGTGGAAGTTGATCAAAGAACTAGACGTGCAAAGCTCGTAAACGTCCCATGAAAGATCACTATAACTCAGCTGTATGTATTCATCTTGGTCTTCAATTGGTATTTAGAGTAGAAAATTATAGACCTTTGAACAATTTTGCAAAACTTATGTAGGTTTTTAAATGGCCTCTATGTGGTGTTAAAATTATATTTGTTTCTTCAAGAGTTTTCACTTATTTGCAGAATGATCATTCACCCTTGGTATATTTGAGCCTTTTCTTGGTTTTATTATATTTAGTGTTTTCCTGTTTGGTAGGATATTTTTCTTAGCCTACTAGTAAAGCACTCTTTAGCTTCGTCTAGCATTCAGAGCAATGACAATATCTATCCTAAATTTAATTTTATCCATAAGAAATGAATGCTATAAATCTTATTTAAAATTATTTTTTCTTACATGAATTAACACTGTTATCAATCCTCAAACTAGTTGGTGACCATAGAAACAGCAGAGTTTGTTTCCGGTTTGTGGTAATCTTTTATGAAGAACTGATGTAATATAATAGGGGTCAACTCAAAAACCTGATAAAACTGTAGAAAAATGAATCTTAACTGAGTTTGTATTTGTTTCAGACTGAAGAATATTTGTTTTGCAGCTCCAAGAAGATTTCTCTTTTGCCATACATTGGGTCGATTTCAAAGTGAGAGGTTCAAGTTGCATACCGTAACTACGTTCTTACACAGTGCTCTCTATTTGTGATGCCGAATCTGCCCTTGCTGTATTTTGTAACTTGATTTCTTAAGATCTTATACACTTCTTCCATCATTAGCCAAAAAGGAAAAAACCCATAATTGTCGATACGATGATAGAAAAGATCAAGTGAACCAACAAGCTATACAACACTGCAGATTAAGCAATCTGTTTCTTTTTACAAACTAAGAAAAATATTGTACATATATCCTCTATAATCGAATTATAGAATGTGTATAATATTTTAATAAGAATGTAATATGTGAAATAATATATTTAATTAAAAATTTTGATTTCATTCTTAAAAATTTATTATTAAATTTTGTTATTCATATGAACATGTATAAATTAATATGATTTTAAACTTGAATTCATCTTATTCTTTTTAGAGGAAGTTGGTGTGAGGATATTACTAACCGGTTTAAGCCTCTACTTAAAATTGTAATGTTATTTGAACTTGTATAAATTAATATGATTATGTGTAAATTAATTATTTTAATAAGAAAGTAATATATGAAATAAGGGATACACTCTAATGTCCGCATGTGAAGTGTACACCTTAGTATCAACATTTTCACATCCTAAGGGAAATGGTGGCTAGTAGAATCACTTTCTTTAACATTTTTTACAACACTCATTTATTGTTAGTTAATATATATATATATATATATATATAATCTCTAACTTTAGTAGGTTTTAATTTTCATTTAATGGGTCACCCTCAATTTTATGATTTTTAATAAATTTTAATTTATAATAATAAGAATACTAAAAAGAGAGCAGCTAACTGTTATCGTATAATAAAATAATTATTAGACATTTATACCAAAATTTAAAATTTTAGATGTTAAGAGTATGATGGTAAGATTCATACTACTCTAACTCGTGAGAAACATGTAGATTTGACTTATAAACTTTTAGAGAATTTTTTCATATTAAAATATAAATAAAATATTTATAAATAATACATAAATTCATCATTTTAATAATATAATAAAATAAAATAAAAAATTATAAATTATAAATTTCACAATATTTAAATTACTAAATCTACTAAACATCGTTATTAGGTAAAATAGTGGTAGAACAATTTTATCAAGAATTCAATGTTCTCATGAAGTAAATATTTAATATAACTAGATGTAGAGATAATTAAAAAATGACATAAAAAATAGATATATCATAACTCCAAATATAAAATGAAAAATATGGAATAATATGTGTTTAATATAATTTTATTTTTTTTACAATTTGTTAACTCCCAATCTTGGCGGTGCATTGAATTTGCATAAAGTTTATCAAACGTACTAGAGTCTACTAAAAAAAAAAAGTCTACACATGAATCAACTCGTATAGAGTAAGTAAATTTGTAAATTCAATAAGAGTTGGCAAGTTAATTTAAGAACTTAACTATGATTAAAGAAAGCTTAAAATTCTCCATTTTAGCATTTTTTTTTTCCTTAAAATGAACTGTTTGAAATTTATTAAATATATTGTGAATTTTAACTTAAATTTATAAACAACTTTTTCTTTGAAAAATAAGTTGCTTCGATGCATCTATAAATTTTTTTATGTATAATTTTTTTAACACCTTTTATTTTCAAATTACCCCCAAATTTTAAACAACTTTTTTGTCTTTTATTTTCACATATACTACTTCATAATTTATTATCTAAAAGTTAATTTTTTTTATTACATCTAAATCAAATTAATTATCTTATAATAATTCATTTAAAACAAACACACCCAAATAAAAATCTAATAACTAAATTTAATTATAGTCCATTATCAAAATAATTTAATTTCTACTACTATCTCAAACACATCATCACAACTATTATATTGTGCATGTAAACATCCTAACTAACTAACTACGTGCTATCATGGGTAATGGACCAAAAAGAGAAAATGGTAACAAATCCCCTAAGCAGCATTACAACAAAAATCCAACATAAATACCATATATTTATGATCTACTCTAACATCAATACCTTGGCTTTTATCTCTTTCCAAAACATGGTATAAAACTTCCTTCACATCATCCACCACATGCAACTCTTTATTGGGCACCATTATCTACCCAACAAAAATATTACAACGGTTTCAGATTTTTCTTTCATTATCCTATTTATTTTTTCTCATACCTTTCTTTTTTCGCATTTGGAAATAATTACTGAGTCTTTTAATACACTTTAGAATGGACAATTTGAAATATAAAATACATTGACATTCCGAAATAAAGAATGTAAAACAAAAATTTATAAGGTCTATACTAAGAAAATATTTTGCATTTGTAATTGATTTTCTCCTCAACTCACATGCTCACAGTAACACAAGAAAATCTCACCTCCATTTGTGTGTGACAGGTCTCCAAAAGGAATGATTCGAGTTAATAATTACAGCAACAACAAGAATGATTATTTCCCAAAACCTACCATGAAACAAAGTGAATAACTTCCATAAAAATGCAACTTATCTTTACAAATGCACACCATAATTGTGGTAGTACTTCGCTTTCTCCCAATATTTGTCACTTTCAACCATTGGATTTGTATAAATTTTGTTCCTCAATTATTAAATTCTCTCTCATGTAATATTTAAAATAATAAAGTTATATAAATAATTCTCAAAATATTAAATATCTATTTAGTTCTCAAACTTAATTATATATTTTGTGAGTTTTAGAAAAAGAGAAAAAAAATACTTTTTTTATTTCTAACAAATATTCTTTATCATAATATTTTTTTGATATAACCCTAAACAATAGATTAACACAAATCTAATACCCTAATATTTATTTATGTTTATAAACATTATATAACTCCCTTAACTTAAAAATTAAAAAAAAATGTATTTTCTTTTCTTTTCACAATCTTCATTGCAAATGGATACTAGTTCTCATGAGATAATTTTTTTTTTAATGAATATTATTAAGCCTTTAATTAAACCACATCCCTTATTGTTTATTATTTGACTTTATGGGTAAAATTGATGAATTTATGATGAGAAAGAAACTTGAAAATTCAGTAAATTAGCCATAGCTACTAATGGATTGAGTGGTGCGGTCCCATCCATTGGATCTGCGAATCCAGAAAACCTCAGTATAACGAACAACATCATCGGAGAACACGTCCTCGTAACTCTATCACTCACTCTGCTGCGCGATTCAGACTATGAAAACAACTCCTCCGTTCTAATTCCAACTTGTAACCGTGGTAACTTGCAAACCCTCATGCGCGGTTAATTAGTTAGTTAGTTAGTTAGTTACTTCTCAGATCTAAAACGTGGTCACATCGGAATTGGTGATGGAAGGGAACTCCGGAGGAGGAGGTGGTGGCGGCGGCGGTGGCGGCGGAAACGACGTCGAATTGCTCTGCAAAACGCTTCAGGTAGAACACAAGCTGTTTTACTTCGATCTGAAGGAGAATCCTCGCGGTCGTTACCTTAAGATTTCTGAGAAGACTTCCGCTACTAGGTCTACCATTATTGTTCCCGTTTCCGGCATTTCCTGGTTCCTCGATCTCTTCAATTACTACGTTAATTCCGACGATCAAGACCCCTTCAGCAAGGAATTGCAGCTCGACACCAAGGTTATAC
The DNA here is from genome assembly GCA_026586105.1 of Hylodesmum podocarpum. Lineage (NCBI taxonomy): Eukaryota > Viridiplantae > Streptophyta > Magnoliopsida > Fabales > Fabaceae > Hylodesmum > Hylodesmum podocarpum. The sequence goes on along the minus strand of JALJEV010000730.1, from coordinate 1,444,343 downwards.
CCCTAATTCAACTTTTTTTCGTTTCATAGCTTTTGTTTGAGTGTTTTTTTATGGTTTCAGGTTTTCTACTTCGACATTGGTGAGAATCGGAGGGGGCGTTTCTTAAAGGTACTTGCTTAACTCTGTTTTTCATTCTTCTATGCTCGAATTTTAATTGCGTGAGAGGAAACCATTAATTTAGATGCGAGATTTCCTAAAGGTTTTTATCTGCACGAATCGAACAAGGGTGTTAAGGGTTTACAACAACTCATGCATCCGTGTCAAATAGTTTCTAGAGTATTAGAAATTATTTAAATAATGCCTAAAGTATTAAATATTAGTCCCTCGCAAGTGTTGAAAAATCTTTCAAATTAGTCTCTGGATGTTAGAGTGAGGGACTAAATTGATGGATTTTCAATGTTTGATGGACTATTTGTATAATTTCGTTGGTTTAAGGATTATTTAGGATGTAATAGTTTAGGGATGAAATTGAAGGTTTATTTAACTGTATAACACTTTCTTCCTGATTATATGCTGATTTGATATTTGTGGCTGTAATATTTTTGGTAAAAAATGGTTAATGAGGAAAACATACAATTTAACACACTATCTCTAACATATATTCTTCTATTGGTTAAAATTTATTGAAAATTATGAAATCGTGAGTGGGGTTCATTGAATTATGAGTGAGACACAATGTTGTAACTTCTAACAAATTTGAATCCGTAGTAAAGTGTATTAGAAGGAGTGTGTTGCTACTTGCTAGCATTTCTCATGGTTAAGAGGAGTGTGTTGTGTAGGCTGTGTCAAAATAATGATTCTTTCTTGGAATGCTTTTATCTTGTTGATGAATTAGAATAAGGGTCTGTCTATATCTCTGTCTGAAATTATGATAAATTTTGGTTTTTTGGTTTATATACTATGATTGTATGTATAGGCAAAATTGTATGTATAGAAAAAGCTTTTCTACTTCGTCATAGAATGAAGGTCAAAGTATTTTGCCTTTGTAGGGTTCAGTTGGTAGCTTTAGCACATATGTGGTTATGCTAGAAATAAGGAAAGTTAATTATGACAATGAAGTTGTTGGTCAACCCGATGTGTGTGTAAAAGGGGTAGAAAATGAGGAATTCTACCCGAGAAAGATTTAAAAGTATTTACTTTCTACAACTTGTTTGATTCATGAGGTTGAACCTAATGCATAACACTTGGGCCATTAATTACCTTGGGGTTTTTGAATGAGCATTTGCTGTCAAAAGTAGAAAAGGGAAGCAAAAGTTTTAATTTGGTTTGTGACTTCTATGCTGGGCATCTTGTTAGATATTCCTATTATAGTTGCTTGAAATGCATAATGTGACTTCTGAAGCTTATGATAGTTTTTGTTTGGCTTGGTTTTTAGGGAATTTTCTTATGCAAAAATGCCAAAAATATCATCAAGTTTGACCTTCTTCTGAAGACACTCCCTTAACCTCCAGCTTGTATAAATTGCATCACACTGCTTATATTATGCTTAAACAATTGTTTGATATGTAACTTCTACAATCAATACATCAACCTTTTATTGCCCTTGTCCTCCACTAAATCCTATTTCTCTCTTAATTTCTCTTCTAACACCAAGATAGAATCTAAAACATCGTTACCTAGTTTGCAATGCTCTCCAGTACATGATTGGAGTATGCAATATGCTTGCTACCTTACGAAGTATTAGTACATGGAGGGGTATATGTAGTTGGTTTGCTAGTTGGATTTGGAGTATATTCTGATATTAAAATATTAATCAATACACTGCCAGTAAAATTTTTCATCTAGTTCAAAATTATAAATTGCATAATGTAAAATATAATATATCATGATTAAAATACTAAATTGGGTATAATCTGCATAAGAGTTTCAATGTACTCCAAGTAAATGTAAAATATGAAATAAAAAACAAATATGCTATCAAAGACAGACTAAAAAAAAAAGATAACACCAAAGCTATACTTTATGTAGTATATATTTATAATGGATGATCATTGATTAATCTCCTCAAAGGCCCACCCAGTTTTGCACTCATCCATCTTCCCAAATTCCACTGTCATCTTGTCATCCCTGTCATTTTTCTTTCCTGTCGCTCCACAGAAGGGGAATCTTCTATGTTCCGTTTGATTCTTATCATCAATCTATTGTTCATATCTATCACCTGGCCTTGTGTAACTGAAGTGCCTGCAATGTTAGTTCGAGTGTAGGAAAGGTGCAAAAGGCCAGATAAATTCATTTGAAGTTTTTTATGTTTGTATTGTAGGGTCTGTCTGTTTTTTCATGTACTGTTATGAAATGAAAAAGCTGTTTGCATTTATGGTGTAACAGCATTAATTATACACCCCAAACAATTAAACAGAAGTAAGGTTTAAATAGGAAGAACAGTAAACCAATCTGATCCACTAAACAGTAGCTGTGCCCTCGATAACCATTTTCAGTAATTCCTTTATCGTCTATATTGGTCCCTGTTAACAGATTTCCTTTTGAATTTGGCAAAAGTCGACCCTTCAAGTAAAATCTGCACAAACTTCTGCAAACCTCTTTTTCATTATTTTGGTTACATATTTACGTTTATTTTGGAATTTCATCTTATGAACAATATTATGAATATGTTTATTTTTTTTTTGAAGATTATGATTATTGTTTTCTTTTTTTGAAGGTTTCTGAAGCTTCTGTCAGCAGAAACCGTAGCACCATAATTGTTCCTGCTGGAAGCTCCAGGGATGAAGGATGGGCAGCATTCAGGAACATTTTGGCAGAGATCAATGAAGCCTCAAGGCTTTTCATTCTACCCAATCAGGTTTCCTTCTTTTGCGATCAGACATTTTTTTCCTGCTTAGCCTCAAGAATTGTTGAAGCCATCGTTTTTAAATTTTTTTTTTTGGTTTCATCTTATTTTCTTGTTTGCATTCCACAATAGCAAAATTCTGAATCCTCGGAGCGTATTGTTGGACTTTCTGATGACGTTGGTGCTGGCTTCATATCCGGTCATAGTAGTCAACCTGCCACTTCTTCTGAGTTGAATGTGGATAGGTCTGTTGATTTGCCGGCTCAGGATGAAATCGGGAACTTGGGAGTCTCAAAAGTGATCAGGGCTGATCAAAAAAGATTCTTCTTTGATCTTGGGAGCAATAATAGGGGTCATTTCTTGAGAATATCTGAGGTGTGCTGTTATAACTTTTTGTCCTTTTCTTTTGTTTTGTATAGTGTGGGAAGAGGATTTTTCTGCTGTAAATTTTGTTATTTCATTGCAGGTTGCAGGTTCTGATAGATCCTCAATTATTCTTCCCCTGTCAGGGCTCAAGCAGTTTCATGAGATTGTTGGTCACTTTGTGGAAATCACAAAGGACCGAATTGAGGGCATGGCAGTTGCTAACGTTCGCACAGTTGATCCCCCTCAAAGATGATAGATAACTTGGGGTAGTCTGAGACAATAAATTAGTCCCTCTGCCAAGGTTTCAATGGGATAAGAATGGGTGTTGTCTTTGAGTCTGATTTGTGCTATTTTATTTTATTTTCCCTCAGCCTCCTTCTCATATTGTTCTTCCATTAATGCTTTTGAAATAATGCAAACTCTGGTTGGTCAGAAGAATAATTTGAATTGCTTAAGGTTAATGTGGATAGGAATAACGGAAGAAAAAAGGGTCAGAGACTTGTACTTGTTTGGATACTTTGGCACCCAAGCTACAATATGTAATAATGTTTGATTGTTTATTTTGCTCCCTTGCGCAGATTTCGCATGGATTTAAATTCTCAAACATGCTCAGGTGTCAACCAAGCATGCCTACCATATTTTAGGTTGGTGATTTGGATTGTAGGGTTTGGTTTCCATTTAGCATCAACTTTGTTTTCAAAATGATCTATTTTATCATCATTTATGTTTCATCTGTATTTAACACAACTTGGATCGAGTAAAAGTAGTTTTAGTTGCATGAAATATCTTGTTAGGGAAACACTAGTATGGGAGGAATGAAAATGAGCACCATATAAATAAGGCACATCAGATAATTTGATTAAAGAGGAAAATTTGTTCCCCAGAAAAACTGATTTTGACCTTTGGCATATTATGTAATTTACAATTTATATTCCATTCATCTGAAGATGTCTAAAGAGGAAAATTTAATTATTTACCATCATTTTAATGATATTATGCTAGAAAAAATAATACTGCGACACAGTAGAAAAATCTGAAATACAAAATGCATGCAACATTAAAAATTGATTTGTGTGATTATTTTATAAAGTAATGAATTAAAATGTTAATAAATAGAATAAACACAGATAAGTCATTTATAATCAAATCACGTTAATATAATAACCCTCAAAGCTATCCCATTCCCACCACAATCTAAATAAAATACAGAATATCCAAATAACAATCGGTCGCGGGAAATTTTAACGATGGCTGTGAGGATTGAACTTACGGATTGTATTAATTGCCTACTTTTGGCAGTTATCATACGCCATAAATCATTTAATAATATTATTTAACTTAATTCATGTAATAAAACTTTGCAATCAGTTTTTAAAAATATAACTATACTATAGTTTATTATATGATAAATTTATTATTTCATTTCATTTTGTACCGAATTGCGTCAAGTTAACGTCTATAGTTTTCTTAAATATGGAAATTTATGATAAATGTACTTAAAATTTTAAATCATACGTGTAAATAATAAAACTAGATTGGAACTTGTAACTTTGCTTTCTTGTATATACTAACATTATAAAACTCCAATTTAGTTATAAATTAATATTTTACTTACATGTCCCATATCTAAACAGACCTTAAATTTGTGTGGGCATAAAAAAAAATTCAATTGTTTTTCTTCTGAAAAATGTTTCAATAAAATAATCATATAAATACATATATAATTTTTAATCAAATAACTAAATATGCAAAAAATATTTAATATAATAATAATAAGTAAAATTAATATTACCCATACATAATTTCATGAAATTTGAATTAGGGTTTCAATTGAATTTCCTTTATTTGAATAAGTTCATTAAATTTTCGTTACAAATTGAACTTGGTTGTAAAACTGAATGATTTATGATATTTAATGCTGGAGCCACCATCTACATAATAAACTGAAATAATACCGTAATGGTGGTATGTTCAAGTTATTTATTATTTCTTGCAGATTAAACTGCTTAATTCTTTTATATATACATACATACATACATATATATATTAGTTTTTTTTTTCTTTCATGTATTTTGTTCATTTTGTTAATTAAGGAAGCTGTGTTCCCTAGTTGTTAGCTATTATATCTTCATAAAAAGTTTTTTTTTTCTCATTATTCTCATATAGCTATTAATTTGCCGCGAGAGAGGGAAGAAGAAGAAGAAGAATTATGCCCAACGGAAACTGCCAAAAATATCCAAAGAAAAAGTCAAAATTAAGGCAAGCGATATGCAAGGTGGACCAAACAAGAGAGAAAACTTGGGGAAAACGAAGAATGCAGGGTGCAAACAGTTGAGACATAGGGTTACAAAAGGGCAAGGTCCCGGCACAAATGAAAAGCAGAAGAAGAACTACTAAACTATCTTCTTCCAAATAAAAAAAAAAAAAGGAGGAGATAGGAAAGGGTTGAACTATAAAAAAACTAAAAAAAAAAATGGCTAAACTTTCGATGATAGCGTTGATGCTTTGCCTGATGGCAGCATCAGTTAGGGGTGAAGACCCTTACATTTACTACACATGGAACGTGACTTATGGGACGGTTGCCCCATTGGGTGTCCCCCAACAGGGTATCCTCATCAATAACCAGTTCCCTGGCCCTGAAATCAACTCCACCAGCAACAACAACGTTGTCATCAACATCTTTAACAACCTTGACGAGCCTCTCTTGTTCACATGGAGTGGTATCCAACAGAGGAAAAATTCATGGCAAGATGGGACATTAGGCACCAATTGCCCAATTGCCCCAGGCACAAACTACACCTTCAAGTTCCAAGTGAAGGACCAGATCGGCAGCTACTTCTACTATCCTACCACAGGGTTGCATCGCGCCGTCGGAGGGTTCGGTGGGTTGAGGATCTTCAGTCGCCTGTTGATCCCCGTCCCATACGCTGATCCCGCCGACGAATACTGGGTGCTTCTTGGCGATTGGTTCGCTAAGTCCCACCAGACTCTCAAACAATTCTTGGACAGTGGACGCAGCCTTGGCAGAGCTAGTGGGGTCCACATCAACGGCAAAAACTCTGGGCTTGAGCCACTTTACACGATGGAGCCCGGTAAGACCTACAAGTACAGAATCTGCAACGTTGGGCTTAAGGACTCACTCAACTTCAGAATCCAAGACCATTCAATGAAGCTTGTTGAAATGGAAGGTTCCCATGTTGTTCAGAACACCTACGACTCCCTCGACGTCCACGTTGGACAGTGTTATTCTGTCCTCGTTACCGCCGACAAAGAGCCCAAGGACTACTTCATGGTGGCGTCCACACGCTTCACCAAGCAAGTACTCACCGCCACACGTGTTATCCGTTACACCAACGGTGTGGGCCCCGCCTCACCTGAGCTTCCAGCCGCACCCGTGGGCTGGGCCTGGTCTCTCAACCAGTTCCGTTCTTTCCGTTGGAACTTGACCGCCAGCGCTGCCAGGCCCAACCCACAGGGCTCTTACCACTACGGCCAGATCAACATCACCCGCACCATCAAGTTGGTTAACACCGTCAGCCACGTTAACGGCAAACTCCGTTATGGACTTAACGGCGTTTCCCATGTTAACCCTGAAACCCCACTCAAACTCGCTGAGTACTACGGTGTCGCCGACCAGGTCTTCAAGTACAACCTCATCTCTGATGAACCCACCAACCTCCGTGATCTCACCCTCGCTCCCAACGTCATCAACGCCACCTTCCGTGACTTCATCGAAATCATCTTCGAGAACCCCACCAAGGTTCCCCAATCTTACAACTTGGATGGCTACTCTTTCTTCGCTGTTGGGTATGTTTCTGAGCCCTAAACTCTAAGTAAAATATCTATCAAGAATATGCATACTACCAGGTAATCAAATTATAATAAAAATTTGAAATTTGAGTAAGTTAATTACGTATTCTAGTTGATTAACACTAAGAAGTAAAGTTGAAACTCTAAACCCTAGACAGCAAATAAAACATTATGTTTGAAGCCTTAAGCTCTAAATTCCATGTCTTAAACAAATATATATTTTAAATCCTAAACTCTAAATCCTGAACCAATGCATTCAGATACATTTTACACCCTAAACTGAACAAAACATTGAATGAAATGTATTAATTACTTTTGTTATGATTGTAGGATGGAGTCAGGGAAGTGGACAGCAGAGAAGAGAAAGAACTACAACCTTCTTGATGCAGTGAGCAGGCACACAATTCAAGTGTTCCCAAAGTCATGGGCAGCAATAATGTTGACATTTGACAATGCTGGAATGTGGAACTTGAGGTCAGAGCTAACCGAGAACCGTTACTTGGGACAGGAAATTTATGTGAGTGTATTATCACCAAACAGGTCACTGAGGGATGAGTATAACTTGCCAGATACCCAGCTTCTTTGTGGCGTCGTCAAGGATTTGCCAAAGCCAGCACCATATTCAAATTAAACAGTTTTTTTCTTTTAGCATCAATGCCACGTTCTAGCTAATTCATTTCTTTATTACGTGGTAGCTGATGTATCAACCCTTTCCTATGCATTTCATTCTTCTCATCAATATTAATATATACAAATTTATTCCTTCCAATTTTCTCTTGTACCTTCCCATTCCCTTCTTTCATTTTATGTTTTTCTGTCTAATAATAAGAACAATAATAATAACAACAACCAAATAAGAATAATAATAACAATAAGAATAATCCTCTCGAGTATGTCTCCAGCAATTTTGTGGAGGATTGGATTGATTTGATTAGAATAGATATTATAAATTTATATAAACAATGCTTTTCCCTCTCTCTTAGGTTCATCGCAACGTAAATGTTTTGACTTGGTTCGCGATAGATTCTCATATTTTTTTTAACATGCCATTGATTTACATTGTATTAAAATATGTGAAATTATTCTATTTAAAATGTATGGAAAAATTCTATATTGTTTAAATATTTTCAAATTTTTCAAGAAGAAAACTCTATTTTTCTCGATATATTAAAAATATTTAAAAAGAACAATAATATAATTACTAAAATGTCTTTTTTAATTTAAATAAATAGACAGTAATTATTTAAATAAAATTTCTCAATAACAAAAAAAAAACTTAATTAATAGAATTTATTATTTTTGACCTTTTTCAATTTATCTAAATGAAAGCAGACAACTTTTTATAATTTTTTGTCTAGATAATATTTTACTCTATTTTTATTTATTTTTACATTTTCTCTCATCTTTTTCATATAAAAAAAGTGTTAAATAGGTCCGTATTAAAAATATATGAGGTGAATTTTACATGGAATCCATTTTATAATATAATTAGTTATTTAAAAGAGGGAATAAATCATAAATTGTCATGTGTATGAGTTTGACTTTATAATAGTTAGTTTTAATAGCATAACTAAATAATTTTTAATTGGTTAATAGTACATATAAATTAAAATTTATTTAAATTAATGATATTTTTAAACACGGTTATCTTCGAAACATTTTGTAGAGATGGAAAAAATAACAGAGAAAAATAAGAAAACTGAGATTTTAAAAGCTTTTATTTACATAAATAAAATTGAAAATTAAAGACAATCGTATTCTTTTGTTTATAAAATAAACTGAGAATTTTTCAAATAATAAATTGTTTTAATTAATTAGGTGTTTGTTCTTTATTATTAATTTTCGTTTCATTTATTCAAATTAAAAAGATATACTTCAGTAAATATTTTTATTTATTTTGGGAATAGTTTTATGAAAAATATATAATTTATCTATTTATAATATTATATATATATATATATATTAAATATAACTGTTATGCACTATTTTATATGACGTAAATCAATGAAAAATTTAAGAAAGTATTGAGAGAGAGAAGGTAATAAACATGAACAAACCAAAATGATATTTTTACTGAGAAATTAAGAGAGAGACAGAAAAGTATTCATGGTAAGATTAATTAAACGCTCCACATAACTTATGGAGAAATGCTGGATGAAACATTGGTAGGAGATGATCCATATCATGGTTTTTGCTATTGCCTATATAAAAGCAACAGAAAATAATTTTAACACGAGATTAAGCTCTTGAAGCCTATAATAATGGTTCTTAATTAAAGTATTTATGATTAACGAGCCCAAAAAAGGATTGATCCCTTCACTGAGGAATAAAAAGGATGGTTTACTATAAAGTCCAAGGTTATTCAATTGGTTCAAGATATCAACCACCTTAAATATTAAATGAATAAATTGTATATATCGCATGAAAAAGTTCATAAATACATACTTAACCAAAGAAATTATTATTGAAAGTGTAATCTTTCCATTTTTATCTAATTATAGTATTATTTATTCAATTAAATTATTTGGACTTCGTGTGTCATCACATTTGACGTCTCTATCTATCTTATCTGGCTTACTCTTTTTTTTTAAAAAAAAAGAAATTATTAGCTATAGAAATCAACTAAGAAAAAATACAATACACAACATATGCTAAGTAGAAGGAAACACTTGCTATTTGCAGAAAGAAAAGTCATAAATAACCAATATGCATAAAAATTCAGCAATTATTACAATAATTAATAAGTACAAAATTTTCTTTTTCTCGGAAGAGTTTTTTCTGATATATTCATGCAACGGTAACAAAAATGCATGAAATAACATATGCATGAAAAATTAAAAATAATTACGGTTAAGAAACTATTTTTCATTTTTTAAGATGAGTATTTTTAAAAATATTTATAATATACAATGTGCATTTAAAACAAGAGAGTGTTACGATAATGAATAAGAATATATTTTTATTTTTTTCAAAAAGAATATATTTAAAAAATATTTATATTCCTAATATAATATCAGTAATAAATATACACGAAATAACTTATATGCACTAAAATCAGAAATTATTATTTATTATATAATGAATAAGAATTTTTTTATGAAAAATTATTTCAAAATATTTCACTAAAATTTTCCTTGTCAAATATATAATATATAGATATATTTTCCTTCCATAAACGATAATTAGTATAAACTTCAAAATCTGAATTGAATATACCCTAAATATTTATAATATAACTAAAATAGAAGATTAAAATAAGAATGGATTAAATAGGATATTGTGGAGTAAGAGTTTTTGAATATTTTGAAATGAAATAAAAGAAAGGATTAAAACATAAAAGAAATAGAGAAACAAATATAAATTGCAGTTTTAGAAAAAGTTAAAGGATTCTAGATTGACGGAGTTAATTACATGTGGGAGATAAAAACGCGGGGAGCGAGTGAGAGATGGTGGAATGTGATATGTATGAGGGAATAGTAGCTCTGTTCAAAGTATAACGATGCTAATTATAGGCAAAAGGAACGGCTTTGACAAGGAAAATGGACCTAAGAGGAGGAAGTACGCATTCTAAGGACCATAAACAAAGGGAAGGTAAGAGATGTTATAGGAAATTTTGAATGGTTGAGTAGGCAAATAGATGAAATCTATATATATATATATAACAAGAGATGAAGAGGAGTAACATGTAGCACTGAAAATCATAATATTATATACATTTGTACATTCAACAAAAAGAATTAGAGAAAACATGGGGGGAGTTACAAGAAAAATTTCATTATTGCTGCTTTGTGTATTGTTGGGGGCATTGTTATCTGTGAAAGCTGAAGATCCTTACTTCTTCTTCGATTGGAAAATTACGTATGGGACATTGTCACCAGCAGGTGTCCCTCAACAAGTGATTCTGATAAACAACGAATTCCCAGGACCGAATATCAATTCAACAAGCAACAATAACATTGTCATAAACGTGTTCAACCAGATAGATGAACCCATCCTATTCCATTGGGCAGGGATTCAACAAAGGAAGAATTCATGGCAAGACGGTGTAGCAGGTACAAACTGCCCAATATTACCAGGTACAAACTTCACTTACCATTTCCAAGTGAAGGATCAAATCGGCAGTTACTTCTATTACCCCAGCCTTGGCATGCACCGTGCAGCTGGTGGTTTCGGTGGTCTCAGAGTTAACAGTCGTCTTCTCATCCCTGTCCCTTACGCTGATCCCGAGGACGATTACACCGTCCTTGTTGGTGACTGGTATACCAAGAGTCACTCCACCCTCAGCAAATTCCTTGACAGTGGTCGCGCCCTCGGCCGCCCTCAAGCCGTCCTTGTTAATGGCCAGAACGCCAAGGGTGACGGCAGTGACAAGCCTCTCTTCACCATGAAGCCTGGCAAAACTTACAAATATAGAATCTGCAATGTTGGCCTTAAAAATTCCATCAACTTCAGAATACAAAACCACCCCATGACTCTCGTTGAAATGGAAGGCTCACACACCGTTCAAAACACCTACGACTCCCTCGATGTTCATCTCGGTCAATGCATGTCTGTCCTCGTTACCGCTGACCAAGAACCTAAGGATTACTACATTGTCGCTTCCTCTAGGTTCACCAAAACCGTCATCACTGGTAAGGGAATTATTCGTTACACTAACGGTAAAGGCCCAGCAAGCCCAGAAATCCCTGAAGCCCCAACCGGCTGGGCCTGGTCTCTTAACCAGTTCCGTTCCTTCCGTTGGAACTTAACCGCCAGCGCTGCTAGGCCCAACCCTCAAGGCTCTTACCACTACGGCCAGATCAACATCACCCGCACCGTCAAGCTTGTTAACTCCGTCAGCAGGGATAACGGCAAACTCCGTTATGCTCTTAATGGCGTTTCTCACACTGACAGTGAAACTCCTATTAAACTCGCTGAGTTCTTCGGTATTGCTGATAAGGTTTTCAAGTATGATACCATTTCCGATTCCCCCGCTGATAACGTTGGAAGCAGTATTACCCTGCAACCCAATGTTGTGAGATTCGCTCACCGCACTTTCATTGAAGTCGTCTTGGAAAACCACGAGAAGAGCGTCCAGTCTTACAATCTCAACGGTTACTCATTCTTCGCAGTCGCGTGAGTATTACTTTATTATTTATTCTTGCAAAAGTTTTACGTATGCATGCATGCATGCACGTATGAATAATAAATTATTTTGATTATTGTGTAGGATTGAGCCAGGAACTTGGTCTCCAGTGAAGAGAAAGAACTATAACCTTTTGGATGCTGTGAGCAGACACACAATTCAGGTGTTCCCAAAATCGTGGGCAGCGATAATGTTGACATTCGACAACTGTGGAGTGTGGAATTTGAGGTCTGAGCTTGCTGAGAATCGCTACCTAGGACAACAACTTTACATTAGTGTTTTGACTCCAGAACGATCTCTGAGGGATGAGTATAACATTCCAGAGAACGCGTTGATGTGTGGTGAGGTGAAGGGGTTGCCAAAGCCAGAGCCATATCATTAAATAAATATATATATATTTATATATTTATTTAAATATATTATAAGTTGAAGATACCTCATTGATATGAGAGTATGTGTTGAAGTATGGTGGTTTAATAGTAGAGAATAACATAGGGCCTTGGAGCATCGGATTTGTTGACCGATTTGTGGTCAACTCGGTTAGATATATATGCCACTGCTGCTTTTTGCTCTTTCACATTTCTATTTTAGATAAAACACAATTTGTAATCCTTTTTTTCTTTTAACTAAGATTGATTTTGTCATAAATATTATTCGTATGTTCTTCATCTTATATCCGCCTAACTCTCCCTCTCTCTCTCTTTCCATTGCACTTTCTACTTATGTCTCAATTAAAGCTCCTAATATAATAATCAATAATAATAATAATAATAATATTTAATAATAATAGTTTAAAGTGTTGAATTTCATTATTATTTATGTAAAATAAATGTCAAATAATTGACATGGTGTTTAACACTATATATAATTATTTTGATTTTATCTCTTATTTATTCCATCTATTTTTAAAATAAGTGATGAAGATTATTTCTTAAAAAAATATTAAGAAAAATAATAGATAGCTTAATAAAGAATAGAATAATTTTACAAAATTATCTTCATTATTTGTCTCAGGACTATTTCATGACATCTATAATTTATTTGAGGCAAAATTAGAAGAAAGAAAAAAATCTAACACTTCGTTGAAAGCCTCAATATGGAAAAAAAAAAGTATTAATATATCAATTATTTTAAAATGAAAAGGAAGAATATTTTTTATTTTTTTCATATGTCTGTGTTTTAAAATGTTTTCTCAATAAAAAAAAATATAAAAGCTCTTACAGCCTTTTGAGTAAGATTTTAAATTTAATTAATAATTTTCTTTTATTATGAAATAGAGTTAGTGAACTGCTTCGATATATAAGATCATTAATTAAAACAATTTTAATTTTAAGTGAGTTGACCTTAATTAATTTTATTTCATTCACAATCTCTAATTCCCTTATTTTTTGAATAATCTCTAATTCCCTTGTTTAAAATTTAAAAATACAAAGAAAGAATACAAGGAAAAAGTTTTGAAATTTAAATTTAAAAAAATAAAAGAAAGAAAATAATATATTTTGTTTCGAAAAGTTCATTTTTCTGTTTAACTTTCTTTCTTTTCTGACCAAACTAAAGAAAATGCCTTATTTTCTTTCTTCTTTTTTGTTTTTTTAACTTCCCAACCAGAATAAGTGAGGTCTACACATTCTGAAATCTGAGGTTTGAAGTTGCCGTTGTTCCGCCACAATATAAACTATTGCCTATACTGAATGCTATATTGAGTTAAAAATGACTGTGTTCATGCGAAATATTTAACTTTTTAATACACTTTTTATTATCAACAAAAATTTATTAAAAAACGTAAAAGTATAGATTTCAAATTTTACACACCTCGTTCATAATTTTATAATTTTAGATAAATTTTAATCAACAAAAAAATAATATTAAAAAAAATGTATTAAAAAGTGAGTATTATTTACTATTTTTTCTTTTAACCAGACATTGATAAAAATTATCCACGGTCAAATGCAATGGCTAATTTTACCAGGAACTTTAAACACGTATAATATGAATATTGCTAATGGTCTAACACTTGTTTTTTTCTTGCTAAATAAATTCAAATAAAGTTCATTTTTTTATTATTATATATTACTTGAGCTATAAGTCCATAAACATTTATTTAGCAATACCTGAAACTTCAAAAGTGTAATGCATATATTAATTAAAGAATTATAGTTACATGGTCGTTCATAAAAACCTTGCTGCATACAATTAATCTTGAAATCATATCCAGTCAAGACTCAAAAGTGGTTGACAAGCACTCATGGTCAAGCTCGCAGAAGTTTTGGCGTTAAGGAGACCACTGAGAGCTGAATCATCTTTAGCTGATATCATCAAAACTCTTCAGACATAATGTTCACTTTCCCAAGTAAATAGGTTAATATGTAAAGTAGTTCCAAGATGCAATCCAACTTCTTAATCGAATACATAGGCACGCAGTTTTAAACAACACAGTCAATTAATAATCTGGATTAGAAATGAAAAATGTGTGGTTCCACGTGCCAAAACGAAAAAGAATCAACAAAAATTGGATTTCCTATTAATCATTACGCTGCCAGCAGAAGCCTGATTTGCTGCTCTATTGCTTCCAAAATTCTTCCGATTTGATTCCCTTGCAATTCTTGAACCAAACTACAAAATCAAACACGTAATAGAAAGACACATCAATCACTATGTATGCATTCTGCAAATTATAAGATCTAGTGAAGTTGCATCCTCTCGCTATTATCTCCAAAAATTAAAATTAGTTTTTTATTAGCTAATTTGTAGAAGCACTCTCTTTTAATTTTTCTAAAAGATAAGAGACTTTATACAAATTAATTAATGAAAAACTAATTTTAATTTTGGAGATGTAAATTTCATTTTTATTTACTTATTTTCTTCTCTTAGAAATCCTTTTGGAGAAAAAACACCCGGATGACCCATGATAGGTTTTCACTATACTCATAACAGTTTATACGTTTTAGTTCTTCAATGCAACCCAGCAAAAAAAAAAAGCTTCATTGACATCTAACACGAGATCTAAGGTACAGGCAATATGTTTATGGAACACAAGTGAAATAGCAGAGTACAAACCTATAACTGTCGTAGGAATGAAACAACTGCATCCCAAAATAATGGATTAAAAACAATAATAAACCTAGATGATTTATATTAAAAAATTGCAAAGCCTCAAATAGCATATTTACTTTCCTTCAATTGTTTTACCTTTTGCATTGTTTTAGAACCCCCACTGTACATTTTACAACAAGTAAAATTCAAGTGTAAAGTTTCAGGGATGCACACCTGGATTGCTCGTTTTGGCAGAACTGCTGCTTCATATAAACCAAGCAATTCAGCAACCTTCAAGAAATATATTAACTATGAGATTCGAGTTTGGGAATCTTTTTTTTAGGTTCTCGAAAAGTAAGGGGTTTAAATTGCTTTTGTAGACAGAACATCAAACTCATGTAGCTATTGATAACAAGAACAACTCATTACATTATCTGCTAAATACAAGCAGGGTCACTTACGACCAGCAGGAGTATAGGATTCTAGAGTGTGAAGTGTGAACATATTTTCCCATTTTTTTGGGGTGGAAAGGGGAGAGGGTCAAATACAATTCACTGGTATATGGAAACTTGTGTTGTTAAACATATAAAGGGAAAACAAAATTCCTGTTGAATCTAGACCAGAAGCTTTTAACTTTTCCCATGTATGGAATATGGATTCATTTCAGGCAATAGCAATTTTTCATAAGGCCTACAGTTTTGCTTATTACCAACAAATATCACCAGATTCAGCTCACTCGAAGTGATTGAAAATGATTTTGAGAAATTGTCGACTCAGTCAGCCACTAAATGGTCGAACTACTGTAAATTCAGGCATCAGTAGCTTCATAACAGTTGAAAACGAGAAAATTAATACCTCTCTTAAAATCTTTTTATCACCAATGCCACTCGGTTGATCAAGGTTGGCAACCTCCCACAAAGGAATACTGAGCAAAAGCCTTATAACATCCTCATCCAAGAATGGAAATCTAGCCTAAAAGGAAAAATAGAAGCAAAATAAAAAAGGAGGGAAAAGTTGATAAGGAAATTGACTTTTTTATAAACTTTGCACAATACCTCCTTCCCATTATCAGCAATACATCTATCATCTCTCCCTAAATTTCTTCTCCAAATTCTTTGCATGTCAAGTCTCATTTCCTCATGTAGCCCCAGCCAACTGATTAAGGTATGCTATACCATCAGAGTGCATTAAAAGATAATGCATGCATATTCTACGGTCAATCAGTACTAAAAAGTCCTTTTTTCCCTTTTTATGAAGGGCAGTAATACAAGGCTAACAATCAGATAACCTAAAAATTTCAATAATATTGCTTCTCTTAGTAGAAGTATACCACAATAACAAAAAAAGCCAAATCTTCTAAATAAATAATCAATCAAGTACTTTCAGTTTGATAAATTTTTTAAGTGAAACCCATTTACATCATCTAGAGATAGAAGTGTCACTACTTCGGTTCTTGAAATATTATGTCATCAATTTAGTCCTTCAATAATGTAAAGTGTTGTCAAAGTAGTTCCTAAATTAGGCATTAAATAACATTTATTTCTCTTAATCTAACAATGAAAGAGCAATTTGATGACACTTGAATAATTGCGAAACTATATTGATGATAAATATCTTTAGAGAATGAAAATTACAAGACTTGTATCTTTGAAGGAGAAAATTAGGGATTTATTCAATACTTTTAGAAACAAAGTGAGCTGAATAACAATGCCTGAGAAAGTTTATTAAAGTAGTGCGGTGTATATTATATGGTTTATATTCTTTCCTGTGGAAAAGACAAACTGTCTAGCATTAATTTCCAATTCCAAAATGAACCTGCTCACGAATAATGCAAACATATAAGAATCAACAATGACATATGAACAAACTATTATACAATCCAAGCTAATTTTAAAAAGGGAAAAGAGAAGTTTTTATTCATTACGACATAAACATAAGGATGAAGATAATGCTAAAAACACACAATTTACCATCATCCTAGTACCTGCCACGTCTATAACTTGTTCTATGTCTCCCATACCCAGCACACTGCTCATCAGCACCAGAACCAACAAGGAGAATCTTTGCATTCGACTTATACTTAATACGTACATGATTGTCATCTTTATCAGTTGTATTCACATCAGATACCCATCCATCACCACCAGAAGCAAGCCATAAAGCAATTCCAATATTAAGATCCTGAAAAAATATGTGCAAACCAATCATCAAATTA
The DNA here is from genome assembly GCA_026586105.1 of Hylodesmum podocarpum. NCBI lineage: Eukaryota > Viridiplantae > Streptophyta > Magnoliopsida > Fabales > Fabaceae > Hylodesmum > Hylodesmum podocarpum. The sequence continues at coordinate 1,427,009 of JALJEV010000730.1, read as the reverse complement.
GAAACAGTAAAGGTGTTCAAAAACTTAGCAACAGGGTTTTCAGTCAGAAATTTCTATTTCACCTATCTGGAACATTAAGTGATGTTAATAAGCAAAAAAGAAAAAAGAAAACTTTGAATCTATTCAGCAAGAAAGGAACTACCAATGAAGAAGCAGAATGCAGATTGTAGTCAGTGGGACAAACTATAACAACTTTTAGATGAAATATAAGCTGAAATCATTCCCCACCTTTTAAATTGTATATATTTGCCTTTAACTTCCCCTTTCAACCTCGTATACAGCATTTTCGTCTCTTCTTGCTACAAGAAATTTACTAAATAACAGCTAATCTTTTTTGGTTAAATTAATCTATACATATAGCTTTACCAAGTTATAAATTAAGTTCTTATAGTTTAAATACATTTAACAAAGTCTTTATAATTTTAAAATTTTGTATCTAAATCCTTAGAAACTCAGTTAAATTTCCATCAGTTTGATGTATCAACCTCTAACTTTTTCCTCAATTTTCTCTCACTTTTTTTCCAGATAATTTTGTTTTCCCAAAATCATTTATCCCCAAATAACTATATCACTAAATGTTTGCCCACATATAAACAAGCGATATTGACTACTTTGATGATACCCATATGCCTTTTCAACAAGATTACAGTTGCAGTTGGTTGATCATTCAAATCAATTTGAAGTAACTAGAAATGTTTATACATGACAGAATAAAAATTATAAATTACAGATCCAGAGGATTAATTAGTACCATGTAGGTGTTGGCAGGATTAATGAGTGACATAACATGACTAGTTTCAAACACCAAGTCAGCCAAGTCAGCATCAATTTCCACAAGAGTCCACCTGCAATTATAATGCTCTTTCAACTAATCATGATAGATGCTACAAAAGATACTTTTACATAAAGCACGTCCCATAAATGGGAACATGATCACAACAGCATAACTACATACGAATCTAGTTGAATGACAAACGATATATGCAGTGAAAAGTAGAAAGGAACAAGAAAAGTACAAAGGAAAACAGTGAATTGCATACTTTCTGGAAGGTGCAACTCTTCTTAGTTCATTCAACCCTGCCTTGGCAGATTTTCTATCAGGAGCTAACTGACCATCAAAACTTACATTAAGTAGATCAATCTCATCTGTCAATTCAAAATAGATTAAATATCAGCTTAACTGAAGGTTCCCAAACTAAAACATGTCAACTCAACTAGTTCTCCTACTTTAGGCATCTCAAAACCAAACAAGGAACTAATTAAGATTGTACCATATAATCAGCATCGAAGCAGGTAAATTAAGTTCATTTAAAAGCACTCACAGCTAGGATCCAGGCATTTATCCAATAATGCTGCAAGTATCATGGAGTCTAGGCCACCAGAGAATAGAACTGCCACAGGAACAAATTTCTCTTGTCTGATACCAGGTATCACTGCCTATGCAATCAAATCCAAAGTGTCTTATCATGAGACATACAAATATAAATAACACTATCAAGTTTCCCATGTGTTGCGCTGGCATTTTTAAATCTAGTTAAAATTTATAAATAAAAAATAAATTAAAGAGAATGGTAAATGTTTTCACTATTAATAATGAATATTCTATGTTATTAGATAGGAATACATAAAAGACAGAACACTTTTAAAATTGAGGAGGAAACTATAAGAATAAATCATTTGATCAAGACACATCATCTTCTCCTATGTGGTGTGCCAGAAATCAAATTAGATTGAGTAAAACTACAATGATCATAAACTTCAATTTATCTATAAAAAGAAAGAAATTCAATTTGATGTCATGCATCAACATTCAAAATTAAAATTTAAATCAAATTGAAATTAAACTTAAGTAATAGTATTTAAAAGGAACAAAAGTTATTACAAATAATAATAATAATAATAATAATAATAATAATAAATTAGATAATGTTGAGAAGATATGTTGCTTAACAGGAAATAGTTCCTAAATACACTCTCGGTTTTAGCCAAAAGTCAGTGTACATATTATCAGTGACAAAAACACACACTACCCTTGATTTTAGCCAGAAAAACATAGAATACATATTATTAGTGACTTGTAACCAGTTCCAATTAAGTTGCATACCTGATAAATAGTGTACATTGAAGTACGCCATAACACAGATTCCTTTAAAGCATTTAGCAAAATATGAGCTGGCATTGAAATTGCAGGTTGAATTGAGGCTGCTAAATGAGTAAGGAACTAGAATGTATGAGTACAGCAATTAAACTATTGAATAACTAAATGGATCATTCTAGCACTATTATAAATTAATCACCTGTTTCATTTGGAACTTCCTCTGAAGAAGCCAGATGCATAGCATCTTGCCCTGTGGATAACATATGACGGAATGTCTGCAGGTCTTCGGAGCTTGGTTCAACAGAAATTCTCTCCCACTTGATAAGTTCATTTAACATTGAGTTTGTATATTCAAGTATCTTGACTTCACCAACCAGATACCCACTTGAATTTGATGCATCCACCTGCACACTATATATTCCACATGGTAGCTCTTCCCAGTAATTATGGCATCCTATACCACTATGAGCTTCATACTCTGCAGCAATTACTAATAATTCATACACTCATTGTTCGAACTTCAATTTACAAATTCAAGAACTGACATACCTAACTATAGTTTTAAACGCTGGCAGATTTAAATGCAGTAAACTAGGAATACCATGGGTAATTTTTAGAATTAAATCAGGACACTAAGCATTTTGTGATTTTTTTTCCCTTTTTCTTTTTAAGCAGAAAATTTTAACCAGACCACAAGTCAAACATGTGACCTACCTAGCCCTGATATTAGTTCCTCCACCAATCCAGGTTTACAACTATGTCACTAACAAGAAAATCCAAATAATGCACGGGGAACATTAAGGAACTCTATAAAATATTAGATATAAAATCAATCATGAACCTAAATCTAATTGCTTAAGCTTTAAGCAGAGTTGGTCCTTGACAACTAAAAAGCATATGTGGGAAAGAAAGGGGAGAAAAACATTTGAAGAAGTGATATTTAACAAATCTTAAAGCCTTTCATCCACTGTTTCATAATTCTCAATGAAACTCATTAGGGTTCCAGAGTTATCATAAGGTGTTGAGTTTAACCCACCCAAAGCTTAACTAAATTTCCAGCTGCAGAGAATGAAAGATTGAACTCAAATGATGAGCTTATAGTGCGATAGGCCTCCCATAATACAAGTCTATTAAAGGAAAGAAAGGCTCAATGAACAGATAGCAGCCCAGCAGAGGGGAGGAAAGATTCTGGAGATAAGCAAAGGCAGATTTGGTTGGGTAAAAGACAGGGGAAAGGAAGGAGAGCAAAGGTAGAAAAAGGATAGTGATCTATGGGCTCTTCCTAATGGTAAGCACTTCTGCTGCATTTTTTCTATTTTCTTACTGTAAGATTCCAGTTTTTCTCTTTACCATCTGTTGAAAACCAGTATCTACCATATTGAAAGAAAAGGATGCAGGAGTCATCCAAGCAGCATAAAATACAGAAGAACAAATTCTCCTAAAATCAGCCATACCCTTTGCTGTGTGCCTTCCCTAACAACATATCAGTTCTATATCAAGATGGTACCAAGTGCATTGTTTACAGTTCCCCCCATCACCAAATTACAATAACAGTCAATAGTTTACTAAACGGCAATAGATCCTATTCAGATCACCCTAGTGAACTGAAACTGAACCTTAATAACAAAATAACTACAGCAGATTCATGTACTACATACCGGGGGCCTGCTGAATCGGTGAAACAGGTGACACAGAAGAAAGCACAAAGGTTGAATCATCTTCAGTAGGCCAGTGAACAAGGAGGCTCCGCCTACCAAATGCATCTCGACCAAACCAAAGAATCCTCGAACTATCCTACAAAAGACAAAGAAAGAACCACTAACAACACTGAACCAACAAAAACCATACCACAAAAGATTCAAACACGCATAAACTTACCACTCAGTGTTACCTGCCAATATATGATAGCCCAGGGTCCTTTAATTGCAGAAAGAACAGCCGCAACGGAACTTTTCCCACATTTAACACAGTTATCAGTTGAAAAAAAACCACAGGAGCAACACTCTCCTAGAATCTGCATGAGAAATTCAGTATCGTTGCAATCACTCGCGAGGTTAAGTCCTCCATAAATCTCACCTAAAGTACACAGCAGAAATCAAATTATGTTACAATATACTTTTCTATTAGCACTTGTGAAAAATTTCTCATATAAACTAAGAGAAAAATAAAACACTAAAATCTGAAAGAGAATACCGTTATACACGAGAACATTTCCAGACGCATCCGCAAGTGGCTGAACGAGCGGATTGATTCCGCGGAGCTGCAAAGTTGCACCGAAGAAATGAAGATTCGCCGTTTGAACGTCCTCTTCTGCGTTGTAGCATTGGGAACATGACACGTCATCGCCGCGTTCAGCGAAGAATGATGAGATTCCGTTTTCTCCAAATTGGAGAACAAGTTTCTTGTCGCATACGCTATCGGGACCCCTTCTCCGCAGCGCTGCTTTAAGATCATCTAAAGAGAACAATAACTGTCGCGAATAAAAGGGAAAAGTATAAGTTGTTAATTTGTTATGCAAATGCTTCAGAGTTTCGGCGGTTTTCAAAGGGTGAGAGAGTTGCCCTTACTTTCTCGGTTGTGCGAGTTGGGGTTGTTGAATCGAATGGCAAAGATGAGGTGTTAATGCGAATGCCTGAGACGATCAACGCTATTCCACACATCTTCTTCTCTACTTTCGCAGCAGCAGAGCGTGGTTTTCGTAGGGTTTTGACATTGAGTCAGCTTTGTCTTCATAATTTATATTATTATATATTTTTTTCTTTTAAATTATTAAATTTTGCGTCTATAGCAGAGTGGTGCTGCGGTCGCTTCCTAAGCTTTATACTCCGATTCGATCCTAGTCAGAAACCTTTTCATTTTAAACAGATGATTAATTCAAACTTACTATCGATTTTTCTCTCTCTCCTCTCATCTTCCCTACTTTTTTATTATGCCAAACAAAGCATTACTCAATGTTAAATATGTTTTTTTTTTCATGAAATATATAGTTTATTTTAGAAAAACAGGTTTCTTGTTTAACAAATAAGACATAATAAATTTGTGAACATTAATGGTTCAAAATATCAATTTTGTTAGATTTAATTAATAATAAATATAATAAATAATAATTTTAATTAAATCAGTAAGATTAGAATGAGAAAATTCATCACTTATTCTTTCATGTTATTAGCTCCTACCTTTCACAGTCTCATTCCATTAATTACTTTATAATTCTAGAACTTACTCTCCTTTTCTCTTATTTATAAAACATAATTAAATAATTTTTAAGTATTTTTATACATACGTGTATGAGGATTTAATAATTAAGAAACAAGGTGTAACTAACCAATATTTTTTCATATTAAAACTAAATTATCATGAAATTTATTTTAAATAAAACTTTTAATTAATTTGATTTATATAAAATTATAAGTAAATCTTTTTCTTCTTATCCTTTGGTATAAAGCACCAACCAAACATAATACTTAATTAATTACAACTCCATAAATATTAAAAATTTAAATTTATATATATTAATTGAAGTATAACTTTATATAAAAGTTTATATAATAAAAAATTAGATTATAATAATATGTTTCATCACTTGAGAATTAAAAGAAAGTTAAAAGATGATCAAAATAGAATTATTGATCAAAAGAATAATAATTTTAAGTAAGGTCATCACTAAAGTTTTTTCCTCTTAAAAAGACTATGTCCAGTCTTATACGATTTGTCTATCTATTCTTTCAAATAAATATTAAAATTGTATCAAATGTCAATCATAGACACAAATGATGGGTGAGTCTCGTAATAACATAACAATAAATAAACATAATAAATATCACGCATTTAAGTAAAGGAAAATCACCATTAAAAAACACTATCAATTCAAGTAACAAATTTGTATCATAATACATATGTAGTATGATACATACCCATCAAACACTCGGTAGTAACAATTTTGATCACCCTATATTGTAACGAAATAGCATTCCCTACACCATCTGATTAGTATAAGTAGGATAATTCCCACCGAATGACAAGCTTTGAAGTTCTAAGCCCCTCATTAAGGACTAATTAGGGGTCTATTGATTGATCTTCATTCTATCCATTATTCAAAAACCATTTTCAACATATCATTTGGGGTATCAATGTAAATGGTCTATTTTTACACATGATATATATAGTCAATTAGTATACAATTAAGACAACCCTTTAAGATACCTAATAGGCTATACAGTTTCCTCTAAAAATTAGATCATCGCACAACCCAAGTAATACACGTGTTATGTTGCAACACCAAAATTTATATTGACGGGATACAATAAACATGATGTAGTAGTTCAATATAAGATTTAAGTCATAAATTTCAATTCAACGCATGTTCAAACAACATTACTTAAAGATAAATAACCATTCTTCTAATTGAATTCCTTATCCTAAAGTCCTATTCTTCACTTAATCTCACATTTTTCACATGCATAACCCTAAAGAATCAAAATATTCAAATTCAACCAACAAGAAAGATCCCACCAACACATGAAATTCATATTTCAAACATGAAAATATTATAAAATATCATTCCAATTACTAAAATCTTGTCATATATTTAAAAACCCTGATAAAGAAACTCATTGTTATTATCATTTATATTCCAAGAGAAACATTAATGCATGTAACACCCACCATTTAGATTAGAGGATTCAAAGGCTTAAACACTACTAAGGGCAAAAGATTCTTCCAATGGTCTTAGGTCTACTTGTTTAGGCATTTAAACTCGCAAAATTTAGCTCTCTCTTGAGATATGGGCAATCCCTTTAAAAGTGACCTTTTTACTTACAATTGGTCTTGTTTCTATTGAAAATCCAATATTGAACGAAATTCCGAGGGTGTAAAGTTCGACATCACCTAGAGATAGGATGCATGAATATAAGTGGGGTGCAAACCTCACACTAAAAGCCGATTTTGTAAGATGATGATTGCTCTCCACTTATATACATACAACATGCCATATCTTTGAACGATGTTGGACTTTTGACACACTCCCTTCACGCCGAGTTTTGACTCCTCACGCTGAGTTTTGACTCGTATGTGGATGTTGGATTTCTGACACACTATCTCACGCCGAGATTTTTTGACTCGTGCGTGGAGATTATTGAAATGTGTGACCTGACAAGGAGTGACGTCCAATGTCGAATAAACTCTGATACCATGTTATATTTTGATGTGAGGTTTGTACCGGACCGGAGTTATACTATATTGATGTGGTTATACCGAACCGGAATAGGTTATGAGCCTAATTCAACCCTGCAAAACCGGTTTGTAAGGTGAGAATTGCTCCCCACTTATATACATATAACAGGTCATATCCGTGAACGATGTGAGACTTTTGACAGTTTCAAGACATTTAAAACATTTGACTAAAAAAGAGGAGACAAAAAGATAATTGTCTGTTCCACCTTAGAAGTTTGAATTTAATGACTAGAATTGTTAGGCCGATTACCATGAGGTTTTGAGCTAGAGGTATAGGGTTTTCTTTACTATGGCTCCCTTGCTTTTTTATGAACAATAAATTAGATTTATAGAAATGTTTCAATTACATTTAGAAATATTAGTGCACATTTTAATGCAAGTTTAATAGATAAAAATAATATTGAGAATTGTAATTCGTTAATAAAAGGACTTTTATTTTATATGCTACGTGGTTATTAAATATTTAAGTAATTAAAATGGTGATAACAATATTTTAGAATATTAAAAATTAGTAATGTATGAATAACAAAATTATAATTTTATAATAAATTACTTTTAAGGCTATGTTTAAGTAAGACATTTGAGCATTTTAATTTCTTTACTAGTTGAATTTGTTTTTTTATTTTTTTACTATTTGATAAGAAAGTTCATACGTGGATGTTCCTGATGTGCATGTTAAGATAATAAAGTAGTTGAAATATTTTTTTTAGATGTTACTTGAACCATTTATATATTTATATGTGGAGCTTAACATTATACAGATCAAATACAGACATTAAATTCTAATATTTTTTGACGTTTACTTAAACAATTTATTCGTGGAAGTTTTAATTATCAAAATAAAAATCTATAACTATGTGCATGTTGAGATAATAAATAATTGAAATATTTGACTGCTTTAAATTTATTTAATGTAATACAGTTTCACATGAATCTATGTAGATATATAGAGAGAAACATTAGTTAGTTAACTATCAAATATTTATCTTGTTACACTGTTAAATTGAGGAGAATCCAAAAACAATACATGGCAACTTCAATTCATGTGTTCCTTTTATTTTTTCTAGCTGTGTATATCAACATTTTAGTTCTTGGTGATTCCTTTTCACCTATAGTTGACTCTTACCCTACTCAGCATAACTCAAACTTTCATATCGACATCAATGTTCTCACCATTTCTATTGCCAATAACTTGCCTCCAGGTTCACTGAAATTATTCTTCTCTAGTGACTTCCAAAATGATTGGGTCGTAATTGAAAAAGGAGATCCTTATTTTAAAGTTCTTAACTTTGAGAAGCATGCTGGTGAACTGAAATATGGCAATAAGTGTTCTATGTTTGATCTATACAATGCTAATCAAGAAGGTAACCATCAAAGTATCTATTACTCAGCCACAGAAGATGGTATATATCACAGTTGAAATAGTGTGAATTGGGATAGAAGAGGTAGTTGGACTTATTGTTGAATTCTTTTGAATTTAGTTAATCAGAATGTATAGTACCCATGACAATACAATTTAGGAATAAATGGTGGTTTTATATTATTGTTTATTTCTAGATTCATATTACATTACAAACATTAGATTTGATACCAATTTTATTCAAGCTCAGATAAAAAATCTTTAATGTGTAACATATTGTTTAGCTTAAATAAGGATAACATTGATTCCTCCTTATATAACCCTTATATGATAAATGAAGATATGTTGGATTAGATATGACAAGAAACCTTATGTAAAGTTATACAAATGTTAAAAAAAAAAAAAAAAAGTGTCCACAGCAATTTAGTGGTTGAAACTGTTGTCAAAGTGTACTAGTGTAATTATTTGATCAAGCTTCTTATACCTATAAGAGAGTGTTCCAGGCTAGTTTAATGGCAAAGCCAAAAACGCTGAGTTTTAAATATTTTGTAAAACTCCTTTATAAGATTCCTTCAATTTCAATGTTCCCAAGTTTATATAAGTTTTTATTCAATACTCTTATTCTTATTTATATTTTTCAATAATGAGTTCTTAATGTTTCTCTTATTTACAATATGGTTATTCTGGATTTTGAATATCTTCTATTGGTGTTATTATTATTATCTTAACACTCCATTATTTTGATCAAATTTTGATATTGCTCAAGGATACACAACGTAGATACTCTTAAATTTCTTTTTTACCATATTTTAAATATTATTAATCTATTTGTATTAACCTAGTTTTAATAGGAATTTATTTTTCATTAAAGTTATCTATATGGTAAGGATATAATATAAAATTTACTCAAATATCTAGTTATCTTTATGTAGTTTATAATATAATTATTTATAATGTGAATTCAAAATTCAAATAAGTTAGTTAATTGATGATAATGATAATTGAATATAAATTATATGATAAGAAAAAAAAAGGTTAAAGAGTACGTTGTTAACAATTTTTGTTAAAATAATCTAACGATAAGATTTTGAAATAACTAAAATTCAAATAAAGGAATTTAAAATTGAGATAAGTGAGATATACGTGTTTTTGAACAGTTTGGTTGTTGCATAATTTGTTATTAGTTGATTTTTTAACTAAAATTTTTTAACGCATCATTTATTGAATTTTGTGTTGTTACATGATTTTTTTAAGTAAATAATAAATAAAAATATTTTTGTTTATAACATTATTTTTTAACAGAATTTTTTAAAGTTTTTCTTAGGAATCTTATATTAGTATTATTAAATTCTTATACGTGATATGAGAAATTTTAAAAATGTTCTAAAAATTATAATTTATTGTATTTTAATAAGCTTCATATTAAAAAATTTAATAAAGGGAATAAAAATTTAAATGATTTTAAAATCAAATATTAAACAAAAATTTACCCTGTACCTTACTTTTTAGCGAAATTTGTTTTAAGTTTTTTAAGAATATTAAATTCTTATATATTATATGAGAAATTTAAAATTTTCTTAAATAATTTATTTTAATAAGCTTCATATTATACTTTTTCATAAAAGAGTAAAAACTCAAAATTCCTACAAAAGTGGAATATCTTTTAATAATAGTATATTTCATTCCTGGAAATCTTTTAAATATTTCAAATATACTTAGCTGATTCTGATGAATATTCTAAATCTAATGTTATCACCTTTATATATTTTTACTACTACTTGTATCTTCTTATAGTAATTTCATTTCACTCATAAATATAATATATAAGGTGTTGTTTGATTTCAGAAAACTTTTTTATTTCCATTTGGTATTTCCATTGAGAAAATATCGGAATGGTTTAAGGTTACGGTTCATTCCAATGCATTCTCATTATTTTGAGTAGGAAAGAGCGGAAAAGATTTTTTTTTTCATTTCTTATTTTTAATTATATTTCTAAGGACTCAATTAGAAACTAAATATAAATTAAAAATAGTTCAACAACTGAAATAAAAATTAAAAATTAAAAATAATTCAGACACATACTCGATGGTTTAATTATTATCTTTCGAAAAAATAGAACCATTTTAAAAAACTCGAAACTAGTTTCCTAATTTTCTTTAAAAAATTAATTTTTTAAAAATGAAAAAAAAAAAACGATGAATGAATAAAAAGAAAAGTTGAAGGAAGAAGTTTGGGCCTAGACATAACAGTCGTGAGCCGATAAGAAAACCACAAGTGTCAAAAAAACCGGATTGTTGGTTCATCTAAAAAACCAAAGAAAGATACGGTACCATACCGAACAAACCTTTCTCACGAGCCAAGAAACATCATAAAAAGGTGCCCTATATATATATATATATACTCATTTCTTTGGTTCTCTCTTTCGACAGAGATCTCACTCGTCACTCAACAGCCTCCACTCTCACCCACCTTCTCTTCTCTCCTTCTGTGCCTTTCCTTCTGAGGTCCCTCTTTTATTCTTCTTTTTCTTCTTCCACTTTTTTTTTTTCTTTTTATTTAATATTTTTTTTCCTTTCTTGTATATGTTTCAGTGTAGTGTTTGATTTTTTGTCTTATTTGATCTGTTTTTTAATTTATCGGTGATTTTATTTGATCTATTTTTTGCTTTATCGGTGATTCGGCTTTATTTGTCTCTGTTTGTCTTCTCGCTTTTACTATTACGCTGTTTTGGTGGTGGTTGATTAGGGTTTGGTTGTTAATCTGGTATGTTTGTGATTTAGGGTTTTGATGTAAAAAGGTATATTAAATAAAAGTCATGTTTTTATTTTATTTTAATTATTGTTATTCCTGTTGGTTATTTCAAAGGAAAGATTTCGAGGGTTTGATTGATTTGTTGACACATGGCTATTCGTGTGTGGCGTATTAGTGTATGTATGTATGTATGTATGTATGTGCGTTATATGTCTGAATTGAAGGCGTTTGTTTTATTAATGGAGGGTTAAGGTTGATTGCATTTTGGTCGTGTGTGTATTGTTTGGGTGATTGTTTGTTGGTTTCTTTGATTGGGTTTTGGGGTAACTGTTTCTGTCGTTATTAGACCTTTTCATTGATTGAGTCTTGGGATTGCTGTTTGTGTCGTTATTTGGCTGTTTTCTGTGACTGGGATTGGGAATGACTTGGTGTGTACTGTTGTTAGACTAATGCGTGTGCGCGCGTGCTCTGTGTTGCAGAGATGGCGGTGTCAGATGCATCCCCAACCCCTCAGATGGTTGGCAATGCTTTTGTGGAGCAGTACTACTCTATCTTGCATCAAGAGCCAGATCAAGTTCACAGATTTTACCACGAGTCTAGTGTCCTTAGTCGACCTGAAGAAGATGGTACCATGGCAATGGTGACTACTACTGTGGTGAGTGCAATTGATGGACTATCATTTATTGCAAAGACATGTGGAGTTATATAATTGCAGATTCAGCATGTTTTTAACGGAATTTGTTTTAAACTGCTATTAATTTCTCATGTCATGAACTGTTAATTTCGAGCTAACCATTTATCTTTTTTGTTGTTTTTCTTTAATTAAAAAGTGGTTATTTGTTTTAACATGATACAATTCTAAATATATGGAATGCACCTTTGATTATATGCTATTCACAAGAATGATGGTGTTGTTCTTTTAATTTTTTTGGCATATTATGAATAGCATGCTTGTCAATAGGAAACATTCTATTGGGTGTGTACCTGACGACCACCCCTAGCTGAGTTATAATTTTACAGCTTTTCCTGTCAAAGACCAAAGTAGATAACATTTTTTAAAATATTTGAAATCAAATGTGTGCCTTGAGGTTATCAATGATGGAAGGCCAAAACTCTACCATATAAACTTGCCATTGTGTTTTATGGAGCTGCCATAGTGGGCTTCTCATCACAAATTTCCTTTGGCAGAGGGTTTGAAAAATGCCATGTTATGGGCTGCGGTGCCACAATGGCTATTTAACCCAATTAATGTGCTGGAGACCTTTTTTTTCTTTATAAAGCCCATGTCTATCTGATTTTATGCGGATACAGGAGCCATGTGCTGTGTGTTTTTATTACTTTGATATTTTTGTAAGGCAACTGGAATGATTTAACATTTACTGACTTTAATGATCTTACTTTGCTTTGGTACAGGAAATTAATAAAAAGATACTCTCTCTTGATTACACAAGCTTTAGGGTAGAAATTCTGAGTGCTGATGCCCAGCCTTCATACAAGGATGGGGTAATGGTGGTAGTGACTGGCTGCTTAACTGGGAGTGATAATCTGAAAAGGAAGTTTACTCAGTCCTTTTTCCTAGCTCCACAGGACAAAGGCTACTTTGTTTTGAATGATGTTTTCAGATATGTTGATGAGTATAAGTCAGTTGATATTGAGTCTGTGCCAGCAAATGATGCTGAAGAAATTACTCCAACAGATGCCCCAGAACCTGGTAATTCTTCTATTTAAATTTTCTGCTTATAATTATCTTGTTCTTGTTGTTTTCATTTGCTTCACCTAACATTTTGGTTTTCTTGTTGGATGTCTGGGTTTTAATTTTTTTGTTGTCATTATAAATTCAGAGGTCATTCATGTTGCTGAAGATGTTCCACCTAGTCAAACTGCTGTTGTGGATGTTGACGTTGCTGTCAGCAAAGAAGCAAGTCAACCACTGGAGAATGGTAATTTATCAGTTACTGAAAAGGTGGTTCCAGTTAATCATGTTAAAGAATCCAGCCATCAGGAACATCATTCACAAGCTGAGAAAGCCGCTTCTAATGCACACGAGGATACTCCAAAGAAGTCTTTTGCATCCATCGTATGTTTTATTTTTTTTAATGCTGTCAATGTATTGTGTCTGAATCTGACTATTCTCATGATTTGTTTCAGGTGAATGCACTGAAAGAAAATGCTGCTCCCTTCCATGTGAGGGCTTCCCCTGTGAAATCAGTAGAACAGCCACGTGTATCTAGCGTGCCTGCCCCAGAAGCACCAGCTCCTATTGCTGACATTCCAACTACAGAAAAGAATAATGAGAATGGAGGTGGTTCCCATTCTGTTACTGGATTAGTTTAATTATGAACACAGCATATTATAAATTTTGTCTCATTTGATCTGGATGCTTCTTTTTGACTTCTGTAATTTATTTTCCACAGGCAAGGCTTATGCAATATTTGTTGCAAATTTGCCCATGAATGCAACAGTGGAACAGATGGAACGGGTTTTCAAGAAATTTGGGCCCATTAAACATGATGGTATCCAAGTCAGAAGTAACAAGGTTAGTCTGTTGCAAACATTTATGCGAGATCTAGTTTACTCAATGCACTTTTAAAAACCTACAAATATTGATATAATCCTTTGCTCTTCTTTCCAGCAACAGGGATCTTGTTTTGGTTTTGTGGAATTTGAATCTGCTACTTCAATGCAAAGTGCACTTGAGGTATAAACATACCCAACATATCCCCCTTTGGATTGCTAGCGTTTCTAATTAGACTGTGTTCCTTTTCTTCATTTACAAGAGTTTCTTGATTATGGTGCCTCTTCCTATATGCTCAGCATTCCTCCATATGGAGGTGTTGTAGATAATATATTGTACATGACTTTAAATTGTTTTCTTTGATTCAAGTCATTAGATCTTCTGCAATCCCTTAGTTGTTTCTTTGCCTAAAACATTACATTTTGTTTTTACCATATATGAACTGTCTTTGCCATGTTTCTGGCAAAGAAATGTTATACTACAAGGGCCTTTGATTTGATGAGATCTTTCAAGTAATTATATGAAACACCTTCATCTTGATTTATTGGTGTTTAGCAGTATGAGCATGTCACATTATGTTGTCCCTGTTCATGATGTTCAGACGAATGCATAGCATAATGCTTTGCTTGCACAAATGCACAATTTAAGTTCAGTTATAAAACTTCACACTGGAGCTATGCTTTGTTAGGCCCATCATATTTAGTTACATGTCATAATTTCAGTGTATCTTGTATTACTGGAGTTTGGAATCTTGATTCTATTGTATGCACGTTACAAGAAAAATTTCTGGCTTCTTGAATTGGTAGTTTCTTATGGGGAGTCAACTGTTGTAGACCGGTAGTTACTTGAACCCTAAAACTAAATGGTAATGTTAAAAGAATTTAATATTACAAATTCCAATGCAGTATGATTTTGATATATCCGTTACACACTTTTTTGGCTAAGTTTTTATTTTTTGGGCATTGGAATTTTGTTTTATTTGAGTCCTACATTTATTAACCATGTTTCTTCTGATTCAGGCCTCTCCTCCTATTACATTGGACGGCCGAAGACTTTCAATTGAAGAAAGGCGAGGCAAGTTATATTTTTCTTCTCTACTCCAAACATCTCTAAATTAAGATGATAAGTTTTGTTTATTATTTCCGTTGACTTTCTGATTTATGCTCAAGATATGCTGTATAGTAGTTGCTGCCTTCCCATCTAGATTCCTTAAAATATATGAAAATGTAATGTAAACATTGCTAACAGTTGTGACTTGTCACCTGCTCATGGCACTTGTAAAAGTTTTACCTGAAATTTTGCTGTGATAACATGTATTGTTGTTTTTTGCAGCTAACAATGATAGGGGGAGATATTCATCAGGAAGAGGGGGATTCCGAAATGACAGAAACGAAAACTTCAGGGGCCGTGGCAACTTTGGTGGTGGCCGCGGTGGTGGTGGCTATGGAAATAGAAATGATTTTGAGAAGCGGAGTGAGTTTTCTGGCCGGCCTCGAGGTGGCAATAATAACGGTGGTGGGCGGAGCAATGGAGAAGCTGTGCCAAGGAGTTATCAGAATGGTGGTGGAAAAGTCACTCGTCAACCAGTGGTGAAAGTTCAGTGAGGTGCTTCTATTTGTTGGGAATTGAGTGACAACGGCATTTTCTTATAGGTAGCGGCATCTAGGGATTTTGGTTTGCAACTGCATCATTAGAGTCTTTTTCTTTTTCTTTTTTCTTTATAGCTGTCATGATCTTTCCGATTAAGAGTTTTTTGGTTAAATCACATGATTCCCCATACCTACTACTTCCCCCCTCTACGTCCTTTTCTAATTTTTACCAATTTTGTTACACTTTGTATCTATTTTTCCGGAATAATTGTTTGGGATTGGCCGCAATTATATACCATTTTTTGAAATTACTTAAGCTATTTGTATATGTTACAAGTGGATTTTCTTTATTGCATGTCACTTTGATAAGTGTTGGGTATTGAAAATTTTTCATTTTAGATTATTAAATTTATTGAGAACAAGATTTCTAAAGGTAAGACATTAAAAAGTTTTGTTGATTAATTGTGTTGAAGAGTTTGAATGTGATTATTTTAATTGGGGTTCTTCATTTATTCATGATTATTTTAACTAACAAGACTCATTCAAATTTGTTTTAAGTGATTAGAGTTTAATTTTATTCGAATAGATGAATGTAATGTCGATTTTTGAAAATGTTTACCCTAGAACGTACAGTAATTTTGTAACAAATTTTGTGTATTTTTACTATTTTATTAAGTAAGTCTGTGCTTTACCGAAATTTTAATAGTTTTACGTGAGAATTTTAAATTGTTTTGAGAATATAGAGCATAAAGTTAATTTATTAATAGAATAATTTATGTTCATCGATAATATTATAAATGAACATGTGATATTATATAATATTATAATTATGTTAAATATAAAGATGATGGTGAATTTATGTTAAATGTAATTTTATATTATAACTAATGTTATGTTGTATTGAATGTATACCATTGATGTTTGCTTTGATGTGTGGCTTATAGTCATAATACCGGTATCCAATTTCATTTTTATTTGTGATTATACTATTTATAAATAATTATCATTTATTTTATATATTGTCACGTATCCTTCGCTTCGGAATTGCGTAAATCTTTGCGCTCTCTGTGCTTTAACATACATGTTTTAAATTTAAATTCATATGTTTTCATTTTGTATATCAGTTACAATTTGAGTTGTGGATGCCTTACTTACATCTAGTGACCAAATTAAAACAGATGGAATAAGGAATGTAGGCATAAGAAACCAAGAGGTTACTCATTAAACAAACATCTAATCTTCATGTTGCTCTTGAGTTGAAGACTTTACTTTTCTCAGACATAATTTCAACTTCAATCTTTTTGCATCTTCATGTAGCCTTCTCAATTCCATCAACAACACCTTTAACCTTATAATCACTTTTGTAGAAGCTTGAGTTAAGACGCAAGTTCATGAGCAGCTCTCAGAAAAATCTTATCATCCTTCTTCAAAAGAGACTTTAAGTCTTTTTCTTTCCTTTAGCTCTCGGAAGATAATGTCATATTCTTTGTTCTTTGCTTTTTATGTGGATAATTGAAGAGAGGAGCAGAAAGAATAGCTAGAATAAATAGAGCTTCAGATGAAAAAGGAAAAAAAGTAATTTTCTCTTAAACAATAGGTTCCTCATACAAAGATAGTGATTTGTAAACTAATCCCATTACAACGAGTTTAAGCTTTTTGCTAGGTGGAGGTGATGGTGAAGGTGATTATGTTTGAAATTGGTCTAATGAGGGTAATTGTGGTTTCATCTTTAAAGGAGTAGATGAATGTGGTTTTAGTTTTAATCTGTAAGAATTTAGATGGAGGTTGATTTTGATGGAATATATTTGAGATGGAGCAATTTGTGAAGGAAGATGTTGGTTTTTGGCTCGTTTGATTCGAACCTTATGGGTAGGAAGTGCTTTTGGTGGTGAGGCTTGTGTTTGGGTATGAGGATTGTGTTTAGATGGGGTTTTAGTGAAGTGACAAAAAAATCTCAATATAGTAGAATCAGGGTTTAAATTTGGATCACTCTAAGAACTAACGAAATGTGTACATCTCCAATGATGTTTTCTCGAGGTTCAAGTTTCATGATTAAAGTCTCTTGCTTAAGCTCCTTTTGATATTAGAGGTTTGTGAACATGAAAGTGTTGTTTGGACTTGATAGGTTTTGTTGGAGATGATACAGAAGGTCATTTCTTCAATTTTTCAGACCCAGGGACGAGATGATCAAGCTTCATCTTATTGAACATATTCATCTTCAGATAAGAACTAGACGGATATCCTTCAATATCCTTAGCATCAAACTCCTTGTTATGGTTGATCTTGGAGAAGAGGCAAAGGTAGGGAATACTTGACCTCTTCTTCTAGTTCATGTTCCTTAATGCATTGACCAAATGGTCCATAACAACAGATGGAAGAGTAATATGAGCTTTCCTTGTAAGATGAAAGAGACAAAATCTATTTTTTTTGTTTTCATTGTCCCTACACCCACTCCTCGAGGTGAATATGTTGAAGAGATGGTTGTGTAGGACTCTACAAAACGAGAACATGTTCCAGACCTAAGAAACTTCCACAACTTCCTTTGTTTCCCTAGGCAAGGAGACCATGTAAAGCAATATTAACTACTCTTTACCAATGCTGCTATCCTGGACGATCAAGTACTTCAAACCTCATCTTGTAGCCAAATGTTATAACATTAGTCTTAGTTAAGACCGAGTACTTTAAACCTCATTCTTGTAACCAAATGTTATAGCATTAGCTTGTTAAGATCGAGAACTCCTTGTTGCTTATCACGCCACTGATGTTACTATGGACTTCCTTGGCTCTCCCAAAACTCAGCATAAGCCTCCAAAAACCATTCATCATTCATCTCAACGAATGTTGACCATCCAATAACAACAATAGTTCCCACAAGATCTTCAGTGCTGGTAGAAAAGTTAAAAAGCTTCATCCATTTGCTAGTGAGGAACATCCCCTTGGCAAAGAAGGTCTTAAATGCATATTAGGAAATCATTAATATTCTCTTGATGTAAAAATAGTAGAAATGTGAGAGTCTGAGAGTGAAAACTTTGAAAATGCAAAAGAAGGTAAAAAGATTTTTTGCTCGTAATTTACATAGGGATAGGTTTGGTAAATGTCCCTCTAAATTTGCACAGTCACTAAGATTTGAAATTTGAGGTGATGTGCGATGGGCAGTTTCTCCTTGCAATGATTTGTCTTTTAACATTCAGACACATTTAATGCTCTTATTAAGGAAAAGGATGAAAATGTGAGTGATAAGTCGTTTGATCACCACAATCAAAGATTAATAAGATCAGTTTTAGTTCTTTTCTCAAGAATTAAAAAAAAACTTTCATATTAGAGAAAAACTCACATTTTATGCAAATTCAACTTCTACCCAATTATTAATATTTTTTTAATGTCTTTTACAAGATAAAACCAAACAACTTTATAACTTAAAGAAATAACAAAAGACTAAATCTTTTAATTGAGCCTCCTAGCCCTCTAAACAAGCTATACATGTAATCAATTTATACTTCTTCATTTGTTGAACCTCCAACAATTAGGGTTCATCTGAGATGCTTGAGTTAGATGAATCTAAGTCTTGACAGATTAATGAAAATCTATCAGTCTAAGGATTAGTATGATGTCTTAATAGAAAAAATTACATTTGTAAGACAAATTTAGTCAAAGAATACAATTAATTCAATAATAAAACAATTTATGTGTACAGATAATACCTTTGCAAATGAACAAGTCACATTACATCATACCACAATCATAATCCAAGTTTAACATGTTTGGACACAAAAATGATGTTGAATCTATACTAAATCTACTCCTGCACTAAACTAATGCTACACTAGAGAATAAACGTACATAATTGACGTTTGCCTTGAGTGTATGACTTGTAGTCGAAGAGCTAACATCTAATCTCATTCTTTTTCCTAATTCTCCTATGTATAAAGAATTGTCCTTCTTCAAATGTAACCACATGCCTTTTCACAACTATTTGAATCTTTACTTAAATTCATATCACACTCTATGTGTAGCTACGAGACTAACTTTGACTTGGTCGAACACTCACATACCTAACTTCTTAAAATTCTTGTAGTAAGTTCCCACAAGGTTACTTAAATCTTGTCTATACTATAGAAGATTTTCATTCATTCAACTTGTTTCTCCTTAGTCTCTATGATAACTTTTGTAATGACTTTCTACCATTGTACTTGAGTGTTTTTTCCCTTAACTTGTTTAAAACTTTTCAACACATTTCAACATTTTTAATTTTCAACATCTTCAAAATACCCGGTAACATAGAGCTAATTAATTTTTTGTTCCTCAATTTATTTAGATTTTTGTTTCTATTTTTAATCTTTCATAAATATTTTTTATTTTAATTCTTGTTTTTTAGTCATTTTGGTTATTTTTTTGTTAATTGATCATACAAGTATTATGTATTTTGAAAAAAAATGGACTTAAACATAATTGGTTACGTGACAACCATGATCAATTATGCTGCATTTCTAATGTCTTTCGTGGTCAATTACAAATCGACCAAGGCTGCACGTGACAAGATTAGTTTTGGTAAGTGTCTGCTATTTCCGCTCAAATCATAAGAGTTTCTTCAGGTATTTTTTGGCAATCTTCAGCTTCTTCCGTTCGAACCTTGAAAATCTACAGATAAAATGTAAAAGATGATTGAATTTCTATCAATAATGGACGTTTGCACTCACTAATGAAATTGTACACTATAGCTTTTTCAACAACTCAAAACACATCAACACTTGTTCACCCAAGTGACAAGACACACGGTTTTTATTCCCTTACACAAAGTCCTAAGTTTAGGTCTTACTAAAAAAAAGAAGAGAACTTCCCTTTCTCGCTTAACTTGATTCTGATCAATCAGCATCTATTGAATCTTTTGAAAACTGAATTATATGAAACAGACAATTCAAAAATATGAACTGGAAAAAAAAATTGTAAAAATGTTTATTTTATTTTATTATCATCAATAATTAACTAAATTCATTTTGTCTGAAATGGTAATAAAAACCGTTCTACAAACCCTATCCAAGCGCACCCCCACCACCTGAAAGAAATCCCATTTTCTTTGAGGAGTCACAACTTGGACCTGAAGGTAAATTTTTTTTTAAACGCATATTTTTTATCTAAATGCATTAGCATTAATACTTATATGAAAAGGGTGATGACAATAAAGAAACTAGCTCGTACAAATGACAAAATGTAACGACTTCAACAAGCTGATGTAATTGTCCTTTATGCCCAGCTGTACCTGTTCATCTTTGACTGTGTATGAGTTTTCCAATTAGGGATCCCTATTATTTACATTCCCCTCACACAAATAGAGAAAAAAAGGTTTTGCAAAACTCTGTAATTCTTGGTGTGTAAAGATAATTACGAAGTAATAAATAACCTCCAAAATGTTGGCAATGCTTTTGAGTCATTTGAGCTCTGACCTTTGACAGCTAAGAATTCAGATATCTGCTTTGGCTGTTGTGACTTTCCCTCTAGAAACTTCATGAAGTAAGTTTCCAAGCAGCCTCTGATCCAAAATCATATTTGGAACCTGTAGAGCAAACTGAAAGGTCAAGTTTGTGCACAATGACAGACAAATAGTTGACATAGTTGGGAGAGGAAAGGGATACCTTGTCCCCAAAGAAAATCTTGGTATTATTAGCAATGGCCTCGATAAATTTAAGCTGGAGAAATTCAGGGGTGAGCTTCAACCTGTTTGCTTCAGCTTCCTTTATTACACTTGGTATTGCCAAAACAATAAAATTAATAATTCCTTTTTTCCAAGACCATAACTTATAATATTTTATTCATAAAACTTACAATCACCAAAGACATTAGGAATAGGAAAATCTCACCGGTAGAAGTCTGCATCTGCCAGGCTCTTTTCACGTGCCAGGTACATTGCATTCTCTATTTGTTCTTGTCTTCTGGCACTATCTTTTTCCAACAATTTTTGCTCCATAAGGATCTTGCTAACATTTGCATTCTTCTCAGCCTCACTAATGGCCATCTTCTTCATAGTCTCTGCCTCCTTCTCGGCTACTTTCTGTTTCTCAATAGCAATTAAGACCTATCCCATAACATCCAAACCACCTTGCTTAACATCATCTAAAAAAGAGAACTAAAACTAAAATAAAATGGAAAATCAAGCATACAAAATCCTGCTAGAAGCATTTATACGACTCAATAAAAGGCAGATGTCTCAGAAATGATAGCGCAAATCAACCATAAGGGGAAAAAAAGCACTGACATGTGCATGTGCTCACACGTTTAATAACCTTGTCCCCTTGAAAGTATTAACTTACCTATAGCTCCACACATATTAAAAAGAAAATGACAGCTCTTCTAAATGAAAATATACCTTAGTACGCTCCTCTTCCATTTGTTCAAAATTACGTCTTATACTATCTGGAATAGTTGGCTTTGTGACACGGACACTTATGATCTCAATTCCTGGAGCATAGCGGGTGCAATCAACTTGAAGAGCATCTTTCATCTTTTCATCAATCTGAAAGGACCCCAATGATAACATTTTAACATATTTATTGAGACAAGAAAGGAGAAAAACCAGAAGCCAAAAGATGCTTATTGGCGTAACTAATCAGGTAGAATGGAGGAAAAGAATCACAAGGAATGGAACAATAAAAACTTGAGACTTGCATAAACTCCTCTTCAGTGGATGACAATAAAAGCTACAAGTTACTAAGCATACATCAAACTGTTTCATATCAAGTCCGATCATCATCTTATTCTTAACAATTACAGAATAACATGAGCTACGAGTATAAAATAAACTATGGCCGTAGAATTACACTTCTGAAAACATAAAATTTAACCTGATCGAACACATCAATATAGACTTGCTGAAGACTATGAGAGCTGCAGAACTGATTGATCTCATGATGTATCTTGTCATATATCCATGTCTTATCATATTGTACACCATAGTTGAGCAATGTGTCAATGACAAATTCCTTACGGAGTCGATTAACAACCTAAAAGAAGAACATACCCACAGCATATAAAATTATTATGAAGATGTAAAAATATAACAGACCACTAGTAAATAAAACTCTTGCTATTACTTCGATTTTCCCAAAATTGATCATAACACCTCCTTTAGTACCGCATGGTATATCAGTCACCTGCAATAGTCACAACAATTCAAAATCCAAATTATAGAGCCAAAGGAAACCACAATTTCTGTCTCAAGCTTGCTCTAATCAAGTTACCATATCTGTCTGAAGTGTGACTTGAACAGGTTCATACTGAGTTAGGAAAGGCGTCTTTAGATGGAAACCTGGAAAATTAATAGCATGAACATGAAGCAAACCTTGGTGCTAGTTAGTCTACAAATGAAGAAAAAGAGAGGAGTATTTAGCACCTGGCTCTGTAATTGTTTTCAGAAGGGCACCTCCTCTCCAATATACCCCTACATGACCTTCAGGGACTTGGTGCAGAATGGATAAGGAATTTTGGAATGTTGGTGATGCTGAAGGAAGCAAAAACTGTAGATAATATAAGTTTTTAAGATTCAAAAGTTTAGTAGAATTTCCAATTGTAAGATATAGCACATCAACAAGAACAAAACTAAACCTTAGCGCACACTATGTAGTTCGGCTACATGATCAAAAACTAATTTTGGAAGATAATTGAATGTTTATATTCCGGCCATTC
This sequence comes from Hylodesmum podocarpum, assembly GCA_026586105.1. Taxonomy (NCBI): domain Eukaryota; kingdom Viridiplantae; phylum Streptophyta; class Magnoliopsida; order Fabales; family Fabaceae; genus Hylodesmum; species Hylodesmum podocarpum. The sequence goes on along the minus strand of JALJEV010000730.1, from coordinate 1,403,787 downwards.
ATCTCATGTATTTGCAAACTACCAAATCATTCTTAATTCAAAATACTAAACTTATATGAATGCTAGTGATTACATTCACTTTGTCACAATTACTAACTTAATTCAAAATTGATCAAACAAAACATTTAGTATATCACAATGCACGTATCAGCAGCTAATACAACTCCACCTACGAAATGAATGCTATAACAATTGCACATAAAATAAAAACGAGACACAGAAACTTATACAAATATTCCAAACACAGAGATACAAGTAAGGAAAACATCAAAATCAGAAAGAGGCAAACCAAATAATGTAATCAGATAAGTGAGGCAGGCAACTCAGGCAAGTGAATAATGATAAATGAATTCACGATCTGTTAAATAGACGAATGAGCCAATGAGATTCAGCGCAACATCATTGAAGTTCTACGACATCAGATATTCAAAAACGACACGAAACAACGCATGCGCGATTAAACTCAAGCATTGTGGTTTACACAGAAGCGAGATTAAAATCATTTTGGAATCGCAATGATGAGAGAGAAAGATATAGAGAGAGAGAGATACGAGAGCGGCAATGGCAAAGAATAAGAGAGTGATGAGAATGCCGCTGAAATCGTTGCCTGGCGGCGATGGAGAAGTGACTCTTCGTTGCTGCGGCGAATCCATGGCGGTGGTGAACCACTTTTTTAATTATATTTTTACACTTAAATAAGTGCTTTATTCTTTGCGGTGTGTTTGGGAAATGAAAAGAAATTTGGAAGCTTCATTTGGAATACTTTGTGGGCTAATTTTAAGTGCTTCTATGAGAAGCCAGATTGTCTGTCCTGTCTGTTATCTCCACCACCTATAACTGGTAGTTCCAAAACCAACTTTTGAACTACTTCATGTGAATCAAATTAAATAGAATAATAAACTACACTTTCTTACTTCAAATTTACCTACATGACATAAATTTTCAATTTATTTAAATATTATATTCCATTTCTTTGTATTATCATTTTATATTTAAATATTTTTATAATAATTAGAAATATAAATTAATTATTTTAAAGTGAAATAATTTAAATTATAATAATAATTAAAAATAAAATAAATTATAAATATATATATATATATATATATATATATGTATTTTTATCTTATTATCGGATTATTTTTCCTACACAATCACGTTTCTCTCCGGTATAATTTTTCAATTGGTTCAAGGGACACTCTGGTATCAAACTTTCAGAAGTCAATATCTCTCTACTTGAAGGTGAACTATTGTTAGCACAAGTAAGTTCATACTTTGGTTATGGTTACATTCTTTGATTTTTCAATTCAATGTGAACTTTTATTAGCTTTCGTATTGTTGTTGTTTTGTATATTTATTATCGAATCTCTCAAGTGGTAACTTTTTCGGGTCCAGGTGTTTGTTAAATGACCAATATTAAACCTGATATAAAGTTTCGATAGTTAAATCAAAATAATATTTAAGTAAGGTTAAATATTATATTTAATCTTTTAAGTTTGATGATTTTCTTTTATTTTAATGCTTTAAATTTAAAAAGTTTTAATTTGATCGTCTATATTTAAGGACTTTTATGTTTTGATCCTTTAGATTTAAAAATTTAAATTTAATCTTTTAACTTTTGTGATGTATTATATTCTGATACATTAAATAATTTTTTTATTAAAAATGTTAATTTAATATCAACCGTGGCAATTTTAAACTCGTAGAGAATATTTTAAAACGACAAAATTTCTTACCGTAAATTCAATCACAACACACTTATGTAAAGACCGTGTCATTTAAAGTGAACTACTGTTTGGGTTCAGTTCTTGCAATATAGAATTTTGTCGTTTAAAATAATATTTTTAATAAAAAATTACTTAAAGAATCAAAATACTACACAACAAATTAATATGGGATCAAATTAAGATTTTTTAAATTTAAAGGATCCAAACAAAAAAATCTTCAGACTTCTAAATTGAAAATTTTAAAACATTAAAACAAAAAAAAAATCTTCAAATTTAAAAGGATTAAAAATAACATTTAACCTTTTAAATAATAAAAAAAAATAGGAATTGTTAAACAATTATGTATCATGTCTCTTTATTTTTTTCATTATTGATGTATAAGATTTATAATTTTGTCATATATTGTACATATGTTTATTGTTTGCTATTCTTCAAAATAGTTTTATTGAACTAGGTATATATTTAGTATTAGGATATATGTCGGTGATGTGCTTTTATTTTTGTTTTCATTTCAACTTTTTATTTTATTTTTTATAATTGAATTCATCTAAAGTTAATATATACTTCGTTTATTTCCATTTTATTTTATTTGGACCGGATCAAAGGGGTCTTATCCTCTCTCTTTTTATTTTTTTTTCCTATGAAGCATTTGTATGGTTATCAAAAATAATTCTAAAAATCATAACTTAAATGTTGCTTGATATGGCAACTTAAAAGTAAATTTTTGTTATTACATTATATTTTATTTTTATTTTTATTTTATAATAATTTTCCTTTTCAAAATTAAAATTTAACTTAATTTAAAATAAAAAATATATTATTTTCTTATTCATAACTCATTCTGTATGACACATGTACAATTATTAATTCTAATTTATATATAGAAATAATTATGGACAATTTTTCATAAATATTAAAACATAAATTAAAAATAAAGATAAAAATAAAATATTAAAGAATAAGAGGTTAAGATATTCTTAATTAAGAGAAAAAAAATCTTAAAATTTCATAATTATTCTCATTAGTACATGTAGAGTGATTTAATAATTTAAAGACATTTTATTTATGAGAATGGAACACTTATATTAGATATATAACAACTAACACATCCTTCCCAACTAATTAATTTCCTTAAATATAAAATATATTTATGTTTATTTAATATTTTTAATGAGATAATAGAAACATTGAAAAACATTAAAACAGTGTGAAAAAGAGTTAAATAACTTTTTTGTGTGTTGTATTATTCATTATCCTATCCATAAAAGGAAGTGTTAATGTGACACGAAGAAAATGGCTGCAGTTGGAAGAACATAGGACAGAACTGACACACATACACGTTCAGCATAGCCGCTGTGTCTGCATATTGTGTCTTCAAATTCAGTTGTTGTTTCCAATGATATTACTGTCACCACCTCAGTTCGCTTCTTCACAAACGCGTTTGCCTTTTCTCTCCACTGTCAAACTCAAGGTTGTGTCTGAAGCTGACTATGTCTTCCCTTCCTTTCTTCCCAGACAAGTTCACACTATCAAAGACCCTTTTGCAAGAAGCCTTGCCATGCAGATTCAGAGACTTCCCGTTTCTGTATGTAACTTCTACGTTTTATCAGTTTCTATTTTTCTATTTGTTTACTTACATTATCTTATCTATGTTAATGCACTATAGAATTTATTATTTGATATCAGTTTAATTCAACAACCAGGGGAGCACTCTGGAAACGCACACTAATTTCTGAGTTTTTGTTTATGTGCTGGTGTCATTTTTATATTCATTATGGTTTTAGTTGAATAAACCGTTGATTTTGTTTTTAATGAATCACCCTCTCTTGGATAGTCCTTATTAAACTAATGAAATTATATAAGTAGTTCTTAAATTATAGAAAAATTCATCAATTTAGTCCTTAGTTGTAACTTTGGGAAACTAATTTGAAGAATTTTTCTATAATTGGAGAATTATGTAGTATGATTTCTAATACTTTAAGGACTAGTTATATAATTTCATTACTTTAGGGACCAATAGAGAGTAACAGTTTACTCGCTTGTAGTCCAGTGCATTATGCTAATGTGTTGAGTCATCCAATTATGAAATTGAATCAGGTGAGTCATGGGCATTTATAGAAGAGAGGAAGAGAAACCAGGCTCTATAAAGGTCCTGGAATACTTGTATTCGCCTATTCGGTTTCCTTTTATCTCACCTCTCTGTTTTTCTTGGAATTCTCTGTTCCCTAGAGAGAGTGAGGGTGTTTTTTTTCTCAATAGAGACTTTCCATTTTTATGATGATTTCTCTAAATAATTCTTTTTGCTGGTTCTTGAAAACATAATTCTTCCAAGTTCTTAATCAAACTAAAAGGGTTTTATGTTTCTATATTATTTCCTTTCTTGTGTGTCAAACATGAAGCATAGACAAGTTCACTACTTCATTGGAGAAGGTCTTTATTCTTTGTGCCAGGTGTCTAGGCCCCTAAGACTTTGTAACCAGTCCTAACTTCTTAAATCTGTAGAATTAGACGACTTTCCGCATCCTAATATTTCATAATCTCTTCCTTCAAAATATGGCCTATTTTCCAAATTTCAAATTGTATCAAAATAGTTAGGCAAGTTTTTGTGCTAGTTCACAAGAAAATTGCTCAATATTTATGAAAAAACATTGTTGATCCTGTAGGAGGTGATCATGGTCACTCCATGGTGCTATGTGTAAGTCCATTCAGTAACAACTTTTTATTGCTCATAAGTTATTGACTTACTCTTTATTTTCATATGACCTGATCAGGTTAATTTCTCTGAAAATCCTATCATGAGTAGTTGTGTGAAGCCATTGATTCAGAACAAGACAAATCCAGTTGTCCTTCTACATGGTTTTGACAGGTGCTCAAAACATGCAATAGACAGAATTAGTTTGTGCACTTTAACGCTCAAGTTATCTCTGAATTTCATTTCATGTCACTCCTTCTCATTGTTCAGCTCATGTTTAGAATGGAGATACACATATCCATTGCTTGAGGAAGCTGGTTTTGAGACATGGGCCTTTGACATTCTTGGTTGGGGTTTCTCTGATCTAGGTTTGCTTTACTACTTTTTCTATGATATGTTCATTCCTTTCCTTCATTTTAATCACACACTTTTCTTCTTGTATCCATCAGAAAAACTTCCTTCATGTGATGTGGTATCAAAGCGTGATCACTTTTATGAGGTACTATACTTTGGTGCTAATTAATGCATCTCTTGGATCCTGGGCTTTGCAATGATATTTTTTGGTAGCTTTGTTTTCAATGTAGCCATTATGAAGTTTGTATATAATTCTAAGAAGTATACTTGTTAAATTGTTTTTTGTCAAACTTTATGAATTGGAGTAAGAAATCATTTATATTATAGACTTTGATTTGTTCATCAGCCTATCTTCTGTAGAAATGGTTTTCTCCACAGATTAACAAATTTCTTTCTGCATTGCTTTTGTTTCACAATGTGTTGAGGGGAATTGGATTTATTTACCAGTTTTGGAAGTCCTACATCAAAAGGCCAATGATATTGGTTGGTCCAAGCCTTGGCTCTGCAGTTGCTATTGACTTTGCGGTCAATTATCCAGAAGCTGTACGTGCTATCCAATAATTTAGCTTCTGAATATTTAACCTATTATGAGGAATTTTTTTTATTAAAAAGCATTCTATCAAGTAACTCTGCCATGACCTGGTCATTTATATGCAGTTCATTTTTGCAGGTAGAAAACCTTGTTTTGATTGATGCTAGTGTATATGCAGAAGGAACAGGAAACCTAGCAACCTTACCTAAAGCAGCAGCGTATGCTGGGGTGAGTGTGTCTCCAACATAATAGAGCCTTAGGCCATAGCCATGTGTCTCCATTTATCTAGAAAATCATGTATTGTTATTTATATTTAGAATTTGTTACTTCAGTAGCCTTATTGGTTTGGATTTCTAGTAGTACCACACTCATACAAATAAATAAATAGATGTCAATGCATGGAATTATTATGCATCTCTTTCAATCTATTTCTAATCTCGTATTATTGATTATTCGTAGTCTTGTTTTCACTCCTTTTTCCTACCTTCACCTTATATTTTCAAAAGATATCTTAAGTATGCTTGTTTAATTTCTTCTCTCGATCCTTTTTACTTCTTGTGTGGGAGAGATAAGAATGATAACATGAGATTGTTAATGTCTCAAATGGTGCAAGTTGCGTTCATCAATCACCATTGGCTCTATTTTGAATCAGGTATTTGTATTGAAGAGCGTTCCATTGCGCTTATATGCTAACTATTTGAGCTTCACTAACTTGTCTTTCAGTACCAGCCTTGATTGGACTAATGTAAGTTTCCAGATCCTGTTATCACTTTCTTTAGATAATGTGCTGTACATACTTTGTATTTATTTTCAAGTCCACTATGCACCACTTGGACATGCACACTTTGACACCTCAGCATCACAAGCTGAAGCATATTATTGTTTGTAGGATAGCCTAGAATCCAGACATAGTTATATTTGTTATAAAATTATTAGGAATATCATATGTGGTTTGTTAGATGTATGCATACAGAGGCATATGCTATATAGAGTGCATCACACTGAATGGCACTTATACACTGTCATCTTTACATGTTGCAGAATGAAATTGTGTAACCTGGTCTTCATATAACCTTAATATAGATTGGTCGCTTGCATTGTTTATTGCCATGGTGGGAGGATGCTACAGTTGATTTTATGACTAGTGGTGGTTATAACGTTGCTTCACAGATAGAAAAGGTATTTGCTGCATTACAAGTTGAGAAGTGTTGTGTTTGTCATACTTTATTTTTAAGGCATCTGTACTATAGATTCCCTTAAAACATGATGAATATTTTGAAATAATATGCCTATGAAGCATATATATTTTAGTAATTCCATAAGGTACTGTTTTTTTCTGTTAATAATGATCGATGCATTTTGACCTCTCTTGTTTGGTAACTTTTATTCTTATGCTTTACATTTACTATAATGGTTTCACGTCAGGTCAATTTCACACCATGCCAAATACATAACTTTTATTTCTGCTAGAAGAACAGTGTATTTTTTTTTTTTAATTTTTTTTTTATAAATTGGTGAAGAAAGTGGGGAATCAGGGATTATTTGCGCTGGAAATGGAACAATTCTTCCAGTTTGTTAATATGAGAAAACATGCTTGTATACTTGAAAAGAACAATTGAATTTGGATGTACAAATGTTTGAAGTCCTTGTTCTTGAATGAAGTAGTTTTTTTTTTTTCTCATTTGCCCTCTCAATTGTCTCTAGTCACATTTTTTTTGAAGCAGGTGCTATAAATGAGGCACACGTTAAACATTTTGATGTATAGAAGCTCGACTTTCTAGTGACCAAGATGTTTCAATATTGAAATTGTTTAACAGGTAAAGCAGAAAACTCTGATCATTTGGGGGGAGAATGACCGCATAATCAGCAATAAGCTTGCAGTGGTTAGTTGGTTTTTTTTAGAGGCAAATATTAGTTATTAATTGTTAATTTTTTTGTTGTTCGCAGAGGAAGTGGTTGGTTGGTTGGTTAGTACATAGCATTCCACTTCTCTATGACGTGTGATAATGAAGTAGTGAACATAAAGATGTTATATGGCATGCTGGAAAATATTGATTTTGAGATAGAACTCTTATTTTATTTCAGTTCATTGGACTGCTATGAGATTATATTGCCTGTTGATACTATGACTGTAGTTGACTTATGAACTTTAACTTTCAGCGACTTCATTGTGAATTACCTGATGCCATTTTACGCCAAGTACCTGATTGTGGTCACCTTCCTCATGTTGAAAGACCAGATTCTGTTGTCAAATTCATTGTTGAATTCGTTCAGAGCAAGACCAAGACAGAAAATGAATGTGTTACACCAGTATGACAAGCAAACTTGCCGTGTCCATGCCTTAGTTATGTTGGACACATGTCCATGTTAGACACTTTAGATATTCCTACTTGTGTTTTATAATATTTTTACTCTCATTTTTCACAAATTTACTTCAATTTGTTCAATACAAAATAGAAATCACAAAAATGGATACACTTTAGCATTTTAAAACATGCTATAGCCTTCAATCATTCATGCTCACTTTTTTTAATTAAGATCTGTTTATGTTGATTTCATACCAATTATAGACATTGTATTATAGACATGTTGTATCTTATACTTGTGCCTACCAACCCTTGTGTTTGGTTGAATGTTAAGAGAAGTTGACGCTCGTTCCATGTGAAGCAACTCAGTAAGTGTTTAACTATTTGTTTCTGAAAAAAAATATCTAGATGTAAAAATTCACAATTGAAGTGCGAAACTACATACGCTATTATTTTACGTGAAGCACAAAGACGTACATAATAAATTCGTCACTAGACATGCACTAAGTTGTATCATGTCAATAATCATCAGTTGGTTGAACATGATATGGGAGTTGTTATAAATTCTTTAATACTTTTCTTCTAATCCTGCGTATTGAAATAATTTATCAGTTGTTAATAATTAATGTCAAGTGTTTATATTTGCTTTTTTAGTACGAAAGTTGAGCATCTTTTTGTTATTCTTTATCAGAGAAGACAACAGAACAGTTGACATGTTGGAAAAGCAGCCTCATATAATTGAATGGCAAGCCTTTGGTGTGTTTTGTATTGATCTAATCTTTCGAAATGATGATGAGTTTTATTCGTTGACCTCAAAACACTAGAATGTGAATTACCAAATTTCAATGCCAAGTATTGTTATGAGATAACTCATATCATCTTTCAATGCATAGGTATTGTTTAGAGATAATTCTTATTAATTGTTTCATCAAGATTTTGTTGAGAATGACACTCCTATTTTATTTATTTATTTATTTGTCATTAATTTGGCTGAAAGGACACTCGAAAGCAATCAGTCCTTGAAAATGCTTGTGATGGTGGCAACTGGCAACATGATTATTCATTTGTAACATAGCAAAATATACAAATTGTTGTGATTCAGGCTTGTCTTGTTTACCTTTAGTTAAATTATTCTATGGCTTGTTATACAAATAAGTTACATAGTCTCAAATACGTTGGAAAGATGGAATCATTCTAACCATAAATAATAAGTGCCAAGTGCCAACCTCAATTTAGTGGAGGAATCATGCACAACATCTAGAGAAAAAGAAAAAGATATCATGTGCTACTTTTTGACTAATATTTTTTTTCCTGCTAGAAAACCAAAACAAGTTGATCTAATATCTCTAATTATAAGTATCAATGCAACTTTCTGGATAAAAAAAATACCATGAATAAGAAGTTAGCTAATTTGTTTACATTTTAGTTTATACAATCATAGACTCTAATATTATATTATAAATAGACTCTAATATTATATTATAAATGTGGATTATACATCTAATTCAATTTTAAAAAAATCAATTTAAAAGATGAAAGTTATCATCACTTATATTCACTTCACATTTTATATTTAAAGGTGTAGTGAGATTTCTAACATTTATTTTAGAGATAACAAATAATTTTACATGTTTTTTTATAAAATTTCTCTATTTAGTTTGCAATTACCAAAAAAAAAAAAAAAGAAAATACCGATGACAGCATGTGTTATTATTTATTCTCAGTTGTTATTGACTTTAAGAAGCAATTACGTCCAAAGATAAAATTGTTCCACGCCATCAATGAAACGCCACGGCAGAGAGAAAGAAATAGAAAATTCACAAGTGACCACAGAGACATTTGAACCACCTGTATTACGTTTCTTTAATACGCAAACGTTCTGTTGAGAACCTGGAATATTCAAAAGAGAAAAAAAAAAAAAAAAAAAAAACTTGGGTTCTTAAATTTACGTAGCTTTTCAATTAAAATTAAAGTTTCGTCTCAACAATCAGCATAATAAACCTTATATTATATAATTATGCAGATTATCGATTCTAATGACGTCAAATGCAAATTAAGCATAATAGACTTAAAAAGGGAACAATATATGAGGGGCAGAGACGTAGATTTGCCAGCTAACATGAAATTGAATCATGAATGAAATATTATATAAATATATATAGGGGTAGCCGAATTCCATTAAATTAAAAAATAGTGCCAGTCATAGTCTTAGATGTACGAATGGAGAAAAGCCAAAAGGAAAATGTTCAATCAAGTCCTTCTTCCACACACACCCCATTAGTAATCACAATCAAAATATATCTCAAAACTAAACAAGGAACCAAATTCTCTACTTTTTTTCACTTAGAAGAAAAGAACAAAAACGGGTTTTAATTGAATTGCTTGTGGATGATTCTCAGAAGTAAAATTACATGAAAACCCCCCACAAACTTTTTTCCTAGTCCATTGGTAGGACCTGTACCTTTAGACCCTGATTGCTAAATACAAGGTTAGAACTAAGAGCAATAGCAACTTAGAGTTGGTTCCTTCCAAATTAGTTCCATTGTCATTGATACCAGTTGTAGATGCTGGACTTATTCCAAACACAGTTGGAGTTCCAGGAGTTAGGCCTGTGCCTGGAGTTGTTCCTGTTGATGGTGTTGTCCCTGGTGACCCAGTTGATGGTGTTGTTCCTGCAGTGCTGCAAGAGAATAAAAAATCAGCATATATACAAGGCTTAGTGATAAACTAGACCTAAAACAAATTTTGAGACAAACTATTTTATTTCAAATTAGAGAACTTAATGTTGGACTTTTTTTTGACAACTTAATAGAAATTAATAGTAATAGTTAATAATTTTTTATTCAAGAACCTAAAGCTAGAACTTTAGTAACCTTACCTTGACTCAACCCAATATATAATAGACCATGAAGTGATATAAGGACCACCAATGGAAAACACATTTCATTAATCAATATTATGCATGAATATAGAGCCAGGGAATATTTGTAGAACATCCAAATCATGCCAGCTCATATTTGAACAGAATAGGCATGACAGTAAGATAACTTCTCTGTACGAACGTAATTCAGAATTTCCGCTTAAGGTTGGTGAGTACATGAATAGAAAAAAGTTGCCAATTTTGAAATTAAAACAAATCAGTTCCAGTTTCTCCAAATGCAATTTAGATTATGCTAAGTGAAAATTAGATATGGAATAAAATAAGGTACAATGCTTGAAGTGACCAATGCCTCCAATCACCTCAAAGAAAAAAATGGAAACTGGAAAAAACAGACTTAAAAAAGAATACAAAACTTGGTAAAAAATTACCTATACATCTATGTTTGTACTAAAAAGGAGGATTTAATAGAAGGGTGGAAATACCCAAGATTCAACCACAAAATTCACAAGATAGAGTAATTTTCCTCAAAATTCCAACCTCACTCAATAGACTTAAAATTGATTGAATTTCCAGAGAACTAATCCTATTCATTGATTGCAAAACAAATAAAAGAAAATGAAATAAAAGTGTAAAACTCTTAAATAATAATAGAAAAACATACCCAGGACTTGAGGGGTAGACACATGTAGATGATGTAGCTGTAGAAAGAGAAGAGAAGAACATCAATAAAATTGAAATTCTAGCCAAGAATAGATAGTTTGGCGGTATACTTACTAGGTGGATTTGCACTGGTTGTGGCAGCACCTGCAAAATCACAAGTTCCTTGAGCATTACCCTTTCTTTGGTAATAGCTATTAACTGCATAGTTACAGTGATCCTTCACTGTGTTGGGTTGGTAACAAGCACCGTTTTGAAGAATAGGGGTACAATCAGCTCCAGCTCCACAAGCATAATCTATTGCTTTCTGAAGTGATTGATCAGCAACACCATCTTTACATAAACAGTAAAGAGCACCTATTGCAAAACAAATAATAAAACCAGAAACAGGTAAAACAGTCAATTCACACTTCACCCCATAATCTTATCAGTATCAACATGAGAAACATGTTTTTCTGCATAAAGGGGTCAAAATTACAGAAAAAAAAATTTATTCAGAAATGAAATTTCTTTGGTCCTTAAAATCACTCTCTAAAGTATTTCATCTTTAAGCAGAAGAGTAAAAGACCCCCCTTTAAAAAGACACCAGAATTAAAGCAAGGAAAAAGCTTAGCAGCTGCAACTAATCATAAAAACGCACCTCAAAGAATTAAAAAGGTGAGAATTTTAAAAAAGAAACATTTTTGCATCAGATGTTGAAACTTGAAACTTGAGAAAAAGAAAACAAAAAGCAGGAATCAATGAAGGTATGTATGGTGCTTACTGGAATGGCCAGTGAAGGCTAGGAAAAGCGTAAGATACACCAAAAGAGCCATAAGAAGAGAAATTTACGGTAAATTGAATGAGCCTGATGGAGCTATTTGTGTCAGAGAGAGGCAGAGAGAAAGCAAGAGAGTTGAGAGAGAATAAAGAGTCTGGGACAACAAAAGACTAGTCACTGTCTCATATCCTATTTAACTTGCTTCTGTTTTACATTATTAAATTGTACTATTAAAAACATTTTTTTTACAACAAAATATTAAACTTTAATTTTTTTAAGAAACCATTAATATATATTAATGTAAATATTAATATTAAATATTTAATGTAGAGAGAGAACGAGCATAAAGGTCGATGGAAGGTGTGTTATGGGGAATTGTGTTGATACCAGTCCAAATAAGCCTTCCTAAAAGAAGTACTATACACGTGTGGTTGAAAGTTCAGAGTGTGTTATGAAAAATGTTAGGTTCAAAGTAATAATTTCATTTTTTTATATATTGAAATGTATAAATGTTTTGTTTGACATGATTTCAATGAATGTTAGAAAGTGTATTGGGATTAATATATATATTCACAAAATTGATTTTGAAAGAAATTATTGTTTATCTAAAATTAATTTTAGACTAAAAATTAAATCCTTAAGGTGACACATTGACTAATTAGTTAACTCAATGTTGTTGTTTAGGTTGGGAATGTGGAGAGGTAATGATAATGGAAGAGTGGCATGTGATGGGAGACTTTAGCAAATAGCAAATAGCAAATACAAGTTCCTTTCTTCAACTTGTGAGTTGGCTTGGCTTGGCTTGCCAACACCACTTTCTGCAGCTGTACATACATTATGCTTTATATATATTTTGATTATGTAACATTATTAATCTATACAATATGAATTAATCTTTTTTGGGGATATAGAAAATAATATTATTCGAATTTTTTTAATAATATAAAATTATAATATGTTATTTTATTTAATGTTATTTTATATATTGTTTAATCATCATTATTATTTTGTACTAATTTGAATTAAACCAGTCAACCGTTTAGTCACCGACACAATCTTCTAAACGTTAATTTGAATAAAACCTCAATGCCCATAATTAATGTAACATCACAATATTGATGCATTAATTGGCAACGGATAAATATTTAATCGTTTGCACTAAAGTTACACATATTATAAAAATAAATAACAAAATTGAGAATTCAAAAAAGATTAAAATTGTACATTTTTAACATATGAGAAAATAAAATTATAAATAAAGTCTAGAATTTTAAATTAAGAATTATTAGAGAACCAAAAATCCAATATAATCAATCTACGTTAGAAGAAGTTACTGATTTGGCTCCCATAATCTAATTAGTTATGAACTGGCAGGAACTATTTTTTCAAATGTTTTTGGTTTATAAACTAGCCAGTCAAAAGCAAGCACTCATAACAACCGTATATTGTTTTTTTCATTTACTTCCATTTAAAATGTAATCGTTATATTTTTGAGAAATGTTTGATAATCAATGAAAAGATAATTAGCCAATGTTGTGAAATAATTAACTAGTTAACTTAGTTAAAAAGTTAACTAAATTAGTACAAAATTATACGTTGAGTTGAAAATTTTGGCAGATCAATAATTTCGTGACTTATACTAAGTGACTAACATAAATAATACGAATTTAATTAATGCCGGCCATTTTTGTTATCTTTTTATTCATGATAATTGTATTCACTTCTAATAATCATTTGTGTTGTGTCTAGGTAAAAATAGTCCCTCTTCCATCTGCATTGCAGGATTTGCAGAAAAGAACTTTGTGTTTGATTCAAAGGGCTAAATTTTTTTCTACTTTATAGAATTATTAAATGAATAAATAAAAATATTATATATTAATCTTCACACCTCTTAACTTTTGGTGGGGCTACAACTATTTTTTATGTGTTGGGTTCAAATCAAATACTTATTTTACATTTGTTAAGAGTAATTGGACGAATATTAATCAATAAACCCGTACTCCAAGGTTTATATGTACAAAGAAAAATATAATTGGACATCTAAAATATTAATAAATACTTATTGAAAGAGAAAAAAAAAAAGAGAGAGAGAAAGATGTAATTATAATAGATAATATTATATAATCGGAAGAAAATAAAAAAATATTAATAAGTATTTAAAACAAAAAAGGTATTGATATATCATCTAATAAAAAAATAAATAAATACTTAAAAAACGTGGTCAACTCGAATTTTTCACCTTTTGCAACGAGGAGTCAGGGAAAGAACAAAAACTATAACACAACTATGTTGAAAATTCCAGGAATGTTATTACTTGGAATTCTGTGGTAGCTAACTTTTCATAAATGTTTTGTTTTTTTTATTCTTCTCAAAAGTACTTAATTGGACCACAGTCTTGGAAAGGTGTATGATTTTGAAGTCTAAATTTTTTATAGAAATGTTTGGGGTCTTGCTTTAGATTTTATTAAAACTGATTTTTGGAGAATTTATTTTGTAAAACGGGTTTGAATAAAATGTTAACACTAAATCAAAATAGTTATTTGTCTATTTTTTATTTAAGAGTATCACATATTCACATATTCGTGACTTGACCATCTAAACCTCTGTAACAAAACAATTCATGTTTCATTAATCATTGACAAAATCAATTTAAAAATAATAACAAAGAAAAGAAATGCTTTAAATTAAAATATGAAAATTATGAGTTGCTTCATTCAATAATTTTAAGTAAAATATACTAAGTACCGCTACAAAGAATAACTATGGTAATAAAAAAAATACCAAGGGTCAAACTTTTCTAATAATAATAATAATAATATTGGCGAGATGTAACGACTAACGACAGCATAGTAACTATGAAGTGACCATAATTTGCACTTTTTGCTCCAAACTCCAAATGAAACTGCAAGAAATTAAAGCTGAAAATGCTCTCTTTATAGAGCAGATTATATGCCTGGGGCAGCCATATCCTATCAATGCTGTAAACAAATAAAAAAAAATGTCAAGGAAAATTTTATTCAAGATTAGTGCATCAAAATTGTTGAGCTAGTAAACAATGATGGCTTTTTGACCAAAAACTGAAAACTCATGGCATTAATTGAAACATTGACTACCTGGCCATCTTATGGAAACCTCTTTTTAAGTTATCTGAGTTAATTGTTGAGGCTGAGTTAACTGTTAGTTAGAAAATTATGATGACTTTTTGACCAAAATGAAAAAGTTACTAGGCACTGATTAGCACATTGATCAAATGAATTAATATCCAATATAAACCTCTCTAAACAAATGATACAATACATTTTTTGGCTTCATTTTAGAAAAGACAAATTATTGGCTTGATTTTACATCATTCCATTTACCATTGGATCCAACAACTTGATACAATACTAACCACAAAGAAATAATGTAAACCAGAAGAGAAAACAATATCATATACACACCTCAGGTTCAGCTGGCTTGGCTTCTTCTGGTTTGATTTCGTCACCTGCATGAGTGTTAACGTGGTGTTTAGAGTAATCAAGTGTTCAGCATCTTTACTCCTATTGAATCTCACTATTGAGCAGTTCCGAGTGCATTTTATTTTACAAACTAAATAGAAAAAAGCAAGATTTTGCGAATAAAACGTAGCTCTATTGAAAAATATATGAAATTCATAGGCAAATAAGTAGCTAATTCCTTTATCTTTACTCTAATGTGATTTTCTTTCAAGGGTTTGGAGAGAGGCTGAGTAAGTAAGAGGGAAGTGTTGTAGTGACACGACATATTAACTCCTCCTTTCAGTCTTAGACATAATCATTTTAGCAATTACTTTAAAAAGTCATGCATACCTTAGAATTATGATTGGTTGACATTATAATATAACCATGAGACTCTTTTTTTTATCAGATAAAACTTAGAATGTAAATCTTACTAAATAAAAGGACTAATTAAACAATAAGTAGTGGAATCCACACACACTAACAAAGATTATGTGGTGAAGAAATTCGCAATGTTTATGGTAATATTATTATGGATAATCTAAATGCATCTTACATCAAGTATCAATCATCACATCATACCTCCATCCTCAGGTAAATCAGAGGTCCAGAGAGTCAGGTTGTCTCTCAATAGTTGCATGATCAAAGTGCTATCCTTGTATGACTCTTCACTCAAGGTGTCTAACTCTGCAATTGCCTCATCGAAAGCTTGTTTAGCCAAATGACAGGCCCTGCAAGTTTTAGTAACAAGTGTTATTAACACTAGAGATAGCAAGATACATATGTAATAGAGTGTTGGGAAGCACATGACATAGGTGTGCAATAAGTGAAATGAAAAAGTCCTAGATTTTAGATTAAGGAAAAAAATTACTCCAAGATAGTAGCATTTATTTGAGAATAATTTTACTAAATATCCTTACTCGTTTTCTTACTTTCTATAAATGCATTAATGAACATTCCAAGACATCAATATTTATTAAGGGAAAAAGTTGAAAGAGAAATTTTATATGTAATTGAAAATTGAAAACATCAGTCAATAGTACTGCAAAAAAAAAAAAAAAATTAATGCTGCTATAGCATCAGTCATTTTAGAATGGAAGAAGTAACTTGATAAATATATGGCCATTTGTGTCAAATAGATTTAATTCACACCAAACCCAATGCTTTGGGCTCCAAAAGGCAACAGAGAAATAAATAACTTTAGTTTGTTATTGTTTGGCTCTTTGCAATGTTTGTATGGACCCAAAAGAAAAAAAGGGAAAACAAAATTACCTTTCAGGAGAGTTCAATATCTCATAATAGAAGACTGAGAAGTTGAGTGCAAGTCCAAGACGGATTGGATGTGTTGATGGAAGATCTGTGCTTGCAGTGGCTGAAGCAGCCTATTAATAACAAGAGTTTAAACATCAAATACAAGCAGCAAAATATTGATAAACACAAGAAATTATACATGAAGTAGTTCATTGGTGAAAGGAGAGATATTATTCTATTAGACACGAACCTCATATCCCTTTAGTGATTGCTCAGCTGCCTCCTTTCTTTCTTGGTCGGTCTTGAACTCAGCTAGATATCGAAAATAGTCACCTTTCCTGAATCAAAATAAATTAGCTGAGCTCAAGAAAATCAAATACAGAACCGAAACATGTTAAAACTAGCAAGAAATATATCATGATACACAAATATTTTTGTTTACATCATAATATTCACCATTTGTGTATCAAATAAAGAAGATAACAAAATATAAATTCACAAAGCCATTGACATATTCTTGGCTGTATGTTGACAAACAGTACAAAAAACCCAAAAGGATAATCTCTCCCCTCATTCAGTTAGTTTCATTCATAGGTGATCCCAAATAAAATCAATTTCATTCATACAAATTGTCCATTAAAGAAAAAATTGAGAATTATATAACTATTGACTCAAAAGGTAACAGTTGAAATTATGAATATAAGTATCTAACACAGGTGTGAGGAGATTTGCAACAACCATTCAGCTAAACTAATTGAGTAAGATCCCTTGACGTTATGATTATATGTACATACATACATTTGTTTAATTATGTAGCTTCTTAAATCTTAATTCTTGATCTGAATCAATAGTTATAACTTATCTCCATCATATTACATTTCATAAAGAAAGTAATAATTTCTAATCAATGGAAGTAAATAATATTGAACATGACTCACATCTTATAGTAGAAAACGGTAGCTTCTCCTGAGGTGGAAGAAGGAACAAGATGCTGGTCAATAATAGTGAGGATGTCACTGCAAATTTTGGATAGTTCATCTTCAACCTTTTGGCGATAATTCTTGATAAGTTTGGCATTGTTCTCATTTCCTTTGGACTCTTCCTTCTGTTCAATTGAAGACATAATGCGCCAAGAGGCTCTCCTTGCACCAATCACATTTTTATATCCCACCGAGAGAAGGTTCCTCTCTTCCACTGTCAGCTCTAGATCAAGTTTTGCTATTGCCTTCATGCATTCAACCATTTCTGATGGATCATACACATACCAACATTAACATTTGTATTCAACATTGTTCATTTGTTTGCAATTTTTATGTTCATTAGCATTTTCCAATAAGAAACAACTATGAATTTTCCAACATTAATCATCCTAGTCATTTAAAATAATCATCAAAATGTTGATGTGTAACTATCCTTAGTGAGATTTCTCAATACATTGCCTAATTGATCTTATCTTAATTTCTAATAGTGCATTATGGTATATATGCAACAACATGATAAATTATAATGAATCTCTCATAAGATTCTCATCATTAATCAAACATACTAATAGATCTTTAAATTTAGTAGTCCATTATTTTACCATGAGATGTTAGTTAATATAAAAAAAGTTAGAAAACAAAACATAGGACATGTTTTATATAGATGTAACAAGAATGAAAAAAGTGAATGATGAAGACCATCATATCTCTCGGCTTGCTCAGAGAGCTTGGCCAAGTAAACTTGGGTCTCTCTCTCTTTCTCCGCGGACATTGTTGTAAAGAATGAAGTGTTATGAGAGGAAAAGAGCTTTGAAAATGTGAAATGTGAATGTGGAGAAGAAGAATGCGAGGAAGGAGGGAAGGAAGGGTGGAGTGTTTATACAGAAGGAACAAGTCGTGGGGGGAGAGCCTAAGACTCAATCTTGGCCGTTGGATCAGAGATTTTCAAAGATGAAACAAACTCGCTATTCGGAAGGACTGCAATCATGCTTAGTTGTAATTTTAGTTATATACTCTTTTTTTGGCTCTGACTTGTACACTTTCTTTAAGTTCCACTTGTTTAATATGCTTTCAACTTTAACAATTATTTATTATTATTATTAAAAGCTCAACATTTCATGTATACACAATATATATGAAATCTTTATTATTATTATTATTATTATTATTATTATTATTATTATTATTATTATTATTATTATTATTATTATTTAGTTTTAAACAGTGCTGTGCAAGCTATTACCTTTGTTCATACAGGTATCCTTTTTGTATTATGTTGGTAATTGGGTTTTCAAGCATTTCTTCTACACTGAGATTCTCTCTTCTTTTCCTTTCTTTCTCTCCGTTTTACAACAATTTTAGAATCATTGTACCAAAATTTCAATAGTAATAAATTTATAGATACATTAATTGAACATTCTGCACTGTAATTATATATTCAAACTTCATATTTGAACTTTTGTAGGAAACTTTTTCGCTATATTATGTATCCTCGTGAATACAATAGGATCTTCAGTTTGTGTTATAAGTGTATTTTATTGTATATTCCATTGTTATTTTCTCTATGTCTTTTCTAAAACAAAAACAATTCAATTTTTTTCATGAAAATTAATTTTTTTCCCTGAACAGGCCATTCTATTAAAGTTTAAAAGGCTTTTTACTATTTAATAAAAAGGTATTCTTAAAAGTAGGAGCATAGCCTTTTTCTAAACAAACTAGGTTAAGGGAACCTTAAACAAAAATCATCAAGTCAATAAATAAAACGTGTTGGGTCGGTGGGACTAGGGTGTAAAGATTAAAAAACATAAAAAAAAAATGGGTTGAATCACATAAATTTTAGATGCAAATTCGTTTTATAAAATAAATAAAACGTTAATTGATACGAACAATAAAAAAAAATTGCAATCCAAGTGAGTCAAGCAAATAATTAAATAAGGTAAGATAAGAAAAATTATATTGGTTGGTCATATAAATATTGTGTCTAATTTCTTAATAAAAATTAAATTTTCATTATACATAACTGAAAATATCAAATATTTTTTTTATTTTAACCTGACTAACTTAAATATTATTTAGAATTTAACTTGACTAACTTAAATATTATTTAGAAAATATTCTCCACGGGATAATAAATTCAAGTATTATTTTAAATTCAACTTTTTCATGCTCACTATTCTTTAGAACATTACCTATTCGAGTTAAGTTAATATTCTTTGATATCAATCTCTATATGTTAAGTATCACTGAATATGAATTTCAAAAAGTATTTAACTTTTATACTCAACTTCTACGTA
Organism: Hylodesmum podocarpum; assembly: GCA_026586105.1. Lineage (NCBI taxonomy): Eukaryota > Viridiplantae > Streptophyta > Magnoliopsida > Fabales > Fabaceae > Hylodesmum > Hylodesmum podocarpum. The sequence continues at coordinate 1,383,877 of JALJEV010000730.1, read as the reverse complement.
GTAGAAGGGGATTTATAATTAAGATCAAGGTTTTACATAGGAATAAAAATATAACAGGGCAAGATTGATAAAGTTATAAAAATATTAGAGTTATAGCGTCTTTGTTATATTAAGCATATTTGAAGTAGTTGTTAGACTCAACAACTTCGAATTCTTTATTTTACATTGACAACAACAACAATTCAACATTCTTTAACATTTAATGATGTTTAGACTTGTCAACATCATTATAGAAAGTTATTATAATACAAGGTTTAGAGTTTTTGAAAAGTGAATATGTTTTCTATTGTAAATCTTTTGTGTTAGAGAACATCCTCTTTGACTTATTGGGCACAACTTTATAAGAGATTTTGTTAACTTAACTTTGTCTTACATTGTTGAACGCTTAGACTTTGCATAGATAAAATAATAAGTTAAAGTCTGTGTGTAACATAGAAAAAATAAAACTGATATTTATCTTTTAGTTTGGCATGCATCTATCTTTCCTTCATTAGTTTGTCTTGAATCATCTAATGGTCATCTTTCGTCTCTTGAAACTTTGATTTTATTTGGTCTAATACTAGTTTCGTTTGAAAAGTTTAAAAACTCATCTTATAAACTCAAACTTTTATTATGTTAATTTGTAACTATCAAAATTTTAAGGATATAATTTACCTTTATCAATTTTGACATAACAAGAAGTTAACCTAGGGATTTCTAATTTGACTCGCATACATTAACCTAGTTTATATTAAAAAAAATTATAAATAATTTTTAATATGTAAAGTTTTATAATTTCAAAATCATAAAAAAAATATATGTTAAAAATGAACATAAATTATCACAAAATTACGGTTCAATAATAACATAAATGAAAACATAGACATATATCCTCATATAAATAATGTGTATTATTTTTCTTAATGGAAGTATTTTTCTTAAATAAAATATCTATAAAGATTACAATTTAATTTATAAAAACTTTCATTAAATAAAATATAATAGACACACATTACCTCCAGCAATCTTACAAAATAATACATTTTTTTAGAGGCGTGATCTAATCAAATTTAACTTTAAAAGTGAAGTAAAGAAAAGAAAAAGATAGTATGATATACTCAAATCACTAAGGTCGAAGTGACTCACTAGATTACCGATTTTTTTTTAACCAAACTAATCGGGTTACATTAAATCATACCAGGTTGAAAACATAACAGATTTAATGAATAACTCGGATTTAGAGCTTAATTATTAAGTCAAATGATCAAATCAATTGAGTCGAGTTGAGTTGAGTTTCATAACATTACGTCAAGATATATTCATTTCTATCAAGAGATTTTCTTTAACACCCAAAAAAAATCAAACTACACCCTTATTTTAGCTCTTAGAAAATTCATTGTAAAAGATAAAAAACCGAATAAATATAAGATTTGTTAGGGTGTAGGAAAAAATAATTTCTATAAATAGATGTAAATGCAAAATAATCTAATCTATATGAATCTGAATCTGAATATTTAAATTATTTAAGACATAATTCAATTAACTCGATAATTTATGGGTTAGGTAGTGTGTTTTAGTACTGAACTTAACCTACGATATTTTAAATTCTAATTTATTATTTATGTATCTTATAGGAAGTTTTAAAAATTATAAAATACACTAACGATTCACTTCTATTCCTTTCAAATAACTTATTAAATTTACAACATCATTTTTACTTACTAACTACTATCTTTACCATAATTTGCAATAAAAATAAACGGTTTTTTATGCAATCACATGTTTTATTTTTTGTTTATTAATTAATGTTATGAAAACACTAGTAAATATTATGAAAATAGTGAATAATATGTCGGATATATAATATAATTATTCAAAAGCTATATCTAAATATCATTTCAAAATGATAAGGATAAAATATGATATTTTTAAAAAATTAAAATATTTTTAATTTATTAAACCGAAACAAACCCATTATTGATTGAATTAATTTAGTTTAAAAAAAAAAATTACACATTCGACCCAACTCAACTCAAATTGTTTTAATCAGGCCGGATATATGATTTGATAAAACTCAACTTAAACTTGCACATGAATACCTGTTCAATGAAAACACATTTTGTAATTAAAATAAATTTAGATATTAACCCACGCGTGCGAATTTGAAAAATAAAATCTATATAATATGGTATAGCATTAAAAATATATGATATTAGTGAAAGACATTAAAAATATTTTTTTAAGAATATTACATTAATTATAATTTAAATAATTGTTAATATATATTTGTCAAATTTTGAATTAATTGTATAATTAGTTTTAAGTCAATCTTTGTGTATGATGTAATTCGGAGATGTTATAAAAACATTGTCACATTTTGGAAATTTGAAAACTAATATCATGATGAGTTGAGGCATCGTATAAATTGGTATTCTATTTTTATATATTGGATTCATTAATTAATGAAAAACCAGTCCTCCCTGCTTTCTACCCTCTGATCGCTTTTACTTTGATATTTGTTTGTCTAATTTTTGTTGTCTCAAGTTTTTTTATTATTTATTCTTTTTAGTGGTTTATTATTACTTGACTTGAAATCTGATAATAGCAGAATCTCTGGTGCAGGAAGGGTTGCAAGTAACGGGAAGAATATGAATTATTGTTTCATTCTATATTTCTATATGCAGATAGATAAGTATTCAGACTAAGAATTTAAAAATGAATTAATTACTCTGTCCAAAAAAAATTTAGAAATGAAGGGAATCTAATTCAGACAGATTGAATTTCCTAAAATTTTAAATTCTCTCAAATTTTAAATTGACTCGTCCAAACACATTAAACTAATAGAAATTCCTTGCATCAGCAGTTTAATCGAACTCTATATATAAAATTCTTAGACCCGATTGGGACACAGACGAGCGGAAGGGGAGGTAACATTCGTTCTTAATTTCATGGACATTCACACTCTTTCTCAAAAATTAGTGATTGTTCAACAAAAGTGATAGAAGTTCAATGATCAATAAAGAAATCATGAAGTAAAAAAATCAATAAAAATAAAAAAATAAAGAATGCTAACAAGATATTAGAAAAATGAATTACTACAAGCTTTGACAAAAAGAAAGAAAAAAAAAAAAAATTGTAGCTAAATTCAACATGAACCTTCGCAATCTACAGCTTCCTCAATCTTCTGACCCGGTTGTGTGGATAAGATTGAAAACGTCAAGGCTCTGAGCTTTGTATATACAAACATGTGCCAACTAAATAATCCATTCTCTGAAATTGCACAGTGACAAATTCTTTCATTTGCATGGTACAGGTGAATTACATTCACATACTTTTTGTATAACTGATTCATTGCTCCCACACCACAAACATCATTATATAAATTGTAGTGCTTCCAGGACGAATTAAGTTATCGTGGTCATGGAAGCTTTGGTTTGAAAATATACAGGGCGTTGTGCCTGAAATCTGGAATGACCGACACAAGTTTTGTCGATGCATCCAAAATGTGAAATTTTATGCTAAACTAAATGCTACCCACTTTTACCAAAGCAAGATGTTACCCTGTTTAGAAAAAGGCTTAGAGGAATTACCAGAGCAAAAAAATTGTGTTCGTTTGTCATGGTGAGATATACTAGAGCTCCATAGATTATTTTTTCACAAATTGTTTCTGGCAAACAAGTAGCCGCTGGTCACTGCCATTCTGAAGATCAATTATCCTTGCTTCCCAACGTACTTGTGTTGCAAGCACACGAGCCATCTCTATTGCTCCCAATGTATCAGAAAGAATGACCCATCCCTGCAAAAAGATGCAATGTAATAATTAGGTTTCATTGACCATTCCAATATACTGAGAATGATGACTAATTGTATTCAGATGCACAAATCCAATAATTTGCTGTCTCTGGTCTTATATATAGGAACCTTGTAACCAGTTCACAAAAATTAGGCAAGTTTTAGTTAATTTAAATTTGTTAACAATTTGTATAATTTTATTTTTTAAAATTTGTTAGTGGTATTAAATTTGTTAACAATTTGTATAATTTCATTTTTTTAAATTTGTTAGAGGTATTAAATTTGTTAACAATTTGTATAATTTTATTTTTCAGAAATATCCTTTAAAATTATTAGGATACCATTATTTCAATCTCTTTCCACTTAATTAACTAATGTATATCCACTTAAATAATGACATTTTGTTTTCTCCCGGAAAATGCAAAGTGAATAAAAGAGATAGTTCTGGATAGTGATCTTCCCCTATTTCCATGAGTCTAAGCAATTAATATACTGCATTTATTGTTTATTAATCAGAAAAATTTATCGAGTAACTATGGGCATTGTTGAAAAAAAATAAGTTAACATGACAGACAATTTGGAAGCGGCCTTATAAAAAGGAATATGGCAAACTTTCCAAAAGATTCCTATAAAAAGGATCAGCAAAGAATAATTCATATGAGGATCAGAGCAATATTGAGCATGCATCACTAGATTCAAATGACTTGAAAAGAATTATCTAATATCTACCAAGATCATCCTTTCAGGAGGATATGTCAGAGAAGAAAAAAAAGGTTGAAAGGAAGAGGAAGGAAGGTGCCAGATAACTGTTCTGCTATAATTTTTTATGTACATTGCAAAAAAATCAAGGATGAAAGCTTACAGCATAAACAATCGTGAAAACAAATATAAACAGGGACATCATACCTCTGGACGTAGTATTCTATCCATCTCCAAGAACAAGTCTATCATGCTACACCTCTCGGAGGAGAGTTGTGTCAGAAGTCCATATGCGTGAAGCAAATCATATGTCCGGGGGTAGGTAGGGAAAGATTCACACCTGAAGATCAATATCAGTAGTCAGATAATCAACCAAAAAATATATTATCAGTAGTCACTAGTCAGATACAAAAATGAATTATCTGGAAGCTCATATTCATTAACCCTATTTTACAAAGAGGTTTGTTGATGAACTCCACAGAGAGAGACTTCACAGGGTGAACTCCAGACGGAAAATAATGATGTTCTTCAGAATCGGGCTTCACATTAAAACTATGGGTTTGATTGGGTAAACTTCTCCATAAGAGCTTATAAGAGAAGAAAATATGTTAGGGAGAAGGAAATAAACATCTCCATAAACCAAAATTAGTTTATATATAAGCTAATTTGTAGAAGCTCTCTCATCTTAGCTTATTCACAAACTAGTTTTTAGCTTATGCATAAGCCCATTTTAACTTATGCAGAAGTTTATTTCATTTTTCCTTCTTATTTTTTCTCCTATAAGACCTTACGGAGAAGTTTTATCCAAACAGGTATTTCCAATCCAACAGATCAAGTGTATGCAAGTATGGTACATTCATCATCAAATTACTTCTTAAAAAGAAAAGAAAAATAAAGAAAGCATGGGTGTGTTGACATAAAGGTTAAAACCTGAATATTATGTATTGAAATCTTAGCATTGATTGCTTGATGAAAATTTACAGCTATATTGTGCCTGTTTTGTTTAAGGTTATTAAAAAAAAAGTAATTTTCAGATTGTATAAAAATAAAAAAATCATTTACATTTTAAAGATTTTATCAAAAGTGGAGGCTATTTTTTGTTTGGTTACAACTATAAAAAAATACTTTTGATTTAAAAAGATAGTTGTAATTACAACTTTTTTTTTCCGAAAGCTACTCAAAATAATTTTCTTTTTCAGAAATCTGATTTTAAAGAAACACAAAAATATTACAAAGGTTATTTTCTTTTCAAAATAAAAGGGGTTTTTCATGGAAAAGTTAACTGAAATATGGATCAAAAGTGTACACTAATAAATCTACATTAGTTGAACTAATGCCATTTAATAATTTACAAAATAAGGAGTTGCTGAAGAATTATTTTGTACATATTCATATTTTATAAACATCAATTCTGAAATTTTAAAACTTGGAAGTAAAAACATCATGAACATATATCTTTTTGAAGTTAATTATCTAAAATTACTGTTACTTTCCCAACTAGCATACACCACTCTTCTGTCATTTTGACATAAAAATGAGCTAATATTAAGGGAAGTCAAATAAATTTATAAGGCTTTGGTGGTATTATGAGTTTATCACCTTCAAACTCAACTGTTTTACCTTCATACCTCAAACCAATTTTCCAAGTATAAGGAAACCTTGTTTAGATTATAGTATCACACACAACGGCTTGCCTAGATAATGAACAAAAATGCAACTTACCAGTCATGTATGACACCAGCAAAACCTCTATCTAATATAAGAGGAAGTGCATTAGAAGCCCTGGCAGGAACGACATTCATGACCCACACGGATTTCTTCTGCTCTAGCAGGGCAGCATTGAAACCTCCATAACTAGCACTCATGTCTATAACATTCCTGACCATGTTATATGGAGGCAATGGATCTTCATCTCCAGGTCTCTTTGGATGGTCAGAGAAAATTAGTGGTGTAAGTAATGACCAATAATTGTTAACAGCTGATCTCCAATATTGGAAGTCTTCATAAAATTCTTCAGGCTGAACTCCTGCAATAATAAAGAGAAACTCATGAAAAGGAAAATCAGTACAAAAAGAAAATGAAATTTGCAGGGGAAGAAGCAAGGAGAAAGAGATAAGCGGAAAGCTGTTAAGAAACAATACTTTCCATGAATTTTAATTTCATCTGAGCTCAATTCAGAAAATCTGTTCTGTATTGCAATCCAACGCTTGCTAGTGGTCCCACTTATACATGGCACAAGAGGCCGATAATATGACTGAGTATCATCTTCTTCACATAGCTGTATAGCCTGCTCCTTACTACAATTAGGAAACAAATGTCACTGAAAACCTTTAGTTACAACAGCAAGTCTTAAATTATGCAAGTCAAAAGCAGTAGTGATAGTTCATATTAATCATCTCAAATAAATAGTCTATTGACTAATACAATTATTTATCATTTACATCACCCACATTAATTCAAATATCCTTACCGAGATGCGTAACAATTAATATCAGCAGTCTTCTGCCAGACAAAAGTTTCATCTTGTTGAGCTAGAAGAGTCCAACAGAGTTGCTGGGCCAGTCCTTCCATAGGGTTTGACATGATTTTCTTTTTCTCCCATGATGAACCCTGAGACTTGCTTGTAGGTGAGGTCAAAACAAAATATCCTCCAGGTTTAAGAACACGATCAACTTCTATTAAGAACATTCCATCTGTGGATGAAGTCAATATTAGAAAGCAAAGGACAGCAGTTCATACAGAAGATAAATGACATTCACTATAGTATAGAGAAGTCATGAAACAACGTACAAAGTGTAAGGAAGTGGTAATGATATGGGGAGAAAGAAAGAAAAAAGATAAGAAAAAAAAATGGATCACATTCATTCTCACATAAACATTTGAGACACCTATTTCAGCTATTAATATTCAACTCAATTGGTGAGAAACAAAGTACTTAAAAATGAAATACCAAGCAACTTATGATTATATGTAGGCCCACTTTTTCTTGTTCTAAAGTACTGCATTCTGTCATTTCAAGCATTGCCATTGATGATAATTTAGTCACTAGTTTGAGATTTGACAAACAGCCAAATCCCATACCTATTTGGCCCCACAATCTACAAAACCAAATATTGTGTACCTTACTCAGTCTTCTCTCTCTCTCTCGCACAAAAATACACAGATATAATATGAATCAGTTAATCAACATGTAAGCTAACAATACTACCAAAGACAGATAGAATTTTATAATGCCTACAAGGAAATCTACTCTGCAAAGAATTAAAGAGTAATTAATAACCATTAACTGTATAATTACTTTTTTCATCCCACATAATGCCGCACTGAGCACAGTGAACCATGTCATACGACAATGATGGAAATGGAAGCTGTCTTGAGATAAAGTTTCCAATCATAGCAGGAAGACCTCTTTCAAGAGACAATTGAACTTGGCTGCCAGTTGCTTCATACGCCGCAATACAAACAGCCATTATTTTCATTGACAATAAATGAGCTCCAAAGCTACCAAATCCACAATTAATATCTAGTATATTCCGAACCTGTTATAACGTGATTAATATATATCAGTCATATAAATTATGGAACAAGAAGAACACAGTCCTTAATGAGAATCTAAAAGAGAATATAGGCTGCTAAACAACATAATCTTTCTAACAGTACTATGCATGGAACTATTTTGCACAAACCTTGTCCACGCAAAATATTATGATTCCCCAAAGAATAACAATTAGCAGGCCATGGTGTATGGAAAACTTACACCAGCTTGACGAAGCTCACTGTCGCTTGCCAACCCTATCATCTCCGCAAGTTGGTGAGCGTAATCTTTCACACTGTTGAAGATAAATCCATCCTCCGAGTGAAAGGCAATTTGATTCTCTTCTAGTAGCATCAACCTGGATAAACATCACAAAATTTTAGAAAATAATTTTTTCAAAGAAAAACAGTCAAACATCATGAATCACAACAGAGAATAACCAAAACCAAAAAAAGCTACACTACTTTCATTCAAGCAATTTCTCCTCCTTTTACCCTCAAAACAAAATCACTCACTTAGTCATTAGTTAAAACTTATAAGTCATATTCAGTCATAACTTTCTGCAATTTTAATAAGGAAAAAACTTAGGTATGTAAAGAACTGTTTGTCTTGTTCTCCAATTACAATTGGAATTTCACCTCAGTAACCTATGTAATCATAATTATATTAAATGATTATGCAAATTATAGAGGTGAAACTCCAATTCTAATTAGATAGCAACATAAACAACACCAACAACCCCAATTTAGAAACATGCTTGTCAATTTTCATACTCATAGCTATAGCAAGGGGTCAACTTTCCACTTGAGTGATTAAAGTAAACACCTTTTGGTCATACTTCCAGAGGAAAGAAACTGATCTTTGGTAATCTTGACATTGGCACTCCAAATTACATCCCTACCAGAGGGCCACTGTAAGGGAGTTTTGTATTCCTTGGGAGGGCGAACCAAACACCTCTCAGTCCCCTTATACACCTCGCAATGCCGATCAAACTCTTCACCCTCTTTAAACCCCGACATCAAATTCGCACTCACATTGTGACACGGCACGAAATTCTCCCTCTCCTTCCCGCACAGAACTATCTCCTTCTGCCGCGCGCCGCCACTCGACACAGACCTCAGCTCCAAGTAATCCACCGCGGCCTGCTCCTTTATCCTCCGGTAATTCGAGTAGATTAGTGATTCGTGAGTGCGAGACGCTGAATCATTGTTATCCGAAGACGACAACGACGAAGATGAGGAAGAGTAAGAGGAATTCAACACTGCAATCAGCGCAAGGATACTTATCAAGCACAGGATTAACCAATTCAGTGGCGGCTTAGAGCCTATAATGTAGGACTGTTTCTTCAACCAAGTGCTTCTCATGTCCAAAATCCTGAGTCTCTCTCTACACGCAGATTCAAAACGATGCTAAATTGTAAACTTTTTTGGCTTCAACCCTAATTTTCCGACCATAACACCGTGAATCGTCGCTGTCGCCGCGAGCATTGAAACGACGTGTCGCGCAATTGGAACGAAAGCGCGGATTTGAACGCTGAACCGAGGAGGTTTCGGAGAACGATCGAGCAATGCTAATCGGAGTAATGAATGACCGAGCGAGTGAGAATCAATCGGATCGCCGGCGGAATAGAAAATTGAAAATGCGAAAGCGGATCCGATCGAGAATGGATTCAGAAAGGGGAATTAGGGTTTCGGTGAAGAAGAAGAAGAAGAGAGTGAGATTGATTCAGAGAGCAATTGATTCCAAAACGGTGAGAAGAATTGAAGAAGAGCGCTATGCCTATTTCCGGTTGGGTCCAGTTTATTTGGATTGCTACCTATCCTTCTTTTCAAAACTAAGCATTTTCTTTCTCTTTCTTTGTTTATATGTCTCCTAATCATTTATTAATTAATTAGATCCATAAACACAAACATAATTGCATCTTTAAATGTTTCAGTTCCATTAAGTGATTAAGTAAAACCAAACAAGGAAAATAAATATTACCCATTGGTCTTAATTAATGGTGTTTTATATTTTAACTTTTGGAATTAATTTCCTTTGAAAAAACTTTTGGAATTAAATTACTAGCATATGAAATAGGTGTTTTCTAAATCTAATCCGGCATTAATTAATGAATCAACAAATAAACAATTTTTATTAAAGAATTATGTGTTTTTAGAGGATTAAAAATTATGTTAGCAAGATTGTATTATAAATTAAGTTGTTTATAGAAACAATTTGTAGGTTTTGGTTTTGTGATTTATTAGCAGTTGTTTTTTCAATAAACAATTGGTTTTAATTCATTAACTAAGATGCTAATCAAATGGAATCATAAAACCATTAATAAATAAGCCTTGGGTTTGAATATTCTAAATTTCTAACAGCTACCAATTGCAGTGATCTCTGTTGTTGCCAGCCCATTCAGGAGTTGAAGACAAAAATATGAATCCAAGTTCTAATTTTAAATCTAAACTTAATTTCTATTGGCAAATTATTATTATTTTGAGTAACAAGCATTCTCAATTCATCTCTAAACTAATTTATTCAACTCAATTCAATTTAAAGAAAAAAACATTAGCTTATATAAATATTTAGTATTTTAGCCTTTTATTTATTAAATTATAGCATTGAAGTGTCCATACCTATAAGTTTGACAAATTTATTTTTATTTTTATGAACGATAGCATTTTCAATAATTGTCCTGATATTTTGATTTTTGAATGGGATTTTGTAATATAAAATTGAAGATCGTGCATTTCCATTTAGGAACAAGAGCAATGATGTGTTTCAAGGCTTATGATTTTTATAGCATAGTTGTACTTGTGTACAGCTCAAAATCACATTTATGCTGTACATGTCCAGCTACGACTGCAACATTCATGTGTGACTTGACATGATATATTGTATGATGTCATTCACGTTCTAAATTCCCCACGCAGCACGCATGTATGACATGACATAATATATGATATTTTTCATTTAACGTGAATTCAGAATGTTTTGAGGTTAAAACTCCTTTAATTTTGCCATAGTGGTTATTTATCATAAGTTCATGGACATATAATATGTAAATATCAAATAGTTTTATTAAATACTTAAAATTACTCTCTCAATTTCTCCATTTAGAAAATTTTATTTCTATACTATTAGAATTTTTAGAATTTTAAGATAATATTAATTGTTATATATTGCACTTCTTTGGTTGTTAGGGAGATGTTAGTAGCATGAGTGCGTGAGAGATGCAGACGCGGATGATCCTGCCATTCTAAGGTGTTTGTTAGGAGATATTTCTCTTTCAACCAATAGTTTGGATTTGATTGTAAACTTAGAAGCAAAAAATTGTCAAACAAATCCATAGGAAGGATGTGATGGCATGCATGTTTAGAAGGGTTGGTGTGGTCTAAGTCTCACACTTTCATGCACGAAAGTAACTACGTAACTGATTTGTTATCACGTGCATGGGGTTGGTGCACCAACCTGGATTGTTAGTTTCCCCTTTTTATTCAAGATTTTCTCTTAGAGAAATCAAGCAATTAGTGTGACTAGCTTTTAAAAAAAATGGGATAAAAATAGTAACTATGCCTAAATTTATTATGAAAATAGGTCTAACTATTTAAGAGAAGGGGGATTATTTTGAGTGTAGGTATCGATTGTCAAAGTGTAATTAGTATTAAGAAAAACACATGCATCTTACAATTTGGTGCACTCCACAACTCAATACTTTCGCAATTGCATCAATACAATCTTACGAGTCAAAAGATAAAGAAACACAAGAATGTGTTCATTCTGATCAAGTCACGCGAATCACTGATATATTTGAGTAAACAGGTTACTCGACGAGAATGAACATGTTTTTGTGCCTCTTTATCTCTTTACTTATAAGATTGTATTGATACAATTGTGAAAGGATGAACTTGAATAGTGATGAAAGAGTGTGCTCTAAAAATTGAGAATATGAAAATGTAAAAATTTGAGTTTTAGTATTGTGGTGACCGATACAAATTATAATAAAATCAAAGTATTTTAATATTAGAGTGAGTATTGTTTTATTCAAATCAAAATTATTATTTTTTTTATTAATTTTAATCGAAGACTTTTTTTCCTCATGTTTTGTTTCTATTTTTCATGTTTTTTTCATGTTGAGGTAATTTTGACTTTTGCATTCTACACCTCATCTTATGAATACTAGACGCGACTCTTCTTATATATGTCTTATGTTCTAGGCATGAGCTATATAGACAACTACGTCCGTATAGCGAAAATGTTAAGTTGAAAGACATATGTACTTTTTTTTTATACTTAATATATTCGGCTAACAATTACATTTAAAATAAACCTTTGTACATAATTTATAACTACGTTCATTTTTATAATAAAATTTTAAAAAAAAATTACATAAATACGAGTTTTAGCCCAAGGAAAAAAAAAGTGCACCTTTCCGGTAAAAGAATCACAGTATATCTAACATAAAAGTAAAGAGTGTGGCGACACATGATATAGTGAAATATAATTAATTATGTAAGTTAGAGCTAGGGAGTAATATAGCCAAACATACACCTGTCGGCAAGGCTTTTCAACAATGATGATGTATCATATGTGGTTTTGAGGAAATGGACATATACACTTTTTGTCACTAAATACTTGCTACACATGTCGGGTTTATGAATATGATTCCTTATTACTAGCCTTTTGATTCTTTGGGAGGTCAACCTTTTTAGCCAACTCCAATACCTACTAGAAATGTGACTATGTTGATGAAATTTTCATGCTCATCATCACTTCATCCATGGCTAGCTAGAGATGCTTTTGGCATACAATTATCTTGTTCAATATTAAATCCTTATGGATCGTTTTGGTGTATAGTAAACATTTTTGCATGTAAAATAAGCATATATTTGAGGAAGTGTTTTTGCAAATTTAGGGTTGAATGTTTTTATATTAATCTTGAACGTTTTTATAATACGAACATATCTTCGAGATAGAGATTAACTCCTATGATAACATTTTTTTTTCTTCTAAAATTGGATCTTAAGTATAAGATTATCTATTGGGATGATCTAGGGTTCCTGTGTTTAAACATTTCCTATTTCCACTTTTATTAAAAATAGAAAATATGTTTAATTGTTGTTTTTATTTTATTTTTTTGAAATATTTTTTAAAATAAAGATTAAATTTAAAATGAAAAATATATCATTTCATTATTCTTATGGATATTTTGAAAACTAAAAAGTAAGAATGATAAAGATGTGGTGAAAGAAACATAATTATAATGAAATTAAAATATATTTTTTAATTTTTAATTTTTAAAATTTAAAAATAAAAATAATTTTCAAAAAGTAAAAATATAAAATAAAAATAAAAGACATTTTCTAAGATTAAACAAAGTCTAAGAGTGTATTTGATTGCGAAGAAAAAAGTACATGAAAAAATGAAATTGAAACAGAAATGAATAGATGAGAAATAGAGGTGGATTGATTGAAAAGAAATAAATAAAGAAGAGATAAATGAAGAAAAGAATAAAATAATTTTGATGTAATAAGAAAGAGTGGGCAGAGAAAAAAGAAAGTTGTATTTAATAAATATAGCCGGAAAAGACGGCAAAGAAAAAAAAAAAGGGTGTGAATGTATGATTGCTAATATGCACATTTGACAAGTGGACATGCGTGGGTCCCACACGTATTTTTACTGCAAAATGTTCATTTTCTCACTATTTCTATGGAACCAAATATTTTTACTAGATCTAGTGGTTAAAAATGCTAGAAAATAGGTGGCAACACACAAATTGTAATCGGCTTACTCAATTTTACATGTAAATTAAAAGGTTTGGGATTGGCGTTGATCTTAGGCCTTTTTTTACTTTGGCACATTGTTCATTTCTCTTAAATTCAACGACAAAAATTACGTGGGATCTACTTATTTTCTACATTTTTCTTTTCCCTCCTCATTGTTTTATACAAACTACAAAAGTAAGTGAGAAACTATAGAAGGATTTTCCACAGTTGTGCCGTGAAAAGTTAGTGATAAACCAAAAAAGTTTTTGCAAATTTATTATGAAATGAGCTAGTGTAGAAACAATTTAACATGAGGTTGTGTTGAGAAGAATGTGGCAAGTGGATCAGCACATTTATGGTAAATGTGTAGGAGTGATTGGAATCCCAGTATAAGTTGTCAGCTGATTTAGGGCATTTATGACGTCAAGATGTGTTGGCCCAGCGAGAGTATTATGGCGCAATCAATGTCCTATATTCCCCCAACCAAATAGATGCAGTACTGTGAGTAGGAGAATTTAGTTTTCATAGTTAAAATTTTATTACTATTCTGTATGAGCTATTATTTGGATATTGTTTTAATATTTTGATGTAATTAAATTTTTATATTCAAACATTGAAGTAAGAATCGGTATTTATATTGTGAGGTCAATGGTTGATGTTTAAGTTTTTTTTGGAATAAAATTTTATATAGTTTAATACTAAATTGTTTTTTTTATAATTTAATGATATTTTTTAAATAATTTCTTAAGAGATGATTTATACAATTATTGTAGTAATACATTAATAAACATCATAAGAAACAAGGAAAATATTACATACCGTGAAATAACTTGGATTAAAAAAAATATTTGATAAAATAAAGTTAGATTCTTGTGTAATTATTTGTTATTATAAGATTTTATATAAAAAATAAATATATTGCATTAGATAATTCTGTTTATCATGTGTCCAAATTTTTTTTGGTTAAATGATAATAATTTTGGTATAAATCAATTGAAAGTTAGTAAATCTAAATGAAAGACGTTTGCTTAAAAAATATAAAATTTGTAAAATTTAATTGCCGAAAACTAATAAAATTTTAATCAGAACTAAAACTAGAAATAGTGGTATATTTAGAATCCAAAAATATATTTGAATTCATTATTGTGATATGATTTTAAACTACATGTTTTATTGATAAAAAATTATTAGAATTCAAAAAATGCATAATCGATATCTCTTTTGATTTTCCCCTATATTCTTTTAACTTTTTTTTATTAAAATTAACCCATAAAAAGAGTGTGTATAGCTAACCGTTGAATTGGCCAATATAGAGAACATTTTTCAAAATAAAATATAGCCAATAAAAAGAGCGTGTATAGCTAACAATTTAATTGGCCAATATAAATAAAGTCTTTATAATCTTTTCAGCGAGAAACCCGAGGGTTTGTTTCAAAAAGAAAAATTCAATTCTCCTATAATGTTTTCTACTTCATTCATTTAATTTTATTTTATTTGCTTACTTTTAATACTATTTTCATTTTCATAATATGACATGATCTTCATTCTTCACTGTATTATTTTTTTTTATCATTTATAATAAGCGTTTAAAATATTTAAAATTTATGTAATATAATTAAAATGATTGTAATTAATTTTATTTTAAACTTGTAAATCAACACATAAAAAACACAATATTTTTCGTTCACAAATAGATTAATAAAACTAACAAAGACAAATATGCTAGTCCTACGGTCTTTAAAATAATTTTAAATATTTCCTTATATTTTCAAAATAATAGCATGCAATTTTTTATTTAATGCTTTTTCTATAACATATGGAAGATGAAAATTCTTTAATTTACTAGCATATGTTGAAAGCATTTCAAACATGACGCATTTCTAAAATGTCAAAAACTTCCATTCTTTTTTCTTTAAATTATTTAACAAGCCATGATTTTTACATTAAATATGACTAGTATTATTTAATATACAACCAAGACTTATTTTTATCCCAAGAAATTTTTTTGTTGAAATTTCTTTAAACAAAATTTAATCATAAGATATAACCTACCAAAAACATTTATGGAATATATTTAATTATTGCTTATATTTAAACTATTTAACTAAAGGTAAATCTTTTATATCTTCGATTACTATTTTTGACAAAGGTAGCCTCTCTAAATTATTGCTTAATAAAGATGGAATGCATTCATTTGTTACAAAACTGGATCATACATTGATCCGAACAGACATGGAATCACATGGTCAATGATAATTGAGGTTATCAATTGAATAACATAAACCAGTTTATATAAAGATAGTGTATGAATATTAAACTTATGAATTTTGAATTTATGACAAATACGCTTGTTGGCTTAATGGGTTGGGCTTCCCTAGTCACCCACTGTGCCTTGTTGGATTCCTTTTCTTCTAAAATTTTTAAAATAGACAAAAGGAATGAAGTATTTATTTCTTTTACTAAAAAATCTCACAAAATATTTGTTAAGAGATCTTTTTTAAGTTTTAATTAAATACCAACAATTTTTTTTAATTTATTTTAGAAATCATAATTATCTTAATTAAATATAGTAAAATTTACTTTTATTATTTATAAGTTTAAATCAAACAAGATTAATATAATTTGTTGACATTTCTAATATATTTACACGATAAATAACCAAAATAAATGGTAAAATGTAAATGTAGGATGACAAAATATAAACTCAAAAAAGCATAAAAAGAAAAAAAATAAAAAGAAAGTAGCATAAAGATTTTTATATTTCTAGATAAGGATGGTAATAGTCTAGACAATTTGTCTGATTTGTACCCAGTTTAATTTTTTGACCTATTTGGTATGTCCAATTGACCTGTTGAACTTATTATTAAAATATGATAAAGATAAAATTCAAACCTATGTATTAATGTTCAAATAAAAAATCGCTAATCATTATATTATAATGTTTTTGTTTGTTATAAATGTCATAAAATATTATATCTATATTTAAAATAAACATACTTTAAGAACAAACTTCATTAACAAGTTTTGTAAATAAGATTTTATATATAGACTTGAATAAGCAGATTGACCTATCAGGTCACAGACTAGGCCAAACTTTTTAAACAGGACAAATTAAAAAAAAAAAAGTCTATTATAAGTCACAAACTAGACTTAAACTTACAGAATAGAAAATAGGTTTGATCTATTAAGCATTGGGCTTGATCCATAATTTTTTTTTAAAGCGGAAGACATAAAGCAAACCGTTTATATAAAACATTAATTCTATGAAGATCTTTACCTCAAGAAAATATAAAGGTGCTCTTGGGATAGGATGTGACAAGAATAAAATAAGAATGAGATAAAAATCAATCTTATATTATATTTGATGCAAAATATATAAACTAGATAATAGTAATAGGTGACAGTAGTAACGATAACGAGAAGAGTAATGTGATAATGATGACGATAATAATATTGTTGGTGATAGTTACCATGGTGATAATGACGATGGTGGTGATGAGACAATAACAATAGTAACAAGATTAATATTAGTGATTACAAAAATAATAACATCGACAATGATATTGAGGAGTAGAGGTGGTGGTAAAGATTGTAACAATAGTGATAATAATAACGATAATAAGTTGGCACGAATGATAATGATAACAATAAATATAATAATTATGACAATGACAATAATGAGGTGATAAGGAGAGGGAGAAAGATATTATCTTATCCTTTAATTTATAATCCAATTTAGAAAATAAAAAAAATATCAATAAAAATTAGAATAAAGAAACTATATTCTATTAATACACATAACACTAATTAGAATAAAATAAGATAGTTATCCTATTTTATGTTTACATATTACTAAACATGCTCATGTTAGATACAAATATATGATAATTTATTATAATTTTATTTATTTGATAAAATATATTTATTAATATAATCTTAATCTCTTAATATAGAGGAAAAAAATGAGAATAAACTACCAAGTTTAAAATTTAAAATAATAATAAATAATTAAAGTCGTAAATTAAAATAATAATAAATATGTATCAATACAATTTCATTATTTCCATATATTTGACCAGCTAATTTATTATCCGTTTACACATTTAAGAACATATTGAATAAGTAATGCAATTATTCATTCATACGTAGTGTGTGAAAAGAATACCCAAATAGCTACCATTTTCGGCTAGAAACCGCCACTATCAAATGCCATATTCTTTTCATGCATTACTTGTAGAACAATAACCTTCTTCCAAATGCTCACTCTACCATCTATAAGTAGCCCTTCATCTCTTGTATTGCAAAACTCAATCTTCTTCTAATAGTTTCTTAATCTCTCTAATAACCATGGAGTTTAGAGGAGTAACTTATATTATATTAGGAATAATGGCATTACTTGAGATTCAGATATGCACACCGCAGGAGGAAGTTATAGTTACCAGGACTAGCTTTCCAGTCAATTTCACATTTGGCACTTCCTCTTCAGCTTATCAAGTTTCTACTATTCATCTTTTAACTACCACTACTTTTTTATTTAATTACTTTCACTTCATGCCACAAAATACTTCTTTTTTAGTTATATATAACTTATCAGATTATGTTATATAATTTATTCCAAATATTTCTTTTATGGTGTTATATAACTCTTAAACTCTATATTATAAGTTCTTCAATTTTATATTTATAAATTTTAAAGTAAGTATTTAAAGTTTGTTGTCTTGTAAAAAAGTCATTGTTGAAAGTGTTTCTTGATCTCAGTTTTTTTTTTTTTTTGTTGATCTACGTTAAGAAAATTTTATCAGCAACTTATGTATCTTTATTTATAATATGAGTTTATAAAATTGTTTAGAAGAGCTTAAAAAATTATCTTACAAGTGGTTCATATATTTAGTGCTTATTTTAATAAACTATAAAAAGCAACGTATATACAAGAGCACTACTTAAAAATGTCAAACATTGAATCTTCCCCACAGTTAAGGATCCTTTTTATTTCTCTTTGTTTCTATGTTTTATTTTTTCTTTATTCACTAATGTAACAATAGTTTTTTCCCCACTTTTTATTTTCTATTTTCATTAGTTATCCTAGAACTATCTTGTTTTATTTTTTAGCCTCTCATTTTTTTATCTTCATTTTTTTTTTATCTTTTTACAAATGTATGGTCATTTTCTTAAAAAAAAACAGTATCTATTTTATTTTTGCTCTATTCATTCACATAATAAAAAATTTCATTTTGCCCCAATTTTTATTTTCTACTTTTTAGTTTGGCTATCTTGATTGATTTTCCATCTTATTATTTTCTTTTTTCTTTTAACAGATGTAGATGTATGATCATTTTCTTAAAAAATTTCATTGATTTGTAATTTTTTCAATTTATACTTTTTATAATTATGACTTTTTATTTAAAATTAAATAAACAGTGGCCAGTAATTTTTACTTTCTAGTATTTTTGTGATATATAATATTATTTTTAGTTATTTAGTAATCTTTTAAATATTTTATTTTATTCTAATCATATTTGGATTCTTAATTGTATTTAGAGTACACAAAATAGTTTTATCATTTTTATAATTTTAAATAACTATTTACGGGTTATGGGTATTACGGATATATATAAGTATACGAAAATTGACAGGAATTTTATAAACGGATATCAAACGGATATCTAGGCTAGGTCGAGTAATAAATACCCATTTCAACCTATTATAATCCTTAATTTCAATAGTTATATCTATCATAAATAATTAATTATAATTTGATTAATTGTAAGTTTAATAAGAACTTAAAATTTATCTAAACCACCTTAATATTATTTACTAAAGTTATTATTATATTTTATTTATGTATGTGTTTTTTTAACAAATGATATAACATATTTATAAGTGGTTTAAATAATAATAAATTACAATCACGTCATCTGAATTTTTTTTTTATATTTGATACCTCTTAATTATTTTAACATAATTTTTATATCTCTCGGATGAATACTAGTATAATGTTTTCAAGACCAGGGAACTTTCAACGTAGTACCTACCTACTTTGATATCGGTTTAACATTTTTTTAAAAAAAATAAAAAGTTTTATATAAAAAAAATATTTGTAAAAGAAATCTTAAAAAAAAAAAAATGGAATATGAGTTTAATGTAGTGTTTAATAACGTTTTGAACTACAATGTAGTACGAGGGAGCGGTTGATGTAGACGGAAGGGGAGCATCTGTGTGGGACACTTTTTCACATTCTTCCGGTGACATCCTCCTTTTCATACTTTACTTTTATCTTTTACATCAAATTTACTTCTATTTTAGTTTTCATTATTCATTGTGTCACCACCTGTATAATATTTATGAGTTTTCAGAGTTTTTAGAAATTTGGTTACAATGAAAATTTACAAGATAAAATAAAAATATTCATTAGTGTGTATCTGATTGGTTAATGTAATAAAATGCTGGCTTGGAAGCATGGAATTCTTAATGTAATAAAATGCTGGCTTATATAGATAATTGGCATAATTTATAATTGATTTGTGTTGCAGAGAAGATAGTTGATTTCAGCACTGCTGATGTTACGGTTGATCAGTACAACCGATACGAAGTAAGTAACAGTGTGTACAACTACAAATGTTTGATCCATATTTACAATTTTTACATTCTTCAAGTGAAATTTAATTTCTTTACATATAATGTATGCCGCTGATACTTTTGTTTTTTTTTATAAAATGTATTATGCAAAATAATGAAGATGGTAAGTAGTATGAGAGCTTGTGAACCCCTTGTTATATGCCAGAAAGAAACTGTGCTATTTGATAGTAAAAATAATTCAACCATTACTTCAAGTCTTTAACCTTGTGCTTGTTTCTGAAAATTGCATACTGTTTTTCCATGCAGGAAGATATACAACTGATGGATGACATGGGGGTGGATTCCTATAAATTTTCCATTTCTTGGTCTCGGATTTATCCTGGTAAGCATTTTCGTAGTGTTTATCTAGATAGGCAATTGGTTCAATATTGAGTTGTTTTATGTGATGTATCTTATAACACAATGTTGTTGTTAACAAACAAAATTGATTGCTGCAGCCAACTTTCCAAGAATACTTTAACCCCCTTTTGTCTGTTGAATGTTTTTAACAGTATAGTTTTGATTGATCAAGTATATTTCTAGCTACCTTGTAAACTTCTGTTTATGAGTATATAGCATAAAGAAAATGATCTGATTTGCACATATTTCATGTCTTAGGTGGATGCGATGAAGTCAATCAAGCAGGAATTGATCATTATAACAAACTCATCGATTCATTACTTGCCAAAGGTAACTCTCATTATCCCTATGCAATTGTTACATTTCTTTCTGTGTTTTAGTTGTGAATATCAATGAAAGTCCCATCTATGAAAGTTGTATACATTCTGAGAGTTCTGAGTCTTAGTAGCATAATTCAAATCACGATCTATCAGGTTCGAAAGGTTTTTCTTTCTTTTTATCTGATTTCTTGATCTATTACATTTGTAGGAATTGAACCATATGTCACCCTCTATCACTGGGACCTACCTCAAGCCTTGGAAGACAAGTATAACGGATGGCTAAGCTCTGAGATCATGTACAAAATATAATACAAGAAAACATTATTTTACATTACCCTTATCTTAGTTCTGCTAGTAAGTACATATGCTTATTGTTACTACGTCATTCTTGTGTGCAACAGAAAGGACTTTACAAATTATGCTGAGACATGCTTTCAGCAATTTGGGGACAGGGTGAAGAACTGGATCACATTCAATGATCCACATACATTTGCTACACAAGGATATGATGTTGGTATACAAGCACCGGGAAGGTGCTCCGTTTTGCTTCACATGTTTTGCAAGGCAGGGAACTCTGCTACTGAACCTTACATTGTTGCTCACAATGTCCTACTTGCCCATGCACAAGCAGCACATATTTATAAGAAAAAGTACAAGGTAATGTTATGAATATTGTGATGATTTAAATTCAAGGTGAAATGAATTTTATTCTGGTAGTAGTAATCTTATTAAGAAAATGATAGAATGAATCACATGTGTAGAAAATTGTTCAGTGTGTCTTTGGCATTAGAAATTTTAATGATCATTATTCTTTGAAGAGCTTATACAAGTATAGATTTGTAATTTAATTCTTGTTCAGTCATTTAAATCTATTTAAAAAGCCTAAAACTAACAAATTACCCGGTTCTCCACAGAGTACACAGAAAGGATCACTAGGGATATCTTTGGATGCCATTTGGTTTGAGCCATTAACGAATTCACAACAAGACATTGAAGCAGCTCAGAGAGCTCAAGATTTTCAGTTGGGCTGGTAAGTCTCATTCAAATATTAGTACCTGATACATTGAAATTTCTCATATTTTCTATCCAATGGCATTAATGAATGGCTGGATAAGAATAATGAAGGGGAAATTGTTTTCACTAGAAGTTCTATATAGGAGACTAGGAATTGCAAAAAGGACCCACCTTGTGTTCTCATCATTGAAGTGAAAAACATAATCGTAGTTAGAATCTAAATTGTTAGATGTTCTAATGACAGGTTTCTTGATCCTTTGATGTTCGGAGATTATCCATACTCAATGAAGTGTAGAGTAGGAAGTAGGCTACCAAAATTTACGCCACTCCAGTCTGCTCTTGTTAATGGTTCATTGGATTTTGTGGGAATCAACCATTACACCACGTATTTTGCAAAACACAATACTTCTGGTATAATTGAAAATCTGATGCATGATTCCCTTGCAGACTCCGGTGTCATTACCATTCGTAAGTTTCAGACTAAACATTACCAAGCAACCATTTACTTTATCTGAGTTGTTTGTATTATTTTTGCTGTTTTGTTCTGCCACTAAGTTATTGTTTTCATTCTCATTGCGTTCAGCATTCAATGGTACTAAAGCT
Organism: Hylodesmum podocarpum; assembly: GCA_026586105.1. Lineage (NCBI taxonomy): Eukaryota > Viridiplantae > Streptophyta > Magnoliopsida > Fabales > Fabaceae > Hylodesmum > Hylodesmum podocarpum. The sequence continues at coordinate 1,361,210 of JALJEV010000730.1, read as the reverse complement.
ATTGCAGCTAAGGTAAGTCAATGATTTTTTTTGTGGTCTCATTCAGATACTGTGATGTCTATCGCTTGAGAAATAAATCATACTCAGATTGAATTTTTCTTCTGGAAGATACTAAGCTATAGAGCATACAAAAGTCTTTGTGATTACAGTTTGATGTTTGCCAGCAAAACTGTGACATACCAGTCTTGTTCTTGGTTATCTCTTATGGTCCTTCTTGTACTTACAGATTTATTGTTCTATTATAATCAACTCTGCTTTTTAACCATAATATGAAAATCTTCTTAGAGCATAAATGTTAATTTTTTTTCTGTTAATTCCGTAACTAGTAAATTTTGACTCGCAGGCAAATTCTTTATGGTTGTATATTGTGCCACAAAGCATGAGAAGCTTAATGATCTACATCAAAGAAAAGTACGGCAACCCTCCTGTCGTTATCACAGAAAATGGTAAATTTCGAATTCTTATATGCTTGATTCTACTGAAATCCAAGATTTAAATTTGACATTAAGAAATTGAAGTTTGTTTTTAAAATTTTTGATACTTCAAGATATTGCAGTTTAGCTTAAACGACAAATTGAACTACTTTAAGGTGACTAATTAACTCCAGAGAGGAAAGGAAAGAATTCCAACCATTAATGAGAAAATTAATAGTTGTGTATAAGCATCTGCATAATAAACTAAAGACTTGTTAAAACCCATTCCCTGATTTTCTTATCTAACCATTGAGATTGCTTACTTTTTCCTTTAAAAAGTGAAAGTATAACATGCATTATAGTATTTGATAAAGTATAACATATATTAGCTCACAAACAATGATGCATTATGGTATTTTTACAGGGCTAGGTGTCATGAAATGATTTCAAATTATTTAGTAGAACGTTAAAATCTTCTCTTGTGGTCTCTCTCTAATCCTATGCATCATAGTTCTCTGTGTATTTCCATGTTCCATAATTTGCAATGCAACCTATTTTCCATTTTTTTCAGCACTTTTAGTTGGAAAAACAGCAAAAAGAAATGCCAGCAAAGAGTGAAAATTGTGAGCTAAATAAATATTCTTTTTCATGGTTGTTGTCACAGGGATGGATGATCCAAACAGTCCATTTATCCCAATTGAGCAAGCTGTACAGGATGAAAAACGGATTAAATACCACAATGACTATTTAGCTAACTTAGCATCTGCTATCAAGTATGTAATAGTTGTTATTAATTATTACTTGTTATTGTATTAAAGTTATGGGAAAATTCTATGACCTTTTTTACAAGTGAATATATATATAAACTAATGAAGTACTAATTTGGGTGAATTCAGAGATGGTTGCAATGTGAAAGGCTATTTCATATGGTCACTATTGGATAATTGGGAATGGGAAGCTGGATACACTTCTAGATTTGGTCTACATTATGTTGACTACAATGACAACCTCAAGAGATATCCCAAACACTCAGCAAAATGGTACAAGAATTTCTTGAAGTCAACTTGTGTTTAATCATACATTAGTTACTTGGCACTTCTGCTACCTTCAATAAAGGCATGAATGTGTTTGTTTTAAAGTCATAAAGTCATATTATGCATGGGAATGTAGGCTTAAGAATAATGTAATACTAGATATTCAACCGGGCTATGCACAGTATAATAAATAAATTATTTGAAGTAGTGATCATTATAAAGTATTCTATTATCACCTAACATTTTAGCTTTCAATTTTATTTTTCTATTTTACAAAAACTTTCAATGTTTGTTTTTTAAACTATTAATGTAAGTTTGTTATTGAAAATTTTCTGGTTATCACATTCAAATCAAACCTCTTATCTAACCTATCTAACATTATCCAATCCCTTTTATTTATTTAGAAATACTTTGTTTACATTTAAATATAATATTATTACATGCATGTAATTTTCTTATTTTAACATTTGTTAGAATACTAGAGGGAAACCAAAAACTTACATGGAATGATTAGCTAGGTTGCGGGTAACAATATCATACGATGCAAAAACCAAAATCCTTAAAAATTAATATTTATACAATAGTTTTTAAAAAATCGAATATTATACTGAATTTGATATGAAATATAGGTGAAATGACTGAATCATTTTTCTACCATATTAATGTTAACTTATTTAAATATTTTTTAATTTTATTTTAAATTATTATTTTTTTTCATTGTTTTCTTACTTTTTCTTATTCAAATTTGAAAATAGGCGCGTTTAGTAAATTAAAGACCAGTCCTAAGTACATATATGTAAGTAACTTTAAGTCAATCAATAATTTATTTTAATGTAAAATAATTTTATATTATTAATAATTATAAATTAAATTTATAAGATTTTAGAATTTTATTATCAAAATTAATAAACTCATGATAAATGTTGAAATCACCATATGTCCTTGTAATGTAATTTGTGTCAAAATTTTATCAAAATAAAAAAAAATGACAAAATATGCAACACCTATCCGGTGTCTTATTTTTAAATATATAACATATTCATAATGGTTACCAAAACATTTTATTCTTAAAAAAAAAAAAAACAAAAACATCTCATCCCAAATTCAATTGATATATAGTCATATAGCGCCAGAATTTTAGGTCTTGGTTAGAAAATTGCTTAACGATGTTTACAATTAATAATAGTCACATGCTGTATATTTATTATTTTATTTACAAATAAAATTTTAATTAAATTCATTCTCTTAATTATAAATCAATGTATTAATAGTATATAAATAATAATAATAGTAATTAAATGAAATTTTAAATTATTGGCAACTTCTTACTAATTGTAACAACAACGTTATAGTTTCGGCAAAAATATTAATTACTTCCTTTCTTAATTGTAATTTTTTTGACCGCATGTTGCTTGTAATTAATAGACATTATATACTATTATTATTATTATTATTATTATTATTATTTGATACAGACATTTAAATTAAATTAAATTTCTTAATTATAAGTAATGTTATAATAAAATGTATAAATACTATCTAAATGTATGTTTTGAAATATCAGAAGCTAATTGTAACAAAATTATAATAATACGTTTTAATAATAAGAGATTAATAATTGATGAGTAAAAAATATAAAAGAAATATATGAGAAATAACCTAACTAATGTAAAAGTAGTTTTCTATTTATATAAATCTGTAACTCGTTGATTTTCCCTACCCCACTTCAAAATTTATACCCGTCAATCTGTGTTGTAACATCCCAAAAATTTAAAAGAGAGGTTTTATAACAGAGAGAAATATAAAAATAATTAAAAATTATGAATTTTTGAAATTACTGTAGTAAATAGTGAATTACGTGTAAGTAATTTACTGTACAAATAGTAATTTACTGTACAAATAGTAATTTACTGTACAAATAGTAAAATACTGTATAAATAGTAAATTACTGTACAAATAGTAATTTACTGTGCAATACTGTGCAAATAGTAAATTACTGTGCAAATAGTAAATTACTGTGCAAATAGTAAAAATAATAAAATATAAATTAACGGGTTACACGAGGAAATTTTAATATTCAAATTACTGTGCAAATAGTAAAAATTACTGTGCAAATAGTAACTTTTGAAATTCTATAAATAGGGCCTAGAATTTCAATTATAATCACAAATTCAAGAACATTCTTTCATTCTCTCAAAATCTCTTAGGAAGAAATCTCTTTAATCAAGAGAGAAGTAAGTAGGTAGAGGAAGATAGGAAGCTAGGAGAAATTGGTAAGGGGAGCTATCCTTATCTTACTATTCTTTGTTGTTATTATCTTTATTTTATCTGATACTAAGGTGTTAAGAAAATTCTTAGTATGCTCTGTGGTTGCGGTTTTGTCCGATCTTCCACATCAGAACAGAATTATTCTTGTTGTTAAGAAAAGGGTGGTAGTGTGGAAGTGCATATCTAGGAAAGTTCTGGCTAAGGAAAGACTTGGTACTTAAGTGTGTCCATTAGTGACCCACCTCTCTTTCCTGGGAACTTACCTGGTGTACTATTCACGGACTACGATCACGTATACGGTACTGTTCACGTATACGGTACTGTTCATGTATACGTTACTATTCACGTATACGGTACTGATCACGTATACGTTACTTTTGATGAGTGTTTTCTTGGTGTTTCTTGATTTCCTGGTTTCATGATGTTTATAGGTATTCTTGGTATTTGATGGTACATCAAAATATGAATGATTATAAATGAGATTGTTAGAAAGGGAGATAAGTTTTTATTCATTCATGCATGCCTCAAAAGAGGTGGCCTCGGTTAGAGGGACAGATAATAAACTTAAGCCGTGCGTGAGTGACCCGATGGACAGTGGGCTCACAAAGCGGATAATCGTATTATCTATTATGGTACCACATTGCATATTTTTGGAGTTGAGGTTGGAGCATGCATCATATAGAAATTTCATTTAAGTCATAATTCATAATTCATCTATTTGATTATGACATGTATCATATTAATATTTTTATATGATATGTATTTTTATTAAGATATTGGAACTTACCCTTGCGTGTTTGTGTCTGTGGTTTGACACCTGTGATGATCCTGAATTTTATTCGGAGGAGCAGATTGACAGGTAGATTCAGTAATCATGTGTGGAGATGTCAAGGATAGCCAACATGAGGAATTTTTATGAATAATGTGTATTTTATAATTGTCACAATATTACGTACCTATGTGACGTTTGTAAATAACTTTTGATGTATGATTATGATGTGATCTATGTGATGTGCGTTATTTTTGGTAACATTTTTGTTAGCAAAAAAAAATTATATTAAGATTTTATTTAAAGAAATCTAAATGAAGGGGAAACATTTTCCAATAATAATAATTGGTAATGAAAATAGAGGGGTGTCACATGTGTTGCCTTGTTGAGAATTAACATAAGTATTATCTTTTCCAGATGAAAAAATTCGGCTGTGTTTGGTTTAAGTATTTTCCATTTTTATTTCTAAAAATAGAAAATAGAAGTGAAAATATGTTGGTTAATTTTTTAAAAAATGTTTTCAAAATTAGGTGAAAACGAGGAAACATTGTATTTCTATTTTCATAATTTTCAAAAAATAAAAATTGAAATGTAAACAGAAAACAATTCCTCAAATTATAAAGAAATTATTTCCTAAGTTTTCATTTATTTTTTATTTGAATTTTTTAAATTTATTCCTAACCATACTAAAATATTATTAAATATATCTTTTAAAGATATTTACGAATGTCATTTCCATACTATTTTATCAAAAATAACATTCCCAAAAAGGTAAAAGACACCGTGATAGAAACATCCGTAAATATTTTACCCATCTGTTTTATTTTGTTTATAATTTTTTATCGTCTTCAAAATAAATATGGTTAGCCAGAAACCATGTTCTTTTGTTTTTATGACAAATTCTTTACTTAGAAAAAGCAAGTTTTTAATAAATAATATATATATATATATATATATATATATATATATATATATATATATATATAACATTGTATGAATCCAGTGAAAATGATTACTTCAAGATTTTAGATAAATAAATAAGTTAAGTTTTACTTGTTTTAGAGAACGATGTTAATATCACACGTACGTAAAATATGATAATGACAACATGACTGATTTGTTATAGAATTCATTGTTACAAATATCTTTTGATAAAATCATATTTAATTCTATACATAATAATCAAAAGAATATTTTCATAAAGAAAAGAAAAGAAAACTCAATTTTAATTAATTTCATTTTACCCTATAAACATAGAAAATATTTTTATTTATAAGTTAGGCAAATCACCTACTTGAAATACATGCGTTGGATTCTCACTAGGATTAGTTAATCCCCAGTAATAATTATTTTTCCACTTAACATGTATTTTACACTAACTATTACTCTATTTAATAAGTATTAATTTTCCACTACTAACCCTCCCATTTATCCTTACAATGACTCGTCAAGTCCCAATTCAACGTAACGTGTGAGAAATTAAAAGACACTGAAATAAAACTTAAAAACTATGAAAAACTTCTAAACTTATTACATCCGATCTTAAATATGAAAATTACTTGTAAAATAGGAAAATAGAACTCTAATGTATCTTAAATGTTTAAGTATTAAATTTGTTTTACTCTCTAAATTAGTCTTTTAAAGTTGGTTATAATTATATTTAAGCAATAGACATGTGATAGTTTAAACATAATGTAGGTGAACTTTTTTTTAGTTTAACATCTCAGTTATTGAGCTGCGAAAAATCTTCTGGTAGAACCTTTGAATGTTTTATTTGTAACGGTCCCAATTACCTTCTTTGTTGTCAAGAAGATTTAATATTATTTCTTAAAGTTATTATTATATTATATTTAAATTTGTTATGTTTGAACAAATGATATAATGATTCATATATAGTTTATTATTAAAAATGAAAATATTTATTATTAAAAGTTTCTTAAAGTTATACTAAACTCTTTAATATTGATTGTCCTCCCTGTTATGTATTTTACATCAATATTATATTAAAAAATATTTATTACATGGTTACTTAAAAGTAATCATCAAATTTAATTTCTCATCAATCATTGAGATTATTCTTTTATGTAAAATAAGGATCATCAAATAATAAAGTAGACAATGACGGTGCTAGTTAAAAGTTACAAGTTTCTTCATTTTTCTTGCAATCCCAAATTTTGGTCATCATTTAAAGTTCTCATCAGTTAGGTCCTTGAATTGATATTCTTACGTCATAGAACCAACCAGAATCCTACAACTTAAAACGTTTTAAGCATAATTAGGATCTTCACTTAAGTAAATTGAAAATTAAAAATGTTCTTTTGCTAAAGTGAGAATTATGATTTTGCTATAAAGTGCCATGCGTCCTAACTCCGAACACATGTTAACTATATAGAGATTTTGTGATAGATCATGATTTTACATGTTGGTTTAGTTGCATTACTCTTGAGTTGACTTTTATACAAATTAAGAACCACGTATGTTTGAACTGTATCAGGCTTCAATTGAATCATCATTACCTTCAATGAAAAAAAATCTGAATCCCCAAATGATCGTGACTTTGTATAATTAGAATTCGTTGCGTTTCATAAAATAGCACGATTCTGTTGAAGTTACTTACTTTTGAAGGTAGATCTCATTATAGACTTTACAAGAATAAACATTATCGTTTTCTCTTAGAAAACTACATGGTTTTCCTATTTTACTCTCTATTTATTATACCTCACGGTATCTTATATTCACTCCTCTATTGTTATTTGTATTTCAAAGAAATACATATTTTTTTAAGAAAGTAATTACCAATTATGTAAATTATTACGACAAAGTCATATTTTTAACTGAAATTTTTTATTAAAAGAAATAGAATTTTGTTGTAAATTTTGATAAATATTTAACATATTGTTCCTTCCATTTTATTATATATTTAAACTTTTGGTACAAACTTTAAGAAATATAATTATTGTTTCAAATTTTATAAAATTTATCATTTAATTTCATAATATATTATCTATCTTTCATATTATTCAGATTGTTTCTCGTTTAAACTTTTTTTTATATATATTTTTCACTCCACAATAGATAATTAAGAATATAGGGTGAGAAAATAAAAATAATTCTTCATTTTTTTTATAAAATGACAAATATTTTGAAATAATTTTTTCTTAAAATATCAGGCAACATAAAACAGGAGAAAAAAATAATAAATAAGAGTATTACTAAAAAGTAATTAATGTGGTGAGAAGATATGTGGTGTTTGACTTATAGAAATTTCCAAAGAAAAATCAATCACCACAAAATCTTGAAATTTTGCCTAACTCTTTAAAGAAAAACAATAGATCAAATTTGGTTGAAATTGGCAGTATCGATAACACTGCTATCCAATTCAAACATTAAAGAATCTAGATTCTAAAATGAGTAATTTAGTTTAGAAATAAAGTAAAGTAAGTAATTCATATATTAACTAGAAAATCCTAAAATCATTAAGGATGAAAATATACATATTTTAGAACCCAAATAAATTATCATATTCATGTTATAGTTGAAACAATTTGATGAGAATGATAACCCGTGATTTTAATATTTATGATTTTGGTATAATATTTATTGCAACTGTGTATTTCTCACATGAAGCACATTAGTAACTCACTTTTTTTTTTATTATTATTATTGAAATACCTAGTTACATCATTCTTAGGTTGTGATAACAAAAGTACCTCTTACATATTGTCGCTAATCTTATATTTCATTAACACACAAAACAACTTAACATAGATGAGCATCTAGTTTGATGAAGTTACTTCCTATAACTACTTTTGATTAATTTGCATATATCTTTATAAAGACTTTATACTAAATTACTTTTATTTCAAGTTAAGTCCGATCAATAGGTGTAATAGTTGTAGATATTAGCAAGGAAATTAATTACTAGTTGGTTAATGATGTGATATGCAAGGGAAAAGACCAACTTAAAAAGTTTAAATAAGAAATCGATTTTAAATTTCTTTTAAACAAAATATTAACGTCACAATCAATAAAGATATGATTAGATGGGTAATAAGTTACAGGATTGATCACAACAAGTTTTCTTAATAAAATCATATTTAATTTTTTATTTAAGAACCAAATAAAATTCTCACGACAAAACTTAAATTTCATTCCAATTTAATATGTTTTTGAATTATAAAGGTTCCTAGCCATATCTCTAAAGTTTCCACTAAGAATCTAATGCCTACTAGCCAAGGAAATTTTTTTTTTACTTAGATTTAATTTTCACTATAGATAAATTCTCATTATATATTTTTTTCCCCATCAATATTACGTCCCATACATCACAATCACTCACTGAGTTCCACTAATTACCACAATGATTTAGGAAGTCTAAAATTACTAAACTCTGACATAAAAACTCAACTAATTATATAAAAATAAATACATAAATTAATAAATAATTAGAAAATAAATCATATTCAATGTTTTCATCAAAGTTTGGTTATGTAATTCAGTCAAATAAACTTCTATCCATAGATGTATTGAGTATTATATATTAGACTATTTTTCTCTTCAAATAATTATATTCAAACGATAGATATGTGAATATTTTTTCTTCTTAAACTAACGTTGTTGAACCTTCTTTAATAATATATTATACTTTAGTAGATTTCTATTATTTAGCTAACTATGAGTTAGTGTATATATAGTATTTAAAATCTTTAATTCAATATAAACTTCATTTTTCTTCTATCTATCAATTGTTTTCTTATATTCTTTATCTTCTCTCTCGTCTCCTTGTACAACCTGAAAATACAAATGAATTTTTATATTGATTAATAAAGAATTTTTACGTTGATTATTAAAATAATTAATGTAATTTTTAAAAAAAAATCAATTGTTGGCTAATTACATTTTGATACATATATGAGGATAAAAGTAAATAATTTAAAATGAGACTAAATATAAACTTTTAAAAATTTATAAAATCTAAAAACTTATATAATCCTTCAATTTATTACTATTTAAAACATAGGTACCTAACATCCGTGCGTTCGTATTTTTACGTACCTATATTTTTGAAAGAAATAAAAAATTTAATAGTTTTAACTTTTTAAATAAATCTAAAAGAAACAAATTGAGATGTGAGAAATAAAATATTCTATGAAAATAGATATGAAACTGAATTAATTTAAATTTTATTTAAAGTAACATAAAGTTAAAAAAGAATGATTTTGAGATATGATCATGTAAGAAATAATTTTATAAATTTATAAGGGTAAAATTGTCTAATAAAATTTAAAAAAACTACAAAAAAAAATCAATAAATAGATTAATTAAAGCGAATGAAATTAACAAAACTAAGTCTACTAAGTGTCAATCTAACCAATACTAATTTTGATTTTATATCTACATTTCTTGTAGTAACTCCTATCCAAAAAATATAAAAAATCCTATCACTTGTTCACATTTCCCATCCAATGATTCCAAAATTATCCACAGTAAAAGGAAAAAAAAAATCATCTGTTATAATTATCTTATGAATGTAATCAGATGATATAACTATGACTCACTAGTATTTGGGGCAAGACCTATAAATGAAGGACTTCTAAATATTATCACCCTGATGCTAAATTGAGCATTATAATGTCTTAATTTGCAACGTCCATAGTGGAACCGACATCATCATCACTGCCATCTTCAACTTAACGCTACTATTAATTCAACGGCGTGTGTTGACAAAAAGAAAGTTTCGGCCACATCACTAACATGTTTGCTAAATATAGGTTAATATTCAACATTAAAGTGTGTACGAACAAGTTTGCTAAATAGGCTTATCCAACATTAAAGTATATACGAACAAGTTCACGACATGTTGCTTCTAATTAAGAAATTAAGTTAGAAAAATAACACAGACTAATTTGTTTTAAACAAATCTAGTATTTTAGCTTATCATTTTGCAATCTACACAAGTAATGACATATAAGGATATTACGTGTATTCTTTGCGATATATTCCTTCCTTACACGTTAAAAAAGGAAAAATGAGAGGAGAGAAATGACACGTGTGCATTTAGTTTTTTCAATTTGTTCAAAGAATCGTATTAATTTAGCCAAACAAAGTGATCAATCTAATTTTTTATTTAAGGAATATAATATAGAAGTAAGAATGAGTTCCTTCATGAAATGAAAATGTTGATGCACAATTAATGATTGAGTTGTATTTTTAAAACCTGATTACTCGATCAATAAAATGCCATAATATCGCCTAGTTGTCAAGTAAATTGAGTGGTTTGAATATGAGAATTTGTAAGGGTGTTGTCTGACATTAAAAAAAATAAAATAAATAAATATATATATATATATATATATATATATATATATATATATATATATATAAGAATGAGTTGTTCAAGCATGAAGCACCATGTGTTTCTTTTAAGGAACTGTTGGTGAATAATTTATAATGGAGTTTCATTTGTCAATTTGGATTGCACAAACCTATACACATTTGTTAAGTACTTAATTTGTATAAACAAAAACGTATATACCAAGTGAGTGAATTTATTAATTTTCAGCATGTCCTACACTCCTACTTAATGGATGAAATTACAAGGAAGTTTCGTTTTTATTAAGCATCAAAGAAACGAAGTTTCACCCACGATTAATTACAATGTATCCAGTGTGGTTGTAAGCTACTTATGTTAAAGTATTTTCAATTTCATAATATGATATGATCTTCATTATTTATTTATTTATCATTTATAATAAGCTTTTAAAATATTTAAAATTTAGATAAAAATAAAAAATAATTAAAAGGGTAGTAACTAATTTTATTTTAAACTTATAAACCAACATATAAAGGAAAAAAACATTCAAACATAGATTAATAAAAACAAACAAAAAGAATGCTAATCCTAATGTTATTCATTAATTAATGTACTATAGCACGTTGAAAGCATTTCGAACATACTTTTAATTTCTGAAATGTCATAAGCTTTCATTCTTTTTTCTTTAAATTATTTTAAAAAAATAATTTTATGGACATAATTTTTACTTTAAAGATAACTAGTATTATTTATGATCAATAATTATTATTATCCCAAGAATCTTTTTCTTGAAATTTATTTAAACACCATTTAATCTCAAGATATATCCTACCAAACTAAAAAATAAATAAATTCTAAGATATAAAACAAATGCTTTTCCAGATGATTTTTTACTCATATTTATATTATTTAACCAAAGGAAAATCTTTTGTATCTTGAATTATTATTTTTGACAGATTAACGTAGCCTTTTAAAATTATTTGCTTATTAAAGAATGGAATCATACATCAAGACTATTATAATTTGTTGATATTTGTAATTGAAAATTACTTGGTAAAATATCCAAAAAAGGGTAAAATGTAAATGTAAGATGCTAACAGATAAACTCAATTAAAATGATATAGAAAGAAAACACAACAAGAAAGCAGAGTAATAACTATATTTATAAATATATACCAATCCATGAATTTTCTTAAACGCTGAAGGAAACTGTTTATATAAATATTAATTCTAGCAAGATCTTTACTTTGAAGCAAAAACATACTGGATATAGACAAAGACAATTAAGGAAATAATTAATATATATACTATAAGAGAAAAAAAAAAAAAAAACAAAGAAAGAAAGAAAAAGACAGAAAACATTATGTGAAACCAACAATACAACTATTCAAACTCTGCGTGTGAAAAGAGATTAGGCTGCTCCTCTGGCCAATACCCAAAAAAACAATCTTTTTCCGGATACAACTATAAACCCCCACTATCACACACTAAATCCATTCACTTTATGCATTGCTTTCTCCCCATTCACACTCTACCTCTTATATATATTCTCCTCAAAACTTCTTCTGTTACAAAATTCAATAATCTCTTTCTGTATCTCTAACCATGACGTTTACAAGAGGACCTTATTTTATATTAGCAATCATGGCATTACTCGAGATTCAGATATGCACATCCGAGATAAACAAAGCCAGCTTTCCAAATGGTTTCGTTTTTGGCACTGCCTCTTCAGCTTTTCAGGTTTGAACCACCACTTATATCTATTCCTATTACTTCCGATTTTATGCCACAAAATATTTTTTTTATTTATTAATTTTCGTGTGTATATATTCTCATGAATGGTTAGTTATGTATTGGTTCTCTTCGATGAAAAAAAGCAAAAAACATTGTTCTTGTTGTTCACGCTTTTACTTTTCTGAGGATTCGATGGCTGAGTGAGCTTTAGCGTTTAGAGATGCTTTTCTTTCGCGACGTGAACAAAGTGGTTACCGTAAATAAATGAAGAGAGATAAGAAAGAACGATAAACGACACAGCATAGTTGTCAGTGCATCACAAACTAACAAAATTGGCGCGTTTAACTTTAATTTTATTAATTCCTGTCATCAAAAGAAATGTGAATTAAAATTATAGAAAATTATGCAATGATTTATTGGTCACACGAAATTTCAGAACATACACTTTACTAACTCTAATTCGCTCCGTGAATTAAAAGTGTATAGTTTTTTGTTCATTAAAACTATTAGAAAGCATAATTCAATGTAGTGAGTTGCATTTTATCTAACTTGGTTAGACGCTCATAAATTCTTTAGTCAATGCCTAGTTTACTTTGACTTTGGGGTTTACGGGTGTTTGTTTGGAGTTATATTTTCTATTTCTGATTGGAAATATTTATTTATATATTTTTAAAAGGTAATAGATAAATATCTTTGGAAATTTTTTATGTTATATATATATATATATATTTATATTAAGAGGGTGAGGACTTGATATTCTTGTAAAATACCAGAAATTATTTTCTATAACATTGTAACTTCTATTTTATTTGTTTTTTATTTTAAATTTTTGAATAACTATACATAGGAGAAGAAATAAAAATGAAAAAAAAAACATTGCATGCCAGCCACGTGTTCCAATACTGAATGTAGGTTTAATGGTTTCTCGTGTTGTAAAAAACATCCTCTTACATAATTTTGTATCCTTCATCGAGTGCTTCTCTTGTTTTTGTGCATGTCCAACTAGTTTGTTGCCTTGTTTAAGTCATTGTTGAATGTGTTATTTTTAACTGTCCCAATTATGTTTTATGTTGTTAAGAATATTTAATATTATTTATGGAAGTTATTATTATATTATATTTAAATTTGTTATGTTTGAACAAATGATATAATGATTCATATGTGATTTGAATAATGTGATTGACTTGTATATAGTATGAAGGAGCGGTGAAAGAAGACGGAAGAGGACCATCTGTGTGGGATACTTTTTCACATACTTTCGGTAATTAAGATCCTAATTCCTACATTTCAAACTATATATACTTATATTTTTTTTGTTATATATATATAGTTTATTATTAAAAGTTTCTTAAAGTTATACTAAACTCTTTAAGTAAATTTAGAATTAGAAATGTTCAATCGCTAAAGTGGAGAATTATGATTTAGCTATCAAGTGGCACACGTCCTAACTCCAAACACGTGTTAACTATTTAGAGATTTTGTGGTAGATAATGATTTTACATGTTGGTTTAGTTGCATTACTCTTGAGTTGACTTTTATACAAATTAAGAACCACGTATGTTTGGACTGTATTCGGCTTCAATTGAATCATCATTACCTTCAACGAAAAAAAAATCCGAATCCCCAAATAATCGTCACTTTGTATGATTAGAACTTTGAAATAGCACGATTATTCTATTGAAGTTACTTACTTTTGAAACGTAGATCTAATTATAGTCTTTACAAGAATAAATATGATCGTTTTGTCTTGGAAAATTAGGTATCTTATATCCACTTCTCTCCTGTTATAGAAAAACATATTTTTTTAAGAAAATAATTACCAATTATGTAAATTATTACGATAAAGATCATATTTTTAACTGAAAATTTTTGTTAGAAGAATCAGAATGTTGTTGTAAATTTAGCTAAATATTTAAGTAAGATATAATTAAAAATATATATTAATATTCAAATTTTATAAAAGTTATTAATTTAATTTCGTAATAATCATCTATCTTTCATATTAATAAGATTCTTTCTCATTTATACTTTTTTTTTTATATATTTTCCACTCCACAACAAATAATTAAGAATATAGAATGAGAAGAAGATACATGTAGTTCTTATTTTTTAGAATACGATAATTATATTTTAAGAGTATTACTAAAATATAATTAATATTTTAAAAAAATATTTAGATAAAAAATATTTATAGACCAATATATTTATTAGAAGTTAATTTTTCAGTATCTCAAATTGCTGGGAAGCACGAAATTCTTAATATAATAAAATGCTGAGTTAACATTACCTTACATTTTGTTGCAGGCAAGATAATTGATTTCAGCAATGCTGATGTTGCGGTGGATCAGTACCACCGATTCGAAGTAAGTAATAATGGGTATAGTTTATTAGTTAAGAATTTTGGAGTTCACCAAAATAAAAGAAGAAAAGAGAAAAAAGTTAAAAATTTTGGAAAGTGCTGTAATTTGTCTATGCAGCTTACATGATACTCTTGTAATGTAATGGATCGTTTTATAGAAAGAAACTGTGCCCATTTCATAGCATAAATAACACTCTGTTTTATTTAAATTTATGTTTTTATTTTTTTTATTTTTAGTCTTAAAAAATTTTCCATCATTATTTTTAGTCTTAAAAAAGAAGGTTGTGCTTGCTTCTGAAATTTGCATACTGTTTTTCCATGCAGGAAGATATACAGCTGATGAAGGACATGGGGGTGGATGCCTATAGATTTTCCATTTCTTGGTCTCGGATTTTTCCCAGTAAGCATTTTCACAGTGTTTATCTAAACAGGCAATTGTATTTACTACCATTGAGTTGTTTTATGTGATGCATCTTATAACACAATGTTGTAATTAACAATTGTTGACAGTGCTGCGAGATTGTTTTTGTAAAATTTAGGTAGTATAAATTAGTACTTCGTTAGTTTATTGACTTTTACAATAGTTACTATATAAAAGTCTTGTAAACGGTGATAATTGATAGTGTGAAACTTTTTAGATGTTTTGATTGATCAAGTGTATGTCTAGCTACCTTGAAAACTTGTATTTAAGCGTGCATAACTCTAAGAAAGTGATCTGAATCACAAACATTTCATGTGTCAGAGGGATCCGGAGAAATCAATCAAGCAGGAGTTGATCATTACAACAAACTCATCAATGCATTACTGGCCAAAGGTAGCTCTCATTATCCCTATGCATTTGTTACATTTCTGTATTTTAGTTGTGAAAATCAAATAAAAGTCCCATCTACGAACACTGTTTACATGCTAAGAGTTCTGAGTTATAGTATCATGTGTCAAATCACAATTTATAAGGATCCAAGAATGCTTTGGTTTCAAATTTCAATGCTTTTGGTTTCTTGATCCATTACATTTGCAGGAATTGAACCATATGTGACCATCTATCACTGGGACCTACCTCAAGCCTTGGAAGACAAGTATAATGGATGGCTAAACACTTCAATCATGTACAGAACATAATACATTATTTTAAACATGATTTTACATTACTCTTGTTATTTTGGCAATAAGAAAGTATGCTTGTAGTTATGTGATTTCTTGTGTGCTACAGAAAGGACTTTACAAATTATGCTGAGACATGCTTTCAGAAATTTGGGGACAGGGTGAAGCACTGGATCACATTCAATGAGCCACATACATTTGCCACACAGGGATATGATGTTGGTCTACAAGCACCGGGACGGTGCTCCATTATCCTTCACCTATTTTGTAAGGCTGGGAACTCTGCTACTGAACCTTACATTGTTGCCCACAATGTCCTACTCTCACATGCAGCAGTGGCAGATATTTATAGGAAAAAATACAAGGTAGTGTTGTGAATATTGAAGAAATGAAGTTTATTCTGGTAGTAGTAATCTTATTAAGAAAATGATAGAATGAGATGTAGAAAATTGTTCAGTGTGCCGTTAGCATTAGACATTTTAATGATCACATCCTTATACAAGTGTTGATTGGCAATTTGCTACTGGTTCAGTCATGTACAGCTCACTAAAAAGCTTAAATACTAATAAATAATCGGGTTATTCCACAGAATACACAGAAAGGATCACTAGGGATAGCTTTTGATGTCATTTGGTATGAGCCCCGAACAAATACCCAAGAAGACATTGATGCAGCTCAGAGAGCACAAGATTTTCAGTTGGGGTGGTAAGTCATTCACATAGTACCTCATAGATTGAAATTTTCATATTTTCTATCCAAGGCATTGATGGCTGAATAAGAATAAGGTAAAATTGTTTTCACTGGAAGTTCTGTATAAGAGTTGTAAGAAAAGGCTCACCTTTTGCTAAATTTGAAACTAAGGCCTGCAATACGTCTCTATAATATTTACATGTTAAATGAAAAGCATGGTTATAAATAGAATCTAAGTTGTTAGATGTTCTAATGACAGGTTTCTTGATCCTTTGATGTTTGGCGAATATCCAAGCTCAATGAGGAGTAGAGTAGGAAGCAGGCTACCAAAATTTTCGCCATCCGAGGCTGCTCTTGTTAAAGGTTCATTGGATTTTGTGGGAATCAACCATTACACCACCTTTTATGCAAGTAACAATTCTACTAATTTAATTGGAACTCTGCTCAATGATACCATTGCTGACTCTGGTGCCGTTACCATTCGTAAGTTTAAGTCCAAATATTACCAAAATCCCTAGCAATCATTTACTTTATCAGAGTGATTTACAATTTTGCTGTTTTGTTCTGCCACTAAGTTGTTGTTTTCCTTCTCTTTTCTTTCAGCATTTAATGGTACTAAAGCTATTGCAGAAAGGGTAAGTCAATACTTTTTTTGTGGTCTCATTCAGATACTTTGATGTCGATCACATGAGAATTAAACCATAATCAAATTGATTTTGCTACTGGAAGCTACTAAGCTAGTGTATACAGAAGTCTTTGTGATTACAATTTGATGTTTGCCAGCATAACTTGTGACATACGAATCTTGTTCTTGGTTATCTCTTATTGTCCTTGTACTTAAAAGCCTGTTAACCATAATTAGAAGAGTTAGTTAATGAATAAATGTCATTTTTTTTCTGTTAATTCTCTAATTAGTAAATTCTAACTTGCAGGCGAATTCTATATGGTTGTATATTGTGCCAAAAAGCATGAGAAGCTTAATGGTCTACATCAAACAAAAGTACGGGAACCCTCCTGTCTTTATCACAGAAAATGGTAATTTTCAAAATCTTATATTCTACCAAAATCCTACAGTGCAATTTGGCATTAAGAAATTTAAGTATAGCCTAAATTATAATTTTTTTTTTTGTGTCTATTTCCATGTTCCATAATTTGCAATGCAGCCTATTTTCCATTTTTTCAGCACTTTTAGTTGGCAAAACAGCAGGATAAAATGCTAGTGAAGAGTGAAAATTGTGAACTAAATCTTCTTTCTCATGGCTGTAACAGGGATGGATGATTCAAATAGTCCATTTACCTCCATTAAGGATGCTCTAAAGGATGAAAAACGGATAAGATACCTCTCTGGCTATTTATCTTCCTTATCTGATGCTATCAAGTATGTAATAGTTGTTATAACTTGTTATTGTATTAGAGTTATGGGAAAATTCCATGACCATTTTTTAAAGTCAATAAACTAATGAAGTACTAATTTGGGTGATTGCAGAGATGGTTGCAATGTGAAAGGCTATTTTGTATGGTCACTACTGGATAACTGGGAGTGGGCAGCTGGATACACTTCAAGATTTGGTCTGTATTATGTTGACTACAAAGATAACCTCAAGAGATATCCCAAACAATCAGTTGAATGGTTCAAGAACTTCTTGAATCCTACTAAATAACTATGAAAGTATGTGAATGATTGTATTGGAATCCTACAGATTATATTGGAATCGGATTAATTCGATTTAGAAATAAGTTTTTATGTTGGAAACTTATTGTGATAAAAATTAAGATTTGAAATTGGTTTTGTAATCAACTTCTACAGATGTAACACCTTGCAATTGAATAACATTCACCAAAAAAGAAAAAAGAAAAACTTGTAATTGAATGAAAGCTATTTTATTTTGGTAGTTTTTAATAAAAACATGTATTTGGTAAGTAAATTACATTTGGTTGAAGTCTCATGTCGGTCTGACGGATCCGGGGGAAGCCAGTGTCAATTCCCGTGGTAGCACTTTATTTAAAAATTTTAATTTTTAGAGGAATTTGAATGTAAGACCTTTGTTTGTCATAACTAACAATTTTTCTACTACACCACAAAGATTTTTGTGATTCTTTTCTCTCATAAAATATTATAGTAAAATGTTGACATCAGTTACACCAAAATAATTTTAACCTAATGGGAGTAAATTCAACCTAGAATCTAGACTTTCTACCACCAAATTAAATAAATTTATAATACTGATATTTTTAATTTTAAAATAATTTTATAAATAAATTAAATACGTAAAAATAAATTTGACTTACTGATAATAAAAAAATTTAAAATAAATTTTATAATATTAAATGCGGATAAATTTATAAAAATATATTAAATGTGTAAAAATATATTTAAATTTAAATAATAAGTATTACATAAAAAATTAAACATTGCGTAAAAATAAAAATAAAACTATCAGATTAAACATCTACGTGAAACATTACGTAAAAATAAAATATTAAGTAAAAATAAAAATTAAACATTTACGTAATACTTATTATTTAAATTTAAATATATTTTTATGTAATAATTACATAAATCACATCTCCATAATCTACAACAGAAATAAAAAATATCAATATTTAATACTATAAATTTATTTAATTTTGTGGTAGAAAGTCTAGATTCTAGGTTAAATTTATTCCCATTAAAATTATTTTGGTGTAACTGATGTCAACATTTTACTATAATATTTTATGAAGAGAAAAGAATTACAAAAATCTTTGTGGTATAGTAGAAAAATTGTTAGTTATGACAAACAAATGTCTTAGGTTTGAATCCCTCTAAAAAGTAAAATTTTTAAATAAAGTGCTACCACGGGAATGTGACACGTGACTTCCCCTAGTGGGGTTATCCTCATGTGCCATGGACCAGACGTCCCTAGTGGGATACTGTAAATAATTTGAAATCTGCCCCCTATTCGTTTAAATGAAAAAATTTATAAGAGCTAAAAATGAAACTAAATCAATATTAATTTTGTCTATCTTTTTTGTATGGGATTATTTATTTTATAAAAAAATATAATATTTTGTTCTATAAAATCTTTATAAACTAATTTCTCTATGCATTTCTTTTTATGTTTTAGTAAAATAAAGTGTCTTATTGTGAGTATGATTTTATGACATGAATGAAACATTTAATATATTTTCTTTACTATATCATTAATTATTTATTGTTAAGTAATAATGTAAAAAAATGATATGTACAATCATGGTTACTGGAGTATTTGACTAAAATAAAATTAGAAAAAGTATTGACTCATTTAATGTAGAAAATATAAATTATTAGAGTAATTATTTTTAGGAGTTTCCAAGCTACTTGGTGGGACTAAGGTGGTGGTCATTTGGTCAAATGCACACATCACGCGTAGCAACTTAGCGTGACAAAAGGCCACATTACCATGAAAGAACTCAAATGACAAAGATTAGCATATGAAACTATTTTCACTGAAACAACCAACAAACTTAGCGTGACATCATAAATTGACTTTACACGCAACACTACAAGCAAGTTGGAGTGACCCTTGTTTCAAATTTCAAAAGGTCAATCTAAGCATGTTGGAGTGACATGCTCAAAATTTTTTTGTAGTTGGAGCAATTAGAAAATTTATGTAGTTTAATAAAAATTGGAGTCCATTGATAATTTTTGTAAGTTTTATTCCATAAAACTTGATAATTGTTATAAACGAAAATTATTTGGTTAGATAAAAGAAATTGTACTGATTAATGCTTAAGAATAAAAATATGAAAAAAGTAATAATTAAGGTCGCATCGATGGTGATTAAAATATATATATTGAGTACAGATTTTTTCTATTATCAAGTATTAATTATTTGATTAAATATTACTTTTAGTTTTTTAAGTTAATTTTTTTTTTATCTTTTAAGTTTAAAAAATTCTAATTTAGTCCTTATGTTTTTGAAGGGTAACATTTTAGTATTTTAGTAATTTTTTATTAAAAATGTATTATTTGATCATTTATATTTTTAAAAGATATCATTTTACCGGTCTAAAACACACGCAATATAAAAATTCATTACAATTTTGAAGAAATAATTTTACAATTTAAATTATAATAATGTCAATATAAAATTAACTTCTTTTAATATAAAATTACTTAAAGATTAAAATATGATATTTTAAAAACATAAAGGATCAAGTTTAGATTTTTTTAAATATAAATGACCAAAAAGAAAAGTTCTTAAATTTAAAAGTATGAAAGTAATATTTAACCTAATTATTTAAATTTATGTTGTCTTTTGGCCTAATTATTTGGATATTTGTGGCCAAGAATCAATTTATAATTGAAAAGCATTTGCGGGTGATTACTATTTTATTTTGTCATCCCACAAAGAGCATAAATTTGTATTAGCGCTTAATATGAGATTACCTAATAACTTTTAGAAGTGTTGCTCACTCACACCAAGTATAAACTTTAGCTGACTCTCAATATAAAAGTCTAGAAATCTTGAGAATATATATAGAAGTCATATTGAATGTGCCATGTAAGCCACACTCAGCGTGAAAAGTTAGAGATTAGTGAGAGTCTCTAGAGTTTCACGTTGAACATCACATGATAATGACGTTAAATGTAAAGACACAGAGAATTAAGTGTATCTTTAGAGCTCAAGCTTAACATGAAAGATGATTTATGTTTAACATGAATCATCTAAATTTATTATATTTTACTTGTTTTCTTATAAATTATTTCTTAATTTTAATGATAATAAACTTGTGTAACTAATATTATATGTATGATTCATGTAAGACTTAGTATCAATATATTAGTTCTATTATATCTTTATTTATGATGATTGTTTCATATCTTATTAACCAAATTAGTTAATATTTTATAAAAATTAAAATAAATTTTACACTTAATATTAAATAACGTGGCTCTGAAGATTGTTACGTACTAAGATTTAGTTCAATCTATTTATTTTTATTTTTTAATTGACTTCGAACACGCTTTATCCTTACCATGGAAAACTTAGGCAGAGGGTTAATTCTCTTTGGGATGTTAGATTGATTGCCTGATGGCCCTATTTTGTAGAATATATGCTTATACAATGTGGTGGAGAGAATAGGCAAGATCACCGTACTAGTGGACATTAATACTTACAAGAACGCGTGTTGCAATGTCACGTGAACAAAGGTATCTGAATGCCTGGAAAACTCAACACCTACAGTAATGTTTTACCAGCACAATTGACCATGTTTGGCCTCCGGTTTAGGTCATTAGATTGAATGACTCCTCAATTTTAAATTTAGTATATTGGATGTCAAAACGTTCAACAACATAAGTGCAGGCATGTTCTTAATTTTTGTGCATAGCTTCTATAAGCTTCCAACAAAAGCAATGATAGCTACAAACTCAGTTCTTGCTTTAGCAACCTGTTGCCTAGAATATTCCACCATTCTTTCATGTGTGCACGGTGCACCTTATAAGAGCAGCAATTAGCAAATTACCTGCACCTTTTGAAATTTAATTACCAGTTTCTGACAAGTTTATTATTATATGACTATAATTACGGCACTCATCATCACGTGCAATGCTCCATTTTTCATTTGGTACTGCATCAATCCATTCTTGTATTTGTGTGCTAACTTTACATAAATTTATTAGTCCCCTTTAAAATTAGTGTGGGTTGTTAACTGAAAAAATAATTAGGATTAAAATAATAAAAAAAAATTAACGTACTTGAAATAATACTTATGCTTATTAACTATTGGTTTAGCTTAACATCATTGAAGTGACGGTACGTGGGGATGCAATATATGTAATATGCATGTGGGGCTGTCGTGTGCTTACATTTCTGTTTGTCAATTTAATTTTTCGACGTACTGGGGAAGTTTTCCTATGAATCACGACAAGTTTTTGTTAAACTACATAAATTTTTTAATTTCTTCTACAACTACAAAAAAAAAGTTGAGTGACCTTTTACATTTTAATCAAGAGTCACTTCAACTTGCATGGAGAGTTGCGTGTAAAGTCCATTGATAATGTTTCACTAAATTTGGTGACGGTTTCAATGAAAATAGTTTCATATGCCAATCACACCAAGTTGCTATACGTGATGTGACATCTGTTTAAAAAAAGTTTCAAATAAATTTATCAAATGAAAAAAATGAAATTTAAATTTATTTAACAAAAAATTAAAAACTTTAATTAATGATTGATGAGTCATTATTTTTGTTAGCAGTAATTCATGTATATAGTTTTTATAGTTCTTTTCTAAAAATAAAGTATTTAGACATACCTAGCTACATATAAATTGTAAGTAATATAAATTTATAAAATTATTTTATAAAAATGTTTCCTAAGGAAATTGTCATTTCACATCGAGACATAGGTAAAACATTAGTTTTTTCTTTTTATATAATTTAAAATTAATTCATTAAACTTTTATTTCACATTCCTGCCGTAAACAGTTCTTATTAATATTATAGTTAAAAACAGAAAAACTTTAACACACGTGACACTTTAAAGTGTCGGCATATGTTTGTTATTCTGTTTGACGCAATTAATATTTCTCTAAATATATTCAATTTTATACGCAAATAGATTCTCTCACTTTTCCTCGTACGTACCAATTTATAAACTAATCTATATCTTATATAATTATGTAATAATTAAATAAATTTCATGCGATAACAGTGGTGTTAATTTATTACCATTTCGCTAATTACAAATAGTTGAATGGAAAAACTTTTTGAAGGAAAACCACATAAGACTGAACAACGAATTATTTCACGAGAAAATAGACTATCCTATGAAATGTATATATTAAATCGATTTATAAAACTAATTAAATGTATGATTTTTAATATAATTATATAAAACTTAATAAATTTATAATTAGATAACAGTAGTATAAAATGCCGTCAGTTTGTAAATTCACATCTTCTACAAGTTAAAATCTACACTAATCAGATAATTAAATTTTTAAATAAAAGCAAATGTTCCACATAAAATATAATCCACAAACAAGTTAGTGTAAGAAATAGGAAAAAGAAAACATGGGAAAGTGTGGGGGCAGAATGAAGTAACGCAATACCTGGGTACGTGTAACTAAATGTGAATGTGATGATAATAAATAGATCCACTCTACATGCTACTTTATGATCCATTCCTCTTGTTTTTCCCCACAAACACAAAACAATAACCTCTATTCTTCCTCCCCACCGCCACTATCTTCTATTTCATTACACAAACATTTGTTTCGTTTTTCCTCTGTGTCTTGCCTTTGCTTTGTCATTTCGGTAAGTGTCTTATGTATGTCACTGGATCCGTAGGTTGTTGATGTTTTTGTGTCATTTGTTGTAGATCTGTTATTTTATTCTTACATTAGAGATTCAGATTCTTCAATTTGTCTCGTGTCATGTGTTTGCATGTTTGTACTAAATTTATAAACAAGATATCCAACCAGAACAATTGAATAATAATTATTGTTTTGGTCACTAACAATTTAATAATAATATAAACAAGAGTAGTAGTAATAATTTATGTTACATTAATTGCACTGTTTGCACTTCATTCTTTTGTGATTGAATGTCATCTGGATCTACAATCTTTTTCATTTATAATTATAGATCTCTTAATTTCTCTCATCAAACTGTAAACATTATAATTTATAATTCTCATGATCATTCTATTCTGTGTTACAATTGAGTAGTCTTAGGTTTGATCCTTAGTTTCAACATTTTCGGAAACAAGATAGAAATTCTATTCTGTGTCTTTATTGTCATCTGTCACATAATAGTCCAATATACACGCATGCAGATCATCATCATCATCATCATCATCAAAGTCTTTAAATTGTTCGACATTGGTCATGTTCTATGAACAGTTAATGAAATTTCAAAGTAATTTATACTGATGTTGTGTTAATTGATTTTGATCTTCTCATAGGGTGCCAAGAGAGAACCAAAATGGTGAAGATTTGTTGCATTGGAGCTGGGTATGTTGGTGGACCCACCATGGCTGTGATTGCATTGAAGTGTCCTAGTGTTGTGGTAACTGTAGTGGACATATCTACCCAGAGAATCAATGGCTGGAACAGTGAGCACCTTCCAATCTATGAGCCAGGCCTTGATGAGGTGGTGAAGCAGTGCAGGGGGAAGAATCTCTTCTTCAGCACTGAAGTGGAGAAACATGTTTCAGAGGCAGATATAGTGTTTGTCTCAGTGAACACTCCAACAAAGACCCATGGTCTTGGGGCTGGAAAAGCAGCAGATTTGACATATTGGGAGAGTGCTGCTAGAATGATTGCTGATGTCTCAAAATCAGACAAAATTGTGGTTGAAAAATCAACTGTCCCTGTGAAGACAGCAGAGGCAATTGAAAGGATCCTGACCCACAACAACAAAGGTATCAATTTCACAATTCTATCAAACCCAGAATTTCTGGCTGAGGGCACAGCAATTCAAGACCTATTCAAACCAGATAGGGTCCTAATTGGAGGGAGGGAGACCCCAGAAGGCCAAAAAGCTATTCAAGCTCTAAAAGAAGTGTATGCTAATTGGGTTCCTGTGGAGAGGATCCTTTGCACCAATCTGTGGTCTGCTGAACTATCAAAGCTTGCTGCCAATGCCTTTCTGGCACAGAGAATCTCCTCTGTGAATGCCATGTCAGCACTTTGTGAGGCAACTGGTGCTGATGTGTCACAGGTGTCTCACTCTATTGGGACAGACTCAAGGATTGGACCAAAGTTCCTGAATTCTAGTGTTGGTTTTGGTGGCTCTTGCTTTCAGAAGGATATACTCAACTTGGTGTATATCTGTGAGTGCAATGGTCTTCCTGAGGTTGCAAATTACTGGAAGCAAGTCGTTAAGGTGAATGACTACCAGAAAACAAGGTTTGTGAACCGTGTGGTGTCCTCAATGTTCAACACAGTTTCAAACAAGAAGATTGCTATTCTTGGTTTTGCTTTCAAGAAGGACACTGGTGACACTAGGGAGACTCCAGCTATTGATGTTTGCAAGGGGCTGTTGGGAGACAAGGCTAAGTTGAGCATATTTGATCCTCAGGTCACTGAAGACCAAATCACAAAGGACCTTTCAATGAGGAAGTTTGATAAGGACCACCCTGCTCATCTTCAACCACCAAGCCCCACATCCATAAAGCAAGTATCTGTGGTTTGGGATGCTTATGAGGCCGTGAAGGATGCACATGGTGTTTGTATTCTCACTGAGTGGGATGAGTTCAAGAAACTTGATTACCAAAAGGTTTATGACAGCATGCAGAAGCCAGCATTTATCTTTGATGGAAGGAATGTTGTGGATGTGAAAAAGGTCAGGGAAATTGGGTTTATTGTTTATTCCATTGGCAAGCCACTAGATCCATGGCTCAAGGACATGCCTGCAGTTGTGGCTTGAAGGGGAAAAATAGGCACTTTCTGGAGACAGTGCCATCCTCTTCTTATTCTTATAGTTGCATTTTTTCTTGCTCTTGCTTTATACTTGTTCTATTTTACATGAGTTTTTTAGCTTGGTGGAAGTCCTAATTTGTTGACCTGCCTTTATGTAATAAATTAGCATGGGACCCTGACTATAGCAAAGGGCTAATTACATTTGTAGTTCCAAGAGTTTTATTTTTTTTTTAATTTTTCATATATATATATATATATATATATATATATATATATATATAAATTGTTTCAAAAATTTTTAGATGATATTGTTTCAATGGACAAATTAAATTATCATGTAGGTTAAAACAATGTATAATTATTCAAGTATAATTCATTAAGTTTATTGAGATATTTAATTCGTTTGTTATTTTTATTTTCTTTTTTACATGTATTCTTTACACATTTTATTATATTTTAATTTTATTTAATATTTATATTGTGAGAGGTATATTTCTTCAAGTGATGATTCTCTGATGATGTTTGTATTCAGTAGACTTGATGTATATTTCTATCATGTCTGTCCAATAGGGATAGTCATTTTTCAGAAAATGTTGGAAACTTATTGATAGAGGATCTCTTTGTGACAAATATTGTTGATGAACTTGTCATTTTAAATTTTTTCTTCTAGCAGCAAAGTTGCGTTCAATCTTTAGAGGGTGAACTCTTATACCAAACTTTGAAGATAAAATTATAAGAAGAGAGTTGAAATATATTTTAAAAAGGTTTCCACAAACTTTTTATTTTTCGTTTTGATATTAGTCTGATAAATATCAGTGCAGAGTTTAACCAATGATATAAAATATTTTCAATAAAGATATGCTTCACAACAAAACCCTAGTTGACAAAAATAAGAGTAAAATAATAGATAGTATACAAGTAATACTGGTTCTAACTTCTCATCAACAACTAAGATTTCTTTATCAAAGTGAATACAAGTATTATTTGACCTCAGCCACTTCTGGCTAACTGAAGTATTTTGTGGTCACAGTTTCTTCAGGCTAATACTTCTTAAGTATTATTTGAACTCAACTTTTTCATGCTAACAATTCCAAGTATTTTTTAATCTTAGTCTCCCTAGGCTAACAAAAGTAAGTAATCTTTGATCCCAACTTTTTAAGGCTAAACCGCTACTGCGGATGTGGATTTACAAATGGTTGTCTAACAAAAAAATCAACCTCTATACAAGGAGTTATATACACTGAAGAGTATTTTGAAGAGAAAGACTTATTACAAGAATATATGAAGTTGTACAAATCACACTTTCAAAGCATTCTACCAACTTCAATTCTTCATTCTTCAGACTTTGAATAGATGGAAAAGTTGAAGTATCGTTAGACTCAACAGTTTCAAATTCTTCACTTCATCTGAC
This sequence comes from Hylodesmum podocarpum, assembly GCA_026586105.1. Taxonomy (NCBI): domain Eukaryota; kingdom Viridiplantae; phylum Streptophyta; class Magnoliopsida; order Fabales; family Fabaceae; genus Hylodesmum; species Hylodesmum podocarpum. The sequence goes on along the minus strand of JALJEV010000730.1, from coordinate 1,333,726 downwards.
GAAAGTATGTTCCTTTGCATTAAATGTGTTCTTTAGCTTTAGAGTTACAAAGTAACTTCACAATCCTACGATTTTGTACACATAGGTTATATTTCCTTTTGCAACAAATCTTTGTGTCAAAAAAATCCTATTTGACTCATATGACACGTCTTTTTATGAAGATTTATTTGACTTCCTCGTACTTGATTGAAACGTGTATTTGCTTGATAAGACTCTACGTAAAATAATATTTTAATATTTAGAATCTATGTATGTAAAAGTAACCGATACAACTGATATTTATCTCAGAATTTTAAGGTTCATCTTTCACTTCATTAATCTGACTTGAATTCCATCTAAGACACATTATTCGTCTATTAAGTGTTCATTCTATAATATATTCAAATGTACAAGAAATGCAAACATTTATCTTTAACACCTTCAGATGTATAATTCTCATTTATAACAATAATATAAATTCTTATAAAATATATACCTAAATATATGTACTTCATCATGTGTCCTAACTTACTAAATAATGAGTTTTAGCTAATTTATTACAAACAAATTTTCACGTGACATATGTCTCTCTTTTAATCTATTTTAGATAACTTAATAAATATCAAATTTTAACAATAACAAAAATTCTCACGTATTTGTATATAAAATAATAAAGAAATAAAGGGTCATAGTAGAAAAGGAAATTGAATATAATTATCAAGGAAATAATTTGATTATAATTTGATCGTATATTTATTTTATTTGAAAACTAAACCTATATGTCAGAAACAGTAATAAATATAAATAAATAAATCATAAAACAAGTTAAATCATATTTTAAGTAAAAATTCTTGCTTCTTTCACCTAAAGAGGAAAAAAAAAATGCTCTTGTCAGTGAAAGTTATGGGCCAGTTAAAATTCTGTCTAAACTTGTTGTGATTTTTTTCTTAGAAAAAAATTTCAATGCTGGGCAATTTTTTCGATTTGGTTATTTGAGGCCCAACCCAAGTATTTCAACCCGACATTCAGATCCGAGCGTGTCGTATTGAAAAGCACGAACCGTACCCTGCGTTTCATCGTCTTCTTCGTTCGATCTTCTCCCTTTAGATCCTCGATTTCCTGTTAATTATTCTTCGCAATTATACAATCAAGTTCTTATTTCGTTCAATTCACGTTCTCTTCTTCCGTTTGATTCCAAAATCGTTCTCTTTTCTTGATCGCCATCGTTGTCTAGGGTTAGGGTTTCGATTCGGTCTTTCAAGGTCATAGATCTTTGTAATTCCTTGTGTATTTTTCAAAACTCCTGGTTTTGATTCTTATTCGGTTGATATTTCGTCCCAATTCGGCGTAATATCTGAACGCGTTTACAATTCTAGGGTTTCGAAGCGGTCAAATTTTAGGGCTTTTCGATCTTTGTATATCCGAAGGGATTTTTTGTAAATTACTTTAGGGGTTTGATTCCCTCCCATACCTGACGAAATTCTAGCGGTCGTATTGTTTTTAATTTAACGATTTTTGGAGTATGTCAAGAATCTAGGGTTAGGGTTTGAAATTGAATTTGTTGTTATTATAATTGGTGAAATTCAATTGGGGATATGGTTTTTGGTGTTGAGGAGCAACCTTTGCTGTATAATTCCTTATCCATTTCTCTTCAATTAGACCTTTGATTTTCGTTTGACCCTAAATTTTTCTCCTAGAGGTGTTGGCGGGTTGTCTGAAGTTTTGAATTTGAAAAAAGTGACTAGGTGAGAATGATTTGTGTCATTCCTGTTTTATTACTTGCTTTGTATTGTTTTAACTTATAATAATATTGAGTTTATCGTGATGTTTGTAGTCTTGGGTTTAAAACACAATTGTTTTCATACAGTTTCTGCTTAAGTTTCTTTATGATATGCTGGTGTACTTTTAAAAGAACTACACTATAATGCTATGCTTATGATGCTTTGTCTTGCAAATATGTTATTATATGACTGGCAGCTTGAAAAAACATGATACTGATCTTAAATACTATGGATGAGACTGGTGCTTTAAATCAAACATGTTATTTTTAATTATGTACTTCAAAGCTTCTAGAGGTTATCCACTGTAAATCTTTAGAAATAAGGGGCATGTTATCAAGCTTGGTAAATCTAGCAGCTGGTAACAATAACGAAATTCTAGTTCCTTCCTCTGTTGATATTAGCTATAGTTATTGTTTCCTTGGAAACTGAAAGTGTTTTTCTTTATGGAGATCATATTTCTAGAATGTTAACAACTGTGACCTATCTGCATTTCCTTCTATGCAAACATATATACTCAGAGCATACAAAGACAAACAACTGCCTAAAAATGCAAAGTCTTGCACCAATGCCCTTATCTATGTGGTAGATTAGCTGTTGAATTCTAACTTGTAATAGCTGCTTTACAGAACAGAATGGGGTATAAGAGATGTCCTGAGGCTAGTGAATTTGAGGATCTCTCTTTGAATAACGCAAAACGTTTTCAACGCAACAATGAATTGGTTTCATTAGCCGATATTGTTACACCTAGCAAGGCCTTCACAAAGAATGTTGTTACAGGTAAATTTTTTTTATAATATATAATATATTTTAATGTGGTTTTCTAAACATAGTTTAGGTTGTCCTTAGCCTGATTGAAAGTTTTGTTTGATTATTGATGTATAAAAAAATATTCATCATTCATTATTTTGTGCACAGGTGATGATGAAGGTTGCTTTTACAATATTCAATGGTTTGATCCACTTGAAACAGACACTGCCAAGGAGTTTCCGTGTACAGGTGGCAAGAGTGTTCAAACCAGTGGCCACTTCAGCAGCTGTTCCAGTGATGATGATACTGGTTCTGGGGCTACATCATTATCATCTGCTTCCCCAGGTGGTTTGGAATTTGATATTCCAGAAAAAGCATTTGTTCCTTTGGATGATGACTATTTAGCCTTTGATTGCTCACCCAGAAAATCTGTTCCCATTGGACCAAATCATCAAGTCACCATTCCAGAGTTAGGCATATATAATCATGACTGTCCCTCTTCTGGCTTAGTGTCAGCTCATACTGTTGATGAAGATGAGGAGAGACTCATGGGGACTTCTGTGCTGTCAATGCATGAATCTAGCTATTATTCTTCTGCTAGTAACTTGAGTGGACAAGGCAGGACAGAGTGTAACTGCCTCGATCGTGGCTCCATCAGATGTGTAAGACAGCATGTTAATGAAGCACGTGAAAATTTAAAGCTAACTCTTGGGAAGGAGAAGTTTGTGAACTTGGGCTTTTGTGACATGGGAGAGGATGTTGCACGGCAATGGACTGGAGAAGAGGAGGACTTGTTTCATGAGGTTGTCTACAACAATCCTGCATCATTGGGTAGAAACTTTTGGAAGCATTTGTCAGCCACTTTCATTTCTCGAACCAATAAGGAAATTGTCAGTTACTATTTTAATGTTTTTATGCTGCGGAGGAGGGCTGCTCAGAACAGGTCGAGAATTTTGGATATTGATAGTGATGATGATGAATGTCATACAAGGAACACTCGGATTTTTGGTTTTGATAATTCTGAAGATGATGCTGCTATTGAGTCTCTTGGAGATCAAAATGTTTGTGTAGAAAACCAAGATAATTATTCTGATGAAGATGATGATAACAGTGATGATGGAACTGAAGAAAATGCTCTTGGTTTAACTGGATGCGATATGGAAAATACCACTGATATAGATGGTGAGATTGATCAAAGTCCATCACAATGCAAGGTGAACTCAGAGATTGAGAGTTGGAGTAATCCGGATGAGCATGTCAATGAGACTTCAGTGATTCCGAACTACAATATTATTGGGCAGGATGACTCCTGTATGTCCTTTGAATGTGATGCCAATTTGGATGTGTCCGGCCATTCTCGTGGATTAGCAGATGCTACCCATACTTTGCAAGCTAGGGGATTTAAGTGTGATCAGAGCCCACATGTGCCAGAAAAACTTGATTTGTCCAACAATGAGATGGATCATGTTTATTTGACGGAGCCTTGTGTTTCGAAAGATTGGTATCCTGGGTACTTAACATGTCCAAGTACAGATTTAGACTTGTTACCTACATCCAATTTGATTGAAGAGTTTTTCGGGTATGGTACTCTAGATACAAAGACCAGAAATGACTGAGAGATATTAGCTCTTGTAGTTTTTATGGCACCCCCATGACAAGTTTAAGTTACTTGAGGATGCTAATCAAGGTTTAGAAAGTTGCAGTTATGGAGATGTTATTTGACTACCAGGAGGCTACTTTAGAGCATGTTTGGTTTTCCGTTTGTGATTCCAAACGGGAGTTAGCTTCACCTTGAACGCAATTCTTCTTCAAACCTCAGTTGAAGCCAAAGCTCCAAAATACATCCTAATGGTGATGGAGGTTAGGTGTAAAATATAATATCCAAGGTTGGAATGGAAGTCGTTCTATTCATTATTTCTTTGTTTTATTATTTTCTTGTATGTCAGAGAAGAGAGTGAGTGTGGAAGGACAACTGGTGTTAAGTCTGTATATACTTGTTGTTGACCTCACAGTTTCCACAAAATTATGTACCCCCTGTTACTGTTACTGTTCATTTTACTATCGAACAATTTGTATGATAAATTGTAAAAAGCGAGTTTCAATTTTAATATATCTCGTATTCTTGTGTATATATAGATATTTTTTGTACTATGATACATGCCATAGTTATTAATTGATGCATATTATTTTTTGTTTCTGTACGGAAGTTTTTGTGTATTTTGCTGTTATTGGAGAGATCTTTGATGAAGAAACGCAATATCGGAATCTGGATCCTTTGTTATGATTAAGATTTGTTTGGCCCCGAGGTACAGTAATTAGTGTGTTTTATCCCAAAATTGAAAATGTATGAGGATAAAGAGTTGGGGAATTTGAAATTGTGAGAGTCCAGTAATTTAATTTTTAAAAGATATTTTCTATACAAAATTTCATAACTATTTGATAGCCTTTTATGTATTAATTCGCTAATATATACATACTTAATTCTTAATGCGTCAGTAAAAAAAATATACATACGTTTAATGTATATACTTGTTTTTTTTTTTTTTTTTTTTTTGTATAAATGTGTTAACAAGCTACACTAAAATATATTTTAAGATAATGTGTATTATTAACCTCTGTATACATTATATTAATCTATTTAATTTCAAAAAATATTATACTAAATCATATATTAATAAAATAATCTTTAAAAAATTATTTTATTATTTATTATTCCTATTTTAAGAAACGAAATGAAAATAAGTAATTCAATCTAATTATTTAATAACTATATTTTAATAATTATTGTATTATATTTTATCTTTAAGAAACTAAATTTTCTTTCCCTAAATGGTATTTCAGTTGTAAAATATTTTGTTAGTATGTTCTAATGTTAGATTTGTCTTTTACCTTGTATTCAATAATTTAAAATTAATTACAATCAAGGTTCCGAAAATTAAAATAGAAAATTAACTGATTAGGACACTAGTTTAAGAAATGGTGGTTCACCTGGAACTGAACCAAGCCAGTATTAATAAAATAAAATAATTATATAACATATAAAAATAATATCAAATAAATATAATATCATAATTTTATAATATTAAAATATTAAAATAAAATATTACTATTTTCTATATTCAGAGCATGTATAACAAGTTAATTAATAATTATCAATTTATACAAATATTTAAATTATCTATTTTACAGCATAACAAATTAATAATTATTAATGTAATAATTCATACCAATGTTTAATTCTTATTAAATATATAAATTTATTTATTTGAAAATATTTTGGATTAAATTTATAATAAAATATTTTTTAAAATCACCGATTTAACCGTTTTCTACAGAAAGTTTTACCAATCTCACTGATTCATCACCAACTTATTGATATCTAGACTGTTTTTTCAAATAACTGATTCCTTAATTTGTTGGATTCAACTAGTTTTCTGATTCAACCACTGGGTTTGTTCAACATTAGCATTAATTTATTTATTCTATCTACTTTAAAATCATGTTTAGGAAGTAGACGTGCACAACTTTTTTCCAATCATAAGCTCTCTCTTAGATTCTTCATCCCAACATGCAGCATGTGATCATAGAGTTTGATTCCAAATATATGCTTCATTGTTTAGATAGTAGTAAGTAGTAACCCCAATTTTCTGAATTTGTTTTAACATTGTTGACAATTATTGCTAAGCCATTCACGTCACAGTGCAATAAGCTAATCAATTTGCATATTTACTTGTAACAATATCTAGATTACTTACTGCTTACTAAATTCTTAAATTTGTTCTAAATTGTATTAAAAGTCTTATTATGAATGATATGATATAAGTCTTTTTTAAAAACAAAAACTAAAAAATATTCCATGATTGATCTATTTCCATACTGAAATTGACCTTGTTCATTTATCTGGATCAGATTAGAAGAGAAATTGAGAGAAAAGAAATGAGCAAGGTAAAAATAAAAGAGAAAATAGGAAATGTGCCTTACTTGAATGCACAAATAAGAAGGAAAATAACACTTTTTCTTCTTCTTTTTCTGATCAGTTTATCTGAATGATTTGAAGAATGAATGAATATATATATATATATATATATATGTATATATATATATATAATAAAGTTTCTATACTAACTTAAAAATAACTTTAACTTAAAAAATTAAATTTATTATTATATTATTTTTATATAAAATTATTTATTATGTTTTACATTAAAAAATTTCAATTTTTAAAACAAACAAAACAATATTTTCACTGAGTGTCGTACTAAGAGGCAAATCTTTTCCATTGTGTCTGAGCATGACTCTTTAGATCTGCCTATTTTGATTATTCTTTTTCTTTTCCTGATCATTATTACAATATATTTATTATTAATATTAATTAAAATATTTTTAATTTATTTAATTTTGTAATAGTAAATATCTTTTGTTTTCATGTTAAATATTTATTTGCTATGAAAAAAAATTTCATAATAAATATTTAGATTATTAGTAAAGCAAATGAGATAAGACTTAAGGGTCAATTGAGAAAAATTGAGAAAGATAGAACTGTTCTATATAAGAAAAATCTTGCAAATATTGAGAACTTTAATTGTATTAGGAAAATGTATAATTCCACACTTTAATAAAAAAATAAATATGAAAGAAAATATAAAGAATGATCTTCTTTAATAACATATAAATGTTTTGATTCAATACTCTATTTCTTCTCCTTTTACAAGCAAAAGTAAAAAACACATTTGTCGTTAAGTAAAAAAGAATATTTAATGCGAATAAATATGAAAGAAAATATGAAGAACGATTTTTTTAATTTTTTTATAACATATGTGTGTTTTGATTTAATACTCCATTTCTTCTCCTTTTATAAGCAAAAGTAAAAAAATACATTTGTCACTTGTTAAGGAAATCAATTAGTAATATTAAATATTTTGCTAATCCTACAATATTATTCCTGAATTGTTCTCCTTATTTATTGCATGTAAAACATGAGTACAGTAATAATGTAACCAAAGGGTCATAGCCAAATTTTGCTATGTACTCAAAAGGATATTCAATTAAAACAAGAGTATTTTAGGAAAAGTATCATTAACTATAATAAAAGTAAGAGCAGATTACATTTGATTTTTTATAAGATTTCACAGATATTTTTTACTTTTTTATCCATACAATATCTGAATTTTTAAGTGACACTTTCTTTATGCATTACATTAACCCTTTAATTTTTTTTTTTTTAAAAAAAAACATTACATTCACACTCTCTATGAAAAAATGTTAAAGTAATGCTAACAAATTGAGGGATACTTAGTTTAATCTTTAAAAACCACAGCAATGTCAATGTAATTTATTCTAAAAATAATTTAAATTTTTTTATAATTAAAAAACTGTTTTTTTTTCCCTAAAGAGAACACAGTGAACAAATAGGGTGAATAGATCTAATGGGGTCATGTATATGTATATGATTTAAGAAGAAAAAATAAATAAGTGTTATTTAGTATTTCAATGTAACATATTATATTTTCTATTTATATTTTTAATGTTACATCATTTCTATCGAAAAAAAAAATATTTTTTTTGAAAATAATAAAGTTAAGTTTGTGAAATTTTTTATTTCTTTAATCTATGTATTAATTTTGATTGATCTAGTAAAAAAAAAATCATAACAATACTGGTATTAGGAGTATTATTTTATTCTAAAACATCTGTAATTTATTTCTCACCTAATCTTTAATTAGTTACCATTTACAACATTTTATGGATTTTGCTGCTCAATAGGATAATATAGTCTAGAAGAAAGATAAAGTGTACTCTCATTCATTAATTAAAAAATTAATATTTTAGATTTATGATAAAAGTAAATACATATATAATAAAATTTAAAATTAATATATAATTTAATGATAATGGTTAAGAGTTAAACCCTTCCTTTGTCCATAAAAAGTGAACCCTATATCAAGAAATTCACAGCAACAACTCACACATGCATGTTCAAGCAACTGAAATAGATCTCTTTTTAACACATATCTTTATCATTATTTGTTTATATATATATAAAAAAAAAATCTTAAAAGACCCTTAAAAAAAAGAAGTTAGTTAATACATCAAAAAATAGGATTTGAATATTACGAATTAATCGGGTAGCAACACTTGTAACACAAATATGAGTACAAAGATGAATATAAATCTACACTTAAGGTTATCGAATAGACCTGTGTTGAATTTGAATCAATAAACTGAACAGGCAAAATTAGTCCACTAATATATGATTTATATCAAAATCCAAAATTGCAATGCCTCTTCCAAATAATTATTTATTGGGCAGCAAGAAATGCACGACAACAAAATCTGTACTTGATGATTCCAAAACATATGAAGGTGGCTGTATGCAACATGGAGAAGATATGGGAAAACAAGGGTATTACATGATCCACAACATTTCAATAAACAAATACAAGTTATATGCCATTAAATATCATTTTCAATGAACTCCAAAAGATAACACTTTGACATTTGACCTTTCACCTGTATGAGCTTAGAAGCATGAAACATCATATGTGCTTTCATGTTTAAACATCATATGTGCCACTCCCCAATGCCTCAAATCCTAGAGATCCACATATCAAACCCTATAGCTTCACACTTCAATTCAACTCCCAATGCTTCTCACACTAACTACACGTGCTGCTTGTATTTTTATCTATTTTCTTCAATAAAACTTAGGTACAATTTTACTTTTGTTATTTTCTAATAAAATTAAATTTTGATTTCAATAATTTATATTAATTAAAGAAAAAAAGTGATCAATTTAAAATATTTTCTATAATTAATTGATGATAAGTTGATAACTCTTTGATTTTATAATAAAATCTTTGAAAATATTATAAAATCTAATCTATAATTGATTGTATGAACCTGGATGTAGTTAAGTGGCCCCCCCTTCTCATTCATTTTCTCTTGGGATGTGTGACCATAAACTCTTTTAATTATATATTATATCAAAATAAAACTGAATTGATTTTAATAAAAAGTTAATATAAGCACTACATGAAAATTTTACCTTATTTTTATCATCCTGTATTTTCTATCATGCATGGAATTCTCGTCCAACAACTGCACCTATCACAAATAAAGCAAAGAGAAAAATAAGAGTCTTGGTTAATTAGCTCTTATGTTACTATGAATATTTGCTAGTTGCAAGTAACAAACAATTCTATCTCTTCAAAAAAATTTAGTTTTTATTTTTTCACTCAATATACCCATTAAATTTTGAGCATTCTATAGGGAAACGGAAATTAAGGGGTCTTTCCCCTTTTTATGGGTTGGATCTTCTACTCATGGAACTGTCATATATGACTATTTTGATTCTATTCTGATCATCACCACCACCTGGTTAAAAAGCAAGCAACTTGGTGATCTAAATTTTGTCCCTTTCTCTTCTCTACTCACTCTATTCTCTCACCCTTCTAGGTGGGGCTAGGAGCATGATCATGGAATGAGGCCTTTTTGTCCTTGCAGATTTGAGGCATGTGACATAGTTTGTTGGGTATTTCTGGTTTCTAGGTGAAATTCACATCACATCAATCAATGGGATCTGGTTTGATTAGTTGAATAAAGTTTTGAGTTTTTATAATTTTTGTGATATTTATTTTCAATTTTTACAAATAGCATATAATTCACATCACATCATCATGGAGGAGAGGAAGTATGTGTGCAAGTATTGCAGCAAGAGATTTCCTTGTGGGAAGTCTCTGGGGGGTCACATCAGGACTCATATGAGTGAAGAGAGAAGTAATAATAATCATAATAATGTTGATGGTGACACGTTCATCAAGTTTGATGGTGTGAGGAAGAAGAGAGATTTATGGTGTGAAGATGTTGTTGGGAACCCCAATTATGGCCTCAGAGAGAACCCCAAGAAAACAATGAGGTTTGTGCATTCTGGTGGTGCCACCAACTATGAGCAACAAGAGGAGAGGCTCTGCAAAGAATGTGGGAAAGGTTTCCCATCGTTGAAGGCTCTTTGTGGCCACATGGCTTGTCACTCAGAGAAAGAGAAGAGAACCATCAAGTTTGAAGAGAGTGATGATAGGAAAGTGAAATTGGTTATGGATAGTCAATCTGACACTGAGACTTGTGCTCCAACTCATCCAAGGAGATCCAAGAGAATGAAGGTGAAGACCATTAACCTTCCCAATCACCCTTTTTCTTCTTCTTCTTCTTATGTTGCTCCTTTGGCCAATGATTCTTCACCTGTGTCAGAGGTGGAGCAGGAGCAAGAAGAGGTGGCTAGGTGCTTGATGCTCTTGTCTAGAGATTCTAGCTTCAAGGGTCGTTTTGCTTCAGTCACTGAGTCTTACGATAACAACTCTGTTATTCCAGAAGCAAAATCATCATATGGTAATAATAATGCTTATGATCTTGTGGAGAAGAAGTTGCTCGAGGTAAAGGATATCAAGCTAAAGTCTGCTGAGTTTGGTGCTTCTCATAATTCAGGTTCTACATGTTTCAAATATAGTCCAAAAACAAAAATGGTAGACTCATATGTTTCAAAAGATGAATTTAGAGGTCCCAAGGTGGGGGATAAGTCTCGAATTTCTGAGGACTACGATGCTGAATCAAGGAAGATAGTAAATGGAGGAAGAAGCAAATACAGTGCATCAACTGTGGTTAAGAAATTAGTGATGGAGGATTTGGATTATGATAGAACAGATGGAACTGCAAGGAAATTTGATTCAAGAAAGATAAACAACTATGATTCTCTTGGTCACAATCTGGTTGGTGTTTCCAGCAAGAAGTTGGCAAATGGTTTTGGCAATGAAGTATACGTGAATGGCACAAAAGGTTGGAAGTATGAGTCTGACAATGGTTCTTATGATTCAATAGAGGAGAGCCATGAAACCAGTTCAGAAAGTGATTCTTTTCCTGCTCCCAAGTCTCATAACACTAAGGCTCTCAAGGGAAAAAAGTCCAACAAAAAGGTCAAGAAGAACTTAAAGTCTAAGAAAAGTAAGGAACATGAGTGTCCAATTTGCTACAAAATTTTCAGGTCAGGACAAGCCTTGGGAGGTCACAAAAGATCTCACTTTATCGGAGGTTATGCAGAAAACTCTTTGGTGATCAAACAAGTTGCTCCTATTGTTCCTTGCATGATTGATCTCAATCTACCTGCTTCTGTTGATGAATAAGGAAATCGAAATCCTGAGTTTCGCATCATTTTAAAGCATCTATTTTTGAGGTACTTGAATTAATTCTCGAATTCTTAGAATGTTTTGTCTTTATCCCATATGATAAAAGCAATTGCAATGTACAGCCATGGGGTAAATGATTTTTGTTTTTAACGCTTTTACTATGCTTTCTTTGGTAGAGGTAGTTGCTTTCTTTCATGTTAATGGAACATGACAGTTCGGTATTATCTCAATTCAAATATTTTACTCTTCTTATAACCTAAACTATTCTGAGAATTACATTCTCTTGCTGTACTCAAGGAATATGTTAGTCTTTCCTTCCATGTTTTTCATTTTTGTTTTGTTTCATCTTTTTGAGGTAATGTAGAAAACACGATTTTAATAATCTATGACCAATGCATCTTGTAACTGTCTCCTTTGGGACACAAGATTCTGGAAAATGGATATGCTACTTTGTATTATGTTTTAGTTGTATGCAACCTAATTTTTCATTGTTACGCTAAACTAGAAGAATACTTGGAGGTGGAAAAGGCAATTAGAAGGTCAAAGATAACATAGTTTTCTCCTTATTGTTTTTTGGTCCAACTTTGCTACCACAAAGTATGTCTCGTGACCAAACGTAGCTCCTCTAACATAAAATTCAGCACTATGGTCCATCCATTATTCCCGTGATATGTGTTATTTCTAAGACCAGACTGCTTAGACCCTTTACAAGAAGAATATGTTTTGATGCAATCTAATCCGTTTGAAAGTAAAAAAAGACCTTCAATACATTTGATTATTCTTAAGGTTGAAGATTTGACTAGGGGTAATTAGTTGTACAAAAAACTAAAAGGAAACCACTTAGTATTTTTAATATTGAAGACAAAATTGTGGGTTGAAGTGGTTGTAAGGTCGCCTACCACTTAAGGTAGCAAAGCCTATAATTGTTCCATGTGTACATATCTAATTAACACGCAATTGTAATAGCAAGAGAATTCGTATGCCTTTTGCTTCATGCCAATTACTATATGTGTTGTTTCCTATTCAATTGTTTAACCAGTTGGGGTGAACCTGAGGACCACTGTTATTATAGTAGATTCGTAGTAACTCTTGCTCTCATGTGGGCTCATGACAGCTCGCACCAGGTTGAATACAGAGACACTCAAGAATCAATTGGTATATGCACACAAGTGTAATGTTTGTCAAATCATTGTAAGAAAAGGTAACACTATGATTGCAATATTTGATTAAATAGAGCAGTAACTAAGAGATGAATCAGCCAATATAGAGAAAGATTATTACTTTTTATCCTTGAATATTAATTTGCTATTTTTTTTTTAGAAATGTTAGTGATTCATTAGGTGATTTAGACTATTGTTTCAGGTGTCATGCTGTGTATAAATTGTTTAGTTATAAGATATTTAGGCATTGGCATTGGATAGTAAAAGTTAACTATAATATTACTTATAAATGGTTGTACTATTAGAATAAAAATGAGTTATTTTTAATATTAATAATTAATTGTTATTGAAAAAATACCAACTATTATTTTAATTTTTTTTGTATTTAAACTATAATTTTATAATATATACACTTACTTTTTTAGGATTAATTAAGTCTCTGATCTCTAAGATTTTAGTCCTTGTAAAATTTCTTGACAACAAATTATTACCATTTAATTTAGATTTTTATAATAAAAATAGTTCATATCATTACATTAATCGTTACACAGATATTATATGACTACGTCAGCGTTTAGTAGTTTTTAAAAAATAAATAGTGAAGTAAAATTTATCAAAAAAATTGTTATAAAATTAAAAATCAGAACTCTAAAAGCTAAAAATCTATAAAATATTTTCTTTAAACATACCCATCTAAATAATTAGTTGGTAAAAAAGAACTTATTTTTTAGCTTTTGCCGGAGTCACTGATTATTTTAATGAGTTGGTCGAGTTTTCTGCCTTTGTTTCTGCTCAAACAAAAATGTAAGCAGTGATTGCTTACATTGTTGTGGCTAGCACGTCTCACGAAATCACAGTTTATATATTTTTTATTTTATAATTTGATCATGATATGACAAAATTCATTACAAACATAATTGTAAATATGTATAGTAAATATATTATTCAATTTTTATACAATTTTAAAATTATTTGGTAACTTGTAACGTCACTTAATTTTAATTTATAATATACTATTAAAATATATAAAAATAGAGATTATTAGAAAAATATAATTACGTAAAAAACTTTATATATGATTTCATTAATAAAAATATTAATTTAAATGGTTAAATCAGTATAAATTAATCTATACAAAAAATTTATTCAAAAATATAAGTCTACAAACCCATTTGGATGCCGTGAATCCAAAACTTCAGCCACTCCAAACCCATTTATGGGCTACAAGTTAAGAAAAATACCAATTGTATCAGCACAAATTAACAAATGCATAGTAAAGAATGAAAACGAACTACAACTAAAGTTTATGTTTCTGATTTTGTATATTAATGGTATAGTTTATATTTAAATAATTGGGTTAAATAAGATTTTTCTTCCTCAACGATTTCAGATTTTGGTTTTAATCTTTTTAAAAAAATTTGTCAATTTTTAATTAATTAATTATTATTTTTTTTATCATTATTTTCAGTCCTAAGATGACATTAAATTGGAACTTCTTTGTGTTGATATATTTTCATACGAAGGTGCTGAATGATACTATTATATCAGCATTAGAGGTTCCAATTTAACATCGTTGAGTTAAAAATGTTGAAAAAATTAACAAAAAAAAGATATTTAAAAGGAATAGAAACCGAAATGTAAAATAGTCATAGGATTGCATAGAAAGAAAAATTTCAATTTAGTTAATGAAACATAGAGAGGCAGGGACTTGATCCTCAACATCAACCTCTTATGGAGTCTCATAGTTTTAGACCATTGAATTTAATTATTTGTATTTATAGTTTTGCACTGTTATGAGGGGTGACTCATGAAATCTCAGACAATATTTTAGATGTTTCATGTGATTGTGCTTCTCCCTTGACCTTTTACCAATTTGACGTAACTGCTTACAACAACTATAGTTCTTGGGTTATATCGAACCATTATTCTGTGCTTTATTATTATTATTATTATTATTATTATTATTATTATTATTATTATTATTATTATGCTGAATCACATTTTGAACTTTATTGACAGCAAATTCAAACACGAAAATGGGACTGTGAGATTTGAGTTCTGCAGGCAATTTAATTGTGCCTTTTGGTGTGAGCAACTCATGGATTTTCAGAATTTAATCTTTTACTCGTCAATTTTAAGTACTCCAAGATGAAATTGGAGGTTTATTTATTTGTGAGAAATATAAAAATAAATAACACCCCTTGTTTTTACCAAATACTGAGGTTGTTGAGTGTGTTCCATAACATATATACATAGCTTTTGTTGCTGTAGGATTCAAAACAAAATAACATAAAACTATCGAAATTAACCAGTGTTACTTAAGCACATTGCCGATATGCATTGATTAATCTTTAAATAGTAATAGTATTAAACATTTGGTGATTGACTGTTCTTAATTAAAAATTAAGTACAGTAATTTTAATATAAAAAAGCCTAATTTGCAACTGTCAAATGTGTTATCATATTCGTTTAAAGATTTAATTTAGACTTTAAAGATTACGTAATAACTTTATACCATCATTCCATTATTTTCCATTATAAATAACAGTCTTCTTGTTTCAAAAATGACAAGAGAATTGTTAATTAAGCAGAAATCCATGCAGTGTAACGCGATATTGATGAAAATGTGAAAGCTGAAAAATAATTCGTGTATATAACAGTTCCCATGTAAAATTGCACAAACTGGTTTTGGAATTTTGATAAAGTAGAATAAGAGTTTATATTTTATTTGATATTGTTTACATAGTTCAAAATCAACATCGAAAAAAGAATCGTAGGTTTTATTGTACAGGCTCATAGTTTGATTTTGAGGGAAGTAACAAGCTGAATATGCCAAAAACTCACCAAGCATGAGTAACTTTTCAAGCCAAGTTAACAGGTTCAATTCTCCATATATCTCTCGCATATTCATGAATGGTCCTGTCACTGCTGAATTTGTATGAACCAGCTGTGTTCAAGATCGACATTTTTGTCCATCTCTGCATGCACCCCACATCAATAAAATTTTAAATCATGGCTCATGCCACAACTACTTGCATTAAAATCCATGCATTAAGCCATATGTGCATGAGAAATTCTTGTGAATAAACTTGGACATCCATAGGTATTATTTTATCCATGATAAATGCTCCATTCAAGTATTAAATTGAACAAGAAAGTTAATATGAAAATTCAAGTTTTGCTCTGGAGCAGAGAAATAATACCTGGAAAATTATATATGGCTACTAAGGTACTAATTGCTCCTAAACTGAGAAATCTATACATGATACGTGATATGATTTTGTAGGAAAAGTGAGTACTAATTTTACCTAAACTGAGAAATATACACATCATACGTGATATGATTTTGTAGGAAAAGTGAGACAGAGAGACAAGATAGGTGTTAATGAAATGTTTGGTATATAGGCAGGTTTATATATCATTCCTCAGTGATACTTACTTTTTGGTCACGATATGCCTTGTCAACTTCTTCTTGGCACTCCAAGTAGCTAGGAAAGTCCTTGCCAACAAGGAAATAATCAGCACGACCGTAGCCTTCATTCCCTTCCAAGGACCCCATCAATTCTTCATAATTATATGGGCCAAAAACACCACTTCTTACATATGCCTTAACTTCTTCAAACCGGGGGTCTGGTACAAACTGCGATATTATGTAATAGATACGATAATAATGTCTCAAAGGATCTATAGAAGTCAAATTTTACTGAATCTTCAACTGTTAGACTATGATATATGTTGTTGCTTTCCATCATGACAATACAATGTTTGGAAATGCATCATGGTAGTAGTAGAGCAAATTGGTAGAACATGAGGTTCAAGACTTGTTTAAGATTTTAGTGTAGCTTTTAGCCAATTTTTATGAAATAAAAACATGGAAAGAAGAGGAAGGAACGCATTGAATGATGAATCATGTATTGTTATCCCTTTTGAAACTTACCTTTCCTTCGGCCCTTTCTTTCCGTAGCCCCGCAATTTCTTGAGCTTGTGTACCAAATAGAAAGAAGTTATCTTCTCCAACCTCTTCTCTTATTTCAACATTAGCTCCATCAAGAGTTCCTATGAGTATGCATCCATTCATTGCAAATTTCATGTTGCTTGTTCCACTGGCCTCCATCCCAGCCGTGCTGATCACACAGAAAAAGAAATGTCAGAAACAAAAACTGATAATAACGTTTATGATAATATCAACCCTATAGAATGAATTTAGATTAGGATTTACAAGAATACAAAATTGACCAAATTGACTGTAAACCAAAATTAAATATTATTTTATCTAATAAAGAAAAGTACCTGATGTGCTGGGACAACTCACTGCCAGGAATTAGAATTTCAGCAACACTGACATTGTAATCAGGAACAAATACAACCTGCAGGTTAAGACAAAGACTAAGATCAGTCTTACTTCAAAGGAAAAAAATGGTAAGTTTAACACCCTACATCATAATTATTATAGCTTTTCCTTGGATACTGGGAGTTACCAACAACCTCAACATTCTTTGCCAATCTTTGTATTATCAAGTCTGAAGTATCAGCACAAGGCTCTTGATTACTTTAGTCCACTTTTAAGAGATATTTAATTATTTAAGTTTATGGTTCTAGTTATATTATTATGTTAGACTTTTGGTTAACAAAGTAATAGATCTTTTGGTAACCAAATCTTCTGTGGACAATAAAGTAATAGATCTTTTTCTTTTGATTAACAAAGAGATCTTAGATCTGGTGTGGGAGGGTAGGCTAAAGCAAAGGCAAAGCGATCTCAATGGGATTTGAGGGATTCAATCCTGGTATTAAGCAAGTTCCACAGTGCCATTTGAGAAAAAGCAAATGGATTTTTATTTAACCATCATTAGGCACATGAAACCAAAATATTGGATGACTATAACAGATCATATTATGTTTAGATATCTATCCCACAAGTTGAATATCTTACCTTCAAAAGATCTCCAATCTCAGGATCATTATTGATTGTAGCTCCTACATCTGTGATGAATTTTACTATCCTTTTGGCTTGAACATATGTTGCAAATGCTTTCCCCCCAAATATACAAACTCGAGGAACAAACAGTTCTTCTCTTTCCTGAGCACTCAATTCTTTCATCTTTTTGTAGCGATAAACAATTCCCATGATATTCAGTAACTGTCGTTTGTATTCGTGAATGCGCTTCACCTGAAAATGAATGTGTTAAATCTTTCTCTAACCATTAATTGATGAGGAAAACACATGCCATCAGAACTTTAGTTGTTATCCCATACGGTTTTATGTAAGACTTCTTTTCTATTGAGCTGACACTGATTGGATTTTGATGTGTAGTTTAGTAATTGGTCAATACTCAGTTGTGATTTATCTTATTTTGTTAATAATCACCTGTGTATTTGTGGCGAAAATATTACATACTCCAATAGCATTACATTTAGCCAATAAAAGAAGTATGACAAAAAAATTGAATCCGTCTTTAAAGCAAAATTTAGATGGATGATTGCCACACTACTAAAGTATGTAAGAATCTCACAAAAGGTTGATGGTATTGTGCAGCACAGGAGCTTTTAGCTAACAATACAGGGTCGAGTCCATTCTCTTAAGTGGCAAGTAAACCTACTGCCAGTCTGTGATCCTACTGCTAGTAAACCTACTGCCATCAAATTACAAGAGTTTCTATGACAACAGAGAAGGTGATTGTGAGTCTGTTATCCAACCGATTAAGCATTGCATGGAATTTTAAACCTATACAACTATCACAAGCAAACAAGTTAATGAATTATGCATGCTTGAGTTGTTTCAGATTTACTGAAGTATCAACAAAGAACCAAGAACTAACATTCATTCCTTATCAAGATGAAAATATGAACTCCAGTCCTTCAATTCAAATGTTAACTAAAACAGTAGAAGAAAGAAATGAAGTGGTTGGTGGAAGAAAACAAACCTGAACGTCAAACATTGCATTTGGATTGACAACATAACCCGTTTTCTCTTTGAGAAATGATGCAACCTTAATCTTGTTTCTTCTTTTTGCTTCTGTCCACTCTAGTTGTAGATCCTCATTATCTGCAAACTATTAAATAAAATTCCCCCATTAGAAAAAATATAGGATCTGTTAAAATCTAGGAAAATATCTTATCATATCTTAAATTATTCTTAAGAGTAGTTTCCCTATTTCCTCATGATCTCTTTGGATTAGTTAGAAAATTACCATATTTCCTTAGGAATGTGATCAGTATAAATAAGAGTTAGTGCTCTAGGTTGTTTGACTTATCAACACACTTTCATTCTCTTACATCAATTAGTGTTTCATCCTCTTTTTTATATCTTCCTCCCAATATCTAAAACGGTAAACTCCCATAATTTCTATAAGAACAAAAAGTTACCATAGAGATTGTGGATAAAAAAGTTGTGCACTAACTAATCGCTTATATTGCTTGCTACTGTTATAAAGTTATATATATGATTAGATTCAACTATGCACATATGTTCATTGTCAAACTGAGGAAGTTAAAGCAAGTCACCTAATTCAACTATTATTTTAAATTAATTTACCTTGCGAAGTATAGCCAATTTCTCAAGATCCGTTACCCAGTCTTCTGTTCCAATCCACTTTGTTATGATTTTACTAAGATCAGGATTACAGAAACGGATCCACCTTCTAGGAGTCACCCCATTTGTTTTATTCTGGAATTTCTCAGGCCACAACTGTCAAAATTTACATGATAATGAAATTTGATTAGCATTTTATTTTCTGGAAAAATAAACAGAGAGATCCCAAGAAAGTAATTGTTCTTGAAAACAGAGAAAGAGTCTGCTGGTATCATTACCTTGTAAAATTCATCAAAAACTTCCTCTTTTACAATCTCACTATGAATGGCAGCTACCCCATTTACAGAAAACCCACCAGCAACACATAGGTTAGCCATGCGAACCATCTTTGGTAGGTTTGGATCAACTTTGAATCTCACTTCTATTTTATTGTCAATATCCTCTTCAACAGATGGGTTTTCATTATCTTCTTCTTCTTGTACCTCCTCTTCTACTTTATCTTTTTCTTCTTCTTGTACCTCCTCTTCTACTTCATCTTCTTCTACTTGTTCCTTTTCTTCTGTTGCCTTTATATCATTATCTTCAACATCAATTTCCTTGACAGGATCAACAGCAGGAATCTCTTCAGTAATATTAAGCAGTTCCATCACTGAGTCAGGCAACTCAATATTTTCTAGTATTCTCATTTTTTTTAGTCTTTGTTGCAGCAAATCGAGATCATCTATCCCATACTCAGCAATGATTTCATGTATCAACTGGATAACAAAGCAAACGACATTAAATAAGATAAGATTTCATAAAGAATGGCATGTGAATGTGCATACAAACCTAGAACTATATATATCATGAAAATCTGAAAATCAAAGCCACATATGTTCTACATTACCTCCTCATCTATCATTCTTATTATTTCCACATGTCGAGGAAGCAAATCCTGCAGAAGTGTCAAACTCCATTTCTCCAGTGCCTCCGGCAAAACTGTGTGATTTGTGTAAGCAGCCGTTCTGACAGAAGATTCATTAAAAGTGGATCAGACAATGTTTAAAATTAAAGTATGTGTTGTAAATGTTATTGAGAGGCTATGAATTTTGAAAATTGGAACCTACTCTATTTGTGTAAGTTGGCACACTTGTACTGGGGCAATTTAGCAGAACCAGTCTCGTTAATAAAATTGCACCCAAAGATTGAAAAAGAAACTTCAGAACAAAACAAGCTTACTAGCCCTTACAAGTAAATAATATTTTTAAAGAATTCTCCTGAAAGCACCATTCCCCCTTAGAAAGAGCCCTTTGTAAAACAAAAAAAAAAGGCCTTGTAGCAATACCTTGTTCTGAAATTCAACTTAATTGATGGAATGAATTCAATTATGAGGCTCTTATACCATTTTAAAGATCAACTCTACTAAAAGCTTAAGCTATTAGCTGAAATCTCAACAATGGTTTTATATCTTTTAAAAAAAAAGGTGAATACAATGATTTTGCAAAAAGAAGCACCTTTTAGTAATATTCCAGGCTTTCTCCCAACTTAAACCCTTGACATCCATCAATATCCTAATAAGCTCCGGAATGCAGAGAGTTGGGTGAGTATCATTCATCTGCACAACCACTTTATCTGGGAGAGTCTCCCAATTTACTCTCTTTCCTGATCTCTTTTCAAAGCGTGCAATGATATCCTGGAGAGAGGCAGAGCATAGTGTGTATTGTTGCTTCAGTCGTAGAGTCTTTCCTTCTATTGATTCATCACCAGGGTACAGAACGTAGCAGATCTGATTGCAATATAACATTTTTAAAAATAATATTAGCATCATTTGTGATTTATGCAGACAGTCTACTTGAAATTAGTGTTAAACAAAGGAATTTACTTGGTGATTAGTAGATTAAATAAAGGTGCAAGTACAATTTGTAACAAGAAAAAAAAAAAGAGAGATTTTGATCATACAGGAATTACAATATTCTAAAGGTTACAGGGGAAGAAAGTTCCACAGACCTTCTCTGCATTCTTCATAACTGCATATGCTTTGGCATGATCTCCAGAATTAAAAGCTTTCAAATCAAATTCTTCCGGTGAAACTTTAGTCGACCACAACCGCAAGTTTATAGTGGTTCTAGTTTTGTACCCAGGTATTGGAACATCATAAGCAACAGCCAATATATTTTCTCCTCCAACCCACTGTTTACTTTCATTTGGCCCTGAAATAACTTCTCCATAGAATTTAACTGGATAAGAGACATCATTCCTCAGAATTTCCCAGGGATTTCCCATCTGCACAGTGACACTTCAGTCAGCGAATCAACATGAAAACTTCTAACTCACTAAGATAGCCTTCCAAATCTCACAAAAGAATAATTAAACATTTAAAAGAGTAATCGGATTTTCTAACAAAGAACAATGGTAGGGTACCCTAATATGAAAAGTGGCTTTGAGCCATTAACTGTGAATCAATGCATATAGATAATACCTCAAGCCAGTTTTCAGCAACTTCCTCCTGTCCATCCTTTGTTATATGCTGTTTGAATAAACCATACTTGTATCTAAGTCCATATCCCCATGCAGGGTAATTCAAAGTTGCCAAGGAGTCCAGAAAACAAGAAGCAAGCCGGCCTAATCCCCCATTCCCAAGGGCAGCATCTGGCTCCTGTGGATTGCACATGAATATGCATTTAAATAACCCCAACTTAATTATTGAATGTTCACAAAACTGTCATTCATGAAGGGTTATGTGGTTCTTCTGCAGTTTTTCGTCCTTAAATTTGTTTCCATAAAGATAAATGTTTTTAACTGATAAACTTTATTGCTTTTCTCATAACAATATTCTTTAAAAGAACCATTTAATGATCTTGAGAATCAAATAAGAAACTCTTCTTATTGTCTAGAGAAAGCTTCGCTTATTTATAATTATTGAAGATACAGTGAATGACAGTTGAAATCCTCAAGGTAACAGATAACATTTTTGTGGAATTGACACAAGCAATGAAGCATTAGTCCTGTTCAACTTTCTCTTGCATGCTACCTATAGGACTAACTGATAAACAAAAATAGTAACAAAAATTAAATCACTTGATAGTTTCTGAAAAGAGAAGAAAATCATAACATGAATAAACCTGATTAGCCACATCCTCTAAAGTGATACCCAGCTTTCTGAGAGCCTCAGCATAAGGACCCAAGAGCTGTAAATTCCCAATTGCATTTAGCAATGCCCTACCCTTCACAATTAGGAAAACAAAATTGTAATCAAAATTAATAATATCTTGCAATGACAATGACCTATGCCTCAATAAAGAAAAGCCAATAAGAACCTGTAGAAACTCCATAGACAAATAATAGGCATGCTTGACATTCATCCTCTCATAGTAATCATTTGTTGCATTCCAATTTATGATGAGGGAATCACGAACACTCTCTGCAGTTGCAAAGAAAGCCTTATTGAGCTCAAACTTCTCTGGAGAAAAAGGGCTGGTGAACTCAGCATGGAATTTGATGCTTGAGGCAATAGATGCTGAATCTGGTACAAATTCATTGAAAGTGCCTACAAGTGTTAAGAAAAAGAGAATAATTAGTTAGGAGAATAGAGTAACTGCACAATACTTAGTCCAGTACCAGTCCTATAAATTATATGATACATCACCTTCAACAAAACTTACTATAATATAATGTATACAGAATTTAAACATCAAAAAAATATGGAGGGATGTCTTTTATGTTCTCTGTATTTTGGTACTACATTTCCTACACCAAATATCAAAATGGGTAGAAAAATGACACTATAGAAGAAGAGAGGTGGCTTATACTACATAGTAACGTTATTTTACATTTTACAAATCCAAATTTAAGAGTAATCCTTCCCTTGGTGATGTAAGTTACAGTTCCTAAATATATGCTAGAGTACTAAACCAGAAGCCACTATTTAAATAAGCTATTATGTGCATAGACAGTTTAACGGAGGAATATGCTTGAACATAAACATAGTTTCCCAGTCATTACTTCTAAGAATAACAATGCACCAACGACTAATTAAACCGGCAAGTTTTTCCCAAAAGTGAAAATCTTACAGGGCTAAATGAAAAATATATAACTTTCTGAATTATAAACATGAATTTTCTGAATTATATACGAGAAGTGACTAAAAGAAATAAAATGACAAAGTAATAGAAAATGCAAGCAAGCAACCTTGTTCAGTGAGTGGATCTTCCAGTTCCTGCTTCTTGTCACTGGCAACATTCTTCACGTAGAGCTTTCTTATTACCCTTCTGGAATTTGACTTTGTAAAGACAAACAGCTGCCAAATATTGTTTCCTTGACTTAAACTTGTGAAGCTTGATTTTGAATTGGGATGTAAAGATGAGTTGGAATGCCTACAGGTTGTTGAAAAGGGTAGAGCAGCCATTGCTACAAGGCGTTTATTATTCAGCGTGTGCCTCAGTGGAAACAGTAACACGCAGCACACAAATATTGTTTATGCTATTCTGCTTTGACTTGTGAGTGAGAGAAAAAAAATGAGTGAAAGAGTGTGTGTGTGTGTTTGTCTTCTTATCTTCATTTAATATCTTGGTGTTTGTTGTACTCTCATTTTGAGCACGTGCTAAAATATGAGTGTCGCTATCCCCATTCCTTTTTGTGACACTGGTTGGTTGGTCCTCCTTCTTCCTTTCATGATCAAGAATCAACATGATTTAACTGAAGTGTGCATGGAACTGGTTAATGACCAAATCACCCCTCTGATATTTCTGGTTTCTGCCTTACAAATTTTGATCTTTTTTAAAGTAATTTTTGTCCTCATTGATACAGCACACTGGTTTCTTGTTGGATTATGGCCACTTGGACTGCAACGTTGTAATATTACAACTTTCCAATCCCTGGCTTAAAATTCTACACATGACGAACAAGCTTCTCACCGCAGCTTTAGTTGGCCATAATAAAGACATTATTTGAGTTTGAGTCTAGAATATTTTCTTGATTGATTGGTTACGTGCAGGCATGTCAGTAAATTTTCATTGAAACCAGAGGCTTGCCTGACTTTGAAGAGGGACAACCATCTCTCCCTTCTAAATTTGTATATCAAAAACAGACACGACGCACAAAATTTATAGATGAAATTTGGTAAGTCCTATTGCGATATCCAAGTTTGTGTCTCAATAGTACACTCGTATCTTAACACTTTTTGTTACAAAGGTATGGTCTCAATCCGACAGATTATATTACACTGAATAATGTACAACAACACAAGCCCCTATTAAAAAAAATGCCTTAAATGGCATAGTTCAGCAAGAAAAATTGCATATGTACAAAGATAATACGAGGTAACAACTTAGGTGTCTTAATCAAACTAAAAAAGAGTGGAAATCTCACAATTCCAAACCTTCATACCATCTTGTTCTTTCTTTTCTATGAAAACCTTCCTGACCTATCTTAAAAAGGTTCAAGTTTCCACAGTCTTCACTGGAGTCCAATCTCTCCTGGCCTCAGACTTCTTCCTGGCACTTGTAACGTAACCTAGAACATAGCCCGTGAATGCCCCAAGCAACAGCACACTTCCTCCCTTGACATACCAAGACAATTTGGATTCTGCAATTTCACTTCCAGTTTTAGAATTAGCATCAGCAATAGTTATACCCTCATCTCCTTTACCACTGATAACTTCCCCAGAAGCTAGAATTTCCACCGTATCATGCACCTGGCCATCATGGTTTCCCACATAAGAAAGCACAAGCTTCTCCTTTGTAGCCACCAGTCTAGTGTACCCAAACTCACCTCCCCGGTACAGAGACCGTTCGGGCTGTGGATAGATTGGATCTTCAGGATGGTCAGGCCTTGGTTCCCAGATGGGTTGCCAGTCTTGCCCTGCCATGCCAATCACAAGATGGACAGTGTATGCTTTTTTCTCCCCTGCTTCCTGAGACAAACTTCCACCACAAGTGAAGTTATTCAGTGGACAGAATCTCTCGTATCGATGAACATGACCCCAAAGGGCAAGTGTGACCTTGTTATTCACCAATAGAGGTTCCAAGTGCTCAAGCATCTTTCCTCTTAAAGCAGCATCCCTATTTTCATGGCTGGTAGTGTACATGGGCCTGTGCCCTTGCACCACCACAAAAGGAGTCTTGGTCCGGTCAACTGATTCTAAATCATGCTTCAAGAAGTTGTACTGGTTGCTCCCAGGAAGGAAATTGGTCTCAGTGGAAATATACACAAAGTGTACTGCTCCCGTATCAAATGAGTAATAAAGATTCCTAGTTGGTGGGGCTGCAGTTCCAGTGGATTCTGAAGAGTTTCCGGGCATGTTGAACCTTAAACTGTAAGGCACACCACACTCACCACCCCCATCTTTTCCGTAACTGGACCAATCAGGTTTCCATGGCTGCAAAGGCCAGTCATACTCATGATTTCCAATGCAAACATGGTATGCCACTTTGGATGCAACAGGCTCAATCTGGGCGAAAAAATGGTCCCACAACCACGCATAACCTCTTGCATAGCTAATGTCTCCAATGTGTGAGATAAAGGCTGGCTTCTCGCCTAGAGCTTCAACATCACGGAGGATCCACTTCATGGTTGATATGCTTTCATCTTGCGTCCGCAGAAATGTTTTATATGGTACATATGCTCCCATGTCACCAAACAGGAAGGCTATTGTTTCATCTGAATCACTATTCCTCGACACAAAGCTATGAGTTGCACTCCAACCTCCATTATCATTTCCAACCTGGCACACAAATCAGATTATAGTTAACAGTTAATATCCTAATATTTCTCCATTCATAGGGTCACTGTTTGGGATCAAACATCGATTTTGTCCCTGAAGATAATCAGCTATTAACCAACACCAGGCAATTCAATCCCAACAAAAGTAAAATTAATCCCTGACTTGGGAATTCACAAAATTTAAAACAACTTAATTGAACACTTATTAGACACTCTTTTATCAAACGAAAAACTTACTTATTTTGAGTTTAATTGTCATGCTGTGCTAAATTTTTACACTATAAATTGATCAGAAATCATCTTTGCTACGACTTTGAAGACAATTATTATAAAAGTCAACAAATTAATCATATATGACACAGATTGTGATGGGATGACTATAAAAGATAGTTACGGTGCATGTATTATTTATTCATTTAATTTAGAGTTCAATAAGCATGCACTATGTGTGTAAAAGATTTTTCACCATCGGCCAATTAGAAATTATTTGTATAACTTTTAAGATAGTTATTATAAAAGTTAACAAACTACACATACAACATACATGACGATTTATGTTTTGGGATTTAAGATCAGTGTGAAAAACCTTAATTATTATACTACCAGTGCTGGTACACATTATTTATTCTTTAATTTTATAAGCAATCTAGCGCAAAATATTTTTTTGCAAACTTCCAATGAAAATTTATTTTATCGCTACATTATATTTATAAATATGGTTACGGAGTCAAGTTATCATAGCCTATTGAATATATGTGCAGAGTGTATACGTATGTTGTAATACACAAAATGCACTGCTCCCATATCAAATGATCAATAGCTTATCGAAAGATCCAAAAACCACTTTCCCAGAAATAAGCTCTGATTTCAAATGCTAGCATGACCTAGTAGTGCCAAATGTAGCAGCACCTAGCACCATCCAACTTAATGTAAACCCACAATACCCATGATACACATCAGCGTAGAATACATTAGAGCCAAAATAATCAAAACTTAAGACTATATTTTTACCTAATAAACCATCAATTGAATCCTAGTCAAAACATGAACTTAGTGTGTGTTTGGTTAACACAAATTTCAGAACACACTAAAAATGGATTAAATTTTGAATACTTAAGCATTAGATATATAATTTTGGAATAGATAGTTAATTGATTCCTTGCAATGAGGAAAAGAAGTACCTTGTAATAGTATTTTTGGCCCTTCTTCAAACCCGTAATAACGGCATCGTGAATGTAACCAGGATCTCTCCATCCAACACTGGAATTCGCAGGGGCGTCGCACATGTGTTCCCTCACGTATTTGTCCACACGTGCGAGCGCAACACCGTCGAGCTTATCCTCTTTCTCACCGAACCTCACGTACGTCTCCTTTGAATCCAGCGTCACGTACATGACGCGCATTGCATCTTCCTGTTGCGCATACGCAAGATGAATCTGTTCGGGGCCCCGACCCGGCGAGAAAGATACTTCTTCCGAGAAGGCCAGGAGGTGCCGGGTTTGGGGTAAGGGGTTGTGGTCGTGGTCCTGGCGCTTAGGGTTGATTTCGGGTCGGGTCCAGCGGAAGATCCGGAATGAGTAATTAGATCGGAGGTTGACGAGGGAGATTGAGAGGTTGCCGGAGCCGGATTGCCATGTGGGAGATTCGGAGAGAAAGCGGTATCCGAGGTAGTCTTCGTGTGGGGATGTTGAGGGAGAGTAGATTGCGAGGAAGTCGAGGTCGGAGGGGGTGTCGACGCCGGACCAGTGGAGGTTGACGGTGTCGCCGGATTTTGTTAGGGTTGTGGGAGTTACCGAGAGGGAGGGTTTTGATTGGATTAAGTTTATGTGGAAGATTGATAATGAGAGGATGAATAATTGGATTTGGAGTGTGCGATGATGATGATGATGATGATGATGATGATGATGATGATGATGATGATGATGATGATGATCGGAAATCATGGTGGTTGGATTGTTAATTGATTTCGGATTTGGATTTATGATTTAT
This sequence comes from Hylodesmum podocarpum, assembly GCA_026586105.1. Lineage (NCBI taxonomy): Eukaryota > Viridiplantae > Streptophyta > Magnoliopsida > Fabales > Fabaceae > Hylodesmum > Hylodesmum podocarpum. The sequence continues at coordinate 1,305,666 of JALJEV010000730.1, read as the reverse complement.
GAAATTGAATTGGGAATCATTCAATCATTGGTGGTTTTTGATTTGATTCCCCCAAGGGTTAGGGATGTGGCCTGAAGGAAACTGAAAGTGGAAAGTATGTTAAATGGCATATTCTTTCTTCTTTTTGTTCGTAACTAATCTCCTTCCTGTTCCTGTTGAATTTTCCTGGGATTTGGGATTTCTTTATTTCCTTTGTTAATAAAGAATTACTGCATTCATGGTGTGAAATAAATAAATAAATGAGAAAAAGGAAGTACTGTATTATTATTATTATTATTATTATTATTTTTCTTTAATTATTTATATTAATTTTCTTTTTTACTTCACGTTAATGTCATTCTTTAACTATTTGATTAATCTCTTTTTTATTTTTTATTTTTTTTATTTTTTCTTATAATTACAGGAACTAAAATGAAAAAAAAATATTAAAAGATATGAAAACATAAAAAAAAACTTATATTATAAAGATTAAATAAGTATTACCTCAGAGAGACTAAATAAAAAAATATTATAATATGAACAATTTCGTTTTGACATTTTTCATTTTATAAGAGTTTTATTTTTTTGTTATTGTAAGTAAAAATGTTAAAATTTTAACAAACATGTTTGTGACATCAGTTATGATATGTTAAGATTTTAAATGACTCTATTTTAATTCATTGAGAGTTTACAAAACTTTATATCAATATCACAATGTGAATTCTCAGGATTTTTGACCACTTTTATTTTATAGAAAATTGATTTACTAAGTTAACAAATGACGTCCTTTTAAAATTATAGAATTAATTTAAATATAAAAAACATGTGATTAGTGTGAAACAAAAGAGATGAATACATTATTTAATTTGTTATAAAGGATGAATGTGGAGGATTATCATTCAATATAATTATTATTTTTATCACTCAACTATATGATTTGATTTCATAAATCAAATGGACTAAAACAAAATCATTTACAAATTTAATATATCAAAATAAAACTCTATAAAATTTTAATGGATATGCCACACAACTGTTTTTTTATGGAGCAATTTTACTTCTTCATATTTTTAATTAGTTGGATTTAAGCATCATATTTTATCGTTTGTAATTATATACATAACCTTGGATTTCATAAAATAAATATTAGAATGGGTATTTTTTATGACATAACAATTAAACAAAATAAAAAAGACCATTAAGCAAAATTAAAAATAAAAACAACCTAGATGACATATCACCTGCGAATGTTTTATCTTGGTTTTGACTCACTCGCACTTATATGTTGCACACTATTTGAATAATAGCTGAATTTTCTGTTGTAGATCTAAAATTTTAACATCAAACTCTCATAAGTTGTATATCTAAAATTTTAGGATTTTTTAAAAGAAAATAGAGAAAATGGAATTTAAGAAGAAATGTGAAGGAAACGTTATAAATGAATTGATGAGTTCTAAAAAGAACTCGTCACTTAAATCTAGAAATTCAAGATAAGAATCGAAAATATGATTTCTAAGAATTGATAGAAAAGTCTTCTCACACAAGTCAATATTTTTCTTAGAATAAATAATCTTTCCATAAAAATCTAATGTAAGTCTATTTATAACTTGAATCTAAAAGAGAAATCTAATTAAATAAATGAAATATTTAAATATGAATAGCATCAAGACCTCTACTAATTACGTTGAATTAGAAACATAAATATTCATTCAGTTAAGCAAACTCAATTATAAAAACACATTAAAGTATAATATAAGATTCATTATCATTGTAACTATGATTTAATGACACAACAAAATATTAATGTTAAACACATTAATTATAAATATTTTTTCTGCCTATGACACATAGTCCAAGTACAATCTAGCAAAGATCTTCTAATATATGTGATTTTTTTGTGTGATAACGATTTTAGAATCTTGAGTGTAAACAAAACACACTATTTGGTGAATTCAGTGAAACAATTAACCCTTTGAAAAGTGTGAGAAGGATGGAGATTGCATTTTACAGGGTTAATGTCCTTTGTTAATTTGACTTGTTATGGTGAAGAATCATGATTCATAAAAATGAATGAATTTACTAAGCTTCATATATAGTTGATGCGTAAAATTCAGAATGATCCCTAGTTGCTATTGATTATTGCTTGAGGACATACAAAATTCTGTTTCAATGTTGAGATAATTTTACAACACATAAATTTACAGAGCTGTTTAAGAAAATGTTTTGATGCATTAACTTGGTAAAATAGTGTGACAATATAATCCAATTGTAGCATACATTTTCATATGAAGTATATTTTGAGATTGTTCAGTGAAAAAAAAACATGAATACACTAATTTCTTGGAGTTTTGTTACAAGTAAAATGAGCAACTCAAGGAATAAGGAACCTCAACATACACTGGTGTTAGCATCTTGATAGGCCTAGCCCACCATTTTTGGAGGGCCCAGCCCATTTGATGGTCTGAACCTACGGTTTTAAATTCTTTTAATAACTAAAGTACTTTTACTCTATGTAGAAGTAAAGCATATTAGTGTTCATTTTTATTTGTGATGAAAAAATACAAACAAAAATGTCATAGTGTTAGAAATTTTTTTTTCAGAAAAATATTACAAGTATAATATTCAATTAATGTAAAGGTCATGATTGGAGATACAAGTTGCTATGCTATTTAATTTTTATTTTTTTTTTAACAGGTGAAATAGAATAACCCATATAAAATATAACGATCAAAATTTTGAATAAATTCTGATGTAAGGGAATTGTAAAAATTAAATAATTTAATTCTTAAAAGATGAAAATTAATACAAATAGTTTCTAGAAGTTATTTATTATTATTTTAATTTTTAAATTCAAATTTATTTTATCCTTGATTTGAATTATTTATTTTCATTTTAATCTCTGAACTAGGTATTAAAGAATAATAAATAATATAACTCATAAATTGAATAATATATTTTAAAAATTATTTTATTATTTCTATTTGATGTTTGTCAAAAAAATTTAAGAATCAAAACAATGATTAGGTCTAGATATTTTCTATGTGACCGACCTAATGACAATGGAATAGACACAGTTGTAGCTGCCATGGTTGATGGTTATAGTGTTGGTGTTTCCTTTCATTATTCTAAGTCACACAATGACAACAGAATAGGCACTAGCATTAGAGCCAACTTCATTCCCATGGTGGGGTATTACACTTTGCTCCACCTATGTCTTTCAATTATCACTTCAATTACAAGAATTTTTTCAACTTTTATTTGATTCATAAATCATCCAAACTTGCCCAAACTAAAAACTACTATCTTCAATCATCAATTTTTTTCTTTTCTTGATTGTCAAATAATTCTATTACACTACTATCCCAATAGCTTAGGCCATCAACAAGTCATAATACAACATGAACTATATTTAATTGCTTTCAAATGTTCACAAATTCTGCAACATTTTGTTGTATTAATTCATATTTGTTACCAAATCTGCAGTTTCTATTACAATGGAAATTTTGAGAAAACGACGATGGAATGTTTTTGTCGCCCTTCTTGATAATACGATAAGATGGATTAAACCACCGAAATGAAGAAATCAACCGTAAAAGAACCTGTTAGGTCTCACTTAGTAATTTTTAATTCATTTTCTATAAAAATGTTGTTGCATTAAAAAGTGATAAGAAAAAAATTCATTAGTCTTTGTGTTGAATTTGAGTTTTTTTATTAGCATGAATTAAATAAAATATAAAAAATTACAATAAATCATGCATTTTATTCATCCAACTATATTAGATATACTTGTTTAAATAAAATAAATTAAATTCCAAAAATGGAATAGATGAAAAATCATGAAATTAGATAAATTATCATTTTAATATATAAAATTATGAGATATGGTTAACAATAGTCTTTAAAATTATAAAATAAATTTTTGAAATTAAAATTATAGTCATTTTAATCCTTAATATATAAGAATTATTATCATTGTAGTCCTAAACTCTATAAATCATTATCATTATAATTCATAATAGAATTAAAAATGTCATAAATTTCAATTTACATTTGATATTATTTTTTTAGAACTTAGTCATTTCTTCATTACTTGGGTTTTTGGCAACACTCTGCAGAGTAGCTGGTGCACATTTTCTATGTCAGAAGTGGAGAGAAGATTTGATCCAAAATTTTAAATTGTTTCCAAACATAATTAATTTAAAAATTTGCTATGATAGCACCTCATAATTTAAGAGAGTAAGATGATATTTGAGGGTTTACTCTTAGATACTACAGAGAAGAGTCAAACAAATTACACAGCAATGCTGCGCACTATAGCAAAAAGAACTATTTCACGTGAACAATTTTACAAATCTACGTACAAATGTGTGACATCCCCTTCAAGTAACCAATCAAATCCTATGGTTTAAACAACTACCAACTTCATCATGGTGGATCTGAACTTTCAAATTACACGTTAATAGAAAAACTTTTTTCTTGTAAACTAGAATTCCCCTGTTTCTGCCAACTAAAACCCATCTCAAACATTTGAATTCCATGTAAAACTTACTCCAAAACATATGCACCAAAGGCAATAACAACAACAACAACATCAACACTTATAAACTTCGTGACTCATTTGATGAGAGATGGTGATTGCTGACAAAACATGCAAAGCACAATTAATTGGAGAGTTGATAAGTGAGGCCCCCTCAGTTTCCAAAGCAATTATATCACTTCATGTGTCTCTTGCTTTGCATTTAAACACTCTCTCTCACACACTCACTCACTCACCTTCTGGCTAATGTCACCCTCTTCCCTCTCTTTTTCCCCATCACTTTCTTACCCTTCTCTATCTCCACAACTCATCACCTCATCACACTTTACTCTTCTTCACCCCCTCCTCCTACTCTCTCTCTCTCTGCTTCTTCACCAATGAAGACCTCTCTTTCTTCACTCATCACCACCATCACCTTTCTCTTTCTCTTCTTTCTCTCCTCAGCAAATTCCACACTTGCCCCACCTTCCTCAACAAACACTCACTATTGTGACTCTTTCCCACACATAAAGTCACGTTCTTTGTGCATTGGCCTTCAAAAAATGCACCACAAGTTGCGTCCACTTCCACAACCAAATGGGGTTCATCTTGATCCAAGTTTCGGTGCAGAGAAGAGGCGAGTTCCCACTGGACCCAACCCACTTCACAACTAACTCAACCCATTCCAAAGCCTCTTCACTAGTACTACTACTACCACTAGTATTACACCACACACTAAGGTATATCTTTAATTTCTACGTACAATTCATCCTTAGGCAAAACAAAACCCATCTGCTGGTTTCTTCACATTTCATAACCACCTTTCTTGGTATCACCATTCTTATGGGTCAATAGTACTACTATCTATACACTTTCTCAACGCAAGAAGAATGATCATACATCAATGTCCACATAGAGCTTCCATGGCATGCAGAAAGACAAAATCATTGGTAAAATCACTCCTCACAAGCTTAGATGAATCCTCCATTTCTTTAGTTGTTAACATGTTCAATTTAATTTTATTCATAACCAATGGGGTATAGCTGTACAAGTATAACTACAGAGGAAGTTGGTCTAATTTATTTAATCTTTGTGGTGAAAAAAAAAGAACTTTATCTGATAGAGTAATTGTATTCGGATAGTATAAAGTTAAGATTGTATTGATGAGTGTTACTTCAGTGTTGCCACATAGAGTGGGGGCAATGAAGTCCCATTAGGCCATTTCCATGCTTGTTTTTGTGATATGTAAGCGTGTGAGAGTTTTGTAGAAAGGGAAGAGAAGAGAGATGAATCTGAAAACAAGCATGGAAATGGTAAGAGAATGTGGTTGGGAACGGAATTGAGAAGGACCCCATGAGTTTCATTAATGTGGACCCACCCAAACATCACACTCTATCTATTATTCTATTTATCACTACCGCTACCTTCTTCAGCTCACAATATTATGTTACTCAACCACCAATTTTTTTTTTTCAAATTATATATATTCATGTATACTTACAATTTCTTTGATTTGGTACCAATTATTATATAATAATTGGTGTCTTCATCATGTTCCCAGAAAATCAATGAATCGTCCTCCAATGTATAGGATAATTGCGTTTAAAATTTGTGTTTAAAAAAGATACAAACTTTTGTAAGGTGTTTGGCGTTTCTAGTTTGACTTGGTGGATTATAAAGAATAAAGTACAACAATAAAAACAATAACGGGTTAAATTTTTTATTAAAATGGAACATAGTTTTGTAAAATTAAAGAGTAAAAGAAATAATGGTTGTTATAAAGAATGAAAATTAAAAATAGCAAATTGAGATGGGATTTGAAATACGTAGAGGCGTAGAGGTATGTAGATTCCTTTCCGCTTGAAGATGTCCATATCATATGACATCCTCTCTTTTGACGCTACTTACGAATTCAGATGACTAAAGTATATTCATGAAAGTTTCGATTAACGAGTATTACCAGAATTATAAAGTAATTAAAATATCTTATTCAAAGTTAAGATTAAAATATATTCTTATTGTATATGTCATTTAAGATGAAGTATTAATAAAAGAAGCAATTTTTTTAATAACTACAATAAATATTAATTGGTCAACTCATTCATAAAATATATATATATACTTTTTTTCATATTATATATATATATATATATATATATATATATATTTCTTTTTTTTTCACATTATTTATATATATATATATATATATATTTTATATTTTATAATTGATTATTTCTTCTTCATATTTTATATATATATATATATATATATATATATAGAATATTTTTTTTAAAAGAAGTTTATGTGAATTTTAGGTTATTAAAGGTAAGAAGTATTTGACTTTTCTCTTCGCCAATTTAATTAATTGTAGATGGAAGCTATTGTATAATAATAAATAGTATAATATCTCTTTACCGTAATAAAATAAATAGAAAGTGGACCTACGTCTCATGACTCATGAGAAAGAAAATCAGATGAATAAAAGTAAAACAAGTGAATTATTTAACCAGATGAATAAAAGCAAATCAAGTGAATTCTAAGAAAAGAAAAATTAATGTGGTGTTTAGTATGACGAATTGTCTTCTTATTTTATTTTTAATTTTCATTTTCAATTTTTATAATTTAAAAACAGTTTTCTAAGAAGTGTACATGATGTTTCTTTGTTTTCATCTAAATTTAAAAATATTTATATGAAATTAAAAAAAAAATTAACCAAACACAATTTTATCTATATTTTCTATTTCTAGTGAAAATAAAAATTAGGAAACAGTCGGAACATGCATATATCATATTAACTAGTTTTCCTTTCCTCTATGTTGTGTCGGTTAACCAAACCAAGAAAAAAAAATAGTATTTTTCCGTACTTTCGTTTTCGATCTAATTCAACTTCTGTTATTTGTCTTGAATAATATTTTTAGTGCAATTCATTATTAATAAATATTTATATGTAAAATATAAAGATATAAAAATTAATCAAATATTTTACATAATTATATACCCACCTCAACTTTTTGAAAAAAATTATTTATTTAATTTTTAAAAATATTTATAAACTTCACAAGACTTAGTCATTCTTATCTTATAAATTTTATAGTTCAAAATCTCTGATAGCTTAAAAATTTGTAGTAGTACAAACTAGTTAAAAGCTTGGGAAGAATCATGTGATCTCAAATGGTCAAACTGAAGTTAATATGATGGAAAAGTTGCGCTCATGTATGCATGCATTCAAGTTTTGGACTAACTTTACGCCACCATCTGTAAATGCATTTATTTGTGTGTATCCATTTCACATAGCAGTCACCTTTTTCATTATGTTTTCTCAAATAACATCCTATAAAGCTCTGCAACCCTTTCTCATGTGACTACCTTTCAAAAAGAGTAATGTTAATATATATACACATCTAATCTTTTTACATTTAAAACAGGTTTGGTTTTCATATTTTAAATATCATTTTTAAAATTTAGCAGTTAAAATTTTCTTATTTTGAACATGATTCTTTAATTCTCAACGAGCTTCTAATAAACATGCATTTTATTACTTATAAATTTTCTTCTTTTATTGTTTGTATACACTTTTTTACAAAAAAAAATTTACATTATTTTTAAGTAGAGTCGTATTATTTATCACAATTTTTTTTTTACAATAATTTATTCATACACTAATTTTTATTTTTATTATTATTTCCTTTCATTGTATCATCTGTCATCATGATATTGTATATTTTTTTTCCTTTGAATCTTCGTGATATTTGATAGAAAAATAAGAAGTATCCCTTCGCTTTTAGATATTTAATGGTATAATAGTAATTTATTTTATAGCTAACTCTAATAAGTAATTATTTAACTAATTCAATTATAATATATATATATATATATACTTATTTTTTTAATTAATTTTTTCTTTTTCTTTTTTTTTATATTTTATAATTAATTTTCGGGTTGTTTATGTATTATATTATAATTATTTATTAAATATTTTTCTTAAATACTTAAAATTAATATAAAAAATACATATATATATATATATATATATGAATTTGTAAGGAAGTTGACTGATTATCACGTAAATTGAACTGCGAAATAAATTTGAAAATGGAACACATGAAAAATGAAGTAATCCTTCGCCTTGAATCTCTCGTCATACATAGATGCTGAAGACATCACGAAACCAGTTGCTCTTGATATTCTATAATTTATATTCCCTTTGGAACTTCCACATGCTAATGCATTAAATGTGTTCAAAGTGATTCAATTAATTTAAAGGAAAAATCTGACATATGTTTTCCCCTTTTCTTTTTCCTAGAAGATTTACCTTGAACTTTTACAAATTTTCATATGATAAATCTTACTTATAAAATGTGGTAAAGAAGACCAAGTAAGATATCCTATGCTTAATGGATAGTCTCCAGAGAAGGAAAGAATACCTGTCTTCCCCCACAAGGCACTTAATTGAGGAGTTCCAAACCAGACAACACATGCAAAGTATATTTAACCTTGCTTGTCCTAGGTTTCTTCCCTTTCAAATAAGCACCAATGACTGGTTAGTTGATAACAAAGTATTGCAAATAAAAGGGAAGTTAGAGGTCAAAAAAATCTTCCAATTCATCAATGGAAACTTGGATCAAGCAGATAAGGTGAGCCATTCTTTCTTTCACTCTGTATAAAATTTTGGATAGTAACATGCATCATTTATTGTAATATCCACACGCCTAATATAATACTTCTTAATAAAGAAAGAGGCTTCTGTTTCTTAATTACCATGCAGTTATGCTGACAATATAGATAGAGTTATTAATGCTACCAGGGCTAGTTTGCAATGTTTGAATATCAATTTTTCTGTGAACCTAGTATATTCTTAGGCATTAGCATGCTATTAATTCAGAAGGGTAACACAATATCAGCATCTATACGCATACAGCAACAATATTGTTTATTTGTTGGAACCTTTTTGCTAGAGTGAAATTAACTGGTGCAGAGGAAGAGAATAAAGCTGATCTGGGTGGCAGCAGGGATCAGAAAGTAACAACACAGAAAACTCCATCCTTCAAAGGTGATGTAATTTTTCCATTGCTGGATTTGTTAGTTATAAGTATTAGGCAAGAAAGAATGTCATTGTTAAGACACAAAAAAGAAAAGGAAAGAGCTGAGAATTTGGGATATTGTGCCTTCTTTGACAGAATAAAATTAATCACATGTCTCAGGTTTTGGTCTCTTTACGTGTTTGTCCTGCCAACAAAAATAATAGTAAATAGCTAAAAAGTAATATTCTCTTTTTTAAGTTGAACTGTTAATTTATAATAAGAACAGGAATGCCACATAAATTTGGGACTAGGTTATGTAATTCTGTTCATGAGGCTATTCACTAAAGTTGGGACCAAATAAATTAGAATTTTTCATCAAGTAAAAATGTGAACACGTACGTTAATAAGACTTGTTCATTTTTTCTCTCTACTTTTATGGGTTATAATTGAATTAATGAATCTGTTAATTAACAAATCTAGTGAAAATTTTCTACAGATAAGAAAAAGGTCCAGAATTGGTTTCAGAGACAATTTTCAAGAAACATGAGTCATGATTATGACTCCACAGAAATGGAGCATGCCACAGCTGTAGCAGCTGCTGCATTTGCAATTTTTGCTCAAGAGGTTTCACAAATTCCACAACAAAAGAAAAATAGGGAGCCATCTTTGACCAGAGGCAAAAGCAAGTTGGATGACACAAAACCTTCAATTTCACAGTTTGGTAGTACATCCAAACGACTCTCAGGTAACTAAAGGAGTAAATAGTTTATGTACAATGACCAATAAGACTTTTTACACCGTTTTCAAATAATTATCATGAAAGTTATCTTACTATAGCTTTTTATTGGTCAACCATGTACAAAGTTTACATCTGTAGAATTTAAACTATAACTAAAAAAATGAATACAAAACTTGAGTCATAATTTATAATACTTTCTTTAACACAATTATGGTGAACTGCATCTGCACTACATGCAGGGTCATTTAAATCTACCAATGACCAAGGTAGCAAGGCTACAGAGGATTTAAAGAGGCCTGAAAGAACCATGAGCCCTGCACCATCAATGAGAAGGAGTTCAACTTTTGGTGAAAAGTTAAAGGGCACCATTGATGATAAAAAACCTGTGATACAAGCCCCAAAAAGGACTTCAACTTTTGCTGATGAGCACACTGCTGAATTAAAACCTGAGACCCCACCACCAAAAGTTCCTCCACCAGTTCATCAGCCTGTGTCTTTAAGGCCACCACCACCACCATCACCACCACCACCACCACCACCGGTGAGGCAGAGTTCAAACACTGCAAGACAAGGAGCCAGAGAAACAAAAGCAGATACTTGGGAGAGGGAAGAGCTTGAAAAGATCAAAGAAAGGTATATACTAAGAATGGTTTTTTTTTTTCCATAACCACACCAAACCATTAGAATGATTTGTCTTTTGAAAACCAAAATGACACCTCAGAAATCATCATCATCATCATAATAATAATAATAAAAAAAAAAAAATGAGACACGTAAAATTGTTTTTCAACAAGGTGTCATTTTTGTATTGGAAATATGAAACTATATAAGGTGATTTCTATCAGTACTTTGAAAATCTGGATTCATGATTGCATGCAATGAAAACATAATTGTCAGGTACGAGAAGTTGTTAGAAACGATAGATACATGGGAAAGGAGGAAGAAGATGAATGCAAGACGCAAGCTAAATAAGCATGAGGTGAGGTTTCTGCCTCAACTCCATAATATATTCATTCATGCTTGATTAAAATTATGTATATGCAATACGTAAGTTTAATTATGACATATTTTTGTACCGTTAAATAATTAGAATTTTTTTAGATATGACTTCTAAATTTAGTAGAGGTTGTCTAATACATGTTAAGTAAAAAAATTGGGATTAGACAGCTCCAATTAGTTATTATAAAAATTAAAATTTTATAGGGTGAATTAGATTTGAATTCCATTACTAGATTAACCCTACTAATTATTATTAGTATATTCTAATGAAGTTTTATTTACTAATTTATGAAAATGCAGCAAAGTGAGAATGAAAGGAAAAGGTTGAAAGCGTCGAAGAAATTTGAAGATAAATTGGAATATATAAATCAGATAGCAGGGGGTGCAAGAGCTCAAGCAGAGGAAAGACGAAGGAATGAAGTGCTGAAAGCAAAAGAGAAGGCAAATATAATTAGAACAACTGGCAAAATTCCAGGCCCTTGCTCCTGTTTCTAAGTTCTAACACAACAATTACATATGTATATCATGTTAATTACATAACATCACTGGCTTTGGATTTAACATACACAAATATGCAATTTTATTCTTTTCACAATTCTATAATTTCTAACTGTATAGCTCTCAATATTCATTTATAGTGGGATAATGTTCCTATCTACATATAAAAAAAAATAAAAAGAGGGGGGAAAATATCCTGTAAAACAGAACACAAATGGACTTGTTTGGTGTAAATTAGTTCCAGTTTTCTTGCCTTCATAGTTTGATTATTACTTGATTTCAGAATGGGACAAATTGAACCCTTTATCCAGAATAATGAGCTTTAATCAGTGAAGAAGGTAGTTTTATTTTAGGTAAACAAAATAGCTTAAACATCTACTTCTATAATTTTCTAAAAATATAAATTGTTTTAAAAGATGATTTGATTTTATCTATTGTGTAGAGGTATCGAAATGTCGTACTGATTGACTGATCATGGATAATTAAAAATTATAATTTATAAGCTAAGATTTTAGATAATGGGTTAGCTAACCGTAATTGAAGAAAAAAAAACAACTAAAATTTAAAATGATAAAAATTAAAAAAATAATGGAAAGTGGAAACAAATATGCAATCAAGCAATTTTTAAGCAACCCATTAGTGTTAACTTAGACTAATTTATGTAGTAATTTGCATTAGATTCTAAGTTGTCATTGCATAATTATCTTCATAATGTCATATATATATATATATATATATATATATATATATATATATATATATATATATATAACTTAATGAGTCAGAGATATCTTTGTCAGGAGAAAGAGAAATTCAAATAATCATCTTATAAAAAGAAAATCAAATAACCAAACTTTAACAATGCTCAGACATTCAAATTTGAACAAGTGAATAAAGTATAGGAGCATTATGGAGTGAAAAATAAATAAATGAATGAAGTCATAGCATGTATGAAGTAAAGTACTTTAGTATAACTTTGTTAGCCTGCTATGGTAGCCATCCTCGTGAATTTTAGTATAACTTTGTTAGTGTGTAAAAGGTATACTTTAGTACAACTGTTGTAGTATAATGTTCCTCGTGGGTTTTAGTTGGGCGTTTTGCCCCCCTTATTGCACCAAGAAAAAAGTCCATTCTCGTGAATGTAAAGTAGCTTCTGAAAGGTCGTTTCTTTTTAGAGGTGGGGTTCAGCCAATATAACCAACTAGTTTGGAGACAATATAACTACTAAATCATAGAATCACACCTAGTTTGATCCAAGTCATATAAATTTAGAGATAATTTTTTAATTCTCCGAAAACCAATGGATATTCTTATTATTATATCTAGAAATCCTATGTTTAACTTTACATTCATATGATATTATCTACGTAGATTTAAACTCTGTTAATATACTTTTAATTGGCACACTTTTACAAATAAAAATATTTATATGTTTGTAAACTTTCTCCCATTATTTTGTTAAAATACAAGATTTATTTGTATTAAACACAAATGTATTGCAAATTAAACCTCAACATAACAAGGAAAAAAATATCTTAACTCAAGTCAATTTATACTGACTCGAACCTTTAATCTAACCGTTCTTAATAATATAAGAGTTTTCTTTTCATGAATATTACATATTACACCAAAAAATATGAATGACTAAATATATATAAATAAAGATAACTTCTGTCTTAAAATCTTTAATATATATATATATATATATATATATATATAATATCAAAACATATTTTAAAATTTATCGTATCACCTGATATTGGATCATTATCATATCATCCTTTATTTAGTTTTCATATTTAACATGTTCATCTTTATGCAAATAGTATGTGTTAAAATATTATATATATATAAATAGAAAACATCCTTCAACTTACAACCTGTTTTCCTAAAAAAAAATTAAGTTAGACATATAACAAATATTTCTGAGCCTCCTACGGACACCCTCCTTTCTATGGGAATACCAAAATTATCCTAGGCATGCTGTAAAGTGGTGCACGCTCCTTTGACTTAAATTTTTTATTTCATGAACAACTACAAAAGCAATCACAGATTTGCCCAAATTCGAAGGGTTCAGATTTGAAAAAATTCGTAAGTCATTAGCCCATAAATTTGTAAGTCATAAAATTTAACTTATAAATTCAACAAATATGTAAATACAAATCCGTAAGATAAGTCCTTTTTATGGATTTATTAAATCATTTAAATTTTCTTTGCAATGTAAAAATTTAATTTATGAATCTGATAAATTCATTAGTGAAAAATTTTACATGTTTAACAAATTTAACTTATAAATTTATCAAATTTATAAATAAGAAAATTCAAACTCTCATCAAATAGGTTAACTAAATCAAATCGAACTTAAACCCATTTTAAACTAGGTAGATTTACATATTATGACTCGGTTTAGTGTTGTAAGATAATAAAGATACTATAAATTAAAAGCAATTTAAATATACATAATTATATTTCTGCCAGCAGAATGAATCATCAACATTAAGTATTTGACAAGAAAATAGTAATTAATATGTTTTTTAACACTTTTTTTAGACACTCGTTCAGGTGAAATTCATAAAAATTGTTATCAAGTATGCAGATGTTATTCTCTATTTAATACTTCCATCCATTGATCTAAATGACACGATATTTAAGATTTTACATAAATATTTAAAAAATATAATTAATATTAAAATTGTATACAAATATTAATATGATTTTTAATATATTATTTTTTATTTTATTCTATTAACTAATTGACATACTTATGAAATTAAAAAGAGAAATTATAAGAATTAAGTATTGATTTTCTAAAATATATATTTCTAATTAATCATATAATCTGGAAGGGGTAAATTAATAAAAATCGTGTGTGGTGTTAGCAGTTCGCTGGAAAGTATTATCCTGTCTGGTAGGAAACACAATTATGAACGTCCCTATGCCATTGTAAATCATTCTTAAACCCTCAAAACACGAATTTGACGATACTCTAAACAAGGCAAAATTTGAAGACGATGGATCCAACACAAACATCATAGTTATATATACACACAAGACAAGTGGAGTACATAGAAAATAGTTGGAGTTAATCAAACATACATAAATCACAAGCAACTTAATTTATTGAATCTGACAACATATAACAAGAAGAAACCTCCACCCAAATATGAACTATTTTTTGAAGAAACCTCCAGCCAAATTTGCAAGGCCACCTAAGGAAGCAGAACCAGAATCAGTTTCTTGAGGTTTAGTCTCAGTCTGAGGTTGATCATGAGCAGGGGCAGCAGTGGTATTTCCACCCTGGTACTGGTGCAAATAATCAGCAGCTTTATCAACATACTGTCCTAAACCCTTCTGATCATCGAGTTTACCATATTGCCCCGCCGCGTCTAGAAGATCCCCAGCTGCATCAGCCACCTTGCCTTTGTCCACCTTGTCCCCTTCGTTCTTCAAGGCTGATTGTGCAGCATCTGCCACCAACTTGGCGCTCGAGAAAAGCTCGCTGTTTGTTTTCTTATGGGGTTCTTCTGATGCCATGGCTTCTGTGATTGATGCAATGTATTGACTGTTTTAGGTTATTTATAGAGCTTGCCAAGATTTTTGTGGAACAAATATCAGTGGAAATTGTGGTTCTAGATTACGTGGGCCTGCGTACCTTATCTGTTCTCACTCAAACACTGTTTGCTTTCAGTGTCGGCAAGGGATCAAGACAACATTGTCACTTTTAAGTCTGCCACTTGTCACTGTTTTTTCTTATACACACAAATAAACATGTTAGTTAGTATGGTAACGGACTCGTGTTTTATTACAACATTTTACGATTTTTTTTTTTTTTTGTGTGTGTTTTTTAATTATAGCTTTCAAATTTCAGTAAATTTAGTTAGATTATAAAATTTAATTAATTCATCTAAATTTTATTTAAATATGAAAAGATAGAGACATTAATTGATGGATATAGATATTTGATGGGGTAGTTGTTCGGTTTATAATTATGATGTTTGCAGATTTGCAGTGTGGTGGGGAAACTCTATATCTTTCATTTATTAGATCCTGCATTATGCACAATATATAGTCCATATACAGTCCAACATGCCATTATTTCAGCAAAAGTAGCGTTACGGTGGGCAATTATATAGTTAAAATCTTATCCTGCGTTACGTTTTTTATGTTAAAATTTCCAATTTTACGATCACGTTTGAGCTCTAAACACATGAAAGTTAAATTTGGTCAAATTAAATTACTTTCTTCCTTCTTTTTTTCACTCCTCGTTTGTTAAAAAATAAGTCGATAAACGAACTATTCTAGTCTTAAATTATTATATTAAATATTTTAATTTTAAGTTATTTACTTAATACAACTTAAGCTATTGAAGTATAACTTTTCTTAAAACTTTAATTTATCATTTAAATTTTATAAATAAAATTTAGTATTTTATTTTTTATCATATGTTATAATTAAATAATTCATTTAAGTAATAATTTTAATTTTTCTCTTATTTAAATCTTAATTTTTTATCTCGTTCTTTTATATATATATATATATATATATATATATATATATATCATATTGTATAATAATTATAGCATTAAAATAAGTCAATGGATCCACATAAATAGCTTGAATAAAGTCACGAATTGGATTGCGCTTAGATCCGAATATAATTTTGATCTGATGAATTTGACCAGTTGACTAAACATATGATCAATAAATACTATAGAAAAATATAATTACAATATAATTAACTAATCCATCATTTATTGCTAAAATATTAAGAATACATTTTTATATAATTACTGTTACAAATAATTTTTGTAAAGACAAAATAGTCAATCAGTTCAGTTACGAGTTAAAATCATAATTGACACAAATATTTAGGTGAAGTTGTTATCCCTTTCATCGTCCCACCCACTATGGTTTGCATTTATAGCCTCAAAGATAAAGATAATGGCTTCTTCGAGTTGCTTGGCCATGAATGCTCGCCCCAATGTGGGGTCCAAAGTAATTCGTCAACTATAGTTGAACCTTTTAATAGAAGAAAAAGGATTAGTAACAACTACTTAAGTCCACGATGTGGCTGTGTTGCCATTAAGGTTTGGTAATCATTCTGACAGCCTCATAATTCATTCAGCTTGCAATCAAGTTTAAGTTTGATAAAAAAAATCTTTTATTTTTTTTTAATAAAATATTTAATAGATAATCAGTTATAAAATGTGAAGAGAAAAAAATATATATACATATATTATAAAATGTAAAAAGAGAGAAATAATATTTTGTGAATAAAATTATCTAGTTATTTTTGTTAAAACCTACTTCTACTCGATATAAATTTATTCACAGTTTGGTTTAATTGATTGACTCGATTCAATTTTAATTTATACAAATCTTAAAACACAAATAAAATTAATATAAAAATTAATTATATAAATTAATACTATAAAATATATTATTTAATTAAAAAATATATGAATTGTGTAACTATAGTCCATTTAGACAATATATGAATTGTCTAATTATATACAGTAATTTATTAATTTAAATAATAAATTTCTAAATATATCATATAAAATTTTATTCATAATTAATTAGTTGACTATGTAAAATTGTTTCATATTTTGAATGCTTATTTTTAAACTTGTATTTAATATTGTCGATTGTATTTAATATTGTCAAGGTTGTACGTGAAGTAATCAAATCAAATTATGTATGACTTATTTAAGCTTATCCGTTTATTAAATTCAATTTTTAAGTAAATTTAACTCATTTAATAATGATTTAAATCCAATAAATAAATTATTAAATTGAATTTCAAACTATATTCAAATTGATTTCAAACTCTATCTCAAGACCTACTTCATTAGATATCATCGTGGATATAGTTTGGTATGACAAACTAGAGATAAATATTTTGTTACAACAATTATATAAAATTTGTTACTTAGAACTCGTTATTCTTTCTGTTATGTATAACCCTTTCATTCAAATATAATAAAAAGACATTTTGTTTCATATTTGAATATGATATGAGAAGATATTCCCATCCGTGATTCCGTTTATTGTTTTGGTTCTCCTATGGCTACTATAGATGACTCCAATCCCTCACAATTTTCTCATACGATAACCCCGGTTTATTAAAATTTCTTATTAGGGTGTGCATGTGCACACATGAATTGAATTTAAGTTACTTGTATCTCTTTTAAAAAATATCACAAAAAGTTTGCTTTTTTTTTTTTTTTTGAAAAATATCACAAAATTTTTCTCAACCTTTCACCTCTATTTTTTTTTAATCTGGTATAACGTTTTTAGTTATTTCTCTTAATTTCATCCTTACACATTATATCAATAACAAAAAAATATATATATAATAATGTTTTAGTTTGGCATTCAAGATTTTGTCACATTTTTTTTTTTTTATAGTGTGCTGCAAATACTAAGTAAAAAAATTCTTTTTGCTATGCCTAATAATTTCTGTACTTCTACCGGTCCTCCTGCAAAATTTAAAAGGTTATCCTTAAATTACTTTCTAATTCTCCTTTCGATTTGTTGAATTGTGAGATTTGGGGACCTTGCCCTTGGCCATTACCACATATGATGGCAAGAGATACTTTCTCACCTTAGTAATGATTGCTCTGAGATTACAAATCGGAAGCTTTTGCACCCATTATGTAATTCTTCACTGTGGTGAAAACTGAATTTGGTGCATCTATTAAATGCCTTCCACTCGAAAATTATAAGGAATTAGCCTCACCGATTTCCTCCTCTCTCAAGGAACCTTGCATCACTTTTCTTATGTTGAAAGGCCTGAGCAAAATTCTGTGGTTGAATGAAAACATCAACATTTATTAAAAGTGGTGAAAGCATTATTCTTCCGGTCTAAAATTCCCATCTCCATCTGGGGTGACTATGTGGCCACTGCAGCTTATTTAATCAATTGTGTGCCATCACCATTATTGAATAATAGTTCTCTATACCAAGTTTTGCGTAAAGTCCAGATCATCAATCCTTACGTGCTTTTTGTTGCTGAGCTTTTGCAGCAACTTTACCTTCAAGCAAAAATAAATTATTCCTTAGGCTATCCCAACTGTAATTGTTGGCTACCCAAAAATATATAAAGGATACATATTATACAATTTACAAATCAAACAAATTTTCATCTATTATGATATGTCTTTCTATAAGAAACTTGCTTTGTACCTTAAAAACACTTGACCATTTTAATGACTTGTTTATTTCTTTACCAAACTCTAATGATGATCCATTTCCCTACACAGCTCAATCTTACCCACCTCTCAACGGTGAACTATTTGAGGAGGCGTATATGGAGCTACATAAGGGTTACCATACAACCAGTAAAGAACATGTTTGCAAGCTAAACAAGTCTCTCTATGGTTTTCGCCAAGCGTCACAACAATCGTTTTATAAATTTTCCACTACTTTGTTGAGCCATGGGTTTATTCAATCCAAGAACGATATCTCATTATTTACTTCAGGGCCCGGTCCGTCATTGGTAACTCTTTTAGTTTTACGTTGATCACATAATTTTGGCTTATCCCAATTTAACACGCATTGCTTAGGTTAAAAACAGCTCCATTCTTTATTTGAGTTGAAGGTCCTTGGCCCCTAGAATATTTCTTGGGTCTAGAGATTGTTAAGTCTAGCATGGGTATTTCTTTCCCCCCGGCACAAAGAGACTCTATCTCGTTTGGACGAAGTTGGGTCGTTTTAACGCTCCAAATTTTAATTAGATTTTAAGGTTATATTTTAAAAATCTTTATAATTTATTATCACAAATCAGAGATAATTTTTTTTATATAATAAATGAAACAGTAAGTAAAAAATTATAAAAGAAAATATATATAATGGCGAGGATAGTCTGATAGGCTATCTTTGAATAGGTGTTACAAAAAAATGACATTCTTCAAATGATATGTAAATTTTAGGCTAATATTTCTTGTTTAAAAAATTTGACAACACGATCATTATTGATTCGTTCTCCTAGTCTTCCTCATCACTTAATGAATCTAACACAATCAGTTCTAACTTATGTTCTATCTCCATTGAAGCTCTGACTTATGTTCTATCTCCATTGAAGAGTCTGGAACTACACTCTTAGGAATAGTCGGTGTCACCGGATGATCTCTAACAAAGGTGTAGTAGCAAGATAGGGTGGTTGCGGTTGTGCCACCCACTAAGTCATTAGAACCTACATCGTGAATCCCTAAGGTCTAGGGAAGTATAACGTCGTCACTATGAGTTCTACAAAGTGATCCTCCCGTAGGTTACCTTTGGGAGTCCATGTATTGGCGAGGCACTCAATCCTCCTAGAGGTAACATCGATGGGTTCATCTTTGAGATGATATGAAACCAAAGTGTAAGGGTGAATCATTTCTTATGTCATCATAAACTCACGTACGCAAAAGTTGCAAACAACGAGGAATACCTAAAAGTTCTCATATGAACCTACTAACGATTACACACGTCATTGTCTTACACACTTCAGTTTATCTAGTCATTTTACTAGTCAGTCGCCACCCTGAGTTCTCAATATTCGGTGGTCTTACGCGACTTTGAGATCATGATGACGGATTGAGAATACATACATCACAACAAAACATATGTTGTCACTAACCTGATAATGTTTCGTAGTATGTTGAGGCAAGTTGATAATGTTCTAGTGTCACACCCAACTAGCTCTCTAAAGATCTAGTCTGTGTGTAAACATTTCTACAAGTGCCACTCTATAGTCATTGCAACACTAAGGATGGATTTCTCAACCTTTCCCACAAGGTTTTTATTCTAGTTTGATCCCCTAGTCTCTTCACGTGACACACAACGGATGTAGAACACCAAAGTCCTTATGACTTACATGCCCACTTGATCCACACATACTCGCTTAGTCTCTACCATCCTTCAACATCTCAAACTAGTCGACCTCCAAGTGATCATTATCATCCACGACCCACAAACAACATCCAAGTTGAAGGTTTTCAGGGTAACAAGTACACTCATCCTCTTGTTACAAACAAGGTTTGCATTAATAATATAAGGATAACTATTCTCACAAAAGTTTATCCTAACACTACAATTTTCTACCCTAATGTTATCATCATACATACAGTAGTTGGAGTTTATTCATTTATATTGAAAGTTAACACTTAAAAATAAACATTAACTTTCAAGACTCACAAAGCATTACAAGAAATCATATTATAGGAGAGATTTAACCCAGAGGTAATAGATAAAACTTAAAAATTTTATAAATAAATATTTAAATTTTCTTAAAATTTGGGCAGAGTCACCCATATAATTTGGACATCTTAAAAATGAAGAACATATATAAAATCAATTCACAACCACTAGGATAGTCCAAAAACAATTTTAGAAATTTTAGAATATTTCACAAATTATTCACAATTAATTTAATAATTTTCTAAACAATAAAATATTCAAACACACCCGAGAGTTAAAAATAACACAACAATAATATTTTGACTTATTTCAAAATCATAATCACCATGATAAAAATACACATACATTTTGCATATTATTTTATTAGAAATAGAATTCTTCTTATCTTGAACAGATAGAAAAATGTGATAAAACGATTAAAATACTCTATAAACACTATATATATTATGTTAATGTTATTTTTTCACTAATTACTCTATTTGAGAAAATAATCAGTTTAAATGAAGAAAACAAATAATATATAAATTTAATTAATTTAAAATTTTAATTTAGAATTTAAAATATATTTACTTTTATTGAAATATTATAAATTAAACATAATCAAAGATCATCATCTCAATCATTCAACTAAATAAATCGAATAGGTGTAATCTATTTAACAAATGAGAAATTTTCTCCATTACTCTCATTCGACCCTTGAAAATTAAAAGATAGATAAGGGAAGAAATTCAAATAAAATTAGATGTTAATTTATAAAATTTAATTTTGTATATAAATCTACATATTTATTTCTCTCAATGACGATATTTTTAGAATATTTTTATTAAAATAATATTGTGTTACATTTATGTTTTTACTTGTGTTTAATTTAAATTTAAATATCTATAAAATACATTATATTGAAAATGTTTTATTCTTATAAATATTTAATTTTAAAATTATTACAAGTATAATCTTAATCAACTTTGATTTGAATTTAGTATCAAAAAGTTAAATCAGGAAACATAATGTATTTGAATTTAAACAATTTAATTTCATAATTCCTTTCTCAAATTTGAAATAATTATTTATTTAATTCAATTTTTTTATTAAAAGTAAATATTTATTATTTTCCTTATTACATAAATTTATTACAAAAATATATAATATTTTTTCATAAAATGACATAAAATCAAAAGTTTCTTAGAGTAGAAAATAAAAATATTTTCCAAGATTAAAGAATTTCTTAAAAACTAATATTTATGAAAAAATGAGAATTAAATTTCACATCTTCAAATTTTTTTTGGCAATAAACAAGTTTATAATATTTTACTCAATTTGCTTTATATTACTATATATTTTCTTCAAATTGTTAAGAATTAAAACAAGTTTGTAATATTTTGCTAAAATTACTTTATTTTAATATATATATATATATATATATATTAAAAAAATTAAGAAATAAAAACTAAGTTTAAATGAATCTTCATACCTCAACATATTAATTATATATTTTGAGTGAGAAAATATCGCAATTCTTTAAAAGAAAAAAAAATTACTCCCTGATAATTACTAGAAAGAAAATGAAGGTTAGTAGTGTACACAAAGACACAAGTTGAGCAGAATTCAATTATTTTCAATTGAACTTCTTCCCTATGGATTCTAAGTAAAGTGTCAGAAAAAGACAAATGAATCATTTTTATTTTCTTTGTCGTAAAACGAATGAACTTTTTCGCATTTGCAAGTTCATTATTACAGCGACCAACCCACCAATCTTAATCCAAAAACGCTGCTTCAAACACCCCAAATTCCCACTTACAGATTCTTCCCATTAGTTTCAGGTTTCACTTTCTTCTCTCTCCATTAATCTCAAATTAGGGTTCTTATTCTGACTAATTTTCCGTTTAGTTCGTACTTTTCAATTCGCGTAAGCTGAAAAGGGATGATTCATGATTTGGGTAGTCTGTGAAATTTAGACTGCAATCTAGTTTATGGTTTTGTGTTTGAAATAAAGATTCTGCTTGGTGATTGTGTGGGTAATTCTAATAGAATCTCTCTGGATCATATTTCTGATTTTTAGTACAAGTAGTAGTAATTTATATCTCAGATGAGTGAGGTTATTCATATAAGCTGAATTTTGAATGTTATTTAATTGATTTTTGTAGCATAGTGATTGTGGAAGCTCAACAGAGGGATTGATACTGTAGTTAGGGTTCCCTGAAATGTATGCGTCTGTGGCTACTTCTGCCACACCGCGGGGTGGATTGGCTACTGAAAACGGGGACTCTGTGGTGACATTAGATCAAGTTCCACGATGGAATGACGCTGATCAGTCCTTGGGGATTGGGACTTCATTTTCTAGTTCACACTTTCCTGACCCTTTAGCTTTGCCCTCGGGAGCAGTCAATGGTGATACTAGCGACTCGGTGTCGAGGTTTCCAGTTGACCATGAAGTCAATTCAAAGCTATATTTGTGGAGGGGGAATCCCTGGAATCTTGAGGTGGATGCTGTGGTAAATTCAACCAATGAGGTGAGCATTCTCTGGTTTTTTGTTTAGTATTGTTGTGTTGTTTAAGGTTTCTTTTGTTAATGTAACTTCTGTAGGTTGTTACTTGTTAGATTGTTACCATTGTGTTGTTGTCTATCTTGGGACTATGATTTACGGAACCTCATGGTAGAACTCATGCTCATTTTCTTATAATGTTGAAGACCACTAAATGTGAGCATTTTATGATAAAATTATAAATTTTCTCTACTGACTGAAAGTTACCATTCAGACATCCATGTTATTGATCTTCATTATAGCGCGATGAGTGATTCAGGCCATGTAGATAGATTTATTTTTTTCACTTGTGTTTTCCTTTCTTTTTAACCGAGTCCGATGGTGTCATGCTATACACTTAGCTATACTTACCTAGTGGGATAAAGCTTTTGTTGTTGTTGTTGTTTTCCTTTCTTCATTCCTTGATGAGGTAATGGCTATTGAGGACACTTAGGGAATAGGTTGGCTGAAAACAGGTTATGTTGTTGTGCAAAATGTTGTTTTGTCCACAACAAAGCAGCTGCAAAAGTTTCCACCTTTTTTTGCTCTTCAAGTTGAAATATGTTTTTGCCAGCACCCTTCCTTTTTGGATAGCCTTTGATAAGGGGCCCATATTTTGAGGGTAAAAGTCTCCACCCTCTCCCTGCTCTTCAAGTTAAAATGTGTTTTTCCTGGCACCCTTCCGTTTTGGTAAGCTTTGATGAGGGACCCACCTTTTGAGGAATTGCATGAATGTTTCATCTTTTTTAGCCTATAATTTCTTTTTCCTTCTTAAGTTTGGAGATGTCTGGGGAACTGGGGTATAACTTGGCTTTGAAGTTTTTGAGATAATGAGATTGAACCTTGCCTTTCTTGCCACAATGCATTCTTTTTGGAAATGATATAGTCTAAGAGTTGAGAAAATATAAACTATTCTGTAAATTTGTGGAGAAAAAGCTTTTGGAAGCACATAATTTTTTATTAAGCTGAAGTAAACAGTATTTGGAACATAAGTTCAGCAAGGTGCACTCTAGAACTAGCTTTGAAGTGAAATCAAAGATCATACATTCATACTATTCCACAGACTATTCCTATGGTTTAAGTATTGTAGATCTATCATACAAGATGGTGGAGAAGTTAAGGGAGATGTACCTACACAAGCTGGGTGGATGGAATGAAGAAACAGTTCTGGTGTTATTTGTGATAGTAAGGTGCTACTTAAGAATAAAGAAATTTTTTACCACAACTATAACATCCATGATGTTGTTTAATACTGAATGGTAGGTAATAAAGAGTCAATAAGATCACTAGCTCAGTGTTGCATAGATGAAGATATTGTCATGAGAATGGACCACAAACCAATATAGGATTAGGCGTGAAGCATTAGAGAGAAAATAAGGGCAGCACTATTGGATTAAAAATTGTAGAATCTCACCAAGGTGGTTGGTTTGACCATGTCAGAAGTACAAGTCCAGGTTAAACCATTAAGAAAGGACCTACATCTGAATTGACATGTTGAGGATTTAATTCATGATAGAACACTTGAATCATTTGGCCTATGTAGCTGATCCAATCTAGTGGGAAGAGAAGACTTTGATTGTTGTTGTATAATGTCTTAGAGGCACTCACACAATTACTCTGCTTTGTTTTGTGCAATTTAAAATTCTGCTGAAATGCTAATTTATTTTCCAGTTTTAAAATCAGTAACATTGTAGGTTAGCAATGGTTATATTGCTGATAAAACTAAATTGAACCCTTGTGATATTGTTTGCATAAATTTATTAAAATATTAAACAACATAAGCATGCTTTCCTAAATAATTTTGACAAATGACCATTTGTTTTTCTTTTCTCAGATCATCTGTTCCTATCTGTTGACACTTGTCAAGACTCGAGATTTTTTTTTCATATTCTTGTAGTTTGAGTATTTTATCCTGCATCTTGGAATTTACGTGTACAATGTGAGGATATTTCTGTATCCTCCTACATTCCTAATTATCTTCCTAATTACTAAATCAAATTATTGATTGCTTTTTGTGTTCTCAAGGCATTAAATGCCATCTACTTTTCATTTAATTTTTTCTTTATTAGGTATAAAAAATAGGATGATTATTAGGAGGATATATCGTTATTCATAATACAATAATAATGTTAAGCATGTTAGAACTGGACTCTAGTCAATGAAATGGGGCTAATGGTCTTCTTTCTTACCTGTTTTCATTTCTTGTGGTGAAAAGAATATGGATGAAGCACACAGCAGCCCTGGATTGCATGCTGCAGCTGGACCTGGTCTTGCAGAAGAATGTGCAACTCTGGTATAGTTAATTATTTAATAAAAATATGTTATTTTCTCTATGTTGAATGCTAATAATATGAGAGCTTGGGACATGGACATGGGCTACATATTTATTATATTCTTAGATTTTTTTCATTTTTTGTGCTTTATTATTTCCTAAAACATGTAAGAAGCAGCTCCAGATAAATTGTCATGTCTCAGTACCATGTTGGAAGCAGCTTTCTGGAAATCATGCTTGGGAATATTGACCAATACATCTGTATTGTTGACAGGGTGGTTGTCGAACGGGAATGGCTAAAGTTACCAATGCACATGACCTTCCAGCTAGGTTTGTAACCCCCTCCCCTCCAAAACCCTATGTTTTGCTTGTTCAAGGTGGAGTAACATCAGTCTCTGATTTATTAGATCAGCTCAACTATGCAGTCACAGTTTACTTGTTTCTCTCCTATTGGGAGAAGGAGAACACATTAAGAATATCTTTTAAGCAAATGCTGTTGCATTCATTCAAAGGAGCATTCTCTTACTTTGTGTGTTAAATGGTGGTTGTTGAACTTGGGTTTGTATAATACTTTTGAATGTTGAACCATGCCTTTTGTTTTCTTGTATTTTGGATCTGAGATTTTTATTTTTATTTTATAAAAAATCTGATGTCATGCTACAGAAATTATGTGGATGCATTCTAATTTTATACCCACGCTGTTACTGGTCAATCTTCATTTGTTACTTACCAGTAACCAAGTTCTTGTCTACAATTTGAATTCCATATTTTATTCTTTGGTGATTACCTACAGGAGAATTATTCATACTGTTGGCCCAAAGTATGCTGTGAAGTACCATACTGCTGCTGAGAATGCTTTAAGTCATTGCTATCGTTCTTGCCTGGAGCTTCTAGTCGAAAATGGGCTTCAAAGGTTTTTCCCTCCCCAAAATGTTATATTGTTTATTTTCTAGCACCATTTATTGCTGTCTTGAATGTTAAGTTATTTAAAACTCTATAACTTTACTTTTTTTTGGCATACATTTTTGTAGCATTGCTATGGGTTGTATTTATACGGAGGCAAAGAACTATCCTCGAGAACCAGCTGCACATGTAGCTATAAGTGAGATTTTTCGTTTGCATGATTTTACTTTTTCAATTTGTCTTGTAATATTGTGATCTGATACGTTATTCAGGTTAACTTAGCCAACTCTTTGGAATTTGAGAAATTACCTACTTTGGGGATTATTATTACCTGTAATATATGTGAATAGGAAAAATATTGCAATTAACAAAATTATGAGTTTTATGATTATCTTACCATCATTCAATGTAATTATGGCTAATTATAAAGAACCTCTGCTGTGTATTCGAGACACAGATTCATTCACACATCCTCTCATTTTTCTCCCTCAAGTCTTAACAGCCACTAATGCCAAAGACCAGGAAAATGAGTTGCTAAGTTGATATTAAGGGAAAATAAGATTTGTGGGAAGGGGAAGTGAGGAGATAGAATGAGAGCATGCTTCCTTTTCAAGTTGCCTCTGGTGCATGGATTAATGATCAATGAGGCTACAGGTCCAGCTTGACTAGGAAACAGAGTGCATATCGAGTGCATCTTTTTTAATTTTTTTATAAATCTTAATTCTAGTGTACTGTATGATTTCCAATGATCTTAGGTTATTTTATCATAACCTTGTTGGTGGGTCTAGTATATAGAGTATCTCTGCATCAAGTCACAGTTATTTACAGATGCTTGAAGGATGATATACTTGTTAGGCTAAACCATCTTTTATTATGTTTTATTCAGGAACTGTGCGGCGATTTCTTGAGAAGCAAAAAAGCAACATAACAGCTGTTGTCTTTTGCACTGTGACCACAACTGATACTGAGATATATAAAAGGTATTTTAAGCAATATTTTTAAATTTATATTTTTTTAATATTATATAATATTTGAAGTGATGAAATAATATAATATTATAAGAAATCAAGATCTAAAAAATTGTAAAATTAATATAGATGGCTAAATTATATGTTTTATTATATAATAATAATAATAAATTACAAAATAATGTATACTTGTGAGAAATCTTTGACTATGTGTTCTTATTTATCTTAAGATGTTTTCTATTAATTTAAAAAATAAAACAATGTCAAATATTAAAGAGATAAAAACTGAAAATTACTGGCTCAAACTGGTTTTCTGCACCATTTTTTCATTGTTGAACTGGAGTGACTGGTTCTTTATCAGTTCTCACTGGTTTTGAGATGCTCCAGTTTTTTGGAGTTAACAGACTGGTTACTAGACTGGTTTCTAGTTGGATGGTTGAACCGGCTGGTCCAGTGTATCAACAATGATTTAAAGCATTTGATTTTTATTCGATGTTGATGCATACAATTGTTTGAGTAACCTGAACTTCCAATGATTACAAAATGTTTTAGACTTTGCATTAATTTTTCTTTTTACCTTTTGTATTATTCACGAAGGCTGCTTCCACTTTACTTTCCTCGGGATAAACATGAAGAGCAGGTTGCTTTGTCAAAACTTCCTGCAGATGTTGGGGATGAGAATGGTGAGACCATCATAGATGAGCGTAAAATCAGAATAAAGCCTTTGCCTAAGAAGAGTGTTTCACGACCACCTGAGGTTCCAGTTGATCTTCCTGTTAGTGATGCTGGCTTGGTTAGCAGGTCAGTAGTATTTTGATTTTTAACAATTTTTAAATATTTTGATTTCCTTTTAATTTCTCTGTGTATTGGATTATGAACCAAACTAGAACGGGCATAATAAGACAAGCATATACAGATATTGATTTATGGGACCAGATAATTTAATTAACATTTTCTGTTACAACTATTCAAGCCTTCTGCATTTATCATATTTCAGATATCTTTGCCTGACGGATCTAAATTCATATATTTGTAGCATAACTGTATTTGCTTGAGTGTTTTTATTGTATTTGGTTAAACAGAACAAAAATCCGGTTTTTAATCTAACATCTGGAAGAATTATCTTGACCCATGTGGCTTTTTCAGGCATTCATCATTTTTAGATTCATTTCTGGATCCTGCCTTCATGTCCTTGATTAAAGACCCCGATCAAAGGCGTCTGGAGCAGTGGGAGAAAACTGCTGAAGCACAAAGAGGCTGGAATTGTGCTAAATTGCTTGGATATGGCGACCTTGGTGGACCAACGTTGTCTGCTGCCGAAGAATATTCTCTCCACTCCAGATACCTTTCTAAAGCAAATTCTTTAAATCTTTCTGAAATTGCCGAAATGAAAATTGTGTAAGTATCAATCTATTTTACCATCTTTTTGCACGCATACTCAGTTTTAATATTATCTGGGGCTTTATATGTAGGGTTTGTTAGGATGACTAAATCGTTCTAGTTAGCAATGTTTTCCAGGAGATGAATTTAACTTTACATCCTAAAATTGCTTTAATCCTTCTTGGCTTCTTTATCAAATAACTTTAAGAATACCTTGCATTACTTATAGACCACAAGTAATCCCAAGTCTGTACAAGGAAAAAAAGAGAGGAAGTTGGGACAATAGGGTGATCTGGAAAATAGTAATAGCAGAATGGGCAGGTGGCAGCATTTGGTTGGAGAGGGGGATTCAAGCATAACTGGAGAGAGAAATTGAGAGAGGAGGGGAATATGGAGGAGGGAAGGGTAGAATTTGGGTAAAGGAGTTTTAAAAGGCTTCTGCCTTAGAGAAGCACTGCTAGCTGCAGGTCTGGGGTGTTTCTTAAGATCTGCATATTATATAGTGTCTTTTTATTTGTTAATACTTTCCATTTGTTTTTGAGTTGTTCAGATCAGTAAGTTGTAATATAAATTGAGGTATTTCAGAAATAATGATTGTGTTTTTGAAATTCCTTACATTCTTGGTACTTAGCTAGTCAATATTAATGCTCCATGTATGTGCTCAGATTGATCTTTTGGGGGTTTATATTATTTGCATTTCATGTCTGGGATCTATGTACTTTTCAGCTACCGTGGAGGGGTCGACAGTGAGGGTAATCCTGTTATGGTGGTTGTGGGGGCTCACTTTTTGCTCAGGTGTCTTGATCTTGAGCGATTTGTGCTCTATGTGGTGAAGGTAAATTCAGTTATACCCTTCTGCTGGACATCTTTTTCTGCTGGAAAGCATTATGGCTATTATAAAAATTTTATCTTCTGAATATTGGTAATGCATACTTCTATTTAAAAGTCAAAACTGATTTTTGTCCTTAAGATTTAATCTCTATCTTTTTTCCCTTTGTTTTTTTTTTTTTTTTTTTTTTTATGTTTAATTTCAGGAGTTTGAGCCTTTAATACAGAAGCGTTTTACTATTGTCTACTTCCACTCTGCTGCATCTTTACAGATGTAAGTACGAAATGTTTGAATTCTTGGATGTACTCATTGGTCTATTATTTTTTCATGAAATAGAGGTTTGCAATATGCTAATCATTGAAAAATATTATGGGAACATTCAAGGGGAATGATCTAATTGCTAAACTTTCATTGCCAGCTACTTATTTTGTGTGAATTATGGGATTACTCTGTCAAATTAATTGAAATAGTTCTGTAGCCAAAAGTTTTGGTAATTGGTATTCCACTCCTTTTATATTCAACTAGGAAAAGGGAAGTCTGACATTTCATCAATCAAGATATTGAAAATATGATTGTAACAATTTTGTTTTATACATTTGCAGTACTATTTTGGTTACCAAACTTATAACATTGTATTGGCAGTGCATAGTTGCTGAAACATCTGCTTGGCCATTGGCTTTGTCCATGTCAGGCATGGCATCATGAAGCCTCTTAACTAAGTACTTGTAGTTTACCTTTGTTGTGACTACTGATTCTGCTATATTTTTCTGCCTGTTTATGTGGCTAAAACTTAATAGATAGCCAATATTAAATTTGAGCTGCCTTTTGGTTTGATTCAATCTGACTTAAGTATATTTTACTCCGTTGAGGGTTTAGCTGTTAAAATGCATTGTTCATTAAGGGAAGTTATTCCTATTTGAGTGGTTGAATTTTTTTAAGCGACACTTGGAGACAAGTTGACCCTTTTTTGGATAAATTGTGTTAAAATGAATTGAAGCTGTGCCACTGGAATGAAACATACTTGAATGAAAGAGAGTAGATTTCGAAGATGGGTTAACAATATTTTACACAAGCAAGTTGCTTTGTGAAATTGTATGCATAGTTTACAGTCATTGGTTGCTCCTGATTTCTGTGTAATGCCCGTGATTTAGGCTTTGTTGACAAACTTTACTTTCTCTCATCCTGTTTTGATATGATTAGGCAGCCAGACCTGGGATGGATGAGAAGATTGCAACAAATACTAGGTCGGAAGCACCAACGCAACTTGCATGTATGCACTAGTTATTTCCTTATCTCTCTCTCTCTCTCTCTCTCTCTCTCTCTCTCTTTCTCTCTCTCTCTCTATCTTGTTTGGTACACTTATAAACTATTTCTGTTGTCCTAATGCATTAGGCTTTTCAAAAAGTCTTATGATTTCTCAATCTGACCCGTGTAGGCAATATATGTCCTTCACCCAACTCTAGGACTAAAAGCAGCAGTATTTGGACTTCAGTTGTTTGTGGACAGTGTGGTACAGTATACTGAATCTAAGCATATTTAATGACCTCATGTGTGTGTACATATTCGTGTTACTAAAACTTAACTTTCAGGTTTGGAAGAAAGTGGTATATATTGATCGACTTTTGCAGCTCTTCAGATTCGTTCCTCGCGAACAGTTGTCCATCCCTGATTTTGTGTTTCAGTTGAGTGTTTATGTTTTCACGTGGTGCCATCAATATTTTTTTTTTCATGATGTTATTTTGTAAATGTTTCATTTATATTGCTCCTGAAAGTATTTGGAACTGAAGCAGTTCTATGCTGATAGGGTATCCTCACTGGAATTATTTCATCTTAATTGTGCCGCAAATTCTTTTTCTTGCTGTATCTATTTCCTTGTAGTAAATGTAGTTTAGATCATAGGCCAGGCATTAATGTTACGTACTTCTTTGTATTCACAGGCATGACTTGGAAGTGAATGGAGGGACGGGTCTCATTGTTGATCCCAGAACAAAATATGTGTATAACAGACCATGACATTCGTGTAGTTCTATCATTAGTTGATAAAGGAGGATCATTCAGACATTCACTTAAGTTTCTTCAGTATTTGCCCTGCCCTTATTGTCGTTGTTAACAAGAAGAGGGCTTGTATGAGTGTGAAGTTGTTTATGGAAGCATTTTTTGTCTTTTGGATTTTTGGAAGAAGTGATTAGTTTTCAAGTTCCCCTGTAAGTATGTATATGTAGTTGATTGTGGAAGCTAATTGGTTGTTTCTTTAATTGTTTGTATTTGTACATTCTAGTATGTTGAATAAAATTAGGCTTTGATGATTTTCATTGCGTTCATTGCATCGTTGATTTTTGCTACTCTGCAGTGTTAACTGTGGTACAAACCCGTACTTTAGTAGTTTAGTCATCATTAACTTTATGCAAGTTTAAGATTTAAGTATATCTTATAAAATTCTTATTGCTACGTTTCATTGTGAATTTTTTTTTCTCTTGGAGAAATCTCGCATACATTAGGTTAATAAATTACTTTTTTTGTTTGACAGAAAGGTCAATATTAATGATATGTTATTAATACTCATTAATAATTTATCTCTTGAAACTTTTTTAGCTTAATACACCTGATTAGGGTGCACTATGTTTATACGAGTCTAAGATCATTATATCGAGTCAGTTCCCATGAATGATAAACTCTCTTTCACAAGTATAATGTTTGGTTCACAGAAGAGGATAGATATTTTAATGGGAGGGAGAAGAGAGAAGTGCTTTTTTCTTAAAGTAAAATACTTAGCAAAACTTTGTCTAAATAATTTGGACATTAACAGAGGCTGTATTTCAATGCTGAAACAACATATTTTTACATGAACAGAATCTGTATTTTAATACTTAGTCAAGATAATTTTGACATTAACGGTTAGTTAGTCAAGAACTATCACTTCGGAACATATCTACGACCTTGTGATGTGCTAGAAATCCAATTTGATTTGAGTTCCAATTTATTCGAGCATGCAACATAATACAAAGTGTGACAAAAAAGGGCGAGTAGAATTCCGAGACAGTGAGAGTGCACAAACTGGAATATATATCTCATTGAGTCAAAGTAATCCATTCCTTCTAAGGAAGACTCCTCATTATCCTCGCCATCTTTTTCTCTTGAATTATCAAACTTTCTCTTCAGATCATTCACAATGCAACTTATCCAGTCTACCGCAGAATGCTGATTACACCATCCACTTGGTTGCAGCAGCAAGTAAATGGCAACAATATTTGCCTCTGCTGCATACCTCATAAGTTCATCCTGTGACTGCTCAACCTTATCTTGTGGGCATAATGGTGATACCAAAGGGGTTTCATGGCATCTCTCGAAAATATTTAGCTTCAAAGATTGGGTCAAGTCAAAAACACCTTAAATCACCAAAAATATTTACGAATATTAACTGATTCTCCAAATCAGATCAATTCACACCTGCCAAGCTCCTTGAGTCTTACTCCAAAATGGTTATCTTCAATCTTCCAAGATTCGTGTTCAAAGGGAAGCTCATAAAATTTTACCTGTGCAAACACTTGTTAGAGCAAGTTAGTTCACTTTACCAACACAGATCATGCACAAAAGATGCACAGGGATAATTAAGAAAGAACTGCCACTTTAGCATAAGTATCATTGTTGAGATCCATCTCCACTAAACTACAACCAGGGACCTTGTTTAATCCCCTTTGCTTTATCATCTTTCTCACCTGCTTAACCATGCCCCATCTCCCATCTGAAGCATATAAATTTGACACAAGCACATAGTAACAAGCTTCATCAGGGTGCAACTCCAGCATTCTCCTAATAGCCACTTCTCCTAACTCAAACCTAGAATGAAGTCCACACCCATGGAGAAAAGCTCCAAACACACTAACACTAGGCTGAACAGGCATTCTCACAATGAAGTCCCACGCCTCTTCAAGGTTGCCAGCGCGCGCCAACATATCAACCATACACGCATAATGCTTCATGGAAGGAACAAAATTCAACTCGCCACACATCAAACTAAACATCCTTGATCCCTCTCCAACCATCCCTGAATGGCTGCAAGCCGCCAATATAGTCGTGAACACCACTTCATTCAGCTCAAGCTCCTCCTTCAACATATCCCTAAACAGCGCAAGAGATCCATTTCCATCACCCTGCATCCCATAGGCACTAATCATCGCACCCCAAGTCACAGCATTCTTCTCCCCCATCAAATCAAACACCATCCTTGCTGCATCCACATCCCCACACTTGGCATAAAAATTCAGCAGAGCAGTGCCAACATAGATGCTGGACAAAACCAACCCATCCTTCACCGCGAAAGCATGAACAGAACAACCAAGCTGATGCGCGCCAAGTGAAGCACAAGCTGAGAGAACACCAACCAAAGTAACCGCATCCGGTGCAAACAACTCCAACCTCATCCTCCGGAACAGCTCAAGGGCCTCAGACGCTTCACCATGCTGCACACAGCCAGAAATAATTGAGTTCCAAGACACAACATCCTTCTGCGGCATTGTCTCAAACACGTAACGTGCATCCAAAACAATACCACATTTAGCATACATATCAACAAGAGCATTCCTCACAGGAGCATCATCCAATCCACACTTAACTAACAATCCATGAAGCGATTTCCCAGTAACAGAATTACCTAACTGACCACACGCAGATAACAAACTAGAAACTGTAACCGAATTGGGCCGAAGCCCGGCCCAATTCTTATCAGTAAACAACTCCAACGCTAAGTGGGGATAACCCCTCTGACTATACCCTACAATCATAGCCGTCCATGAAACAAGATCATCATAATCAGACGACGCACATTCATCAAACACCGCACGTGCGTCGTTAACACTCCCACACTTAACATACATGTTCAAAAGCGAGGTAGTTAAAAACGAATTAACGGAAATTCCATTCTTAATAACAAAGCCATGAACCCACTTGCCTTGGTGCAATGAACCCAACTTGGTGCACGCGCTTACCACGCTTCCGATAGTAAACTCGTTACTGTCGATAAACCCTTCACGCATTTTGTTGAAGAGCGTCAGACCCTCACGCGCGCAGTCGTTTTGCACGTACGCGACTATCATTGAGGTCCACGAAACGACGTCGCGGTCCGGGGCTTCCTCGAAGGCGCGTCTGGCGCACGCAACGCGTCCGCACTTAGCGTATGCGTCGACGAGACACGTCATCACGAAGCTGTCTGAGGGTATGGACTTGATGACGTGGCAGTGCGTGATTGTGGCGTGCTTGAGATCGCGCGCGTGGGCGCAGGAATTGAGGACGACGGAGAATAGGACGTGGTCGTGAGGGGTGGGGTGGAGGGAGAGGCGCGTGAGGCGGTAGAGCGAAACGACGGCGGAGTGGTTGTCGTTTAGGAAGTAAGCGCGTGTCATGACTTTGAAGGAGTAGAGGTCGCGCGTGGGGAGAAGGTCGAAGATCGTGCGCGCGTGGCGAAGGTGGCCGAAGGAGGCGTAGAGGCTGAGGAGCTTCGTTGCGAGGAGAAGCTCGCCGGTGAGGCCGTGGATGATGAGTGACGCGTGGAGCTTTTTGAGAGTGGGAAGGTTTGTGCAGAGGCGCGAGAGGTAGAACATGAGATGGAGTGGCGGCGGCGAAGGCGGTGGTAGCGGCGGTCCATGGTGGTAGGTATGGTGGTTGACGGAGGTCGGGGGCTTTGAGGTTACGGTGGCTCGTCGGAGAAGTCTTGATATCGGAAACATTTATGTTGTGGCGGATTTTGAGGCCTGAGTCGAAGGTAGGGCTTGTGAGTGGCTCTGAGTGAAACGACGTCGTTTCACTTAGGCCCACGTTAGTTTTTTATTTTAGTGGGCCTAGTGGACAATATATGGCAACAATCAACCTCTGCCTATGGCCCATTATAGTAACGGCCCAAAAAACATAGAAGAGATGAGACATGCATGGAGAATGAATTTTAGATAAAAATAAATAAAAAAAATATTCCCATAAATCATATATTCCTAGGAAAATATATATTATATGTATTTTCTTTTTTTATCCCCATGTGAAATTGTTAAAATCTTCTATTCTTGTGATAAATTGGAGTTGTTTTTTACTTTTACATTTTGTATTTTAATTTTTCTTTAAAATAAAAAATAAATAATATTGATGAAAATAATAATGTTGATAATAATATTATGAGGAATACAATTTTATACTCGAAGACGTTAACATTTTATTTTTCTTCTGAAATACTCCAAGTTGGTGAACGCCATCACCACGCTCATTTCATTAAGCACTACAAAAGTACTTTAAGAAAAATGTGTTGAAACAATTTTATAAACATAGCTTAACTTTTTCACTAATCTCATTTAGTTATAAACTACTCGTCTGATAATAAAAATTATTAATTTCGCACTAAATTTGATTTTATTGTTTTTATATAAAAAATTAAATTATATTTCTTAAAATATTCTTAATTAATACTCGTTCAGATAAGTTTAAGAATATTCTTCTAGAATAAAAATATTATATAGAATTAAGTTAATTAAACTATATTAAAATATCATCTATCTTTCCACTCATACATGAGTTTAGAGGAAACAGGGAATAATTCTTTTTATATATTATTATTTCTATATACGCCAATAACTCCCTTTAATATATAATAATTTTGCATGGAAGTATATATAGAAATAATTTCTCATATAACTTTTAAGGTTACTGTAGTACTAGTTTATATAAGAATAAAATAAGTCAAAGCATTAAAGATATTTTAGCAAGACTTGTTAATTATGAAGGTGATTAACATTTTTTCAAAAATTTGTTTAAATAAATAGATTCAAACTTAAAAATAATATGTTAAGCCAATCATATTTTCTCATGTTTTTAATTTATAGTTACACTTAAAGAGAATAATTTGAAACTTAGATCATTATTAAATTAAAAGATCTTAAAAACAATTATATTTTAAAGAGAGATGTTATTTGTTCTTCAACTTGTAGAATAGTTTTTATAATAATACTCTTTTATTGTCTATTTCTTTATTTCTTTCGTATACATTACTTTATACTAATATTTTAGGTAAATTAAATTTGATAATTTAATAATTTAATCTAATATTCTTATTAATGAAATTAAATTTATAAAATTTTATTTGGTTTAATTTTTTCGAATATATTTAATAATTAATATTTATAAATATTTCAATATTATTTAATACAATAAAACTTACACTCACTATAAATAATTCTTCCTTATATAAAATATTTTTTTTTAATTATAATTATTAGATTCAGAAACTTAGCATACACAATAATTGTAATTAATTGAGACAACTTATTTTTTAAAATTAAAAAAGTAATAAATTTAATCCCGTAATATTTTATATATATAACAATGGACAACGTGAAAAGGACAAGATTGAAATAGCACTCTCACGGGATTCCCAAGGCATTCAATTGATAAGGAAAGTTCATTGGATCCTATATCATTGGATACATTTTTCTTTCTTTTTCTTTTTTTTAATAATAACAACAATTTAATTGAAATTGCCTAAAGTATAAAACCTTTCAACCTTATTATTTTTAGGTTGTTATATAAAACTAAATCATTTTAAAATTATTTAAATAATCTCTAATTAATTTATATTCTAAAACTATTCATGTTTAATTATTTACAACATAGGAAACAATAAACTCAACTACTAATAATAATAACAATATAAAGTATTTAATTTTAAAAAATATAATATGAAATAATGCTATTTAATTAAAATATTCTGGATTGATAAAATATTAATTTAAAAATAATTAATTTAAATATATATTTATTACAACTTCTAATTAGCAAATGATATAAAATGTAATTATTTAAGTGGAACATGAAAAACAGAAAATTGTTGGTATATTTTTTGAATCATTGATCAATGGTTATGTTCTACTATATATTATTGGTTTAAAAATGAATCTCACTGAAGAATTCATATACAGAATAATGGAACATAAATTTTCTTTTATTAAAAAGGTTATTTTTTGTGTTGTACAAATTATTGGTATTTATGAGTGTAGTATTTGACACCGACACGCCGACGCATTTGGGTTAATTCCTGAGTCGCTGGTAAGTACATAATGGAACAAAATCCAAGATTTTCTCTCTCTGTCGGATTCAGTAATACTATATATATTATGTTGTTCTTCTCCACGCGCTCATCTATGTCTGCCCTTCCACGCGCTCCTGTTTGATTAATCGGAGAAGTTGAAATAAAATTATATTTAACTATTTGGATTGTAAAAAAAATAGTTTAAAATTAATATAAAATTATTATTATTTTTAATTTTTGTTCCTCGTCAATTTATAATAAATGAGATGAAATCATTTATTAATGTTTTTTAGTTATTGTTACTATTATATTCTATTGTATTCTCTATTCAGTTTCTTCTATTACAATAGTACTAAAAGAAATAAAAAAAATAGAAATTCATTTTACTCTCTTCTTTTTTTAAATGATGAAATGAGAGTTTATTTCTTCCATTATAAAATACGCAAACAAGAAAGAGGAACTTTATTTTATTCCCTTATAGTCTATTTCATTCCACTTTTGATATTCTATTCACATTTTAAAATATCTAAATATAGCCTTAATAAGTTAATATGTGATTTCTAAAGAATAACTCATCTTTAAAATATTATATTAAAAAAATAAGGATGAGATAAATAGATTTGATTCATGTTTTAAGTTTATTGATCTCGAACTCTATTAATATACAAATTTTAAGTTAATGACCGTAGGGTATCAATGTAAAAACTTTAACTTTTATATTAGTTGATTTTTACGGTAATTATTATAAAAATAAAAATCTAATATATATATATATATATATATATATATATTTACACATAAATTTTGTGATTAAATAATAATATAAATTTTTTTCTACACTCAGCCTATTTCTTTTTAAAACCTGTTCACAATTAACTAAATGAAAATATTTTAAATTCATATTATTAATTTATTTTGAATTGGAATGTGTATTTGAAAAAAAAAATGCAGTATTACATAAATTGTCCATCTCTTATAAGAAAACAAATCCAACTAGAACTTATTTGCTTTAGGATTCTGGTATAATTATTTTAAAAAAATGAATTTATTTTAGATATCATATTTTAAAAATGAGTTAGAAAGAATTAATTTTGTTTAGTTAACAAAATAAAATTATTTTTAAATTTTAAACAAGATATAATATTAGTAGTTCATGTTTCTCACGCCTGAATTCAATTATATTCACCAAGATTCAGATTGTTTTACTCAAATTCAAGTTCTATGCATCCACGAGGCTTAAATATTCAAAGAACAGTTTATATTTTTTAGCTAATTTTTTTAAAAAAATATATTTTCATAAACATGTAGCATAAATTTTAACATATTATAAATTATTTATATAATTTTTAATATTTTAAAAACTTATTTAAAATAAAAAAAAATATAATTTAAAAAACAATTGAATGAATTACTCATGTATATTTTTTTATTGATAATATCATACCTTGTTGGCATATCTTTTATTTCTCTAAGAGAGACTATATTTTTTTTTTAAGAAGCTTGAGTTTTCTTTCTTTCAAATAGTTATCATGTGTGATCTTATTCTCGTACAATTCAACCTTAAATTTTTATCCTTTACCAACCTAGTTACTGTCTAACTTAGATTCACACATAAATAAAAAAAAAACTAGCATAAATTCACGCATATCTATCTGTTCATATAGATTTATTAAATCTTCACGTACTTAAAAATTAAGTCCATTCATATACGTTTATGTTCATATACATTCTATAACTTATATTTTGTAATTTTAAATTTTTCTAACAATTTTTCTATGATGCAAGATAACCCATTAAAATTTGAGGACTCTATTAATACATTGGGTACGATTCCCTTTTACTGATATAGATGGGGTTGTGGGTGCAATTTTTTCTGATCACTGGATCTAATTTCAATGTAAGGTGGCAATCACTAAAATCACTGACCTGAAAGATTTTCATAAACAATACATATATGATCACCAAAAAGATTTTATTGTAAAGATCCTTAATCACAAATAGTAAGAAATAGTAGTTCTGATGCAATGTCATTGTGAACAAATTATATTTTAAATTAAGAGAAGAAAATACATACACTAATAATGAAAAATTTTATATAATTAACTAATCATAACTTTCATAAAAATAAATTCTAAAAATCATACCATATATGATTCACAATTAGTTAATTATACAACTACACATAATCTTTAAACTCGTAAATTAAATGAACCCTTATCTAATAGTAAATATACAATGGTTAACTTAATTTATCTATTAATATACATATTATTACATTCCCAAAAATGACATTTCCAATAATACTATGAGCAGAGTTTTTTTATTTTAGGGTAATAATCAGAGTTCTTGAATCTTTGACTAGTGAAAAAAAATCATGTATGGTTAGATTTTGATATTTTTGGAAATTGATTCTAAAATTCAAATGATAAAAGAAGAATGGTAGTGAAAATAGAAATTAATAACAAAGTTAAAAGGTAACTTACTCTCATGAGTAAACTCATGTCATAAAGATGAAACTCAGACAATATATGACAATTCTATTTTCTTTACAATCAACACATGTTGGCATAACAAACAAGTAATTTAACTCCCAACTAACTTGAGTATGGAATAAATTATTTTGCAAGAAAAAATATCATGTTATTATGTGCACTCAAGATCCTCAATGTAGATAATTATTGCATTTAATGATAAATATTTTATACTAATATCATCATCAGAAAAAATATAATGAATGATACATTTTCTAAAATTCACTTTTGTAGAATGATTTTATAATCCTTGAAATGAATAGTCAACATTGTCAAATGATCTGGGAGAATATATCTAAATTTGCTGGACTTTGATATTTTATGGAGGTACCCTTTAGAAGTTGATGACAGAAGATGCTACATCTGGCAGTTTGGGGATGCATGGTACATGGTATAAACTCAAATTAATAGTAACTTAATAGTTGACATATAAGATTACAGAAACTATGTTACAAATGCACTTGTTCCTAAAAGATATTTCTACACATTAACTACTGATTTAAATACATATAACAATAAAGCTGTGTATCAATACAAAAATTACATCTATGGAATTCTTTAGGTGAAAAACAAAACAATCCACTACATAGTAGGAAATTGCAATTTAACAGAAAACATTATACTGAACATATATGCTTCATTTATAACTCAACAGAAGAGCAAAATTTGACTACATTACTGAAGAACTGTGATTGACAAAAATCTCTGTTTCACCATACATATCAGATTAACAAATCTACTGCCACGTTATAAGCTAAACGTCCTATTTGATGGAAGTCTAATTCATTTAAGCATGCAACCTAATATGTAATGTATTGAAAAAATCACCAGTAAAAATCCAAGACAATGAGAGTGCACAAACTGGTATAAATCTCCTCTCAATAGTTCTTAAAAGAGA
Organism: Hylodesmum podocarpum; assembly: GCA_026586105.1. Classification (NCBI taxonomy): domain Eukaryota; kingdom Viridiplantae; phylum Streptophyta; class Magnoliopsida; order Fabales; family Fabaceae; genus Hylodesmum; species Hylodesmum podocarpum. The sequence continues at coordinate 1,264,366 of JALJEV010000730.1, read as the reverse complement.
CAACCAAGAAGAAATCGTGTGACATTATTTAAGTTGGTATCAACCAAAGACGGACTGACAATCAAACATATACCCAAATTCAGGTTTGAAAAAATTTACAAGAGAAATCCCCATCCTTGAGATTGAACATCTTGTGTTCCATCAATATCAAAATGGACCCGTTTTGTGCTTACCCTCTATAACTTCTCATCTAAAATTTTTTGCCTCTTACAATGATCAGACTAACCGAATTGAAGGAGGATTACCTGCTGGGCACCTTTGTCTACGGGGCCTTCTGGTTGTCTTGCCCCAACCTGTTAGGCTTCTATCCTCCAATCCCACTTCAACGTTATTAAGCTGCTGAATAAGTGGGGTGCTAGTTTCAATGGTGGCCACCACTGGAGGAGGAGGAGGAGATGGGGTAACCTGCGGCTGTAATCGCCGCCTACCCCTGCCACACCCATTCTTAGAAGAGCTTCTCCTGTTTAATCCCGAATGCCATGCATGACCAGTTGCTCTCATAAGCCCTCCAAATGTTTGAAGATCTTCCGTCACTTCATGCCTTGATAAAGATGCAAGGCCTGGAAGGATGTCCCTTTGGAAGTCCCTCCGCTGCCTCCCTCTTCTAGCTGGCCCCTTTCGTGTCCGAGTAGGCAACGCGATGGTTCCAGTTTCCTCCAATTTGAAGTTTTCTGGAACCAGGGGCAGGGGCATGTAATCTTCTTCCTTGGTCTCTGCCAGATTCAATGTCATTGATTCAAAGTAATCCATTCCTTCTGTGGGTGACTCCTCATTATCCTCTCCATCTTTTTCCCTTGAATTATCAGTCTTCTTCTCAAGATCATCCACACACGAGGAAACTATATCCACAAACCAACTTAGAGAGTCCACCACCGGGCTTTCCGATGGACCACTGATCACATCATCCACTTGCTGGCAGCAAGATGATGATGACAAGAAAACAATTGCCTCCGCTGCATACCTCATAAGTTCATCCTGGACCTTTTCAACTGTGTGCTGTGAGCCTAGCAGTGATACTAAAGAAGTCTCAAGCTTCTTTTGTTCAGGAATGGCATCATCTTCTGTCTCAGGAACAGCAGGGGCTTCAAGATCTATTTCTCCCTTATTTTCTAAGTTGGTAGCTGGAATAGTTGTTAAAGCTTCATCCTCATCCATAATCAAGTTCAGATCAATCTGATTTCTAGGGTTGGCTTTCATTGTAGATGATCCTGTCTCACCCACAATAACGTCATTGACAGCTTGTTCTTCTAACTCAGGATTAGCAGCATCACAAGGCAAGTTGATATCAAGTATCTGTTTTCTCCGATTATTTTTCACAAATTCTACATCAGATGGATTAGGAACCGACACAGATGGAGAGATGAATGAAGACTCCTTAGCTGAAATGTGAGGTATGTCAAATATGGGAACACCAAGAATTTTCCTTTTACTAGCGCTCTCACTAACTTCTGTCCTCTTTGGTTCAATATCATTTGAACACAAACCTGGAGTTGCACTGTGCATAAATGTTCCATTAGACCCCTTTCCAGTTTCATCTTTGCCAGATAAAGAAGCAACTTGGAAAACATTTAAACCCCCAGCATTTAAGCTTCTACCAGCATCTGGGGCTTCATTCATACATGTTGTCTTGGCTCTGAGCCAAGGCAACACCGCAAGCTGCCTCCCGTGCTTTTGTTCTCCCTCTATGATTCCAAGACCTGACGGGGAAACTAAGTCGTTGGATGAACCATTTGAAAGTATCTCATTCAAGTTAATATCTTTAGGAGATTTCATGTCATTGCAGTTTAAATTCAAATTTGAACCCTTGTAGCAGTTTGTTGAACCGTTGCTGAAGTGTTCAGGTAATTTTATACAATTATTGTCATAATTGAGATAGCTAATCGAAGAGAAATTCACCGATAGCTCCTTGGAGCCACGTGAAGTCCCAGTGTAAAATCCATTTTTCCCAGAAGACTCGCATTGAAAACTGGTATTAAGCTTTGAATTGATATTTAGAGGCCAACTATCTCCCAAGATCCCATTACTCTGATGTGATGGGGAACTCCTACTCAAGGCACCAGATGCAATTAGACATGGAGATGGAGGTGTCTGTACAGGTATCAACTTCTGGTTTAGGCTACTACTTGCCTTTTCCCAAGATGTGTGAGACCAAGACCTAGTTAAATCTGAGGAAGTAGCATTTGCAAAGATACCATGCCTATGTGATGGTACAACAGACTCTGGATGTTTATTATTTGTGTATTCATGACTTCTTTCACTGATATCTAAACCACTAGCTATCTTTTCCCTCGTCAAACCAGCCTGGCTTCGATTAGTTAGATAATCAGATGTAGGCTCATGAGCTTTACTGAATGCATCTTGCATTGTTTGAGAAGATAAAAGTGATGGCTCTTGTTTGAGGACTGGAGGAAGGGATTTAAGATTGCTTTTAGCTTGCCCTGCTATCATGAAAAACTTAATTTTATGGCACAATTTATCAAATATCACATCAATACTGTACTTGTCTACTGATAGATGATCGAAAAGGAAGATTGGGTATAAATGGCATAGGTATACAACTTCAATGTTTTCCTTACTAATCTGCAAATTCTACTTAAAGCAAAGTATCAGATTCACTAATATTTAAAAAATAGTTTATCAGCTTATTTAAACATATCATTATAGCATATGCTAATTTGTCTTTCAAATATATCAGATTGGAGACACATGCTCAAAATGTAAATTTGAAGCAAGCAGCTCAATAAGAAATCTAACCTGACTCCATTGAAGAAATCCACACTTTTCTATTGCTTCCATTCTCCAAAGATCCACTATTTCGAGCCCATCTATCAGTTCCATGATGCGAGTTCAGTAAATCTTCCTTGGACAAACCAAAAAACCTTGAATTATGATGTTTGGCGGATAGATCAGAGCATTCAGTTGCCCCTTGATAGGGACTATGGTTCTGAGGAGAAACATATGCAACATCATTTGTTTCTTCCACTTGAACAGGTTCATTTAAGTCTGCCAAACCGCTCCTGCTTCTTAAAGATTGCTCAGGTCTTGAAATGTCTTCCTGGCTGCCACTTTTCCCACCATTGCCACACAAAAGCTTCACAGTACCTCCCTCGTCAGGTTTACAATTTCTGTCTGAAAGAAATTTTCCATCACCAGACTTTTCATTTTCCTCAGTATCAATGTACTCATCAGCAGGGAGGTGCAGGTCAAACATTTTTCTCCTCACCTTTAAGGGTCTGAACCCCAGTATTTCAACATCAACATCTTTCGAGTTACTTCCATTTGGGGATGGGAACAGACAAGCTTGCTTACCGTTTTCTTTATTAGAACTCAAGGGAGAATGAATGCCACCAGCGCCTGAAATAGATGGTCTAGCACAAGTAGAACTTCCTGCTATTGGAAATCCAGGAATGTGCCATTTTTTACCATCTCCAGATGTTTTCTGAGATGCCAAGGGACATGCGGAAAAAGATGTCTCAACAGATATCTGGTTTCTGTGTAAATCTTTCATTTTAACTTCATCCATCAAATCCCTTTGTATTCTGTATAAGCGGTGAAGTTCAAATACCTGAGAAAATACATAATATAAGTACAAGGTTCACAAATCAAAGGGTTCATAAAGAAATTAACCTGAAAAATACCACAACTTAGAAGAAAAAACTACATCTAATATTGATTTAAGTCAATTTTGCAACAAACTAGTGGTGATAGCATACATGAAATAGTAGCCACTGCAACAACTGATAAAACAGACACTTTAAGGCAAAAAGAGAAAACTCTGGAGAAGCACTAAAAATCAAAATTCACTATAAAAAAGCCTCTCACTTTTATTTTTTAATGGACCAATAAGACTTAATCCAACAACACCCAAAATCTTCCTCATTAATATTACTTAAACTAGAGGCCAGGGTGCAAACAGAAATAGAACCTTCATACCTGATTCTTAAATATGGCTTCATGCTCAAGCATTATCTGCTTCACAAAATCCTTATCATGTGCTGAAGATGCATCTGCAGCCTCACTTGACAGATAATTATGATAATACTTCCCATTTGCCACTGTTTTATCTCCATAATATAGTGGCCAGCCACAACTGCTGGATTCCTCATTAAGATCCCTCATTGAGTAATATCCGGGCAGACTCTGAACCTTGGTTCCCATTCCTGAAAATTGAAAAGTTATATTTAAATGAGTTTCTATCATGAATTAACTGATAGATAACATCCAGTTCAACCCAAGATTTATCACAACCAATATAATATCTTCATTTATTTCAGACTCATTTAAAAGATATGCACATTAGTTAACATTCCAAATGTTGCATGAAATCAAATACCAAAATAGTCAAACACAATTCGTACAAGCAGCCAGATAACTGGATGACTGAAATTCGGATTTAATGATATGACATATCATTCCAGTAAGTAAAGATACTCGCATATCAAGAATTTTTCAATTTGTTTTCTTAATTAACGCATTAAATTTACTTGAATGATTAAGGAAACTTCTCAGTAGAAAAAGAAGTGGTATTGATTAATACTCCCTCCCATCTCAATTATAAGCAACAAAAGTCTCACTTTTTTTGTCTCAAATATAAACAAAAATGCTCAATAAAGAACCAATGTTGTCATCATTGGTTTCAGCTGAGCACACTGTCACAACACCCAATTTGTATGTATGATACCACTATATAAAGCCTTTAACTGGATGACAATAAAAAACTGGCACCCATGTTATGTGGAGTACAACAACAATCTATTACTACTCCTTTCAACTCTATGAATCATCATTGATCTTGAAAGCAAATGTGGATTACCAAATAAGTGCAGGAAAGCAACTGCATGCATTTAAGAAAGGATTTAACTAGAACAAAATTTTTCACGTTAGATTTCCGAACAATTAAGCAAGTTTAACATATCAGAAAAAATATCCCACTTGCATTCCAATATATGCTCGTGACTTATCAACACTCAAATCTTTTTCTCCATTTTCTGATTTTCCAACCGAATACCAAAATCTAAGCTAAAATTACCAGAAAAGAGTGGTGTATTATTTTTGTATAGTCGTAAGTATTTTGATGGAAGGCAAAAGATTTGAATCTGACTTACCACACCACAGTAATAGTAACTACATTTCTCTTAAAATAACAATGGACAGAGAATGCAAATCCACAACTTAACTATCACGGTAAAGTAAACAATACCCAAAAACACGCTAATTAAGTAGCACAACCACAGATGGAAAAGGATGACTTTCAACAATTAGTCCTTTCTCAATTCAATTAGAGATATTATAAGATAGAGAGAACCTAAAAGAATGACAAATTTGAATTAAGCAGATCCTATACAAAAACAAGAATTTAATACATCAGAATATTACAGCTATACATACAAAGTTAAAAAAACAAAAAAAAACAATTAACTCTCCCAGTTAAATAATTATCCCGGAAAAATAGGAACCCAGAATTTCACATTAATTCTATTCAAAAAGCACTAGCTCAAAAATAGTAAAAATCCAAATTTTATTATTTATCATCAATCAAAGCATCAAATTGCGATAAATATGCAGAACTGAACAAGTATGGGAAAATTACCTCAGACCCACATCCTCGTATCACGTGCTCCTAAGAATCCACCACGGATTCCACCATTGAACATGAGAGAAGAAAAAATTGAGTGTTTGACTCTAAGTTGAACAGGAAGAAAAAAAAAAAAAAAAAAAAGGTAGCTAAAAACAAGAATTGTAAGAGAAAGAGAGAAGTGGGTGTTGTTGGAACAACATTGAAGAAGCTAAGATTGTCGATTTCGATCTACTGGGCCACCACTGGTGTGCCTCTTTCTCTCTGGTTGGCATAAAGGGAAGAAGAACAATAAAGGTTGAATTTTTATTTAAAAATTGAAGAGAGAGAAAGAGGAAAAAGAAAAGAGAGAAGAAATAGGGAAGAGGGGAGATCCCAGATAAGAAATCTTCACACAAACAAACGACCTTCTAAGAACAACAGTGACACGAAATTTGTCAACATCCGGTCTCTTTTTATTCTCTGCTTTTTCTTTCTTCACTCCTCTCTCTTTCTTTTCCATTTTTATTAAAATCTTAATTATATATTTATTTCGGTCTTTTTGAGGATATCAAAACAAGTTCCCATTTCTAGATTCTCTCCGCCATTCTTGCTTTTTGTACACACACATATATCAAATCATCCATCAACCATTACTATTATTATCATTATTAACTATAAACTTTTTAAATTTTAAATTTACATTTTATCCATAAATAAATATTTATATACTAATATACCTGCCAATTAGGTCAATTTTCATATATTTTACAAACAAAAATTTTGTTTTTTTTTTACCAAACTTACTCTTCGTTATTTTTTTTTATTTTGAAGATTATATAAAATGTTACATAATTATTCGAGTATAATTTATAATAATTTCGTCATCAAAATTACACAAAATTTTAGATAGATTGAAACCAAGTTTTTGAAATTTTAGAGAGACAGAACCCTTTTTATCCTATTTTATATTTTATTTTCATATATATAAATATAATATTAAATATTATTATTTTTAAAAAGAAAAAAATTGGCCCCACTAACCCAAATTCCAAGATCACTGTCTACTTGCAACATTTTCCAGCAAATTAAACTTATTTTACCTTGATTTTCTCAACTTATTTATGTATAGATTGTAAGTATTGAAATTTCTTTTCCATTGTATCATGAATATAGTATTATATTTCACTTGATTATGTTCACTTCTTTTAGCTATGGATAGCATAACTTATTCATCGTGAATAAAAAGTTTCAAATATATATTTTATAAAACCATTTATTAAAAATCAAAAATTTATTTCAATAATTAAATGCAACAATTAAATGTAATAATAAATACAATATAGAAAAAAAAGTAAATAAACTATAAGATAAAATATATTTATTATTCCTTTAAAATTATTCAGTATCAGAGAGGTGAAAATATAAAATATCCGTAAATAAAAAAAGTATCTATAAATAGAAAATTCAAAAAGAAGATTTTTTTTCTGATTTGAAATTTAAAAAAATTTCATGTGATAAAAAGCTACTAAATAAAGTAGTTAATACAAATTTTAGAAATATACCCAATTTAATTTCTTGATAAATTTTAATCAAATTTTATCGTATATTCGCAATAACGTTACTTTAACTCGTAAGTCAAATTCACAAAAAACAATTATTCACTCGAATTAAACATTTTTCAGTACAATGACATTGTGATGCGATATTTTATATGGTATTGAATGATGGTGTTATAGTAGTTATAGTGATTTATTTTTTTTTGAAAAATAAGTTAAATTAACACTTATAACATTGTTATTGGAAAAAAAAATTTGCACACTCTTTATTTATTTATTTTAAAAATCATTTACTCGAGTGAAAACAACCTATTTGAAAATCTGAACACTTATTGAAAATATAACAGATTTTTTATAAGAAAAATTTATAATAAAATTAACAGATTTTTTATAATAAAATTTAAATTAAAGATAATATATTTTTCCTTTCATTCAAGAGGATAGGATGACAAATCTTTTTAATAGCCAAACCATCTTCTACTTATAATAAATAAATAAATAAATAAGCTCAACAATTTTCCTTCTAAACAATCTCACATTTGATTAAATGCATACATACACACCTGTCACTTTCTGTCTTTAAAGTGTGTTATAACTTGTTACTTTTTTACTGTGTGGTTGCAGGAAAAATAAACATACGACTATTCAATGATTCAATCCATGTATATATCTATGTGTGAATTAATAATATATATTTATATTCATATTTAGAATATGTACCTGATCAAAGATAACCCAATACCATTATATTTTAATGTCAATAAATAATATATATATATATATATATATATATATATATATATATATATTTAGCTTATTTATTTAGGCTCGTAAGAACTGATGGTCAATAACTCATTTGTCAACATGCTTTAATGACTTTCTTAAAGATAATTTATTTAAGAAGATTTAAATTCTCCATCATTTAATGTTATAAGATAAATATAAAACTTCACTGACGCTCGCATAAAAAATAGGATGTACGAGACGACAATGACAAGATATTTAATTTAGAAAAAAAAATATTATTAACTATTTTATACTGCCAATATCAGAAAATAAGATAATCATACTAATTAATTAGTGAGAGACATTAAATATATAAATATTCACATTTTCATTAAGAGCAAATGAGAGTTTCAACCAACATCAATAAGCTAAACTTTCTATAAAAGCTCTAGAGCACAATTATAGAGATAAAATACATGAAACAACAGCCCAAGACAAGAGTTCAAAGTACTCTAAATTATATGTGAATATTCGTGTAACTTATTTGTTTAATTTTTGAGCTCGTAGGATATATAGTTTCTATTTGTAAGACATCAGAAATATAAACAATGAGTTTGAATTGTATTTCAAAAATATTTACAAATTTTTTTTGAAAGACTGAGTTTTTGTTTATTTGATAAGACAATGATTAAGGCAAAATCATATAAATATTTTTAGGATCTCAAACAAAAACATTTTCACAAATATAGTTTGAAACTAAAGGTTAATAATGCAACTTAAGATTTAAAAAATCAATAAAGAATACCACACGAATTATATCAATTTGTTTTAAACTATAAAGATTATGTCTAGTTCTCAATAAACCATTATAACTATTCAAGTAATAAATATTAAGGTACTTTTGTCTCAAGTCAAAAAAGATTTTATACTTTCATCTTTTACCAAACATCAAAGTATTATTTACAACAAAATCCTTTCAAGCTTCAGCATATTTCACTAAGAAATTAGTTAAGAGCTGGATTCAATTACTTATGGGTTTATAATCAAATTTATAAGTAAGTTTAAGTCACTTAACAAATTTTTTTAGAGAACAAGATATTAGTTTCTATACTTAGGAGATACAAAGCAGTAAGATAACTTAAAGTTTATAAGATAAAACATCTTATTTATCTATCCATTCTCGTATTGTAATCTTGTACTAGTGAACAAGTATTTTATTTCATAGTCAAGTATGTTATTATGCTCCATTCTTGAAGATTCATGTCTTTTGAGAAAAGGTTTGGTCTTTAATTTACAAATATCTTTTTAACCCCTATCTTGATTTCTTAAGCACATTTCTCACTGTATTTAATTTGCAAATTATAAAATAGAAAAAAAAAATAAAGCACATTCGTGAAAGTTATATCACATGCTTGAGTAGGCACGCTATACTTCATTTATGTTCTTAAAGCACAAATTGTGCTTTTAGTTTAAATTTAAATGAACCAAGATCCTGATTTATTTTATTATCTAATAATACTTGTTATCTAATATTATCACCTTTGTGATTATTCTTGTATAAATTTTTTCGTATCTACGCAAAGCCTGAGCTTTAAGAGGTTTGGTAAAACAAAATACTTATAAGAGTTTATAACATTATTTCTAGCAATTTGAATTACAGTACGATTATAAGTTGGTTGTCAAGGATTTGATGTAGTTTTTAAATAAGATGAAACAGTATAAATCTATTGTGTACTTTTTCTATAATCCTTACCTTTAACTACGTCGTGTAAGTTATTGTCTTTTAATTTATAACATAAAGTATCTTTTAGAAAATTGTTCTAAATTAAGGGTTTACACTACTACACAAAGGGGCGGAGCCATGGGAGAGGCAAAGTTTTTATAAATTTTTTATAATTTTTTTAATTTTTTTTAATTTTTATAATTTTAATTTTATTTTTTTAAAAAAAAAATTGGTTAAATACAAATTCATTAATTATACACTTATCAGGAGAAAAATTAAAATTTATTATTAATATATATAAAATTATTATTAGTATATATAAATTTATATATTTAAATTAATATATATATATATATAAATTTATTATTAATATTTTTTTAAATGTATGTTTTTAAATTTATTATTACTAATATATATATATAAATAAATATATGTTTTTAAAATTAAATATAAAATTATAAATCAAAAATAGAAAATCATTAAAAATTAAAATTTATTATTATTATTATATTATATATATATTATTTATTATTATTAATTATTATTTATATATATAATTATTTTGAGAATATTATAATTATAATTATTTATTTCAAATTATAAAATTAAAATTATATTTTATTTAAAATTATAAAATTAAAATTATTATTATTTATTTAAAATAATTATTTATATATATATATATATATATATATATATATATATATAAAAACATAGAAAAAAGTTTGGGAGGGACAGTTGCCCCCTTGCTCCTGACGTGGCTCCGCCACTGACTACACATTTCTCATTTTTTTTTCTATCATTTAAAAAAAATTACCATTTAATCTTATATTATAATTTATGTAAATTTTTTTAAAAAAGAAAATGTTACTATTTTCTTATAATATATTTCTTTGTAACACTGTAATTTTTCTTAGTAACATTTTAACATTAAACGTTACCTTTTTCTTATCATATTTTTATTAGAGATTAAATTATTGTATTTTCCAACAAAAATATTATATTTAGATGATTAATTTTAACTTAAGAAAGATAGAATTTATTTTAAATAAATTATATTTTAAAATATTAAAAAATAAATGTGGAGAAAAGCCTTTTTACATTAAAAAAAAGTTATGCATTGCCTTCATCTCCTTCCCATAGCTGCATTTGAAAAAGAAAATAAAATGGAGAAAAACACAAATAAGTAACATAATATAAATAAGATCGAATATATATAATAGTAAAAAAAAACTATTTAACTTTGTTTTTATCAACTTAAAATACATTTGAATATTATGGTTATGTCATTTTTTTCAGATTTTATTTTCTATAATAAAACTTTCTATACAAGAAAATTGAATTTGATATTAAACATAAATATTAAATAAAATCGAATTCAAATAGAGAAATGAGACTATAGAGAAGTTATGCCTTTAGAGTTGTAGTGTTGCATTCAACGGAGTTTCCATGAATTGGTTCCATAACCTTTGGTTACTCTTTTAACATTATTGTATGTTATTTGTTAGGTTTTGTGTATTTTATTCACCATGAAGTCAGTTTGTCAAACTTAGCTTATAAATATGTGTGTCCTTTGCTCAAAAATATAAATTCATTCCACGAAGATTTATGAGATGTTTCCACTAAAAATTAGTGAATTAATTTTGGCAGATTCCTATTGTCAATTAGAGTTTTTGAGAAACTCATTTTGTTCATCTATCTCATTTATGTTTAGTTTAATTGTAATGATATTTGATTAATTATGCATTATTAAACTGTGAATTAGATAGTATAAAGTGTAAACTATTACATAGTGTTATTTTTTTCCGACATGTGTATTTGTGTTATTATTGGTTAACACATTGGTGTTGCAAATAAAAGAAGACAAGATTGATTGTGTTTTTAAAATAATTTTCTTTAATTAAAAGATTTTCGTAAACTTTTCAAAAATATAAATTTAAGTACTTTGTGTGATGGGATTAGATGTAAATAAAAAGAAATTTCAAACAAACAAAAAAGATATTGTGAAAGTGTTAAGTTCAACTTAACTCATATTAATTAGTTGTACTTTAAATTAATATGATATGAAAAAATAAATCAATGATTAAAAGAGAGAAGGAATAGAAAAATGACATTATGATTTTTATATTGGTTCATCTTTGCAAGACTATGTCTAGCTTCTAAGCAATTATATAAGATTTCACTATTATTGAGTGAAAAATAATCAAACATTCTTTGAACTCAACCACTTCTAACCATCAATACCGAGTATTCTTTTAACTCAACTATTTCTGGTTATATACAAAGTATTCTTTAACAATAGTCTCTTCACGCAAGATCTAAGTATTCTTTGACAATAATCACTCCTGACTAGACACCTCCAAAGGTAAAGAAAAGAGAGTTTGATTCTCTTTTAAAATTAATCTCTATGCAAAGAGAGATTTACAAATTAAGTTTACCCAATGATCAACCTCTATGTACAAAGAAACTTTACATGTAAGGCTCACTCAAGGTTTAACATCTTCACAAACGAGGATTTTACAAATAAAACTCACATGAGTAGATTATAGGAAAATTTTGTTCAAAGAACTAGAAGTTCTTCCATTGATTAAGCGTATTAGCCAAATTGTAATTTTCAAGTTTAAGTCCTTTTATAGATGAAGATTTGATGTCATTGCTAGACGGAGTAAGACATAAATCTTCATTCAACATATATCTTGAGCGTGTAACATTAATTTGCATCAAATGTAAACATAGGCATTGTCAACATCAATGTCGAAAAATGTTTTGATTCTATGTTTAGAAATTCTAAATAATTGATCTTATTTATGTTGAGAACCTCTATGTTTGAAACATTTTTTTTGTTTTTTGCATTCTTCATTTGAAAATACTAGGTTGACTTAGTTGAGTATTTAAACATGGACTCTTATAAGGACGTTTTAGTCTGCATATAAAACAATAAAGTAATTAAAGTCTAAGTATGTAAATTTAATCAATACAACTCTTACTTAACTTTTAGTTTGTCGTGTGTCTAGAGATCATTAATCTGTTGTTAACTTCACTTATTGATACATAGTCAGTCTTTGATTATCGTCTAATAACTTTCATTTACATATGATGAAAAGTGAAAATTTTCATTTGTCTATTTATAACTTCGTCTAATCATTTTTCAACCTTAATCTTTATATGATTATTTATTATAAGATTTTCTTTGCCTATTTCTATATATAATAAATCTAATAAACTTATTCACCTTTATCTTATAAATATAAACTTTTATTTTAATATTATAATTATTAAAGGAATTATAATTTATTATTAAACAATCTTAATCTAACAAGTACTTATAACTTATCTTTCGGTGTTTTCTTCTTTCTCTTTGTATCTTTTTTCTTTCTCTTATATTCTTACCCCCTAATTAATATTCTTCCTTCTTTTGAACATTTAAAACTAAATTGTGATGCCTCATCAATAATTCTAATAGTGAAATAACGAGGGATCATTACGTTATTTTGAATTTATTTGCTCTTACTTTTTATATCAGGCTCTTCTCACGATTAGATCACTAATATTTAATAATATTTATATATTATTAAAATTAATAATATATATATATATATATATATAACAAACTAATGACATGGTTTGCAAACTAGGTTTCATGGTCTCTTAAATAGGGCATGGAAAAGTTAACTTGAACCATTAAATTAGATGAATTTATAATTTGCAGCTTGGTTTTTATTTTTCCTTAAAGAGAACAATTTATTTAATGAAAAAGAATTTGCTTGGTTTCAATTGAATTGTAGGGTTTTCGTTATTACTTGTTAGGAAACCCTTTTCAGTGATGAAAATCGAAAAATTACTGGTAGAGATTGAGGGTGTACGATTGGTGGAGTTGGAATTGCAAGAGTAATATTGGCAGTGGTGGAAGAATGAAGGTAGTGAGAGAATAGAGACCAATCGGGGGTAATTTGGGAATAAGAAAAAGGAGAAAAAATCTTAAACAAATGCTTTTCAATTCATACAATATTATGGTTCAAATTAGTTTTCCTATGGTGGAATATCTTCCACTCTAATTTCTCTCCTTCAATAAATCATAGCTATTAGTTACCGGCAAAAACACAAGCATACGGATTTGTATTTATACATGTGATTAGTAACAGCAAAGATAATAAATTTAATAGTTTTAATTTTTTAAATAGATAAAAAAATTTGTAAGAAATTGATACAGTAAAGAATAAAATATTTCATAAAAATATACATAGAATTTAATTAATTCTTAAATTTATTAAAGGTAATGTATTACAGAAAAAACAACAATTCAAATATAGAAATGTAATAAATAATTTTATAAATTTAAAAGAATAAAATTATCTAATAGAAACATAAATAAAAAAATAGTTGCAGTTTGCATTTCCATGTTACTAAATTTTGTCGGAGAGATAATGGATGCATAGGAAGAAAAATAAATAAATTGATGATTAAGAAAAAGACCAAAGAAAATAAATAATGAGAAAAATTAATAGGGGTGATTTTGTAATTTTTATTTTTGAGACAAAAAAGATTGGAACGTGAAAACATAATATATAATTTGATAAGCGGTAAACTTATCTAATAAAATGGTAAACTTATCTTAAAAATAAAGACCAAAAATAATTATAAGAAATAAAATTATCTTTATTAATAATTATAGATTATAAATAACGTGAATGTTCAATCTCTTCCTAATTTTTTTTGTCCATTTTTTTTTTTGTCCGATTTGAATTAAACTATTTAACGCATTTTAAATTGTATGTGCTCCGCAACCCATAGAATATACTATTTACTATATAGAGAAGAGTTGATAACACGTTTTTATATATTTTTTAAAATATATTCATTTTCATTGGTTGAAATTGATTAAAAATGTAAAAGATTTTAGTCACATATCATATTTAATGACTCTCTTATTATTTTGTAGTTTTAATAAATTCTAATCAATAGAAGAATATATGTTAAAAAGAGTGTTGTTAACACTTGTGTATTACTCAATTTACGGTGAAAAATACAATAGAAATGCGGAAACACTTGTGTCTTTGTTTTATTTATTTAATTGTCTTGTTTGGAGAATTTCTTTTACAACATTAGTTCTTAAATAAGAATATATGATTCTTAGAAATTGTGAAATTCATGCATAACTGAAGCAGTGGTTGTTTTTGTGAAATTCATGCAGCCTAATATGCTACATAGCGAAAAAATGACTAGTAAAAATCCAAGACAGTGAGAGTGCACAAAGTGGTATATATCTCCTCTCAACAGTTCTTAAAAGAGACAACCAAGAAGAAATCATGCGACATTATTTAAGTTGGTATCGACCAAAGACTGACAGAAAATCAAACATATACCCAAATTCGGGTTTGAAGAAATATACAACAGAAATCCCCCATGCTTGAGATTGAACATCATGTGTTCCGTCAACGTTGAAATGGACCTGTTTTGTGCTTACCCTCTATAAATTCTCATCTATAAACTTACGCCTCTTACTGTGATCAGATTAACCGGATTGAAGTAGGATTACCTGTTGGGCACCTTTGTCTACGTGGTCTTCTTGTTGTCTTGCCCCAACCTGTTAGACTTCTATCCTCCAATCCCACTTCAATGTTATTAAGCTGCTGAATAAGTGGGCTGTTTGTTTCAATGGTTGCCACCACTTGTGGAGGGGGAGATGGGGTAACCTGCGGCTGTAATCGCCGCCTACCCCTGCCGCACCCATTCCTAGAAGAGCTTCTCCTGTTTAATCCAGAATGCCATGTGTGACCAGTTGCTCTCATAAGCCCTCCAAACGTTTGAAGATCTTCAGTCACTTCATGCCTTGATAGAGATGCAAGGCCTGGAAGGATGTCCCTTTGGAAGTCCCTCCGCTGCCTCCCTCTCCTAGCTGGCCCCTTTCGTGTTCGAGTAGGTAATGAGGTTGTTCCAGTTTCCTCTACTTTTAAGTTTTCTGGAACAAGCGGCTGGGGCATGTAGTCTTCTTCCTTGGTCTCTGCCAGATTCAATGTCATTGATTCAAAGTAATCCATTCCTTCTGTGGGTGACTCCTCATTATCCTCACCATCCTTTTCCCTTGAATTATCAGTCTTCTGAAAATCATCCACACACGAGGAAACTATATCCACAAACCAACTTAGAGGGTCTGCCACCGGGCTTTCTGATGGACTGCTGATCTCCTCATCAACTTGCTGGCAAGAAGATGACAAGACAACAATCGCCTCTGCTGCATGCCTCATAAGTTCATCCTGCAGGTTTTCAACTGTGTCTTGTGAGCCTTCTGGTGATACAAAAGGAGTTTCAAGTTTCTTTTCTTCAGCAATGGCATCCTCTTCTGTCTCAGGAACAGCAGGAGATTCAAGATCTATTTCTTTCTTCTTCTCTATGTTCGTAGCTGGAGTAGTTGTAAAAAATGCTTCATCCTCACTCATAATCAAGTTCAGATCAATCTGATTTCTAGAGTTGGCTTTTGTTGTAGATGATCCTGTCTCACTCATAAAAACTTCAGTGACAGCTTGTTCGTCTAACTCAGGAACAGTAGCATCACAAGGCAAGTTAATATCAACTATCTGTTTCTTCCGATTATTTTCCACTAATTCTACCTCAGATGGATTAGGAATCGACACAGATGGAGAAGTGAATGAAGATGACTCCTTAGCAGAAATACGAGGTATGTCAAATATTGAAACACCAAGAATTTTCCTTTTACTAGAGCTCTCACTGACTTCTGTCCTCCTTGTCTCAATATCATTTGAATAAAAACCTGTAGTTGCACTATGCATAAACTTTCCATTAGACACCTTTCCAGTTTCAATTTTGTTAGATAAAGAAGCAACTTGGAAAACATTTAAACCTCCGCCATTTAAGCTTCTACCAGCATTTTGGGCTTCATCCATACATGTAGTCTTGGCCCTAAGCCAAGGCAACACTGCAAGCTGCTCCCTGTGCTTCTGTTCTCCATCCATGATTCCAAGACCTGACTGGGAAACTAAGTCGTTGGATGAACCATTTGAAAGTATCTCATTCAAGTTAATATCTTTTGCAGATTTCATGTCATTGCAATTTAAATTCAAATTTGAACCCCTGTAGCAGTTTGCTGAAGAACCATTGAAGTGTTCAGGAAATTTCTTGGAATCATTAGCATGGTTGAGGTAGCTAATTGTAGAGAAATTCACTGACAGCTCCTTGGAGCCTGATGAAGTCCCGGGGCAAATTCCATTTTTTCCAGACACCTCACATCGAAAACCAGGATTAAGTGTTGAATTGATATTTATAGGCCAACTATCTTGCAAAATCCCATTACTTTGATGGGACAGGGAACTCCTACTCAAGGCACCAGATGCATTTAAACATGGAGATGAAGGTGTCTGTACAGATATCAACTTCTTGTTCGGGCTACTGCTTGCCATTTCCCAAGATGGGTGAGACCAAGACCCAGCTAAATCTGAGGATGGAGCATTTGCAAAGAGACCATGCCTATGTGATAATACAACTGACTCTTGATGCTTATTTGCAAAGTATTCATGATTTCTTTCACTGATATCTAAACCACTTGCTGTCTTGTCCCTCAACAAATCAGCCTTGCTTTGGTTAATTAGATAATCAGATGTAGGCTCATGAGCTTTACTGAGTGCATCTTGCGTTGTTTGGGAAGACAAAAGTGATTGCTCTTCTTTGAGGACTTGAGAAAAGGATTTCAGATTGCATTTAGCTTGCCCTGATATCATTCAAAAACATAATTTTATGACACAATTTCTTAAGTATCACAAAAATATTAGCACCTGATTACTGCTATATAATCAACAAGTAATTTTTGGCATAAAAGAAATGGATATACAAATACAATGTTTTTTCTAAATAACTTGCTAGATTCTACAAAAATATCCAATTCACTAATATATTAAAAGAATGCATAGTTTATCAGCTTATTTTAATAAAATCACCGCAACACATGCTAATTTAGCTAATATCTGTCTTTGAAATGTATTAGATAGGAGAAGCAGGTCCAAAATGTAAATTTCAAACAAGCAGCTCAATAAGAAATCTAACCTGACTCATTCGAAGAAATCCACACTTTTTGATTCCTGCCATTCTCTAAATATCCATTATTTTGAGCCCAACTTTCAGTTCCATGATGTGACTTAAGTAAATCTTCCTTTGACAAACCAAAGAACCTTGACTTCTGTTTGGCAGATAGATCAGAGCAATCAGTTGCCCCTTGATAGGGATTATGGTTCTTAGGAGGAAAATAGGCAACATCATTTATTTCTTCCACCTGTACAGGTTCATTCAAGTCTGCCAAACCATTTCTGCTTCTTAAAGACTGCTCAAGTCTTGAAATATCTTCTTGGCTTCCAGTCTTCCCACCATTGCCACAAAAAAGCCTCACAGGACCTCCCTTTTCTGGTTTAGAATTTCTATCAGAAAGAAATTTTGTTGTGCTACTTATCTTTTCATCACCAGGCTTTTCATTTTCTTCAGTATCAATGTACTCATCTGCAGGGAGGTGAAGGTCAAACATTTTTCTCCTCACCTTTGAGGGCCTGAACCCCAGTATTTCAACATCAACATCTTTCGAGCTACTCCCGTTTGGGGATGGGAACAAACCAGCTTGTTTACCAGTTTCTTTATTAGAACTCAAGGGAGAATGAATGCCATCAACACCTGAAGCAGATGGTCTAGCACAAGTAGAACTTCCTACTACTGGAAATCCAGGAATGTGCCATTTTTTACCATCCTCAGATGTTATCTGAGATGCCAAGGGACCTGCAGAAAATGATGTCTCAACAGATATCTGGTTTCTGTATAAACCCCTTTTAACTTCATCCATCAAATCCCTTTGTATTCTGTATAAGCGGTGAAGTTCAAAGACCTGATCAAATATCAAAAGGTTCACTAGTCAAAGAGTTTATAGAGAAATTAAGTCAAAGAGTTTATAAAGAAATTAAGCTAAAAAATATCAAAACGTAGAGATAACACAATATTGATTAAAGTCAATTTTGAAACAAACTAGTAGTGATAACACAATCAAATTTACAATCCAAAAAGCCTCTCACTTTTACTTTTAATGGACCAATAAGACATGATCCTTCAACACCCAAAACCTTCCTCATCGATATTACTTAACCAATAGGCCAATGGGTAAAAAGAATGAGAACCTTCATACCTGATTCTTAAATATGGCTTCATGCTCAAGCATTGTCTGCTTCACAACATCAATATCATGCGCCGAACATGCATCTGTAGCAGCACTTGACAAATAATTAGGATAATACTGTCCATTTGTCAGATTTTTATCTCCATAATATAGGGGCCAACCGCAACTGCTGGATTCCTCATTAAGATCTCTCATCGAGTAATATCCTGGCAGACTCTGAACCTTGGTTCCCATCCCTGAAAATTTAACACAGTAATATGTGAACATGTTTTCTATCATGAATTAACTGATACACAGCTTCCAGTTCAAACCAAGATTTATCAAAATCCACAAGATATCATGATTTATGTCAGATTCATTCAAAAGGTGTTCACTTTAGTTAACATTCCACATGTTGCACAAAAACAAATACCACATATAGTCAAACACAATCCACACAAGCAGCTAAATAATAGGACAACTCAAATCCAGATTTAATGACATGACATGTACCATGCTGGCAAAGATACTTTCATATCGAGAATTTTTCATTTTTTTTTCTTAATTAAATTTACTTGAATGATCAAGGGAACTTATCGATAGTAAAAGAAGTAGTATTGATCAATACAATTTTCACTTCTTTAAATGCATCTCGATAAAGACCTTCTACCCAAGTTATAAAGAGTACAACAAGAATCTACTACTCCTTTCAACTCTATAAATCATGTTTTATCTCGAAAGCAAACATGGATTACCTCAATAAGTGCAGGCGCACGTGCATTTAAGAAAGGATTTAATGAGAAACAAGAATTTCCATGTTAGCTTTCTAAACCAGATGCAAATGGATATCTACAGCTAGAATAAGCAAATTTCATCACATCAGAACAAGCATTTAACTTAGTTTAATAGATTGGCCAAGGTGAAAACAATTAATCAACCAAAAAGTGGTGAAAATATTTACTGATATGTTGAGCCAGAAAGCATATAAATAAAATTCAATGTATTAGAGAAATGATAAAAAGAAAAAACTTGCTACAACATCAAGTTCTTGAGACATTTGAACCAGAAGACTCCTTATGGCTGGTAGAAAACATCTGTTGCTGCTAAAAAAATTTGTGGATAATCTAGCTCATACCAATTATCATATAGGTTAACTTTCATAATCCTTAACTACAATCTAACTCACAACTCTTGCATTCAGAAGTTTTGAAAGAATACTGCAGAACAAATGTGACAATGTCTAATTGACCAGGATAAAAACATACTACTTCAGACTACCATAACAAGCAAAGATATCCCTAAACTAACCAACCTATGGGGCTGCACAAGTGTTGCATTAGAGATGTACAATATTGGACAAAATACCCTGCATGCATTCCAATATATGCTCGTGACATATCAAGACTCAAATCTTTTGCACCATTTTCTAATTTCCCAGTAAAATTCTGACAACTGAGCTAAAATTACCAATAAAGTGATTTCCTTTTTTTTTTTGCAAAGTCGCAAGTATTTTGATGGAAGGGCAAAAGATTAGAATCTGACTTATTACACCACGGCAATAGTAACCGCATTTCTTTTAAAATAATAATGAACAAAGAATATAAATCCATAATTTAACTACAATGACAAATGAAACAAAACCCAAAACACATTCATTAAAGTAGCACAACAACAAGTGATTCCAATAAATCTTTCCAAAGTGATGACTTCAATAATACAAGACTTATCTACGCTTTCAAATGTATAAAGACCCACTCATTATCCACCAATAATCCTAGGACTGAGGAATTCCCAAAATTTCAGTAAAATGATTATTGTGTTTCAACTCTGATAGGAACACATAGGCTCATCAGTCATCACTGTATGAAAATTTAAACTAGCCATCACAAATTCATCCAATTTTGAGTAAAATATAAAAGAACAGATAAAGTAAAAGAATATCTTAATTCTGTCCATATATACCTAGGTCCTTTCTCAATTCAATTAGAGATTGTAAGATGGAGAGAACCTAAATGAATGACGAACTTGAATTCAGCAGATCCTCTACAACAGTTCTCAAACCAACCGATTATATCTTGTAAAAAGAAGTATTTAATATATTAAAACAAAACAACAGAATAATACAGCTACACATACATAGTAAAATGAATCAATAAAAAGGGAAAAATAATTAACTCCCAGAGTTAAATAAATTATCCCCAAAAGAATACGAACCCAGAATTTCACTTTCATCATACTATTAAATAAAGTAAAAAAAAAAAAAAAAAAAAAGAAGCTCTAAAATAATAAAAATCTAAATTAATTATTTATCAGTAATCAAAGCATCAAATTACGATAAATATGCAGAATTGAGCTAAGTGTTGCAAAATTACCTTAGACCCACATCCTCTAATCACGTGCTGCTAAGAATCCACCATGGATTCCACCATTGAACATGAGAGAAGAAAAATTGAGTGTTTGACTCTGAGTTGAATTGGAAGAAAAACAAAAAAAACGTAGCTAAAAACAAGAATTGTAAGAGAAACAGAGAAGTGGGTGTTGTTGGAACAACATGGAAGAAGCTTAGATCGTCGATTTCGATCTACTGGGCCACCACTCTTGTTCCTCTTTCTCTCTCGCATAAAGGGAAGAACAACAAAGCTTTAATTTTTATTTTTATTTTAGAGAGAGAAAGAGGAAAAAAAAAATAAACGAAGAAATAGTGAAGAGAGAGATCCCAGATAAGAAATCTTCACACAAACAAACGACCTTCTAAGAACAACAGTGACACGAAATTTGTCAACATCCGGTCTCTTTTTATTCTCTGCTTTTTCTTCACTTCTCTCTCTCTAACTCTCTTTCTCTCTCTTTCTTTTCTATTTTTATGAACAAATAAAATAAATCTTAATTATACATTTATTTCGGTCTTTTTGAGGATATCAAAACCAAATGCCCATTTCTAGATTCTCTCCACCTTCCTTGCTTTTTGGTACAGATATATCAAATCAAGCATTATTATTTAATGTAACAGAAAATGCCAATTACACAACTTTAATTTAATAATTATTGATATTTAATACAATTAAATAATATATTTATTATTTGATCTATTGTTATTATCATTGTTGTCTCAATAGAAAGTAAAATAATAATAATTGTAACATTTATAAAATGTAACAATATGGGGTAGTAAAATGTAAATAGCATTAATTTGTCAACATGTGTGTATTACTCCAACAGCAACTGGCGCAACAAACTTAGACTAGTATTCAATCTTTTCTAGGCTAGTTGTTAGGACTCCATAATGACTTATTAATCAGCGTAATGTTGTTTGTTTAAGAAAACTCCCATTCTAAGCTCTGTTTATTTTAATTGGCTATTACAGCAGGCTCAGCAAACAACTCGGGACCATCCCCTTATGTGGTCCCTTTTTCTGTGGGACCAACTTCTGTGATCTACTTTTCCTTTTTTCTTATAACTCCCTCTCTATTTTCTTAACATTCTATTTAAAATAATTAAATATAAAATGTAGATACTTAATCTCATTCAGATATTAACTAACTATATATTATAATAAAATTAATCTATTTAATTATTATAAATATAGTTAATTTTATTTACGAGTATCTTTATTGTTGTAAAAGTAATTATTAAAGTAAAAATGTTGTCACTTTTTAAAAGAAAAATGGTTAGAATCTTGTATAATTTAGAGATATAGTTTATTGTATGTAAATAAATTGAAAATAATTCTCATCAATAACAATTTCTTTTAAAATTGAATTAGACATATAAACTTACATTATTGTATAAATCTTTCATCAATGTCTGACAGAAATATATCTTTCATCAATATTTGACAGAAATATTTAATATGTTAATTATAAGTAAATAAAAAAAAAATTAATCGAGTGTCAATAAAAATTTTCATACTTATTTGAGAAGTATTTATTAAGTAAATAATCTCACAAGTCTTGATACTTGGAAAAGGTTAAATTTTTGAGGAAGATTAATGGGAAAAGAAATAGAAAACAAATGGGACCCATCTAACAAACTAGGGGAAAGATGAGGTGTTTTTTTTGGCAGGATTGCTTAATGCAACACAAAAGCCATTTGGAGTTGAAATATTTACAAGATAGGGATTTTGGTGCGTTTCTACGTGGTTTGTTGGTTTATGTTATGAGTTAGAGGCATGACCTTGTTGATTGGTGGAAGGATCCTTTGCCTCAGTCTCTTGTTCTATGGGTACTGTACTTCTTTATAGAAAGAAAGAAAGAGAGAAATAGATGGTTCCCTTCCTTATTGTATTGTAATCCTTGTACACACGTGTCTCCTTTAAGCTGAACCATCTCGATCATGCACTAAATTACAACCCTAGTGTGTTGCTATGATCAATTACAATTTATTTACATCTTAGCCTCAACAAATCTTCTTTGGATCATATTTTGAATCTTCTGTTTAAGGGAAAGTGAAAAGAGGATTTCAAGAACATTTATATCCAAACTCTTGCCAGAAAGACCATTGATTGCTTTGTCAACTTGTGATGAATTGCTTTTAGATCAGATAACATATTCACACGTTCTACCAATTTATTGTTCCTCATGTATCATAAATGTATAGTAAATTTTACTTTTTATTTCCAAAAATAACATTACATTTTTCACATAATTAAATGTATAATAAGTATTCTATTAATTTATATTATTGTTAGTTATTTTCAAATTATAAACTTTAACTATTTGTGTTTTACATTTAAATTTATACTAGTTTTAATTATCATTAAATTTTCTTATATCATTTAAATTTATATTCTTTTAAATACTTTTTAATTATATTATTTCTTTATTTATATTTATAAAAAATGGTTTAATATACCAAATACTTACCAAAAATACTTTAAATTCATTGAAATTCTATGAAAGACCAAATCCAATATTTCCCATCTACCAAAAATTGAAAAGTCTTGTCTTTGTAATATATATATATATATATATATATATATATGATTAAAGTTGTGAGGTAGATGTTTTTAATTGAAATACTTTTTTTCGTTTATGGCATATTTTCCGTTGTTTTCAAGCACATTAATGTCAAGATATGATAAAGTCAAGATCCAATTAATATTAAACGTATAAATTGTTCCAAGTTTTTACTTCGTAAATTCACTTTTAAATAATAAGAATATAAGAGTGTATTTTATTGATATTTTAAAAATATTTTCACGTCAAAAAGTTATGTGGATTTAAATTTTTATAAAAATATAAGAATTTTTACAAGACTTTTATGATTTAACAAGAATATAATGATTTCTAAGATTTTATAATTTAAATTTTATTGGATATATATCATAACAATATATATTTAAAAGGATTTATAAATTTATAAAATTTTAAAGAATTTAGTAAATCTGTAAAAGATATTCAACTATAATTCTTAAACTATTAAAACTTAGTTATACAAATTTAAATCATCATTTGCTATTTTATCATGATTGTCATCAATTTTATTATTATCATCATAATAACATCATCATTACTGTTTTTATTAATCACAGTGGTTAACGACAAAATAATAATAAATAAGGTAGAAATGAGAGCAGTGATGATAATATCAAAGTAGTAGTAAATGTGATTGAAAATTATTATATAAAAAAATCATATATTTTAAAAGAGAAAAAAGTCATACAAAATCTAAATAATTTTAGTGAAATGAATGGAGTTTTTATATTTTTTTACTAAAAGAATCTTATAAAATCTATCCCATCAATATCTTTAAATATTACAAGAATTATTTTTTAAAAGTTATAAAAAGTCTTTATCAAATACCATTTGACTTTAATAATATTTAAAAAAAAACGTGATTATCTTAATTGAGTAAAAAAAATAATTTTTAAAAAATATGACTATCTTAATTAAATAATATAGCCTTTGTTACATTATTTGAAAATTTTAATCAAATAGTACAAAATTTTCTAAAAAAAATCTTTTAAGATTATTATCTATCCTTTTCATGTTTGCGCTAAATAAGATCATTAAAATTGGCAAAGTATTTTTTATTAAGCTCGAGTGTAATTATATTTTAAGAATCAGACTTCATTAGAACAATTCTTAGTTAATTGGTTTACCCACTACCCTTTTGACAATAACTTTTTTTACATTCAAAGAAGGAAAAAGTTGAAATCAAACCTAAACTTGATATTTTCCTTGGCTTTATGAAAGGGGAAGTTCTTAAATTGATTAATCATGCCACACTACGCCTTTGAATTGAATGTTGTGGGATTCTGTATCCTCTACCTGCTTCAAATCTACATATTACAAATTAATGCATATTTAAATAAACGAATGTTGTACCGGAAAAAAAATCTCAGTCTATTTCTGAAAAGAAAATTACCTCGAGTTAACTCTTATAAGATTAGTTTGTTATATATTTAGGGACATTTGTTTCTTCACATGTAAAATGATTTTAAGAAACATATATATGATAATATTACGTATATATGTTTGTTTATTTTAAGAGATACAAATCATATTCATATCTGTCTACTAATCTATTCTCATAATATAAATGCATATTTTATCTCAAGATATGATATTTTTAGAAACGTGATTTATGGGAATACAATTTTATATCTTGAAATAAATACTTTAAAATATTTTCACTTTTATTTAATATTAAAACCGTGCATTATTTTCACTTTTTTATTTAAAAAAATCCGTACAGTAAATCATCATTCTCACAAAATAAAGTAACGTTGTTACAATTAAAGGTGAAAAAGAAAATTAAAGTAGTTAGTGTATCTCTCAATTCTCAAATCGAACCGTTCCCAATCACTTTAAAAAATAAAAAATAATTACTTTTTAAATAAACAGAACCACAAATATAATTCTATTTTATATATAATTTTTATAATTTTTATAATAAAAAATTGCAATTCAACGTATAATTATATGTTTAATTTTTTTTTTACTTTTTACACTTTTTTTAAAGATTCATCCCTAATTTATATCGATTCATTTTAATTTAGTCTAGAAGATAAATGAATTGATTTTAATAGAAATCAAATTCTAGTGTTACAAAAAAATCGACTATAATATAAAAAAATGAATCATATAAACAAAATAAATATTAAAAATATTTATTAACAAAAACTGAATTTACATAGATGGCATTAATTGAAAGTGAATATAATATTTGAGCACACTTGATTCTTTTATTACAACCAAACACTATTTCAATTAAGAAGATCCAAATCCAAGGAATGGGAACCTGGTAGTTCTTATGTCAGAGTGACAATTGTACTATAAAAGCAGAGATCACAAATTTTCATTCATTGCTTATTCAACAAGCAAAAAGCCTACATAATGCCCACAGTAATTACCACTGACATTTCACATAGGTCCTGTCAAAACATCAATTTCAAATACATCTCACTTTTAAAGGCAATCCAAACCATCATTTATTATTGTCACATTACAAAACCTTAAATGATATTAATATTTTGCTTTTAACTTATCATATTGTGATTCATTGGCTTTTCTTCACAATAGTTTAACATTTTATTTGGTTTAATAATAATAAAAACGAATAAATAAGAGAAAATTATCATTATACATTTTCTTAATTAGAAATTAAAAATATATATATATAACAAGTGGGAACAAGTGATTCCAATTTATTCAGATACATTATAATCAAGGTTTGCAACATGCTTATTAAATTTATAGGTTCTTGGTCTTATTTATTTAACTTTACGTGAAAAATAGGAGAAGGGTTATGAAAATTATTTTAATTATGGAAAAAGAAGATTTAACTCTCTAAAATTTGAATATATTAAACTCTCTTTGGTGTCATTGATTATTAAAATTCACAACTTCTACAATGTCTTTTTTTTATATTAAAGGTTAATTAAATTATTTTCCAATTAACCAAGTAATTTTTTGAACTCCATAAGCAATTAAGACTAATTTTTAATATAAAAAATATGAATGAGAAAAGGAAACTAACCTTCTGAGTACTGAAAGTCAATTCAGGAACCATTTAGGACCAGTCACAGAACAACTAAGAATAAATATCGTAAAACGGTCCAAAACAAACTAGAAGACAATACCTGCGATATGTCGAAAATAAAATTATTAGCACTTTGAAATATGGTTTGTTTTATAGTAAAATAGAAAAATAATAATTAAAAACTTGGTTTAATGTTACAAATGCAAATTATTTATTATATAAAGGACATATATAATAACATTTATTTATCATGAAAATAAGGAAAGTAAGAATCAAAGACAGATATAAAAGGATTCATATAATTGATGTAATTTATTCAATTAATTAAACTATACCTGTACCATGAAAATAAATGATTTAATAATAATTCATTATTTCTTCATCTAATTAATCTAATAAATAACATAGTTAAATTTGACAAACCTAAATTAATATATATATATATATATATATATATATATATATATTCGCATCACATTTTTATCTAACACAACGATATAATCTTTTAAACTTTTGATGTACACAAAATGTGACAAAAAGAAAGTTATCCTATTTTAAATAGGGAATGTTTTTGCATGAGATAAAGGAAAAAGAATGCAAAAGAAAGTACAAAACAGAAAAGAATAGTAAATGAGATATTTTTTAAAATTATTTGACAGGAAAAAAAGTGAAAGGAAATAAAAGTGTAAGATTTCCTTTTTTATTTGATTGAATAGAAAATAAAATAAGACAATTTTTATATATATATTTATACAATGAACTAATCATAATTCATTATGTTACTTTGATAATAATTTTTTTTTACAAGTCATGTAAATTCTTATCTATAACTGGATAATTTTATGGAACTGTTTTAGATGCATTGACTTTAACCTAAATAAAAAGGAAAAGAAAAATGTTTATTAATAAAATATGATATAAATATCTTTAAACAAAAAAAAAAGTAAAAAGTAATAAAAATGTAAAATAATCTCAATAGTAATAAAAATAACTAGGCATGTCACAAGAAATAATAATAATGAATGAATGAATGAAAAATATTTAGTACATATAATAAATTAAAAATATAAGTTAAAAAACTGTTCTTATTACTGGAGAGCTTTCATGTCTTTTTCACTTAAATAAAAACTTTTATTCCTTTTTTCCTTCCAAATTAAAATGAAAGAGATTTTGACGTGTTACCTACCAAATTGCAGGGGAGTGAGAGAAAGATGGGGACAAATCGGAGAAGAAGAGATAAAATATACACCCAATATTTATTACCTTCTCAGTAATTTATTATTTTCTTATGAAATTAAAGATATTTTAAATAAGTTTACGAAAGATTAATCCAAAATTCAGAAAACTATAAATGAATTAAACAAGTAGATATTGGAAATTAATACTTAAATAAGTAAAAAAAAAAGCATAATAAAAAATTTCTACCAATGAAAATAAATTGTGAAAATTTAAATTTTACTCAAATCCCTGATTTTAAAAGCTTGTTTCATTCAAAGAATTTTAAAAACATGTTTAAGGATTTCTCATTGGAGAATTTTTTAAAAATATATTAAAGCAAATAGTCATTTCAATTTTTAATATAAGGAAATTAAATTAACATTTTATCATTCTTTTTAGTCTTTTGTGAATGTTTATTATTTAACTGTGTCTAACTAATGTGACATGTTTAATGTTCTCTTACACTTATTTTGATTTTTTTTTTATATATATCTAATCACATATAAAATAAGGTTAAATTAATAAAATAAGACACTTAAGATAAATTAATATACTAAAATATGTAGGCTACCGTAATTAAATAATATTTATTTTATGAAAGAAGATACGTTTTATATTTTCTTAGGAGTGAAAGTGATAAATACTTTAAGATCAAAATATCTATTTTTAAAAAATAAATTTAGATAATATTGACTTGAATAAGATAAATTTATAAATTGAACTTAACTTTGAAAGAAAAATAAATATTACTCATTCTTAACTTATTTATTTAAATAAACAACACGATTTAAAGTTTTAACAATTTCGTTAAAAAATAATCTTGACTTTAATTTATTTATCTATTTTATTTATTAAATTCTTCTTGAATTAATTGTTATTTATTAATTGATACGTACAAATTTGTCCATGCTATCGTAAGGGAGAATATATTAAAATATATTTGTGTACGTCTTCTTAAATCAGCTCAGATTAAGTCTTACGACATAAATTATTTCGGGTGGTTTATAAATTCATCTCCAACAATATACTTCTCTCTTTTGACTTAATTTAGCAAGAAACAGGTACAAAAAATAAATAAACTTTTTAAAAATTAATATAGGTTCTAACATTTTATATTTTACTTTAATCTAAATATTTATTTATTATTTTACTATGCAAAACGGATAATTTTTCTCCTTCCTCCTAATAAAACTTATTATACACGAACCTTTTCTTAAAAAGGAGAAAAAATGTGTTCATAGTCTCTTTCTGTTTGGTATTAGAAGGAAAATAAAGAAAGTGTGAAGAAAGAAATAGAAAAAATAATAAAAGATATTAATATTTAGTTAAAAAGAAAGATGGGTGAGAAAGATAAATATGTAAGTTCTATTGAATTTTACATGCCTTTTTACTTATTTCTTTTATACCAAATAAGAGAAATAATTACTTTCTCTATTTTATTGGAGTAGCCACTTTCTTTAAATTCCTTTCATTACAACTTAACATACCCTTAAATTTAAAAATATTAAGAATATTTAATAATGATGGATGAAAATTATAAATATTTTAAAAGATTTCATATCTATTTCAAATGTGACTCTTGAAAATTGAAATTAAATAAAATATATATAAAAAAGTAAATATATTGAATAAAATTAAAATAATTTAGTTAATATGTATATTTATGGATTTTTGTTTGCAATTTATTAACGTCAAATTTATAAACTTTAGATATCACTTATTTAAGCTTATCTTTTAAGTTTATACATTTATTTGACTAAACATATGTTTGATGACGTATTTATTAGTTAATACAAATTAACGAGTAGTTAAATTCATTTATATATCTCTATCTACAAAATTAATTCACACACGACCTATTTGAGTCAGATCCAACTTTTTAATTAAAGTATTTTATAAAATGGAAAATAATTAAAAATGTCAAAAGAAAAATGATAAACGAGAATATACATTTTTTTAAAAAAATTCATAGGCGTTATCGATACCTACTTAAGTAGGTATCAACCTTGTAGCTTTAATTTATAATAAAAAAAAAGTATCTTATTTTATTTTATTTATTTTGTACAGTTATTAACATGATAACTTAATATTGTGATTAGCCATAAAATTGAAATAATGCGTAATTCTTTTGGGTGAAAACAGTGAAAAATTGTATATACAAGTGCGTTAAAATCTGTGATAAAAAATAAAAATACTAGTATAGTTTTAAGTGCTCATTTGTGAAAATTACCAATGAAAATAATGTTTGTCACACATAAAAATGGGTGTCTTTAAATATTTTTGAGTTGTCATTTTCATAGACAGAGGTACTTTTATGGCTAATTCATCTGTACATTGATTATATTTGGAAAAATAGTTTGCAGAAAAAACCATCCATATCTAGATCTATTTTTTTAGTTGGGCAATATCAACATCACTTTCAAAGAATAATTTATATAGAATGCTTTAAACATTATACATTTATTTTGTGACATTTTAACAATGAACAGTGAAAAAAATAAATAAACACACCATGTTTCTGGGCACCTAGATATGCAGTGGGAGCAATGAAAAGAGCATTTTGTTTTGCTTGATGAAGATCAACCATAGGTTCTTCGCATATTCACTCTTCATTAATTGCTTGCTGAATCCAAACCCATTGAATCTATTATTTTCTTATTTCATGAGAAAAGTCTTGAGGCAATAATGATCAACTTGTCCATCTCTATACACTAGACAGCTGATATATTAGGACGTGTTTGGATCAATTTTTTGCCTAAAACCTTGTGATATTATTTTTATTTTAGAAAAATCAAATAAATTTATGATTTTGAAAATTGTGTATGGACAGTGTAAACCAGTTAATTAAATTTTGTAAGATTTTTAAAAATTTTATTATAAAATAGACGAAGTTATTATAAATAATAAACAGTGATTGATTGATGGTATAAAAATATTTTATAATTCTATATATATATATATATATTACTTTTCTTTTCCTACAAAGTTTTATGAAAATTTTTAAATTCAAACAAGTCCTAAATTAGTATCACATATGCTATAGTTTATAAAGACAGTTATTGATTAAAATAATGTTTTTATAACATTTTTAAAAGATGAAGTGATAAATTCATTTTATTATTCAATTTATATTATTAATTTAATTATTTTAATAATTTAGTAATATACTTACATATTTATTAAACTACATATTTATTGGACTAATATTAAATTTTAATATTGAGCTTTGCTACGTATTGAATTTTCATATTATACTGTAAGTTTTTTTTTTTTTGTAAAATAGAAATTTTTATTACATTATAAAATTTCAATTAACTGGATCCATTATTGATAGGATTAAAATTTTTCAAATATTTCAATTAATTAATTAAAATTAAAATTGCAGATAAATTGGAATGAGAGAATGAAGAGCCTCTGGTAAAAGAATGATTCATAAAAGGTTAAGGTGAGGCGTCATAAAAGTGGAAATTTCTACTATTGGGTTCAGAGCATTTACTTTCACCTAACTCAACCCCATCACTATCCTCTCCTTTGGGGAAACCCAAATCAATGAGATCACAATTTTTTGAACAACAACTCAATGTGATTTCCCAACATAGCCCCCAACAACGCCAAAACCAATATAACAAGATTCAATACTAATATACATTCCCACAGTCAACGCCCACTTATGTTAGAACTCACGTTTAAATAGTAATATATACATATGCACATGTAAACCCAATTTTTATTTACGAATTTTTTTAATCTACCCTTAAGTATTTGATTCTTTGTATGTAAGAATTGAAATGGACTAGAAATTTTAAAAAAATTTAGAATTGTCCTATTTATTTACCGATTGAAATAATTAAATTTATCTAAATTTTTATGATGTAAATATCTATAATAGTTATTATGATTGTTGGATCAAGTTTTGTGAATAAGCTTTTTTATCAATATTTGTGGCCTATGTTAAAGGTTTTTATGAAAAAAACAAATTAAGGTGAAATACCACCGACGGAGGCTCTCCTCCCTTTACTATGGAAGGGTCTATTACACCTCTTTAGGGAGATTTCTTCTAATTGGGTTCTCTACTCAACACAGTAATAATTTGTTTATTTTAGTTATTTTTTTTTATTGTAGATTCTATTCTCTTTTATTTGGTATCATTTAAATTCACACAATTATGCATCAGATATTTATATAGAAGATTGTTTTCAAATTTTTTCTTTAAGAATCAAACTAAAAATATTTACCTAATTAAATAACTAAAATGACCATTTCCTCTTTTTTATTAGTGCTAAGTTAGTTAATGTAAAAAAATAGATAGTAAATAATTATTTTAATCTCCAAATTAGGTAGATGTTTTCCTTTGATCTTCCAGAAAAACAATTTATAGAAAACTCTTAAAATTGATATTTTGTTATTTATTTTAATTTGTCTGTGGATATATTTTTATTTAGTGGTGTCCCTTAGGAAGATTTGACATGTTAATTATTATCTCAAGTACTCACTCGTGAATTGGTTATTTTTTTAATCTTATTTGTATATTTTATATTAATTTAATCTATTTATTAGTTAATGTATTCAATAATGTTTAAAATAAGATGAAATTAAAAAAAAATCAAATAAGATTATGAAAAATTAACGAATACATCTTCATTTTGATCTTTGAAAAGAATAAAGTTATAAAAAATTATTAAAATTAATATATTGTCACTCATTTTAGTTTGTTAGTTGTTGGGGTTAGTTGGGAAGATTTGATATATTAATTATCATTTCAAGTACTCGCTCACGAATTGATTATTTTTTTAATCTTATTTTTTATATTTTTTATTAATTTGATCTATTAATGTATTTAATCATGTTTGAAATAAGATGAAATTAAAAAAAGTAAATGAAATAAGATTATGAAAAATGAACAAATGCATAATTTAATTAGATACATAAAATGACAATTAACTAATGCGTCATATTATTTAAATTGACACAGTTAAGTTACAATCATTTGAAAAAGATTTATATTAAAATGTCAAACTAGACAATTTTTTTTTTTGTTAATTTTACCCCTCCCTCCCGAGAATCATAGTTAAGAATTAAAATAATTATTTACTTCAATTTTTAATACATTCAACTTTAATCTCCATAAAACAATTTGAATCTTATGGGACGTCTATGCAAAACGAAAAAATCCTTAATCTTTTACTCATTGAAATAATTATTTACTCTGTCAATAATATAAAGTCCCTTCACATGGTGAGGGGAAATCTTCTTACCTGAATTAAGATATGAATTTAACTTTATTATTCATTACTTTTATTTTTTAAAAAATTCTCACATCATTATTAATCTAATTTTATTTCTGAATTAATATTTTTTTTATATAACACATCAATATTTCAAATTCTCAATCTCAGTTATGATTTTTCATATTAACTTTTCATCTCAAATCTAAATTATAACGCACATATTTTAAGCCTTTTTAAAAATCATATATTACGTTAAATCTAAATTACTTGTAAACATTTTTATATAGTTTTATGATAATGAGATACTTATTAATAATAAATAATCAAATATAGTATCTAAGTGACATGTAGTTTGACCTAATTAATTAATGCGATCGAGTTGTATATCTGTATTTTCAACTGCTTGTTATGAAATATGCTATTTATTTTGCATG
The DNA here is from genome assembly GCA_026586105.1 of Hylodesmum podocarpum. Classification (NCBI taxonomy): domain Eukaryota; kingdom Viridiplantae; phylum Streptophyta; class Magnoliopsida; order Fabales; family Fabaceae; genus Hylodesmum; species Hylodesmum podocarpum. The sequence continues at coordinate 1,230,799 of JALJEV010000730.1, read as the reverse complement.
AAAACAATTGCAAATGTTAATGAGGCACAAGTGGAGGTTATATTAAATTAATTAATTAATGATATAAAATGGGACTAGTCATTATTCATTATTGAATATTTAATTTGTTGAGACATAGCGGCCTCCAGCAATGGGTTATTAGCTTAGTATTAGAGTGCATCTTTAATAATTATGTCGTTATGTTTAAATTACAAATACTAATCACGTGGATTGTCCAATGTGTTTATTGGCGCATGAACTTACTATATACATCATTTAACTGAGCAAATTTTATATAGAAATGAACAGATTTTTTTTTATCAAAGTAATTTTTAGACAAAATTAAAAATAAATATTAATTTGTAATTAATATAAATATTTCTAATTATTCTAGAATAAAATATTATATTATATTTCTACGATAGTCCATCTCTATTTTAAAATAAGGTTTATCTATTAAAAGTATGAGATAATTTTTTATCTTTCTATCTTTTAATTTTTTTTTCTCTTTTTATTATTATTATAGACAAAATAAGTCTATCTCTAAATTTTCTAACTCTATATCAAAATATTTTAACAGGGTATTAAGTTATTATAGATCACCAACATGTCATTGATTAAATTGGTACTCCGTTCATATCTCTTACTTAATTAAGTTCTTAATTTTTTTTTAATTCTTAATTCTGTAGTCAATATCTTAAGACTCTTCTTGTATTCCTTAAAAAAACGACTCTTATTCTAGTTAACCAAATTAATGACTTTTCTTTATATATATATATATATATATATATATCAAATATTCACCTACAACGTGAAAAAGACATATCTATTAATTAAACCAGTCATCGCCGAGATTTAAGACAAAGCTTCCAAGATTTTGACAAACAGCATATACCATGACAAATGAAAATTTTATCACTTTGTGATAAATATTTTTATTCTTTATTGATTTTGAAAATACTAGGTTTTATGAGCCTGTTATTTATCAATTCATTAATTACATTTCAATTTAAAAACTGAAAATATGATAAAATTATAAAACTAAATTGTTAGTCTTCAATAGATCATTTTTCTAATTATGTGTGAAATGATCAGTAAAATAATTATGTAAAATGAGAAATAATAACTTGATTCGATCGCATCCAACTAAATAAAAGTATAAAGAAGTATTGAAAAGAAATTTGTCCATTGTTGACGAAAACTAAATAATTAACAAAATTTTCTTCTCATACTTTTTTATTGTAAATATGTAATTGATTCTATATTTTGAATAAAAATAATTGATAGTTTAATAGTCTCTTTAGGTTGTAGAATTTGGTTTTGCTAGTCAAGTCAATTGCCTACTTTACTTGGAAAATATATTGAACAAATTAGTCTTACCGTTAATTTTCTTTTATCTAAAAAAATCAAATTCTTCTTTTTCTTTTTAAATATTTAGAATTTAATGATTGTATTTGATATATATATATATATATATATATATATATATATATATATATATATATATATATATGTAGGTGTAACAATTTATCAAAAAGGTATTTAGTATAAATTTATTTTGTGTAAAATTTGATATTCATTCAGTGAGTTTTGAACTCAATAAAGTTCTAATAATTTAATCAAGTTAATTACAAATATTTTAAGAAAATATTAAAACTTGAGAATTATTAATTAAAATTTCCAACAAGACAAAATTTATTTAATTTTCAGAATAGAGGGTTTTTAAATAAAAATGTTAACAAGAATAAATTTATTTAATTTCCAAAATAATGTGTTTTATTTTGTTTGAAAAAAAATTAACATCAAAATTAATCATCTTAAGTTAAAGGGATAAAATTATAATCGAGGATGTTGATCGAATTCATTAAATTCGATAGACAACATTATTTATTTTAGCAAACTCATGTTAGAAACACATACTAGTTTATCTGCTCTAATGTGAAAAGAAGTTATGTATTACATTTAAACTTTAAATAACTCACTTATATATATAATATGTAAATTTTATTTTATGTTTGGCTTATTTTAAAAATAAACGAGTTGTATAAACAGTATAACAAAATTTACATAATCAACCGGTTCAAAATTAATTTTAAGGTAATTATTATTAAAATTAATAAATTTGTAATAAAATAATGTGTGATTAGATAACAGTGTTAAAAAAATTTATACATTTAGTACATAAGAAATATGACATAATATTAAAAACTAATAACACTTGAATATTAAAATAAAATTTTTAAAAAATGTAAACGTAGTCTTATTATTTTATTTTATCCTGTTTGCGTGATAAAAGCTACCTAATTCTACACTTGAAGGAAGAAACTTTAATTTATTGACTGGGATGTGTTACGTATTGCCTTCTGAGTCATATATCATGAATTATTCTTGTTCCAAATAAGTATAATTTAAAAAAGAGGTAGAGTAAACAAAAGTGAATGAGATATTACTGTGTTAAGCTTTGTTTTGTTTCCTAGTAACATAAGAAAAGGGGCATAATGATTTTGTGACGACCAATAACAATAACAAATGAAGAGTTGAAAGTGGTCCCTGATTTCTGCCATTGTCACTTTCAGGGAAAATGAAAGAAGCTTTCTAAAGCTCCCAACTGGTTGAAGATTCGGCTAACTAGATGTGAAGGGCCCTTGTGATTTTTTTATTGTGAAGGGGCCCTCTGAATTTTATTGTGAGAATGGCCCACACGGGGCATAATTAATTGACTTGATACTTTGATTCTTTCTTTTGCTGCAACAATTTCATTTCCACTTTTAATATACATGTTCATTTGTAGTATACTACCCGATTGGTATGTAATAGCAATCCCCAAGTATTTGGGTACGTACGTATATGGGTTCTTCTGGATAATTATATCATCAGCCTTTTTTCTAAGGGGGAAAATATGTAAATAAATTTTTTATATTGAAGTTAGTTGATGTGTATGTAGGTATATATTAAAATTAGGATTTTTTTTATTTGTGAGATATATATTTTTTTTATAGTAGTAAATTTTTTATTCTTAGTAGTTAAGGAAAAGATAAAACTTCTTATTTTATAAAATTATTTTTAATTCAATAATCTTTTTAAATTTGATATCTTGTTGAATTTTTCAATTTTTATCTTAAAGTATTTATACATTATAGGCTAGGGATAGAACAAGTAATACTACCTAAATATTATATATAGTTTTTGTTCCATTCTCCAAAGTCATTGGATTGACTAGTATTTCTCAAATTGTAGTGATCGTTCCTCACAATTGAAGGGTTTCACAAAGGTCAACGATAATGAGTTGAAGGTCGGTGCTTGTTTAATTGACGACCGGATATTCATGAAGTTGGTCATGGAAGGAGTAACTTATACTTATGTTTATGCAGTGTAGTTTAGAGGGTCCTACGTGAAGATCTCCTTTGATGATTTTGAGATGTACATTCTTCATATTTTAAAAATGGTGTCGACTATAACATCCTAATCGAGTGTCATATTATCTAACATTAAACATGAAATTCATTTTAAATTAATTAAGTTTAATTAATGAAATCATGATAAACAATTGTCAAACAGAAAAATAAATAATTGAGATAGTCATCATACAAGGAATTAAGTATAAATAGCCATATATGATATAAGTCATAAAACCAATGATAGTTCAAAAGGTTCATTGTTCAGTAAGAGAGTTAATTATATCATTAAAACTAAGAACAAATACATAAGATCCTTCTACCATAGTCATGATGTACACCCAAACATAAAACATCATTAACAACTAAAAGATGGTTTTCAACAGTGTAGAGTGCTTCAGCCCAAAATACTCATATCTTAAACACCTCAACATCCTACATCGGCTGATCATTTGCTCAATCAATATGTAAGGGTTATAACATGTCTCCACTATACACAATGTAACACTCCAGAAATATAATTTGAAGAAGATTAAATTACTATGCAAATAGTAATTACTGTGTAAATAGTAAATTACTGTGCAAATAGTAAATTACTGTGTAAATAGTAAAATACTGTGCAAATAGTTAATTACTGTGTAAATAGTAAAATACTGTGCAAATAGTTAATTACTGTGCAAATAGTAAATTACTGTGCAAATAGTAAAGAAAAAAAATAATAAACGAGTTACACGCGTTTATTATTATAATGAAATCACTGTGCAAATAGTAACTTTTACTGTGCAAATAGTAACTTTTGAAATCCTATAAATAGGGCCTAAGGGTTTCAGTTATAATCACAAAATCAAGAACATTCTCTTAAACTCTCTCTTAGAAATCTCTCCAAATTAGATAGGAGCAAGTAAGTAGGGGAAGGAATAGAGAAGCTAGGAGAAACAGGTAAGGGGAGTTTGTCCTTATCTTACTTTACTATTTATGTATATCGTATTTTACTATTCATGTATACCGTATTTTACTATTCATGTATATGGTAATATTCATGTATTCTTAGTATGCTCGTGGTTGCGGTTTTGTCCGATCTTCCACATCGAAACAATTATTATTGTTGTTATGCTAAAGTGTTAAGAATATTCTTAGTATGCTCTGTGGTTGCGGTTTTGTCCGATCTTCCACATCAGAAAAGAACTATTCTTGTTGTTAGGAAAAGGGTGGTAGTGTGGAAGTGCATGTCTAGGAAAGTTCTGGCTAAGGAAAGACCTGGTTATTAAGGGAATCCATTTGTGATTTCACCACTCTTTCCTGGGAACTTACCTGGTGTACTATTCACGGACTACGGTCACTTATACGTTACTATTCACGTATACGGTACTATTCATGTATACGGAACTATTCACGTATACGATCTTTCATCGTTCACGTATACGATCGTTCACGTATACGATCGTTCACATATACTAGATCTTGTTTATGGGTGTTTCTTGATTTTTTATTGGTGGTTATTGATTGTTTTTGGTATTTTGAAATATGAATGATTTTAAATGATATTCTAGAAAGGGAGGTAAAATTTTCATTCATGCATACATGCCTCAAAAGAGGTGGCCTCGGTTAGAGGACGAGATAATAAACTTAAGCCGTGCGTCTTGGTGGGATGATGCCGGACTTGGGGATTTTTACGGTGAGAATTCATTTAATTCATGATGATCACATGATTGTTTATGAGATTCTCAGTGCACCACCGGGAAATCCCAACCGGTCATAAAGTTATTCGATGATTATATCGTATTATCTATTATGGTACCACATTGCATATTTTTGGGAGTTGAGGTTGGAGCATGCATCATATAGAAATTTCATTTAAGTCATAATTCATTATTTATTTATTTGATTTTGAAATATATCATATTAATATTTTATATGCTATTAATGGAAAGCTCACCCTTGCGTGTTTGTGTCTGTGGTTTGACACCTGTGATGATCCTGAATTTTATTCGGAGGAGCAGATTGACAAACTAGATTCAAGTAATCATGTGTGGAAGATGTCAAGGAATGTTATCTATCATGAAGATTTCATAATAATGTGTATATTATAATTGTCACAATATTACGTACCTATGTGACATTTTGTAAATAACCTTTGATGTATGATTATGATGTGATTTATGTGATGTGTTTTATTTTGGTGACGTTTTTGTTAGCAAGGAAAATTATTTTAAGATTTTATTTAAAGAAATCTAAATGAAGGGAAACAATTTCAAATAATAATAATAAATAAAAATATTTTAGCAATGAAAAACGGCGGGGCGTTACAGTTGGTATCAGAGCAGGTCGAACCAGTTCGACTTGTGAGTTATGTGCTTACTATGTTTTTGTTGTGTGTTAATGATTGTTTGTTTGTTTGCTTGAACGGTTGTTTGATTATTCATTGTGCATTCTGGTATAAAGTAGTAAGAGTAAGAGAAATAATTTTTAATATTTTCAGTAATAGATGGCAGGAAGAGACGATAGAGCAATAGCTGAGGCACTTGAAAATCTTGCTCAAGCAATTGGAAATCAGAATAGGAACAACAATGAGCAAAATGGATACGGTGGTCTTGAGCGTTTTCAGAAAAATAATCCACCTACTTTTGGAGGTGGATATGATCCTGAAGGTGCTCAACGATGGCTGAGAGAGATTGGAAAGATTTTCCGGGTAATGGAATGTTGTGAAGATAAAAAGGTAATTTTTGCAACTCATATGTTAGTGGAGGAGGCAGAATATTGGTGGGAAAATATCTGCCAATATATAGCAAAGGAGGGAGAAACAATAAAATGGGAAGAATTTAAGGAATTATTTTTAGAAAAATATTTTCCTGAAGATATAAGGAATAAGAAAGAGATGGAGTTTTTGGAATTGAAACAAGGGAACTTAACAAAGGCGAATATGCAGTTAAGTTTGAGGATCTAATTAGATATTCAAGACATTATCATGGAAAAGATGGTGAAAGGTCTAAATGTGTTAAATTTGTAAATGGTTTACGGCCTGAAATAAAACAGGCTATAAATAATCAAGGTATTCACCAATTTTCAGTACTTGTAAATATGTGTAGAATATATGATGAGGATTCTCGGGCTAGAGCTGTATATTATAGAAATAAAAACAGTGGAGGACCCATTAAAAATAAAAGAATGGGGTTCGAAAATAAAGGGAAACCATACCAAGTTTCTCAAGGATTTAGGGAACGTCCTAATGGAAATTTCTCTAAAGCTCCTATGAGAAATCGTGAATATAATCCTGTCAATGTCAAGTGTTTTAAGTGTGGAGAATTTGGACACTATGCCTCATCGTGCAACTGGTGCTACAAATGTAACACAAAGGGACATCTAGCAAAAGATTGTCGAGGAAAAGGAAGCATGTCAGAAAATCCGTCTGAAAAACCGAAGGCTCAAGGAAGAATTTTTTCTCTTAATGGAACTGAGACTTCAGAATCTTTGATTCGAGGTAAATGCTTCATAAGTGAAACTCCTTTAACTGTGTTATTTGACTCGGTGCTACTCATTCTTTTTTGTCATATTCTTGTGTACAAAAATTGAAACTCCTGTGTCTTCATTAAACTTTAAATTAGAAGTAAATACTCCAACCGAGACTTCGTTTTAACCTCCGATATTTGTCTAAACTGTAAAATAAAAATTTGTGATAAAAACTTTCGTGTCAATTTGATTTGTTTACCCCTTCAAAAATTGACGTTGTTTTAGGTATGGATTGGTTGTCCACTAATCATGTTTTGTTGAATTGCTTTGACAAAACAATTATTTTTCGAGACCCGGAGGTGAGTAGGGATGTTGAAATTATTTCCTAAATAAAGTTTTAAAATCTTTAAGGGATAATAATACCCAAGTATACCGATCACTTTAATAAAACTAAGTCTGAAAATGAAGTGAGTAGTGTGCCGGTAGTAAAAGATTTTGTTGAGATATTTCAAGAAGTAGATAAGTTACCTCCTGAAAGAGAAGTTGAGTTTTCTATTGATTTAGTTCCAGGAACAGGACCAATTTACATAGCACCATATAGAATGTCTCCTGTAGAATTAACAGAAGTCAAGAAACAAATTGAAGAATTGTTAAGTAAACAGTTTGTAAGACCTAGTGTATCACCCTGGGGAGCTCCAGTTTTGTTAGTTAAGAAAAAGGATGGAACCATGAGAATGTGTATAGATTATAGACAATTAAATAAAGTAACTATTAAGAATAAATATCCACTGCCTAGGATTGATGATCTTATGGATCAATTAAGAGGGGCATGTATCTTTAGTAAGATTGATTTAAGATCAGGATATCATCAGATTAGGGTAAAATCCGAGGATATTCCAAAAACTGCTTTTAGTACTCGTTATGGGCACTATGAGTATTTAGTTATGCCTTTTGGAGTAACTAATGCTCCAGCAGTATTCATGGATTACATGAATCGAATTTTTCACCCTTATCTTGATCATTTTGTAATTGTATTCATTGATGATATATTAGTGTACAGTAAAAATAGGGAGGATCATGCCAAACACTTAAAAATAGTATTACAGATTTTAAAGGATAAAAAGCTTTTTGCTAAATTATCTAAGTGTGAATTTTGGATGGAGAAAATGAGTTTTTTAGGTCATGTGATAAGTCAATGGGAATATCTCAGAGATCCCCGTAAGGTACAATCTGTTTTGGAGTGGGAGAGACCTAAAAGTGTAACGAGAGATTAGGAGTTTTCTAGGATTAGCGAGGATATTATAGGAGATTTATTAAAGATTTTTCTAAAATAGCTTTACCTTTGACTACTTTGACCCGAAAGAACCAAGCATTTATTTGGACCACGAGAATGTGAGAATAGTTTTCAAACTCTCAAGGAAAGATTGACCATCGCCTCAAGATTAACTCTACCTGATCCCAAAGAACCTTTTGTAGTGTATTGTGATGCATCTAAAATGGGTTTAGGAGGAGTATTGATGCAAGATGGTAAAGTGGTAGCATATGCTTCTAGACAACTTAAGATTCATGAGAAAAATTATCCAACCCATGATCTAGAATTAGCGGCTGTAGTATTCACACTTAAGATGTGGAGACACTATTTGTATGGAACTAGGTTTGAAGTATTTAGCGATCACAAAAGCCTTAAATATTTATTTAGTCAAAAAGAATTAAACATGAGACAAAGAAGATGGATGGAATTTTTAAAGGATTATGATTTTGAACTTAATTACCATCCCTAAAAAGGCTAATGTGGTAGCAGATGCTTTGAGTAGGAAGTCTTTGATTATGTCTTCACCGATGATTAGAGAAATGGATTTATTAGAACAATTTCAAGATCTTAGTTTAGTGTGTGAAACTACTAATACGAGTATTAGATTAGGAGCTTTACAAATTTCTAACACATTTTTGGAAGAAATTAGATGAAGCAAGAATTTGATCCTTTTCAAAACTCAAATGGAAATTTTGAATCAAGGAAAAAGTAGTGAGTTTAAGATTGGAATGGATAGTATTTTGAGGTTTCAAGATAGAATTTGTATTCCTAATATAACAGAAGTTAGAAAAACAATTTTGGAGGAAGCACATAAAAGCAAATTAAGTATTCATCCTGGTGCCACTAAGATGTACAAAGATTTGAAAACCATGTTTTGTGGCCTCGAATGAAGAAAGAAATTTGTGAATATGTGTATTCTTGTTTAATTTGTCAAAAAGCTAAAATAGAACATCAAAAACCTTCAGGTCTGCTACAACCTTTAGAAATACCACAATGGAAATGGGATAGCATATCCATGGATTTTGTGGTAGCTTTGCCAAGAAGCCCTAGGGGATTTGATTCAATTTGGGTTATAGTAGATCGTTTAACTAAGTCTGCACATTTTATCCCTATTAATATTAGGTATTCTTTAGAGAAATTAACTAATTTGTACATAGGTGAGATTGTAAGATTACATGGTGTACCATCTAGTATTGTATCAGATAGAGACCCTAGATTTACTTCAAGATTTTGGGAGAGTCTACATAAAGCTTTAGGCACCAAATTAAAATTAAGTTCTGCCTATCATCCCCAAACTGATGGACAAACTGAAAGAACAATCCAATCTTTAGAAGATCTATTGAGAGCTTGTGTTCTAGAACATAAGGGTTGTTGGGTAGACTTTTTTTCCTTTGATAGAATTTACCTACAATAATAGTTTTCATTCTTCCATTGGTATGGCACCGTTTGAAGCTTTATATGGAAGAAAATGTAGAACTCCTTTGTGTTGGACTGAATCAGGAGAAAGTTTAATTTTAGGACCTGATATTGTACAACAAACATCAGAGAAGATTAAGTTAATTCAGGAAAAGATGAGAACGGCACAAAGTAGGCAGAAAAGTTATCATGATAAAAGAAGAAAAGATTTGGAATTTGATGTTGGTGATCACGTATTCTTAAGGGTAAATCCATGGACTGGTATTGGAAGAGTTTTAAAATCCCGAAAACTTTCACCGCGTTTCATTGGTCCCTTCCAAATAATAAAAAGAGTAGGCCCAGTGGCTTACCAAATTGCTTTACCCCCATTCTTTCTAATCTTCATAATGTCTTTCATGTTTCACAACTTCGTAAATACATTCCCGATTCATCACATGTAATTGAGTTAGATGATGTACAAATAAAGGATAATCTAACATATGAAGCATTACCAATAAGGATTGAGGATAGGAGTATCAAAACCTTAAGAGGGAAAGATATTCCTTTAGTAAAGGTTATTTGGGGAACAGATGATGCAACATGGGAACTGGAAAGTGAGATGCGGAAAAGCTACCCTGCACTATTTGAATGAGGTAAATTTCGAGGACGAAATTTTTTTTTTGGGTAATATTGTAACACTCTCCAAATATAATTTGAAGAAGATTAAATTACTATGCAAATAGTAATTACTGTGTAAATAGTAAATTACTGTGCAAATAGTAAATTACTGTGTAAATAGTAAAATACTGTGCAAATAGTTAATTACTGTGTAAATAGTAAAATACTGTGCAAATAGTTAATTCTTGTGCAAATAGTAAATTACTTGTGCAAATAGTAAAGAAAAAAAAAATAAACGAGTTACACACGTTTATTATTATAATGAAATCATCAGTGCAAATAGTAACTTTTATCTTGTGCATAGTAACTTTTGAAATCCTATAAATAGGGCCTAAGAGTTTCGCTTATAATCACAAAATCAAGAACATTCTCTTAAACTCTCTCTTAGAAATCTCTCCAAATTAGATAGGAGCAAGTAAGTAGGGGAAGAAATAGAGAAGCTAGGAGAAACAGGTAAGGGGAGTTTGTCCTTATCTTACTTTACTATTTATGTATATCGTATTTTACTATTCATGTATACCGTATTTTACTATTCATGTATATGGTACTATTCATGTATTCTTAGTATGCTTTCAATGGTTGCGGTTTTGTCCGATCTTCCACATCGAACGAAATTATTATTGTTGTTATGCTAAAGTGTTAAGAATATTCTTAGTATGCTCTGTGGTTGCGGTTTTGTCGATCTTCCACATCGAAAAGAACTATTCTTGTTGTTAGGAAAAGGGTGGTAGTGTGGAAGTGCATGTCTAGGAAAGTTCGCTAAGGAAAGACCTGGTTATTAAGGGAATCCATTTGTGATTTCACCACTCTTTCCGGGAACTTACCCGTGTACTATTCACGGACTACGGTCACTTATACGTTACTATTCACGTATACGGTACTATTCATGTATACGGAACTATTCACGTATACGAGATCTTTTCACGATATCTCGATCTTGTTCACGATACGATCTTGTTCACATATACGGTCTTGTTTATGGGTGTTTCTTGATTTTTTATTGGTGGTTATTGATTGTTTTTGGTATTTTGAAATATGAATGATTTTAAATGATATTCTAGAAAGGGAGGTAAAATTTTCATTCATGCATACATGCCTCAAAAGAGGTGGCCTCGGTTAGAGGGACGGATAATAAACTTAAGCCGTGCGTCTTGGTGGGATGCCGGACTTGGGGGATTTTTACGGTGAGAATTCATTTAATTCATGATGATCACATGATTGTTTATGAGATTATTGCACCACCGGGAAATCCCAACCGGTCGGTAAAGTTATTCGATGATTATATCGTATTATCTATTATGGTACCACATTGCATATTTTTTGGGAGTTGAGGTTGGAGCATGCATCATATAGAAATTTCATTTAAGTCATAATTCATTATTTATTTATTTGATTTTGAAATATATCATATTAATATTTTATATGCTATTAATGGAAAGCTCACCCTTGCGTGTTTGTGTCTGTGATTTGACACCTGTGATGATCCTGAATTTTATTCGGAGGAGCAGATTGACAGGTAGATTCAGTAATCATGTGTGGAAGATGTCAAGGAATGTTATCTATCATGAAGATTTCATAATAATGTGTATATTATAATTGTCACAATATTACGTACCTATGTGACATTTTGTAAATAACCTTTGATGTATGATTATGATGTGATTTATGTGATGTGTTTTATTTTGGTGACGTTTTTGTTAGCAAGGAAAATTATTTTAAGATTTTATTTAAAGAAATCTAAATGAAGGGAAACAATTTCAAATAATAATAATAAATAAAAATATTTTAGCAATGAAAAACGGCGGGGCGTTACACACAAAACATTGAATGGTTAGTTCAAATGGAAAACAACAATAGTAATATTATCAAGCAATATAAATGAAATCAAACATATTTAAACCCATTTCCACAATGGATGATGCAATTTTCCAACATGATGTATGAAGTCTTCATTATACTTAAATGCCATGTGGTACCTACCAAAGCACAAAAATTAAGTATGATATCTTAGACTAACTCTCACTAGCATAAGTAAAGCCTGCTAGAAGGAACTAGCTATGATAAACTAGATTTCTGTGAACATTGTTTATATGGAAAATAGAAAAAGGGCTAAGTTTCCTACTGGTACACATACTACTAAAGGAATTCAAGACTATGTACATTCTAATATAAGGGGACTTGCTAAAACTCAATCACTAGGTGGAGCTAGCTATTACATTAATTTTATTGATGATTGGTCAAAGAAAGTATGGATATACCTACTAAAGCAAAAAAATTAAGTTTTCAAAGCCTTTAAACAATAGAAGGCTTTGGTTTGGTTGAAACTCAAACTAGAAAACGGGTCAAGGTGCTTAGGATTGGTAATGGTTTAGAATACTTAAGTGATGAGTTTAATGAGTTTTGCAAGGATAATGGAATTACAAGGCACAAGACAATAATAATGGAATTACAAGGCACAAGACAATAATATTGACTCCTTAACGAAATGGTCTGGCTGAAAGGATGAATATAACTATTTTGGAGAGGGTAAGATGCATGCTTTCCAATGTCAAGCTCAGCAAACAGTTCTAGGGAGAAGTTGTTCATGCAATTGCATATATCATCAATAGATCCCCTTTTGTAGCCATCCAATTGAAGACACTGGGGAACTTTGGACATTGGACAGTAAGCTACCAAGCCTTGAAACGTGAGGATATTTGGTTGTGATGTATACATTCACAATAATGAGGGGAATTTAGAACTTAAATCAAAGAAAGAAATCTTCCTTGAATATCCACATAGGAAAAAATGATACAAAGTATGGATTGTTGAGTCTAGAAAAGGGAAGACAATTATAAGCAAAGACGTTGTCTTCTAAGAAGAAAACATGATGACGGATGACAATCAAGATCTTGTTGTTCCATAAATTGCTAACAAAGAAAAGAGTCCACTTGGAGGTGGAGCCTACCACCCTAAGGCAACTTGATGAGATTATCACTCACCAACTTGAAGTAACCTAACCTGAAATAAACCAAAGTGATTACATGTTGACCAGAGACAGGGAAAGGTGACATAGAAAAGCTCCAAAAAGAGATGGCTATGAAAATATTATAGCTTGCACCTTGACATCAGAGTATGAATGGACTAGCAAAGCGCAAAAAAGATATGGCTATGGAAATATTATAACTTGTGCCTTGACATCTGAGGAGACTAACACTGATCTTACCATTTATAGAAAAGTCATGCTAAGTTCTGATTGTGAGAACTGAAAAATTACTATAAATAAAGAGTATGATTATCTCAATAAAAATCATACTTAAAAATTTATAGAAAAACGTGAAAAATAAATATTCATAAACTGCAAGTGAATTTTTGAAAAAAAATCTCATATTCTTAATATTAAAAAAGATTAGTATAAGACAAAGCTAGTAATAAAAGACTTTTCGCATAATGTTTTCATCATAGATTCCTGTATTTTCTCTTGGCCAGAGTATTCTTTCTTCTCACGATGTTTTAATTTTTATATTGGGTGTTTTTTTCTTCATCCTTCTGTGTATAGAGTTAGTTCTTATATTATAAATAAATAATTTTTTTTAAAAAAATCAATTTATACTTTTTTATATAAAATTTCTTTTAAACTAACAGACATGGTTATTAACCAGTCCGTCTTTAACTCTTAGGAACAAAAGGAAGAAAAGGACCAAGTGAAAAGAAGTCTACTTGACGAGTACATAACATACAAATTGATAAATATTAGAATTATTAGCTTATCATGATGGAATATTTGGATGCTAAATAGAATGATCTTTCTGTTGCAATTCTACAACCACTCCCTGAGCCATGATTCTTTAGTCACAATTGTTTAGGAATTAGTTTTTTTGTTTTTTTAAATATAGTCCATTTTCCTCCCACATTCAACTCTTTACTGTGCTATGTTTAGCAACAAACTTCGATTGTTATACTTCCGTTGAGATTGTACGATGGACAGAGTTTATAGATAGAATAAGATAAAATATTCTCACTACTGTGTGTTTAACTTCCAATCATCGAATATATTGCATAAACTTTCACTTATTGATTTGAATATGGTGTTTAATATAATTATCATGTTTAAATCATTATAATTATTTTTATATTATGGATACATATTATATGTAATTCAAACTAAAGTGAGTGGAGTTTTGACTTAAAACTCATCTCGCCAAAAAAAAAAAGAAAAACCATTTTACAAATCCTACTGGTATAAACATTTTTTTTTACTGAATTAAAGAAGAAAATAGAGGTGCAATATTATATTTTTTTCATAATTTGCTATTTTTCTTTTACCGAATTGAAGAATAAAATATAGGTGCAATAATATATATATATATATATATATATATATATATATATATATATATATTCATTTAATTTGCTTTGCCAACTACGGTCGGTGATTGAAGAAAATAACTTTGGCACTTTTAAATAAATTAGTTGTTAGACCTTGGAGATTAAAAGAAAGTCACATCATAATTTTATGTTAAAAGATTAACCAAATATGAAATAAGTAATAAAATTGATAATTATCATAAATATAATGATTATGACAAATAGTAAAGAGTTTATCTCAGTTTATTGATTAAAGTACACGAGTTATTATACCTTTTTTACTCTTGTATTTTCTTAAAAAAATACATAAATTAGATTAAAATTATATTTAATTTAAAATTACAATTAATTATATGAGTATTTCTTTTATATATTTCTCATTTTTTTTCTTTTCACTTTTTCATATAATCAAACAAATGAAAATAAATCACGTCATCTAATTCCTTCTATCCAAAAATTCACTTCAAATAATATTATTTCTTTCTTTTCAAATCACTACATCCGATCCAAACAATTAAAAGATACATATACAATTCAATGAATTGGGCTACAACCTAAACGACAAAATCGTATAATTTTTTCTTTTCTATTTCGAAAGAATAGCTTATTTCTAAAAATTTATGGGAAAAGTGTGAAGTTGAAATACTAATTAGATGGCATGTTTACTTTAGAATTGGTGAAGTTTAGAGAGAACAAAAATGCAAGCTGAGGATGTGAGTACAGCAGCAGCGAAGCAAGCAAGATCAAAGCCTGTGACTAAGGGAATGTCCTTTAACTTGTCTAATAGTCCCACTTGAAGAATCATCATCACTGCATGCCCAATCTTCGACTTCGCATTTCCAATTGATTGCGTCCCTAACCATCTTGGGGGTAACTGAAAATTCATTCACCAACATTATCAATCGCTGTTTCAATGAGTGTTGATATAATTCATTAGAGCTCAAATTAGTTTTATAATACAAGATATTTAAAACTAGGTTTTTAAGAAAATGTTTGTATAGATATTTTAAATTAGAATTGATTTTAAGTATACTAACAAAAATATAAGGTAAGGTGGAGGAAAATGATATTTAAATATTGAAATGTAATAATTAATTTCATAAATGCAAGAAGATTAAATTATAGTAGAGATAAAGGTGGGAACAATTTAAATGATTTATAACCTCTTCGACAAGGTCAATGGAGACTAATTTTTAGTGGAGGTAAGATTCAAATCCATATACTAAAGTTTAAATTAAAATTACTAATTATTACACCATAATATTTCTCTATTATACATATCATAATAATTGCATCTATATTTAGAGAAACATGTCTGTGAGGTTATAGCTAAGTTTTTTCAAAAAGTTAAGTTAAACCAGACAAAACAATCTATTGTAAGTCATATATAGATTCAGACATATAAAATAGAAAACAAGTTTAACTTGTATCTCTTGTTATTTCACCATAATATTTTCTAATTAAAATTATTTTTAATGTAATATTCAAGTAAATTTAACTCAAACTAAATTTGAGTACACTTACAATTTACATTTCACAACTGAGTCAAATTACTTCATACTTAACTTTAGGTAATATTATATGTATAATTGTAATTTTTTTATTAAGACAATTTAGTTCCAAAAATGCATCATGCATGTGCTTATGCAAGCCATACCTTCATATGAAAGAGATGGAACAAGTTTGATCCACAAAGCGGTGGTTCTGTTTCTTTACTAGTAGTGCTTGATCCCACAAACATGACATACATACCCACCCCAAAAACGAGCAAGGCAGTTCCTATCAGAAACGTGTCTGCACCAAAAAAATATCATCCAACACTTTCAATTCATTTTGTCAGACCAAAACATGCATTAATTAAATAATAAGGTACAAGAAACCAACTATTACAGAGACACGTTATGTACATAATAAATTTAATCTATCTACACATTCAGATACTCAACTAATCAAAACCATTAAATTAAGATCCGATAACATAAATGGAATTCAAAACACACGTGAAATCCGAATCATCCGATATTTATCTTACAGATCTAATTTGTTGATTGGGTGAATGCATGAAATTCTCATTATTATATTAAATAGAATATTCTATTTCTTGTGTCATGAAAAATGTTATAATTTTTTTTTTTATTCATGGACAAGATCACTAGTAGACAACAAACCTATGGCTTCGATGAGTAGATGCACTAGATGTCCTTGATCCAATCTTTTTTGGGATAACATATGAAAATAATGTGCGTACGACTCAAAAACTAGAAGGCATCCCTGCATTTACAACCACTTGTTTTTTATAAGAATTTTCTTCCTCAAAAAACAAAGGGTAAAGGGGAATTGAACAGGGGGACAAAGTTTCATAAATACCTCAACAAAACACAGTACCGAACCAAATAAAGATCCTGCAACCGCGAACAAAGTAAAAAATCTGCAATCGATTATTGCCTGCACGAATGAAACACGTATTAATATATATCTTTTGTACACAACGTAATTGTCATTGTACGTACACATTCACCGTGTAATTCATTAAAAATAATAATTTTCAATAAATTTTAATTAATTATAAAGAGAATTTTAGGAAGAAAAGAAAAAGTGTGAAAGAATAATATTAGCATTTACTTAATATTAACACATCAGATCGTATTGGTTTTGTACTGTAGTCACAAGGAATTTGTACTAAAGTTACTGAGTATATAATTCTAGTAGGAAAATATATTTAATAGATAACTGCAGTAAAACGACAACTAATTATAAAATATAAAAAGAAAGATATACATATTTATATTATTTTGTTAATATTCTGACTAGTTAATTATGTATTTATAATTGATTAGAAAGTAAAATTAGTTCTAACACTAATTAAGATTTTTTCATATATAAAATTCTACGGAGAATTGTAATAAATTAAAAACTAATTAGTGGGGAGACTCAGTAAAAGAAAAGGAAGAAACTAATTAAACAAGGACAAAATTATTTAAGTATATACCCTTTCAATGAGCATCTGAGGTTGTAGATTGCGTGGCTTCCTTTTGACTCTAGTCCTAAAAAGAAGCAAAATGGCATTGCGAATAGTAGCTATGAGAGAAGCTAAATCTGAGAAAAATTGTCGAACCACTGGTTTTGACGTGGTTATGTGGCCGGTGGTAGTGATTGTTGCTTTCACAGCTACCACTGGTTTTCTTTCTCCTTTGGTTGAAGCTATGTTATGGTCTCCATTCAAATTGGCTATGCTTTGGAACCGTACACATTTCATGTACAAAGATGAAGAAGAAGAAGGAAGAGGAAGTTGAATTGGCCTAGAGGTGCGCAACAATCTAGTGGTTGCCATTCCTAATTTAATTGTTTTTGGTCCAATTAGAATTTTATGGCATGGGAGAGTGTGTTAATATATACCACGAATGTGTACATGCACGATGCACACGAAGATTCGAAGCATATTTTGGTGAGTTTGGACACATAGTTGAAGTTTTGAATGGGGTATGCAAGTTGAGGCAACTCGCACATGCCAATTTTGGTTTAATTTTCAATTTCCAGAACGTGTGGGCTCCCTTTTGTTTTGCATCGAACACGTGTCCTATTAGTATGTTTGAAATTTTTTAACTTGTACCTGGACATAAGAGAATTTTTTTACGTTTGAATTTTGTTCAGATGTAATGTTCCAATCTTGTATTTTAGAACCAAAGGACAAGTGATTGTGCTATTTAATTAAGTGTTTTAAAGATTGAATTCCAACCAATTTAATTTTATTATAGAATACATTATATTGGCACAATTTATTATTGTTGTTGGCGACAAAATTATATATAAAGTGATTTTTGGTGAGTTAATGAAAATTCTTTTATTCATTGAAATCGAAAACGGTATCAGGAGCTCTACAGTAATCAAGTAGTGATAATGCATCAAAAATTAAATTTGTTGATATTTAACAGAATGATAAGAGATGAATATATTATTATTATTATTATTAATGATTAAATCATTAATTTAATGTGTCATTTTGAATTATGAGCATTATTCTCTTCCACAAATTGTTATTGCTGTGACTTTTAAAATAATTTGTAAAAATTAATAGACTTACATGCATGATAGATTGTGATTAAATAATTGTATAAAAATATTTTATATTATTAATGTATAGTATTTTCTGTGATTATTTAATAAATTAGTAAACTAATGAGATCAAACTTTTCAATCAAAAAGAAAATTTGAAAAGTATATTATTTGAATCAAAATGTATTTTTATGTCTATTATTATGAAATAGCATGTAAAATTTAAAATTTGAATTGAAATTAAATTTAAATTAAAAATATTTAAGATAAATAAAAATATAAAATAAATTATAATGTCATTATGAAATATTTTATATAGTCTCTCCTTTCTAAAATTTAAACTAAAGGTATCATACTTTGCAGGATTAAAATATAAACAAAATTTAACTTAATTCAACAATTAATGTTTTTATTTTATAATGCAACTTTTATATTCAATAAATATAATTAAGGATTATTTGGAAAATATAATTACATTTTTTATAAATAATAAAATAAATTTTAAATTTATATCTTATTATTATAGAGATAATTTTTTTTACTGTGCACAGAAGACAATTCATAGTTAGAAAGGGATGTAAAATTACATTAATGAATGTATTTTTTTAATTTTCTTTTTATAATCATAATTTTATATATAATTATCAATACTTGTTTTATATTTTCATTAAAATATTAATTATTTTCAAATATTTAATCAGTGCTAAATTTTCCTATTTCAGCTTTAATTATTTTTAATTTTCAATTCTCAATTGTATGGGTTTTTTTTTTCTTCTTGAATTCAAGTTACTAATACTCTCATTGATTTTTCAATTTTCTTTTTAAAATATACTATTTTTTCAAGTTTACTTAAATTGGAGTTATATCCATTTTTACTTATTTAAATTAATTATTCAAATTTTCATATAGATTTTTAATTTATAGCTACTTAAAAATATCTTTACACTAACTTTTTTCGTAAATATTTTCAGAAAAATACAAAGTTGTGATACCTTACTTTTCTAATTCATTTTTTCCGGCATTTGTTGTGTAGTGCTGCTTTCGTGGTAGCATACCAGCCGCCAAGGCTGTACCTAAACACATTACTTACTACTTCATTAAGCAAACTTCAATCTCAATTCTCAACCTTTTTTTAATTATATATTTTTTTAACTTTTACAAAATCGATAAAATAGAAAAAAGCAAAAAAAATTTCAGCCATTAAATCATGAGTGCAGGGTTAAATGTGTGAAACCAAACCGCAAGAAAATTTAGGAGACAGCGAAAATGTTTGGAGTGTTGTGTTACATTTCTTTGGCATGCACTTCACGGTGGTGTGGATGCGTAGTAGTTAGCCAACGTATTCCAACAGTTGTATGTGTCCACATTTTCCTTGTCTTTTAATTTGTTTCATAAGATGCATCTTTTTCTTCATCTATTTTCATTTTCACTTGCTAAAAATTTAATTCTTTAAATATTTTTTTTCTTGTTTTAGTTCTAATAAAATTTTCTAGAAGTATTTTTAGTCTATTCTATTAACCTCTCCCATGATTGGTTAAATAAGAACTATTTTCCTGCAACTTTTAATACTTTCAGAAAAATTATTTTAGTCATCACAAAATGTTTTTCTATTTAACTATTTAATGGAAAAATTATCAGGAGGGATTAAAAATATTGATATAAAATTTTATAAAGTCTAAAAATGAATATTTGATGGAGTAAATTTTTTTTATTATTAAAATTATGGACAAAAAACTTAATTAATCCTTTTTCAATACCCACTTTATAATAAATTAAAATTTCTAAAAAACTACAAAATCAAAACTGAAGATCATTAAATAATAATATAATTTGCAATGATTTCAGTCAATTATGTAGAATTTGTTGAAAAGAGTATACCGAGAGCGTACCATTATTTTTTATTTTACTATGTTGGCTAAATGAAACTCGATCACAGCCATCATGATATTACTCGCTATCTCAAATTTCATCTTCTCAAATCAGAGAGGAAGAAAATAATGAAAAGGAAGAGACGATAAAAATATTAAATTTCACTAATTTGATAAAAAAAAAACGATGAAAAAATTTGTTTACTAAAGAAGTAGAATCAATAGAGAATTGTAGGATTATTATACCCTATGACGGAGTAATAGCATAGTTGTTCTATGCTTGACTGAAGGGGTATTTTGTCTTAGTTCTTTTCTTTCTTTTAATATTGTTTTAGTTCTTTTCTTTCTTTAAATACATGTGAATGTAATTTAGAACTATGAATTCTTCTTGGATAAAAGTTTTTGAAAACCTAGGATTTGTAAACTTAAGAATTTAGGTGTGCCCTTTATGCTACTTCTAGGAAGAAAGGTGTTGGTTTAAGAAGTTGAGACTATTATAAGTCTTTAACGAAAGACTATGATAAAACTTCTAAAACTCGCATTAATATGTACAAAAGCTTAAAAATAACTTTCTAAAAAGTATCTTTTACCTTTGTTTCCATAGGCTATATACCTTATTTATTTGGATATTCAGCAAATCTAAATAGAAGGTTTTGCCATCTTTAATTATTCTTTTATTTTAATATATCTTTTGTTTTTTACTTTCATGGGTTTTTTTTAATTTTATGTTTATTTTATTTATTAATATTTTATTTTAGTTTTTTTTTCAAAATTAAAAATATTCCAATACTCTAATGGTCTAATATATTACAGTTTTATATTCCGAATATACTTGATTCTCTTTTCCATTCTATTTACCATAATATTAACATAATCGTTCCTGTAAGTGATTTCTTTCCGATACAAAAGAAAAAAAAAATATTATAAACGAACATGATTCCCAAATAGTGCCAAAACTTAGTTAATAACCTAGTTTTACTAACAAATTTGCCATGGACGAAAATTCATTAGTAAAATATTTGTATTGTAAAAGATTACCAACATATTTCAAAATTACCTTAAAAGTACTACCAAGTGACATCTTTCTCAAAATGTCTATCATATTATTTCTTTGCCACGACTACGAATGCTTCTAAAAGATGAAAAACTCAATAATACCTCCCATTACGCAACAACAGATCCACGTACCCAGTTATGTAAAAATGCTGATAGAGAAGACAAAAAAAAAATAACTGAAAATAAAAAGAAAAAAGAATGGGATTTGAACCCGACGTGAATCGAACACGCAACCTTCTGATCTGGAGTCAGACGCGCTACCATTGCGCCACGGATCCACATGTTGTTATGTTGTACACTATGTAACTATATTAATTAATGATTAAAGAAAAACGAATGAATAGATATATCCTTACAGCAATGTTGAGAGTACTTAATTCAATTTTTTGAAAGTTAGACGCCACAAAAAAATGTTACAGTAAATATATAACAAAAAAAAATTATTTCATATGATAAAAATTTATAGACTAGCGCTAATTGGACTTTTCAGACAATTAAAAAATTTTATAATGCAGATATAATGAATATTAGCTTACTATAAAATAGAAAAAGAATTGCTCAATTTGTAGAATTTGATAAAATTAATGTATATGCTTTTAAATATTTGATATCAAATATATAGTTGATATATAATTCAAATAATTATTTTAATAGAATAACCATTATTAATTACTCTGAACATTGCTGTATATTATTAAATAATAATAAAAATCATCAAAATATAATTAACTAGGACTGAAATAAAGATATTAATGAATAATAAAATGATAAAAATAAATTTAAGTTATTTTTTATTATTTTATATCCAATTATGTATACAATGAAAATAAAATAAAATAAAATCATATTATTATAAATGAAGTAAAATTAAAATCGCATTTTTATTCATTTAATTTTATTTAAACAACTTTGGGTTATAATTTGTTACATAGAACAAACTTATGCCACTCATATATACTAATATTTGTTTCTAATTGAGTTGAAAATTTAAATTATCATTATATGACATGATTGAAAATATATGTACCAAATAAATAGGATTGAAAATATCAAGCTCTACATGATGTGATACATTTCTGTCTCTATCCTTTAAGCAATACTTCCGGCCACAGTTCACGCATTAAAGTAACATACAAAAAAGATAATAATTCAATTTTTAAAATCTGAAGCCATACGTTTATCTTATTAAAACCTTTCAATCTTGATTTAATATTTCATTAGATTAATTAAAATAATAATTAAATTGTAGTTGAGTCGAATATAAGTAAAAAAAAAAAAAAAAAACTTGAAACACAACTACTTCACACTCTAATGTATTGGTTCAATTTGATCTAATTTTTTAAATATTAAGATATATATTCATTATTTTGTAACCCCTTGGATATTTTGAGACTTTTGTGGATTAAAAACTATGAAAAGACAACATTCCCATAGAAAATAAACAGATAAATTTTATTCATACATTCTTTTACAAATAACAAAATTAACTACATATTCACACGATGATATCTCCACATTCTTTAGATTAAGAATAATTATATATTTCATTAACCATGCATGGAATAATATTGTTAAGTCCTCATCATAATTAAGTATATGTTCGTGGGGTAAAATATTTGTCTTCCTCTAACCATACAATTTGTTTAGACATCATCTATTTTCTTATATTCATGTTGATTTAAACCGTTTCCAAATGTCATCTAAGACACATCTTATAAATTTAATTTTGTTTTTTAAGAAATTATATATTTACTTGTTGCATAACTATTTTAATTTTTTATTTCATTTAAAAAACTATATTTTTTTACTTTATTCATCACTTTGACAAAAACTACTGGAAAAAAGCTGCTAATTATGAAAACCAAATGAGTTTTATCAACATTATTATAAAAATTTAGGATGAACTATGATAATGATTAATAAATCCTAGATTGATCTTAACCTTACTATGTTATGACCTACTTTCTACACTAAAGTACTATATCATCCCTTATTGTCAACTATCCTTCAGTAACTAGAGTTGATTTTCACCTGTGGCATGTTATTTTTTCTTTTTTTCTTTTCTCGCCACCACCACTCACTTTCATTATCATAATCTTATTTCTTATACTAAAATTTTTACATTTTAATCTATACATGAATATTTTTTTTAAAAATTAAGTTAATTGTTAATTTTCTTTAGTGCAAAGTTGCTACGAAATGAAAGTACAGTGATTATACTAAGAACTAAAGTAAAAAATATAGCTCAACTATATGGATCAAATAATCTTTATATGTCTAACTTTTTATTTTGGAATTTACCCACTCAAATCACGTAAATACTATATTAAAATCTGCATGTTTTATCTTTCTCTAATATTCTCATTTTAATATTTTTTTTCCTACAATTTTGTAAACCAGGAGTCAATTTACATTGTTTTCAATCTTTAATCGAATTTTTCTAATATCCGCTACACATTTCTCAAAAATAGCTTATATCTCGTATTGATAATGACAAAATATCACACACTCACGAAAATTTTTAAGAACTGTATTATTATTTTTTATTTTATTTCATTTTTACTTTTTACGAGTTTCAGAAGTTTTACACGGTGCATTATTCATCAATATCCTATTCTTTTAATATTTTAATGCTTTATAAATTATGATGTGAGACTCGTCATCAATATCCTATTCTATAATTCACGTGTGGTCACCAAAATTTAATATTTTATTCGTTATAGTTTATTATGTTAGCAACAATTTATTGTCATGAAATGTCTATTTAATTTTTAAAAGGTAGTAACTTTTTATTTATCTTTAACAATAGATAGTAACTTTTTATTCATTTATTCTAAAAAAATTAATTATTTTATATATCTTTGAAAATGATGACATTCTTATTTTCTAAAAAAAATAAGAATATATGTAAAACGTGTGACCAATTTTACATAAAATTTAAAATAATTATTTTTCGTCAATTTTACATTAAAAATTTAAAATAATTATTACATGCAAAGTATTTTATTTTATGTAGAAAAATAATTTTATAATTGATGTCAATCAAATGGATATGGAAAAGAGAATTTATTAGATTATATATATATATATATATATATATATATATATATATAATTTATGAAAAGCAAAAATAATATATAAATGACATTCTTAGGTGTCAATGGGTCACGTCAGAAATTATCACCGGTCACTACTACATCAATATTCAATAAATAGATAAAAAATATTGATGAAAAATAAATAAGGAATTAAAAATTAATTTTATTTAAACATATTAAAATTAAAATTTAAAATAGTTAATAAACGAAAAATGTAATTAGTCATTTAAGATATTTCACCTTTAAAATTAATTTAGTTTACTATTATATAATAAATTAATGTATTTTTCAAAGTAATTTTTTTATGTACCAACAATTTCATATATATATATATATTATAATTTTATAAGTTAAGTATAAAAAAAATTAAAAATTTTAAATTAATATAAAAGTAAAATTTCAAAAAAATATCATACATTTTATAATATTATTATAAATTGAATATATTTATACTTATAAATTTATAATATTATATTGAGAGACACAGTAGATGAGGGGTGAATATAGAAACTAATTGAAAGTTAAAACAAAGTTTCCCTGACAGATCTGAGCGTTATTATCATGTGGCGGCAAAAGCATCTCAGACTCAGAGTATCGTCTAACAAACAACTGTTGTCGGTTTCTGTGACTTGATTGACTTGACTTTCGTCTTTCTTATTACACAACACAACGCAACTCTCCTTCTCTATCCTTTTTTTCTCTTCTTCCCACTCTATCCCTCACGTCACCACACACCATTGGTGCACCTCCACCAAATCCTAGGAGTTTTACAACTCTTCAAGGGACAATATCGACCATGCACCAAATTGTACCTCTCTTCCACGCTAAACCCGTTCTTCGTTTTATTCTCATTTTTTCTCATACATCATAATCACAAACACCGGTCATTTATAATTTTAAAACGTTTATTTTAATCACAGACACCCATCAATTTATAAAATTTTTATTTCAATATTAATAAATTCTATGGTACCGTTTCTGAATAAATTAACTAATTATTGATAAATACATATAAATTTATAATTTTAAAAAACAAAATAATATTACGGGACGACACCGACTTAATCGTACAATATTAAAAAAATTGTACTCACAAGAATAGTTGAAATTGGTTTTAAATATAATTAATTTTATAATGATATAATTTATGTTAAGTTAATAGTAATATCTAAAATAAAAATTTCACCTACTTCAGAAATTTGTGTAATGTTATTTTCAATTCAATATTCAGACTCATAATCCATTCTTTAAGAACAAATTAAATATCGGTATATTTGTGTAAAGTTTTCTAGAAGATCTTTGGAAAAAAAAAATTTCTTCTTATTTTTGTAGTTAAAGTTTACTCAAACACATATGTTTAGTTTAACTAGGTAAAATTAAATTGAGCCATATGTGACTTTTAGTTAATGTTCCTCTGGTTGAGTTTATAGATAAGAAAGAAAATGATATCTATAAACTAAGAATAAATGAAATATAAAATTTTGTTTATACGTGAATGAGGAGAGAAAATGGGAGAGAGAGAGAGGTTTCTTCTTTTCTCCCGTATGAGAGGCGTGGACTTTTTGCCGAAATTGATAATTGAGATCCACGAAACCCAAAAACCAAACCAACCAACCACAATCATCGTATAACAAAAAAGGTTCCATACTTTTCATTTTTCGACATTAGAGTTTGTAGTTTCCATAAAAGAAAGACAAGAGAGAGAGAGAGAGAGGGAAAAAATAAGTTTTTAAGTGTTGGTTCATTCAAAGTAAATGTTTGGCGGTGGAAATGGAGAAGAGGGAGAGCAAGCACCACCCTCGACGGCGGCGCGTCACCGAATCAGTGTCCGGACACGCGCCTCCATGGAGAGTGGACACACCGTGTTGTATAGCCCCGGTCCCATGACTATGCTTTCGAGCTTCTTCGGCGACGGCGATGAGTGTAAGTCGTTCTCCGATCTTCTCGCCGGCGCCATGGTGGACCCCACTATACCCTCACCCACGTTCGGCCCCACTAACTTCCTCGATTCACCTTCTCAAGTAACACATCTCATTCGCTAGCTAATTGCATATATATACGTATGTGTTTGTACCAACAACTCTTTAATGCTCACTGATTATTCACTAATTGTAGTTCTAGTTACTATACTATTATAACAAGGCTTTGCTATATTTGTAAAAGTTTTTCTAGTTATAATATTGTACTCTCTCTATGTTTTATGTTTTTGTAGCTATACTATTAATTGTGTTTATAAAGATTTTACGTTAGATGATAAGTTGCCGAACGGATATAGCCTTGAATCTAGTTAGAGAAATTTCGTAGTCTATGGTTGAAATTATACTACTATAGGAATATAACGCTGAACTCCTTGTATCTGCCACTGACACCTACCCAAAGGAGAAGAAAATATTCAATGCTCCAAGACTATTCAATATTTATGGTCCCCCTCAATTTCTTTTTAAAAAGGAAAATTTAATAAAACCCAGTTAATTTGAATACAAGACTATGATAATCATGGATCATGTAATTATTTCTCGAAAAGTATTTATAGACATCCAATATGTTATAAGAGATTTAGAGACAGACAAAAAAAATATAAATATGGTAGATATATAATATAACAACAAGAAATATTGAGAGAGAGGAGTATCGGGTATTAATTGAGTATTTGATATTTTGAAGTTAAAAAGATAAAATTATGGTATAAAATGTGAAGAGAAAGAAATATATATATTTATATTATATGTTTATATATGTTCTATGAGTGAGAATAATATTTATATGTATATGTTTTGTTAGTGAAATGAGTTGTAAGTTATGTATTGTAGTTGGGTTGCGGATTAAAGTTGTTTTTGAGGTGTGTATATACTTTTAATCTTATTTCTCCGTAGGCTGAGGCGGATTGGCTTCCTTCTCTGTTTAATCTTTAGTCTGAATTTAAGGGAAAAACATAATTTGAAAGAATAAGTGATGCAGCAAAATGAAGACAAGAATCTTTGTCAGGATAACATTATTACTTTGAAGTGTTTTCTTTCCTTATTCTCCTGACAATTTGACTTATAAAGCATATAATTATATAGGGGCACCTTGGAATGACACACCAGCAAATGCTAGCACAGATCACATCTCAGGCTGTGCCACTGCCAGCCCACTCCAATGTGCAAATCCCAGCTGAACATTCATTCTTTATACCAGCAGTGCATCCTACGACATTGAAACAGGTTCCTACAGCTACTTTCAGTACTCCACAGCAGCTCATACCAGCCCCAGTGCAAGATTCTGAGGTGAGAGAATCCCTTGATTATTCTCACTCTGACCAAAAATTGCATTCTTCTTCTGTCAATGTTGATAAGCCTAATGATGATGGCTACAACTGGAGGAAGTATGGGCAGAAACATGTGAAGGGTAGTGACTTCTCTCGAAGTTATTATAAGTGCACACATCCAAATTGTACTGTTAAGAAAAAACTTGAGCGATCTCTTGAGGGTCATGTAACTGCAATTATTTATAAAGGAGAGCATAATCATCCCAGCAAGCTCACAAAAGACACCCTAACATCAAATGAAAATTCAGATAGATTGAAAGAAGAGATCACGAGTTGTCACACAGTGTCTAAGATTGATCTAGATTCTAGTCAGGCAACAGTTGAACACGGCTCAGGAACTAGTGACAGTGAAGAAGTAGGTGATCATGAAACTGAAGTAGATGAGAAAAATGATGAACCTTATCCCAAGAGGAGGTAAGGGTTTAGTATAAGCCTGTTTGTACATGCTGGTATAATTATTTGGCTTTATGTGAAGTTGGAAAGTTTTATGATTATGCAGAAACGCAGAAGCTAGGCTCCAGGATCCAGCCTATTTACATAGAGTTGCCGCAGAGCCTAGAATCATTGTGCAAACAACAAGTGAAGTGGACCTCTTAGATGATGGATATAGATGGCGAAAATATGGGCAGAAAGTTGTGAAAGGCAACCCATATCCAAGGTGATATTGGTTTTCCCCCACACTTTTGATTGAATATATTTAATTATAGATCAGGATTATTTATAATTATCTTATGAAATGAGAAGTGAGTAAAAATTGCTCATGGAGTAAGAATAAGTTGAACAAAGTGAAATGACTAATTTAATGTTTTAAGGCATTTGAGTTAGTGGATCTGAAGTTTATACATGTTGTTTGATTGTGAATCTTTAATGGAGATATCTCCCATCTATTTTACACTTTGTTTGAATGATGAAATTTTTTTAGAATGAGTGGGGTAGAAAGAAACAGAAGAGAGTTGGAAATAAATAAAATTTTAAATTGTTTAGATTGAAAAAATTAAAAAAAAAGTTTAAGAGTAAGATAAATAAGAGTTTATTTTTAAGACATTTACCTGTAGTACCATATTAATATAGTACAAAATAAGAGGATAAATATATTTTATTTTGGAAAAATATTTGGTAGACAACTGTAATACGCAGACAATCAGACAATCAATTATAAAATGTAAAGAAAAAGAAATACATATATGTATAAAGTGTGAAGAAAGAGAAATACACAGAATAGTGAAGTGGTTGGTTCACTGCGTATTGCAGTTTTTAGGTAGTAGAATTGTTTATTTTAAATGTGTCATGATTTTTTCACCTTTTTCACACCAGGAAAGATTATTAACTTTTAATATGGGTTCCATCCATCTTTTCTTTCTTCTGCTGACTTCTCTTCTTTTTCCAAACAACTAGAATCTTTATTCTCTTTGCACACTTCTTCACAAAATCATCCTTAAACAAACAAAGCATATTCATCAGCATTGTGCATGACAACTTTCAAGAAACTTAGCTTCCATAATGCTTAATATTCATCATACTCACTTACTACTCCATATATTATTCTCTAGCTTTCCACCTATTTCTCCACTATTCTTTGTTATCGTTAGGCTTGTCATGGAAATGAAGGTGATGAATGATTTTTATGATATGTAGGAGCTATTACAAATGCACAACCCCAGGTTGCAATGTTCGGAAGCATGTTGAGAGAGCTTCGGCGGATCCTAAAGCTGTCATAACTACATATGAAGGAAAACATAATCACGATGTGCCAGTAGCTAAGGCTAATAGCCACACACTTGCCAACAACAGTGCATCACAATCACAGGTAAAAGCACAAAAAGTCATACCCGTGAAGCATAGTTTCAGCGGCGCAAGTCTAAGATTGAAGGAAGAGCAGATAACATAATTTTCTTGGTGCATAATTTAATGTATCTTTTTCTCATAATTCCACATATATACTCAACACTATGTTCTACTGATATACTCACCACACAAGTATATAACACAAGTACACAACAAACATGCTCGAGTTTTATGCAGTTCAAGATTAGTTAAGAAATTTGTCAATTTGATGTCAGAGTAACAAAATAAAAAAAAAGGTAAACATTAGACTAATTGAATGTTTCAACATGAGTAGCCATTATTGTTTAGCCTATGCAGCCACCTTAGCACGGTAATAATATCAAGAAAGTTATGTCAATAAGGTGTTACCGATAAGAATGTATGACAACTACTACGAAGGTACGGATATATACAATCCTAAAATTGGATGGCAGAGCCAAAATTGTGCATTACAAGTATATCAGAGGCACTAATTCCATTAAAAATAATAACTTAAACAAATATTCCTTCAAATTTGTGTGAAACTACATAAATATGCCATATTTTTTTAATCCGATTACGAAATTCTTAATTAGTTGAAAAATATTATACTAACACTTCTTTTTAAATAACACTAATATTCCCTTAATTTTAAAAAGATTACACTGAAAGATATCTAGTATAATTTACTGTAATTTTACAAAACTTTGTGTAATTTACTCTTGAAAACTAAAAGAGTTAAGTATTTTCTTGGTTCTTATAAATTTTTAAAAGTTTATATTTAGTTTCTCATTTATTTTAAATCATTTACTTACTTTTTAAAAATATAAAAAAATTAATCCATCAAACTTTTCTATATTTATTTTAATAACCAATGTAAAAAGATTACTTTTTACATTAGACATGTTAATAATTGATGTTAACAAATACTTTTAATCGATGAAAAAAGTCATTTGTATCAAAGTTAGTAATGTAGGCCAATATTTGGTTAATTTTTAAAAAGAGAGAATTTTATTCTTTTGTGTACTAAGAAATTTTATTTAAAAAAGAAAATTTTTTATAATAATAAATTTAGGTCCACCGTTTCAAGAAGAAGATATTGTAGCACTTATCAATTAATTTTATATTAAATAAAAGTCTATTATAAACACTAATATAGTTAGATATATTCTTCAAAGACAAACTTGAATATTCACTATTTTTAAAATCAATGAATTTTTTTTATACTATAAATTTCATTATTGTCAGTGTTGATATGCAGATTAAGACAGTGTTGATATGCAGATTAAGATTCTATCTTTATTCTTCTTTGATTGATAAGTTTTTTAAAGAATATATTAGACTAATGAAGTGAATGTCAGGATAGGAATTGATACAATTTATTTTTGTCAGTTTTAACTATTTTTTTTTATCACAAACAACTATTGAGAGTTAAACATAAAAATGATGATTTAAAAAAAGAATAAATTTAAATTTTTAAAATTGTATAGATATTAAAAACATATTTAACAAAAAAAAAAAAAATAAACTCGTTCCATCACACTAAACACCCTCTTGTGAGCAAGTGAAATTACTTTTCATTACTTCAAAGAGTGAGGTTCAAGCAATTTAGTTGCTTGAGGACGAAAAATGACAAAATGATCTTTGAAAAGTGAACATCTATCATTTTAATTCCTGAAAAATATAAGTAGTCATTTGAATCCTAAAATTTTACTATTTATTTGTCATCTTAACTTCTAATTTAGGGACTAGAATGAGAATAAATAATTAAGTTTAAAGACTAAAATGATAATAAATAATTAAATTTAAGAACCAAAATGATAATAATATTTTTAACGGACTATTTTGGTATATTTTATTTTTCAGAAACTAAATTGTTCCACCATCATACTTTAATGGACCAAATGATGATTTACTCAAAGAGTTTGGTTTAATTAGGTTCAAAACTGAGAAAAAATAATTTTCAATGTAACCCTTTGAACAATATGCTTTATAGAAGATTTAAGTGTTAAAAGTCTAATATTGGAGGGTTGTGAAGTCTCACATCATCTAGTGATGAGACCTGTTGCATATATATAAGTGGGAGGCAAACCTCACTTTACAAGCCGGTTTTGTTGGGTTGAGTTAGACCCAAACCACAAATTTCTTCATGGTATCAGAGCCTATGCTAGATGTCAATGAAGATGTTGGGTCACCCGTTAGACCAATATTGAAGCGCACCCAATTTGAATAATTTCCTCGCTCGAGAAGTCCAGTCCTCGGGCGTAGGAGAGGTGTGTGAAGTCCCACATCATCTAGTGATGAGACCTGTTGCATATATATAAGTTGGACCACCCGTTGGACCAATATTGGACTACCCGTTGAATATCGGGTCGTATTGAAACACCCAATTTGAATAGTTTCCTTGCTCGAGAAATCCAGTCCTCGGCGTGGGAGGGGTGTGTGAAGTCCCACATCATCTAGTGATGAAACCTGTTGCATATATATAAGTGAGAGGCAAACGCCCAACCCCACCTTGATTTAAAACATTGTAAAGCTCAAACATTGATGTAGCACTTACAAACATTGAATCATATATCAATCAATGGTAAAGTTATCTTATTGTTGCAATGAAATAAGACAAGTTGTCTTTGAGAGACATTTGACCTCGTGTCAACGAATCCAACTCATTATTACATACAATGAAATAAGACAAGTTGTCTTTGAGAGACATTTGACCTCGTGTCAACGAATCCAACTCATTATTACATACAAGTACTCTCAGTGAAATTCTTACAAAGTTGACGTGTGCTTGAGAAAGAGTTGCATTCAACACAAGTACACAACTCTTATTTAATCCAAAGCAACAACAAAATTTATTAATAACTGAGGTATCTTTTAAAGACACCTTTTTTCATATTGGAGATCTCACACTTAATGTCATTTCTTTCTATGCTAGTAGAAACAACAAGTTCTTTATTCTAAATACATTATTGACAAGTTTATGTTGGGACTGAGACAAAGTCTGCATAGAATACAAAATGAGTCTAATAGACGAACTTAATCTTGAAGTTGACCTTGTTTATTAATATGTTATTTATTTGACTTCACTAAATCATGTACCATCTAGTACTAGTTTTATTATAAATAAAAATCGTAGCCAATTACGGTAGTTAGAACAAATGAGGAGTTGTAAAAAAGTTTTTACTAACATAAAATAACAATGTTAAATATAAAATTCACGAGGAAAACACTAGACTCAAAAAAAGTTGAAATCTTAAAGAAGTGATCAACCTTTGAAGACGATGTGATTTGTTTATTCCATTAAAATCTATAAATAATGAAAGAGTTTTGTATACCTATGCATCTATCCTTACAACCCTATTTTTTCACTCTTAAACGTTTATAGTAACAGCTAAAAGTCATTATAATTTTAAATTATTGATTTTAAAATTCAAATCACAATGTAAAATTAATTTTTTTTAATAAAAATTACTTAAAAAGTCAAAATGATATATTTTAAGAGCATAATTACATAATGGATCATAATGATATCGATATAAAATTAACTTTTTTAATAAAAAATTATTTAAAGGGTCAAAATGATATATTTTAAGAATATAAAAAAATAGAAGTAGAGCTTTTCAAATTCAAAAGATGAAAATAGGAAAAGGTCAAAGACTATAAATAACATTTAACTTTCATAAATTTATATACCCGATAATAAGGTCAAAAAGAGTATAACAAGAGAAAAGGTCTTGATTCAATTAAAAAATAAAGAGATAAATATTAAAAGGAGGTAAAAAATTTATAAAAACAATAAAAATTATCCAAGATGAAAAAAATAAAAATAAAAGTATAAAAAATATGACTATAATCACAAATCACAATGGACAAATGGAGAAAGTAAAACATTATCGTTCAAAAGAAATATTCATGTTTAATATTTAAGGTAGATAACTGAAAAATAAATTATTTTATTTTAACCAAAAACATATTTTAAATAAATTTTATGTCTATCTGCTAGTATGACATAATTGACTAATAACTTTCTTGCCATGGATCAAAAGGTCAAATTTCAACTAATGCGCCTGGTTAAAAAGAATATGAAACATACCTCTTTGAAATGGAAAAGACTTTGCTTTTATTTTACTTTTTCTCATTTGGCATCTGTCATGTGACCATGTTAAAGGGTAAGGAATAAAACCAATCTTTTTCGTTAAAATACACAAACAAATCATCATAAATTAATGCCTTCAATCTACTTGGCAACTCCTCCTTGGGGAACCTCAAATTGACAACTCCAGAAACATGTCTTAGATTCTGTTATCTATGGGATATCAAAGGAGCGAAAAAATAATAAATCCAAAGCACAAATTCATGACTTTAGTACACTAAAAGTACAAAAAATCTTGCATGAGAGAAAGCACTAATTAATTGCTTAAAATATGTTTCTCAACCTTTTCCTTCATTGTTAAGTAAATACATTTAGCACCTCAATTCTTACAAAATAACCCTTAATCTTGCCTTTTCTTTACCCCAATTTTCCACCTGATGCCTAAATTACTTATTTATCATCAAGAGCTACAATAGCAGGAATTTGACCATGGTTAACAAAATCAAGTTTATTCAGCCGTAAGCAGCACAAGACTTGCTCTGGCAATTCCTCTTGCTTCTGTGCCTGTAAAAGCATAGGAAAAAATGGTATTATATGTTTGCTTGTGGAATATTTCTTGACAATATGTTTAGCAATAAATTGAATTCAACGTTATCTTTCAATCATTTTATTTTCAATCATTTATTACTCAAAAATATAATGGAAAGTACAATTGCGAGGAAATTGACTGAAGAACACCCTATCTTAGAGAAATCCAACTTTTATTTTGATAGGAAATTTAGTAGTTTATATTAACTGTAACAATATTAAGTCTCATCATCTGTTGAAAAAAAATTATTTGATGGTCCATGTATTAAAGCATGTCATGTAAAAACTGGTTGGAATCATAGACAAGTTTTGGTGCAGAATCAATTAATAATTTCTGGTAAGGGGTTGAGTAGTTTGATTAACTTGATACCTAAAAGTGTTAAAATTAAATGTTCCAAGACCATACTATACCTGGATAGTTAAGCCCAAATTAAGTACTACATTCTTTGTACGGTGTCGGAGTGAATCAAGTGCTTTCCTTGATATATAGCTAAAGCGATGTATATCCAAATCAATCTCAAAATAGTTAGGTCCCTGCAATCAAGATACATAAATTAACAGCAGATACACAAGGATATATATGAAGATTTATTGTTTGGTAAAGTGAGCTCTATGGTGTATGGTAATAAATGTGAGCTTCACCTTATGATATAGGAAATCGCTAGATTTTATAACTGCAGTAAGATCATTCTTCCCTATCTAAAAATACTTTTTTAAAGAATTTAACATAGATTATGTCATTTCCAAGTTCATTTGAAATATTGAAAACAGAACAATCACTCATACCCCTTTCTGAAACCCAAGAATCATATGGAGAGCCTAAGAATTTGGATTACTGTAATCTAGGAGAGCAATAAACCAAAGTTGGAAGTTAATATGTCAACGTAGTTAATGTAACTGCATAGAGATTAACTTATTAAAACCTCTAAAATATAAAGATAAAATGGAGTTTATATTATGTATGTATGCATACTAATTTTAGTTTCCAATAGCTACAAGACAGAGAAACAGACCCTAAGTTGACGGGGTGAAATAATCCAATGAAGTTGATGGAGGATTCCAGAGGTAAAAGGTTCTATCATTAGATCAATACATTTCAAAATAATGACTGAAGTTGCATATAAAAATTCTCATACTCGATGAATTCAACTTCAATAGGATGAATATGCTAAAGATTGGTATTTGGAGACAGATATTTTAAACCAAGAGATACATTTATGTATACCTTAAAGAAATTGTGTTGAGGGCGTGAAAGCACTGGCTTGCCATTGTAGGCATTTATAAGCTTTTTCTCTGCGGAATTTAGTTGAAGGTCCTCTGGATTAACTAACCCAGCCAAGATTTTTAGCCTTTCACTAAAGGGAACCAAGCTTTCCTTTGCTAACCCTTTTACCTTTTCCATCTCATCGTCTACTAATCTCTGTGAAAACAACATGGTTATTAACTTAGAAAAAACAAAGTAGCCAAGTGGGAACCACTTGCAGTAAAACTATATAGAAAATCTATACTAAGGAAAACTATAAAAAGAATAAACACGTTACATTAAAAACCTAGTTCAAACGTGAAGCCAAGAATATCTACCATATTTGAAATTAGAGATTATTTCACTGGAAACAAAGTCAAAAATATTGAATGGCCTCAAAATGAGAGATTTAAATGCCAATAATCTACAGCAAGATACATATTCTCCAAACAACCATGACATTAACCAAGCATAGCATGTAATAAGCAGCCACTTTAGCTCCTCGATTCAAACTAACCTGACATGTTCTGACAGGAGCAACCAGTGGTATATAATAAACAGCTTATTGAAGAACTAAATGTAAGCCTAAATGAAAAGAGTGTGATTGATGAAGAGAAAAAAGAATCTGCTTTAAGAATTTTCATATGGTTTTTTCTTGAGTGCTAGCCTGCAATTGTTTAGTAAGGCAACCGCTATTTAATGTGATATTGAAATTCTGTAGCCTTTAGGAAGCAAAAGAAGAAAGTTGTCAACAGTTAAAGGGTTTTTTCACTTACAGATTTGAGATTCAAAATATGCAATTATTGATGGGAGGAAATACCTTAATGCTCTCCTGAAAGTGTGGAGAGGTACGTTGATCAAAATTCTCCGACAATTTAAAATATAAAACAAGGCTCAAACCTTCCCCATCAGCATCACCAAGGAACATGTTAGCAGTATATGTTGGCAACTGAGACAAAGGAACAAAATTAAGCTATGTAGCATTCTTGTATGTTGTTTGGACAGAAACATAACATCCACAAAACATTATTATAGGAAAAGTTTTCAGTTCAGAAGGAAAAAATATGTGGTTTGAGATGGAAAGTGAACCTGTATATTAACAATAAGTAGGGAAGGAACTTTCCCATGTTCTTTGAGAGACGGAAGTTCAAGATGGCGAGCAATATGATTCACCTTCCGGGGACAGGCAAATAAATCAACACCTATCGGTTCATAAGGGCTATAATCTGGAGCAGGACACTTCTGCTTGTCTCTGCATAGTTAATCATTATCATATATAATAAATTAATAGTATCATATCAAGGAAATCAAATGATTAATGGATAGAGATTGCTTTATGTAACAAAAGATTGACAGATACAATTTGCTGACATGCCTGAAATAATTTTCTCCTCTGAGACTGAAAACTGAAGGTGAAACTGCAGACCAGGAAGCAGGGCATGGCCGCTCTTGAGTTGTATTTACAATCTGAAGTCCAGCTTTAGGACGATAAAGAAATTTCTCAGCTGCACCAACCCATTTACTCATTTATTATTAAATGTCCTCTATTGGTCTAGATATATACACGGTTTATCATCATTCATTTTTAATGTTTTAGTGCTTTGACCACTGACTAGACCAAATAATAGTATAGAAAAAAATATATCAAATAAAGTAACAGACAAGATTATTGACTTATATTAAAATACAGATTCCATTATCATGGTTAGACAAGGAAATCACCAAGCTTTTTAAGACAAAATTATTTATTTTACATTTAAAGTTTTAAATGATGAAGAGCTAAATTTTCCAATCAACCACCAAAAATTCAATAGAAATGAAGGAAAAATCTAAACTTATTCTGTACTTACATGATTCATTTTTCTCATTTCCATCCACGGATTTCCTTTTCACAGAAAGCATTAAAACTGTTGGTTGCTGCTTTCTTTGTGAAGCAGAATGGTTCTTGTCATTAAAACTAACCTCCCCACTCTTACAGTTTTCTCCATCTAAGTATTTACACCCTGAATCTACAAAGCATGATCCATTTTCACATTGGAGTAACTGAGTATTTGGGACACTTCCCAAAGCACTACCCACAATGGAAAAATAATCTGTTGGCCACAAAAGGAAGAAACAGAGAAATTTCATGAGCATAACAAAGTAACAATGGTAAAATACTCACAAGGTAGTAACATGATATAAATGCATCACCTCCATGCACACTAATGAATTCATCATCTGATTCTGACTCCATCATACTAACTGAGTCAAACCAGGCATCCTCAAGGTTTTTTCCTACAAAATACAATTGCTCATCATGCTTATCAATAGTATCTATGTAACAACATGAAATCCCACAAATCCAATAACATAAGAACCATCTCCAAATTTTCAATAAAAACAAAACAAATAAAATCATAAATAACTAAAGCACCAAAAAATAGATACAAGTCACTCAATACAAGTTTCTTATCTCTTAAATGTTTTCATTCCAACAAGGAGCGAGTGAGGGAGAGAGAAGGTAGGTACCATTTGTACTTTGACTATGGTTATGATAGAGTTGAGCGAGATGAAACTTCTTGTTCAAAACCTCAGATTTCTGAGAACCCTTCTCAAAGTCCATTTGATCAAGGTCATCGAAGGGATAATCTGCCACACGGCTTCCGGCATGGCTATGCCTTCTTATTGGCATGTCAGCAACTGAAGTGGGAACTTTTCTCCCATGTTTTGTAGATTTTTTGTTTTCTCTTTTATGAATATTACTCTTCCTGTTAGGCTTTGAGGCACAGCCTCCCATTGCTGCAGAAGCTACTTTTTTTACTAATCCCCCCAACATTGTATATTACATATGATGCCAAATCACTGAAAAGGATTCAGGTACTCTGCTATAATCTCCTTGAGAAGAAAGAACTTGCCTGCCACGCAAACAACCAAATTTACATCTAGAAAAGGAAACACAGAAGAATAAACAAATAGGCAACCAAGGCACATTCTCTGACTAAATTCTGAATCTTCTTTTCACATATATATTTTTTCTTAGTGAAAGAGACTCAATTACTTTTAAACCACCTGCTGATAGATATAGATAAGCATATAAATTAGAAGTTAAATAAGATCAAATTTAATGAGAGCATCTCTTATAGATCATGAATCAAACTCAGCAGTAGCACATACTTTCGACTCAAAATAAGTATATTCCACAGCCACAGCCACAGCCGAATTTACTCTGAGTTTTTGGATCAAGAGTGCTAGATATGAGGCGCCACTGCGTAGCTAATAGCTACTATTTTATATCACATGGAAGCGACTCAATAGTGAATCAGCGATCAACTGTATAAAACCTGAAGAATGGAACAGAGTTGAAAATATACTATCCATGAATAAGTGCTTGTAGAAAAGAAAACATTCCAAGTTAGGAAGCAGCAACAGATTACAAAAAAGTAAATTTTGCACAATATTATTGATAATTTTTTTTTTTATCTATATGTAAAAAGAAAAAGATAATAAAAATGTAAATTATACGTATAATTTAACCTTACAAAATTACCTCAATTGTGCATACTAAAATAAAGAACTTGAATATGAATGATCCAATAAACTCTAATATCTTTTTAGAAACATGAATTATAAACCCTACTAAATACATCATAGGATAGGAGAATTTCAACAAACACTCCCTGCCTCCCCCTTACCGAAAAAAAATTAGGGGTTTCTAGTTCTCTTCTAAAATAGTTTTCTAAAACAATTTGTACACCGGTGAACAATTAAAATCTTATCTAAATTTATGAAGTTTCAAAAATTATTTCCAAAACAATTTTAAAAAATCAAAACCAGAAACAACTAGTAGGTGTTTTCTCTTCCTTTTCTCTTGTTTTCTTTTTGTGTTTGAACACTCGGGGGAAACTTCTAAAATATAATAAAAGAAAGAACACTTTCTAATATGCTTAAGAGACAATCAAATTTTAGAAAACAGACAGCAATTTCTAAACAGTAAACGGCTTAATTACTTTCTTCTCTATTTCTGTATTTGGTTATCAAGTGTGAAAAGAAAAAAGAGAGACGTAACCAAAAGAAATACAAATATGAACTCAAACTAGGAAACACAACGTGGAAGTTGAATCATTGCATGGATACAAAGGGTAGAAAACATGCTGCAATGTTTAAAGGATAACATAAAACAAGATATAAGAGCTAGTCACATAAAAAAATGCAAGGAAATATAACGCAAAATAAACATCATTTCGAAGGTATTCGGTGTGATGAAACACATGCATGAACACAAACACATGGAATAAGGAAAAACAACATTGCATGCAGAAAAAGTGCCAAGGTCATCAATGCTGATTCATGAAAAATATGATGAATAAAATTATAAAAAGAAAAAGAAAAAGAGAAGGACCTGAGGAGAAGAGGGGAGAAAGTTGAAGAAGCATGAAGGAGGAATCGCGGTTCCCAGAGAGGAACTTCGATTCCTCAGATGTTGTTGTTTGTTCCTCTGTTTCAGAATCAGAATCAGAATCAGAAGGAAACAACAACACCAACAAAACAAAACAAAACGAAAGAAAACAAAACAAAAAGACTTCCAAAATAGAGAAACACAGAAAACAAACATCTCAGAAGTAACACCCACCCAGCTCCGTTTTTCTCGGATCATGTGATGTTCTTAGTCTTTTACCTCTCCTTTTAAATCTCTTCTAACTAAAATAAAACTTTATATTATACTACTCTTTATTATTTCCTACATAAAACATGTTTTTTTTTTTTGTTAAAAAAATAGGCTTATAATATTAAATATTGTATTTTTTTAAGAAATAAAATATTATATTTTTAATTTTAATTTAGAAATTTAAATTTTAAACACTGTAAAATTTTATTCTTAAAATTAAGAAATTCATTATAAATAATAGATTATAATTAATTCATTTATAAAATATTATTACTTTTTCCTCTTAATTTATTTAGCCAAACAATTGGTAAAACCGTTTAAAACTTTTTTAATGCAAACTTAACTTAGTAAAAGCAAAATTATATATTTTTAAACCTACCCAAAAATACTATTTATAATCCATTAGTCTATTCTCTGTCAAATTGAAGTTCATTAAGAGGTTCTGTGGTATACAGAGTGTGGTGTATGTGTGTTGCTGAAATCTAGAAGCTTTCCCCTTTCTTCTGACATGTCATTCTTCCATAGACCGAGGAATCTGCTTCCTATTATGTGCACATTGGTGTCCACTGCCCATTGCCCAGAATGTGACAATTTTAATGCAGAATCTTTTCTTGATCAATAGAATGTATTTTTATTTTCTTAACTCTATAATTGATATGAAATGTAAACCTTGATAACAACAATAATTTTGTGGTGTCCTTGTATATTTTAATCTTATAAAATTTAAAAGTTTTATTTTATTGCCATACTCAATCATAAGATATAGGTAATAAATTTTTTCTTACTAAAAGTTGGTTATGTACAATCACATTAACTTTCCAAATTATTCTTAAATATTGTAGAGAGAATAATACGTGTAAGGGTAAAATATTTTATTTTAATTTGCACTGAATAAATAAATATAATGTACTTAAAAAATTCGATAATTTATTCATCTTTTTTCATCTCTACATAGGAGAGAAAAAATTATTAATAATCTTTGACTAACTTTTATGTTTTGATATAAAGATAATTTAAATAATTTTTTTTTTTAAAATAACATTTTATAATTGAAAAGAGAGATAATAATTATTTTCTAAAAAATTTTGCCTTATTTTAATTTCAACATATATTACATTTAACTTTTAAAATAATTTTGAACATACTTTTCTATATTATAATTCTTCAACTCGAGACTTAGTCACATTTAAGGTTCATTACCCTCTTTCATAATACATGTATTGTCAAAACTATACTCATCAGAATTTAAATAACACATAATAAGAGTTAGCGAAATATTTCTTAAAGTATTTGAAAATTAAAACATTCAACAGAAAGTTTTAACCTTTAAATTATAAACAAAATTGAAGAAAGAAAAATTCAAATTTATGTATCACATAAGATTTATTGAATCGATTCACCTAAATAATCAATTTAATCAAAATCAAGTATCTACTTCAAAAGTATTAAATAAGAAATAGTCCTGTTTGAATTATAGAATTACGGTGATATATATAATCAATCAATATTTATTAAATTTAAGAAAGAGCTAAAAGAAATAATATAATTCTTTTATTTTAATTTCTGACACGAAAAAATTTATGAATCAAGAATCTAACACACGTAGATATAAATAATTTAATAAAAATAAGAATTTTTATAAATATTTAAATTATTTTATTATTAAGTAAACTAATTATTTTTAAGTCACGTTGGATTATATATTTATTAATATCCAATTACTTATTACGAGGTTATCAAAGAAAAAATTATGTAAGTCAATTTGTTTTTTTTTTAATCCAAAATCCTTCTCTTATCTTTATTTATAGATCTATCTAGAGTTTTTTTTTTTCACTCCATTTTTCTTTTTCCTTTTCTCCATTCAAAAAAAAAAAAATACCATTACTTTGTTTTCTTCCCACTTTTTTTTCTTATGCAAACTCAGGGTGAACAGATCATTAGAGTTGTCTTAACCGTACAAGATTCAGGATGGGATAATTTGTATTGAAGTGCGATTATGATAATGATGTTAAATCCATCATTTTATGCAAATTCACTTAAATTTACTAATCTGACTCTAATTATATTCTTACATTTTATTGAACTAAATCAGTTTATTTTATTTATCTTTTTGAAAATTGTAAGTGTCTAACCATTTTGGTTAAATTGAGAGGGAAATGAGAAATAAAAAAAAAATATGAAAAGTAGAAAAAAAGTGATATAATAAAAAAAAAATCAATAAAGAAGAAGTGGAAAAGAATGTAAAAAAAAATTGTATATTTACAACTACCTTTACAGTAAATTCCACTCACGGAAATTTTATGTAGAAATGAAAAAACAGAAAATATTTCTGAAAACTTACAAATACAAAGATGTTAGAGTAATTTATTCGTACACTTATCTCAACTTGATCTTCTTTAATTTGAGAATACCGATACGTGAATATTTTTTTCTAAAAACATTTTAGTAATACTCAATTTTTTTATTTATGTCATATCATATTATATATTATATTTATATTATTTACTAAAAAGAAGAAACAAATGTATCTTACAGCAAAATAATCAAATAATTAATAACTTTTTTGTTTTGCAATTTAAATGTACATTGGGAATTTGGGATATATGTTGTCGATCTTTCTCATCTGCAATTTATATGTTGTTGGTTAAAGAGGTTTCACAATATTTCAATTATAAAGTTGGAAAAATACATAAAGCCATATTTATCTCAACAAGAGCTTTCCATTATCTTAAATATAATATAATACTCTAGCATTAATCAAATACGTTAATGAATAATAAATATATTATTTTAAAATTATTTCATTAATAAAAATTAATAAAAACAAAAGCTTCATTTAATTTATATTTTTTTCTCATGTTTCTTTTATCATGTTTTATCTTGGCATTCCTTCCGTTCAATATATTTACTTAAGATCAATTTTTATATCTTGCTTTTTTATTTTCAAAGAAATCTATAATCATAAAGTTCAACACAATGCAAATTTTATTTGAGTGTTAAAATAAGTTATTTTTCTTCACCTTTAATTAACATGTTTTTACTTTTTGTTTTTATGTTTAATTCATTGTCAATGAAGTGGGTTCTCAAG
This sequence comes from Hylodesmum podocarpum, assembly GCA_026586105.1. Taxonomy (NCBI): domain Eukaryota; kingdom Viridiplantae; phylum Streptophyta; class Magnoliopsida; order Fabales; family Fabaceae; genus Hylodesmum; species Hylodesmum podocarpum. The sequence continues at coordinate 1,187,398 of JALJEV010000730.1, read as the reverse complement.
TATTCTTTCCCAAGCCCAAACCATGTGGGCCAGAAAGTGTTAAGACCACAGTTCTCTCCCAACCCTAAACTACCTGCAAAACCAAAATTTCATCTCCCAAGCCCAAATCTGTTACTTTTAAAGTTAAGCATTAAAAAACTTGTAGCAAACAATATTGGTTTAAGAGTAAAAAAAGTTTAAAAAAATAAAAATTATAACGGTGAAAAACTTGGTTCTAATAAGTTTGTGTTTCAGTGAATTTCTGTGAGACAAACCAATATAAATATTTATGTTTAATTTTTTTTACTTTACTTTATTATCATTTAAAATATATTTAAGTCTGAACAAATAAAGGGTGAGAAAGTAATTATTTTGGTCCCTTTTACTTTCAATCTTAAAAGAAAAAAGTATAATTTTTTTTTTAATTAAAATTGCTTAGTTAATTTAATTCTTTTGTAGATTTTACATAATTATGTCTATTTATATATTCAATAAGTTATTGATTTACTTTTTATCTTACTTTATATAATTTTAATTAATTTAATTTAATTTATCTATTAATATATTTTATCTTGTATGAAATAAAACTAAATTGATAGAAAAGAATATATAATAAAATTAATAAAAGTCAATATATAATTAAATACACGAAGTAATAATTAATATATCATATTATCTTAACTGAAAAGAATAATAAATTTTTAATTCAAGAAATTTTTTTAAAATTTTTCACTTAAAATAAAATTATATATATCTAATTCAGAGATAAAAATAAAATTATCTTAAAAAATATTTATTGATAATGGAGATTTGTCATGGTTGGATGCATCATACGTACTAGACAGGTAAACTTGTTGATGGTTTGTATTAAATTCCACTCTTGACAATTAATACACCGGTACTACATATTAGTTTTTCAAAATCTGAACATTAAATTTGAGCGGGTTCATAATTTCCCGCTGAATTTGGCTCTCTTTTGCAATTACATGCAAGGAAATCCTAATGCAGTAAAGATTATTATTATTTCACGTACACACAAAAAACTGAAGAAAGATTATTGCAATACATAAAAAAGAAGAAGAAGAAGACATTAGTACAAGTACCAGAGATTATTAAAACTATTTTGTATATAAAAAAGAGATCATTAAAGCTAATAAGAGAGAGTGGCTTTATTTAAGACAAGTTTGTAACAAAAGCAGAAGCAAACAAGAATGAGTTGCAGTGGCCTGTGACACATGATTTGGCAATTCAAAAAGGTAACGCCGCTTGCAGCAGTGAGTGGCAGGTAGCAGCAGAACGAGAAGAGAGAGAGAAAGAAAGAGACCTCAAAAAGTAAAAAGGGTGTGTGTGTGGTGAGGTAATTATGAGCATGGATTAGAAATCCATGGTCACAGATCTCTGATGAACTAAAACTAAAAGCCTTTTGCAACCAACAACACACCAACATCCAAAAAAAGACCAAACTTTTAACCCTTCTAGTTTTCCCTCACCTTTCAACCAGACAAAGACAAAGCTTTTCTCACTCCACACTTCACACCCACCACCACTATCCTAATCTCATTCTCTCTCTCTCTCTCTCATACATCTCTTTCTACCATCTGCATCCAACACATCATGGCCACTTTCCTTCTTTTCTTTGTCCTGCACTAAAAATCTGATTTTTCATTCCTCCACGAGGTGAAAATGTTGGCAAAAAAACAAAAGTAACCGTTCCTGGTTGTTCTCTACAGTGCTCTCTGTTTACTGTGCTCTTGTTCTTTTTGTACTTTGTGTCTAAACGTTTTGAATTCAACTTCGAAGTCAAAAAGTATGAGGAAACATGGTTGGCAGTTACCTCACCACCCTCTTCAGGTAGTTGCAAATTTTGATTTTTTTTTTCTGCACATTTTTTTTTTGGCTCTGTTGTTTAGTGGGGTTTGTTAATTTTATTCACTTTTGGAAATATTTGTGCAGGTGGTGGCTGTTGCTGTGTTTTTGGCTCTGGGGTTTGCCTTCTATGTGTTCTTCGCTCCTTTTGTTGGAAAGAAGATGTATCAGTACATTGTTATTGGCCTTTACTCACCACTGGTAACCCATCTTTGAATTTCTCTGGCGTTTTTTTTTGTTAATATACTCTTCTGCAGTTTGTTAAGTTGGTATGTGGAAAGAGTGAGATCTGTGATTTTTTTTGCTTTCAGATTCATGTGTTTGATTTCCTCTGTAAATCTGAATTTTATATCTAGTTTTTGGGGTTCTATGAATCTGTCTCTGTATCAGATAAGAGCCATTTGGTTGCTTTTTGTGACCCCTTAAGTTTCTTTCCCTCGTCCAATTCTTTTATCCACATATACTTTTGATAAATAGCCATCACGAGGCATGTGTGAACTTCAATTTCGAGATTTGATTTTTTTTTAAAATTCTTTTTATTATTACCAAGTCTTTTAAATTTCCTCTTTCCTTAGAATTATATTGGTGGTTCTAATATGGTTAGTAATATGAAAGCTAGTTTATGTAATATGATTCAAGCTAGTTTATGTTATATGATTCAAGCACATATGCACTTGAATTATATGAAATTTAGAATCATATATGTTATTTGATATTTCATTTCATCTATCAAATTTTATTTAACGCATTTAGGTATAGGATGCTTTTCAAAATATAAGCAAATGTTGATTAAGGAGAGTAAGTGTCATAAACTTACACTTGAAGTAAGTGGGTCCCTTCCTATGTATATTTCAATGTGTTGATAATTGTCATTGGGTGGATCTTGATTCATGTAGAGTGAAAACTAAATTCTATGTCAAATTGAGACACCTTTGTGGAACAATAGAAAATTCCACACATTGGTAATTGTTTTTTTCTTTTTTCAATACTTCAGCTTTTGAAAGTTAGCATTGACCTTTTCATATATTTGCTCGAAGAGTATTCTAGATTGCTGTTCAGGTGCTTTTTCGTGCATTTGGGATTTGTTTTGCATTATAGTGACTAATTTATGACAATGTGGTTTGTATGGGCTTAAGAAAGCAATACATAGGGTGTTTATTAATACTCAGTAAAAACGGATAACCTTCTTAGTATAATGATAGTTGTCTGTGTAAAGCCAACACCTGAAAGTGCAAAAAAATATCCAGAATCAGATTATTTATATTGTGCACTAGGTAGGAATGCTTATCCAATTGATTAGTGATATTTCCCCTTTTGCCAGATTATTAGTGTATTTGGACTGTACATTTGGTGTGCAGCATCAGATCCAGCTGATCCAGGGGTTTTCAAGTCCAAAAAGTATCTTAAAATCCCAGACAGTAAAAAGCTTACCGAATTGAAGAATTCTAAAAAAGGTGAAGAATCAACTTCACCAATGCATGAAGCAGATGCATCAACAGCTGCAGCTAATTCTGTGGATAAGGAGGCATTAGGAACAAAAAGAATTTCGAAAGACGCTTCAAATTCAGTAGAGAAGAGTACATCAGCGGCTTGTTCATCCTTTATCCTCTTGATTTCTTCTCCTTGTGCATATATCTGCAGCTGCTCTAGTTCTACTGAGAAACCTTCTGATGAACAAACAAGTGAAGAAGGCATGTTCTATTGCAGTCTGTGTGAAGTGGAGGTGTGTAGAAGTCTATGAACTAGAAACTATTTTTTTATTTTAAATTACTGTTGGACTTCATTCCTCAATATCATATGTCAGGTGGAAAGATAAGTTTGCCTCGAAATTAGTGCACACAGAACTTCACACTTACTTTCTGTTGCTAACTAATGCATACTCTTAAATCATAGATGGTAAAAGGAGTTTATATCACTGGAGAATAATATTTTGTAGGTTTTCAAGTACAGCAAGCACTGCAGAGTTTGCGACAAGTGTGTAGATCACTTTGATCATCATTGCCGAGTATGATTATATAACTTCTAATTTCTTTGCTCATCTTGAGGTATGTTTTGAAAACTGTTGCTTCCTGGGTTTTTTGCAGTGGCTTAACAATTGTATAGGGAAGAAGAACTATCGACAATTCTTTGCCCTCATGATTGCTGCTATGCTCTTGGTAAGCAATATTGTCCATCTATGCCTTACTCATTCACATGATCCTACTATGTAAGAATTGAAAAATATGATTCTGCCCCAAATCCCCAGCATTTGGAATTCAGTCTCTATTCCAAAGGAATTCATCTTTTCTGATACTATTGGTCTCTCCATAAAGTGTCAACTTTTTTCAACTATCCCAAACTTGTCTCACTAATTGTTGCATAATTCCATAACCTACAGAACATCACATTTACAAATTTATATTTCCTAGTCATTTTCATTTTGACTAACTAATGACAGGTCTATCCATGATTTTTGCTCCTTGGGCTTGAGATTGCAGTTTATTCTTCAATGGTTGACTGGGATACTTGTGCTTATCTGCTGTTTTGTGAAGAGGAAGGAATTTTCTGTGGATATCTCCTCCAAGTTGGGAACCAGTTTCTCTCTGGTTCCCTTTGTTCTTGTGGTGGTGAGCAGTTTACACCCCCCCCCCCCCTTCCCCTTTATTAACGTGTGTGCATATTATGTGGTTACTATACTTTTATAATAGTGGCTTCTGACAAATGAACTTATCGTTTGCTCTTTTTCTCTGGGATCTTCTTTTTGTTTTATGAAAATCATTGAGGCTATTTCCAGCAGCTATTCTTATTTTCACGTGTGAAAAATTTCAGTCTATCTGCACCATTCTGGCTATGATTGCTACCTTACCGGTTGTTCAGCTTTTCTTCTTTCATATCCTCCTCATTAAAAAGGTAAGGATGACTGTTGTTTGGTATGTTGATTATCTGGTTTAAACATCATTTCATTTTAAAGAACATCCTAAATTTAGTAAATTATGTTATGCATATGTAGGAGCATAATTTTTTTATCTTGAATTTTAACTGATGATTTATCAGTTGTTGATGGTTTAATCTAAACACCTTGTATTGACAAGATTGTCCAGTCTCTCACCTTCTAGCTCATGGGAGTCAATAAATTGTTTTCCTTGGGGAAAAAGCTTGTCTAAATTCTCAATTAATGACAATGACAGTTTTAGTGCTAAATATTGTCTATCTATATATAATCAAAAGTGTCAATTATTATAGTTGCTGACTGCTGAGTGACTCAGGGACTCAGCACATATGATTACATCATAGCTATGCGGGAGCAGGAGCAAGAGCAGCTAGGAAATGGAGGTCAGCAAAGTCCTCAAATGTCAACTGTTAGCTCTCTTACCGGATTGAGTAGTGCAAGCTCCTTTACTACTATACACCGAGCTGCATGGTGCACACCCCCACGCATGTTACTTGAAGATCAGGTTACATTTTTTTCAATCGACACTTGATGTATTAATCTTCTTCGTTTCTGTTTTGATTTTTATTGAAGCATGTATACATTTTTTAGATCAGGTTACATTTTTTACAATGTACACTTGATGTACCCATTTGAATACATTTCTTTCATTTTATTTTATTGAAGCATGTAGCTGAGAAAAACAAAGATCGGCATGACTTATAGAAGTTGCAAAAATAACAATTCTAATTGATTTGTCTGTGATTCATTTTTGTGTTGAGCCAAGCAACCTATTATTATGTAATGAAAAATGTTATGTACCATTAACTGAATAAACATATCAAGAATAGTATTGCATATTCATTAACTGAATGATTGCCATTCTGCTACGTTATTTAGTTGTTTCTAGATTGCAAGTACTATTTTATTTTTTATGTTTCTTTTGTTTGCTTACTGAGAATCACCTGTTTCTTTTTTTCCTTCTCTTTTATGGGGCATGGGGTGTTATCGGTTGTAGTTTGATGTGGTGCCTCCAGAAACAGGTTCTGTAAGTTCTCTGGGAAAGAAGACATTGAGAGAAGATTCATTGAAGAAAAAGAATCCTGAAACTGTTAAAATTAGTCCTTGGACATTGGCACGGTTGAATGCAGAAGAAATTTCTAAGGCTGCCGCAGAAGCAAGAAAAAAATCCAAAGTTCTGAAGCCTGTAACAAGACATGATGAACCTATCAGGCTAGAGCCAGAAAGCAGTTTTGGTAGCAGTGGTCGAAGAATGGTTCCCAGGATTGAGAGCAATAAGAAGCGAGCTCCTAAGCGGGTATATCTCCCTGCTGACTTGTCTGTGGAGTCTCTGACAAAAGTTTCTGCCAGTAATACTGATAAAGATTTGAATGGGAAGTCTAGGTTGGCTCCTCTCCCACTTGAAGCGCGCACTACATTTCAAACAAGGCAAGTAATGTCGAGCTTGGCCGGGATTGTTCCTTCATCTCCAGAAAGCAGTATGGACTCTCCTGATATTAGCCCTTTTGGGCTGTCTTCATCAGGTGCTGAAAAAGCGCGACAGCTCACCGGTCTTTCAGCTGCTGGTGCTGTAACTCTTAAGGAAATTCCACTCTCAAGTTCAACTAGTGATGGATATGAGGCTTCTGGCGGGGAAGACAGTGACCGAGTTCCTAGTAGGATTGTTCATACAAATTGGACTAATCTCCTTTTCAGAGCTGATCAGGATGCAAGGGCTTTTAAAAAGCCTCAATCATCATCCAGTAGAAAGTTGTAACCAACTTGTTTGTCAATTAGATCACTCTCTTTCTGACTATTTGATGGGAATTGTTCATTCTTTGACTTGGGAACTTGAGATAGTCAAACATTTTATGATGATGCTCGCAAATTTTCAACTTTGGTTTGGAGGGAAGGCTTGAGCATGGATACCATCTGGCAACCAATGTACAAAGTTTCATGTTGCTTGAGGATTGTGGTTGCTGTTTTGTTCAATTTTTGATTCAGTTATTTCTCATTGTTGGTCTGTGCAAAGTGCCGAGTTATCTTTATCTAGAGAAGTCCTAGTAGTGGGGAGAATTGTTCCCTCTACCTCAATGTTACTATTGTTAGACTTCAAGTTGTATCTTCATGTAGAATTTCTATTAAAACGACTGTCTGAATGGACGAGTGATTAAAAATTGGCTAACTTAACAGCTCTTCAATTAATATTCTTCAGTGATTTTTGCTTTACGCATGGAATGATTTCAAGGACATTCAAAAAACTTCTAAACGAAAATGGGAATGGGAATATATCTGTAGATTTCAATAAACTAAAATGGCTGAAACTAATAACCACTACCATTTGGCTTGTATTTAGGTTAGCATTGTGAATTGTATTTAATATTTATTGTGTATTTTAAATGCTGTCAGCACAATTAAATTTCATAAATTTGTAAAAGGTTCTGCATGTGGCCACGTTGCTATCATTCTAGTTCCATTTCACAAATCCTTGAGACGCCAAGATTGGTAACTGGACTTTGGTGACGCAAAATATACATTATGGGCATGTTTGAGTGTTTTTATTCACATGGACTTAAAAACAGGAAATAACAAAGAAAATAAGGAAAAAGTAAAATTTATTTATCTACAAGTCAAAATTAATTTTCTATTGGTTAATTTATATAAAATCTCACATTTTTCAGAACAGTTAAAGCCGAATTAGGACTAAAAAGGTCCACGGTCTAATTTAGACTCAACTTGAAAAGCCGAATCCTATATTTCAATAGAGATTTTATTTTAACATCCTAAAAAATCTTGTTGCACCCTTCCTATATGTTATAGAGAGATTTTCTTTGAACACCCTAAAAAATCTTGTTGCACCCTTTCTTTGGCTTCTAAAAAACCCAACCCGGAAGATAAAAACTGAGGGGGTAAGGGTGCAGGAAGTAGTTCTCTTCAATAGATGGATGCTTCGGACTGGTTTGACTAACTGCACCCATTTTTGGACATCACACATGAACGAGGAACCCAAAGTAATAACAACAATGTCGACCCTGTTCGCACATTAATAAAACATGGTTTCCTCAATTCTCCTCCTTTCTCTTGATCTCTTTTCCTTTCAACCCCATTTCTTAGGTTCCAAACAGGGCCGTGGTACCTTTTCTATTTTGAATGATTACCGCTCAGATTATGAATAGAGGCATAAGGGGGTTATTATTGCAGGAAGTTTCACTCTTGAATTCAAGATCTAACACAAAAATCTGATGAAGAATCTACAAATCATTAGAAAATAGAAACCAAGAAAGACAAGACGACCCGAAGAAATAATTCTACGCAGCAAATTACACATAAAAAATAGTATCCCCTGCAAGTCTGCATAAGGTTAACTATTCATACTGCTTTCAGTACAGAACATGGCATAAGAACAAGATAGAGAGAAAAATACCATAATTATTATTTTAAACTACATTAATTCCCAACGCAAGTCTCCAACACCAAGACCTTGTGCATAATTTGGCCAAGGTGGGAACACTGCACACTTGTAATTATAACTAATAAACCTTGAGTTACAATTCGCATTCTAATAAACTCCAATCAATACCAAAAAGATCCCAACCATAAGTTCCGCTAATTTTGATACTATTACTAAGCATCCAGAGCCTATGCCCCAACCAAAATTGTTAACTCAACAGAGGAATTAGCTAATTCACTTCATATTCAGCAAAAAGTTCCAGAATTGAAACCCTAATTCACCCAGATTTCACAACCTAATAATAACCGCCATCAAAATTTCAACAAGTCAACAAAAGAGGGGGGGTATCCACACATTGTATTCAACAATAACAATAAATTCATCTATATACCAATTTACAAATTAAAAGCTGGGAAATGATTACACTTACACATGGTATATGTTACAAAAAGTTTTGACAGAATATGATGATAATTCATCAGACATTGACAACGGAAACAACGTGAGGGACCTTGCCGTCATCAAAGGGCAAACTAACATACTGCCAGGCAAATTCTTCTGCAATCTCAAAGGCAAGTTCGCCATGCACAGCCTTACAGTACATGTACAGAACAGTATCGGAAGCGGCGTGGTAAAGCATGAGAAGCATGAGGAGAGTGGAAGTCAGAACAATCTGGACCACGAAGGCCCAATCCTTCCAGGCCCAACCATCAGAGCCCACAACAATAACAGAAGCGCTCCATAGAAGGAGGGCTTTTAGAGAGTTAAAGAAGAGGAAAGATGAGGCGGCGATGGGTTTCATTCCCATGGTCAGAGACGCGCTTCGGCGGAGAGGGTGGAAGCCCCAAGTGGATTCGATGATTGTGATGACCGGGGCCAGGGTCCAGGAGATGCGGAGGTAGATTAGGGTGAAGAGGAGGGCGATGAGGAGGAGAGCGGAGGCGGTGAGGAAGATGGAGGAGGGGGTGGTGGCGGCGAGGTTGTTGAGGAGGAGAGAGAGGAGGGAGAAGGGGAGGATGAGGATGAGGTGGGTGAGGAGGGTGGTGGCGAGGAGAGGGGTGAAAGTGGTGAGGGTAGTGATGAAGGCGGAGAGGAGTTTAACGGGGCGGCCGAAGAAGCCGTGGAAGACGCTGTGGGTGATGGAGGAGAGAGCGAAGAGGGAGAGGAGGAGGAGAGAGAGGAAGAATAAGAGGAGAGGGAAGGAGAGTGTGAAGCTAGGGTTTTGGGGTTGGGGTTGAGGTTTGGGGAGGGTGATGCGGAGGAGGATGTGGATGTTGTGGGATGAGTTGTGAGGGGATAAGAGAGGGAAGAGGAAAGGGGAGACTATGAGGCTGAAAGATAGAGGGAGGAGGAACATGACGGAGAGTGCTAGGAAGTGACGAGAGTGTGCGTTTATTATCCGTCTCGATTCACACAGGATACCCCACAGGTTCAGATTTGTTGCTGCCATTACTGCTGCACTTGCTGCTTTGTGAATTTTCAGAGATGAAATCGATGGAGAAGGAAGAAGAAGAAGAAGAAAGTTTCGTGTGGATTGCAATTGCCAACATGAATACAAAGACTTATATCACCAAATTTATTAAATAATAATGCCATTTCCGTGTCCACTCTTCCTCTGCACACCCATGCCAGGTGTCATCCTCACTACTTTATTTTTAAATCAAATATCTTTTCTACCGTAATAATGTCCAATTATTTAATCTACTCTTGTTACGATTTTTTTAACTAGTGGCTTTTAAAAATTACTATAGGACAATTATTTGATCATGGGAAGAAATACAAGTAATTGATGTACTTGCCAAGAACGGTTTCCTCCTCTTGTCCTGCATCTTCAATTCTCATCCTTTTGTTCCGGTCTTTTTAACTTTTAAGGAGAAGGAGTGTCCAGGTAAAAGATATTTTAATATTTAAATTAGTGTTGATTTTAAAGTTTGGAAAGGTTTTAAAATTAATTTTTCATCTTATATTTTACTTATAAATTATTACGAGTCTTGTTATTTTAGATTATTTAATTTGTATTTTTTTAATAAGTTTTTTGAAAAAGGGTTTTCTTGTGGCATGTGAATCTGGTTAAATACTGACCTAATATTTGGTGTTTAACTTTGAACTTTTGTGTTTAACTTTGAAGTTTTAGCTATTAATCTCATCTTAGTTCTTCTTAATTTATCAACTCAATTTATTTTTTTGGGCTTGGTCTTCACTTAGTTCGGTTAACTAATATTTGGTATATAAGTCACCACCTTGAGGTTGTGTGGCTTTTGGACAAAAATGTTAGTAGAAAAAGTTCTAATGGGTTATGTTTTTGGCCATTGTACTTAGGTGAGTCTGCTATTCAGTGGTTTTATTTTCATGAATTAGGTTGTTTTTAATTGAATGTAGTAACCTCTGTTGAGTTGTTTTTGTTCTTAGTCAAATAAAAATTTGGAGGGAACAGAGAGTCTTAAATGGAGATTTTAAATGGAGATTCTTCAAGCAAGTAAAAACTTACTTAACTGATATTTAATCTTAGTTGAGTAAAGAATAAGAAGGTCTTGAATAGAGAATACTCAATCAAGTAGAAATATATAGAGTCTTGAAAGGAGAATATTCAGCCAATACTTAATTTTCAGTCTTGATCAAGTGAAAATTTTAAAAAATCTTAAATAAAGAATACTCGATTAAGTGAAACTTGAGAGACATGAATGAAGAGTATTTAGTCCAGTGAAAACTTAGAGATTCAATTTTTAATATAAACCAAATAGAAACTTGAGAGGGTCTTGATATAAGATATAAGATTTTGATTGATGATAAATATTAAAAAATAAACATATAAACATAAGTAAAAAAAATTTAATTACAAAATATCATTAATTCATCTATCTATTATATATATATATATATATATATATATATATATATATATATATATATATATATATATATATATATATATATATATATATATATAATAATGTTTAACTAGCATGTATGTTCAGGTGGGTAAAATTTTTTATGTCCGTGGTTCTCTATTTTAATTAAACTTTCACCCGGATATTCATACGTGTCTATATCATATATTATAGAGTTAAATCAATTTAAATAATTTTATCATGACTTTTTAATAAAAGAAAAAAAATTATGATTTGAATTTTAACCGGTGAAAATATCATCTAATCTTACTTAATACTAATAATATCTTTTTCACTTATAAATCCTTACAAAATCAGCAAGTTGAAAGTCCATGCGGTTATTCCAATTTAGATTAAATGCGCACTTATAATAGGTTAAAAATAGCAGCCAATTAATGTGAAAACTAAGCTGTATTTTAAAATTGCCTTTTGTTCTACTTTGATAGTAAAAATATTTTATTTCTTTCGAGAATAAAAATTGGATAACTACGGAGAAAGGGAATGGATTGCTTGAGATTATTTCTCTTCCTATTTTAAGCTGGAAAACAAGAGCTTAGATAAAAAGAATAATACTTATAATGGTAAAAATATTCTTTGGTAGAGATAGTCTTGTGATGTATATGATACTTAGTAAGCATTATACAAACACGTTTTTTCTTATTTGGGATAAGCATACAAACACAATTGACACTTGAAAATCACCTTTATTCATTTACTCAGGATCCTCTATATCTTTGCCACATCTGTGTGTAGTTTTCCATCCAATTTCCGTTTCATGGATTGTCTCATATAATCTCCATACTTTACTCTATGGTACAACTTGGGGTTTTCAGCATCTATCACATGATCAAGGGGTTCAACTTCCACATCCTCCTGTGGGCACACAAATATTGCATAAGAACTCCTTTTCTTATTCTGATTTGTCACTGCTCTGTGCTCTATACTCTTGTATTTCCCATTGCTCCATATCTGCCATATTGCAATAAGAAGAAACATTAAAAAGTGAATGAATCAAGTGAAGTGGCTTTATCTTTTGTTACTACTTTCCAAGTTTAAAAGCCTTCTCTATTTTTGGTGTTCACTAAAAAGATAATTTTAAGTACCTCAATTATATCTCCAACATTGACAACTAAAGCATCCGGTATTGGACTCACTGGCACCCATCCTCCTTGGTGTCGAATTTCTAACCCGGCTACATCATCATCTTGCATAAGCAATGTGATTGTGCTTGCGTCAGAGTGTGGGCTCAAACCAAGAACTTTATCAGGTGTGTTGCAAGGAGGGTAATAGTTCACACGTATACCTTCAAGTGATTCCTTCTGTAGTCCAAGAAGAACATGCTTTTGCATTCCCATAATCACTGACAATGAACTAAGCAACTCGTCGCCAACTCGCTTAACTTCACTTACATATTCCTCGATTATCTCCCTGCAATGTAATAGTAGATGGATTTGATTAACTGATCAAAACTTGTGTACATAGTTCTTCAAATGTTAGGACTAGGAGTACCTACATGTATCCCTCTGGAGTTTTAGGCCAAAATTGAAGTTTCCTGTACCGAATGGGGTAAGTGACAAACATCAGTGAATCTGTCCAGTCAAGTGTTTGGTCCTCAGAAACTACATAAGAATGACCATAACCTTGTATGTCGTTTGAGGGCATAGCATACTTTTCCTTCTCTTCTATTGGAAGTTTGAAAAACTCGTCTGATGCATCTTTCATTCTCTGCATGAGTTCTTTTTGCAGACCATGATTTACTATCTGCAAAAGCAATTGCAATCTCAAGCAGAATTTGATGAAAACCAAGCAAACATCTATGATCTAACTTTCACAAGCATGTCACTGTCACGAAGAAAGGGGATATATATCAATGTCAATTCATGATCAATGAAGAGTATGCAATACCCTCTAACGGGGATGTTAATGTCATAAACTATCTTACTAACTGGTAGTGAAATTCATCCTTCTACTAAAATAATTAATGGGGACAACAGGACTGAACTGTAGACCACTTATTATCATAAAAGACTCTGGTACCATCTCATGGTAAATTATACTATGAATAAATAACGTGCATTAACGGTATCAATTTTTCTTTTTTATATTGTTATCTAATTACAATCCTCTAGCATATACCTACTAAACTATTATGGTGTTAGAGTTGCTATCCGTCTGAGGTTTGTGACGGAATATTTCCGTCACAAAATTCCAAGAAATGAATTGTGACAAACAAAACCTTGATCACAAAGTATAACAAATATATTCTGTTATATATATAGTAAGGGACCATATATCCAGTATTATCTGTGACAAAAATAAAACCCTCAACTTTTTATGCAAAATTTCACGGTAACCAATTGTAAAGGAAATACTTTATAAAGATTTGTGATGAGACACAAATCCTTCATAATTTATGACAGACTGCTCCCTCGCAAGAAGGTTGTCCATCACAAACAACGATGAAATTTATATAAAAGAGGTTAATTTATTATTAATAATTAATGACAAAGTCTACATAAATTGAGATAATAGAGAAACTGTAACTTTAAGTGATCGATAGACACAAAAAAAATCGTTAACTTTTTGTGACACCGATTTATGCAACAATTTTTCAATTTGGAAAGAATCCATCATTGATTTAATTTGAGACTGATAATTGATGTTTTGGCGATAGATTAGATTTGTCACTAATTTTTATTCTTCGAGTAGTGAAGTTAAAGTTGTTTCGATTAGAAAAAAAAAAAAACCAAGTAGTTTTATATCATCTCTAACAGTGATCAATGTATTACTATGAACTGGTTGCACCTATTAATTTTTATTTTTTTTTTATTTTTTTTTTTAACACTTATTGGGTTTTTTATGCTGTTGGAGAAGCTCTCTTCTTCTTTGTGGATGTTTTCTTTTTTCCTATATTTTGCATGTCATTCAGAATTTTGATGGCAAGAGATTTACCTGAAAGAAACCCCACTCTTTGCATGCTATGTCCAACTTCAACAACTCCTCTGTGTTTCCATGTGAGAGAAGTGATAAATCAATGACAGGAATTTCAGATGAAAGGTGAGGCATACAGTTGACTTTATCTAGTTCTTCTTCACTCCTTACATATCTTTTAGGAACCTGCAAAGGATTATTCCTTACCATTTCTTGAACATTAGGTACTGGTATAGATGTAGCAAGAGTGTGTTCTTCCACCATTTCATTCACTAACTTGTGATCTGTATTGAGACTCATATTTGTTCTGCTGAGATTGTTAACTTTAAGGTTGACTTTTGTTTCAATGGATCACTACTTGTTAGCAAAGCCTTTTATTCGTTGGTCGTAGGAATCTTTAGCCACCAAGAAATAAAGGATTCCTTTATACCTATACAATAATAATCCAATTAGCTGCACATAATGGAGATTAGTTTATTGTCAACTTGTCTTTGCTTTGGATCTGTTGTAGTTTTTGTTTGGACCTTCCAAGCAAAATAAATTTTCTTGACACCAACGTGTTTTAGTTTATTCAAGGGAACAATCTAGGAGAAATTTTTGGTAAGGTGGAATGAAAAAGATAGAAAATAGATGAATAAAAATGAAATGAAATGACAGTGAAAAAGTTATATTCGATTAAGAAAGGAAAATGAGTGAAAAGGAAATAAAATATTATAATTTAAATAATTTTATAAATAAAAAAAATAAATCTATTTATAATATTTTTTTTACACTTTCATAACTGTTAGAAGGAGAAAGAAAAATTTACTAGATTTATTAGTTTTTTAAATATTTATTTATTTATTTCATTTATATTAAACCTTTATGTTTCACTGCACCAAGGTGTCTTTCTCTTCGGATAAAACTTAAGAATTAGTTTGTAAGATAAATTTTGTCTCTTTCTCTTCTGAATAAATGAACTAGTTTGTAAGATTAATTTTATATGTATTGTATCTTGATTATATTTGTAGTGGCGAAAATTTCAAGGAACATTAAGCCAGGGTTATAATTATTAAGCGGGGAAGAAGATAAGGATCACATACTTATCTTGACTTTTCCAGTTATTATTTCTATTCACGAATGTATTTAATGCTTTTTTTTAATTATGAACTTGTATAAGATTTTTAATTATTCTATTTTATAGCTCTAAATTTATTTTTTTAATTTTAAAAAAACAATTTATCCATATGTTTTAATTAGATTAATTTATCGTGTATATATTATATTGTTATATATAAAATAGTTTATCCTGTAAGTTTTTTTGGTCTGTAATTTATTAAATTTAAACATTATCTATTGCTATTTCTATTTTCCATACTATTATACATCTCAAGATAAAAATTTGTATTGCATTTACTCTACCCAAAATTTTCATTTTATTGTGATGTTGTTTTAACGAAGAAAAAAGATTATTTAGACTTCCAGAAATAATATAATAACCACATAAATATTAAATCCTTTAACAACAATCAACTTAAAACATTTGAATCAGCATCACAAGTGACGAGTATCGTCCTAGTTTTTATAAATTTTGCATATCCTCGGAAGCCAAATCACAAAAGAAATTATTTGCTCTGCCAAGGACAAAAATGGGAAGGAAGTTTGCTAATGGATTCTGGCACGCAATATTATAGTGGTTAGCTTAAATATAAGGGCGGACTTCAATTAAAAAACTTCTCACCGTCTTATTCGTTTTGTTTATATATATATGAACATAAAATTATTTAATAATATCTCTCAGGCTTCAGTAATTTTTGAATAAAAGAAATTTATTTTAAAAGATAGATAGCCGATCTCTTTCTAATTAATTTATTTACTAATAACTTAAGAGTTAAATTTTATATAATAATAAACTTTGTTAACAATATGTTAATGATGGTTAATGATTGTTACTATATGCTAATAAGAAGATATTATGGTATTGTAGTATTACTTCTAAGAGTATAAAGATTTAAAATACCCAACTTGTCTAAGAAATATTTAAACCGTGATCTTTTTAAAGATTTCATGGTTATCAGTTGTAGAGACATAAATTGGAAGAATATTTTGTGGATTATTTCATTGCAAACAAAATGACAATCTACTATTACGTGCTTGATATATTTATGAAATATTGAATTTTTAGGTATGTGTAAGATTGCTTGACTATCAAAATGAATGATCAAATACTTGATATGAGCGATGCCAAGTTTGGGAAGAATCCATTTTAACTATTTGACCTTGCATGTAGTGGTTGTCATGGGCCAATACTCAATTTCAGTTGATGACTGATGATCGAAACTGGACAGTCAACTAGTAATGGAGTGATATGTAGGAAGACAAGTGCATGAGACAATTTAATGAGCCAACAACATAGATTTCAATTCGGGACAATGATTTTTGGAGTTTGCACACCATGTTTGATGTTGAAATAGAAAATTTAGAAGACATGCAAATCAACATTTCATCATGGAGATCAGCCATTGCAAGAATAACTCATACCTTTTACTGTTTTACAATGGGAGCAAATATTGTAGTATAGTTGATAACTTTTCTCTTGATGATTTTCGAATATCACTAATTGGACTTTAAATCACTCGATGATACTACTAGAGTTATACTTAATATGATACATCTACTTGCATCTGCTTTTTTTTCATGGAGGTAATGGTAAACTTTATCGTAGAAAAATGAAAAAAGGAAGAAGAAGAATACATGAAAAAATATGTAAAGAACAACAGGTTAAGAAAACGTAAATCAAATAGACGAGAAACAAAGAGAGAATAAGTAAAGAAGAAAAAAATAATAAAAAAACAAGAAAAGAATATAAGCCGCCAGCGAAATCTCATAAATCAAAATAAATGGAGTGAAATGAATTTTGTTCCATCTCCTTTTGTTTTCCAGTTCATTTTCTTTAAGAAAAATATTTGATAGATACCACTGTATATATTGTATTGTGTGACTGACTTAATGTGTGACTGACTTAATTGATTGGTGGCCTTGCGAACTAAAATTGTTTGTTTAATTGTTCAACACCAGGTAATAGAATATTTTCCATCCATTTCGTTTATTTCATATCTTCGTTTCACCTGTGACGTCAATCTAAACACAACGTAATAACATCGACCATAAATCCACAATGATCACAATGTATTTTATATTAATTCACAATGTATAATCACACACACATATGCCCAAAAGAATTTCAAGATAATACTTTTAGCTTGGTCAATTGAAACTTTCATTTATTTTTAATCACTTCTAAAGCACAATTAACCCCAATTATAAATATAGTTAGCCCTGAGTACACCTCAGGGATATAAAAATATCATGCGCAATTAAATATATTTAACAAGGTTTAATCTTTTCACTACTTTTAAGCTTTCATTGTTTTTCTAATTTTTTTTTCTAGCTGCCATTTTCATTTCTCAATCATATATATTCCTCAAATCAAAATCCTATATCCTGGCCACATCTGTGTGCGCTTTTCCCTGCATTTTCCTCTTCATGGATTGTCTCATGTAATCTCCATACCTGACTTTCTGGTATAGTTTGGGTTGCTGAGCATCTATCATATGATCAAGGGGCTCAACCTCCACATCATCTTCTGGGCTTAAAAATAATGCATAAGACATCCTTTTCTTGTTCTTATTTGTCACTACTCTGTGTTCTACACTCTTATATTTGCCATTACTCCATATCTGCCATGATTGCCAAAGAAAAAACTTTAAAATGTGGATAATAAAGTGACTTTATGTTTTGTTACTAAGTTTAATTAAAAACATTTTTTTATCTATGTCGCTCTCTTCGTGTTCAATTTTTACTAAAAAGATAATTCAAGTACCTCAATTGCATCTCCAACATTGACAACTAAAGCATCCGGTAATGGACTCACTGGCACCCATCCTCCTTGGTGTCGAATTTCTAATCCGGATACATCATCATCTTGCATAAGCAATGTGATTGTGCTTGAGTCAGAGTGTGGACTCAAACCAAGAACTTCACCAGGTGTGTTGCAAGGAGGGTAATAGTTCACTCGTATACCTTCAAGTGGTTCTTTGTGTAGTCCAAGAAGAACATGTTGTTTCATCCCCATAATCACTGATAACGAACTAAGCAACTTCTTACCAACTCCTATAACTTCACTTGCGAATTCCTCTATTATCTCTCTGCAATGCAAGACTAGATGAATTCTATTAACTGATCAAAACTTGTGTACATAGTTCTTAAGTGTTAGGAATACCTACATGTATCCCTCTGGAGTTTTAGGCCAAAATTGAAGTTTCTTGTACCGAATGGGTTTAGTGACAAACATCAGTGCATCTGTCCAGTCAAGTGTTTGGTCCTCAGAAACTACATAAGCATGACCATAACCTTGTATGTCGTTTGAGGGCATTGCATACTTTTCCTTCTCTTCTATTGGAAGTTTGAAAAACTCGTCTGATGCATCTTTTATTCTCTGCATAAGTTCTTTTTGCAAACCATGATTTACTATCTGCAAAAGCAATTGCAATCTCAAGCAGCATTTGACGAAAACCAAGGAAACATCTATGATCTAACTTTCACAAGCATGTCATTGTCACGAAGAAAGGGAACGTATTATTGGAATTTTATATTGCAATAAGATGTAGTTAATATTATAAAGTAATTATATTGATTATTTATAATGGATAGATTTATTTTATGGCTATAAACTATTAAATATGATGATATTGGTTTAAATGGGCAAATGTCACTCCGTTAGAAGATAATAGGAACTCTATCGGGTTAATATATTATAAGTAAGTTATGGTCTAATGCACGGGATAACTTAATTTTTTCTTATGTGAAGAATGACTAAAGTCCTGGTTGAGATCAAGATATCCAGTTGAAAAAATTATATTAGTTGGTTGGTCGTGATACTCCAGCGATGACCAGACCAACCAATCTAATTATTAAAAGATTTTGCTGCTTGTCAAACAACAATAGTAGTAAATTCAGGTATTCTGTTCTCAAATAATTCACAGTATTTTTCCTGGGATTACCTACGTATATTTTGTCCTGTATAAAGAAAACTCCCCAACATGTATATCAATGTCAGTTCATGATCAAGGAAGAGTCATGCAATGCCCTCAAACGGGGATGTTAATGTATGAACTATACCTGTAACTGATAGTGAAATTCATCCTTCTACCAGAAGATTGAACACAGCAGGATTGAACTGTTGACCACTTACCCGTTACCATAAAAGACTCTGTACCCTCTTATGCATTAATTATACTAGGAATGAATAATATATGCATTAACAATATCAAAGTTTTTTAGTGTTATCTAATTACAATCCACCAGTATGAATTAACTACTTAAAAAGCCATACCTATCAAACTTCAATGGTGTTAGAGTACATACCTGTTGAACTCTTATACATGCTAAAAGCTAAAGATGTTTCGACGAAGAAAGAAACACAAGTAGTTTTATATCATCTCTAACAGTGATCAATGTATTACTTTGAACTGGTTGCACCTATTAATTATTTTTTTATATATTTTTTTTTACACTTGTGTTTTTTTTTGCTGTTGGAGAAGCTCTCTTCTTCTTTGTGGATGTTTTCATCTTTACTATATTTTGCATGTCATTCAGAATTTTGATGGCAAGAGACTTACCTGAAAGAAACCCCACTCTCTGCATGCTATGTCCAACTTCAACAACTCCTGTGTGTTCCCATGTGAGAGAAGTGATAAATCAATGACAGGAATTTCAGATGAAAGGTGAGGCATACAGTTGACTTTCTCTAGTTCTTCTTCACTCCTCACATATCTTTTAGGAACCTCCAAAGGATTATTCCTTACCATTTCTTGAACATTGGGAACTGGTATAGATGTAGCAAGAGTGTGTTCTTCTTCCATTTCATTCACTAATTTGTGATCTATATTGAGACTCATATTTGCTATGCTGAGATGTTAGCTTTGAAGGTGACTTTTGTTTCAATGGATAACTATTTTTTAGCAAAAGCCTTTTTATTCGTTTGTGGAGGGAATCTTTAGTGTCTGAAGAAATAATGATCCCTCTACCTAATATTCCAATTAGCCGCACATAATGGAGATTACTTTATTGTCAATTTGTCTTTACTTTGGATCTGTTGCGGCTTTTCTTCGCAGCTTCCAAGGAAAATAAATTTTCTTAGGCAGCCGGTAAGCTGCATTTTGTACAAACGACAAAGCCAGGTCATAGAATGAAAGGAAAATAATCCATTTGCTACCAACATGTTTTAGTTAATTCAAGGGAACAACCTTGTTGTCTATTTAAGTGTTAATGTAGCGGGACAGTAGAAATCTTTCTTGGATTCTTTTAGAATTTTGGGTTCAAAATTGTTTGGTGGTATATAATAAATAGGTGTGTATACACGCGCGCACATGTGTATATATATATATATATATATATATATATATATATATATATATATATATATATTTTTTTATTTATTTATTTGTATATTTTTCTTAATAGTTGTTGTATAATAGGTTTGGTGTATACTTTGGAAAAAAAAATATATAATAATTAACATTACAAAGTGTTGGGAAAGGCGCAGCGGAAAAACTTACACACAAAACCTAAAAGCCTGCGTGTAAAAATAAAATCTTTTCCTCGAGGGAGAAACAAGAAAATTGTAATAAGCAACAGTATAAAATCGCAGTGAGCAAGGAAAATAAATAAAATATAGGAGCAAGAGGAATACCAAAATTTTAACGTGAAAACCCCCCATGAGAGGGACAAAAACCACGAGACCAAATCCAGAACAACTCCTCTAAGAGGGATAACAAAAACGCTATACTCGGTACCATATGTGGAAAAATACACCGGTGGACACACACTCTAAGGTGTGTGGTGCAAGTGAATAAAATAATCACTCTCTCTTATATAAGTGTTCAACTCCTCTCTCTTTCTAAACTCTGCCAATGTGGGACTTTGAATTAACAAAATACTCAACAAATCCTCCCTTAATTCAAAGTCTAACACTATTACAAAGTCTAACACTATTACAAATTCTACAAAATGTGGGACTTTGTTTGAATCCCAACACAAAGATACACAAGTAGCTAGATACAAAACTCTTTTGAATTTGATATAACTTAATGTTTTAGAACAACTTGCAAGGTATATATTGTCTTTACTATATTTTTAGTCTGTGTGAAAATTTCAAAATATTTTTCATTTTTAAAAGATTAGACATATTTAAAACATATAGGTTGGACATTAATGAATCTAAGTGATCTTGATAAAACTACCAACAATCGTTGTAATAAGAAAACTTGATATTTTATACAACACGTCATTTTTTCAAAAGCATTTACCGCTCGATTTTCTCTTATTTCTTCTATAACTATTTTTTTTTTTACATTTACTTTTCTTTTGATTTTTAGGATTTTTTCTCTTTTATTTTTTAAACATCAAAAATCCTTCCCACCTTATAACCACGTCAATAATATCTGAATAATCGATAGAAAATGAAGAAGAAATTAAAATTTAGTAAAAGAAAAAAAATAGAGTACTAAAATAAAAAGATATAAAATAGTCAAATAAAAAAACCTTAAAATTTTATAAAAACAGATTTAATTAATATGTAGTCAACAAAAAGAAAGTGATGTAAATATCTTTTTATGTTATCAACCCGCCGTCATAATATAATAAAGAGCTAGAATGTTGGTTAACAGTTTTTTTTTTTTTTTTTATCCTAAACGTTAGTCGTCACGAATGGAGGTTTAGTACTTTGAATTAAGGTTTAAAGATTTAAAAAAGAAGGAGAGGAATTAAAAATTAACTACTAGTATTTGTTAATAAAAAATAATAAGATAGAATATTCAACTATTAATTGAGCTAGTAAGAAGCTCATGTACTTTTAATTGAAGAATCAATTTGTGGAGGAAAAAAATAGTTGAAAGAAAAAACACTTGAAGGTAGATTTATAGAAAAGGTAGAATATATATAGAACACAGAGATTTTTTTTTTTAATGAAAGATAGAGAATAAAAAAAGGAAGAAGATTTTATAAAAAGTATAAGAAAAAATTATAAAAAATATAAAATATAAGATAGAGGAGGAAGAAGAAAAAGATAGAAGAAACTTTTATAAAAGATTAAAAATACAAGGAAAAATTTTCGTACAAGATAAATATAGAAGAAAATTTCATAATAAATAAATGATAGCGGGGAACGGAGAATATAGGGGGGGAAATCTATAAATAATAGAAGAAAATAAGGAAAAATGAACTAAAAAGGATGATGGATGAAGAAAGAATAAGAAAAGAAGTAAAGATAGTAGAAGAAGAAGCAAGGAATAATTTGCTAGCCAAGTCTACAAAATCAAAAGAAAAATTAAAATAAACAATGGAATAAAATGAATTTTGTTTCATCCTCTTCTTCTGTTTTACCATTTTTCTTTATCTGTCTAATCATTTCAATTATCTCCATTTCACCCTATAACAATGATAATGCATTTTATATTAATTTAACAAGCACAATTATAAATTTTAGGGCAAAAACACTTAAACATGATCATAATGGTTACTTTTAACCACGTCATTTGAAACATTCATTTATTTCTAATCACTTATATAAAACACGATTAATTAATCTGATTACGAATATAGTTAAACACTAAAGACACAAACTAAATATATTTAATCATATTTCTTTAAAAATAACAAGGTGGTCTAACAGTTCTAAATAGAAATTTAAAGAACAGAAAGGGAAATTAATTTGGCGAAAAAAAAAAATCACTATTTTAAACTTTCATTTTCCTTTCTATTTTTCTTTTGCTGCAGCTTTTTTCATTCTCAACCATCTTTATTCTTAAAATAAGAATCATCTATATCTTTGCCACATCTGTGTGCGCTTTTCCCTGCATTTTCCTGTTCAAGGATTGTCTCAAGTAATCTCCAAACCTGACTTTGTGGTATAACTTGGGGTTTTGAGCATCTATCATATGATCAAGGGGCTCAACCTCCACATCATCATCTGGGCTCATAAATAATGCATAAGAAGTCCTTCTCTTATTCTGATTTGTCACTGCTCTATGTTCTATACTCTTGTATTTCCCATTACTCCATATCTACAATATCACAATAAGAAGAAACATTCATAAATGAATAATCAAGTGAAGTGACTTTATCTCTTGGTACTACATTCCAAGTTTAAAAACCTTCCTTTTTTTGGTGTCCACTAAAAAGATAATTCAAAGTACCTCAATTACATCTCCAACATTGACAACTAAAGCATCCGGTATTGGAATCACTGGCACCCATCCTCCTTGGTGTCGAATTTCTAACCCGGCTACATCATCATCTTGCATAAGCAATGTGATTGTGCCTGAGTCAGAGTGTGGACTCAAACCAAGCACTTCCTCAGGTGTGTTGCAAGGAGGGTAATAGTTCACACGTATACCTTCAAGGGCTTCTTTATGTAGTCCAAGAAGAACATGTTTCTGCATCCCCATAATTACTGATAATGAACTAAGCAACTCCTTACCAACTCCTATAACTTCTCTTGCATATTCATCTATTATCTCCCTGAAATTCAATAGTACATAGATGAATTTGATTAACGGATCAAAAGTTTTGTATATAGTTCTTAAGTGTTAGGAGTACTTACTTGTATCCCTCTGGAGTTTTAGGCCAAAATTGAAGTTTCCTGTACCGAGTGGGGTGCATGATCAAGATCAGTGCATCTGACCAATCAAGTGTCTGATCCTCAGAAACTACATAAGCATGACCATAACCTTGTACGTCGTTTGAGGGCATTGCATACTTTTCCTTCTCTTCTATTGGAAGTTTGAAAAACTCAGCTGTTGCATCCTTCATTCTCTGCACAAGTTCTTTTTTCACCCCATGGTTTACTATCTGCAAAAGTAATTGCAACCCAAGCAACATTTGATGAAAACCAAGCAAAATTCTAACTTTCTTAAATTCGTTAAGGTTGAGTTATTTGCATCAAAGGGTTTATATTGTATTCTTAACACTCGCTCACCAGCTTGTGGTGAAATTCAATCATTATTATTGA
Source organism: Hylodesmum podocarpum (assembly GCA_026586105.1). NCBI lineage: Eukaryota > Viridiplantae > Streptophyta > Magnoliopsida > Fabales > Fabaceae > Hylodesmum > Hylodesmum podocarpum. The sequence continues at coordinate 1,163,324 of JALJEV010000730.1, read as the reverse complement.
AAGAATGAGGACACAGGACCAATATTTAGACCATTTGAGCCTAAAAGACTTGATATCATCTTATGATTTGTAATAAAATCATAAGACAGTCATTCTAATGTATATTCAACGCATAACTAACGAAGGAATCGTTTTGGAAACTTAATCTGGAAGCTAAACCAAACCTTAATATAAACTTGTACTATATTGTTTCTGAAGATAAATGAATTGTTGATTATTACATCTGTAACAGTCAATCTACTACTGTGAACTAGTTGCACTTATTTTTGTATGTAATTCGCAATTCCAGTTAGGAATTACCTGAAAGAAACCCCACTCCTTGCAAGCTACGTCCAATTTCAGCAACTCCTGTGTGTTTCCAAGTGAGAGAAGTGATAAATCAATGACAGGAATTTCAGATGAAAGGTGAGGCATATAGTTGAGTTTCTCTAGTTCTTCTTCGCTCCTCACGTATCTTTTAGGAACCTGTAAAGGATTATTCCTTACCATTTCTTGAACATTGGGAACTGGTAGAGATGGAGCAAAAGTGGTTGCATCCTCCATTTCAGTCACCAACATATCATTTACTGAAACTCATATCTTTGCTCTACTTAGATTAAATGTTTAGCTTTGAAAGTTGACTTTCGTTTTCAATGGATAATTTCCTATAAGCAAAGACATTTTATTAATTTCGTTTTAAATCCAATTTGCTGCACATAATGGAGTATAGTTTATTGTCAATTTGTCTTTGTTTAGTATTGTGACAATGCCCTTGCTTCGGAGTTCCCAAAGAAAATAAATTTTCTTAGGTAAGCTGGACCTTGTATAAAGCCAGGTAAGAAAGAGAAATATTCTGCCGTCTTTTAGTTTACAATTTTATTTTACAGTAAATAAATTTGTTGTCTTTCAACCCGGTTAATTTCCTTATAAAATATATTTAATATCTTTTATTAATTTTTTTTTTCAAATTTTATAATAGTTATTAACTAAATATTTTTCTTTAATCCATCCAAACAGTCTTATCTATCCTTAAGTGTTACCTTGTCAATCCATTTCGCTGCACATGATGAGCTTAGTTTATTGTCAATTTGTGAATAATGCCTTTGTTTTATAAAGAAAATTAGAAGATGTCACTAATTAATTAATCACCGATTTCAACCTTGTCTTTTAAAAATTTGCTGGATTCCGAAGTCAGATCTTAAAACAAGTTTGCTAATACATACATACCATTGGAGTTGTATATTATAAGTGTGGTTGACTTTAATAAAAAAATATATAATCAAATAATAATAACTTCTTTTCTATGATTTCTTTTTTATGAAAAGAATGACCGCCAGACTTTTACTAATTGTAGGCAAGTAAATTATCATTTTATTTAAAAAAATTGTGGATTGCTGCCAGTAATTTTTAGAATTAGAAAATTCTAAAATAAATGTTTAAAACTAAAATTTGTACCATTTTAGTGTTTGATATGTACAGCTAGCTTATATCATTATAGACTTCTAATTTTATAATTTACTATTAAATTTTAATTTCAATAATAATATTAAAAATGTTGAGCTTTTCTATGAAAACGGTACAAAATAATTTATTAAAATGTTCTAGATGACATATTCAGATTTTTAGGGTTTGAGGTCTTCTAATGATTGTGAGCACGAAACATAAACATTTTGGAAAGAAAAATATCTGGTAAATAATTATAATATAGACAATCAGATAATAAATTATAAAATATGAAGAAAGAGGAAAAAAAAGAAGAAAAAAAAATAATAAAAATATATATATACGAATTTTTTTTTTTTAAGTGAATTAGTTAATTATTAGATATATATATGTCATAAAAGAAAATGGTGAGTAGTTGCAAGAGATATTTCTATCATTAAGTTAATATATAAAAACTCCATAGAGGGACCGTGTAATAGAAATGTTAGTTTTATATGACTCAGTAACATTGTCAACTGTGTTCAGAAGTTTAAGAATAGTTGGATTCTCTAGCCCCTCTTATATGCAATAATGTTTTATCTTAGTAATATAGCGACATGATAACTTTGTTTTAGGCTGAAGTGTGATTTACTGTTGATGAATGTAGTTTAGGAGTCTTGCATGAGTCAAGGTGGACAAGTATATGAACTGGGACTCAAGCCTAATTTGAAACAATGCCCCTCATCTCAACATGTTTATGGGTCAGGCACATCAAGCTGAATTTCTTTAGAATTTCACCTTTGTTAAAAATATTAGTGACGGATTTCGCAACCTCCCTCGTACTTCTAAAAACTAATAATTTCTGTGCTTGTTAATGTTGCCATTCGCCTCTTTGCTATACTAAATGATCATTATGTTCCTCCGTACATATATTAATTATCACTGTAGGTTTTGTTATGGGAAAGAAGATAGAAATATAAATATAATAAATGATATGATTTAATATAAATAGAGATAGAAAGAAAATAAGGATATTATTATAGACACTTCGGAGTATTAACAAATTTTGGATTAAAATATTCCGCTAGTCAAACTTAAACCTTTAATCAATATTCATTAAACGGTTTTGAACCTTCTTATCACTCTACTCCATTTGAATTCACATGTATCATGAGACATGTCTATCATAAATACAAGTTGCACTTATAAAATTTTTAGTATCAAATATATATTTTAATCCAAAATTTTTGGGAATTTTACAGCTCTTAAGTAAAATTTTAATCAATTTTATTTTTATATCTTTAATTTTGTAATATTTTTAATTGTGACGTCAGATTTTTCATTAAATGATGATGTAACAATGGCATTAATAATCACGTGCAAAAATTTTGGTAAACTATGTTATTGATTCTTAACCTTTTCGTATTATTCACTTTTAGTCCCTCAATAACGTTATCATTTTATAGTCTTTCAATTATTGTTTGATAATGATTTATTTAATATTCTTTTTTAATTCCTGTATTTTTTTCATCACTTTTAATTTTTAGTCACGTTAAGCTTATTGCATGTTCTACCAGTTTCATTAGTTTGATGTGGAGATTACTTAATAAATATTGTTAGTTAAAAAAAATTGTTCATTCTCAAGTGCACCAAATTTCTGATGGTGTAAAACTGTTAGAAAATGCTTGAATTTTTTGTTTTTGTAAATAAAAAAGAGAATGAAAAGCAGGAAAAGAAATCGATAACTGTCACAAATGCAGTGAAAAGAAATAGTCTCGAGTAGCCACAATAATATAAAAGCATAGAACGTATGATAAGAAAATCAACAAATAATCAAAGGAGTAGAAACTTGTGTTAAATAAATAAAGTCTTTGTAAGTGGTCTTTACCCCTCTATATTCAATGCCACAGGGAAAGTAATTAGCAATTAGCACAGAACATAAGAAAACCAGATCATGGTTTAAAAGAAAACTTTATTGTCATCAACATCCATTACAAAGAGATGATACAACTACAACATAGAATTTTCACGTAGACCCACCCAACCCTGAAATATAAATTAAACAACATTTGAGACATCTTCATCAGGGAAAGGCAATCTAACATAGTCGTTCCCAAACTCGTCTACAACCTCACCGTGATTAGCCTTGCAATGTATGTACAAGACCATATTAACTACAATGTTAGCAGTCATAATCATGGCAATGATATAAGAATCTGTTACAATTATTACCCAATGGATCACTACAAAAACCCAATTTCCATTATTTCTATATCCATTAGAATCCGTTATCAAAATTAAGCTACTAAACACAAAGACCACGAACCCAAAGAAGACGAAGGTAGACAGAGCCACTCGTTTCGTTCCCTTTATCAACCTCGTACTTCTCCTTAGTGGCTCCAAACCCCAACATGATTCCACGACCACGATCACAGACACCAAGGTCCAGTTAACTTGGAAAATTACCATCACAATTAGGTGAGGAAGATCGACAAATAAGCCCATGATATAAGGGGAATAAGAGTATAAAAATGTTAAGTCGAAAAACTCTGCCACGTGAATGAGAAGAAACGAGAGGAACCCAAACAAAAGATTGATGGAAAATATGATAAGATGGGAAACGATGGTGGTGGCAAGGAGGGGAAAGAAGGAAGTGGAGATGGACTTTATGGTGGATGTGAGGTTCACGGGGTGGTTATGGAACAAGTGGAAAACGCTATAGGTGATGCTGATGACTCCACAGTTGGAGAAGAGTTGAAGGAAAAAGGAATATAGGATATGAAATATGAGAGTGGGTTTGATTTGGGAATGATTGAAGAGAGTAACTAAAAAGTGGGAGGAGGAGGAGACGGGTAAGAGGAAGATGAGGGCGAGAGTGAAAAGGTGACGACGGTGTGGTTTGATGATGTCTCTACTTTCACACATGATGTCCAAGAAATTGTTGGGAGCCATGTTGAGGGAAGTGAATTTGCAAGTATGAGTTTTCTTCAACTATTTCATGATCCTCTTCATTTGGGGTTTATAAACAAAATTTTAGTCTTCACTTACAAATGCGTTTTGTTTCAGTGATTTGTTTACAAAGAAAATTTTATTGTTGACTTCATTGATTATTCACTACTGTTTTGTCGTATATTAAAGAAACGTTGATTATTTAATAGTATGTATACAATCGATACATTTAACTTTTAAATTTATCGTAAGTCAAACGGAAAAAGTGTACATAATTAATTATTAAAAAATTAAGTTCCATACTAAAGTATATAAAAATAAAAATGAAATAAAAAATTACAATGTATATCATTTAGACTTGAACGTAGTTGCATGTATAAATATTAGTATTGTATAAATATATCTATAGCTGGCATAATAAGGCTCGTGCGTCTGCATCTCTGAGTTCATCTTTTTTACTTCTCGAGGTGGTGAAATTTCTCACTTAAATGTGTTGAACTCTCGAGAAAATATATGCTCATGTGATAAAGCATGTGGTCAAGAAATTTCTTCTTAACATCACAAGTTTAAATTACTGTTACTTTGAATTTATTATTTATGTATCCATTCATAAGCAAAGACTTAATCTTATTGAACTTACACTTAGTTAATGTAAATGTAATATTAAGCAATAAAGTTAAGATTCTCTATTATTGGTGGGCTTTAATCCTATTCCAACTCCCATTTCTGTTTCAACTTCTCATTATAATTATTATATTTTTATTTATTATTTATTTTTAAATTATTTGTTTAACCAGCATAATAACGCCAGCAAGACCCGTTTGCACAATATCCTAATTATTAAAAAAACAACCACATTCTTGTATTTATTATTTAAAATGACACCGTTAGGGTGGGTGTTTTTGCCGAATTTGCATTTGCTGGTCTATCATTGTGACTTTTAAAACTATTCATTGTCACCAGTTATTTTCGTCTGAACCGGAGTCTACTTAATCTTGTTTGTTATACTGGAACTGTTGTTCGTTGAAAGAATTTTCACACGCATTGATGATTAATACAAAATTTTCTGCTAAATATGTTGTCGAAATGTTTTCTAACTAGAATTTCTGGTTCGATGAAGAAAGAGTTGATAACTATAGTGTGAACTACTTTATGATATTAAAAGCCACAGGGATGAGTTGACTGAGTATCATCATCATGTTTATTAATGTGAACTACTTTCACATTTATCACCCGTACCTAACTTAATTAAACAATATTAGAGACCTTTCCATCAATATATATCATCTAATACCTACGACTAAGCTAACCCAGTCCTCTCCAAACTCTGGTGCAATATTATCCCCATGTGAGGATAGAATATTATTGAAAGGATGACTTTTGTATAGTATTTGCTCATCTTATTTTTCATTTATAAAGAATTCTTCTGTGTTGACTTTGCTTACAAACGCATTTTTTTTCAAGAGATTTGTAGATTCGAAAAGCCAAACGTGTTGACTTCATCATCCAAGTAGCATCTTTCAAATTTCATCAATTAATGGTGCTTGGAGTTGGGATCGTTTACTATCTCAACGTGCCTTTTCTTTTAGGTGAATTGTAGTATTTCTACCAAGCAGTCGAATGAATACTTTTTCTTCTTTGATCATTTCTCCATATGCGAAGATCTCTTAGTTATATCTGATTTTTGAGCTTGTTGCCAGAAAGATTTTGCACTGGATGTAGGATACCCAGGATATATAATGACGAGCAGTTTTTGGATTGCCAACAAGATCAACTTGAATGTAGAACTAGGATTGAATTTGCTCTCTTTTGTACATCGTTTGTTTAGTCTGATTTTATGTTCCAAAACTGGTTGCAATGCTGTAACATTTTATGTCCCGCTTCGATATTTCTTTGAAAATCTCACTATTTTGTATTTTACTATTAACTATTGGAAAAAGTAAAAAAAAAATACTTATCAAGATAACGATTAATATTTTTATTAGAAATTATGTAAAATACCCCGTTTCATGATTTTCAATGCAATTTCAATACAATTTATAGGAAAAATTTATAATTTATAATTTCTTAACTGAACACTGGTTAATAAGATCCTTATTTTAATATTGAGTTTGATAAGGTGAAATAACCATTACAAAGACATGTTACAACTTACAACATAAAATTTTCAGCCGTGAATAACTTAAACAACGTGAGAGACAATTCCATCACGGGAGGGCAATCTAATATAGTCGTTCCCAAACTTGTCTACAACGTCACCATGAGTAGCCTTGCAGTGTATGTACAAGACCGTATTAACCACAGTGTTTGCATTCATAATCATGGCAATGAAATAAGAATTTGCCACAATTACCACCCAATGGAGCACCACAAAAACCCAATTTCCATTATTTCCATATCCATTAGAACCCGTCGTCAAAAAAACGCTACTAAAAGCAAAGACAAAGAACCCGAAGAAGAGGTAGGAAGACAAAGCCACTCCTTTCATTCCCTTGATCAACCTCGTACTTTTTCTGAGTGGCTCAAAACCCCAGCGTGATTCCACGACCACGATTGCAGGCGCCAAGGTCCAGTTGACTTGTAAATATACAATCACAAGTAGTAGAGGAAGCGCAACAAAAAAACCCATGACGTAAGGTGAATAAGAGTATGGAAGTGTTAAGTCGAAAAACTCTGCCAAGTGAATGAGAAGAAACAAGAGAAACCCGTAGAAAAGAGAGATGGAAAATATGATAAGTTTGAAAACAATGGTGGTGGCAAGCAGAGGGAAAAAGGAAGTGGAGATGGACTTTATGGCTGATGTGAGGTTCACGGGGTGGTTATAGAACAAGTGGAAAACGCTATAGGTGATGCTGATGACTCCACAGTTGGAGAAGAGTGGAACGAGAAGGAAATATACGATATGAAATATGAGAGAAGGTTTGGTTTGGGAATGGTTTGAGAGAGTAAGGAAAATGAAAGAGGAGAAGGAGATGGGTAAGAAGAAAATGAGGACGAGAGTTAAAAAGTGACGACGGTGTGGTTTGATGATGTTTCTGCTTTCATACATGAAGTCCCAGAGATTGTTGGGAGCCATGTTGAGGCAACTGAATTTGAAAGCCTGAGTTTTGTTCAACGATCTTCTTCATTTTGTGTTTATAAACAAAATTTTAGTCTTGGAGTTAGACGTAAAAACGCGTTTTGTATAAGTCAATTGCAGGTTCGTGGAAGCATCTGATCACAAAGGAAACATAGGAAATGACTTTTTCAGCGGAAAGAAGAGTCATATATAATGAGTTTACAGATGAAAATTGAATACAATTATTCATCAGTCGATACATTATTATTTGAGGAAAAATGTATTTAGTCATCAAAAAAGTTTGTTAGATCAAGGAAGATTAACACCTCAAGATTTTGATTATTACAAGACAGACGAAATCAAGCTATCAAGACCTGCTAAGACGAAACCAGCTCAGACGGAAGAGGACCCTTCAAAATGAAGATCTTGCGTCTGCGTAAAAGCCAAGACATCAGACGGAATGTGCACAGACGAAAGAAGACTCTCAAAGCTAAAGTCTCCGTCTGTCTAAGAGTGAAGCCTTAAGACGAAAGGATGAGATGAAACAACTTCAACTGATTACACATTTCGTCTATCCAAAAGTGAAGTCAAGATTGGAGTCTCGCGCCAAAGAATTCAAATCTGAAGAAGTACTCAAGAGAAGCATCCAAGATCAGTATGGGGATTTGTGCTTTCACTCCAAAGTCAAAAAGGCATTCACCTTTTTGTCACATATCTGTACAAGTCAGAAAAAGGTACTGCGCACGCAATCTAGTCCGGTATATCCGCTGCAACTCAACATCTATCAATCAAGTACAACTGACTTTTTGGAAAGTTCTCAAGGAAACTCTCAACGGGATTTTGAAAGCTCTCAAGATGACTCTCAACGGCATTCAAATGAGTCTAACGGCTATTTAAAGAAGATGCCTATAAAAGGACTTCACTGCTTCAAGAATCAGTTGGCGAATACGCTTATCTTCTTCTATCTCTTAAGGATTCGCTCAAATCTGTGATTGTGCTTTATTGTAAACACCTCTCTGCGTAGAGGAAAACTTTTTTTTTCAAAACATCTTTCAAAGTTCACTTGTGTGGCATTTTAGCCTGAGGAGGCTGTGTTCCAAAGAATACCTCTTGTAATAGCCTGTGGAGGCTAGGTTCAAAGAATACCTTGTTGGTTTAGCCTGAGAAGGTTGGGAGCAAAGAATATCTGTGTATAGCCAGAAGTGGTTGGGATCAAAGAATACTTGTAACCCTTTCACGGTTGGTAGTGAAAACTCAGTGGTTGCTGGGTAACTGGACGTAGTCTTGAATAGACGAACCAATATAAAAATCTTTGTGTTCTTGTTTCGTATGACCAACTAACTGGGGATAATAAACTTAAACGTCTGTCAATTAAAATCAACAGTTCAAGATAATCATTGTTTCGTCTAACCAGTTTTGAACCTACAGACGAAAGGGATAAATTTTTTTTATTAACACAATTCAACCCCCCTTCTTGTGTTTTATCTTTTACAGTTTGATATCAGAGCTCAGCCTCTGAGGGTTGAGCGCTTAACAACTGTTAGAGGAAAAGATCCAGCATGGACTCACAAGGACCATCATTCTTATCCGGAGGAGCCTCCATGAACAAACCTCCAGGCGTTCTGCGGAGATGATTATCCCTACTTGGGCGAGATCGCATGGAGATGTACATCAAATCCACACAGTACAGGCTGTGGAATATCATTACCAAAGGAGATATCCCTATTGTCAAACCTGAAGGAGAATGGGGAAATGAAGAATACTCAATGATGGAGCTGAACAACAAAGCAAGATATGCTCTCATGTGTGCTCTTTCCAGAACTGAGTACAACAGATTTTGTGCCTACAAAACTGCCAAAGAACTATGGGATGCTCTAAAGATCTCATATGAAGGCACAGAAGATGTCAGAATAAGGAAAGCTGCTACTCTTCAAAGAGAATATGAAATGTTCTCTATGAAGAAAGAAGAATCCATTGATATGATGTTTGGAAGATTCCAAACAATATTGAATGGACTCACTGCTCTTGGCATCACCTTCACAAAGGCCCAGAACAACATGAAGATATTGGACAGTCTTCCTCCTCCATGGGAAGCTATGTCCACTGCTATTTCAGTTGGGCGTGACATGAAGACATTAACTCTTGATGAGTTAATAGGAGCCTTACGAGTACATGAGGTACTCTTGTGTAAAAGAGATAAGATCAAGGTCCAAGAACCTATAGCGCTTCCATCCGTTAAAAACATTCCTAAAGAAGAATCTGTCAAGAAGGACAGTAAAAAGAAAGCAAAGATCTTAAAGGCTGATTCAACTGAATCAGAATCGTCTGATGGTTCGTCTAAAGACGAAGTCTCTCTCATGGCTGGAGATCATGTCTCAACAGAGGTAAATTACAATGAAACTTCTTCATCCTCTTCTTCTGAGTCTGAGTCAGAATCAGAAGAAATATCATATGATACTCTTCTAGCTAACTCTCATTTTATTGCTCAGCAATACAAAACTTGCAAAACCAAGCTAAGACAAGCTTTGGAAGAGAATGCAGTTTTGAAATCTGAAATTGAGTTTCTAGACAAGAAAATATCAAGTGATGTTTCGTCTGAGTCTGAAAAGGACATTTTCATTCTTGAAATCGAAAGGTTAAAGAAAGAAAATGAGTCCTTACTCAATGACTTAACCAAATTTACAAAGGGATCCTCCATTCTTGAAAACATTTTAAAATATGGGAGATCACCAAATGATAAAAGTGGACTTGGTTATGTTAAGCAGACAGACGAAAGGAAAAATAAACCTGTTTCGTCTGATAAAAAGAAGAGGAATTACAACAAGGTTCCTAACATCTACAAAAAGGCTCAAAACAAAAAGAAGCCTTTTGTAACTAACAAGAAAGGACCCAAAAAGATTTGGGTACCAAAGTCACTTATTGTTCCTGTTGCAGATATCCTCAATGGGAAGAGACAAGACTTCAAGCTGGTACCTGGACAGTGGATGCTCACGACACATGACGGGAGACCTGTCTATGTTCCAAGACCTCAGACCAAGTAAAGGGTCTGTCTCATACGGTTCTGGTAAAGGTAAAATTCTTGGCATTGGGACTGTTGGTAAGACACCCAATACCCTTATCCAGAACGTATCATACGTTAAAGGTCTTAACTTCAATCTACTTAGCATAATTCAATTTTGTGATAGTGGATATGAAGTAGGTTTTAACTCTGATGAGTGTATAGTGAAGAACAAAGATAAATCCATTCTTTTTGTTGGGAAAAGAAAGAACAACCTTTATGAGGTTTGCCTTTCTGACCTAAGTGATCAGAATGTAACATGTTTGATTTCAGCAGACGATGAACGAGATATTTGGCATAAAAAGCTTGGACATTTAAGTCTCAAGTATATTTCAAAAATTTCTAAGAAAGATCTCGTAAAAGGTTTGCCAAAAATATCTTGGAAAACCAATCGTCTGTGTGAATCTTGTCAGCATGGGAAATAACTCAAAGCTTCTTTCAAATCTAAAAATATTATTTCCACGACAAGACCATTAGAATTGTTACATATTGATCTCTTTGGACCCACTCAGACTGAAAGTCTTGGAGGGAAGAGATATGGATTTGTCATTGTAGATGACTATACTAGATTCACATGGGTATACTTCCTAGCTCATAAACATGAGTCATTCAAAGTATTTGAAATATTCTGCAAACGTGTTCAAAAAGAAAAAGGAATATGTATTGCGCCTGTAAGGAGTGATCATGGAACAAAATTTGAAAATTTTGAGTTCAAAGCCTTTTGTTTTGAAAATGGTATATTTCACAATTTTTCGTCTCCAAGAACTCCTCAACAAAATGGAGTTGTGGAAAGGAAAAATCGTACTTTACAAGAAATGGCTAGAACTTTGTTACATGAAAGCTCTCTCCCGAAATATTATTGGAGCGAAGCATAACACTTCCCTGTTATATTCAAAACAGAATATTGATAAGACCAATCTTGAATAAGACTCCATATGAATTATGGAAAGGAAGAAGACCCAACATTTCTTACTTCCATCCTTTTGGATGTGAATGCTTTATCCTTAACACCAAAGATCAACTTGGAAAGTTTGATTCAAAGGTGGTTAAAGGAATCTTTCTTGGATATTCCAACACATCTAAGGCCTATAGAGTATTTAACTCTAAGACGCAAGTTGTAGAAGAATCAATCCATGTAAAGTTCCAAGATAACTCAAAGGCTGATAAAGAAATATCAGACCTAGAAAATTTGTTTGATAATTTGCAGATTAACCCTTCTGGTCAGAATTCAAGACAAGATGATAAACAAGGGTCAGACGATACAAGAACAGACAAACTCTCTTCGTCTGATACTCATCAACAGGGAGATCAAGCCCCTGCAAAAACATGGAAGTTTGCATCTAACCATACAGAAGATCTCATCATTGGAGATAGATCTCAAGGTGTTCAAACAAGATCAAAAGTGAAGTATATTTCAAGCTATGCTCTTGTATCAGATCTGGAACCAAATAATATTGAAGATGTTCTTCAAGACAATGATTGGATTTTGGCTATGGAAGAAGAACACAATCAGTTCACAAGGAATGATGTATGGACCCTTGTTGAAAGACCAAAGAACAAAAGCATCATTGGAACCAGATAGGTGTTCAGAAACAAGCTTGATGAAGCTGGAAAAGTAGTAAGAAACAAAGCAAGGTTAGTAGCACAAGGGTACAATCAACAAGAAGATATTGATTTTACTGAAACCTTTGCACCTGTAGCTAGATTAGAAGCTATCAGAATATTACTTGCTTTTGCTGCTCACAAGAATATCGTTCTATATCAAATGGATGTAAAAAGTGCTTTTTTAAATGGTTTTATTGAAGAAGAGGTGTATGTAAAACAATCTCCTGGTTTTGAAAGTGTGTCTCAACCGGACCATGTTTTTAAATTTAAGAAAACACTATATGGTCTTAAACAAGCTCCTCGAGCTTGGTATGATAGACTCAGTACTTTCCTTATTAAAAATGGTTTTTCAAGAGGAAGGGTTGATACAACTCTCTTTAAGAAAAACGTTTCAAAAGACTTTATTATAGTCCAGATTTATGTAGACGATATAGTCTTTGGAGCTACTAACAACTCTCTTTGCAAGGATTTTTCTAAGATAATGCAGGAAGAGTTTGAAATGAGTATGATGGGAGAATTGAAGTTCTTTCTAGGACTTCAAATCAAACAGACGAAAGAAGGAATCTACATCCATCAACAGAAGTACACAAAGGAACTTATCAAGAAGTTCAAGATGGAAAATTCCAAGCCTATGAAAACCCCAATGCATTCGTCTGAAGCAAATCTCAACAAGGATGAGTCAGGTAAGTCTGTTGATCAGACGGTATACAGAGGTATGATTGGCTCACTCCTTTATCTAATTGCGAGCAAACCTGACATTATGTTTAGCGCTTGTCTATGTGCGCGTTTTCAATCTGATCCCAAAGAATCTCATTTACAAGCTGTAAAGAGAATTCTTAGATATCTTGTTGGAACAACTAATCTCTCTCTGTTTTATAAGAGAAATAGTGATTTCAGTTTAAGAGGCTTTTGTGATGCTGATTATGCTGGAGATAAAGTGGAAAGAAAAAGCACAAGTGGTGGATGCCAATATCTTGGATCATCACTAATATCTTGGTCAAGCAAGAAATAAAACTCCATTGCACTCTCAACAACTGAAGCAGAATACATTGCTGCGGCAGGGTGTTGTTCACAACTACTATGGATCAAACATCAACTTGAGGATTATTCCAGGTTTGAGAATCATATACCAATATTTTGTGATAACACAAGTGCAATCAATCTCAGCAAAAATCCTATTCAACATTCAAAAGCTAAACATATTGAAATTCGTTTTCATTTCATAAGAGATTATGTCCAAAAAGGTATTTTCGATATACAGTTTGTTCAAACTGATTTTCAATGGGCAGATATATTTACAAAAGCTTTAGATGAAACACGATTCAATTTCATTAAAGAAAATCTTGGAATTATTTCTTTGAATGATTGAAAATTGTTTCGTCTGAGTTATTGATTGAACTTGTTCCGCCTGTACATTACTTCGTGTTAAGATAAAACATTGCGTCTGATCAAGTTGAATAGTTACTGTGGTAAAATTCAACAGATAGAATCAAGTTACTTTTTAATAAGTTTATCTCAAGTGTGCAGGGACAAATTAAAGAGAGCAATAAATGTGTCTGTCATTTATTCAATTTCATTAAAGAAAATCTTGGAATTATTTCTTTAAATGATTGAAAATTGTTTCGTCTGAGTTATTGATTGAACTTGTTCCGTCTGTACATTACTTCGTGTTAAGACGAAACATTGCGTCTGATCAAGTTGAATAGTTACTGTGGTAAAATTCAACAGACGCAACTGTTACTTTTTAATAAGTTTATCTCAAGTGTGCAGGGACAAATTAAAGAGAGCAATAAACGTGTCTGTCATTTATTGCACTATTCTAGGACAATGATAAGCACGCGCCGTGAATTGCAGAGGTCAAATCAATTATTGAAAAGGCAATGATGTGGACACGTCAAATCAGGGGAGAATTTTAAAATCTGTTTCGTCTGATGAATTGCAACAGTTTTTATTCTTTACTTATAAATACTCTTGAAACATAACTCTTTTACTCTTTACTGCAATTTGAAACTGTTTGAACTCTCTGAAACCTAAATACTCACTAAGCTTTCATTCTCTCTTTTCATATCTCAACAATGGCCGCCAAGAACACCAAAGCCACCAAAGCTGCTGAAGCGACTTTTTTCGCATAAGACTTGTTCTTGCCAAGCAAGTGGATCTCAAGAGAGACCTTACAGAGTGTCTCTGAAAGGGTTTTGAAAATCTTTGACCACACTGGTTGGATGGGCTTCGTTGAGACGAAAGGCCCATGGCTGATGGAGGCATACGCTGAGTTCTGGAGCGACGCGAAGGAATTTGATGATGGCATTATTGACAACAAAGAATACATCATCACTGTTGATACCATCGTTGAGGCTGGAAATTGCAAGGCCGAGGGGCGCTTCTACAGCCCCAACTGGATGGAGAATGAATCAGAGGAGCATGTTGACAAACTCATGTATGTGAAGAAGCGCGACCCTGAAGACTCCAAGTTCTATAGGTCAGGGAACCTCTCTCCAACCGCTAGAATCATCCACAACCTCTTCTTCAACATCTTCACACCAAGGATTGGCTCAAGGGATAATGTGAGTACTCGAGATAGATTCTGTATTTTCTACTGTCTGAGAAAAGCAAGGATGAGTCTCCCTCACCTTATTCTTGACCATTGGATAAGCGCTCTGAAGAACCGCAACATCCGAAGGAAAAGCAGCATTCCCTACGCCACTCTCTTCACAAAAATCATCATTAACCAAGGGTTTGATACCACTGACGTCGTCTATCACCCTGAGGGAAAAGAAGTGAAAGCAAGCACCTTTGCAAAGATGCATCTGACACCAAGCATTCTTCTTCACTCACAAAAAGAAGACATACCTCTCTCACCCATCACCAAAAAACCTTCACACAAAGCTCGCATCAAGCGTGCAAAGCCACAAACACAAGCTCAAACACCGTCCGAGACACAACCCCAAACACAAGCCCAAACATCAAACCAACCTCACCTCCTCCTTCTTGTCTTAATATCTGAAGTTCCTTTTGAGGATGTTCTTGAGGAACCTCTCAAGAAGAAGAAAAGGACCATCAGAATCAAGCACATTGGTGCTAAGTCAAGTGGACAGACGGTTTCCCCAAGTGAAGACGAAGGGGTCACCATTCCGTCTGAGAAAGTTCCGTCTGTGAAGATACTCACAGATGAAGAAAAGCAGAGACAAGCAGCTGAAGAGAAAGCTGAATCAAGAAGAATTGCTCTTCAAAAGGCTGCTAAAGGCAAGGAGAAAATGAAGCAAAAGCTTGCGTCTGTTATAGTTGGTGAGACAGACGAAGAAAGAATGTTGAAAGAGGCCAAGAGAGTCTCTATTTTGCTTCAAGCTGAGAGAGAAATGATTTTTCTCGAGAGCGTTCAAGGCATTGGATCATTTGAGGGAGCATCTGCTCAAGCAATCTCAGAGGGCATGAACAGTGAAGAGACAGCCCAGATCCAGAAAGATAATGCCCAGCTTGCGGAGGAGTTGGAAACCATGCTGAGTGAGGAAGTCTCCACAATGGAGGTCTCTCCTTCACCTTTACTCCAAGATGAACTTAGGGAAAGCCCTATAGTTGCGTCTCCGCTGAACGCATCCCTTGCACAGACGCTACTTGCTGCGTCTGAAGAGGCATCACATCCACAGACGATGGACATTCCATCTGAAGACCTAGTGCTGATTGAAGATGTTGATTCTTCGTCTGATGAAGATCAACTTGAGGTTTCAAAGGTCTATGCCTCTTGGGAAAGGTCACATGCTGAAGTGATTAATCCAGAAGACTTACACCCAAAGCACAAGATGGACTATTCGTTCCTAAACGAATTAGTCATGAGAAGATTTGTCGAGAGCACCTGTGCTGAAAGACCAATCAAGCCAGATTGGATCATTGGAGCGAAGTTTGGTGAAGCCTCCAATGAAGCTGAATCGTCTGAGTCTGCTGTAGCCTTGGCAGACGATGAAGACCTATACATAAGGGGAACTCCTTATATTGAGTTAAAAAGCCCATACTTGTACAGAGGAAAGAAGGGCTTTCACCTAAGGAGATCAGAAAACCCCATTCTTTACAATAAGTCCCTAAAGCCAGTAGATTTTAATGAAGATTTTGTCTATTCACCAGAGGAGCAACGCAATTGGTTGAAGCGTCTGCCCTGGGACAAACTGGCATCACTAAATATCAAGGGACTGGAGAAAATAAAAGAATACAAGGATCATCTTGTTGCGTCTGAGATTGAAGGACTAGCACTTGGCTATGAACCTTACATCCCACAAAGAAAGAATCCAAGATGGAAGGCTCAGATCGAAATGAACGCTCCAGTTCTTCATCACTGTAGATTTGGAGACGATGAATCCAAATTTCCTATGAGCCAAAAGATTGCACACATTGGCATCTTGACGCTCTAACTAGCCATGATCCTTTCAAGTTCACAATTCCACTCAACCAAACAGAGTATGTTGGTTTAGGCCACACTCTAGGAATTGTACTCCCATGGACGAGACTCCACTGCTCTGGGATTCATCCAAGATACTCCATCCTCCTTAACGAAAATGAAGACCTTGAAGATTTTGCCCACTCCCTTCCTGAAGATTACAATATACCTTTCGCATTGATGGCCAAAGCATATCTGAGAGAAGCCAAGGAGAGAAATATTTCTTTTCTTCATATAGAGCGACAAGCTGAGAAGGATTACAAACACTATCCTAATCTGGTTGGATCTCAGTTTTCCTCACTGGTGACAGACGAAACCAAATATTATATCGTCTTAGATCGAAAAAGGCCTTGCTTGGTCAAATACTTGGCTAAGGGAAAGGAAAAGAAGCATCCGTCTGAAGCCGCATTCCAACACTGTTCTGGAACCACTTATGATGAGAGTGATTCTTCAGTCTGTGGCAGAGTGTTCCCTGGAAGTGCATTCGTCTACTCTCAGGAACAGCCACTTCTTGAAGTATCCATTCCAACAAAGTGGTACACTTACCAATGGGAGCGGAATTTCACTGCCTACCTAGTTCTTCCACTATTCACATTACGTCTGAAGAAGACCACACCAGTGATCATTATTAATGACACCGAACCCATTGTGGAGTACCCTCAAACACCACTGATGATTGAAGATGTGGTTGAGGCTGCGGAAAGAGCTGAGGTTGATGGATCATCTGCAAAGGCTGATATTACAGACGTGGAAGAGTATAAGACTCTGAAGCGTAAATATAGTGCCTTGGAAGAAGATTGCGAGCACTTGAAAGCAAAGAACAGAGAACTTGAAGAAAATCAAGCTTCTCTATCATCTAAAGTGCAGCAACTTACAGACGTTGTGATGACTCTGCTCAACAAAAAGTCTTCTCCTTGATCATCTTTTGATCATTTACAGCCTAAGGGGGAAAAAATATAAGAGAATATAGCCTAAGGGTGAAGCATCGTCTGAGGGGGAGCAATCAAGATAAAGCATCGTCTGAGGGGGAGCAAGAGCAAGCAAGCAAAGAGCATCGTCTGAGAAAGGGAGTCACTATTCTTGTTGTATCAATGTATTTTATTTACTTATTGCTTTTAGTATAGAAAATACATTGTAATTCCTTATTGGTTATTCTTTATTGGTTTTCTATCTATACCAATGTAATTATGTACAAGATTACATCACATTGATGTAACAATCTAATATAAAGAGGTATTATTCAGAAAACATCGTCTTGATGTAACCGCTGCGTAAGACTCGTTTTTATTTAAATAACCATGTCTTGTGCAGATTTTCGTGGAATGGTCTGTAATCATCAAAAAGGGGGAGATTGTTAGATCAAGGAAGATTAACACCTCAAGATTTTGATTATTACAAGACAGACGAAATCAAGCTATCAAGACCTGCTAAGACGAAACCAGCTCAGACGGAAGAGGACCCTTCAAAATGAAGATCTTGCGTCTGCGTAAAAGCCAAGACATCGACGAATGTGCACACGGAAGAAGACCATCAAAGCTAAAGTCTCCGTCGTCCAAAAGTGAAGCCTTAAGACGAAAGGATGAGATGAAACAACTTCAACTGATTACACATTTCGTCTATCCAAAAGTGAAGTCAAGATTGGAGTCTCGCGCCAAAGAATTCAAATCTGAAGAAGTACTCAAGAGAAGCATCCAAGATCAGTATGAGGATTTGTGCTTTCACTCCAAAGTCAAAAAGGCATTCATCTTTTTGTCACATATCTGTACAAGTCGAAAAAAGGTCTCAAAGACGCAATCCAAATCCGATATCCGCCGCAACTCAACATCTATCAATCAAGTACAACTGACTTTTTGGAAAGTTCTCAAGGAAACTCTCAACGGGATTTTGAAAGCTCTCAAGATGACTCTCAACGACATTCAAATGAGTCTAACGGCTATTTGAAGAAGATGCCTATAAAAGGACTTCACTGCTTCAAGAATCAGTTGGCGAATACGCTTATCTTCTTCTATCTCTTAAGGATTCGCTCAAATCTGTGATTGTGCTTTATTGTAAACACCTCTCTGCGTAAAGGAAAACTTTGTTTTTCAAAACATCTTTCAAAGTCCACTTGTGTGGCATTTTAGCCTGAGGAGGCTGTGTTCCAAAGAATACCTCTTGTAATAGCCTGTGGAGGCTGGGTTCAAAGAATACCTTGTTGGTTTAGCCTGAGAAGGCTGGGAGCAAAGAATATCTGTGTATAGCCAGAAGTGGCTGGGATCAACGAATACTTGTAACCCTTTCACGGTTGATAGTGAAAACTCAGTGGTTGCTGGGTAACTGGACGTAGTCTTGAATAGATGAACCAGTATAAAAATCTTTGTATTTACTGTTTCGTCTGACTAACTAACTGGGAATAATAAACTTAAACGTCTGTCAATTAAAATCAACAGTTCAAGATAATCATTGTTTCGTCTGACCAGTTTTGAACCTACAGACGAAAGGGATAAATTTTTTTTATTAACACAATTCAACCCCCCTTCTTGTGTTTTATCTTTTACAAAGTTAATAAATACCTAATAAGAGAAAAAAAAATATAAATATAATAAGAAATATACAAGAGAAGTTAAAAGGGTTTAAAATTAAAAAAAATTATTTATCATTTCTCCATTAATTATTTAATATTATGGTGGCGTATATTATAGAATTGTTGATTTTCATATAATAACTTTAGAGAGGAAATTATAATTACGGTTGAGTTTGAAATGAGACTATAAGATTGGAATACTTTTCGTGTCATCATTTCGTCGTCAGGATTGTTTGATTTCAGAAAATATTTTTTAATGTTATTTTCTGTTTTTTTTTTTTAAAAATATTTTTTATTTTTATATTTATATATTTAGAAAATTTGTTTATTTTTTATTTCTTTTTTCTAGTTTTAGAAAATGAAAATATTGAAAATATGTTTTTTAATTATTTTCAATAAGAATTTATAAGATGTTCTTTAATAAAATATACAAATACCATTTAAAACAATTTGAATACAATGTATTAGTTTGAATTTTCTTTTAGGAAAATCTAAATCAAACTTACCCGATCAATAATAATAGGTTGATTTGTTTAGGTTTAATTGAATTTAAATTATTTTATTAATAAAATTTTTTTCTTGTTTTTTAAGAAAAATATGTTATTTTAAAAGTTCACGTTATTTTTACTATTCAAAATATATAAACAATATATTTTTATTATATACTCGCATAAACTAAATAATATGAAAAAATACCTGATTATTTTATAAAATTTTATTATTAATAATAAAATAATAGATAATATATATTTGAATATTGGTTCAATTTAATTCAAATTTGTAAACCATATATGCTATATGCGAAGTTTGATTGATTTGGTTCAGAAATTAACTTAAAAATCTGAATCAATTTAGTTAATTTCATTTAAATTTTCAGATTTTTTGGATTGGATGGAACCAATAAAACCCTTGAATAATGTTAAAATCTGTTTATTTTTATTCACTTTTATTTATGTTTATATGCTTAATTGGGTTTGGCCTCTGGCTCTAACTTCCCCGGTGTGGTAGGTGTCTCATAATTTATTGAAATATCTTTCATTTTACTCGGGACTTGCCTCGTGGTAGGAGCAAAGTATATTGAAAGGTCTATGCAGCAGTTGTAATCCAGTAAAAATAGGAATCGAGAAGTCATCGAGATATTAGCTGTAGAAGAGGAAGACATACATGGTAGATAGATATTTTTCTTTTTTATTTTTTTTTCCTGAAATTATACAGAAAAAATAGAAAATGAAGAAAAATAATAAAAATTATTTTCAACTAATAAAATCTTGAGTCCAACGTTATTTCGTTGGACACCAAGATGTCCATTACCTATAAAGGAGTGACAGAATTGAAAGAATGACTTAATCTCATAATCTAGGATACACCTTCTAATCACGTGGTCATTACACAACTTTCATAAATATGGATCATCCTAAATAAAATACTTATCATCCATCACTTTTAAATTTGTCAATTTGAGTGTGCAAGTAGGAGAAACATAAAAGCGGCAAAATAATTCATAGTATTAGTACACCATGGGTGAGAAAGAAACAGAAATATTCAAGATTTGTTCATGAGAAAAATCATCATGAATGGGCAAGATATCAACATTTCTTTCAAATCTACTTAATGGTATGTCACTAAATTTTGTGCTCCACTCCTATCACAGATCTCCAAATCAAACTCTTGGAATAAAAGCATCCATCTGATCATCCTTAGCTTGGATCCAGCCTTCTTCAACAATAACTTCAAGACTACATGATCAGTAAAAACAATAACTACAACCAAGCAAATACAATCACTAAAAGTTCCTTTTCAGTGGTGGTGTAATTTGCCCAAGCAACATACAGAGTCTTGGAAACATAGTAAATCACTCTTGGAAACTTGTCCACTTTTTGAGCAGAGACTATCCCTAGTGCATAATTAGAACTATCACACATTAGCTCAAAAGGAACTGTTCAATCATGTGGTTGGATACTGGGAGTGGAGTCAAAGCTTGCTTGAGGCAATCAAAAGCCTCTATGCACTATAAAAGAGTGAAATGGCCTTCTTACTAAGGCCCTAGATGAACCTTCGGTGGAAGCCTGCATAACCAAGAAAAGAACAAACATTTCACATGCAAGAGGGGTAAGTCAAGTGTGAAATCACATCAATATTGGCAAGATCTACTTTCATGCCTTACTAGATATCACATGACCTAAGACTATGCCCTGATTTACCATGAAATGACATTTTTCATCTATGTAAAACTTTATCCAAACTATCCAAATATGCATTAAATGAAAATCCATAAACAATGAAATCATCCATAAACACCTCTATGTAACTCTTTGATAAGTCACTAAAAATGTTAAACATGCACCACTAGAATGTATCAGGGGCATTACACAGGCCAAAAGGCATCCTTTTGTAGGCAAAAATGTTAAATGGACAGGTGAATGTGATCTTCTCTTGATCACTAAGAGCAATATGAATTTGAAAGAAACCAGAAAAACCTTCAAGGAAACAATAGTGAGACTTACGTGTCAAACACTTAAGCATTTGATCAATGACAGGCAGTGAAATTCTTGGTTGCTTGGTTAAGCCTCCTAAAATCAATGCAAACTCTCCAGTTATTTTGCACCCTAGTTAGGATCAACTTACCCCTATCATTTCTCACCAATGTAGTCAATGTCTTTTTGGGAACTACCTAGATAGGGCTCACCCAATGACTATCAGAAATAGGATATATGATTCCTGCTTGTAGAAGCTTGGTCACCTCCTTCTTTACAACATCAAGAATCACTGAGTTCAGCCTTTTTTGTGGTTGTCTCACTAGTTTAGCTCCATCTTCCAAGAGTATCATGTGCTTGCACATATATGAGCTAATACCAGAAATGTCAGCTAAAGTCCAACTAATTGCCTTGTTGTGCTTCTTCAGCATCTATAATAACTTTTGTTCGTGATCAACATCAACATCAAGGTAGATGGAAATGCTCAAGTAGTTTTTCATCACTCTTCAAATAAGCCTACTTAGGTTCTCAAGTAGAGGTTACAACTCCAATGTAGGTGGAAGCATAGTAGAGGGAACCAAACTAATGGATAGTGGCTTCATAGCGTGCACCTCAACAAATAAATTAGATATATATGTAATTCCTACAACTTAGTTAGCATATTCTAACTCACTGAAATCATAAGTGCATCCAGAATATTATCAGGCTCAGTGTATATATATATATATAATATAGTAGAGGGAACCAAACTAATGGATAATGGCTTCATAGCGTGCACCTCAACAAATAAATTAGATACATATGTAATTCCTACAACTTAGTTAGCATATTCTAACTCACTGAAATCATAAGTGCATCCAAAATATTATCAGGCTCAGTATATATATATATATATATATATATCAAAATGGTTCTCAAATGGATGCTTCATAGCATCCAAAATGTTCAACCGGACCACAATATTACCAAACTCCACAAAGAGTGTCCCAGCATGGAAATATATCTTAGTATAGGTTGTTTTAAAAAATGGTCTCCGCAAAACGATAGGAATAGTGCTATTATAGGAAAACCCCTCCTCCATATCAAGTATATAGAAGTCCGCAAGAAAAATAAGTTTGCCAACCCAAATCACGACATCGTTTATGAAACTTGCAAGGTGGGCATCACTTCTATTTTTCAATTGAATCACAACGCCTGCTGGTTGCAAAGGACCAGGAGGAGAAGAGAAGAGAAGATAGACATAAACATAACATCAATTGGAACTCTAAGTCTAGTGTGGCATTCTTAAATTTACTATTACCTATTATGCAAACAATAGAAAATGCACTAGAGTCTTTACACCTTTGAAGAATATGAGGAACAATTTTATTTATGAGTGCAGAGACATTTCTTTCTATGTTAATCCTTTCATTACCTTCCATCTTCTTTTTGTGAGTGTTCTTTGAGGAGCATAACATATCTTAAAATTTGTTTAACAACATCAATGAAAAGTATGTCCACTTGACCTTTTTAAAAGTCTTTAAAATCTTTTTATCCATTTTTTCATATTCTTAATTGGAATATTTTTTTAGTGAGTATCCATCTTTTCCTTGGAATATTTTTAATGAGAATGAAAGAGTGATAGAATGTTTCTTATTGGCATTTGCAATTGAGGAAAAATAGTGAAGAAATAAATATTAGAATGACGAAAAATAGGAGAAAATTGTATAAAAAGTTTTAAATTTATCTTTGTGAAGGGAGAATATATATAGTTAATTATTAAAAAAATAAAATTATGTATTAAAATATATTAAAAGAAAAATGAAATAAAAAATTACAATAGATATTTCTCATTTACGAAATAAACTTGATGGCATGTGCATGAATAAATTTAGTATTATTTAATAGGTTTAAATTTATTTTTAATCCTGAGTTAAATTTAATTTTAGTTTCCTTTGAATTTTATATAAGAAGATTGAGTTTTGTATGACGGGCTGAATTATGTACAAGTAATTTCCTTTGTATCCCTAAACAATTACTAATTAGTTAGTTGTATAAATATTTTATATTAATAGTATATGAAAATTAAACTCTCGTTAAACATGATATTTTGCTAGAAATTCCAAATTTGTACTTCTACTTTAAAAAATATTTGTAATCAATATCTAAGAGTATTTGTTTCAAAATGGGACCCAAATAATTCATAAAATGAAAAATCGTTTGATTAATTTTTTTTTAATACTAACTCATTTTAATAATATAATAAGAAGAAATAAATAAATAAGCAAAATCTGTAGTGGTTATTTACTATTAAAGCCCTTAATAATTTACCCCAAAAAATGCATACTGGATACAGCTCCTGAGTTCTGAGAAGGTGCAAAAATACAAATCTGAATTCTGAGTTTCAACCTTTTCCTATGTCACTGTGCATGGGACACACATTTTGATACTCCCAATTCCCTTTCATCTTCTTCTTCTTCTCCCACACAATCTCATTTTCATTGCTTCCCCTTTAGCCTCCACCTTCAATGCTTCACTTTACAATTCAATTCCCTTTTTCTAGGTACTGATTTTCCTCAATTTTCCTCATTCTCTTTTTTCATTATTTTTTATTCAATTTAACCTCCATTGCTTTTGTTAAAGACACCCCACTTCGTGATTCTCTTTTTTCTGAGCTTAATCTAGCTGTTCAGATCTTGGGTTTCTCATCAGTCTTCTTGTGAATCTTGAATTCCAATGAATTAATCATTTTTTAAAGAAAGTTTTACCCCAAAATGGAGATTTCAAGTGGAGGTCGTTCTCCTAGGATTAGGTCTGATTATTCGGGGAAAGAGGGATCCGAGGTAACCCCTATTCAACAATTGGAGCAACTCACTGATCTTGATCGAAATTTTCAAATCCAATCCATGAATGCTTTGGATATTCTCAGAGAAACTGTTAGGATTCTTAGGTTCAATTCGTGGGGTTTCATGGCCATCACTGTTTTGCTTATTTGTCCTGTTTCTGCTGTGCTTTTATCTAATGTAATGGTTGATGATACCATTGTGAGGAATCTCTCTGTTAGGCTTATGTTGGTTGCACAAACTAGTGGTCTCCCTCTGAGACCTATTATCAAACAGTCTTGTCTGAGATTCGCTGAGACTGTGGTTTCGTCAGCTATGTGCTTCCCTTTGTATGCTACATTGTTGTTGTTGTCGAAAACTGCAATTGTCTATTCTGTAGATTGTACTTATTCGCGGAAGAAGTTTGATGCTTCCAAGTTTTGTGTGATTGTTGCCAAGTTTTGGAGGAAAATTCTGTTCACATATATGTGGGTGTGTACAGTTGTAGTTGGTTGCATCACCTTGTTCTGTGTTTTTCTTATCGCGATTTGTAGTGCATTGGCTGTTCTTGGTTTTTCACGGGATGTTGTTGTGTATTGTGCAATGTTGGTGGGGCTGGTTTTCTCGGTTGTGTTTGCCAATGCTATAATTATCTGCAACATTGCAATGGTGATATCTGTGCTGGAGGATGTTTCAGGAGCACAGGCGATGTTGCGGTCTAGTATTTTGATCAAGGGTCAGACTCAGGTGGGTCTGCTAATATTTCTTGGATCTACAATAGGAATGGCCTTTGTTGAGGGCTTGTTTGAGCACAGAGTAAAGACGTTGAGCTATGGTGATGGATCTTCAAGAATGTGGGAAGGGCCACTCTTGGTGGTAATGTATTCATTTGTGATGCTTATAGATGCCATGATGAGTGCAGTTTTCTATTTCAGTTGTAGATCTTCTAGCGTGGAGATCTCAGATGTTGAAGGCAACTCAATTTTAGAAGCTATGGCCATTTCTGCTGAAACAATCGGTATCCAATGACATTGCCAGCATGATATTGATTACATCAATTGAGTTAATAATATGAAGAAGGACACTGTAAGAGATGGTTCCCAGCAAATTGTGTTACCATTGAGGAACCTTGCAGCAATACTTCCTCTGAACATGGGATAGGAGAGCTATATAGAGAGAGGATGACTTTGGACAGCTTTACCTTAATGAGCTAGGTCATTTCAGTGCACACAAAATGGCTTCATTTACTCGTTTTACAAACATGGAGAAACTTAAAAGCGGGGTAATCACTGTATTTGTTTTTTTGAGTGTTAGTAGAACAGTTGATATTTAATAGACAAATGGAAGAAAATAATTTGAATTGAAGCACATTTTTTTTGTTCCATGATACACAGTTATGTCCAGTCATTTTGAAGCCTCTGCCTTCACACTGTGTAGGGTAAACAAGAGAAATTTTCTGGTTAATTGATCTTTAGTTTCAAACATTAATGAACTACTATTAACTTCTGTAGACTGATATGCTCTGTAATATTTGAAAAATATGTAAAGGTGAGTCTATTAACTCCTGATGCTTAAAAGTTTCTCCCTTATTTTGTTCTAAAATGTTTAGGGATCTTTCAAGGCTAAGGCATGCCACAAGCCTCATTGAGAGGTCTTAGGTTGCTATATACAAATTCACCTACCAAGGGAGAGAGTACTTGCAACGATGTTTGAAAGTTCTCTAATCAATTGATTTAATGCCTTTTACAATTTTTAATACATTGTTATATTTTCACATATAAAGAATCAGTTTATGTGATGATAATCAGTATGGACTAAGTGAATTCTTGAAAAAGTATCCTGAGCTCATTTTGCGTTGAAAAATCTCTATATGTAGATTATTGTCCAAGGGATTCACCTTCTGATTTTTCCTTGCATTGAAGGATCTGTCTGTGTGCCCAATCGCTTATTCCCTCTAGTTATTTGTGGCAATATTTGTTGAAAAAGTCAAAAAAAAAAATTTACACATCGACTGTACTGGGTTATAATTATACTAGTAGTATAGTTAGTGTAGTTTGGTGATCTGCCTCTGCAATATACAACAAAGGTAAGAATGGCCATTCTACTTCCCTGAGTGAGAGCAGTGACTTTCTTCTGGAAGACTTGTGCTTATGTTATAACTTATATCATATATTTAAAGCGCTTCATGTGCTGAACAAAATGGATGCTGACTTCTGAATTGCCTTCATGTACCTTCTCTTTACTACAGTGGATGATCCACTACTAGAAGTGCCATATTGACAGCTAATAATACTGCAGTTGAGGCTTCTTTCATTAGGCAAGCAGGGCATTTTGTTCGAATTTTTTTAGTAATGGCAAATTTGGGGTTGATATATTTTTTTCTCGAGCTTTTTATGATGGCTAAGATTGTTTAGTATCCTATTTCATTCCAATGTCACATTCAGGAAAATGTTGTAGCCAACTTTATGCAGTCTACCTTATACACTCTTTATATATATTGTGGGGTAAAAGTGTGAATGTGAAGTGTTCAAATCTCTTTATGCAAGACTGAGACTTTATATCTATTAGCACTTTTAAGAGAAAGAAATACGAAGATAGAATAAATTAAACTTCTTTCATAAGTTAAAACAATTTATGCACTTCAACTTTATAAAGTTCTCTTATCTAACTTTTCAAAAGCTGATATGTACAAGTTAATAAGTTGGTCCATTTTTCTTTAGTCCCTGATAAGGGTGCATGGAATAGTGCACTAGCATTAAAATAAGTTGGTCCATTAAAATAACACATAGTAAATGTGGACAGATAAGTTTCAAGCCAAGTACCAATATCCCCCTCCCTCATTATAAGAAAATGAAAAGGGGAGGGAGAGTATTGGGAGAGATCGTTTATAATTCATATTTTGTAACTTAATCGACTGAAGTGGTTCGAAGGGACATGTACAAAGTGCCCAATCAGTAATACCAAGTGTAAGCCTTGAATGTCATTGATCTGGTCCGGTCTAGTAAAATCTTTATATAGTATTTTAATTAAATTATAAATGTATTTGAAATCAATATTTGTCATAAATTTTTATAATTAATTAAAGTGTGGATAACGAGTTGTATTGATATTTAGCTACGTAATGAACAATTATAATGGTAAGGGAATTAATATTATCACTTTCGTGAGTATGGACTCGATAACTGGTATTTTCTACTATGCGCTGACATGCCATCCTCTATGGTAAAAAAATAAAAAAAAAATAATGGAAAAAATATTAATTTGGGCACTAAACTTTTAACAAACTTTTAATTTCATTCTTAATCTATAATTTGACAAGTTTAATCCTTAAATTCTATTTCCGTACTGTTTTTACTCATTACAATTCATGACAATTCTTTTACTACTATTTAATAAATAAAAATTAAATTTAAAGACTAAATTCAAAAATTGCATGAAGACTAGGAACTATTTTGATAGATTTTCGAAAAAATAATCAATGCCATTCGAATTTTATTTGCTGCCTAGAATAAAAATGAAGTAGAGAGCTACAAATGAATATGAATCAAAGAAAATTGTGTTCCTCCCGTTAGTGCCTATGCATGTTTAAGTTAATTTCACCCTTGCTACTGATACATTTCTTCATTTCATGCCTCTTCTGTGTTGTCCTTGTTCCAAAATAGTTACCATTTTCAAAAATTTTCCAGTTCCTTTCCATTTTCTGGTCCAACTTGTAGCCTCAAACACTCAGACACTCCAACTAAGGTGTAAAGACAAGCTGAAAATTGACGTTCATACTTCATCCTAAAAGTTTCTGTAAGTAATGGTGAATCATCAATATCATATTTCTCTTCCTCTATCAGCCCCACCATCTCCTCAGCCACCTCAAATGGAGAAAAATAGTTACTCAATGATGATCCACCACTGTCCAAAAACTCAAAATCAGTACTCCCAACATCACACTCTTCAAACTCTCCTTTACCACTCACAACCAGCTTCTGTTCATCACAAACATTGTCAACAGAATTATACCGAAATCCGAAATCCTCTCCACTACTACCCTCTTGGTTAGAATTTTCTTCATTAGTACTACAACTATAGTCACAAGTAGTTATGACAGAAGAACCATTACAAGCACTTTCTTCAACAACCCCATTTCCTACCAAGTCTAAAAAATTCCTAAAGTGGGATTCTTCCACTTGGTGATAAAAATCGGGTTCGGGTTTGTTTTCTTGCTCATAGTGAGTATTACTATTAAAAGAAGTGGTGACAACACAAGAAGATGTCATGTTAATATTTCTATCTTTGAGCCTAAGAAAGAGGAGTTTGGTAATCTTTGGAGGAAGAGCAGAAACAGAAGTAGAAGACTCAGAAAGAAAGAAGTTAGTGCGAGTGTTGGCACCACGAAGCAAACGAGCAGCTTCATCATAAGCTCTAGCAGCATCTTCAGGAGTGTCATAAGTGCCTAACCAGAGCCTAATGTTTTGTATGGTGTCTTTGATTTCAGCCACCCATCTTCCTGAAGGTCTTTGACGCACACCAATGTAACGTTTCTTAGCTCTTCTAGCACCAAGTATAGCAGCAGCCATTGATGTTGCCTCTTCCCTTAGTTTTTCCCATTCTTCACTGCTCTTTTCCTCTCCTCCTTCATTTTCCCATCTTTTCCTCTTGTTTCCCATGACCTTCTCATTCATAAGGCTTAACTTGTTTAGGTTTTGGTGCATAGCAGCGCATACCCATTTATAAGAAAGTGAGTATACAAGTTCTATAGTACTTGAGAGTGAGATCTTAGGAGTCTTTGAGTTTCTAATGCTTGTAGCTTCCTAATTTTTTCATGTCCAATTCGGCTTCTTTTTTTTTTTTTTTTTTTTTTTTTTTTACTTCTTCAAAAACAAACTTTAGAAATTAGAATCCTACAGAACTGTCTCTTTCATTGGGGAGATTACAAGATGTGCTTCACAAGGAAACTGGCTTTTGTATTGGCTTGTTCTATGTTGCACTCAGTAACTGTTGAAAGTACAGCCATGTAATCAGTTAATGGAGCTTAGAGTTAAAAATTATTCGTCAAATATTATTGCATGTGGTTGTATAGCAATTATTAGACGTTTTAATTTAAGTGATTAAAAATCAGAATAAATATGTTTTTGTTACCTATAAAATTTGAAATGTTTGCATTCAAAAAAAAAATTATCTTATTTTAGTCTTTTTAATTTAAATATATAGAATTAGCGTTTCAGAATGTTCAAATCATTGTTAATTTCCTTATGTTCAATCCAGATAGAGTGAGTAATAAATTAGAAAAATGTATGATTTTTTGTGCTTTGAATTTAGCTGATCTTATTCCTTCACACATTTGGTATGAACATTTTTGTACACCCATATTCTTGACATAATTAATAGTTGTAGCAGATTATTGAGTTGGACTTTCTCCTCCGGATGATAAAATAGTTGAGTTTCCGGCAAATGAGATGTTTTGTCAATGTCAAGTACCTTGTAGAAATCATCCCTTATCAATCACAGAAGCATATACTTTAGCATGATGCTTATATGATGTGATCAACCAATATCTACTGCAGAGAGCACTATTTAATTATTACTGGGTTATTTAATAACATTAAATAACACAATATCACAGATAATTAGATATATTACAAAATTAATAATTTTTATAAATATTCTAATAAATTTAAAATAATTCATAGTATTTTATTTTAATTAATAATCTATTAATTATTAATTAATTAATATACAAAGCGTATAAGATCTTCAGTAAAACTTTCCCACCAAAAATACAATATTATTAGTATTGGTTGGTTAAATACATTTTGTATTTTTTATATTATATTATATTATATAGACATTGAGGGATTACTTAATTTTTTTTATTCTTCATCATTTTTAGAAGTTTAATTTTAGTCTTTAAGATATTTTTTTTATTAATTTTAATCCTCAAAAATTTTTATAATAATTTTTAGTTAATCCTATTTATATATTTATTGAATGATTAATGAAAATCATTTTGTAACACTTTGTAATCACCAGAAAAAATATTTTAGCCGTCACAAAATACTTTTCATTTAATTATTTTATGAAAAAATTAGTAGGAAGGACTTGAAAAAAGGTCAAACAATTTACGAAGACTAAAACATGAGAAAAAAAAATATTTAAAAGACTAAAAAATACTATTCTAAAAAATTAGAAAAAATGTATATATATAATCAGCAACAGAAAAGATATAAAAATAATAGTTTTCATGATATAATTATTTACGATTTTAAAGTGGTAAAGAACTTATTTTTAAAAAAATAAAATTTTCTTTTGTCGAAGATCTTTTAAAATTATCTATTATATTAAATATTTTATTTACTACAATTTTGTAATAAACGTAATAATTAACAAGATAAATTTAGTGCTGTAAATCCATTGTCTCTTGCACACACACACACATACATATATATATATATATAGTTATATTAATTAGTTAGGTGAAAATTAATTCAATGATAATAAAATGATAAGTTTTAATAGCTTTAATTGTAATTTTAAAAAATAAAACTATTAATCAATTTAATGCTATTAATTAAATTAATTAATATTTTGAATTGGTGTAAATGGAATAAAAGGAGACTTAGAGATGATGGTCATATTAGGCATAAGCACCGCTTATGTCAATAAAATTAATTTTAAATTATAATATTTACATAAAAATTGTCTCTATAATTATAGTAAAACATAATATTATAAATAATAATAAATAAATCAACATATTAAAAAAAATAATTTTAATAAGAATGAGAATAAGAATCAAATAACTACTTTCAAATAAATTAAACATAAAAACTCATTTGAAGAATAAGAAAGAATAATTTTAATATTCTTATTTATAAATATTAAATATTATTTTAGGATCATTTATAAAAATTAAAGAATATAATATAACAATTTTTCATTGATTTTATTAATAATCTTGATATTAATGTTTAAATAGAATAATATTATAAAATATTTTTATATTAATTTATTTTTATTTATAAGTATTGAAGGCAGGTGTCCCATAAAATCAGCATAAGTCATCTACCTATCTAACATTTTATTGTCTGCTCCCTCAAGCACATCAACTAATATTATTACAAGCATATTTCACTTGGACAAACATGAAGGCCAGCTTATGCAAAAAGAGTTGTGTTGTATTTCATAATCAAATCTTATGTTCACGTAAATATACATGTAAATGCGTAACTACAAAAAAGAGAGTTACGTTATGTTTAAAAATTTCCACAAGTAATAAAGAGAGTTTTAATATCTTCTTATTTAACAAATGCAAAGATTTATATAAGAATTTTCAGAAAGAACTTAGTTTTTAAAATAAGTCATTCTCAATTATATAACATGAGATAAATATATATATAAATAATATAAAAAAATTTATATTAATTCGTCTTAAACAGAAGATTATATCCAACTTTTTAATAATAACTAAAATTTCATTATTTTTTAAAATATATAAGTATTATTTAATCTTTATTTTTTTAAGATTTTAATAATTATGAGTAACTATTATAAGACATCCTTAACATAACCTTTAACTACTGATTATCGAGGAAATTTGTGGTTAATTTTGTAAAATATATAGAACGTTCATGTTAAGATAGGTAACATAAGTATAAAATTTATCATGACACAAGTCTTATGATTTCTTTAGCATGTTCTTATGTAGTTCATATGTTTATTATTCCTAAGACTCAACTGACGATCTCATCTTACAATTTTATCAATAGTTGAGACCCTTATCAATAGCCCCAACCCCAATTTATATGTCACTCATAATCATTTCCTGAAACATATACTCACCAAAAATACAATTTGTATGATTCTAACTTCCCAGGACAACCATGAATCAACTCAAATGGTACAAAACTCGCTAAACATTTCATAAATAATGGATAAAAATTTAAAAGCATCAATTTAAATTTTATAAAATAAGGTTAGATACGTGCTCATATAATGGAAAATATTAATAAAAGAAGTATATATGAGTAAGAAAATGACATGACTTCCCTGCAATATTATACTTTTTTACCTAATTAATATATATTTAATTAAATAATAAAAATAATATAAAACACTATTATCTTTCTAATATCTTAATGTCTAAAAATAAATTTAAAAATAATTTTTTTTTATTTTTTTAATAGCTAAACATTACTTTTAATCTGCTCAGATTTTTTTTCATTTTGTTTCTTTAAATTTAAAAAATCTTAATTTAATCCAAAATTTTACGGTACAAATCTAATCTCAATTATTTATCAATAAATTACTATTTAGAATTTAATTGCTTTAAATTATTCTCTGGCTCACGATCGTAGACGTTATTATTAAATTAATATTTTAAATAAAAAATTATTTAAAAGAATCAAAATATAATAAATAAAAAAGGACGGGATTAAATTAACACTTGAAAAATTCACAAACATTAAAATTAAACTGAGACTATTTTAACTCCTAACCAAAACGGAAGTGTTTTTTTTTTAAAAAAAAGAATAATGTATGCCCTGTTTCACACGGCTTATTATAGCAGTAGTTATAAATATTAAAAGCATGAGAAAATGGGAACAATATCTCTCCCATTATCCCATAGTTTCCTTCATAATCAACTGGGAAGTTCCACCGTTCCTAAACATAAGCAAGCACCTGAAACCTCGTATCATGTCTTCAAGAAATGTTCCGACAGTGGTGTTACAACCACCAACCTCGAATTCGAAGGCAATTAGCATGCCAGTGATGGGGTTTGGCTCTGCCTCAGGGGAAAAAGATGGGGAAGTGGTGAAAGCTGCTGTGCTAGAAGCTATCAAACTCGGTTACAGACACTTCGACACAGCTTCACTATATCGATCTGAACAGGCTCTAGGAGAAGCCATTGCTGAAGCACTTCAACTTGGTCTCATCAATTCCAGAGACGACCTTTTCATCACTTCCAAACTCTGGTGCTGCGATAATCATCCCCATCTTGTTCTTCCTGCTCTCCGAAACTCGCTCCAGTAAGTAAACCCCTCAATATGTTAAAATTATGCTTTTTGGTTCTTCAAAAAGACTATTTTTATTTGTATATGAACTGCTTGTATAACTCTAACAGAAGAACAATATGAAAAGCCCGTAAAGAACTGTATTTAAGTTTTGTACGAATTTAAATTGATGCAGATCTCTTAAATTAGATTATTTGGACCTATATTTAGTCCATTGGCCAGTTAGTGCGAAGCCTGGAATGTGGGATATTCCTTATTCTCAAGAGTCTGTTGTGCCCTTTGACATGAAGGGTGTGTGGGCAGCAATGGAAGAGTGTCAGAAACTAGGCCTTACGAAATTAATTGGAGTCAGTAACTTCTCATGCAAGAAGCTTGAAAATCTACTCTCTTTTGCTACAATTCCTCCGGTTGTCAATCAAGTAAGTTCATCAAATCCTGAACATTATATTAGATATAAATAGGAGGAGAAAGATAGAAGGATGGGACTTGATCTTTTTGTAAATTGAGCATTAACTCTTTGTGAAAGGAGAAATCCTTTGTGAAGGGGAAACTCTTTGAGGAGAGTTTCTCTGCTATTCCTTGTTCTTTTTCATTCTGTTCAATAAAATCTCTCTTTTCTATCCCATTTCAAGTGTAGGTTCCTAACACACATCTTGTTTTTCGCCTGAAACAGGTGGAGATGAATGTTGCCTGGCACCAAAAGAATCTTAGAGAATACTGCAAGGAAAAGGGTATAATTGTAACCGCGTACTCTCCTTTGGGAGCCAAAGGGGCCCCATGGGATATCAATCATGTTATGGACAATGAATTGATCAAGCAGATTGCACAGGCTCATGGCAAAACTCCAGCTCAGGTTACCATTTTTCAGTGTTTGTTTTCAAAGCTAAATGGCAATTGCACTAGAAAAATTGAATCACCAGCATAAAGTTAATAATAAGTTGTTCAACTAGTTGCATCAATGATTGGATTAATAGCTTAATTAAGTACTTATTGAACAAGTGTTTATCATATAAAAGGAAAATAACGTTAAGCTGTTTTCGTATAAGTTGTAAGTTGTTTTTATCAGTTATCTTGAAGAGTTATTAACATAAGCTTAAAACAATTTATGAACAGATCATAAAGAATATTCATAAGCTGCTTTAAATACATATACAAATGTTTATGTCATAAGATAAGTCTAAGTAAAACGTAAATAAGTTCTTCCACATATTTCCCATATCATGAATTCAAACCTCGTAATTGTCACTAAGTTTACTTTGGCAGCTACCTGGATGCTAATACAAAACAATCAATTCTTTGTTGTGTAATAGGTATGTCTTAGATGGGTATTTGAACAAGGTGTGACTTTCATAGCGAAGAGCTACAATAAAGAGAGATTAAAGCAAAATATAGAGATATTTGATTGGTCACTCACAAAAGATGACCATGAAAAGATTAATCAAGTCAAGCAGGACCGTATGTTCAAGAACGGCCCAGCAGCATTCCCTATTCCTGACCTATACGATGGGGAAATTTAGTAGTAAAATATCAGCTTCAATATTGCATTTTCCTTGAGATTTAGTTTTCTTGTGTTGGTGACACAACACAATAAAAATGCCCTTAAGAGCAACTCAAGACTGAAGTCACTGGTTTCACTTTCTGTGGCAAGTTTGTTTACACCACTGTCATCCTTTTTTTTCATGTAATTTTGAGTGCTATTCTGTTTAATGTCGCAATGCAACTGTAATTCCAACAAGAGGAATCCAAGAAATCCTACATTATAAATTTATTGTTTATTCACCTACTGCATGTACTTGTAATTCCGAGAGAAATATATTGATAGAAACTGGATCAGAATGAGAAGAAAAACAGAACTCATTGTTGATTGTGTAATTCAAAGAATTGCATGCCCATCTCCACCTCTTTCTAACATAATCCTTTGTATTTATATGAATAACAACCTAAATAACTAACTAACTAATTGTAACAACCACCTGACCTATCATATACCAGATAGAAACACCAATGTTTTTGAAAGTGTTCATGGGAACCTAATTACAGGAAACTCTAAAGAATGTAGCGAAGAACCCATTCTGGAATAGCAATTGGTAACCTTTAATTGTGTTTACGAACTGGGAAAAGTATTGGTTGAACCCAATCTTCTATGCGACAAATGTATTCCCCCCACCCCAATCCCCATCAAAAGGCTCCCATTGCAACGGTGTGCTTGAGTACCAGAAAAACAGTTCATTGAATTGTGCACAATAAAACAAAATTTCCCTGCAGTTTCATGATTTGTTCTATGTAGATTTATAACTGCATAACACAGGCAGAGCAACAGTGAGTCTCACATTCTCATGGATAAAGTGTCATTAACTTTTTTTGTAATTGTTTAAGTTAGCCAGCAGATATTCATAGAAGTTATGCCTTCCAACAAGCATGACTACTATTTTTCACTGAGTATATAAAATAACATGAAAGAATTCTTTGTCAACTCATCATGAAAGATTTTGAAAATCTGTGTATATCGGAAGTGTGGTAGCCCCACTTAAGCAAATTATGGCTTTGGTTAGCTACCTCTCCACTGCAGGAAGCATAAGCAGGAATCAAATTTTATTGCAGGGTTTATGATACTAAAGTTCACTTTTTTGCATCGAATCACTTGGCCAAGAATTGAAGACACAATTTTCCACCAACCCAATAAATTTTTTGCCGCGATATGAATTGGTAGATGTCAACCGGTTGAGGGTCCTGGTTCATACACGAGACTTGTCATAAAATGTCGCACCCACTTGATAAAAGATAGGCCAAACACGCAACCCCGTAGTCAGATCAGAGTTTATTATTCAATCAATGATCATACTTTTTGGCGCAATCAAGAAAAAGTGACACCCTTACCAAACCAATGGATGTTATCACATCACATTATGTGTCTTTATGGGAGTTATAAACTTGATCAAATAGTTAGAAGAAGTCTATGAGAAAATTAAGGGACTTGAGAAAGGTTATAGTTTCAAATCTTGTGTTAACAAAACTAAATTAATAATTACTAACCACTGTCATAAAATTGTGTGGCTTTGTGATTAGTCATAAGAACTGCCTCCGTCAAGGGAATAGTTAATGCTTACATAGATGACATGCAGATGACTCTTTAGTTGTGTTCAACAAAGGAGGAAAAAGAAACGCAGGTAGATGGGAAAAGAAATATAAGTGAAACGCGACATTGTTTAGTTGAAAAGAAACGAAAAATAAAGTGTGCTGAAAATATTTTTTAATTTTAGTTTGCACTGTCAAAGCATTTTTAAATGTATGTATGAATTCAAATTACATTAAGTTAGACATAAAATTCTAAAAATGATTAATAGTTAATTTTACATTAAATTTAACAATTTATCTTAAACTTATTATACTAATTAAGCAGATACGAAAAGAAATGTCCCGTAGCTAACTCAATCAAATGTCCCGTAGCTAACTCAATCATTCACATTCTTTTTTATTATTTTTGTTTTTTTTTCTCTTTTCTTTATATTATATAAAGTAATTGACTAGTTGATTAATATTGATATTGTACATTGAACATTTTTTCAGAGAAAAATGTTTAACAGTCCCGATAATATAAATCACTCAATCTAACTATTTTTATTTTTATTTTTATTTTTTTTACTACGATGTTATATTATTGGTCAGCAACATTTCTCACAGTGTCATGCAATGTTAAAACGTGATGACGGTAGTTGTTCTATTCTTTCCTAACTCTTCTGAGCACTTCAGGTGATACGTACAAAAGCTGAAAAATTCGAATTTTCCTTCAAAAAAATATAGCGTAGGATATGGGCATGTCCATTTGTCAAATTGGATAATTTAGTTCCAGATGAATCCGATAAAGCCCTGGCCCACCATATCCTCTAAACCTAAGGCACCAATTTATTTATTTATTTATTTATCGCATGCAAAATAGTATCCCAATAATAGAAAAACAACAAAAAAATTGAACCCGAGATATTTTCCAGTTTTCTTTATAGATATTTATCCAAGTAAGATTAAGACATGCAGAAGAAGAAGAAACTCTTAGAGACCCAGTTAGTGATTCTACGTTCGCGAAAATATCGGAAAATGGAACACAAAGACAACATTGATGAGTGGAACATGGTAGTCATCAACGAAAACTACATCGAAGTTCGCGACGAAGTTTCATCCACTAACGACCCTCCAATTAGTCCCACCCATCATCACCACGAACTCCCGTTACAAATCGTTCCACTTCCAACGACAATGACGGATTCCGAAGACGGAGCTTCCTCGCAGTTAACGGCGTCGAGTTCGGTAAGCGACGACAGCTACAACGGTGTGACGGCGCCGTTAGATTGGCGGGTTCGGGTGGTCAGCGAAGGGAAGAAGCTGTTGAAGCTACGGTTGGAGGCTGCGAGAGAAGGCGTTGTTGGGGTGGTTTCTAAGGTTGGTAATTGGGCAATGTGTGTGGGGGCGTTTTGGTCATTTACGCACGTGGCCGGAGCTGCTGCCGTGACGGCGGTGCTGGTGTCTCTTGTTTACGTGGGGATTCGACGGCGTCGGCGGAACATGGTGGATCGTTGGGTTTATCTTCTGAGAGAGAAAGATGAGGTCAGTGTCAAGATAACATAATAGAAAGTGCATGATTATTATGATGATTATGATAATATATCCATTTCTATCATTATGCTTTTATGCATTACTATCTTAAGTAAGTAGTAACTGTTTCATATATGTGGTATAACTTGGGTACTTAAATATGTGTAATAGAGTCTACAGTAAAAAGAAAAATAGAATTATTCAACATATCCTTTAAGTTTCAAAAATTATCATTTTTTAAAGTAAAACATAATGGTTGTAAGAAACAGTAGTTAATAATATCAAAAACTGGAATGCATTTAATAATTTTTTTAATGTAGAATGACATATATAACTAAATCATACCTAATAATACAATTTAAACAAAACATATAAAATGTATAAATTAGATAATAATTTAGAAGAAATTCCTTCAAAGTAAAAGATAATAATTTGAAAATGAATTATTACATATTTTTAGTATTAATTTTTAGTATTTTTAATCAATTTTAGGAATTAATTATTATGTACTATTCCTATTAATTTTTTATATATTTTTATCAATTAAAAATTTAAGATATTTATTATAAAAATTAATTACCTATGCTAATTTTAACTTGACGACTATATAAAATTCTCTTCCAAATAAGTTATTTATATATAAAGGGAGATCTATGTACAATTTTATAATTTAAATTTATAAAACTATTTACTATATGTCTATATTTAAATCATTAATTTTTTTTTCACATCATTTTTAATAAAGTTTAAGAATTAATTAATTTCATATCTATTTTTATAAAATATTTTATCCTTCACAAATAAGTTTGTAATAATTTTTTAATTTATTTAAAAAAAGAAAATTCTATTAATTTTTTTTTTTTACCAATTTTAGTCATATAAATTAACAACACCGGCCATGCGCGTAAAAGACAATTTTTTTGGTGTATTCTTGTAAGATCATTTTATTACAAATAAGTAGGAAGTGGTTTTAAAATAAGAAAAAGTACTTTATTACATTGAACGAGTAAAAATTCTTTTTCTAAAAAGAGCCTTTCATTTGAGTAAAAGATTTGACAGAGAAAGTAAATATATACTGATATTCATTGTAAAACTAATTTATTAACCTAAATCAAATTTAACCTTGATAAATTGATGTCTAATCCAGTCAAAAAATACCTTAAACTTAAAACCCAGAAGTGTCGCACAATATGTTACATCTTACTCACAAATTATTTTCCTAAAAATCAATAATCCTTTTTAAAAGTTTTTCACATGTTTGTTTCAGTTTTTTCATAATTTAGAAGTTGAGAAAAATATATACAAAAATTTATTAAAATTAGGAGTTGTTTTGAATAACTTCTCAGACAAATTACTATTTTTTAAAATTATATTTTGTTATTATAAATAAATATAAATAATTTTTTACTCTTTTTAAAACAATAACCAAGTTATT
The DNA here is from genome assembly GCA_026586105.1 of Hylodesmum podocarpum. Lineage (NCBI taxonomy): Eukaryota > Viridiplantae > Streptophyta > Magnoliopsida > Fabales > Fabaceae > Hylodesmum > Hylodesmum podocarpum. The sequence continues at coordinate 1,123,965 of JALJEV010000730.1, read as the reverse complement.
ATGAATCAAATCGCTTTCTTAATCAGTAACAAATACCCATAAATCTAAACTTTATCTTCTCAATTGCATGCTTATTTATTTAAGATACAAAGCAATTATTCTTTCTTTCTTTCTCTCTTGTTTAAGGCGTTGTGGTAGATATAGTAGTTAAGCTTGGTACTTTTAATTAGTTGTACATTTAATTGCATAATCTGCTTTAATTAACATTCTGAACACTTTATTGGTGCAGAAGATTAGCCAACTGTTACTTCAGATTGCACAATTAAAGGAAGTTTTATCATCTCGTCGAAAGGTTCCGGTGCATCAGATCAACTGACGCCAGTTTTCCAATACTGTCACAGTATATTTTTGTAAATTGTATAATGACCTCACGTATATTATAGATTATGTAATATTGTTAAATAAAATTAATGATTAATAAACATCCCAATGTTTTCTAATTATTTTTTTCTAGATTATATATATATTTATATATTTAACAAGAGATAGTATGACATGTTCCAGTAAAATCACTATATATACAAAATATAAATTTAACTAAAATATTTAAAATAAAAATCAAATAAAAAAAGTAATCCAATATCTGTAATATATTTTAAAATTATCCTATTCTAGTTATTTATTTTTAATTTGGCCCACCACGATCGATCAACCCTAATTTTAAACTTGCTTTCATGGTAAGAATTCAAAAGTAAAATTACTAAAAAAATTAAATCCTTCGATCTTAATACCTATGAGATGAAAAATGTAGCTTAAAAATTCATATAAATAAAAATCTAAAATATATCAATAAATTTCTAGAATAATTTTTTAAAAATGAAATATTAATAAATTTTCTATGACTCAAATAATATTTTTTACTCAAATATTAATAGTATTAGATTTAAAATTATTTAATTTGTTTTCACCAAAATTAAATTTTTATTAATTGTAACATAAATCACGTAACATGTCAATAATAAACTTTTTGATTATTATTAAATTTTGACACATCAAATAATTTCACATAACACAACAGGTTCGATGTTAACTATTTCTTTTATTTACACGTGTTCTTGAATATCAATCCAATGTCAACACTTAGTATAATCTTTATATGTTAGAATAGCTTCGTTGAGTTTATGCACCTATTTCTTTTATTATATTTTCTTGAACTTTTCTTCATTTACGAAAAAATATTTGCCTTCGGATTGTCTATTGTGAATTTCAGGATTTCTCTGAATTTGAAACTTCTCCTTTAGTAAATTTTCATATTAAGATTCAATCTAATTAAGTCCATAACGTTTAACTTGACACATTTTTTTTAAAAGAAATTGTTCCAATTCGCGTATGGGCTTTGTGCGTGTTGTGTGGAAAGCCTAATTCATATGTAACCTATGAGTGTCTTTGTGTAAATACATCTAATTATAAAATGTTTATAATGAAGCTGATTTACTTAATAAGTTTTCTTAACCTAATCTAGGTCAATTAGTCAAACAATAATGGAATTATATTTGTATGTTCTGGCATATTCATAGTAAAGATGTGTAGGCGTTGGTTGTAGGCTAACGTGTGTTGACGTTGAAGGAACGTGATGATAGGCAAACCACTAGGTTCTGCTCAATAAGTCTTGAAGTGTATTACAATGATATTAGAGAATCTTTTCAAAATCAATATGTTGAGTTGGTAGAGTACAGAGGTCTCACGACATTCAAGAGTGTACTACTTGGGCTCAGTCATAATAGGGCCTTCATAACATCTTATCAGTCGTGTCACGCCTCTGAGACAGTTACTATGAGTGGGGCGTGTGGTTAAGTCTATGCCTCCTCATCAGAACGGACCACTATGACATTAACACGGAGAGAGTCAGGGTAAGGTCAAATTATCAGCTTAAAGCTACATTAGGTCACATATGCTCGGCTAGAGTGACAGACATAAATACATCACATGAAGTATTTCTAAACACAAATTATGAACTATCACATTCCCTTGATATAATATTATTGTCTTGATTACCAGATCAAACACTAACTTGATCGTCTGCCTCCTGCAAGTACACTCCCACTCCGAAGAGGTCAGCTCCTCAAACTTATCATAACATACCCTACACCATATCAAGCCAACATTCCCTTTGCAATGTCTAACAACATTCTTTCCAGACCTCGATAAAAACAAAGAGGAACCACCCCATCAATGTTCTATGGAAACTTCGACCCCCAAGGAACCAAGTTGTGGTTGTAAGAGATAGAGAAGATCTTTAAAGCCATGAGGTGCTTAAAGCACATGTGACCTATGCTCAATTCATGTTTGTGGGTGAAGCATAAAACTGGTGGAGGTTTGCTTGACAGTTTGTGTTGCGAGTCAAAGGAGTAGTGTTGTGGGAAGTGTTAATGGCAAGGTCCTTGGACAACTACTTTCTGAGGGACCTGAGGAAGCATAAGGTGATAGAGTTTTAAAGCTAAAGTAAGGAGATATATTAGTTGGAGAGTATACCTCATTGTTTAACGTGTTGTTTAAGTACTCATTAGTGTAAAAAGTACTTTTAACATCTCCTAATTGACGAAGAAATATTTTTAATGTCGGTTAAGTATGTAACCGAAATGAAATTGTGAATCCACGTCAGTTAAATTTCAACCATCGTAGAAAGCCCCCAACAAATCCACCCATTTTACTTAGACTCTTAATCGTTCACTTTCATCTTTCTCGATCTCATATTCTTTCGTCGTTCACTCTTGTGTACCTCTGTTTACTCTTCCGTTTGCTATTGCATTCGTTTGCTCCTCTATTTCCACCGCTCACAACCCCTCTTCGTCTCTGAAGGTAATATTCCCAAACAAAATCTAAAACTCTTTTCTAGATCTAAAACTTTTCTCTTGAATCCAAACCACACATCCTCACAATCATTAATTCTTTGTCATTACTATTGCAATAAATGATGATTTTAAGATCAAAATAAAGATGTATAAATCGCACAAGTGTTTCTTCACTCTCCTAAGACACGTTGATTACTTGATTATATCTTTGATTGTAAATCTTTTATGTAGATGTGATTTTTGCTTTAGCAATTTTTTTTTTGCATATCTAGCAATTCAAAGTATGCTCTCTCTCCCCTTTTGCATTAGAATAATAAATTCAATTTGTTCAAGTGGTTCCTTTGTGTTTTTTGTCCATAAATTACAATTTCTCAGCCTTATTAATTCTGCAAACGAGTTTAAAGATAAGGGAAGTGACTCTCCCGTGCAGAAACTAAATTTTATGGATGTTTTTTATTTGGAGGATCCATGCATTGGCTCTCCTCATAAATAATGTTAGTTATAGCTCTAGTGACATTCTGATTTTCTCTGTTAAAAACTTCCTAAAAAAATTACATAAATCATAACTTTATATCTCTATTAAAACTGCAATATGTAAATATTTTATGTCATTGTGTACCATTTCAGAGTTTACAAAATTTACAATGCACACCTACTTTCTTATCCACCACCAATTATGTAAAGGTCGGTTTTATTTATTTAATAACATTTGGAAAAGTATAAATTATGCTTTCATTGAGAATTTGAAGAGTCCCTGGTCCATATTTCTCATAAATGTGACAGCCGTATCTTACCCAAGAAAAGAACACCACAGCTATAGGAATTTGGAACGTAGAATATCCGTTTCATATATATGCGAAGACTTTATTGTGGGTCAACTTGTTTTCATTTTTTGGGCATTATTAAATAAAGATTAGCCACAAAAGGTTTATACTATAGTATATTTTTAGTCACATTCGACAGTTTCGCATTTTATAACCTTAACGGAAGCAAGTTGTGCAAGGGAAAGCAACAATTATTGGTTAAGTAACCTGTAGTTTAGTTGAGTGCTTAATTTGTTCACTCCATTCCTCAAACCTCATCCCAAATCATTTTTCGTTTGTACGGATAATCGATTGCCGACTATGATGCTAAATCCCAGTTATACACGTTCAACCAAAAATTGAACAAAAGAGTTTCCCCGAAAGGCCAACTTGGTATTACTTTTTTCCCATGGGACATTAACAGAAAAGTAGGCATTGATTTTAACTTGTGTTCTTTTCATGAGAAAAGTATTTACAATTTCTTATATATTAAATATTTCTTTTATAAAGATATCTTTTATTAACATTAATTTTTAAATGACATGACAGGGTAGAAATATCACTCATAAATGTTTTTTAAGGATTATTTTTCTAAAAGATACAAATTTAATATTTTTTCTTAAATCGATTAAATTTATTAATATCTGGGAATTAATTGATTGGATCTTAAAATAAAGTAGAAGAAATACATATTTTAATCCACGAATAATTATTGTAAACAGAACATAATATTGACAGCATAAATGAGAAATATTTGAAAGAATCCAAACTCTTAACTTCACCGTCACGGACCAGCACAGAGACTTGATGAACAAGCGATAAGAATCATCTAAATTCGATAACTAAGCATTACGTAATATATAATTAATTAATTAATTTCATTATATTAAAATACATAATATAAATATGGTTGATTTAAAACAACGAGGAGACAGGGTGAAGCAGTAAAATTATCCATTAAAGAAAATATCCGGTTTGAGTTGAAACTGTGAAACAGTAACAATGATGAAATTAAATAACACAAAAATGGTTCAGAGTTGAGACTCAAAATATAGTTGAGTAAGGTACCAACCAACCAACAAAAAGTAACGTTATAGAAAAGCGGAAGTAGAAGAAGAAGAAGATAATAATTATTAACAAAGCGAGGCTTTGATTTGAGTTGAAGCGATGAGTTCGGGTTCGGGTTCGGGTTCGGGTAAAAGTGAAAACAAGGAGAAGGAGAAGGAGAAGCAGAGAGTGAGTCGAACATCGTTGATACTGTGGCACGCTCACCAAAACGACGCTGCTGCGGTTAGGAAGCTTCTTCAAGAGGATCCTTCGCTGGTTAAGGCCAGAGATTATGACAATCGAACACCGCTCCACGTCGCATCTCTCCACGGCTGGATCGACGTTGCCACGTGTTTGATCGAGTTCGGCGCCGATGTCAACGCACAAGATCGTTGGAAAAACACAGTAATACTGTTATTTCTGATGCTTCATTGTTATTTTGTGAAATGAGTGAATGAAATTTATCTATGTGTTGGTTATTTTGGACAGCCTCTTGCGGATGCAGAAGGAGCTAAGAAGACGAACGTGATCGAGCTTTTGGAATCGCATGGAGGCTTGTCTTTTGTGAGTTTGATTTTTTGTTTAATTCTGTCTTTGTTGTTTGTTGTGAATGATGTGTGGAGATGAGGTTTGAGTGATGAATGATGTTTGATGATGATGCAGGGGCAAAATGGAAGCCATTTTGAACCCAAGCCTGTTGCCCCGCCGTTGCCGAACAAGTGTGATTGGGAAATCGAACCCACGGAGCTCGACTTCTCCAATTCCGCGCGAATTGGAAAGGTAGGTTTTCATTCTATGATTTCATGAGACTTGATTTTGGTCAACGGATTTCAAAGTCTGCGCTGTATTTTGGTCAACTCTTTGTTTTTCTGCATTTCATCTAGGGTTTCTTATCTTTCACATAGATTAATTGTGCTATGCTTCAGTACCCTATAGTTACAACTTAGACAGAGTTGGAGTTTTCCAGTGTAATCATCATGGAAGGACATTAGCTGGTTTTCAATTTTATATATAGCTGATTTTGGGAAAAAAGAACAGTTTATGGCCTGTTTGATTCCTCTTAAACTTTTTTTTTGTTTGTTTTAAAAATCGTTTCCCAAAACAATTTACACTAATCAGCAATCTATTACTTGTCTAAGAACTAGTGTTTTGATTTATTTTTTTTTTTTTCAAAAACACATTTTAAAAACCTAAAAGCAGAAATAAGTGAGATGTTTTCTCATCATCTTCTGTTTTCTTCAAATGCCCTGTTTAAGTGTTCTAAGGACAAACTTTTAGAGAATAGAGGTGTGCTGGAGAGACAGACACTCTCAAATGTGCTCAAGGGACAAACAACTTTTAGCGAATTGAACTTTTTGAAAAATGTTAAACAAACAATACCTTGGCTTTTTTTCACTGGCTTAATTTGTTTTTCTTGTATTTGTCTGTGTTTCATGAAGGGGTCTTTTGGTGAGATTTTAAAAGCTCATTGGCGTGGAACACCTGTTGCTGTTAAACGAATTCTTCCATCTCTTTCAGAAGATAGATTGGTGGTGTAAGATTCTTTCTTTCGTCTCTAGTATTTTGTCTTCAATTTGGTTGCTACTAGTTAGTTGTTAGTAGTGATGTGAAGTGTCTTTTGATTGCTTGTGACCGGCCAAGTTGTCAAAACTAAAGTATAGGTGATTTTCTTTTGTCATCTGTTATGTCTAACAGGCAGCTATAGGGAAAGATGTTGACTAGTAATTTAACTGCTTTGTTTAAATGTATTTTGTTCAGGTTGAACCTACTTCCTCTTTAGAGCGAAGGATTTATTCTAAACCCATTGGATATTTGGAGCATTCAAATCATGTTTTCTCTGTCTGAGTTTTTTTTTGATATCTCATATTTTGTTATTTTTATACAGTCAGGACTTCAGGCATGAGGTCAATTTGTTAGTGAAGCTGCGACACCCGAACATAGTTCAGTTTCTTGGAGCTGTTACGGACAGGAAGCCTCTAATGCTAATCACTGAGTATCTGAGAGGGGTATGTGAATAAAATATTATTCCTTCAGATGGAGCATGCACCTGGTTTTGATCTACCAAACTTATACTTTAAATTGAACTTCTGTTTCGTTCATGTATAGGGTGATCTTCATCAGTACCTCAAAGAAAAAGGTGCACTTAGTCCTTCAACAGCTATCAACTTTTCCATGGATATTGTCAGGTATGGTGTCTTAGCATATTTTCCTTTTCTTACTTTTATCTTATAAAAAGAAATTAATAAAGCACATCAGAAACAGATTACCCCAAAGTCCTTTTCGATTCTTTAATCTGTTATATAACTTCCCAAGTTTCTTGAAAAACTGTGACATGGTGCTCCAGCACAGCAGCTCTCATTTCTCTTCTACCCCTTCTAGGCCAGAAACCTACTTCACTCTCTAATTATTTAAAATCCTCAAAGTCCTCTGTATAATATCAGCGAACATTCTGCCTTCTGCCATTATCTGTACTAAATTTTGTTTTAAGCTTGCGATTTGCTTACTCTGCCTATGTGAAGCCTTCCTTTATTTCTTGTAATGCAGTATTCATTTGCTGTAATTGTTGATGCACAGCTTTCACGATAAATGGATCATCTTCTTATTCTTCCCTGTATCTTGTATTAGAAGTCATGATAAAATCTCTGCATAAAATGTTAGTGAACAAAAAGAGCCTCACAATAATATTCTCACGTATATGGACTCAAATAATGATGACACTTATATTTGTTCACTTCACTTGATTTGGCTTTTACCCTCTAATAATGGCACACTCTCTTGGCTTCCACCACCTAATTCCTTCAAAAGTGATCTCAAATCTCTTTATTTAAGATCAAGAAGGGTAAGATCACAGTAGCAAGTTTCCTGAGAAATCAAGAGGATCACTAGACAAAAAATTATGAGCACAAGGAAGAACTAGAAAAGAGTAACAATCAGCTTCACTTATCTAATCACTATGCTAATATATATTTGGTGAATATTGTTTTGTAGAGGAATGGCCTATCTTCACAATGAACCAAACGTTATAATCCATCGAGACCTAAAGCCAAGGTAAGTTGATTATTTGCAACCTATATATGAAAAGATTATCATGGATAACCTTCTACAGACAGTATGTCATGTTGTTTTGCTTATAGACTCATTGAAGAAACTATGTTGAGAATTTTATTTTGTAAAAGAATGCAGCTGGAATTAAGTAAGCTTTGTATTATTTATTTAAGTTTATTTTCTGAAATTTCAGGAATGTTCTTTTAGTCAATTCTAGTGCCGACCATTTAAAAGTTGGTGATTTTGGATTGAGTAAGCTTATCACAGTCCAGAGTTCTCATGATGTATACAAGATGACTGGCGAAACTGGGAGCTGTGAGTATTCTCAAAATTTCTTTTAAATTGTTAGTATCCACAGTTGTGCAAAATGTAATTTAATTTCTTTCTTCTTGGGGATAAAATAAAGACCGCTACATGGCTCCCGAAGTTTTCAAACATAGGAGATATGATAAAAAGGTTGACGTGTACTCCTTTGCAATGATTTTGTATGAGGTAATTCTGCTTGCTTAAATACAGAAGCTTTATTTTGTACAATTTGAAGTTAATTTCAATGCTTGATATTTTTATCTCATGCAGATGCTTGAAGGTGAACCACCTTTTGCAAGTTATGAACCTTACGATGGAGCAAAACGCGCTGCTGAGGGACACAGACCTCATTTTCGGGCAAAGGGTTATACCCCTGAACTGCAAGAGTGAGTCATTTATGATACATTTCTTTTATCCAATTTTCTATAACTCTATTATGAGAGCTAATTCTTGACATGGTATCACTCTTTCTTTGACCAAATGGTCAAGAGCTTGGATTGTTATCATTTTTCTAAATGGATCTATGGTTGTTCACAATTCAAGCCTAAATGGCTTTCACATAACAAGCCATGTTTGAGGTGTATAAATCATTTCTAGGTTTGCACCTACTAGCTGAATCTTTACAAAAATGTTAGATTCCACTTGGGTCCTTCGCAGTTCTTTAAAGAAACAATAAAGAACTTAACTCTAGACTACTTGTGTCCTGGCTTAAAATTAAATTGATATCTTAAAAATGGTACTGTCAGAAGCCCTCCTACTTACATGAGTTTTATACAAGTACATATACCAAGATGATTCCATTAGAGAAGATATTCATGTCAGAGCAATGCATCCTTACAATTAATCATATCCTCGACATTTTAGTCTGAGCACCCTTTTTTTCAACACTAACATAGGATTGATTTCTTCTCTTTGCCTTGTTACAAAATCACTGGGTTTGATTTGAGACTAGACAGTATGCTTTATTATCTTATAGTCTGACTGACTAATTATGATAGACCATAAAAAAATAAAATAAAAGAGGTGGTTAATAATGGTATGACTTTGCCTTCCTTCACCATACATCAAAGAACATTAACCAACTATATTCTTACTGTAACTACTTGCGGCATAGTACTTCCAATTTCATAGACCCCTGGGTTTGCATAAATATTATTTAACTTTTTCTTTCCGACCATTTCATTAGAGGTTCTGGATGCTCTGTAAATTAGGCTATTAACAGTTATGGCAAGTAAGCATTTATCTCGTTCATAGCAAGCCTGACCATTTAAGTAATCTTATGGACTTTGGCTTTTCATGTTCTTAGGTTAACAGAGCAGTGTTGGGCTGCTGACATGAGTCAGAGACCATCCTTCATAGACATCCTTAAACGGCTTGAAAAGATCAAGGAGAATTTACCTGCAGATCATCACTGGCACTTGTTTGCATCATAAATGTCTAATGCCATTAATTTGTTCAGAAATTCAGATGATTTATTTACCATTACCATTCTCTGGTTTGCTGCCGGATTTATGGATTGGTTGAGCCACGTGGAAAACCTGCAAAGTCAATATTTGTTTTGAACTTTTTGGATTAATGAGCAGAAAAGTAATATTTGGTTTCCACATTTTTATGTCATTAAAGCTCTCATTTCATTCTAATGAACATATGTAAGTTAATGCACAAGTGTAAAGCATTTCAAGTGTACAAACTGATTGAGTAAGTAGGTCTCTTCATTCTATCCGTTGTTTTATGTTTCATCTATCATTTAAAACATTAATAGTCCGGGTGGTACTAATTTTATTTTGGACCATAATAATCTATTAAAAATTAAATCAAGAAAAATCTAATCCATCCAGCAGAGTCAATTATAAAATTTTATTCAATTCACCTATTAACTATTTTTTCTGAATATTTATTTTTACACCAAAATAATTTTTGTTATTAAAATTAATTATTTTTTTATATCACTCTTTAATAAAGGGTAAAATAGTCTAAAAAGTATGGAAATCAAATTACAATGACCCATAGGGGAATATCCATTATATATAAGTATTATAGATAAATATAATATATACTAACCAAAACAAGCCTCGATGTGTGTTTATATTATTACGTGAATAATAGACGTTATGTTTTTAGGTGAGTAAGTTTTACTTGAAATAACATACGTGGATAAAGAAAAAAATAATAATAATTAAAAGATGGTGATTATTAAGAAAATGGTGAGGGTAGATAAATAGTGTTAGAAAAGTGAGAACTAAGTGTTAGTTCAACATAAAATAAAATTGATAAAGATAATAGATTGAATAATTTTATTTTTTAAAATAAACTAAAAAAATTATAATAAACGAAGTGTAAGTTTTGAGGAATAAAATATCTCACAAAAATGAACACGGAACTCAATTAAATTTTAAATTTTATTAAGAGTGATGCAAGATAAAGAATCATCAAAATACAGAAACACAACAAATAATTTTATAAATTTTAAAAATATAAAATTATCCAATAAAAATAGGTATATATATATAATTCGATCTATCAAAATTAATAAGAGTTATTTTAAATTAAAACTCGACCTTATTTTTATAAAGACATTTTAAAAAATTTAGTTTAACTTTTTAAATAACAAATGAGTCTAAGGCAAACCTTACATAGATCATATCATTCATATGTATAAGTTTTTCGTATATAGGTTGATTTATTTTCACCTCTAATTATTTATTTAATTTTTAATTTAATAAATTTAAGAAAATTTTAAATATAAAAAATATTTTAGATTAACTTTTATTTGAAAAGTATTTAGTACATAATCAGATAGATTTTGAAAAATAATGGATAGATTATAATTATTCACAAAATTAAATAAATAAATCATATCATTCTATTAATTTATTATTTATTGATATTTGATAAATTATTTTACTAATGAACATTTTCCTTATAAATCGCCTCGTTAACAATAATTTCTACTCTTGTATTTCGCCTTACCAATTCCTCTGGTACAGTTGCTACCAACTTTTTCGGGATTGCACTTTTCACGGGAGTTACCGTTCGCTGGTTTCACGTGAAACAAACACATTGTCTTAACTAGTTGTTGACTGGGGACCATCATGGAGCTATATAAGAATCTTACAATGCATGATTTTAGTAATTTAATTCATTACTCCACTCCAAATTTTTCAGTATAAAACTTGTTACGCAAAAGTGAAACACGGACCTTGTAGAATTAGCTATATGTGGAGAAATTTAGATAATCATGAAGGAACCGAATCTCGAATGCATACACTTGTTCCTACCAACTTATCCTCACTTTTACGTAACATCACATTCAGCAAACAAAGGGTCCATGCATTCCGCAATCCGAATGGTTGGACTAGTGATCAAGAACACGTCAAATTTCATTTTGATATGAACAATGTTCAGTGTTTGTCTCGTTACACTTCAAAACACAAACATCAAATTTTTTGCCTTAAAAAATGACCCAAAATTAGTACAAATTTGCTAAATAGATGGACATCCAATCATCTTACCTTCTTGGATGTGTGTAGCCAAACAACTGAATTCTGTAATAAAGGCAACATATTCCAGCCCTATAGGCTCTCAAATTATGTACTAAATAACTTTTTTTCTTAAATATATTTTTAAATCCTCAAATTTATACTAAAGTTGATTTTAGTCCATTTAAATAAATATTTTTAGTCTATCAATCTTTAGGGTCTATTTAAAGTGTTGTACGCTTTTGGTTTTTAATTTTTAAAACAAAATGCTATTCATTTGTAAAATTAAAACAAAAAGATTTTATAAATTTAATTTTTAAATTAAAAAATCATACACACTCTTTATATTTGATAATGACTCAGTCCCATGTCGCCACCCACCACCATTACGAAAAATAGAAAGACTAAAATAATTAACATTATAATACATGAATTAAATGATATTAAGCTCTTTCTTGACTAGAGATTTTGCTTTAAATTTTATATATATCTGATCATTTGTTATTGAATGAAAAATAAACTTAAGAAACTTATCCTTAATGATTTTATGAAACGTGAAGCTTTTTATACATCACAAAACTTGTATGAAAATACGAAAAAGGAATTTTAGAATATTAAAAGAATATGTTTTATCAAAATTATAGTAAAATAACCACATTTTTATCAATAAGTGAATATTATTTTCTTTACATTTTTAATGACTAAATATTTATAAATTAAAATTATTTTCTTTCAATTACTTAAATTTATTAATAATTTAATTATTATAATTTTATTTTGAATATATTATAAAAAAAATTATTAGTAAAGATTAAAAATATAAATTCTTTTTTATTTTGAAGTTTGGTAACTTATATTTATTATTTTAGAAATTAACAAGTTATAATTAGGATTTTCTTAAAATACAAATGGAATGTAATTTATTAACTTAATTAATCTTTCTAAAAAAATAAACAAATATAATTTAGTAAATACATCCAGGGTTGGCTAACTTACACTTGCTTATTTTCTTAAAAAAAAAAACAAAATAGATAGATTATAGACATTCCTAAATATAACTTATTAACTTACTCTTTCTGGTAAATAAATAAATTTTAGTTAACACATCTTTTTATTATTATTGTCTTTGTCATTAACATTGACATCTTGCTACTAATATTATCATCACTACTATCAATTATCATTGTAAATATATTAACATCATCATTACTACCACTAAATCTATTTTTATTATTCGTCCCCTGTTGTAATAATTCTCATTACTAGCATCACTGCGCACAGTAGCACTATTATCACTAGTATTGTGAATCAAGTTGGTCTGGCCAAACCAATGTTATCTCATTTTTCAAAACTACATTTTCAAACAAGTTCTTTATAATATTTTATTTGAATTTTATAAAAAAAATATACAATTGGCCCATTTTGACATAGTAACTCCTTTTGTCTTATATTTTTTAACTTGTTTAGCCCATTTTCTCATGGATATAATATGTTTTTAACCCATATTTAAATGGGTTATTTTTTCCTAATTTGATCTGATTTAATCCATTGGAGTGTCGGCTGTGACCCAGCTTGTCGAGCCATACAAAAGTACTCTTAAACTAATTTTAATAAGATAATTTTTTTCAAATAAATTTATCTTGAAACTAAAAGTTGAAGAAAAAACTAAAACAAGATTTTAAAAATCAACAACTGGTTGTCCATTATAAAAATTTCATAACTCAACTAAATCTCATTCCAATTGAGGCCTTAAAAACATGATATTATTTCCTCAATTTATTTTAGAAAAATTGTGACTTTAACCGCATCAAATTATTTTAGGGACCTAGGATTATTTCCCTATGATATATCTAATTTTAGCTGAAATATTTTTTTTAGCTCACACTCAAATTATTTATAAACCTCTGTATCTTACTCATTTAGCCTATAATAACCCAGGATAAATAATACCAAGTGAACTGATATGATTCCTGGTGGTTATGAATACTCATCTGATTCAACTCTCTGTTTTTTTTTTTTTTTCTTTTTTTAATTTAAAACAAAACTAAAAATGACGATCAATTGAACATGGTCAACATTTGCTTTGAAACTCGTATTGCCATAACTCTCATTTATGTTTAACAAAGTATACAATCTGAGATTAATTATACTGGCTAACATTACGCGTATCCCTGGATAAATTAATGCCGGTATATTTTACAAGATCACATAAGGAAAATGTAAAACTCTCACAAAATTTTAGATGAGTTTCTTTTTCTCAAAGAAGGACTTCAAGTGCCATAGTTGTAACCCTGCTACTGATAAGCAGACAAAGAGCGAGAGCAAACTCAACCAGAACATTCTGTTGTTGGTATTAATGTTGAGTTCCTGCATTTCTTCTTCTCTGGAAATAATAAAGTAAGACAATAGAAAGAAATAAGAATAGTGATTCTTATAATATCCCATGTCAATGTATTTAATTAAGTATTTGCACAAAAATAAGAATAATGCTTGTTCTGATTTCCTATAAAAGTGTATTGAATTGAGAATTTTCAGACAATTGTGACACTTACCTTTCGCGAAGATAAAACATCTCTTCATGAATGGAAGTAACAGTGTCCTGCAACTTCTTTAGCTCTAGCTCCATTACCTGGTACAGGTGAACGAAATTAATCAAACATTATGTCACCAAAGATTAGAACTTAAGCAAAGTAATTGAAAAATCAATGACTGAGTCATGAGGTTGTTTATGCATCTAAGGACAAATAGGTGGGAGCGATGGGGAGGCTTTAAGTTGGTTCCGATTTGCTCAAGAATATGGGATAAATTTTAGTGATATCCACAGGATTATAGTTAAGTCCAGAAATAAAAAGACATTGAGGAGGAATAATACACAAAAAACAAAACACATGTAGTTTAGCAATCATTCTTGAAAACCAATTCTCAACAGAAAAATAAGCCAACGAAAAGAGATACTAACACTTATCAATGTCAAATAAGTGAAAAGCAAACAAGAAATTACAAGTAAAGGGAAAATTAGTTGAATAGAAATGACATTTGCAAGGAAGACATGTGGTTACCATTCAACATACACATCATACAGTCATAAGTTCACCATAATTAGAAATATAACATGCCCTAAAAGCTTACCATGATAAGAAATTCATCAGTAAAACTACTTCTTGTTCTAATACAGATATCTACCTATCTAACTAACTAATAACTGACATCAGATACAACTTGATCAATAAGATTAGATTGAGCTTCAGCAAATAAATCTCACAGGATACATTCACCTCATACCAGTATATGCTCCATAAACTAGGGGATGGACTACAAGAGTCAACCTTTAATTTCCATGGCTGTACATGAGTAACACAATCAACAACATCACAAAAGCCTTATCCTATCAGGTAAGGTCCACTGCAAGGATCATGCAACATCTTGGGCTCGGTCAAAGACCAAATATTATTTACCACAAAATCCCTCTTAACAACTTCCTCCGATCACTAAATTAGATAAGCAACAAAAAAAAATGATATACTCATGATAAAAAACAAAACTACTTGAGCTACTTGTTTATTAATTTCAATTTTTCCCTGAAGCACATCCTAGAGACGCTAATACCAAGTGTACTCTCCTAGTCAAGGTTTTCAATTGTGGTCCTCAACTACAATTGCAGCTGCAATGTCATGGATTTATAGGAGCAGCCACATCAGCGGAAATTTTCTATAATTTCAAATTCCTAACCATCAAGAACCAGATCCAGTATCATGTAAAATATCCTAGCCTCAATCTTGACATAGGCACAAAATCCCACATTGTAACCTTGAATTTAGTCCAAATCAATTCTTTTCAGAAAACTAAGCTTTGCAATGCAACCAGTAACTACGGCAAAACAAATTATTTTTTTTTTTTGCCCCAATTTATTCAGCAGCAAAAACTAGATGGAACTTACCATAGTGCAGAAATCACAACACCCCACCCCCACCAAGTAAACAAACAATAAACAACCAAATTAAGTGTGGGACATATCATATAAGTTAAGTGAAACATAGCAGTGACTACTGTACTCACATCAACTTGGCCTTTCTTAGCAACTTTAGACCAATCCTTGGCTGCCACACCCGTTTTCCACTCAAAATCAATAGTCAACGTTGTGACAGGATTGTTATCCACAGCCCAAAAACAAGTCATGTAATCTCCAGCCTCCACTGCCACAAACGCAAACTGCCCTGTTTGAACACGATCTCCATAGTGGTAGTTGTTCCCATAAGACGAAGTCACCTAAACCACCACCAAAAATAAAAAAAAAAACCACAATTACCCATTATCCAAAAACCACAAACACGATCCGATTCAATACTGGGCTCGAAAAAGTTTCAATTTTTAAAAAAAATTTAAAGTGGGTATGACAAAGTACCCTGACGGTGACTCTGTGAGAATCCGGCAAAGGTTGACCCTCGTTTTGATTAACGATGGAGTACTTCCCCACGGTCATAGAATTGCTCTTGATGTCTTCGGAGATGCATTTGGTGTGGCCAGATTGGAGTTCAAATCGGAGGGATTCCGTGGAAGAAGAAAACAGCACCAAAAGCAGAAGAGAAAGGTGCACAAGGTGTTTGTGATTTGCCATCATCATCATCATCATGATCATGACGGTGATGATCACAGTGAGATTATTAGCGTTTGATTATAGAGAGAAATATAGGTCAGCGTTGAATAGGGTGAAGAAGAATCAAAAGAGATTTAGCGGCGAAGGGTTATGAGAAATAATAATGGTAATTGAAATGTCCAACGAAACAATGTGCGAACTATTCGCAGCTGCACAGCGAGGATGTCAAACCTTAGATGCTACGTGGTGGTTTTTCATTGGAAGATACACGTATTATACTTGTTTCGTGCTGTTCAGGAGTTAACCGGAGAACAACCATATGAGATGGAAAATAAATAAAATGGTACAAAATACAAATAAAAGATTAAATATCTCAAAATATTAAATACAGTAATTAAGTTCTTATCTTTTTCATCTTAGAAATTTTTTTATTGTAGGTAATTTATATTTTTTATTTTTTCTCAACCACTTCTAATATTTATCTATTTTATTTTATAATTATGAAAATATTTTAAAATTAAAATATTTCAAATCAAAATTAATTAAATTTCAAAATATTTTAAAATTATTATAAATATATTATTATCTTTTTAGATTAATTTTATGATTTTTTTAAAAATTTTGTTTCACAAATAAAAATATAAAATTTATGCCAATCTTTGAATTTATCATAATATTTAATACATGATAGTCGTTTGTTTTAGTTATATAACATAGATGTTTTTTACTTTTTTATAATGTTTTGTTGTAACTTAAATTTTGCATATTAAATTTAATTAATTTATTATACGGAATAAAATAAAATGTTATTTATATATTATTTTCTTATTCTTCATTTTAAGAAAACTGTTCTAATTTTAATTTTCAAAGCATCTGAAGAATGCACCTTCTCCCCCTATCTCATTTCATGTCCATTGGAAAAAGCAAACTTTTTGTTTCTTTTGAGTCTAATCTCTCCTTCCTCGCCTGGTTAAACAAATTCTAAAATTGCAACAAACATACCCTTAACTTCTAATGACTTAAGAAACTATTTTAAGACTTTTCTATCCAAGGATGTCAGTTAATCTAAAACTCTAAAACTAAATTGCCTAAAAGATCACTTAGTCCAAACTCCTTAATTTCACGAAATTACTACTCAACCTAAAAAATACTAGTTTGAAAAGATTTAAGTGACAACTCAAATCTAATAATAAGATATACTAAATTTAAATTTTAAAACTCAATTGTATCTAAATTAGTTGAATTAAAGATTTAATCCGATCTTAATTATGTTAATTGATTATAACTTATATTAATATAATATTAAAAGTGTTAATGATTTATGCTAATATTAAAAATGTTAATGATTTAATATAATGAATTAGCTTAGTTACATTTTTTTCATCCAACTTTAATTTTTTTACATGTCATTAAATTTTTATTTTTGTAAAAATTTTATTTAAATATTATAAAATTATAAATTTTATCATTTGAGTAAGTATCTATTAATTATTGAATAACATGTTGATGTGTTTTATGGAAATTTCAACCTCATTTTTATTATGAATAAAAAAAGAAATTTCTTAAATTTCACGAAATTAATCTCTTACTAGACTTATAATTTTTTAAATCTTAATATAAAAGAGAAAAGATATACTTAATGAGAATATAACAACTTTATTCACTAATAAAATAAAATAAAATAATAAAATTATGTCTTATTAATTATTTAATTTATCTTTATAATAAGATATGTAAAAAAATTGTTAATTATTTATTTAATTGACAAAAAATTTAATTTTATAATAATTGAATGATATATTTTATAAATATAATAATTTATAACAATATTAAAATTGAGTGGTATAAAAAGGTAATTAAATCTAAAATTTCACAGTACTATTTATCAAAGTTATATACAAAGTTACTGGAATATTTATCTTATGTAGTAATGATATTAATATAAAATAAATTATATTTAGCGCGAAACTTATCTATGCTGAAAATCTTTGACAAAGTTAATTATTTTGACTTTAGTTCTCTCTCTTTATATTTAGAGAGCTGAAGGGGAATATTCTGGAGCCAAAAAAGTTAACATTTTATTTTTCCTTTATTTGTTTTTTGTACAAAATGTAATATTAACTTTTGATTCATCCAACAATAAATACATCCCTAACTTAAATTCATGTAGCGGTTGACCAAAAAGCGAGAGAGAAATGAACATTTTCTAGAAATAGACAACGATAATATCCATTGAAATTGTCGAAAAAAAAAATAAAAAGAGCAAGAGAGAGAAAAGAAATGCATGAATCTTATGTGTTTGGTTTTTCGGATTTGCTTGTCCTATGTGATCTTTACCCTTTTCTTATTTTCCCTGTCTTGTTTCGCCACAACGACCTCTTCCTTTCTCTTTTCTAACTTTACCTGTCATTGATTCTTGAATAAAGCTTCATATTCTGTTCAACCAACTTGAGGCATAAAAAGACCTTATTTTCATCCTCGCTAGCAATCACCCGCTTCAAATTCAATTCTGGGTCGGTTTCAATTTCTTCAAAACCCGCCAACAGTGCGGATTCACTTCGTTACAGTGTTGTCTGGTCTGAGGCAGGTCTTCAATTTCATGGGGTTACTACTTACTAATGTTTCATAGACTTTTTATGAATGTCGAATGAATAAGTACGTTTGTGTTTCTCTTTGTTTCGTTTTTGTGTTGATTTTATTGTTAAGGTATTGTTGGAAACTGTGTGAAGGTTATGGTGGTAATGACGTGGCAATGAGGTGTGTGGCAGAGGAATGGAGGGTATTCAGGTTACGTGCGATAAGCTCCAGGGAGCTGTGATTCCTAGGAGTCGTTTTCGGGTTTGGTTCATTCCAGTGTGTTCAAGCATTGTGCTGTGGACATGTTTGGTTCAGCTAGTCACAGTGAGTGAACTGTGGCATTCCCATTTCTTTTTGGGGATTACTAGTCGATTATATCACACCACACAAAATGAACTTGCTCAATCATTGCCCCCTTTTCTTCCCGCAAGTTAGTTTTTCTTCACTCTGTGCTTTGTCTAATTACTTATTGATATGGGTTTGGACTTTGAAGGGGTGTAGCTTTGGTCTTTTAATACCACCTTTTATGTGATGTAATTGAGCTATGAAATCCATATTGTTGATGCTGCGTTGTATTTGATCGTGCTTAGCAAAGTTGGTGCAGAATGTTTGTGTTGGTTGACCGTTCTAGAAAAGAATTTATTTTTTCGATTGGTGCTTGTTTTGAAGTAGATTTGTGGGTTTCGCTATCAATTTGGAGGGAGACTGAAAATATGTCAACAACTTGAGACGTAGATATCATAGTGAATTATGAGTTATGAGGTCAATGTTAATTGGTTGACATTTACCATCATGTTTTGTCGAATCCCACCAAAGTCAAAATTGCCTTGGAGTTTATACTGTTTATGGCCTTGAAAACAACAGTCAAGTTATATTCTTCTAGGTGGGGTCAACTACATAGATCAGTTGATACCTTATACCTAAAGCCAAAATTTTGGAAAATCTAACCTTTTCACTCATTTTCATTTGATCTACTATTCTCATTTAAGCCTCTGTTGGTCTTCTTCTCACATAACCAAACCACCGTAGGCAAGTTCCCTTCATCTTCTCAATATTTGCTACTCTGACATTCTCCCAAATGCATTCATCTCTATCTTTTCTTGTATGTCCACCGTGCACTAATCCAGCTTAGTATTCTCACCTCAAGTACATTTATTTTTGGCTCTTGTCTGCTGTTCACCACACCATACAGCATTTCTGATTATTTTATAGATGTTCAGTAAAATTTTGGCATCTTGCCATCACAAATTATTCTTGAAGCAATGAAGCATGTTTCCATTTCTTTACCAAGCATGAATCATGTATGTGATATCCACATCAATCTTTATATTGCTCAAGGGAAATTGGAAAGCAAATAAGACTATAACTGTATATCCACTACTTTATACTTGCATCTTTAAGGACATGCTTGTATACATGTAAGGGTTCTGACTCACCTAAAGTGATAGATCCATTTTAGAGAGAAAGGTAAGAACTGAGAAGTTATGGCTATTGATTGAGAATCAGTGGTTGAGATTGTGATCAAATTCTTGCAAATGTATAATAAATTTTCTAATTGCTCAAATTTTAACTGTTGATTTTCTAACGAATAGTTACAACATCTCATTGTACTCTCTAAAGTGAATATATTAGAAGAGTCAAATTTGCATATAAATAGTTACATGTACCATTATAAGTTAAAATTGAAAAAATTATTGTTGCAAAACCTTACATAAAACACCATTCCTAGCTTTTTTTCTGTTGCTATTTTAGTATTTTAATATGAATCTGTATATATTAACTGTGACATATTTAATCTGCTCACTTGAGGCAGTTTGCTAATGACTTGTAGGTTTTGTTTTGGATTTTAAATCATGATGTTGATAGTTGCCCAATTGCTGGACCAAAATTGAGCCTTGTTGTTCCAGATAGGTTCTCTCTTCTCATGAACATCCTGGGTTGCCCCCTCGTTTGATTTTCAATAGTGTATTCTTATTTCTTAACTGTCAAAAGGACTGTGTGAACGAGTATAAGTAAAATAAACCAATGTGATGCAACCCAATCAACATTTGGGCCTAGAGAGCCCTTAATCCAAGAAAACCATGCAGGCCCAAGACCTTGTATAGTTTACTCACTTAGAGGGAAGACAAGCAAAGAAGGTGTGAAGGGGTGAGGTGGCAAGTTAGATAGGAGAAGTGTGAATTAGTATGATGAGGGAAGATTTTGTTCTTAAGGAGGGAGAGAATGAGGTGTGAGTTATCTTTTGCATGTTTATTAGCTTTAGCTAGGAAAGCCGTTAGGGTCTCCTTGGAGCTGTGCTCTGGGACAGTAGGGGGAGATTATTATCCTCTGTATTTACATTTTTCAGTCATATAAATATCATCTTTCAGTGTTTTCCTTACATTCTCTGTTTTTTGATCCTGTTCTGTTTTGTGGTTCCCAATGCATATAAGAAAATGGTTTGTACGATAGGATTATACCATTCTCACAAAATTTTGGTATACATTAATTCCTTATGACCTGAAACCTTCCAGGAAATTATACAAGTAATGGTTTTCTAAGAGTGTCCTGCAATGGGGGCTTGAATCAAATGCGTGCAGCGGTTTGTACTAAATACGCTTATTTTTTCTCTGTTCCCATTCTACAACAAGCTTAAATGTTCATTTAGTGGATTTGCATTTCAGATTTGTGACATGGTGACAATTGCTCGACTTTTGAATCTAACGTTGGTTGTTCCAGAGCTTGATAAGAAATCCTTTTGGGCAGATCCTAGGTATATCATTTTGTTTGAAAAAAATTCAAAAGTATTATTATTGAATTTGATCTGCTTGTCATTTTAAAGTTTTTTAGTTGCCTTTTTGTAGCAATTTCGAAGACATTTTTGATGTGAAACATTTCATTGATTCTCTGAGAGATGAAGTTCAAATTGTGAAAAGATTGCCCAAAAAGTTTAGTAGGAAAAGTGGATACTCTACCCTGGACATGCGTCCTGTTAGCTGGTCAAATGAAACGTATTATTTGGAGCAGGTCAGCAAATTGTTTTAGGTGCATTTAAGCTAACACTTCGAGCTGCATGTTAATCAAGCCTTTTCTTCTTTGGCAATTTAAGTTTTGACACAATTATTGATTGGTAAATCTTCACCTTAACTTCTAAGACATCGAATTTTATCGTCTTTGGACTTTGTGCTTTAACTTTTCAGTCTAAGGGAAGGTCATATTTTGTGTTGAGGTTGCTTTTGAGGGGTTAGTTTCCTGTTAGATAACCCTGTCAGATTTATGTTCTGAGGGTCTATTTTTACTGTAAGATACGATTCTATGTTTCTAGTATCCCAACATTTTCCTAAATTGCTTTTTGTATACATAGGGGTTTAGACAATATCTTAGAACAGTTAACTTTTATGATTGTTGGCATGTACTGGTCATCTTATTCTGAGTTTTAATATGTGATGATGACAGTAAGACAGATGAAAAATATCAGAAATTGTATTCGCCGAATTGAATGGAAGTAATATATTATTATGGATGTCTATTCAGAATCATACTTTTGTTATTGATTGATACTAGTATGCTGTAGACCTGTACTCTTGATTATATTTGATACGCACATAGAATAAACAGCAGTGGTCACTTTTTTATAAAGAAGGAGTTCTTCAAAATTTCTAATATTTTGTCAATAATAAATTGCCTCTTTACTTTTCTAGCCTGTCTGTAGTGGGATGGTGAATGGAGACAATGGCTAACTAAGGGTTTTCTTCTATACGAGAATTTTTTTGTAAAGTTATAGTTTCTCTTTATGAATGTCCATGGGATTTTGCATGTTTGACCTTATTTTCCAAAATGCTCGACACTCCCCTCTTTTCTCCTGATTTCTTCCTCAGCTAGGCTGTCAATTATCAGTTGAGAATTGGTAATCTGTAAATGACTAGAGGCATTATTACCGACTTGTCCCTTAGCAAGGAAACGACAGATGGAGAGGAAAATACAGGATGCAGAAGACAGATGTTGAGGGTTGTATTGATTGTAATTATCAAAATCATAGTAATTACAATTGAATGGAGGACTACTTATCAATCAAACAAGTATCAGTATATAGAAAATATACAATTTAAAAATATGGATGGCTTCTACTATTTTAGCACCTAAAATGGCAGCTTTTGATGTAGCTAAACTCATTTCCAAAATAGTACCAGTAATAAAGTGTGGGGAAGTTGTAAATTGTACTTTTTCTAATATTCTTCTCCTTCACTCATTTTAGTAGTACATGTCTTGAGTTTGATTCATTGCTGTTGATCTCACATTGCAGATTCTGCCACTTTTTGACAAGCATAAGGTGGTACACTTCAACAAAACAGATGCACGACTAGCAAACAATGGTCTCCCACTTGATCTTCAGAAGCTTAGATGTCGTGTTAATTTCCAGGCACTAAAATTCACTCCCCAAATTGAGAAATTGGGCCAAAGATTGATTTGGATACTTCGTGAGAATGGACCTTTTGTGGCATTGCATCTGAGATATGAGATGGACATGCTGGCATTCTCTGGTTGTACTCATGGTTGCACTAGTGATGAAGCTGAGGAGCTCAAGCGGATGAGGTATTTTATGTTCATGTTTTGCTGTATGGATAGGTTTTTATGAGTTAGGCGCTTCTTATCTGATAGTTGCTCAGGAAGATGTGGATCACCATTGTCGTTTTTACCTATAATATAGCTGAGTTAACATTGATCTTAAATAGTTAATTATACTTCCTGTTATATCCATATATCAGAAGTGCTGGATGCTAGTTTGCTGATACTGATGGAGGCACTGTCTACTTGAAGGAGAGCGGTGAATCTGTAGTGCATGAGTTACATACATGATATGTTCAATTTGGCATATTTTGACAATTACACATTGGTTGCCTTCACTTCATAAAATATAAATATTCCTGTGATCAAATCAAAGTTTTTGTAATGAGATGACATAGGAGGGATCTATCTCATAAAATTTTTATCCTGCTTGTGTAATTCAGATATGCGTTCCCTTCCTGGAGAGAAAAGGAGATAGTGTCAGAAGAAAGGAGATCACAGGGTCTTTGTCCTTTGACAACAGAGGAGTCAGCCTTAATTCTGCAAGCCTTAGGTTTTGATAGGGAGACACCAATATATATTGCGGCTGGTGAAATTTATGGTGGTGAACGTAGATTAGCACAACTAAGAGCTGCATTTCCAAGAATTGTGAGTTCACCATTATTCCCCTCCCCCTTCTTTCTGCTTATATTTTGGTTCTTCTATATTTGATATAGTCAAAGTAGTTAAAATCAAGATCCTAAGTAAGATTAGGAAGGGAGCTAAAAGATCATAAATTATGGGATCATAACACAGAACTACAAAATTCATAATACTACTATTTTATGACAGATTCAGCTAAATACCTTCGAAAGAAATTTCAAATTCTTTACTTGCCTGATCTACATTACGCATTCTCTCTTCCTTATCATGGTTTCTGCTCATCTCAAAATTTGTGACTTTTAGGTAAAGAAAGAAACGTTGCTATCCCATGATGAGTTACAGCAGTTTCAGAATCATACATCACAAATGGCTGCTTTGGATTTTATGGTTTCTGTAGCCAGCGACACCTTTATTCCTACCTATTATGGTAACATGGCAAAACTTGTGGAAGGCCATCGCAGGTGTGCATGCCCTCGCTATTTGCAACTTTATTTTATATATAAGGCTAAAAGAACCCTTAACGGAAAATTCTAACTAGTCCTTCTGCAGGTATTCTGGTTTTAAAAAATCCATCTTATTGGATCGGAAAAAGCTTGTAGAATTGCTTGATATGCATCAAAATGGAACCATTCCATGGAATGAGTTTGCAAATGCCGTGCAACAGGTTCATGAAAACAGAATGGGACAGCCAACTCGTCGTAGAGTTGATGTAGACAAGCCAAAGGAAGAGGATTATTTCTATGCCAACCCTTATGAGTGCCTCTGCGATGGAGCAAAGTGTCATGACTCGCTAGGTCCTCTTAACTCTACTCTAATACGATGAGTTCAAGCTGTCAAATGTAGAAATGCCACTTCTGCATAACCATGAGTTTGAATGTGGAATCTTTGAATTGCTCCTTCCCAATTGGATGCGAAGCACTGTACACATGACCTTTATAAATATGTACATGTCAATTTGTAGAGAAGGAAGAGAAAGTAAAAGAAGAAAGAAAGAAGGATCAATAAAAGGAAATGTCAGCTTCTATTGAGGCATGAAAAGATGTATCTTCAATTTCACCCTTAATTTATTTATTTTTCCAAATTTGAGTTAACTATAGTTATATAACAATAGTTCATGTCGCATTCTAAAAGTTCATTAGATCTTCCTTTACAAACAGCAATCAACTACAACAATCAACTAATAGATTGTAATAAACGGGATGAGTCAAAAACTTGATTATGATCCTCTTCAAAGATCAATGGAAAATGTATGGCATGGATTTGTCTAGGAAGATTCCATTTGTGATTTACCAAGAGTTTTTGTTTTCTTGTTCTTTAGAAATGTAGACAAGTATGTCCTCAAAGGGGCAATGCAACTGCTTCTATGTCCTAGAAGAATTTTCCAAGGTCACCAAGGATATCACCATTTTCCCCGCAAAGTCCAAGGTCCTTGAGCCTCCTTTCTTGATAATATTCTAACTGAGGCAATTCCAATTCTTTCTCCTTGAAGATTTCATCAATTTGCTGCAGGAGCTTCTTCTCCCCTTCTCTTATTCCAACTGCTATAGCATGCCTTGAATCTAGCTTTGTTTCTTTCAACTTTTGATCCTGCCATTCAATTTCGTTGTTCAGTTATTTGTGAGCACAATCAGTTTCAAAATTTCCACATTTGATTGAGAGGAAAAAAGTTTAAAATTTGAATTAAGAGAAAATGGAATGAAAGAATAATTTGAATTGTTTTTAAAACTCAGTTTTTCTATTCTTCTCCTTCCATTTTCTTTCTAGCAAAATAAAAGAAAATACATTGTTGTCAAAAGAAAAATTTCCTCGCGTCCAATCACACCATTAAGGAGTACATTCCATTGTATGATTTCACGTAGTTCCTCTAAAAGTGAGTTATATTATTAACCAAACGTCATGATGGGATGTATTATAGTATAAACTAGAGATAAATCCTTTAATGTTCATGACTTTTCGCACTTACATTAATGTACAAATCATACCTCTTCGATGGTTGTTTGATAACCAGCAAGGGCAGTTTTGCAGGTCTCTCTAACCACTCTGCATATTAGCTCTTCATTGTCACGGCTCACAGGCAATTCAAGATGACCCCAGATGGAGTTTCTAAATATTGACTCCAATAGGAAAGCATCAGTTCCACCTAGAGCTACTAGTCTCAGATATGGAAGCAACCCCGGTGGAAGAGGCTGGTTGTAGAAGATGTCAAAGTATGCTGTCTCACCAAAACCATTGGTCTCAGCAATGTCTAGTTTGTCACCAAAAAACGGGTCTGACTCAGATATCTGCAGTGTCAAAGTATATGCATTCCGATCTGCATTCGGTTCAATGAAACCGTAGTCCAGAGCCAACTCGGCATTGCTTTTATTCAAATCATATTGGATATATACCTGCAGTAAAAAGTTCCCTCCATTATGTGAAATCATATTGATTACTGTCAAAAGAGCTAGTCTGTGCTTCTGAATACAACATGGATTGAGAAGTTCTACTGCAATGCTTCTTTTCCCTTTGATACATAGAGCTAGCTAGTTCATATATAACCTTCTTAGATACAATAATGTTCCAATGGGCTAAAACGCCTTTGATGGACACAGAAGTTTTCATTATTTAAGGGTATGTTGTGTACAAATGGAACATGAAAAGAGATAAAGATAAGTGGATGCAACGACAGTTCACCTGGTCCCCAGCCTTGAGAGAAAGGGGGCTCCTTAGGGAAAATAGGTAATCCCAGGAGAAAAGACCTGCTGCTCCTTTAATTTCATAAGCATGATCTTCTGTTGTTACTCTTGCACTATGGTTTATCTGATCCAAAAATATAATTTAGAGAAGATAATATCAGCACAAAAAACAAGTAAAATATCTACTACAGGAGTAAACTTGTGGTATTCTTGAACTATCTACTCCTCTGACAAATAATCCTCTTAAATTGATAGTTTTTTCTTATTTTTATCTCAAAACAATCAAATTGATATGTTCATATTTATCTCTCTGTTAGTTCTGCAGGCATTGCTGCTGTAGTTAAGTCTCACTGCTTCAGTATACAAAAAGAGAGAAAATGAAAAGGACCTTACCAAGTCAGCTAATGGAATAACAACTAGATTTTCATTGCGAAGGCGAGAAAATGCCCTTGATCTTAGAATTCCAAACGCCCAGAAGAAATCATCAAGTGTAATAGGAGAAGGGAAGAGCTTCTTATTAGGAAGTATGATTTCTTCTTCCAGTCTCCTAAATTCATTCTTCACATACTCTTTCACACTTCGTGTTGTGTTCAGAAGTTGAGTCCCTACACAAATCAGCTCAATCATTGATAAAAACCAAACCACAAGAAAGTCCATGTCCAACAGTAAACTATACAGGCAAAACAACTACTCCAAAGTCCAATTTTTTCACCATTCAATAACATAGTTGCATGCTTTTGCATTAAAACATTGACACTACTAAGTAACTAACCTTGTAGCTCTGACAGCTCCTCCTCTGACCTGCACTGGAATAACCAATTACCAACTGAATCAAGATCAACCAATCATATAAAAACAAACAATCCAAATTCCTCATTAAGCAAGTTTCACAAGCAAACAAAAAGAAACCCACCAATATATAGTAGAGTCAGTTTCCTTTGGCAGAATGGTGAAGTAATGCTTCCAAATAGAATCACTCCTTGACCTCTCTCTTATCAGAAACAGTGCAACAGAAATCCAAGGCTTCAATCCACTGCACACTTGCCCAATCTCTGAAGCTGCCACAGCATCAGGGTTAATCCATAGCCTCTTTGGAACCTGCAAGACAACCTCATTCCTAGAAATGTCTTTGAGTGCAACAAGTCCTAAGCCTTCTGGCACCACACCAGGCTTCACCGGGGTCTTCTTAGAAACAACACCCTCTTCTTTGAGCCACTGCCAGAAATTTTCAACTGCTGGAGGCACTGATATCTCAGTTCCTAGAGAAGCTGATGCTACACAGTTGGCACCAAAGAGTGGTTTTTTGAAGTGAAGGAGTGATGAACCTTTGGTTGCAGAGGGGAAATAGCATTTGCTGTGAAAAAGAAAAGCAGAACCTGAACATACAGGAAACACACTAGCCATTTTTCTCTGGTTACAGCCTTTGTATGTTGTGTTGTGTCGTGTGTGTTAATCTGTTATCTTGGTCTCAAAGGTGAGACTTTGATCTTCTCCGTAGTGGTTCGTGGATAAGATATTTCTCTTCTCGCTACTTTTATTTTGGTCAACAATTTTATTTGGACCCACAAAACCGTAAGTATATTTGTAATTTTACCCGACTAAGTTTTATATTTACATCATGGTAAAAAAAATAATTATGAGAAGTTTAAGAAAAGTAAGTAATGTTAATTTAAAACAATTAAAAATATAGAGATAATAAATTTTGTTAATTTTATTTTTAAAATTAACAAAATATAAATTTAAAAGATCATAATAAATTAAAATATGAGTTGTGAAGAATAAAATAGTTTATAAAATAAGTATAAAATTAAAATAAATTTTAAATTTTACTAAGAGTAATTTAAAAATGAAAATACTGATTGAAACATGAAAGATAATAAATAATATTATAAATTTAAAGGAATAAAATTGTTCAATAAAAATAGTGATTAATAAGAAGAAGAAGAAAAATGTCATTTATTAATAGTTATAAATAAATTATATAAAATAATAAACTAACAACTTCATTCCCTACATAGCGGTGAACCAATTTTTTAAAAACAATCTATCTAGAAGGCAGTTTTGTTGGCATAATTCATTGTGTTATTTAAACATCTTAATTTGTTATTTTAAAAAATTGATTTCTCCTATGGCCGATTTTTAATTGTGGTTTTATAAAAATAAAAAATAAAAAATTAACTCTACATGTTAGAAAAATGGTTATGACGAAAAATATTTTTTTAAAAATGTTTTGTTAACTTATTATTTGAAAACAAAATTTCTCATGACTGATTTGGTAAAAAAAAAAAAGAGAAAATTTCTCGCGACTGGTTTTGTAACATATACAATTTTTATTTCTTCTAATAAATATTTTTTATTTAAACATTTTCTTATTGTTTTATATATAAAAAAATTATTTGTCCCTGCAATGAATTTTATAAAATGAAGATAATGTATTTTCCCCATAAAATGGTGAGTAAAAATATCAGTGCACGGTTACACTTTGCGCAAAATATCAAACACAGACCCATGTAAGATGTTTTACGAACCCTTAATATGAATTTTTACTACAATTAGCACTTTTTAGATTGAGTTTATATTTTTTAACCTCTCTTAGGGTTTTAACTGAGTTATATTTTTAAATTCTAATTCGGTTTAATCAAAATTTGAAATGGGATCAGATGGACTTAATAGTTTTTGTTTATCAATTAAAAATTGAAGATAAGTGCTGGAAGATCTACAACAACTAAACTAGATTCCCTATTGTGGACCTGGTCGTTTAACATAATATATTATATATAGTTAATTGTAGAATATTTTAATAAATATTTAAAAATAAATAATATAATATCATTGTACATATAACGTGTTATATAAGATATTATCTATTAATTAATTCTTTTATTAATTCACATAAAAGAATTTGGGATACTAACGGGACTAGAATGACCCAAAGGTATCATTAATGATATGGTGGATAGAAATAAAAAAAAAATATATAAATTATGATAAGTATTTTTAATTTAGTCAAAGAAAAAGTAAAATATATGTTTTTTAAAAATATTCTCCAATTTAGTTTTTCCCTTTTTCATTATTTTTTTTTCTCGTTCTAAATATAGGATAAATACTGATGTTCTCAATCATTTGCTAAGTGATCAAAGGGCCGTTTATTTAAAATTGAAAAAGTAATTCCAAATATATATTTTTCAAAAAATTAATTATTAAAAAATAGATAGGATTACTTATTTTAAAAGGAAGAGAAAATTATTTTTCTTTTAAGTAGAAGTAATTTAGACAAACCCATTAGAAAAACATTAAATTGTTTATTTTGTTAAAAAGGTATTCTTTTTAACAAATAAGTTTATGCAAACTATATTTTCACTTTTTTAAAAGCTAAAAATATCATTAATTATAGAATAACTTAAATTGAACACAGAATATTTCAAATATAAGATTTGAGTAAAATGCAGCACACCCAAAAAGTACAACCATAAGCCTGTAAGGCATGGGTAACTTTTTTTTTTTTTTTTCATTTGTAACTTTGAGAGATCCCAGAAAATAGAAAAAAGAAAAAGTTTGAGACATGGAAAATTTATCCTGGATTATCTGATTTTATTAAATCACACTAAATAATAAATAATTCTACACTATTCTTAATTAGATAAAAACTTCTAAATTTAAAATGAAAACTAGTTCTGAAAAAAAATGTAAAAATTAAGTATATATATGCCTGTGCCACATTCAATATTAATAAAAGAAAAATAACAGCACTTTTTTTATTTCCTTTATTTTATTTATTTTCTAAAATTGTTATTCAACTAATATTTTAAATAAGTAAAAATTCACGAAAATGATACAATTCAAGACCTATCAATATATCTCCCATTCATTTAAACGTACACCTAAAATACGAAAATCGCAGGTAAATGAAAATGATTTATGAGTTTTCATGGTTGCATCAAAGTGAAAATATCAATAAAAAAAAAAAGTTCAATGCTACTTGGGCCACAAAATCAACATTATAGACGTGAATCTCACGTATTACGTACATGGATATTTTCGATTTTAATAAAATATAAGAAAAAATATTTTTAATCTCACAACAAAAATGAAATTAAAAGAAAATATTTAAAGTTAGAAGAAATATATGCACAACTAATTTAGGTTAAAATATAGATTAAAAGAGAAAACGTTTTAAATTACAAATGTATATTATTAATTTAATATAATTTAAAGTAAAATTTAAGAGATACACATATTTTATCCAACTTTCATATCCACACAACAATACAGTGCCCCCATCAATTATACGTTTAATTTTTCTTTATGGTTTTATGATGTATTTATAACATTGTAAAATTATTTTGTCTTGTTACTCGATCATAAATAATATGGTAAGAATATTTACTTTTGAGAAAATTGATTATAATTGTTAAATTACTAAGGATAATTTAATTATAATTGGTTAATATTGTAAAAAATTGATTTGAAAAACTTAAACTCTTCTTTAATTAACATTCATCTATGAAAACTTTCGAGGAAAAAAGTTCATGCACGGATAATATATAATATTTTATATAGTCAATTGACATGATGAAATTTTTAAAAATTATATAAAATTTTATTTATAAATAAATAACTAGTAAAACTTTACCTGATGGCAGAATAACGTACATGGGTAGTTTTACACCTTATCTACAAAAATGAAGTACCAATTTAAAAATAAAAATAAAAATAAAAACGAAGAAAATAAAAGAAAGATAACAACGTTACACACGTTGGCAAGGTGAAACAGAAGAAAGTGGGACCCATGTGAGTCATATAATGAATGTAGTTGGAGAGTGGAAGCTTTACTCACAAAGAAATTTTAATTACATGGTTATTCAAACAAGAAGTTTTGATTATCATGTTATTCAATCAATTTTATTATAATACATTTTGTATATAGTTTTTATTAAAATTAAATGTGATATACTATTTCTTACGCAGCGTTTTATATTATATTATTTTATTATTAAAATAAAAATATCTTTAATCTTATACATCATTATATAGTGATGATTTGATGATTTAGATTTTTTATTGAACTAATATAATCTCAAACTAAGAAAATATTCATAAAACATCTAAGAATAATGTGGTAATAAGAAAGGTGGGTATTAATGAAAGTAGGCTAGTCATTGAACGAGTAAAACTTTATTTTTAAGTGTTCTACAATATATCTCGTTTGATACAGATAACAACCCTAAATAATAATTTTTAAATGTCTCCCCTGAACTCGTTTATCGATAGATGATCGTGAAATTTTGGCGCAACTTTCTACTACATGGAAATTTACATCCAACAAGGAGTTTTACAAAATAAACATATAGAGTATGATATACGAGGCTTGATATCTCGCCCGAGATAATGTGGCTAAGACATTTTGAATTTCCTTAGAGTTTCTTCTCATGCAAGATGAATGAATCTCGCGCGAGACAACGTGACATAGACGTTTTTGAAGTCCCTGAAGCTCCATCTCGTGCGAGACAGCTCTAAAATCATGTTTTTGTTTCTTTCTTTGTTTCTTTCAATATTTTAAGTGTTGGAATGCATATATTTTTACTCTATGAATGTGTAAATCTTTTTTGGTGTTGTTTGAAAAACTACTTTGGGGCTAAATTGCTATTGAATTGAGAAATTTTGACTTCTACATGCATGTAATGAATGTTGATGGGTAGAAAGCTACCAATGAGCCTGAGCTAGATGTGTGTTTCCATTCGACACCATTCGACACATTGATACGCAGACCAGGAGTATGTGAGAGAAACTACAAGATCAAATAATGTCTATAGTAAATATGAGTGCTTATAGAGAGTTCGATCTTTGAGTTTTTTGATGTGGAGAATTGATCATTACGTGTGTGCGGAGGGGGTGTATCTACAAGGACATTCTGAAGTTTGAGTTAGTAAGAGTGAGATTTTGAGAGGATATGGATGAGTGAGTTTGAATGAAAATTCTATTAGTGGAAAATGAATTATTTTCTAGGGCATTTATAGATTAAGATTGACGTCAAAAGTTTGCTTATGGATATACACTAACTTGAATCAAGTATTAAAGTTTCTTGTGTCAGACAAGGAAATACTTTAGTGGGAGGATGTGACATGACAACGAGGCAAGGCTGCCCTATATGTAATGATGAGACACAGTTGTTGACATTTGTAGATAACTTTTGTACATGTATCATTTGTGCACTGATTGGTCAATGAGTTAGTAAAAATCATGAGATTATCAATGTGATGTGACTTACAATCAACGATAGTGTAATCATAACCTCTTGTTATATACAATACACTCACTAGTAATTATACATTAGTATTTTTAATTTTCTCTTTAACATATGCTTTATTTATTATATTTTCATTTTTTTTATCTTTCTCTCTAGTTAGTATTTTATTTGTTACAATATTTTTGTTGGTTAAATATGCAAAAGTTCAACCAATACAAGAGAAAATCTTTAGGATAAAGTACCTAATTGATACTATTTTAAAAATATTACGTAAATGAAACAAGTTTAAAATTAATTACAGTTAAAAATTCGTTTTAATAGAAGTTATTGAACTGATAAATGACTTGAGTACCATTTTACAAAAATCACTTGAAATCGTAAAAAATATAAACGACTTCCGTCTAAATATAGCAATGACACCAACTTTTAAATGGTAAAATCTTAGCCAAAATCGTTACCAATATTAACGAATTTAATGACATATATATAATTATACCTGAGATTGTCATCCACCTTCCTTGAGAACTTTAACAGTGTACTGGGAAAAAGCATTTTTACAATTGTTGTAAAGCCAATATAAAATGATTTTTTTAATTCTCACCCACTTTCTGGTTTATTTTTGGTTAATCAAGGTAGAAAATCTACGTTTTATAAAACGTACCGGTTAAGAATACAACTTTAAAAAATTTATATTTTACATATATTTTAAAAGTCATTTGTTACCTCGATAGTATATAAAATCAATTTAAAAAGTATTACTTTAAAAAATTCAAAAAATCATCACAGTGAATAACAATTTCTTTTACCATAATTAACTATACTTTTACTAAAATTTGTACTTCCACCGACGATTTTATTAAAATAATTCATTTTAATAAATAATTTAAAACTTGACCACGATAATAGAGTAAAACAATAATGTTTATCGCTGCGCCAACTCTACCATGGAGTGTCAGAAAAGATATCTTTGTGAGCCTTAAAAAATATTTTATTATTTCATAGATACTACTATTTCCTGACATTTATTTCACTGCCATGTTTGAAAGTTTTAGCACAGATTGTCATCATTGAGGATAAAACACAGAAGAGAAGTGTTCAATTCAAATAATGCATTTATTGTAGTATTAGTTAGCCTCCTAGTTCCTAAACTTGGAAACTATATAATAGTAAACATCAATTACCGAACCAAACTTGGAATTCGTCATTCATGCATATAGATGCTTGCGAAGATAGATAAAACCACATCAAATCCTCGTCTAAATAGGAATCTTACCTTAATAGTCATAAAAGTTGAATGCAATAAAAACTTACAACTAATTATTTTGGTAAGTCAAAAATCAAATGAAACTAAAGCATAGTTAGGTACTATAAGCTTGCTTTGTTTAACTTTTTCATCTCATACACACGTTTTGTTAGTTTATTATATACATTTTTATTTAACTTTTTTCATCTCATACTTACGTTTTGTTAGTTTATTATATACATTTAACCTAATTTGTTCAGAGTGCATATTTGATTCTTGAATTAGGTATGTATTTTTATTTTAGTTTTTAAAATGAGTAAAATTATTATAATGTCTTTGAATTAATATATCACATATCTAGATTAATATAATAAAATATTAAATATTCATAAAGACTAAAAATTAAAATTAAAATGATTAAATAATTAAATGATCAAAATAACTATTTACATTTTTCTGCAACCAATGATAATTAAATAAAGGATCCTTATGAATACAAATGGACAAGGTTTGAAGTACAACATGCATGTGATCATGAACTGTAAAGTGGCCATTTACGTACGTACAGGTCCAGAAGAAGGCCCTGCATTCTCTGCAACAAGTGGCATCTAGTTAGATAAAAATTTAGCTACGCGTTAAATAAAAATAAGGAAGTAATTTCGGTTTTGGATATCAAAACAAACATGAAAACTAACTCCACACTTGGTTCTATTATCATTTTAAGAAGATATGTTGAAAAGTCAAAGTTGTCAGGTAATATATATATATATATATATATATATATATATATATATATATATATATATATATATATATATAATCATCTTCTTAAAATTTAATTTAATATAATTTTGATTTTTAGAATGATTATATTAAAATCAATAAACAATCCAATATATATAATCTTTAAATTCACCAAAACATCTCAAGATATTTGGGAAATTTAGGTAAAATTTTAAGAAGTATTGAGATTGAGAAAAGCTATTAAAAGCATATTTTTCTTTAAGAAGGTAATCAAAGATTTTTATTGGAAAAGTTGACTCTAAAACGATTTATTTTAAGAGTGGGAGATTTCTTCAAGAGTGAAATTCAGAGTAATTATTACAAGTTATTAACGTTGTCTTAAGATATTTTACAAATAGTTTCTTTTATGTGTAGAAAATAAAACAAGAAACGTAAAAAGAAAGGTAAAGTTTTAATAAGTATTGGGGTTAGAAAAGCTATCAAAAGGATATTTCTTTTAAAAAGGTAATCGAAGATTTTTATCAGAAAAGTTGACTCTCAAACGATTTATTTTAAGAGTGGGAATTTTTTCAAAAAAGTGAAATTCAGAGTAATTATTAGGAGTTATTAATGTTGTTGTAAGATATTTTACATTTTTTTTATATGTTGGAAATAAAAAAATTATAAAAAGAAAACTATTATCTATGGGATATAGAAGATAGTTCTTATAACATCCAACGTAAAATGAAAGCTAAGAAGAGAATGAGAAGATTCCTGTAACACAAAATTATTTACCCTCGTTACTGAAATTTGCTAATTTTAAGGTCAAGACATGTTTCGTGGAGTTATTCAAAGTTTTATGAATGTGATGAGTTGTTTAAATAAACTTTTTCCATAAATGTCATAGAAAGAATGAAAAAAAAATGATTATACTTTTTGTCATAAATCAAAATATCTTATACATTTTTTCTATATTCTCCCGTTTAATATCTCTACGGATTAACTTATGTAAAATCTTAATAATTTTTTTATTTTGTTTTTTCTTATGAAAATATGTATCTAAACGGACCTTAATTGTTAAAGATAAAAATCTAAAAATAGTAATTATTTTATATGTGTGTTTGGACAAAAATTGGCTAAATTAGTTATTTTACAAAATTGATTTCGATTAAAGATAATTTTAAAATGATTTAGTTTATATTTAAACATTTGATCATAAAATCAAGTTTGTCGTGAAATAGTGCAAAAATCTTATCCAACGTAGAAATTATTCAAAATTATTTTAATTTAAAATCAATTTTAAATTCAAAATTAATCTTAAATTTTCTTTAACACAAAAATCAAACATTGATATTAATCTTGCAACTAATTAATTCTAAACTCCAAACAAAATTGTACAGCCGAATTCCATTTCCAACTCTATTAACTGAATAATAATAATAATAATAATAATAATAATAATAATAACCGAAGAAAAAAAATCTATTAATTAAGCCTAATATGTGCTAATATATAAAACTTCAAATTTTCTAAGATTCCAACACGCTTTCTTTTTCTTCTGAAATCTGAGATTGGAATAGCTGCATCTAATATAATGTGAATCACCGTTTTAATTTCCAAAACTCTAAATTCAATAACTTAGTCTTTATAAAATAAAAAAAATAAAATAATCTTTTGAAACATATTAAATTTATCTTTTTATATCTTAAAAATATTATTTTTAGTTCATAAATTTAATTACTTATAATTTTTAAAAATTTAACTATTAATTATTATTTTATTTTCTAAATTAGATATTAAAATAAAATTAAATAATCAATTATAAGAGCTAAACAATAATAAATAGTTAAATTGAAGTAATAAAATAATAATAAATATTTTTTAAAAAATTATTTTACTATTTATATTTTCTAAATATTAAAATGGCATGTCACGTCACTCAATCGTAGTCCAAAAATTTGACTGAGTCTTATTAATTGATTTAAGATCAACGGTAACTTATTGTTATCGAAAACAAACTACGGTAAACACATGTGCTTGTAGAAGTCATTCCAATTAGCTCAAAGTCGCAGCAAATTTGGTATAGTTAGACTTCACAAGATCTATTAAATGCAACTATTAGATCTAACCTATGTTTCTTTCTTTCTTTTTTTTACTTTTGTTGCAAATCTCGTTTATAATCAATCTTGTTATGCAAGATTAGACACTCAGAAATATGCTATACATTACAATGATACGTTTAAATTTAAGATGGCATCACATTGAATGAAGATATTTTGTGTTTAATATAAAATTTTCAAAATTTTATGTTATACCTTTTATTTAAAAACCGATTCACATTAAATTTAACATCAAATCAAACACTCACTTAGACCTCAATTTTCTACGTTAGGAGAGACTAACCCATGTTTCCATCTATTAACAGGACATTCGATGTTACACTGTCACTGTCCCACTTGTGCAGAAAGCGAAGTGTATATTGTCTACGCAACTACTCTTAACAAGAAACCAACCCTCAACCAGTTACTACACGCACTAAAAAATTAAAAAATATTTGGTAGAAAATTGATATCTGTGTGTGAGTGAAGTAAAGTTGCTAAACAAAAAATAGACACGATAACTTTTACTATACCTGTCATTTTCTCTGAAAAAAAATAAAGGACAACGTAAACTTCATATTTTTTTTCTTTCTATAAATTTCCTCTCTTGCAAAAACAACCTAAAACCTCAAAGGAAGAAATTTTTTGTTCACTCTTTTGCAAACATTCTTATCCATTAGTTCTTCATATACCACTTCCCATTCTCTTTCATTACTTAGAAACACCAAATAGACCAAAAATGAAATTTGGCAAGGAATTTGTATCACAAATGGTACCAGAATGGCAAGAAGCATACATGGACTATGGCAACCTGAAGTCCCTTTTGAAACAAATCATTCTTCACAAACACAACAACAAGCCACATTCTAGTACCTCCCCAACAGGTCTAAACAGAAAGTTATCACTTCGTAGAGCCTTCAGTGGCCTCACACAGAGACACTACCAACCCTTAAGCCCTGAACATGACATTGAGAACCAGCCCATTTTGGTGCACTCAGTGCTGCGAGATGGCCATGAAAAATATGAAACTACTTTTCTTATGGCTGCAGAAGAAGGTGGTGAATATGAGTTGGTGTACTTTAAGAGGCTTGATGATGAGCTAAACAAAGTGGACAAGTTCTATAGGGAGAAAGTGGAGGAAGTGATGAAGGAAGCGGTTGAGTTGAACAAACAAATGGATGCTTTGGTAGCTTTCAGGGTGAAAGTTGAGAATCTAACTGAGTCTTTTGATAGCTCAGTTGAGATGACTCGTTTGGCTTCTGATGTGTCTGCTTCAACCTCAGCATTGCATGCTTCCACTCCAAGAGGGGTCCATTTGAACCGTAAGTTTTAATCCTGATTTTGCCTTGCTGCATGGTTCTTTAGAATCTTGTAGATTTAATTTGGATAAAATTGATTTTGGACCATAGTTAAAATGTGTGTTCAAATTATTCTTAGCCACAGGTTACTTACTTCACTCTTCCTCACTGGGGAAGTCAAATTCCATAATAAACAAGATACTTGTTGATTTGTCTAGATGCTTGTCAGCATAGATTTTCAGAATCATTACTTCTTTATACATGTGTAGATCTATGGTTTATGTTTTACAAATTAACCGGAAATGGGTGTCTAATTTAAATACCAAAATTAAATCTATCCCAAGTAAACTCAATTCTCATGTTGTGTGTTTAGTCATTTTCTGATGCATGGGCAGGAAGAGTTTCCGCGGTAATTGAAGAGATCAAAGAAGAAGACAGTACTCACAATGGAGAATTAGAGGAATCTGGCGATGACATAGGTGAAGAGATTCAAACTACCAACAAAAGTGTTGTAGTACAGAACAAGAAGAAGAATATCATACCTATAAAACCCATCAAACCTGCTTCTGTGGAAATACTTAATCGTGTGCAACTAAATGACCCTCTTGAGACTCCTCGTTCAACTATAAGAAGCTTCATCAAAAACCCTGGGCAAAAAGAGTTAAATTACACCAAGGAAAATTTAAGAAAAGTTGAAGAAAAACTCAAACGGGCTTTTATTGAGTTCTATCACAAGCTTCGGCTTCTAAAGAACTACAAGTAGTAGATGCTATCACAATCTTTTTTACATCAATAAGCGTATTGCCTTCATTTTTCTTATGGATTTGTACTTTATGAAACAGCTTTCTAAATGTTCTGGCATTTTCAAAGATAATGAAGAAATATGATAAGGTAGTTATTCAAAACCTTCAAAATTTTGAAGTCTCTCCCTAAATCATAACAAAATTGCCTGTTCACCTAGTTTTGCTTCATGCATTAGATCACATCAAGAGCTGCAGCAAAAGCTTATATGAAAATGATTGATAAGTCCTACATTGGGAGCTCTGATGAGGTGAGAATTGTCTAGTATGAACCTAAGCCTTGGCAACATCATTGGCAGTGCATATGAAATCCTTTCAATTGCTCAGTTTTCCTTATGAATCACTTCCCCCTGCAGGTCACCAGGCTTATGGAGAGGGTGGAAAAAGTCTTCATTAAGCACTTTTCCAACTCAAATCGAAATAAAGG
The DNA here is from genome assembly GCA_026586105.1 of Hylodesmum podocarpum. Lineage (NCBI taxonomy): Eukaryota > Viridiplantae > Streptophyta > Magnoliopsida > Fabales > Fabaceae > Hylodesmum > Hylodesmum podocarpum. The sequence continues at coordinate 1,084,623 of JALJEV010000730.1, read as the reverse complement.
AATGCGCATCCTGCGACCAAAACCGATGAGAGAAAGACATAGGATTACATTTTCCATGGGTAAACCAGTACTTGTGTGTGTGTGTGTGTATATCTATAATGTGTGTTTTTCCCCTCACTTTTGATAAAACTTCTCAGGTTTTTCTGCTGGATGCACTGCTGCTCTAACATTGGCCCTTATTCTAATTGTCCGTACCCGAAAAATCATGGATCATTCAGGGAGTACACAATACATGGAAATCATGTTTCCCCTTTACAGGTTGTTTTATATGCAGATTTTTGAATAGATGTCTTGCCTGTCTCTTAACTCCTAAACCTTCTAATCTGAAAAAGAAGCACAAAAGTGGAGTTAACTTGCCATTTTCAAACTCTATGCAGTTTATTTGGATTTGTAGTTCTACACATGCTGATGTATGCAGCAAATATATACTTCTGGAGACGGTACAGAGTGAATTACTCATTCATATTTGGTTTTAAGCAAGGCACTGAGTTAGGCTACCATCAAGTCCTTCTCCTTAGTTTTGTCCTTGCAACATTGGCACTAGCCAGTGTGCTTGCAAATCTAGACATGCAAATAGATCCAGAGACAAAAGAATACAAAACATTCACTGAACTTTTGCCACTTATCCTGGCTCTAGTAAGGCTATTACCCCATCACCTTTCAGTTTTCACAAACTTTGTTAGTGAGTTTTATTCTTAAGATTACATTGTCAATTCATTTTTGTTCTGCAGGTTGTGATTGCCATTTTATTATGCCCATTAAACATCATATATCGATCAAGCCGAGTGTTCTTCCTCACAAGTGTATTTCACAGCATCTGTGCTCCTCTATACAAGGTAAAGAAAAATTGTTCCCAAGTTACCAAAGAACCACTTTTGTTTGAACAATTATTTTGTTTGGAAATCTAACACCAGATCAGGTCACACTGCCAGATTTCTTCATGGCGGATCAATTTACTAGCCAGGTTAGTGAAAAGCTGAAATAGATTATACTTTGCTTTTTTGCTTATCTATCTTCCTTAATATAGCTTTTATGCACATTGAGCCTTCAGTGATCATTATTCAGACATAATGATCCTTTTTACCCATTCAGGGTCAAGCCTTGAGAAGTTTTGAGTTCTACATATGCTACTATGGTTGGGGAGACTTCAAACACAGACAAAGCACCTGCAATTCAAGCAGGATATTTATAGCTTTTTCATTCATTGTTGTTGTGATTCCATACTGGTCTCGCTTTCTTCAGGTACACAACTTCATTCTATTTTCCTCGTACATATATTTAAGCTTGTTGGTCATAAAAATAAGAGTACAGGCAGCAAGGGAGCATTTGAAATGGTTTATGTTATATAAGCAACTATGTTGAAGATTAATTAATACTTAAAAATTGTTGGATAATGCTTTTGAAAGTTACTCTTGTTTTAGCTTAATTTTAGTAAGTTCTGGTGTGAAGCTTATCCAAATTGTTGAAGTACTCATTTATAAGATAAATTCTTATGTAATAAGTTCTTATTCAGTTAGAGGCTTACAGCTTTACTTAAGCTGTTTATTCTAATGTTTCCTTGATTGAGAAAGTAATTGCCTTTTTCTTGATTAACAAATGAATTAGACTTCCAAATAATCTTCTTCTTTCTCTTGTTAGTGCCTTAGGCGGCTGTTCGACGAGAAAGATATAATGCAAGGATATAACGCATTAAAGTATTTCCTTACAATTGCAGCTGTTTGCCTAAGAACAGCTTATAGACTTGACGAAGGAATGGGTTGGGAAGTGCTGGCTTGGATTTTCTCTGTATCTACTGCCATTTTTTCAACATATTGGGACCTTGCCATAGATTGGGGCCTTCTGCAAAGACATTCCAAGAACCGCTGGCTGAGAGACAAACTCCTAATCCCTCAGAAAAGTGTATATTTCGCTGCTATGGTATGTAGTTAAGAACCAGAATAAAGAAATATTGTACCTGGTAATTTTCTAAGATGTTCACTGGGAAAAAAATCCCTATACTCGCAGTTATTACTTTGACTTGCTGCGGCTAGTATAAACTCTTTAAACAAAAATTGAAGTCTTAGTATAAACATTGTAGGTCTATGTTATTGCTAATAATATGTTGTATCACACTAACAATTTGACGCATCAATGGAGAAGCTTATGAATAAGCTAAATATTTTAGCTTATTCCTAAATGCCTAAAGAAATATGATGTATCATATCAACTTTTCTTACTAATTCTAATAGAGTTGCCTGTTAGTATGATGATACAGGATATAGGGTAGACCAACAATATTCATAATATTATTTTCATTAAACAGAGTTCATACCAAGTCTAATAGAAAACTGTTAATATATGGATTGTTTTTGGTGCCTTCTATTTGTTGAAGTTAATGATTTATTCAAACCACGCACAGGTGCTGAATGTCTTGCTAAGATTTGCATGGTTACAGACAATATTGAATTTCAAATTCTCCTTCTTGCATAGACAAGCCATGATCAGCATTGTTGCCAGCTTAGAGATCATGCGTCGTGGCATGTGGAACTTCTTTAGGTAACTAAGGGAAAAAATCATTTTGCTAGTTCTGTTTTTGCATGCCATAAAAGCCAAAACACTGAACTGGCACTTTATTTCAAAATTCCATTTGATGTACTAATTTGTACAATTATGTGGCTCAGGGTGGAGAATGAGCATTTGAACAATGTTGGCAAGTACCGTGCATTCAAGTCTGTGCCACTACCCTTCAACTACGAGGAACATGAAGATAAGGATGAGTGAGTGATTTGGCAGGAACAGCAAGCACAGAACAACAGAATCTCTACCTTTATATGTGTCAAACTTTGTAACTGCACTTGGCAGAAAGTTCTTGTTCTTCTCTTTACCATAATCAAATCCTAATCCACTTTTATCAAAATGCGTTAATCCATATTTTATTATCGCTTGTAATTTAGAAGAACTAAACATGAATTTGGATAAATCAAAACTTTCATTTTTTTTTTCCTTTAATTTTTCAACTTCAAAAATAAATTTTTCCATATCAGACAGTCTTTATTAGATGTTTCCCTTTGAGTTAATTATTTATTCATAGTCTTTAATTTTGAAATTTCAATCATGGCTAATTTAAGACTTTATCTTCTTTAATGTTGAATCTTTATGTTATCAAGTGGAAAAATGTTAAATTATTTAATATCTATATTAATTTTAGTAATTATAGAATGACTTTAAATTGAAGTTGTATAACGTGAGTAGTTAAAAAGACATGATTCAAGTTATTAGGGAATTATTTTGGAGTTTTTAAAATTAATTCCCTTGTTTTGGCATTAAAGAACAACTTAAATTTTAAAGAGGGAGTTAAGTTGTTTATAAGAAATTAAAAAAATAAAACTTTCTCCTCTGACCATGCACTTTTCAACTGTGTTTGCTCACGGTAGTGAAAACTTGTAAGATTAGTATAAGGGTAACTTCACCATCACAGAAATCATTTAAGGAAAGTCAGGTAAGAGAGAAACAAGAAATACAAATTTTGAATTACATTATGAATCCAAGTAAATCCTTTGAACTCTTTCGTAAAAAATTATAAAATTTAAAAATTGTGACGAATATATTATCAAAAATCTTAAAAATATGATTTTCTTATTTATTAAATCTTAAAAAATTACCCATAATAATATAATTTATTCTACTAATCCCAGCTTCTTTAATGGGCTAAGTCAGATTGGTCTTGAGAATTTTGTCGAGAATTACTTTTCGAGAAGACGAGGAGAAATATGATTTTAATATATTTGTTCCATATGGTTGGTACAACTTTGATATAATACTACTTGATGGCACTACTCATAGTTTCAAACGAATCTACCATTGCACCACTACCTCAACAAATAACTTAACAAAATCTAATTGGTACAACTTTAACACGCACTATCTGCTTCTAATCACAGGTGGCAGCTGCAATATGTCAGTTTGTGAACTATCAATTTTTGATGTTTTAACTATCGAATTGATTAAATAAATGATCAAAGGCCATTCATGCTAGTAATATATTTCCAAATGGATCAACTTGGCATTTTGATTTTAAAAGTATCCTATTTTGATCAATTTTTCCTGATGCGTTGAATTTCAAAGCTTTTGAAGATTTTTTTATATTTAATTATTGTTTAGTGATACGTCGTAGTGCATGTTGATACAAGTGCATTGCAATTGATTAATACGGATGTGACACTGCACATTTGGATATTGGGTTGGATTCAAAAATTTATTCATTTACTCTGTTTTTATTTTTCCGTTTAAACAAACCCACGCGTGTCTTCTATATAATTATTTTTGCTTTGTATTTATTTATTACTATATATTTAAAACTTTAATCATTGCAATTTGATATTTGCAAAAATATAGAAAATGGGATAGATCTCTCTCTCATATATATAGATATAAAATTATTTTTTCTGTTTTTATATTTAAGTTATTATTTTTTGTCTCTACATTACCCTTAATAAAATTTAAGAATTCAGTTTCATCTCTATTTCTATCATATATTTTATTCTTTACAATTGCCAAATTTATTATTTTTTTTTGTCACATAAAAAATGTATGTAGAAATAATAAGAAAAAGAGGCTTGAGTCAAATTTATCAGACTTAAAGATATATGAAACTCGATAATTAAATAGATACACTAGTTTTGACCCAACTTTAACAAATTGATCAAATCAACCAATAAACTTTTTAGTATGAGTCAGGTCGATCAACACGTTAGATATTTAATTTATGATTATCTCTAACCATGGTTCCATAAAATAGAAGTTTATCTTTTGGTGAATTAAAAAATAGAAGTAATATCTCCATGAGTCATGAATGAGGCAGCAAAACTCAGCTGCGTGTTTTCTTTCTTTTCCCTTTTTTTTTCTATAAATAAATCTTTCAGTCAACTTTGAGATAAAATTAAACTACAATCAAATTGTATCATATTATTTCAAATTAAATTATGATCCAGAACAGGCTGTACTTATATGTTATATCGCATTCGGTTCTTTATTAAAAGCGAACAATTTATTTTAAATATTAAAATAAACAATTTTGATTGTTGATAAAAAAAATTAATCATTAGTATATATACATAATATATAGATAATAAATATATTATTTTAATCAATAATCTCTACTTCAATAAATTCTAAATATATCAGATTGAATAATATAACTTCTCCAAGAAGCAACGTGTAATCGTTATTAAAAAGATCAATATATCGTTATATCAACTTGGGAAAGAGACACAATGCATTTTATGTAGAATAGATATAAGATAAGAAAGATGAAATTCAGAGGGATATTTTATTTAGGGTTCTAATATATGTGGCTGTTCTTTTGTCCATTACATCAGATAAAAGTCTTTCATACCAAAGAGTTATTATTTTTTAGATTATTAATTTTTTTATAATACAGATATTAATTATTTTACTCTTATGTCAACATTAAGCGAATTATGTTAAGTGTACCTTATGTTAGTAAGAAGGGAGTTGTGTTCAGTGTATATATGTCTTTGATATTGAGACCTTTTGTTATTTTAAAAAAGGAGGCTCTTAATATTATTTTTAAAAGTTTACAGCTTAGCTTATGGGGTCTACAGTAATTATGTAGAAACTTCCTGTTTAAAGAAACAAATAAAAAAGAAATTAAAATTCAGACATGATAATAAATGGTCATGAGAAATAAAGAATCATCACAATTTTATTTTAATTAAAAAAAATTAAATTTTACTGAATCTGTTATAATTTGGATAATTATAATTTTTTAATATTAAAATAAAATTAAATATCATTAATATTTGTTTATTGATTTATTTAAATTTTTAAATAAAATAATTAAAAATAATAAAATTTTAAATTAAAATAAATAATTTTTAATTTAAAAATTAAAATTTTGAAAGTCACGTTTTATACTTTTTAATAGCCGCCTAACACGTACGGATGCCCAATTCCAAATATGGAATAGAAAATATTTGAAGGGTGGGATTCTCCGTTAGCCACTTTCAAAATTATTTGACCAACCATGAATGCACCCAACTCTACTGAGCTTTCGATTTTCATTATTATCGTACATATACAAGTTGTGATTAAAAATAATTAATGTTGTGTGTACCTAAAATTTAAAAAACTGACGCCAAATCTGAATTTTTAATTTAATTGAATATATACCAAGCTTTTTTTTAATTTTGTGGTTGATATATATATATATATATATATATATATATATATATTTATAACTTTAAGATTACATTATTTTGACTCATCATGTATAGACATTATGAGATTTGCCAACTAACTTCGTTCAAGTGTTTTCTAAAATATTTAGGAAAATTAGCATTTTGTTTTATGCATTAAATGGGTTAAATCATGCTTCTCCTTAAACTTGCCTAACATATCCGATCTTGTGGTAATCTTTGCTTTGATTTTGATCATTTACTCTTTTAAAAAAAATTTAAATAAATAAAAACCTCATTTATTTTCTGAAATTTTATTTGCAAAGTAATTAAGTTTGTTTAGGCTCCAACACACTAACAATTCTTTTGAATAATTCAATATTACTTGCAAAATACTTTCTCAAAATAAATTTACTTAAAGGTCCAATTCCTTAGTAACTTTGATTTTTACTCAATTAAAATCAATTTTTTACAGTTAAAAAATCAAATAACATGCACCTACCTACGAATACGCAGGAACATGATCCCACTCATGTCATGTCGATTTCCAAAATTAAAAATTGGAAACCATTCTTTTTAAATAATTTATTTCTTTTCTTTAATATATAAATAATAACTCACCTTTTACGGGGAAAATAATTATTTTTAAAGTGATTATTTATTTGCACACTCGATTAAAGGTGATGATCACTTTGACGAACGTGTGGTCCTAACACTAATCAAATCCTGGACCTATTTCTTGGATATCATCATCCTTTTTGTTTTCATGATGATTTCTTAAAATATCGGTGACGATTCTGCTGTATATATATTTTACAATGTTGAGTATCTGTTGGATAGCAATTTAGGTTGCGATAAATGGCGGCTCTACCGGGAGAATTACAGAGTTAAGCCATTTAAACAAGTGTGAAACTCTTAACGTGACATTTTGCTTTATTTGTTTTCCCCTTTTCTTTTTGTTTTGAGTTTCTCTTCTTTATTTACCTTTACTCAATTTATTTGCATTATGTTTCTTAGTACTAGTCCTATGTGTATTATTTACTTTGTTTAGTTATAAATAAATGGTAAATATTGAATCATAGAGTAGATGACTTTTCTTTGTCTTATATTTGCTTGGGATGTTTTCTAAATGCTTTGCAAATGGTGAATATTGAATCCTAGGGTAGATGACTTTGCTATTTCGTATGTACGACTACGATGTTTTCTAGATGCTTTGAAGGTTAGGTCCGGTAGTTCTAGGAATTCTTTTTATATACCACATACTTTTTTATTATTCTCTTGAACTCTATACCCGATCCAGTTCAAGCCATAGGAAATGTTGATCTAGTAACTGTTTTGCTCTTCCTTTTAACTTTCCTTACTTTCACGACGATCTTATCGAAAGTTTGTCACTTGCGTTACATGTTAATTTATTTAGGTTTACTACTAGTTTTGATATTGTTGCGTAAATGGACATTAACTCTAGAGGCTAGTAAGGTTGTAGAGCTATCCTCAATCGGTCACCCATATTGAAACTTTGGATCTTTCCCGTACGGGTACCCGATTAAAAGACACAAAGCAAGTCTATTTCACCCTTCATTCCATGCTCTTTCCTTAGCATCATGCATAGTCTCATCATAGCATTATTCAACTCTCATATAGTTAGTTGCATTCATTTTCCGTGTTTTCATAGCTCTTTGCATTTCATGTATCATGTCACGTGTTATACACTCGTTCTTCTATATTAACTCACTATCTTTCACATGGCATGCATTCATTCATATGTCATGATTGCATAGGTTGTTTCATTTCATGCATACCATCGTATATGTCAAATATGTTCATTTGCATCATAATGAATTCACATATATCATCCTTGTATAGACCATTGCATCCCATAAGTCCCCGTCAAGATACATTATGTGTGATTACACTTCATCATCACACATTTTCTTGCATATGTTTCATGCATTCCTACATTTATGTGGTCACATTAGGTAGCGTGATGTTAATTTAAAATGACTTAACATCTTAATTTTGATAATTACAAGATAGACAGATGTATTAACAGACATAGTGAGAAGAATAATCAGATGGATCATTATCAGTATAGACGAAAGATGCACCCTCAAACAGAAGATGCAACAAACGAAAGATTTAAGTCATCATGCTTCAAATCAATCTCATCAGATGAATAACTTTTAAGGATCAAGACTGAGAGCTCTCCTTAACTTCAAGTCTTGTGATCAAGAATGAAGATATGAGGACTGAAGTTGAAGACGAAAAAAGAAGACAGACGAATGAATTCAACACACAATTCATCTATTTGTTCATTCGTTTATCTATTTAATGAAGTTCAGACGCTGGGTAACACGTGCATTCGTTTCAAATCAAGTTGTTACTCAGAAGCTTCTAAAGGTGGAAAGAGATTTCAAAATTAACTTCTGCAACACGAAAAGTAGTTGCACATTTTTGTGAAATCTCTGAGCAAATTAGTCAAAGCCCGATCTCACGCTGACATTCGCTGACTTTGCATTAATTATTCTGATTGCTCACTCTATCAAATGTGAAAGCACTCAAGACAAAGGACTAACGTTCAAATCTACAGTCTAACGGATACTTCACGAAGATGTCTATAAAAGGAGTTCATCACAACGAGTTGAAGTTGATGAATTACACTGCAAAGATCATATTCAACTACTCGCTCAAGCTCTCAAGCAAAAGTTCGCTCGCCATGAACTTAGAATAGAACCCATTGCAAAATCCCTCTATGCGAAGAAGATAATTTTCATTTGGTCTTCATTGTAAATCACTGTTGTGGTAATCTGTAGCCTTAGAAGACTAGTTGTTTAAAGAATACCTTGAGTTTAGCCTGAGGAGGGTGAGGTCCAAAAAATACCTGTTTTAACCTGAGGAGACTAAGTGTTGAAAGAATATCTTTGGTTGTCTGAGGAGGTTGTGTTCAAAGAATACCTGGGTTTAGCCTGCGGAGGCTGGAGTCAAAGAATATCAGTTTAGCAAGAGAAAGTTGTGTTCAAAGAATATCTGTATTTTAACTAGGAGTGACCGGGTTCAAAGAATACTTTTAGTGGAAACTCAACAAGTTGCTTAGTAACTGAACGTAGTTTTGAATAGACGAATCAATATAAAAATATTACTGCTTTTATTGTTTTATCTACTTACTAACTGATACTAATAACTTAAACTGAATTCTTAATTAAAATCAATTTTTAAAAGAGAAATTCAATTCATATTTGATCAAATCATTTTATAACAGATGTAAACTACCTCATCTAAAAAAGTTTTAATTAATAAACATAATTCAATCCCTTCTTATGTATTTATATTTTACTCGTGTGTATAGAAAATGTCAATGTTATGGTCATACACATTAAATATGGTGAAAAATATCATATTTCAACATGTAATTTAAAGTTAAATTATATATTATATCACCACATCCATTATGAAAGGGTTTCACTAGTCATTAAGTTTACAATCTTGAGTTATTAAGTTTTCTATGGTTTTAGTTGTAAACCCTTTTCTTTGTCTAAGGCTTTGGGTCTTTTCTTCTTTATCAATTAAGGCATTGTATTTTTCTATATATGTTATTTATAAAGTATACAATGTTTCCTCTCTTTAATCTTTACCTTTTATCTTGTTTTGCCTCACTTAATTGTCTCTGAGTTTAACTTGTCTCTGCAATGCTTCATCAAATAGTTCATTTGGTCAAGAGTTAACCTGTCTAAGGGCTTCTTAAGAAATGAACAATTGGACAATTTTCAATTGTATAAATCATGCAATGTTTGTTAAAGGAATGATATATTGAAATCTTTAAAACTTTCTCAATATACATAAACTTTTTTCTTTTATAAAAATTAATAACAAATCACTTTTTTTATCATTAGACCTACAACTTAATTCTAAATTTCCTATTGTAGGTAGGATGAACCGAACACGCTAAAATAAGTTTCAAGTTTCACTTTTCAATTAAACAATAATGAAACAATGACAAAGGTGAAGAAGAAAAATTCCGTATTGATCGTAATACCGTACGGTCGAACCCTTGCGCACTTTGACTTTTACTTTTCTTCCCAGCACAATACACGGAGAATTTTAATTGGTCTAATTAAGTCTTTTATTTAAATATTATTTTATACTTTATGTTTTAATTTATTTACATTTTTGTTAACTCTTCATCATTTATTTATTTTTTAATATTATAAATTTTTATCAAATTAAAATTATTAAATACTGATATAATCATATAAAAATTCATCATATTAATATTTAATAATTTAATTTAATATCAGAAAGATAGAAATTTAAAATATTGATAAAAATAAATAAATAATTAATAATTAATAAAAAATTTAAAATAGAAGATTGAAATTTAAAGGAGTTAAAATACTAAAAATTTAATTAACTCAACTTTACTTTTAAATAACCACTCATCAAATCAAACTTTGATATTTTTCGCCGAACAAGCCAACACGAAGGTGTTTTACTTTTTTTTTTTTTTTTTTTCTACGCCGGTTTAGTTAATACTTATCTCTCAGCCATTGGTCACAGTCAACAATTCTTATTTATTAACTTTTATGGCGTGGTTCGTAAATAAATGACACCATACTTAATTATTAATAAGTATCTTAAGTTTTTTATATTTTAAAAAATAATTAAAAATATTAAAACAAGAACGACATCCACCTTCTTATTTTGTATCCTCAGAGTCAGCAACTTGTCAACGTCAACTATTATTGGTTCTACAACAAGTTCCCTAATTTATTTATTTTTTTTGGACATAGTGTTATATGTCTAATGATCTGGTTTTAATTTACAAGTCTCCTGATTTTTTTTAACGTAGTCTTGTGAAATGACTCATATCATTATATTTTATATCTTCACTAATAACAACAATATACAAATCAGATAAAAAATGATATTTTTCTATAATACAGTTGGAGAAAGTCAGAGTTTTCCAAAACAGGACCCAACCTAAAAAAAGAATCCTTGCCTTCAAACTTATCATTCACAACAATTTTTATTCTCAAGACTTTTGAGAGAAAATGGCTGTTGTGATGACTTTAAAGGTAGTGAAGCAAAATGGTACAAAAAAATGTTACCAAAATAATATTCTAGAAACGGATTCAATTCTTATTTTAGAAGAATATTAATTGATAATATAAGAAATTATTTTTAATTCTAAGAATTATAATATATAGTATCATGAATGTTTTCGTAAACTTCATGGATAAACACGGAACAATACAAAAATTTAAAATGAACATGTCAATTTCTTCATCAAAATTTTAAATTTTTGTTTAAAAATACTAAAATAAGCCTTAAGTATCATTTCATAGTTTCAAAAGGACATGTAACGTGCTATATCAACCTTTTGCCTTTTCTATGTTAATTTTCGACTTAATTAAACACACATGCGCTGAAACGGTCTTCCCCTCAAACTCCACCAACTTCATCTAACGCAAAGTCATTTTTTTTAAATATCCATATAAATTTCAACATCTATATAACTACCTTATTCATCATGATCTCTTTCACCATCCATTGTTTTCATTTTCACCACTTCTCTTGATCTCATAAAAGAAGAGTCTCCCATTCCATTCCCCCTATATTCGCTTCAGCTGCAAATCACCACATCAGTTCTCTACACACATATTCATAACAAGAATATAGTTATTCATAATACTCTCATAGAAATAACCTATACCCTACATATACCAAAAAAACAAAACCCTATATTTGCTACAAAACACAAAAAATGAAGTTTGGAAAAGAATACACATCCCAAATGGTGCCAGAATGGCAAGAAGCATACATGGATTACAACAATCTAAAAACCCAACTAAAAGAAATCCAAAGATTCAAACACAAGAAGAAGCCTCCAGCGACGACTCCAAAAGGTCTGAGGCGAAAGCTAACACTATACAGAGCCTTCAGCGGCCTCACACAACAACAACAACACTACCATACTCTCAGTCCCTCTCAACAAGTCGACATCGAGAGCCAACCCATAATGGTTAACGCCATAGAGCGTGGCGGGTCAGAGAACTACGAAACCACGTTCCTCATGACTTCCGAAGAGGGTGGTGAGTACGAGTTGGTGTTTTTCAGGAGGCTGGATGATGAGTTCAACAAAGTGCAAAAGTTTTATAGGGAGAAAGTGGAGGAGGTGATGACGGAAGCGGCTATGTTGAATAAGCAGATGAATGCGTTGATAGGTTTCAGGATCAAAGTTGAAAACCCAACCGCGTCGTTTGATCGCTCTCTCGAGATGACTCGTCTTGCTTCTGATGTTGCTTCTTCATCTGCTGTCTTGTCTGCCTCCACGCCCAGAGGAGCAAGATTGAACGGTAATTCATTTTTTTTTTTTTAATCTTTAATTTGATTATTTTTGTTTAATCCCAGTATTTTTCGGTTAATAATCAAAACTAATTCTCCAAGTACAAAATTTATTAAATTAATTATCATCTTCCACCATACTTTTTGTTTCGTTGAGAGATACAAGCCACCAAATTAAAGACTCCATCAATAGCTGTAAATGATAATGCAGAAAAAATAGGTTAGATCTATTAATTACATCATACACAACTAGCGCAAGTGCATGTTAAGACTCGTTGCAGTATTAGTAACACACGTTTCTGTTAACGTGGTTGATTTGCTTAACTTTGTTCATTATCCATCATTGTGAATTTTTTACTCGGCAAAAAAAAAATGAATGATTATGAATTTTCTTATTTTAATAGATTAAGATATTTAATATGTATTTAAATTACTTTATTTTACTTGAAGAAAACTATGTAGTCGACATGCTTTATTTAATGTTCGATTAAGAGTTTTTTTTTTCAAGTATAAAATTTGTCAATCTAAATATTTTTACTCTTATGATGAATAACCAGGAATCGCAATTAACATCTAATAATTATATTTGATTTTATTTTACATCTTTGTGATGATACTAAAATTATTTTTTAAATTTATATACACAAATTCAATTAAAATAAGTAACTGTATATATTTTTTTATTGATTTAATATTTATAGTTTTAATATTTTTCTTGGTTTGTTAAAAATTTAATCCAATACTCAATATTTATTACATTTCGAAAAAAAAACTATTACATTTTGAAAAATAATTCTTCAATATTAGTAAAAAAAATTCTTTTTCATATGCTATCTTAAATATTTGCAGAAAAGTTTTCTCTTATTTGGAATAAATAAAAAAATTAAAATAAATTGTCTTCAACAAATATACATAAAATTAAATATAAATAGATTGTCAAAGAAGGAGTGCATCATAAAGCAATAGAGGCTAGGGGGACCGCGTTCAAACCCAAGGGGTGAGCCTGTGACGTGGACTTTATATACGCAATAAATAAACAATTTATTAAAACTATTAGAAAAGTTAAATTAGATTATTTTAATTATAATATCGTGCATTTCAATTTTATTACAAATATTCATAAAATCAAATAATTTGAGTAATAATTATAGTTAATGGCATTATTTTGAAAGAATGATTTTTCTCCACAACAATGACTATGATTTATATATTCTTTTATAACCATGATAAATATACAAACTTATGTTGTCAATAAGTCAATGTATCTTCTTGTGTGTCAAATGAACGAGTGTTCCATTATAAATATCATAATAATATAAGAATATAAAAGAAAATTAGTAATTAATATATTTAAAAAGGAGTATATTTTTTATATAATTAGGACAAAAATGAAATCATTTGTTTCTTTTATACAAAGGACTAGAAACGAGATACCTTTTGCAACACGTTGATATGTATTTTGTATGTATTATTGAATGAGGAGTGTTACCAACATACTCTTTAATATATATTTTATTGATTAAAGTTTAGAGAAAAAAACAACAAAAACATGAGTAAAAGTTTTTAAATGGAAAGTGAGTGTTTAAATTTTGTAATTTCTCTTATTGAACATAAGAATTGTGTTAATTGGCTTGTGCTTCATATACAGGAAAGGTTTCCATTGCCATGGAAGTGATCGAAGAGGGAAGTACTCATCATGAACAATCTGATGATTCTAATGATGATGATCAAGACCATGCAAAACAAACTGTGAAACCAATCAAAGTTGAAGTAAAGATGCCAAAGAATATCAAGGGGACTAGACCAGCTCCTTTGGAAGTACTTGATCGCGTGCAATTGAACCGAACTTTTGAAACTCCACGTTCAACTATCAAAGGTGTTCTCAATATACCTGTCGATACAGAACTAAATTTCAGCAGAAAAAATTTAAATAAAATTGAGCAACAACTTCAACGGACATTCATTGAGTTCTACCGCAAGCTTCGGCTTCTAAAAAGTTATAGGTAATGTTAGAATCCAATGTATTCAGTTACTTCATGTTCTCTTAATTGATTATATTATCTAACTATATTTTCATGAAATTAACAGCTTTCTAAATACCTTGGCATTTTCAAAGATAATGAAGAAATATGATAAGGTGTAAATTCAATTACCCTTCACTTCATTTTACTCACTTAAAATTTTCAACGAACAATCTTGTGGGGCTATCACTTCATATATATAGTAACTTCATGATGCAGATCACATCAAGAAATGCATCTAAAGCTTATATGAAAATGGTGGACAACTCCCACCTTGGCAGCTCTGATGAGGTGAGAGTGCTAGAAAGCTCTAGCATTGAAATTCATAATTCTTATCAATTTAACTTTTATGTATTGTCAATATAAAAGTTTCTGTAACATACTACTTAGATATCATAGTAGATAAAAATCATTCATTAAACATGACATAAACACTGACTTTCTGAATGTGTTTGGTCGCAACTTGACATTTCGTGTGGCAGGTCACAAAGCTTATGGACAGGGTTGAAAAAACATTCACCAAGCACTTTTACAACTCAAATCGTAATAAAGCCATGAGTATCTTACGACCAAAAGCAAAGAGAGAAAGACATAGAGTTACATTTTCCATGGGTATACACCAATTCTTGTATAATAAAAAAATGTTACATTTTTTTTAGGAGGCCAGAGAAGATAATTTTTTATTCTCATCTATTGTTCCTCTTGACACTGTCGACAAAATTCTCAGGTTTCTTAGCAGGATGCGCAGCAGCTCTAGTGTTAGCCCTTATTCTAATCATTCGTAACCGCAACTTTACCACAACGGAAAATAAGGAAGAGATTAGTAAATACATGGACACCTTATTCCGACTGCACTGGTAATTTTTTCAAACTTCATAGCTTATCTAATTATCAATAGCCTCTTTCACAAATTATTTTCAGTATAAGAGCCCCCACCAAAATCAACACAAAGGAGATAATTGTATTACATAGGGAAGCAATAACAACATTTTAATTAAAAGTATGTTTGGACTATACACTCCTTCCAAATAATCGCTCAAAGTAAAAGATACAAAGAATATATGCTTAATATGAAAAGAAGAACTTATGTTCAGTTCTTTAAGTATGTTGTTCATCGGAATTAGAGTTCATCTCGATATTCTATATGATCAGAATCATATTAGATGATTGAACGAATTATTAAGATGAAACTTCAATTCTGATAGGAGAACAGTACAAACAATACTTGGCCCTATTAAATATCTAAAGGTATGATTAACAATAACCGTGATAAACTTTATTTTTTGCAGTCTATATGGATTCGTAGTTCTTCACATGCTGATGTATGCAGCAAATATATTCTTCTGGAGGCGGTACAGAGTGAATTACTCATTCATATTTGGTTTTAAGCCAGGCTCTGAGTTGGGCCACAATCAAGTCCTTTTCATCAGTTTTGGCATAGCAGTGTTGGCACTGTGTGCTGTGCTTGCAAACCTAGACATGCAGATAGATCCAGTAACAAAGGATTACAAAACATTGACTGAACTTATTCCACTCATCTTGCTTCTTGTAAGGAGATTGACTATGTTTGAAATGTACATAATGAATTATTGAATTTTGAATGTATATAATGAATTATTGAATTCGTTGTTTATTACTCTGCAGATTGTGATTGCTATATTACTGTGCCCGTTAAATATCATATACCGTTCAAACCGGATTTTCTTCTTGACATGCCTGTTTCACTGTATATGTGCTCCTCTTTACAAGGTATAGAAAGATCCTAGCCAATACAATGTCTTTGCATTTTCATGATTATCTAGAGTAATCCAACATTTTTTTCATTTCCATTTGTGTCTCAGGTCACACTCCCGGATTTCTTCTTGGCAGATCAACTAACTAGTCAGGTTTTGTTACCATATTAAACCAATGAACCATATGTTATCATTTCTTCCACGCTCTTTGCCCATACATGACAATCTGATCTTGTTGTGTACTCAGGTGGAAGCCTTGAGAGGTTTTGAGTTCTACATTTGCTACTACGGCTGGGGTGGTTTCAGAAATAGAGAAAACAATTGCTCATCTAACAGCGTTTTCATAACTTTTTCATTCATTGTTGCTGTTATTCCCTACTGGTCTCGTTTCCTTCAGGTGACTAAATTTGTTCTACTTTCAAACAACTTTTATAACCATTCTCTTCGGAGGTAAAAACAGAAATAAACATACCATAGTTACCGAAAAAGAAAAAAAAAAACAGAAATGTATAGCGTACCAGTTTGTTTAATTTTCTCGCAAGTTACTAGTGAGTAACTAATAATGTATGATCCTCTTAACCCAAAGTAGCAGTAGAAAGATTAATATTAGCAAACGTCAAAATCATTTTTAACTTTCTTCATCATGTATGACTATTCAATGTTCAAATTTTTGTCGGTAGAGGTATTCACATTTAATATCCGTCATAGACAAAATTGCCTCTGAGAAAGGTTATCTGCAGAGGATTATTAGCTTGTTATTCTTATTTATGCATCTAAGTGTCAGAGTCAAACTGTTCTGAAAGAAGTTTGAAATTTTAAATAAAATCTTGTTCAATATGTTGCAGTGTCTTAGGCGCCTGTTTGAAGAGAGAGATCCAATGCAAGGATATAACGCGTTGAAATATCTCCTCACAATTATTGCTGTTTGTTTAAGGACAGCCATGAAGCTTAACGGTGCAATGGTATGGAAAGTTCTGGCCTTGGTTTTCTCAGCATCTGCAGCAATTGCTTCTACATATTGGGACCTCGTAATTGACTGGGGCCTTCTGCAAAGGCATTCCAAAAATCGGTGGTTGAGAGACAAACTCGCAGTTCCTCATAAAATAATATATTTTATAGCCATGGTATGTAGTTGGTTAACAACAGAAGGCAAAAGAGTAACAATTTTGGTTCAAAATTTGAAAGATGTTTTGCAATTATGATTGATATTTTGTTTCAATGAAACCATGCAGGTCCTTAATGTCTTGCTGAGATTTGCCTGGTTGCAGACAGTTTTGAATTTCAAAGTCGAATTCTTGCATACACAAGCCATGGTTAGCATTGTTGCATGTCTGGAAATCATTCGCCGTGGCATGTGGAACTTCTTCAGGTAAACAACTTAATCATGATTTGAATAAAATGATATACAAGTTACTTCTAAAATCGCAATACTGCAGTGACAATTGCAGTTGCACAGACCATAATTTAAAACTCTTAGGAGTAATCATAATTTTCTTTACCTTATGAGTATAATTGATTATTCCATGCACCATTCGGAAAAAGTTCGTTTGATACATCTAATAATTGCCACATTTCTAACTATCAGACTGGAGAATGAGCACTTGAACAATGTCGGCAAGTATCGTGCATTCAAGTCTGTGCCTCTACCCTTCAATTATGACGAAGATGAAGATAAAGATGAGTGATGTGATACTAGGCTTGCTCAAACAACATTACTACAACATGGGGTTTTGGTTTTTTTCTTTACTCTCTTAAAAGCTCCTTTCTCTTCCTACTTTACTTCATATTCAAGTGTAAATCTTTTCTTTTTGTTTAGAGAAGTAGTGGTGCTTTTCATGGGTGGCTGAAATATTGCCAGGGTATGATGATGTTACACCTGTGCACATTTTGTTAATGCCTATACAAATGAGGAAATGTATAACAAATGAGGAAATGTATTACAAATGAATAAGATGTACGTGGTTCAATCGGGTGAACTCATTGCAAGTCTTGAAAAACACTAGTATAGTGAGGTTGTGTGATGACAATAAATGTTTAAAAGTTCTACCAGCTCCGGGTAAAAGGTGCCTTCCATTTGATTAAATGTACTCAATCCTTGAACAACAAAAAAGAGAAGGGAAATTGAAACCTTCATTGGTGGACCAATCCAACTTCAAGAATTTAGTAGGCATGACCAATTTTACAACTTAAAATTGGAGATAGTTGATCTACTTTTGTTTAGAGGAGAACCAAGTGTCAAGCCGGTTGATGTCGGCATGACTAATTTGAACAAAACTGTTCCATTTGAGCAAATGTTGGCATGACCGATTTCCCAGCTTAAAATTGGAGATAGTTGGTCTTCTTTTGCTTAGAGAAGAATCAAGTGTCAAGCCGGTTGATGTCAGCTTTGAGAGGTTTTGCCAACGTTCCTTTTATTGTAGTAAAAGGTAGTAGAAAGACTAGAGAGTAAAGAGGAGAAAGAGTGAAAATCTGAGTTGAGCAGGTGTGAAGGGTGAGGAGTGTTTGCGGTTTAATTGAGGAAAATTAGGTTGAAAAATGGGTGAGGTTTACATATAAGTGAATTTCGATCATTATGGAATTAATTACACTAACACAATTTTTGAAAAGTGGAATCGACACAATATAATTGATTATATGGCAGAGTTATCATCATGTAATTGATTAATATAGGCTTATAATCGATTAAATCACGTCTTGGTCTTGGTGCATGGAATGCACCATAGTAATAGATTATGATTTGATTGTAATTGATAATCACTAGGCAACATATGAAGGAATTTTACATGGTAATCGAATATTTTGTTGATATAATTGATTAAATAACACCAGAAAGTACCTTTATTGCTTAAATCATATTGTAATCGATTATTTTATTGATGTAATTAATTATAACATACTAAAAAATTATTAAAAAAAGAAAAATTTTATTTTAATGGATTAATTCGATCTCATAATTGATATTACAGAAAAATTATGCAGACATATAACGAGAAAATTAAATATACGTGATTGTCTATGTTTCGATTCATAATTAAAGGGGACTATAAGCCAGTAGAAGACACGTAACAAATGATAAATTTATCAAGAATCTCTGTCTTATTTCTAAATAGGAAAAATCTATCCATGCAAGAAGCTTGGAGAATATATCAATAAGTTGATCTTTTATCTATAAATATTTTAGATTAATCACTTTTTAACATGATCTATTAGAAAATGATGCCTTATCTCAATATATTTTATTCTAGAATACATAATAGTTTTTTTTACAAGTTAATTGCATTTATATTATCATGTAATAGAAGAATGTGATAAAGAATTATCCCATAATCTTAAAAGTTTTTGCTTTACCAGGAGGTTTTGAGCATAACATCTTCTAACAATAATATATTTAGCGTTAGTGATTGACAAAGCTATAAATGTTTTTTTTATAGTGTCAAAAGCTTAGATATGATTTAAGTATGTAAATTCCACTTGTAATTTTCTTATCAATATACAACTTGTAAAATTAGAGTAACCAATTTCTTTGTTACACCTTTTGAGTACCATAAGACCTATCTTTAAGATTCCTTATGGTACTTGTTACTTCTTTCACAACAGTGAGGTAGATTCCTTAGATTTTTTTGTGGTATCTTGCACATAAATATACACATATAAAGACCCTATCATACCTTTGTATCTTATTTCATGAATAGGTTTATCTTTTTCATTAACATCAATATAGATAGATGTTCCCATTGGTGTTTCAGCTTTTTTGCATTTATCCATTTCAAATATTCTAATTAGTTCATCAAAGTATTTGACTTGGCTAATAAAGATGTCATTTTTCATTTGTTTAACTTGAAGTCCAATGAAAAGGTTAGTTCTCTCATCATTGATGTCTCAAACTCTCTATGATACTTTTAAAAAATTCTATGCATAGAGAGTCATTATGGACAAAAAACCAATGACATTAAAGAATCTATCTATCTTACAATAATTGGGATATACTCTCATATATTATATTTTAAATCCCTCTCCAACTCAAATATTATCCTCAAATGAGATTTTAGTCTAATGGACTAAAGATTAAATAATAAAAATTCTTAATATATTTAAATTACAATAAATAGAATGTTTATGTATAAAATATTTTTCATCATCAATGTTTTAGAAGTATTATTTTATTATGGATTGTAATAAAATAGGATAAGATACGATAGAACATAAAAACATTAGCTTCCATCCTATTCTAATATGACAGTGATAAGAAAAAATATGAATTATGTTTAAAAAAATAATTATTAACATTACCTCTATTTTTCTAAAATGTAATATTAATTTTCATTTGTAATTTTTATAAATTATAATATGTGTGTGATTTGATTGAATATGAAAAAATTATTTTTTATTTACATAAAATTCTTAAAATTGTAAAAACTACCATCTATTCCATCTAGGCTGCCTGTAGAAATGAAACTATGGAAGATGCTGTTTCATATTATGGTAGAAATAAGGTGAATATAGAAAATTAAATAATAAACAGACACACACAAAATGTATAATAACAAATTTCAAACTATAAAAAATTAAATTAAATTAATAAAATGTTTTAGAATAATAAACTAGAAATCTATAAAAATAAAAGAAAAATATTCCGAATTAAAACTTGTGATTATAGCAGCAACTCACACCTAAATAAGACAACAACGCTGAATACAAAATAGCAATAATATTTGAAATGTGACCGGTCACCATCTAATAGTTTAGTTTCTTGTGTGAATGGAATGCAATGACTTTCTAATTAATGTAAGCCTAACCTGTTTGTAAAACACTACTAACAATAACATGTTCTATGGGAATTGAATCCTTCAAATAGTTAATAGTTGTTCTTCAAAAACAGCTCCATGGGCCATAACATGTTAAAAAGTTTATACAAGGAAATGGGCTTGGTGAATTTTTCTTCCCGACACCCACCTTTTATTTCATACATCCTCTCTTTTGTGAAAATGGCAAAAATGTCCCTGTCTCATGTTACTACTTCATCAACCCTCACCATGTCACCCTAACCTTCCCCTTCTTGCAATTTTCATAACATTTTAGTATATTGTGGCAAATAACATCCAGAAGTGCTTATGGTTTATGTAGAAATTCAAAAAATTATTCAGGGTTTTTTTCATTGTTTCTATATTTCGGAATTTGGAAATGTGTCAAATGTTAACCCATTTTGTGTTTTTGGATTAGTTCTTTCCAAATTTGTAAGCAGGTATAAGTTTTTCAAAATAGCGTATAGATTTTCCCTTTTAGTTGATTTTCCCTCGCTAGTTAGCTACGTATTAAATTGATTGCGTAGCATTACTTATTTAAAATATAGGCATTTTTTAATTTTATTTTTTAGCCTATAGATTTCATTTCTGAAGACCAAAAATCCCAAAAAAAATAATTATATGTTTAATTACGGATTTCTCAAATTTATAACATTTAAAATTCCACTAATTTAAATATTTCCAAATTTGGGAAATCCATTAGGTGTTTTTCACGTTACAGATTTAAAGAAAAATAATATTGATAATCATTATTTCTAAAACACATTTTTGTTCCACGTTTTTGTTTACATTCGAATATTATGAAAAAAAATAGTTGAATAACCTTTCAGATACATGAATGTAGTTGAAATAAATGAAATGAAGGTTGCAAATAATCACGTACGAAGGAGTATGAGTGTAACAGATCTTACACCCAGAAATGTGAAAATGTTGTAACAAAGGAAGAAAGACTTGGTGCACTAGAACAAGGAATGAAAATGTTGGACAAAGAGTGGCATGAGAGTGAGAGTGAGAGTGCAATGAAGATTGAGGGTGCTGCAGAGGGGAAGGTGGAAGGTGAAAAGAAGAAGAACATGTAAATATAGGTTTAATAAAAGATAAAATGGGAAACATAATATAAAATAGGGTGTATGAAGAAAAAAGATTTGAGGCAAAAGGAAAACTCCTTATTGTTATGACTTATGGTCCATTTATTGATTTTGTGTATTGACGGCCCAATATCCCATGAAAGAAAACAAAGCCTGTTTTCTTTAACTTTTTTTTAATGTATTGTTTGAAATATTTTTTAATGTTGCCTAAAAGTATATAAATGTATCTAAGTTTTTCACTTTGAATAAATTGGGAATGAAATTAAGGGTGATTTAATTCTTAAAATATATAAAAAAAAATTAAAATAATGTTTAAAAATATAATATATTTATTATGTTAATTCTTAAAAATATTTAAATTATATCATTTATTATTATTTTAATCTCTAACTTAGAAGTTAAAATATTAAAATAATAATAAATGTTAAATTGAGATATTATAAAAAAATAAATATTTTTTAAAGATTATTGACTATTTTTCTTTTTTTAAAATTAAATTACCCAATCTATATCTTTTAAAAATAATTTAATCTTTCACTTTTAACATTTTTTAACTAGCCCCGTTGTTTCTTCTTTTTTCTGAAAAAGAAGAAGAGAAAAAAGAACTACCACATCGTAATCGTGTTACTACAATAATGTTTTAGGAAAGGTGATCATGATGACGTTAAAATAATGCTTACCCATTTACATTACTTGACAAGTGTGTAACTTTCACTAAATCGTCGTTAATTCAACTACTCATGTATATGTTATAAACCTAAATTTGAGTTATGGTACCTGAACTATTTACACCCACATTAATTATTATGCTGCAAAAGTCATTTATGTTCACATGATTCGGAGATTTAGAAAAATAAGAACATGTAAAAAATCAGAGACATTTAATTAATGGGTTTAACTGGCCTGGATATACTAATTTGAATCATTAATTAAATTGTGCATGTGATTGTACGAATAAAATTAAAGCAAAAAATTATTTCAATTTAATTAGCTTGACTCAACCAGACCAAATAATAGTGAGCCTACACAGTACAAGCTTGAATTAAATGTTAAGTAAATACTAGTGTTATTTTTTTTCCTTATTGAGTAGAGTTATACTAAATTTAATATATAAACCAATATGCATGGTCTTTAAAAAGTATTAGAACAAGTTTTTGAAAGACAGTTTTTCGAGGAACATAATCACAATGGAAATGTAATAAAGCCATTTATGTACTTCCATCCACGTTATACTGACACTGTGACATTTTTACCATCCAATTTTTTAGTTTTGTTACAATACCTTTTCATTTGGTAAGTGAGATGAATTTTTCGAAGGAATTATTAGGTACGTAGTTCTATTACATGTATGACAAATTTTTATAATATATT
This sequence comes from Hylodesmum podocarpum, assembly GCA_026586105.1. Classification (NCBI taxonomy): domain Eukaryota; kingdom Viridiplantae; phylum Streptophyta; class Magnoliopsida; order Fabales; family Fabaceae; genus Hylodesmum; species Hylodesmum podocarpum. The sequence goes on along the minus strand of JALJEV010000730.1, from coordinate 1,061,093 downwards.
AATATATATATATATATATATATATATATATATATATATATATATATATATATACACACATAAATTTTTTATTATCTAAAAAATTTATAATTACATATTATATTATTTGGGGATTAATTGGCATCATATGAGGTTCCGTTCACTTAATTTAATTAACCATCTTCACTTTTGTGGGTACGATTAATTATTAAAATTCCGTTTAATTATGTAATTTATCATTAAAATTTATATATTTTAAACCTTCTTTTAAGTTATAAAAAGTATTAGTCAAATATCATTATACTTTAACAATTCTTTCAAAAATATAATTATTTCAATTAAATATCACACAATTTTTTCATCTCAATTTTGATTAAATATGTACTACAAGACTTTTTATATATAAAAAAAATTAAATACTTCTAAGCCCTAATCCAACACACTGCTAGATAAGTTTTATAATCGAATCCAAGAAAACAGTTTAATGGATTCCACCCTATCATTATTTGTTTAGCTTTATATTTTTATCATACGCTACCTCAAACATTTATATCCGTTTTAATATATACCAAACAATATTTATGGTGTTAACTGTTAACTACAGAGATAGAAATTAAAAGTGGAATCAAACTGGTTCGAACTCAATTTCACGTGCCGACACGATTTGGCCTATATTATTTGAGTTCTAATGACATTTATCTCGTAACATTTCATAAGATTGTTGTTATATATATATATATATATATATATATATATATATATATTATTTTTAATAACATTTATTTGATAAAAATGTTAAAAAAATAATATTTTATAACATGGTTCAGATATACTAAATTGAACAAGTAACATTTTTTTAGCATTTTTATATTTTTTTAAATGTTAACAAAAAGCCATAATTGTTGAAAAAGAATTGTAAGTGGCCTGCCATTGTAACTTACAATGGTTATAGACTCTTGTTACACTTCTATCACTAACTAGCAAAATTTTGTTTCAGTGCTTTAATTATGCATATAAAATGTCTTCTACCCACAATCACCAGCTATAGTATTATTACTATTGGTTCTACGGACCCTCTAATTTTTACACACCTTTATTTTATTACTGTACTTAAAACATTTACATATATACACCAAATATCATTTATGATTTTCACATATGGATCGACCAGAGTTAACTTAAGGAAGTAAACCATAAAATATTTAGTAAATCAGAATGAGTCATAATCCAATACTCAATGAACTAGTTGATAAAACCAAAAAAATATGTACATGGGTTGCGCCTATAAAAACTGAAATAAAAACATTTGAATACAACCTCACCAATTGATGTGATTAGCCTGCGTACAAACCAAAAAATAGTTAATTGTTTATTTTTTTACTTTTTACGTCTTACTTAAATAGCACACAATAATTTACTTTAAATAATAATTCATTTTAATTTATAAGTATTTTAATTTTTCAGCATTAGTTAGTTTAAAATTAATATTTTAAAGTTCAAAATATAAAAGTAATTAGTAAAGAAATAACATGTCCCAGTAGGCCAACTTACACTGAATAACCTGCATATATATAAAAACTTTTGACTGAACCTTAATTTATTATTGTGAACTATATATGTATTACTTAACATGTAATCAACCATATTGATATATCATTTAACTCAATATGTATTATGTATTCCAAACCCAATTTGACACCCCTCGATAAGATCAGAAATAATGACGTTATTAACTACATTTTTATATAGTGGACCAACTTAGGTATATTCAGGTCATTACGAAAAATGCACGTGGATGTTAATTTCTTTAATATAAATTGACCCATATCTGAAATAAGAAGATTTTAGACAGACATCCCCTTGTTATACCAAGACGTTGATCGCGATGGTCTTATGAAAGAGGATACGCGTTATATATATTTATAGACACACGTGAGTTTCTAGACTAGTATTCAATCTAATAGGAGGACACATTTGGTAGAACTAATCCGCAACATGTATTATTTCTTACGTATTTTAATCTAGAATGTTAATATACTTAATTTATAAACGTAGTGGTATATAATTAATCACAATTTCATTTTTTCTTTTGAAAGAAATAATATGTATTTATATAAGAAACAGAAGAAGGAAGTAATAATATGAAATTCAGAGGCAGGAGCAGATTGGTAGGGACTGTGGTTGTAACTCAAAATAGATGCTTGCTACGCCAGCTAACATCATTAAATTCAGTTCTTAAATGAACCGTGACGTACATGCTGATAATGGAAGGGCAATATGCAGGTCACTAAAAGATCCTACCAAACTTCATAAGTTCAATATATAAATTTCACCTAGCTACGTACCGCTAATTTTCTTATCACCAGAGATATATAAAGTCCATAGTAATGATTATATAGTTAATATTGTTGATACTAATGATTGCGACGGAAATGGAGAACACATACATACATTCATTATTTTAAAAAAAAAAAAATGTTATTGATATTGCCTCTTCTGCAATTGACACTCCCAAGAACATGGGTGATTCCACTAGAAAACTGGTACGTACTAAAGCTAAAATATAAGGAGGGGTTACTTTTACACACTCGAAGCGGTTAAAAAAAAAAAGAAAAAAAAACCTAGGATCTAGTTTTGGACAAGAATATCATATCATGGTTACATGATTATTATGTGAGACATTATTATTATTATTATTATTTAACCTAAAGTTATATGGCTAAGAGTTACTCTAATTAACTAGGTAGCACTAGATAGGACCAGGACCCTAATGTGTATCAGAAGACAGAGGAACCAGACAAGGGGTCGTTCACTAAATTAAATATGTTATTCCAGTAATGCTTATTATTCTCTTCGAGGTTCACGCTGCAGAGGGTTCCATCACCGTTGATGATTGCCATGTTTTCTTCCTCCGTGCCCAGGTTATCGTTGGACTCATAAACCAACGCACCATCATCATTGTTGAGTCCTTCGAGGACAACACTGTTGGAGAGTGTGTGAGAAACAATACCATTAATAGTATTGTTGTTGCTATTGCTATTTTCATAAGCTGCAGATGCTCTAAATGCCTCCACAGCCGCCATAATATCATCATCTTGAACAAACCCACCATCATTAGTGGCGGTGAGAGAAATCATGTTATTGTTGTTGTTGTTGTTTTCATTGAATAGTATTCCAATATTGTTGTTGTTGTTGGGGATAGGAAGCAATGATGTTGTTGTTGTTGTTGTTCCGGGGAAGCACAATGTCGAAGTTGGGGACTCGAGTGTGTCATCAGTGGACAACATCATAGCATACATGCTATGCATCATTTTGGTGTTGTCTTTTGTTGATTGTTGTGGTTTGGACCATGAGCTTTGCCATGCTTTGAGGATGTCGAGGCAGGGTGGTAGTGAAGGTTGTTGTGTTGTGATTTTGTTGAGGACGAGTCTCGCAGGTTGTGTGTTGGAAGAGGATCCCATATTGTTTTGGACTACTTGTAACTTTGATTCTCTCACCAACCTTGCTTCAGCTTCTAGACGAGCACTCTCCCACTGTGCCATGTGGCTTAGGTTCGCTGCATCCTTCGATTGGCCATCACATGAGCCACCAAGTGCATCAGTTTTGGGCTTGTGGGTTGTGGGGTCTATCCCCATTCGAGTTAGCCTCTTCTTCAAGTGAGTGTTCCAATAGTTCTTTATCTCGTTGTCAGTTCTCTTTGGAAGTTGAGCTGCTATGGCTGACCATCTATTAACAAAATTAAACAAACAAAAATTTTAATCTAAACCTTTTACAAACTATTCAACCAGTTAAAATGAGTCCTAAACATTATTCATATTTACCAAATTCAATAAAATTCAAATATAAGTAAATTATTACAACTCAAATATTTCATTTTAAGTGCGAACTAAGAATATCCTCTAATAACGTACAAATTATCAGCATCTTCCGAAAGTTAATTATTTATCAACTGTGTCAAAATTTGTTTTTTTTTAAACGGGCTAACACTAGTACGTGTTCATGTAAATACGTGTTTTATAAATGGAATGTTGTCGTGGAACATTTCTACTTTGGACATTTTGCATAGCCAAAAATAAGAGCTTACTAAAATTATTGTAAGCTAGTTAAGTGTGGTAGCTAGTAGGCCACGACGTTTCGTGGATATAGCAAGGATTTGTTATTTTTGGGTTAACGGGTCAATGCGGGACTTAATTAAATACAGTGTTTCAACTTTCTAGAACTGAATATTTTTTTCTCACCTGTTTCCAAGAAGGGCATGGAGTTGAATGATTGTTTGCTCTTCCTGCAAGCTGAACTTTCCTCTTTTTATATCTGGTCGGAGGTAGTTAGTCCACCTTAGTCTGCAGCTTTTTCCACATCTCTGAAGGCCTAAAAGTGTTAACAACAAAGTTATATTACTTAAAAATTGAGCACACAGCATTTGAAAAAGATCGAAAGAAAAGAAAAAAGGTCTGTGTAGTGTGCATATTTACCAGCTTTGGCAGGTAAAGCACGCCAGCTTCCGTGACCAAACTCTTCAATGTAAGCCATGAGTTTTTGGTCCTCTTCTGGAGTCCATGGACCTTTCTTCAACCCCACTTTTTCACAGCATGGTGACCTACCCATTGTGACCAATAAGTGGAACGTTGAGGTTAGCGGTTTTGGGAGGTTTGGTGCAGAGAAAGAGTCAAATGAACAGAAAAGGAGACAAACTAAGCAAGTTCAAGGAGAAGGGTAGAAAAGCAACCGTTATATATAGAGGATAAACATTACACATAACTGTGCAAGTAGTTATGATGCAGTCCGTGTATTCGTGAGTGAGGTTCCGTATCTTAATTTTGCATACCTGTGTCCGAAAGGGATAGTCAGTGCAACGAGGCAATGTATAAAATAAAATTAATTATTTTAATATTCCTTTTAATTTTTTTATATTGTTATTTAATTTTGATCAATTTATTTACAAACATAACACATCACATGGGCATGAGTGTGCCATTGATATGTTGAGACCTAGCTAGAATTATTTTTCAAAATTAATTTTTAATTAAGTGAGTATGAAAACAATTAATTGAAATATTTTGAAACAAAAAGGAAACGATATAGACAATTATAAGAGGCATCTAATACAAATAATAAGTGATAAAGAACAATTCAATAAATAAAAACTGATAAGAAGGAAAACTCATTTATACATTAATTGAAATTATACTTATTCCTAAAAATTGTTCAATAAGAAACAGTTGGATTAATGATGATTATACATATTTCAAAACATATTCTAATTACTTCTATTACTAACTCAATTGTCTGAAAGTAAGGTGGATACGGGATTAAAAGATTCAATTTTTTTCCGATTATCCTAATTTTGGGGTCGGTCATGTATAATCCATAATTTATATTATTTAATATTTTTATGTATTTATTAAATTAAATTGTTGTTGAATTTTTTTGATGTTTGTTATTAAAAAATTATTTTTTGAACTGTTGAGATTCTTTAACTTTTATTGTTGAAATTTTATTTAAATTTATTTCTTTAGTGTTAAGATTTTCCTTTTTATACTTCAGATAGTTGTTAAAATATTAAATTTTTTCAAATTTTTTAATATTTATTTGAAGGGATAGTGTTTATTCTTTTTAAGGGTCTCCATTTTAAATTCTATTTTCTTAAAATTAAAAATTGATATGAGTCAACCCATTTAACCCCTTGAATCTTACGAGGCACGAATAAATTAAAATTTTCAGCCTGAATAAATTATAGAATGGAATGACCTGATCCACTTAAATTGCACGCCCAGAAGATAAGAACGAACCTTAAGTTTACTAAGACTAGACAGATCTATTTACCGATGTAACAGATAATTAATAATTTAACAGAATCTTAAAAGTATAATCTTATAGCCTAACCCATATGGAACAAAGAGTTTTTTTTAATGTAGTGATTGATTGAATTTGAAGTAATTAGTAATTAAATCAATTGATAAATATAGAATGGCATAAAATAACATGTTTACGTGTGTGTATATTATTTATTTTAAAATAACTATATTCTCCCTATTTTAGTTATTTTTCTATCACAAAATCAAAATATTAATTTTAGTCATAATTTTATTTTTAACTATTTTTATTGAATAAAATGAGAGCATAAAAATGTTATGCTCATGAAAATTTTTATATAATTTTTTATTTTTATGTAGTTAAATATATTATTTTCTCTTGTATATCATAAGTATATATTAAGTTGTTCTTAAGCTTATATTTTGTTAATGGTTTTTCTAAAATTTTATACGAAAAATTAATATATATATATATATATATATATATATATATATATATAGATATATAGAGAGAGAGAGACACACACAGATGAATAATAGAAAGTATAATTTTGTAATTCAAAATATAAATATATTTTTTAAAATATTCTATTTACTGTATATTTCATATGAAAAATTAATTAAATATCGATGATATCAGTCTTCTATACGTATCTTAAACAACATATGGTCAGACTCCATATGTTATGGAACAGAAAATTTAAAATAGTATAATAATTAAAATAAAAAGTTCAAGATCATTTTAAATTGATTTCAATATACCATTCCAAATTAAACTAATTAATAAATAAAATCGACATAGATATATATATAGGATGGTGTTTAAGAGAGCAGAAAACAAGAGTGGCCATAGATGCCATAGCCTACCGGTAAAGTTATGTGATAGGATGAGATATTAAAGGGTAGTGTTTTTTTTTAATTGTTATTTCTTTCTTTGATTTGAGAGCATGGATAAGGAATTTAATTAAAAAAATGGCAAAGGGAAAATGATAAGATAAAAAAGCTATACTCAATAAGTTCAAATGTTACTTTAAGTACACTTTAAAAAAAGAGTTACTTTTAAGTAATATCTAAAAGAATACTATATAGCCTGTAATATTCTAGTGAGACAAAATCATTACCAAATACTTTAGTTAATGAAACTTATCTACTATAAGCTATAATGCTTTGAACTTGCTAAATAGAGCCTATCGATTGTTCATTTAAATCGACATAGGATGATAAATTTCATTTATTAGTTTCATTGGTGGACTTTAAAACGATTTAAGACAAAAATAAAATATAATCTTGGGAGGAAATTCAAACCTAGTATAAAATCAACAGAAAATATAATTTTACTAATTTATTAATGTTATTTTGCGAACCAAACTTTTATATAAAGTTTAACTAACATAAAATTAACAATATTTAATTTATTCACTCAAATTTACGATGGATATAGACCTTTATCTATGCTAGATTTTATGGAAACCTTTCAGTATGACGTCAACACGTTTCTATCATGTGTTGCAAATTATTTATTAATACATACAATACAAGGGTTGACTTTTTTCTCAATCAAGTATAACTAACTCTATGTGTTGATCGTTAATATTTCATGTTAAATTCAAACAAAAAGTAGTACAGTCAAACACTTTCCTACAATTAAGATATAAAATAGCATATCCCAAATCTTAATGTAAATTTCTATAAGTATGATGTACACTGAATATCTTAGAAAACTTTTTTCAACAAGAAGTTAAATGAGAATGAATGATGTAAGTTAGTTAAAAATATACTTAAAAACTTATATATATATATATATATATATATATATGTATTAATCTTAAAAGAACTCTTCAATTATTGATGTTTAAATTATTTGTGTATTAAATTATTCTGTAAAAAAATAATTTATATTAAACTCTCATTTTTTTTCTCGATAACAAAAATTCTTCATATATTTTCTATATATATATAATCAGCTGTGTGTACGTACTGCATATACTTTGTTTAATTTAGTGTTTTATCCGTTCCAAAGCAGTTTATACGTGGTGGAACAAAATATTCACAAAACAAATTAATAAGATTTTAAGATAATTAACATAACATAGCTAATAATTGTCAAAAAAAAAAATGAAAAAAATGAAAACATAACATAACATAGCTCATGCTTTTTATTTATTTATTTATTTATTTTTTGTGACCGTTACAACTGATCCTTACCCTGCGTGCATATATAAGATACCTATACCGACAACGAACTATAACACCTGGCTATTAGCAAGAATACGTAGAAATAAAACCAAATGTCTCTCACACTTTTAATAATTTTATATAAGACATTTATTTATTTAACCATTAAATTATACATAACTATATATACTTTGTATCAAATTTTGTTAAATTGAATAACTAGAAAACCATAATTAAAGTATTTTTAATTTATATTTTTAGAATATTTTTTGTCAATTTTGATATTCATTAATGGGATTTTAAATAATTTTAAACCGATTAAGATTATTTTGAATACCATATGTAAGATGAAAACCGTCATTTCTAATAGCAAGTTCTGAAACAAAAAGTATTTTCTAAAAAGATAAATCCTTCAATATTCATGGAAAATCCTCCAATCTACACATGTATAGGAAGGTAAGAGGACTTTTATTATGAGAGAGTGACAAGAATCAATTATGGCCATTGAGTTATGATTGAAGATTATGATTGCAAGATAATATATTTGAGTTTTTACAGTCTCGCCAAAAAAGAGTAACTTCCATATAATAATTATTGAATAACTTTTAATCATTATAATACTGGTATTACATGATTGATGCATGCATATAGTCCAAAAGTACACACATATATATATCTTTTATATATATACACACACACACACACATATATATATATATATATATATATATATATATATATATATATATATAATATACATATATTCTGATATTTTGTAGTAGCATCTACCAAGAAGCAAGCTATGGACCATAGACGATCAGGGCAAAAGAATTTGTATCACTAATTCAAGACCTGTCGCTGCTTTGCATTGCAGAATTTTGCACAGAACATATATACATTAGAGGTTGAATTTAATTTGGTGGGGCTCTAGAGCCTGCACTCTCACAATATTTCACATTTGCTTTTTCCATTCATTTACTACTGTTTGGTAGAGCCCATGAATGTAAGCTTTCTACAGGAAACGTGCTTGCGTGTTATATTATATTTATATAAACTGACATAACTTTCGTTACAAGATTAAGACATGTAGCACGAAAAAAGATTTGTCATCTTATCTTCAACTCTTCATTTTAGTGAATTTCTACAATTACCAAACACATTTCATAAATTTGCTCAAAATCAATTTTCACATGTTAAAAATATTCGCTAAGTTTGGAAAGAAATTACTTCAGTTCATTAAATTTAATAGAGATAAATATTTTTAATTATATTTTTGGATAAAATATAAAATTTGTTGTTCGTTGAATCTACACACATATTCCCTATATATAAAAGTTCACAAGTAATCACTATTAATTTATTCAATTTTTTCTAACCAAATATTCATAATAATTAATTAAAATAAAATTCAAGTGAATACATCCATTTCTCCATTTTACCATATTAGGTTCTCCCTATTTTCACTTTTTTAAAAAAAAACTGTTAAACTAAGGTTCATACTATGTAATTTTGACATAAAATATTTTACTTTCAAAGGATTTTTAAATTTTTTGATATGTATATATAGTTTGCTAAATGAGCTAGTTCATATTCTCAATTTCGACTGTTATTGACCAAGTTTTTGTCATGACTATTTTATATTATTTAAACTTCAATAGGACCTAGCTAGTTCAAAATCATTTTGCATGCTTCAGCAATTAGATATGAAGTAGTAGGGGACTTTGAAGAAAGTTATAAACGGTCATAGAAAAAAATATATGTATATTGTTCGCGTTGTCGGCACAGAATATGTTTTTTTATCCCGTTCTTCTTAAGTAAGAAATTTAATTTAATTACAAGATGTACGAAATTTTCATGTTTTCAGGAAACAAGAGTTTTGTTCTCTTTGGCTTTCATGTCATGTTAATATAATCGAATTCCATAATTTATTCAGATTATCTAATCTAAATATAACAAAGCGTTACTACTTACTCAATTCCTAAAAAAAAACTAACAAAAGGTTATAACTGGATAAATACTATCAAATGGAAGAAATAAGAAAATCTTGAAATTCAAGAAAATATTAGTATATTCTAAACAATGATCTCACCGCTCCACATATTTATTTCCTGTATTAGCTATTTATTGATTAGCTAGCTCTGAACACAATAATACGAAATCATAACTGTGGAAATAAATTCTCACTGAAACGAAAAATGGGTTCCATCTTCATATTTACTATGGTGTCACCAAATTTAATTTCTTCTTCAATTTACAGATCTTAAGATTAATGCATGAGTGAATGCAATGTAGGCTCGCAGAAGGTTCGGGCCATTGATTGTGTTTTTTTTGGATCAGCAAGCCATTAATTGTGTATCTAATAATCCTCTAAGTTTGTTGTGTGTCCTTTCAGCGCGTGCTTACTTTTACCATTCGTGTAAGTGTGCTTTCAAATTTTAAATTATCATATATTTCCTAAATATCCTTTATATATATATAATTCTTTTTTCATTTTTAATTTTTATTTTAACTGTAAAAAAATGTAAAAATGAACTCAATAGATATTCTTAATGAAATAAAAACACTGGATACTCTTAATTTTGAAAAATTGTATCCATGTAATTGAAGATTTTTTTTTTTTTCCTTAGAATTCGGCGGTGGAGATAAGAACACCGTCATACTTGTCAGGAAGTAATATTTTCAACGAATAAAAAATTCATACAGATAGGAAGTTATACAAGTTATTAAATATATAAATGCATAGACTTAAAGACTTACTGACAACTCTCCCAAAGCAATTCAAAGAGAGATAGAGTAAGGGACATTGGTCCTGACTTGTTTAATTTTGTCGAAGCCCACCATTACGTTAACTTTTTCTGAATGGAAAAAAAAATAAAAATAGATACTGTAGTACTAAAGTAAATTATATTATCACGATAAAAAATGGTTCAGAAAAAAAAAAAGAAAAGCAACAATGTACTTTGGATTATCACGATATTAAAGCATTTTGTTGAAGAGCTTGTCTAAATGTACTTTGGTTCTGTTTGAAAACCTTCAAAGCAACGCAACGTTTGTTGTGGAGATTACGTAGAAAATTTTACCTTGTGAAGAAGATATATGTCAACATCTTATTTAGGGATCTTCATAAAACAATAAAATAAAATAAAAATAAAAAAGCTCACTAAAATTAAATAGATCATACTTTTAAAATTAAGGAGAAATAAATAAAATATTTTAATCAAAACATGTAGTAGATACCTATCTATCAATCTAATATTATATTTTAACATAAAATAAAATAAAATTTAGATTTATATAAACAGCAACTGAAACGAAGTTTTAAATGATTTGCTTAAATTATGAAGCCATTTTTCTTTTTTGTTTTTAAGTACTATTCATTGTATAAGAAAAATTCAGTATGATATAATTTAATACATAAAGTCAACATTTTAATTATGAAACAAAATTAAATGTAAATAATAAAAATATAAATATATAACTTGTTTAAATGTTGCATTACTCTTAAAATGTGAGTTAAATGTTTAAAAGACGTACTGACATATATAGCAAAACACACTGTCCACTTATTAGTTATAAATCTAAAATAGGCCACTCAAAAGAGCAGCATTGATGATGTTCATAAGTACTGTAAATTATTATGAAGCGCTTCGATTAACTAAGGTGATCTTGTTTCAATTAGAATTTGAGTGTTAGATAGTTAAATATTTGGAAAGAAAGCTTTGTTATCCATAATAGTTATATGATTTAAATAAAATTGTTTCCAGTGGATATATAATATATATATATGGTCTTTAAGAAGTCCTGTCACACTTTTTTATTATAAAAATAATACTATTTGAGAATGAAAATTCAGGTGTAAAGGTGTTTAATTTAGTTATACTTTCTGTTTCTTTTTTTAAATATGAGATAGGAATAATTATTTTTGTATTTATTAAAAGCTAATAAATTTATATTTTTAAGTATTTTTTATTTATAAAGAAGTTTTTCTAAATTTATCCAAATATATTACTGTGATGTTATACTTCTGTAAATATATTTCCCAAAATATTAAAATATAATAAAATTGCAAGAAAGCACCAATATATTATCCTCAGGAAAAATTTCATACAAAGAAAGGTTTTTTCTTATATAAGAAATCACCGATCTTTGGTGTAATGATTGTTCATAATGATAAAAATTAGTTTGGGTAGCTCTGAGTATTTTAGGGAATATTTAATTGAATTTATTTCAAGAAAATCGAAGATTCTTATAATAAGTTTTAGAAAACAATTCTTAAGTATATAAATATCTTTTTAGATCATTAAAAGAATATTATAGTTGGGGTGAAGCTGGATTGTAGGGTGGTAGAGGTAAGAAAGATATCATAATTTTGGGTAAAGAATATCATAATTTTGGGCGAAGTTACCCTAAAGGTGGGAAGAACGATTTTTGTTTTTTTTTAATTTTAATTTTAATTTATTTTATTTTTTCATTTTCTTAGATAAGAGTCAGCTAGCTAGACGTCAATTAATCACATAATAATTTATTTTAAATTTGGAAGTTAAAAAAGTTTTGGGAGAAGCTAAACTTTATTTTTAATATATATGTATATATTTATTTATTTATTTATTTATTGGGGTCACCACCACATTTATTTCATGTAACTCCGTCAATGATCTTAATTATTAGACTAGTTTCATTATTTTTTAAATCAAGAAAAATTTATGAAAATTATATATTTTTATAATTTGACAAATGTTAATATTCCATATTTGTTCCATAAAATTTTCAAATGTAATAAAGAAATCAAAATTACCTAGTTTTCACACTAAGAAATATAAGAAGTAAATATAAAATGATTTTTAAACTTATTTTTTTAAGAGTTTAAAGATTATGTATTTACAGCATAAAACAGTTTTACTTGATTAACTAATCATAAATTAGATTTTGTATCATTTAAGAAATACTAGGTTATTATATGACTCAAACATTTTGTAAATAAATAAGATTTTTACGAGCCTAGACAAGGCCGACTTGGATTCTCACACAACCTCACTACAACCCACTCTTAGGTAAACAATCACAACCGTATACATTCGTCACTAAGTTTCTTTTTTTAGAATAGTTTTAGTGTAGGAGTAGAGTGTGGTAGATAATAGTATATTGTATTTTATATGACGTCCAATATGTATGAACAAATAATGTTTTCATTTTGATTAAGGTTATTACCCTTGGTCATTGCACCTTTTATCCTAACTAAATCAATTTGAAAGATAATTTGCAATGATGATTGTAGAAGCATGGGTTTCTAGAAACAAACAGTGTTGAGATTATAACAAGTAAAAGTGGAGTTAAACAATCGAATTAAAGATGATTAATGCATTAAACACATGTAATCAATCGTCTTAAAGTAGATAAGAGAATAAACTAATATTTAATTGGATTGTTTAACTTCACATTTATTTAAGGTAGATTAGACCACGTTTAAAAAAAAATCCTTCAGTCAATATTTTTCCTACTAAATCACACAAATAGTAAGTTATTTAATATCTTCTTATAGACTAAATTACAAATTTTATCTGTAGGTTATTTAATATTTTTCTTACAAAAAATTAAAATAAATTACATTTTCATTTTCGGAAGATTTATGCATATTACTTTGTCCTCCTCTTTTTAATTAAAATATACGAAATTTCTTCCCTCAAAAAATTTTAGTGCATGACAATTTATTCCTTTTTGTTAAACTTTGGTAAAAAAAAAATTTACAAAAATATTTTTTACACTATTACCCCTATTATATATATAATAAGTATCCCAATCTTGCAATATACATTTTATTCCCTTGTCAAGTACAAATATACTACATTTTTCCTATCTATAAATTTTAATTAAAAAATCATTTTATAACTAAATATTTTTTACATTATCCTATCATTAGATGGTTAAATATAATATTTCCTAATTTTAAATATTAAAATATAAAATTGGATAATTTTAAAAATTATAATTTTTTATATTATTCTATCATTAAATATTTAAATATTATATAATTTAAAAATAATATTTAAAATTGTCCTACAACTCAATTCAATAATTAAAATAAGAAAACATAATATTTAAATATCATATGATAAGATGATGAAAATATATTCTAGTTATAAAATTACTTCTACTTAAAACGAGAGACAGAGAAAAAAAAGTATATATTGTTAGGAAATCCTCAATGTGTGGTTCACTCTTTTAGGTTTATTTAATTAATATGCAACCAGTTGATAGTAAATACAATTCGTCATTTATAACTTTTGTCAGATATTCATATGGGTTTGAAATCAGCCCTAAAGTATGCAGCTGTATAGCTTCTATTTTTTTAAAAAAATAAAAATTGACGAATATGGTTTAGCTTAGGCATGGCGAAATCCATGTGCGTATATTATTTACTGCCACATCGTAAAATAGTATCGTGTCGTACACTGACTCCTGCTAAGTCACCTAAAGATTCCCTTCTTCTGTAAAATCATCTGTGTACTTTTCTTTTCTAGACGTTATGGTTTTCAAATTTTAGGCATTTTTTACCTTGTTCTTCTTTTTCTCTATTTTAGAAAGCGTGAGAGAATCTTATCTGAAATCCAGCCATATTTGTGAAAATAAGCCATCGTTCACAACATGCATAATCTTGCAGTTTCAGTTGTTTTGAATCCTACTTAGTATACATCAGTGAAGTTTGTCTAAACATCGCTATATCTAATACAAAATAAAGTTCTGACCTATTTTTTTTTTTATTAAATATATTATTGTAAGAAGATGCTCGAATCCAACGTTGAAACCGTGGTACGTTAATTCGTTTCATATTTAAGATGCACTTTATCACTTAACCCTCCTAAAAGTAAAGGGAATAGGATTTCAGAGGGGCGTTACTTCAGATTTTAACTTAAAATTTTCAATACTTAATTGTATAAGTTGTCTTAGTTTGTATATAATATTATAATTCATTCATTCATTATTCAGTTTAATTAAACTTAATTCGTTATTATATATTAATCACCTCCTGGGGATGTATATATATAATTTTTAATATTTTAAAATAATTTAGTTTCTTTTAGAAATAATTATAAAGTAAGAAGTAACGAATGACATCCTAGCAAGAATCTATTTAAATTAAAATAGATTTATATTAAATTTTTTAATAATTTTATCCTATTTTTTCCTTTGTGTCAATCCCATGGCTCGTAGCTCAACATAAAAAATACTACAAAAATTAAGATAATTACATTTTTAGTCATTTAAATTTTTCGAGTTTTCAATTTTAGTCTCTGATCATTGTTTTTTCAATTTCTAGTTCTTTATTTATTTTTTTAGTCTATATTATCAAATTAAAATTTTTAAGTGCTAACGTAATCGATCATAACAGGTCAGATGACACTCTTAATCTAATATTTAATGATTAATTTAATGTCAGAAATTAAAGAAATTAACAAAAAATTAAATCAAAATAAAAATCTGTCAAATTTTTTTTATTCAAGACTAAAAATTAAAACCTTAAAAATTTTATAGACAAAAACTTATTCAACTTGAAAAAAAAAATTATATCATCACAAGGATAAATAAAAAGATATCCCATGTTACGGTTCTAAAAAGAATACAGATTCCATTAGATAAAAGCTGGTTCCATATGTTAAAAGCTGTTTGTTGGTCGTATTGGACATGAATGCAAGGCCTGTTAATTTTGTGTCCTGCCAAAAACAGTAACTGGTATTATTGTGAGGTAGTCAGGTGAATTATTACAACGGCTTCGATTTTTAGAAATTATTGCTATAAAAATTTTACATTCATCGTTCATAGAAGATTATTTCACTCTTATAGCAGAAATTATATATACTATAGAAGTCGATGCCATACAATATAACCATGTGTTAAGGCATTGAATATGGTAGATATTGATATTGATATTGAATTTGTATCGTTAAGCTCATATAAATTAGGATAACTAAATTATTATGACCAAATCTTTGATATTTGTTCTTTCTTTCTGTTATTTTACAAGGAGTGATAGCTAGCTATTTTGAAAATTTTCCAATTTGTCCCACAAAAGAATTGATGACTTGATGAAAAGCTAAAACCAAAATGTCCATATAAATATTATTTTTGACTAAGGTTTAATAAAAAGTTATAACATCCATGACGTTGTGATTTAATTTAATTTAATTTAATGAATAATTATAATTGTTTTTGTTTAGTTTTTTAAGGCAGTCGATTAAAGAATTTTTTAAAATTTAATCTACGAATAATTATTTATTTATAGGTAAAATTTCAATGAGGTAGAATTTTTATAAGGAGCATATAAAACTTTTTAGTACACTATATTTTAATTACACCATTTAAATTAAACTTAATATACCTAAACTTAAGCTAATTTAATATATATCAACGCCTAAACCATTACACTTACTTAATTATGTGTGATGATGTTTCTATTCCACTTAATTAACTCTATTGATCATTACACCTAAATCTTCCCTTATCCAAAATTATTCCATTGTTTTGCCTCTTATCATGTACACACGTGTGAGAAAAAAAAATCAACAAAGTAAGAACTCCACCTAAACCCTCCCTCGAACCTAAAATTATAATACAATCAAATTATACTTAACTCCATTTTTATAATACAATCAAATTATATTTAACTCCATTTATACAATAATAATGTAATTCCCAATAAGAATTCTGACTACACTCAAATATCATATGACATCATTCAAAACTAAATAGCAATGTCTAGGAGTACATGTCACTGTAGACCTTTTTATTAGAGAATACTATAAAGTAGTTATTGGAGCCATCAATATTGCAACAAGATTCATAACCTCACACATGTTGACCAGCTAGAGTGAAAACTTTCTCTACCAAGTGACACTCTCAAATCCTATGATTCACTCATAGTCCATGAAATAATTATGATGATTCTAAAATACTTTGAACAAAACACCACTACGCTTCGTTGACATAGTTTAAATTGGGGAACAAAATCATGCCTCGATAGTTGGCATATACCCCCACAATTTTAGAAAACCAAATCATCATAATTTTTCATAATTTCTCATGCACATATGTCCCCACAACATATATATCATAGGCTCAACACACCCCAATCCATCCATGATCATCCAATCATATGCATAAACATTATAACATTATAAAAGAGAAGAAAAACAATGGATAAAACCCAAGGTAACATCTTTCAAAAATATAAAAAATAAGATAACGAACAAAAAGCTCACGCTAAGCATAAACTCCTTTTTCGCTTAACGTGAAATTCCATAGACTCCCCTTAAGTCTTCATGCTGAGCATCACAATAAGGTGATGATCGACGTAGACCTCTGGAGGCTATCTCTGCCTCTAAAATCTCATGTTGAGCATGACACACATGAAATTTTATTTCGCAGTCAACTTCAATAATCAACCAACCAGTTAAGTCACTCATAAAACATATATGTATACATATTTCTTTTATTAATTTTTTCTCTTTCTTCCTCTTTCTTCACGTTTTATAACTAGTTGTCTGGTTATCTATATATTACAGTTGTCTTTCAAATATTTTTCGGCCTACGTGAAGGCTCGACATGAGCTTCCAAGGACAAACTCACACCTTTCCAAATTGGTGTGGGACGATAGTATTAAAATGTATACTTTTCTGCATTATATGAGTTTGAAATCCCTTCCAAACTCTCCAACTCCCCTCACAACTCACAACTAAACATCTTAACACATCTAGAAACCTATTTTAAGAGTGTTTAAATATTCAAAAGTGATCCAAATAACCTAATTTAAATTATGACTTTCTAAACCTCAAAATTCACCAAAATGCTAAGTTATTAAGTTTTAAAGGGTCAAAATTTGATTTAAGGCATTTAGGACTCACACCAAAGTGCTACTAAGCCTAAAATACTCCAACTAAATTGTCTAAGTGAGTTTTTAGGTTCAATTACACATTTTACTAAAAGTTAACCATTGAGACCTCAAAATCCTAAATGTTTATCTCTTTTACTTGCGTCTTATGACTTCATAGGCACCATTCTCAACTTAATCAAACATTCAAAGTATTCACCGTAACATTCCTCACCTTAAAACAGGGTACATAAGCCAAAGTTAGCCACAACACAAACAATACATGTATTCACCAACAAGTAACAACAACATGTTCACTCCAAGAAGCACTTTAAGCACACTTACACAATGAAATTAGTAAGGGAGATTGCAAGCAACTCAAGTAAAGCATATTCAAAAGAAAAACAAAGAATGCACATATTATTATTGAACTCCATGAACCACTCTTACTTGGAAAAGAAGAAAATAACTAAGCAAAGAAAGGAAACTTTGAGAAAGTGTAGAAAAGAGAGCTCCAAAGCTACAACTATGACTTCAAAGGCTTTAAACTATAAGGAGAAAGAATGAAAGAGTGATGCTCTAACTATTTTATAAAAAACATGAACTAATAAACATGAAGAAGAAGATGGGTTACAACAGAAAAGAGAAAGAAAGGAGAAAAAGAAGACTTATGAATGTTATAAAGGAAAAAATTTGGTAATAAAGAAAAAGAGTGAGAAAATAAAGGAAGAAAAGAGTGACTATTAAAGTGTAAGAATTCAAGTGAAAGATAAAAGGAGCATATTAATAATAAATAATAGAAGACTCTTGATATATATTAAATGCGTGTCAATCCAATTCTTTAAATTATGACACATTATGAGTCGTCTTAAAATTTAAGAATTACAAAATAATAGAAGACTCTTGATATAAAATAAGGTTAAAATTTTTTAGAGAGATTTATCTTTAAATTTAACCTTTTTGTTCAATCTAACATATACGATGAAATTTGATATTGTGTATGTTTAATTGATATATGTTAAGACTGTGTAAATTGTGCTTATATCCAATTTGCTGAAGTGTGAACAAATAAAAATAAGTGTTTTGGGTAGTATGCATTGACTTTGGGTATAAATTAAAATGATGAATGTTGAAATACAATATATTAAATGTAGTGTGAATTAGAGTATGACGTGATTGAGATGTATATGAAAATTTGAAAATATTTCATAAGTATGTTCTAAAATAAGTATTATAATTTTAAAAGAATATTTCATATCATAATTTTATTTTTATTGTGAATTCACCCCTATGTATTTACACATGTAGGAAGTTCTTGTAATGATCCCCAATGTTATGTTTGTTTGGGGGAACATATGCTGGGTAGAATAAACATATCATAACACTGGAATGTAACTGATTGAAACTTGAGTAAGACTAATAGTTGAAGATTTAAATAGGTCAAAAGTTGTACTTGTATATTTTATTGTGTAATTGCAATGGTAACAGTAGTCAAGTTTTATTCTAGGAAAGTAAAAGATTAACTTAGATTTATAATCAAACTAATATAGGAGTTTTATTGAAATTAAATATTCAATTTAAGTAGAGTTTAAGAATGTGACAATGCCATAGTTACAAACAAAATAAAGAGGATAGTAAAGGATAAGTAGTTCAATTACATAATAATTTTTTTTATTATGCTCATTGTTTAATGAAGAATAGGTAGTACAAGTAAAATAGCATGAAATTTATTACAAATATCCTTTTTAGTATTATTTATATTTATATATATAACTATTAATAAAGAGATTTTGTCTTAAATTTATAAAATTATTTGTATTAATTTTATCTATATATAATTATTAATAACGAGATTTTCTCTTAAAGTTATAAAATTATTTATTATTATATTTTTATATTTAAATCATTGTATTCTATTCTTCACGTTATCAATAGAATTTAAGAATTGATTTAGTTTTATATATATTTCTATAATTTTATTTTATTTTTCACAACTTAGTTTGTTACAAATTTTTTAGTTTATTTAAAAAATTGATACTATTAAATTCATTATATTTATCCGTTTTAATCACGTCAAAATGCAAATGCATAGATATGACAACGCCTATATTTTTGCTAGTAATTTTATTATAAATTATATGAATTTAATATACAAAATATATACAAATAAACTAACTAGTAGATAATAAGAATTCAAAATGAATTCCATTGCAAAGTTAATAGTAGATAATTTTAAAGTAAATAGTCATTTCGCTCTCTAAATTTGAAAGACGCTCTTATTTTCTTCTTAAGAAAAAAGTTTAAAAGAAAATCTCTTGAAGTGAAATTTTGTTAATCACGTTAATCATTCTATATATATTTATTATATTATTGTTTTAGTCTAGGTAATATGACATGTAATTTGTCTAATCATTTATTGACTTATTTCTTTAGTCATATTTCATACATTTTCTCTGTTAACTTTCTGAATTATTATTTTGTCTAATCTTGTCCGAAGTACAATCAATTTAACAAAAGGAAGCATGAAATTAACTAAGAAAATAAATCAATACATGATTGATTACCTCAAACGTGAATATGTTACCCAAGCTAATGTTAACAAAATTTCAGCTCAAGGATTCTATTTTTAAAACTTTTTTCTTTTTAAGGACAACATGAAAATCATTTTCTAAATTGGGGACCAAAATGACTTTTTACTTATAATTTTAATTCAAAATGCATTGCTGGATAAAGTTGCTACAACTTGCAACTTGTAGATGAGGAGAATTCAAAAACATGGTTCAAATTTAGGAAAGATAAGAAGGTGTGTATATATTTTGAATTTCATACAAATTTTTCTTCGAATTTTTTAACTAAAACTTTTGTCTCGTCTCATTTATTTAATTTGTGTTATTTTATAATATTTTTTTTAAAATTAAACATGAAACAAAAATATTTGGACTTAATTACTTATTTGGTCTCACATTTTATTTCTTTCATTCAATTTTGTCTTATTATTAATATTTACATCAGCTGTCCCTAATTTATAAAATTGATTCAATGTAATTTAAATGTCGATTTTGATAGTTAAGATTTGTTGGAATTTGTGTTTTATAAGGTCTTTTTACTACTACTCAATAATTTTGATTGCAAACTTTAACGGTGTCTCCTTTAGTTAGAAGAAACACTAATTTTGTACATTTAGAACCTAATTGATTGAGACGTAAATAATAATGAGACGAAATAAAATTAAATAAATAAATAATAAAACTAAATAATTATTTAATTTAATTCAAATATCCTGTACTTTCCGCGTTATCTAACAAACACTAAAGACATATAATATAAAAAGGATATCTCATAATTTCTTTTTCTAATATTAGTTATTAGTAATTATTTTTCTTCTAAATATTTCAAACGAACAACCTCTTACCCATCTCCTTCTCAAAATCATAATTATAATTATTTATTTTATATTAATTAGAATGTTTGAGTTTCTCAATTCTCTCACACATTTACTCACACGTAAATATTCTATTTTGATCAAGTGTTATTAACTACATTCTCCCGTATTGTGACTGAAGTTCTCGTTCTTTTTATCCATGGAGTTCTCGTTCTTTTTATCTTAAAAGTTATTTTTATTTTATACTTTTAGTTTTTTTCAACCTCCTTTAATATTTATCTCTTTTATTTTATTAAGAATTTTAATATTTATTATGAAAATATTTCAAATGGGAATAAAAATATATTTATTATTAACCTAAATTTATTAGATTATAAAAAATTATAAAATTTATTGGAAAATATATTTTTTATTTTTTCATGTAAATTTTTTAAAAGTGCAAATGCTAACCAATTTTTTTTAAAATTATTTATTTAAATTTATTATTCAAGAAACTATAAATTTTTTTTTTGTTAATCAGTTTTATATATTTACTATCAATATCATTTTAAATTTTATTATTAACTATTATTAAATTTGTTAAAAAGAATTTAGTACAAATATTATAGATCAAATTATCTTAAAAGTTATTAATTCACAAATAAAAATATCATCATTTAATATTCTTTTTTTCATAAATATTATTAAAATATTCTTTGCATCCATAACTAGCAAAAAATAAAATCATTGCCAGGTACGTGTGTTTACATTTTTATGTGATTAAATTTTGTATTAAGAGATAACAAGGGTAAGGGTAGAGAAAGAAAAAAAAAATAACGAGAAAAGAAAAACTGTGAATAATAAAATATTTTATAAAAATAAATATGAAACTAAATTAATTTTAAATTTTACTAAAGATAACATAAAGATAAAGAATAACAATTAAAAAATAGAAATGTAATAAATAACTTGATAAATTTAAAATGATAAAATTATCCGGTAAAAAAGATTAAAAGTTATTACAGTGAGAATGAGAGATATTCCTCTTATTAATAGTTATAAATATTTATTTTAATTTAATACATGATACAATTTTTTTTTTTTTGCATAAATTTAATGATAACAATAAAGTATTAGTAATATTAATATTTTTTATAAGAATATTTTTAAAATAAAAAAGTCTAATAAAATTCAAACTCATGGTGAGATTGTCAATTAGTACTATGGAGTATATCTTTTTCTTTTGTTCAAGAAGCTAAAAATTTCTTTAGCTATATTTTCAGAATTTAACTACTTTAAATGGAGGGAAGTGAATTTTAAAGAATAAACTATATATACTCTTAATCATTGATTTGATATGATTAATATTATTATTAATTTTAGATTTTATTATATTTGTATATACTTTATTTTATTATAAATCTTGAGTATGAATTTATAAATTACACGTGTAGAGTACCCAAGGATTACTCAGATACCTAATCCACCATTGCCAGATAATTTTTAGTATTCTGTGATAAAAAGGGAAAGATTTGATAAGATTTAATAGTATTTAACCAAGATTATCACCTAATTAATATTCTGCATATCAATATCTCATCTTTAATTAATAAAGATAAAGGATTCATTATAAAAATGAGAAACACATCTCCTAAGTAAATTCTCATCACAATTTAACTAATACCCACTCAAACATCCGGTTGGAGTCGGAATTCCTTTACAAGTAACCACACTTAAGAGAGGCAGATCATAAAAACTATCCAAAGCGAGTAATGCACGTAATCAAACATTTTCAAGTCTCTCGATAGTGTGAAATCCAACGAGAACCATAGATTAAATGTACATTTATCTTTTAAAATAGATGCCTCACTTACGGGTCAAATTCATATTTTCAAGCAAAATTGTGGTTTGTAACACTAGATATACAATAACTACATCATTTGGCATGTTTCCAAAACAAGACATTTCAATCATTTAAATTTCACTAGAGTCTGAATTGATTTAATATTAAATGTTACCATTTTACTGCATAATAATGAAACTCATTGGCCTAATTTGCTAGTCTAAAGACAACAACTAATAGGATATAGCAATTTTTCAAGTGAAGAGAATGTACATTAAAAATTAACAGGTAATATTGTTATTAATTTTAAATTTTATTATTTTATCTATATAATTTTATTC
This sequence comes from Hylodesmum podocarpum, assembly GCA_026586105.1. Classification (NCBI taxonomy): domain Eukaryota; kingdom Viridiplantae; phylum Streptophyta; class Magnoliopsida; order Fabales; family Fabaceae; genus Hylodesmum; species Hylodesmum podocarpum. The sequence continues at coordinate 1,037,719 of JALJEV010000730.1, read as the reverse complement.
TAATTTTTAATCTTTAGTTCTCAACAAAAACTTTAGTTTTTTAATTGTGAATTATATGTGAATTTTATTCTTTCAAGTGTATCTGGCTCTCTGAGTCAAATCCCATATTATATTAAGTAAATGAATTCCGTTAAATCGATTTAAAGTGTAACATTTATTTTATTAAAAGCATGATGTAACAATAAATGCAAAACGTTCATAAACATTTACTGCTGTCTATAAAATATAATATGGGAGTAAATTAAAACTGTATACATGTTTAATATATTGTTGTGTTTACAAAAAGCATTCTATAGACAAAATCAGGTTTCATAATCAGGGTGCAATAAATTGGCTCAGTTGTCAGTGTTTAATATACATAACAGATCTTTAGTAACAGTTATTAAATTTACAATTCGGAAGCATCAAAATTAGGTGCAGGAAGTATTACCTGCACCACCCCGTCATATATAGCAGCTAAGGCAATCACGTGGGGCGGTGAAGATAAATTGTGTTAATTCTGTGGCAATGGTAGTGAACTAATACGTACAGTTAAGCAATTATACGTAACATTAATGTATTTTACTCGTATTTACTTACAGTAGATGCATAATTTAACAAAGTAGATACGAATTTAATTGCCCTGCATAGTGTAGTCAATTAAAGGAAACAACATCCAACGACAAACACTGTGTCCTTAAATTACTTTTATGTTTCTCTTTCTAAATACTTAATTTTTTATGTTCGAGCATTGACTTTTATAGAGTCCTTATTTAATCCTTATAGGAGGTTGTCGGTAAAATTTAGTGATTTTTTAATTAAATTTTAACTAATAGGGCCTATGTCAGCACAAGGGTGCTTTTACGCATGTACCTGCCTTGTTATGTTGTTTAGGGCTTAAGTTGTAACATTTTGCTTATGCTGCATTAGGTTCTCCCGATAAATCCATTTTGAATTAAAAAAATAATAGTATTAAAATACATGAATATTTATCAAAAATCAAATGGTTAGTATTTAAATGTGATTTCGGAGGGTAAAAAAAATTAGCTATTCTATTTTGTTTTGAATTTCTTATTCAGTTTTTTTTTACCCGTGAAAAACATAGTTATAACATCACCTTCTTCATGTCGATTGTAGCAAAATTTAATACTTAAATTTTAAGTCAATTCTTAAAAGAATCGATATGAACGAGATATATCTTGTTAGTTCATTTAATAATCAATGTATTATATGTTTTTTTTATGTTAATTTTTTTTAAGAATTATTGTTAAAATTTAAGTTATTTTTAAGTTGTCTTTCCCCTTTTCACTTTCTTCTTCGTCCAAGTTATTTCTCTCTTTTCCTCTTGCGTTCATCTTTTTTGATTTTGTTGTTGTCTTTTTGCCCTTGTCGTTAGAGTCATTGAAGTTGTACCTTCACCACCACATTTTTCTCTTCCCTCAGCCATTCTTCACCTCCATTATTCTCATTAAAGTGGTGTGGTTTGCCTCTCTTTTCTATTCGTTTGCCTTCATTCTTCTCTTGTCTCTCCTAAACCCATAATGTGAGTATTTTGCTCTTCTCCTTCACGTTTTTTCCTGCTCTATTTGCTTTATTTTTTTATGGCTTTTGATAATACAACTACAGTAGTAATAGAATAAGAACCAAAAGTTTGTTGTATTAACAAAGTAGAAAAATTGATGCACTTTGTTAGGTTGAAAGCATAATTTGACTAGCTAGAATATACCTAGGAGGAACTAAACAATAATTTTTGGCTAATGAAGTTTTTGGCTTATATCAAGCTGGATGAGCAACAATAATTTAAGTAATAGATGACTCAACAAATTAAATTTAACTTAAGTATGGTATTATTCATAATCAATTTTGGATTTCAATGGATGCTCGCATGCTTTCACTTTTGATGGTAGTTATCTTCAACAACAATAAACATTTAATAATAACTAAGAATCATACTGGATTAGGTAACTACTATTTTTATAATTGAACTTGAATGATTTAGTTTATTTGTGGTTCCTTGAAATGTACCACATAAGCTATTTCTAATTTTCCCTTTACCTACCCTTTTTTGTTTTGCTAGTTATGGTCATCCTCCAATCTCCTAATTAAGTATTAAACTTTATTGAATTTCTTATCAAATTTTAGTAGAGAAATATTCTCAAGTCTCTTATTAACATTTCAATGTGTCCAAATGTGCTAAAAATTGTGGTAATAAGTAAGATTTTATTAACAAAAACTAATCATTAATTTTACCAATGACTACTTTGTATCTTTAATATGGAAAGAAACAAAATAAAACTTACACATTTATGTTGAACTACCTCAATTAGATTCCTTTGATTTAAAAAAACAAGTTTTGATACCATGTAAAGAACTTAGGTAAAGCCTTAGTATGATATTTGGTATTTAAACTTCACTTTTTTTATTTGCAGCATTATTCTCCCTTACCTAAGATTTCACATTCATTCTGAATTTGTGCTCACAATTTTCTTGTCATTTGCTTCCGAACTCTATTCCATCATGTTAGCCACCTAACCTTATCTTCATGTTGGCAAAATTTGTTTCATATGGTGAGGTTTAGATATGTGAGAAATCATGTTAACTTTTATATGTGTTATAATGGTTGAATAATCTCTCTGGTTTCTCACATCTCTCTTCTCATTTAACTTCTCTTATTGTAACAGAGTTTATTTTCTAACTTAGGATTTCACTCGTGTTCTCGTACAAATATATTGAGTCAATCTCTAAAGGTTAATTCATGTTTATAGTTGTATTTTCTTTTTCAATGGTGACAATGTCTTTAAATTGAGTTTAAATGAATAAGGGTTATTGTTAGAAATTATTATGTTATTTAGATATACGAGAATGATATTAGATTTTTAGTATGCTATTGCTATGGTGGTTGAACAATTGTAATAGATTGCAATTTTTTATGGAATATATTAATTAAATGATTATGGATTATATTTGATTGATTTGAAAATGTTCTTTATCCAAACTACAGGGAGACTCTACCCAATTTTTGTTAAAATTGTTAAGTTAGAATTTTTTCAATAATTTAATAATGATGTTGTCGAATGTAGTCATTGTCATCTAAAATGTTTTATCGAATTTTTAAAATTAAAATGAGAGTTCATGCTTTTATATTCTTATAATTTTAATTTCAAAATATGTATATAGAATATTTATTCAATTCACACAAAATTTTTAAAATTAAAATAGGATTTCATGCTTTTATATTCTTATAATTTTAATTTCAAAATATGTATATAGAATATTTATTCAATTAACACAAAATACTTAAATTCACTCTTATTTCCTCCCAATCTTTGATATTGGAGAAAGAAATAAAGTTTAGATGAAACACACCTTATTTCTCTCATCTCACGCCGTTTTTCTCTCGTCTCCAATGTTCTTAAAAGATAAAACAAGCAACGAAATTTTTACAAAATTTTCTCCCCTTTCTTCTCTCTCCTTCTTTTTTTTAAATCAAACACTGTCTAAAAGAGATGATATTGAAGAAATTTGTAAAATGAAATAAAAAAGAATATCGATTCCTTCTCAGATAAAGGAACTTGTTGGTCCCATATTGATATATATATACCATGTTTTGAAAATTTAGACTTGTTCTTAAATATTTAACCAAAACTAACCAGGCTTGAAAATTTGTTCGGCCAACAATCACGTGTTTTTGTCAATTTTTTATATTTTAAATTGTTTAAACAATTATTTATTTGGTCTAAAACTTTTATATTGAGATAGATCTACATATTAAAAAATAATAAATAAAAAGTATTGTTAGTTAAAAGACATTTATAATAAAAAGTATTGTTGGTTAAAAGACGTTTATAATAAGTTTCATCTGGATATAAATAATATATTAATTATAGAACATTCATATTTATTATGATTATATAAAAGTCCACAAAATTAGAGTAAAAAGTTATAATTTATTAAACACTCTCGTTCGTCACCCTATTCCCTCTAGATTTGAATCTGGATTTGAATATAAGTAGACTATATATGTTTAAAGCGTAATCTTTACATTACAAATTATTAAAAATATGCTGAATACATAAGTAGGATGAATAGACGAGAATATTAATAAATCAAGAATAAAATAAAAAATTGATATCAAAATCAGAGATATGTAAAAAGATTAAAGAATGCATGAAAAAAATGAGAGGACGCAGGAAGAAATACCCGTAGTAGAGTAGGGCTACCATCAAAATGATAGAAGCAATACGTTGTAAGTGTAGAAAGAAAAAAAGTGGGCCAATTGACTAGTCTACTATGCTTGTAACCTACAATGGACTAGGATGTACTAAAAAATACCATGTTAGCCCGCGACTAAATCGAACTAGATTCAATTAAAAGAGAAAAAAAATGCACTTTAATTAACCAACTTGAATTGACAAACCTATTTTACTAATTTTCAGAGGAACTACAGGTGGTAAAATAATAAGCAATAAAGAAATTAATCCCATCTAATATCTTTTTAGCATATTATAACTTCTCTCCTTCTTGTAACACTAATTTCTCATCAAGTTAATTAACTTAAGTAGTGTAATATTAGATTTACTATTAATAATTTTATTATTTTTCAAAATTAGGGCTTACTACCCACAATTTATATCTCCCTTGTTCTTGTTATCATGGGAAGATGCACTTGACCTAGTTTGCAGTGCGCTAAAGAACGCGTAGCCGTTCCTTTCTATCAGGATCTTCTCCCCCAGTTCACTTGTCATATCTAAGTCCACTAGGACATGTGCGTAGTGTCCAAAAGCACGGTTTGTTGTTGCATCATCCAGAGACAATGGAACTCTAATCCCTCTAGCGATTGAGAAAATAATCTTCGCCCTCCAGTACTCCATAGGTAGACCAGAAATTCAAATCTAGTATTGAGCGGATGATTGACAGACTAGCATTGGGTTAAAGTCAGGCATCCATGTAAAAACTTGTAGGGATCCTTTTCCCGCACTCTAGGTTCCTCCCTCTAGCACCCTTCTCATGTCCTCGATGGAAGAGAAATGAAAGTCAAACTATCCCTTCCTAATGGGTGTCATCTACTAATTGGTTATAGGCACCCACAAAGAATGCAGTTGATCACGTAGATCATGGCCCGGAGGTGGCGTGCTTCCCTTTGGAAGCAACAACCTCCCATGTAGGTTACTCTTACAGTTAGCAACGCTTGCCCAATATTCATCTTTCGGTATCGTCACGGCCACTGGATCTACCTTCATGCAAGGGGTGGGTAATTGACTAAGGGATATGTTGCATGCATGTTGGAGAGCCTGCGCAAAGGATTTGCGCACGGGTCAAGAAGGCACAGGCGCTAGAACAGTGGAGTCAATATATAGGCACTTCCATGGAATGATATGGGAAGAGGCGGCCCCACGCAGGCGACCAGAACCACCGAAAAGGCAGCCCTTAGCGCGAGCACAATCAAACCCTAGTGGATCCCACAAAGAAAGATGAGGCAGCTTTACAAATGTTGTATGAAGCCATTGATGAGTCAATTTTTGAGAAAATTGTTGGTTCATCAACTTCAAAGAAAACATGAGACATTTTTGTCTAAGGGTGTCGACCAAATATGTCTTCAAATTCTACAAGGTGAGTTGGAGGTAACGGGAACGAAGGATTCACAAGATGTGTTGTAAAGATGAAAACGCAAAAAAAAAAAAAAAAAAGTTGAACTATCTTTTAAAAAAAACTTTACAAGATTTTTAATTTTATTTTCAAGAGAGTCAGATTGTTTCTCAAACAACATATTAAGGTTTTGAAAGACATAAGAAAAAATTAAGTCCAATTTGTTAGTAAAAGTTAAGATTTCACTATTGCTCAGTGAAAGTACAAAAGTATTATCTGATCCAGCCACTTCTAGCTAAGCTATCTAAGTGTTCTTAAAATACAACCTCTTTAGGTTAACAAACTCAAGCATTGTTGAGACCCAACTTCTTTAGGCTAAACACTCCAGATATTATTTGGATTCATCCTTCTCAAACTAAACCAATATTGTTTGATCTCAACCTGTTCAGGCTAACTAATATGAGTGATGGACTTTTTAGAAAGAGGTTACCTAACTTATCAGATTCAACCTCTATGTAGAGATGGATTTATAGTAGTTCATGCCGGAGTCCAGATGGAACTTTGTGGAGTGATCTGGGATAAGGACTAACTGAAGGGGACGCGAAGATATCCGTTAATGGTGTGGTATGGTAAGTCGACCTCCTCTAATGTGCGAGGAGTGTACATACAAAAACGATCAAGTTAATACGTGACCAAGGTGTTTTATGAGAAATGTTATGTAAAAGCATAAGATGATTCTAATATGAGTCAGATTATTCTCCCCCGGGATGTACATTTATATATTTATGCGGAGGGAGATAATGTGTTTGTGGCGGCATGACGCCCCTTACCAACCCCAAGCAGATGTGATGGGCGTCAGCTTTAAGTCTGTGACGGGACTTGACCCTACTCCTCTGGTTGTGCCGACATCATGGTGAGGCGTATTGGCAGAGGAGGCATGAGCTTGGCCACGTGTCTTGCATTAAGTGGCCAGCTTGGCGGTGTGATGTGACACATCGTGCAAGGGTGGGTTCGGATAGCACATAAGTCCCCCAAGCTCGGTGTCACAGAGTAGCAAAGTGTCGAGCTTATCTACCATTATTGGTAAGAGCCAGTTTGGGCTCAGATGTTTTTTCTTTTGTCCTACTTTTCGAAGTCATGTTACACTACCCTTTCCTACTAGTCATCACAACTAGTGATGTGACACATCATGCAAAGGTGGGTCCGGATAGTACATAATCCCCCAAGCTCAGCGCTGCGGAGTAACAAAGTGCCGAGCTTATCTATCATTATCGTTAGGAGCCTGTTTGGTCTTAGATTTTTTTTATCCTACTTTTAGAAGTCAAGTCACACTTTTTTTGAAGGTTGCACTACTCTTTCCTACAATTCATCACAACATTTAATGGATGCTTTAATGACAAGATTTTGGGAACTTGGGTTGTAACTTCTACCGTTACATTTTTCGGTAGGTATGACATGTTATTCTTATCTTTACGATTTTTTAGCATTACATATTTCAAGAACGTTCATGTTCCTAGGCCCTGTTGACCTTTCGACTTCTTTGTGTCTACACATAGTTCCTTTTCGTGTTCTTTCTCTTCTTCAAGCCTTTTGCATTCTTCTTCGGCTCTTTGTTTTCTTTTATTCATATATACTTCCTTAATCATGACAACTCTTCTCTTGTCTTCATATTTTCACACCATGGATGCTAATTTTGGTTTGAAGCCTCTTCTTACCAGGGTCGGTGTTCCTTCCTTTGAAATTATTGTCATTAACGCCTTTTCTTGCCATATCCAAAGGAGGATGTTTTCGCTTAGGTCCTGGGTGCATCCCTTCCTTCGAGGGTTCCAACATTTCTCCTTCTTGTTTTGAGAAGAGGTTGGGTTTTGATGACGCCGACCTCCTTAACTCGTAGGGGGTTCCAACTTGTCTAGAAAGGGTGGAGATGATATTGAATCAATTAATGGCCTTATTCTGCCACTATGAGGAAGTCTATTCTCATGTAGCCAAGCGTCACTCCCGCCTTCTAAGCCTTGAGGCCGAGAATCAAGAGATTTTACAGGCTCAGGCTGAGGCCAAGTTGGTTTTGGAGCTTCAGACTGCCGAGACCAACGAGTATTGGAAGGGACGACTTTGAGTGGTTGGGGAAATTTTGGGCAAGAATAAAGATCTCTTCAAGCCCTTGGAGGAGTTGAAGGAAACCGGGCTCGACCTTTAAGTGTATAAGAATCTTGAGGCCGCATTGAAAGGATGAAGAAGAATGTGCTCGCTAGTAGGCCCAACTTTAGCTCCCTTTTTTTTATTTTTCTTTTGGTTTCAATGAAAAGTTGTAAACGGTCATCTGATTGATGATAGCTTAATATATTTTTCTTGTATGCCTTCTTTTTGTAAATATCAATGTACTTTGTGCCAGCATTTCAAGCCGATTATTAGATTGACTTGCCGCACTTAGACCGAAATGTTGTTTCTGGATCTTTATAAACATTAAGTCGTCTTTGGACGATAGATCGTTTTCGGATCTTGAACTATTAACATAATGAAATCATCTTCATACCTTTCATAAGACAAGACCGAAGTCATTGCTTTTCTTGTTTGCCTTCTTTTTGTAACTATCATTGTACTTTGTGCCAACATCTAGAGTCGTTTATTAGATTGACTTGTCACACTTAAACTGAATTGTTGTTTCCGGATCTTTATACACGTTAGGTCATCTTCAGACTGTAGATTGTCTTCGGATCTTGAACTATTAAAAAAATGAGGTCATCTTCATACCTTCCATAAGACAAGACCGAGGTCTTCTTTGGACCTCTTAAAATGAATTTAAAGATATAGGTCTATTTGGTCATTTGACCTTAGAATAAACACTACAAATAGGTTGTATTTGGACCTATCCACTACAAAATCGAGGTCTATTTGAACCTTTTAAAAGGAACTTAAAATCGAGGTTATCTTTGGTCCTATTCAAAAGAACATAAAATTGAGGTAATCTTTGGACTAGTCAAAAGGAACTTAAAATCGAGATCCCTTTGAACCTTTTAAAAGGAACTTAAAATCGAGGCAATCTTTGGACCTGTTAAAAAGAACTTAAACCGATGTGTCTTTGGACCTGTTAAAAGGAATTTAAAACCGAAGTCATGTTTGGACCTATCAAAAGGAACTTAAAATCGAGGTCTCTTTGAACCTTTTGAAACGAAATTAAAATCGAGGTCATTTTTGGACCTCTTAAACGGAACTTAAAATCGAGGTCTCTTTGGACCTTGAATAATAAAGTAAAGAGAAAAATTGACTCTTGGTTTTCGACAAAATATGAAACAGGTCTCTTTGAACCTTTACAAGATAGAACTAAGGTCTCTTTGGACCTTGAAAAATAAAGATAAGAGAAAGATCGGCTTCGAATCTTGGTTTACGATAAAATATAAAACAGGTCACTTTGGACCTTTACAAGATAGAACCAAGGTCTCTTTTGGACCTTGAAAAATAAAGAAAAGAGAAAAATCGGCTTCAAATCTTGATTTATAATAAAATGTAAAACAATTCTCTTTAGATATGTGAATCCAGAGATAAAAATTAGGTTATGTCCACACTGTTACTTACTTATATCCCTAGGACTCTAGCATAATAATGATTTATTTCTCTAGTATCACCTAAGTTTCTTTTCTCAAAGTTCTCCTAGGTTTACTATCAATTCATTAGTGATCATTTAACGAATAACATTAAGCATAGAATAAATAAACGCCCAAACATATACTAAATAACATCGAGAATTATATTAGGGAATAAATTAGGGTTACACCGTTCTCCCAATCAAAGGGGAAGTTAGTTCATGCTTGAGAAGAAAACAACACAAGTAATTGAAAGAGAATACATAGATCTCCTAAGAAAGTCGAATGATCCTTGCGTCTTTGTCACTTGGCTTGAGGTTGGATTCTCCTTGTGGCATGAACCAGATGCCTTAAGTTAGAGAACGATCGTCGAATTAGGTCAAAACCGAAAAGTGACAAAAAGTCGTGACTGGTAAAAGTCCATACTGACAGTGAAATAAGATGTATTTATAGTCTTGATTGGTGGACTTGGGCCATTCGTGAGCCTAACTGGTGCGAGATAATAACCAATTCGCGCGAGTTCAAGTTCTAGAGAACATACGTGTTGTGCAAGTCAAGCCAACTCGCGCGAGTTGTGTAGAATGTCGCGCAAGTTAAGGTTACAGTGAACACTGATTCTTCACTGGTGCTCCAATTCGCGTGAGTTAAGTTCCTACTAGCGAGAGATGTAATCCTTAACACATTTTCGTTCCTACTAGGGAGAGATGTAATCCTTAACACATTTTCTCCTATTTTTGACTATATTTAACCCTGAAACACATAAATAAACTATCAACAAGTCTTAATACAAAATATTATAAATTAAGAGCATTTAGTAGTTGTTTAGGTTATTTAAGAGTATTTAATGGACAATTTATATAATAAAAAGAATATAAAATTAACTTATTTCTGTGAGTTATCATATGTCTCTTTGAATCTTTACAAAATATAAATCTCTTTAAACCTTGAAAAATAAAGAAAAGAGAAAGATCAGCTTCAAATTTTATTAAAAGTATGAAAGGGAAGGGATGATAATTTAGATTCGTGTTTGCATGTGTTGATTCACCAATTCTTATGATTCTTGTAGCGTCAACCACCTCTCTTTCCACTTTAACTTTTTTTTAGCACCGCCACTTCATATTCCTAGTTGGTACGCCGTGTATCTTGCGTTCAAGTTCCATCACTTTTCACACTCTCGTATCATGTTACAGGGAGGAGGACATCCTATTAACTTTTTAATAGGACGACAATCATGAATCTCTTCCTTTTTATATACGTGTCCGTTGGTGTATATGCAGTTGTAAACTTTACAACATCCTAGTAACACATATTTCCTCACTTTCCACTACCGTTTAGTGTTTCTCTCTCAGGATTTTCTCGAGGATGAAACTGATATTCGCTGTAGTAATCAACATTTTTGAAGCCGTAAATGTTTAGAGACTCGGATCACTATAAACTTAGCTACCATTTGAATATAATTTTTTAAAGTTGACTTTTGATTGAAAAATAATAATCGATGGAACGGTACAAGTGTCAAGTGTTCAACTGTTCCAAATTGCACGATATTATTAAGCAGTTACCTCTTCGCCTATACGTGGAGTTTTGAAGGCTGTATGGAAACTTCCTAAAACTAGATAAAAATTAATCATTTGTTAATTGAAGATCACTCATTTTTGCTAAGTATTCCTTTTGAAATTTGAAATTTAAAATTTAAATTTTAGAATAATAATTGTATAAAAGCATTAAAAATATTGATTTTAATGACTGATTGATCATCAATAGTACCAGGACATTTTCAAAAATAGCTAGAAAGTGATGTATCAATATAACAATTGCCGCACATAGTCCAAGCCTTCAAGGTAATGAAACATGAATATTTTCAAACAGAACACACGTATATCACGTTTTATCCATGTTCGGATACCAAATTATGTCAAATGTCTTGCGACCGTAATTTTTTAATATATATATATTAAAAAATTATACGCACCACCCACTTAAAAAAAAAAAAAAATCTATATACCTAGGTTCCTAGCCATATTTGCATAGTTTGAGGAAAACCATTATCTGAAAACATATTTGAATAAAGTGTATTCTCAGAATTAATAAATTTATAATAAAATTATATATATATAGAATTAATTATTAAATTTTAAATCATTGATATTTTGCCTATAAAATTTACTTTCTTCATTTTCGTAGAAGTCAAATCCAATTTGGCTCATGTAAAGTATAAAAATGAAGGAACACAATCTAGAGAATAAATATAATTTTATTTATAATATAATTATATATATATATATATATAAAACAAAATTTAAAATTTATAACTATTAATACAATCTATCTTACCATTCTTTTGTATGAACTTTTATTGGACAACTTACCCATTTAAATTTATAAAGTTACTTGTTATATTTTATCTTTAAATTTTTTTCTTTATGTTAACCTTAATAAATTTAAATATTAATTTATATTTATTTTTATCAAATATTTTATTCTTCACAACTTTAATCAAATATAAATTATTCACGTTAATAATATCGGACGTTAATTTCTAATTCAAGAACGGAGGGTATTTATCCTCTCTCACCTGATCATTTTGTAGAAGACAAATCCTGTTTTTATATTTATATTTATTTTATGTTGGTAAAAATTTAAAAAATTTATAAAATAAGGAAAGATAATTATTTAAAAAATAAATAAAATTGAAAAATATCTAAACAAATATATAATTTTAGTAAGTATCAACCAATTATAAAAAAATATATTCATAAGAGTCTGTCATTTTTATATTTTTTGAGATTTTATTAAATTACCTGTTTAGTACACTGTTTGGTTGCATTAACTTACCTTTTTCATCTCTACCTGGGGTGTTACCGTGTTAGCGTCGCATAATCCCAAACCTAACCTGTAATCGGCATTCGGCGCATGTTTGTTTCTTCAAATTTCTTTAATTATGTAACACCCTTAAAATTAATTTTTATAAATAATTATGTATGTTAAAAACGTAGTTAAAATATTTATTAAAAATTCTGTAAAAATGTGCATATTAACTGTTTACTATCATAATTTGATTAGACAGAAAACGTAATTCAAAAATAATTTATCATTGGGTAACAATATTATAATGTAATTTGAGAAAATTACGATTACATTTCTAAATAAAAATGTAGTAGAAAAATAATTTCATTGTTTGACATTTTATTACTATTTGATGTTTCCAATATTATTTTATATTTCTGAATTTTGATTTGGGAAATATTTTAAGAATTAATACAAAAAAAAAAAAAAATTAGAATGACTCATGCAAGATTCAAACCTGCAACCTTCATGTCATTAGTCAACACTCTAACCAGCCGAACTACTAGGTTTATTTGATAGTTTTTAAAAATATAAGGTATATAATAAGTACGAGCGAAATATGTGAACCAGAAAAATAGAGAAAAATAATTTTTAGACTCTTTATAATTTAATATCAATTATGGAATAATCATATATGATATTTGAATAACGAAATTAAAAAAAAGTAAAAAATAATAATAATAATAATAAAATAATAATAATAAAATAATAATAAAATAATAAAATATATATATATATATAAATAAAAGTTGAAAAATTCTGAACAAGTGCAATATGTCATGAATGACGAAAAGATGCACTAAGTTAGTGGTGTTAGCACCAATTTGATTAATGAAGCACTAAAAAGAAAAAGAATTCTAATTAATTATGTATGGTAAAACCACTAAGTATATTAAATTTACCACTAATAATATTTTAAATTTTATTTCATCTATAAATAGAAACCATTTGAGAACACTTCAGCCATGAATTCATTTGCACCAAAACACCAAAATTTTAGTTTTTCCAATTTACCAAAACCATAAGCTTATTTTGCCAAAATTCCAAATTTTTCTAAATTCACCAAAATCACATCACTTAACTTTGTGTAGGAAGTAGGATCAACCTTCTTTCAACCATTAGAAGATTTTTCAAAGCATTTCCAAGAGGGAGAAAAATAAGGTGAGGGAAGTTTCTAAATTATTTTAAGTTTTAAATTTAATTAAGTTTTCAATTCTAGAATAATCTTAAAATATTTGTGTTCTAAAATTTATGAACTTATAATTATTATTGAAGTTTTAAAATAATAAAAATTATAAGGGAAGTTGCAATTTATTTAAGTTTTCAAATACTAAAATAATACATATTTAAAAATAAAATAAAAATAATTAAATAGAAATGGTGGGAGCATGACTTGAACCCAAGACCTTCTAGTTTTTAGACATGATCAAACCAACTAAGCTAGTCCAAATTTCAATTATAATACTGCATATTTATATTTTTATATTTAAATATTTCCGCTTTCATTTGTTTATACTTCGTATAATAATTTGAGCATCTTAAAATTATGAAATCTAACTAGGAGGCTCTGCCACCTTTACTGATATCATAACTTTAAGTTATTTATATAATATTTAATTTTATGAAATGATAATTTAAGATCTTAAAATTATGATATCTAACTAGGAGGCTCACACCACCTTTTACTTGATTTCATAACTTAAGTTATTTATATAATATTTAATTTTATGAAATGATAATTTGAGATCTTAAAATTATGAGATCTAACTAGGAGGCTCTGCCACCTTTACTGATTTCATAACTTTAAGTTATTTATATAATACGTAATTTTATGAAGATTTTTAACAATTTTAAAGAGTAATTGGAAAATTTGATTTGAATGTGAATGACTTTTGACGTATATTTGGATAATGACTTGGATTATGTATGTTTACCTTTTCCTTGAATTTGGTTGATGATTGAGACTGTGATTAATTACCTATGCTATGCACGTTGAAGACTGTGATGAAAACTATGATTATTATACTATAAATTATTAACCCATAATATAAAATATAATGATGGAATGGACTTGTAATATCAACAAGATTGGTGCTGTTTTAAATGAGATTTTTTAGAAAGGGAGATAAGTTTTCATTCATTCATGCATGCCTCAAAAGAGGTGGCCTCGGTTAGAGGTGCAGATAATAACTTAATCCGTGCGTCTAGGTGGGATGCCAGACTTGGGGGATTTTTATAGTGAGAATTCATTTAATTCATGATGATCACATGATCGTTTATGAGATTCTGTGCACCACTGTGAAATCCCAACTGGTCGGTAAGTTTTACGATGATGATGTCGTATTATCTGAGATGGTACCACATTGCATATTTTTGGAGTTGAGGTCGGAGCATGCATCATAAAGAAATTTCATTTAAGTCATAATTCATTCTTTATTTATTTGATGATGATATGCATCATATTGATATTTTTATATGATATGTATTATATTGATATTTTTACATGATAAGTATTTTTAATAAGATATTGGAACTTACCCTTGCGTATTTGTGTCTGTGGTTTGACACCTGTGATGATCCTGAATTTTATTCGGAGGAGCAGATTGACAGGTAGATTCAGTAATCATGTGTGGAGATGTAAGGAATATTAGCTAACATGAGAATTTGATGGAAAAATATGTATATTATAGTTGTCACAATATTACGTATCTATGTGACGTTTTGTAAATAACTTTTGATGTATGATTATGATGTGATCTATGTGATGTATTTTATTTTTATGGTGACGTTTTTTTTAGGAAGGAAATTATTTTAAGATTTTATTTAAAGAAATATAAATGAAGGGAAACATTTTCAAATAATAATAATAAATAGATAAAAAGGAAAATATTTCAGCAATGAAAAATAGCGGGGCGTTACAGTTGGTATCAGAGCAGTATGTTTTTTTGGACTTGTGAATTTTGAGCCAACAATGTTTTTGTTGTGATTAAGTGATTGGTAGTGAGCTTAGAAGCAATAAGGTTGTGTGAATGATTGTTTGTTTATGTGCTCTATATTTTTATTTGATTGTTAGTTGGTGTGCTTTGAGATTTTCTTTTCTATAATAATAATAGATGGCCGGAAGAAATGATAAGGCAATTGTTGAGGCACTTGAAAAACTTGCCCAAGCAATTGGAAGTCAAAGTAGAAATAATAATAATAATAATAATAATAATAAAAATATTGGAAGACCCATTAAAAATAAAAGATTGGGGTTCGAAAATAAAGGGAAACTATACCAAGCTTCTCAAGGATTTAGGGAACTTCCTGTTAGGAATTTCTCTAAAGTTCCTATGAGAAATCATGAATCTAATCCTGTTAATGTCAAGTGTTTTAAGTGTGGAGAATTTGGACACTATGCATCATCATGCAACTGGTGCTACAAATGCAACATAAAGGGACATCTAGCAAAAGATTGTCCAGGAAAGGGAAGCATGTCAGAAAATCCGTCTGAAAAACTGAAGGCTCAAGGAAGAATTTTTTTTTTCTTAATGGAACTGACACTTCAGAACCTTTGATTCGAGGTAAATGCTTCATAAGTGAAACTCCTTTAACTGTGTTATTTGATTCTGGTGCTACTCATTCTTTCGTGTCATATTCTTGTATACAAAAATTGAAACTCCTTGTGTCTTCATTAAACTTTAAATTAGAAGTAAATACTCCAACTGGGACTTCAGTTTTAACCTCAGCTATCTGTCTAGACTGTAAAATAAAAATTGGTGATAAAACTTTCTGTGTCAATTTGATTTGTTTAACCCTTCAACAAATTGAAGTTGTTTTAGGTATGGATTGGTTGTCCACTAATCATGTTTTGTTGAATTGCTTTGACAAAACAATTATTTTTCGAGATCCGGAGGTGAGTAGGGATATTGAAATTGTTTCCATAAATAAAGTCTTAAAATCTTTAAAGGAAAACAATACCCAAGTATACATGATCACCGCTAATGAAACTAAATCTGAAAATGAGGTGAGTAGTGTGCCAATAGTAAAAGATTTTACAGAGATATTTCAAGAAGTGGATCAATTACCTCCTGAAAGAGAAATAGAGTTTTCCATTGATTTAGTTGCAGGAACAGGACCAATTTCCATAGCATCATATAGAATGTCTCCTGTAGAATTAGCAGAAGTCAAGAAACAAATTGAAGAATTGTTAAGTAAACAGTTTGTAAGGCCTAGTGTATCACCCTGGGGAGCTCCAGTTTTGTTAGTTAAGAAAAAGGATGGAACCATGAGAATGTGCATAGATTATAGACAATTGAATAGAGTAACCATTAAGAATAAATATCCACTGCCTAGGATTGATGATCTTATGGATCAATTAAAAGGAGCCTGTATTTTTAGTAAGATTGATTTAAGATCAGGATACCATCAGATTAGGGTAAAATCCGAGGATATTCCAAAAACTGCTTTCAGTACCCGTTATGGGCACTATGAGTATTTAGTTATGCCTTTTGGAGTGACTAATGCTCCAGCAGTATTTATGGATTACATGAACCGAATTTTTCACCCTTATCTTGACCATTTTGTAATTGTATTCATTGATGACATATTAGTGTACAGTAAAACTAGGGAGGATCATGCCAAACACTTAAATATAGTATTATAGATTTTAAAGGACAGAAAACTTTTTTCTAAATTATCTAAGTGTGAATTTTGGATGGAGAAAATGAAATTTTTAGGTCATGTGATATGTCAGGGAGGAATATCTGTAGATCCATGTAAGGTACAATCTGTTTTGGAATGGGAGAGACCTAAAAGTGTAACAGAGATTAGGAGTTTTCTAGGATTAGCAGGATATTATAGGAGATTTATTAAAGATTTTTCTAAAATAGCTTTGCCTTTGACTACCTTGACTAAAAAGAATCAGGCATTTATTTGGACAACTCAATGTGAGGATAGTTTTCAAACTCTAAAGGAAAGATTGACCACTGCTCCAGTATTAACTCTACCTGATCCCAAAGAACCTTTTGTAGTGTATTGTGATGCATCTAAAATGGGTTTAGGAGGAGTATTGATGCAAGATGGTAAAGTGGTAGCATATGCTTCTAGACAACTTAAGATTCATGAGAAAAATTACCCAACCCATGATCTAGAATTAGCGGCTGTAGTATTCACACTTAAGATGTGGAGACACTATTTGTATGGAACTAGATTTGAAGTATTTAGCGATCACAAAAGCCTTAAATATTTATTTAGTCAAAAAGAATTAAACATGAGACAAAGAAGATGGATGGAATTTTTAAAGGATTATGATTTTGAACTTAATTACCATCTCGGAAAGGCTAATGTGGTAGCAGATGCTTTAAGTAGGAAGTCTTTGATTATGTCTTTATTAATGATTAGAGAAATGGATTTATTGGAACAATTTCGAGATCTTAGTTTAGTGTGTGAAACTACTAATACGAGTATTAGATTAGGAGCTTTACAAATTTCAAACATATTTTTGGAAGAAATTAGACAGAAGCAAAAATTTGATCATTTTCTGAAAACCCAAATGGAAATTTTGAATCAAGGAAAAAGTAGTGAGTTTAAGATTGGAATGGATGGTATTTTGAGGTTTCAAGATAGAATTTGTATTCCTAATATAACAGAAGTTAGAAAAACAATTTTGGAGGAAGCACATAAAAACAAATTAAGTATTCATCCTGGTGCCACTAAAATGTACAAAGATTTGAAAACCATATTCTGGTGGCCTCAAATGAAGAAAGAAATTTGTGAATATGTGTATTCTTGTTTAATTTGTCAAAAGGCTAAAATAGAACATCAGAAACCTTCAGGTTTATTGCAACCTTTAGAAATACCACAATGGAAATGGGATAGCATATCTATGGATTTTGTGGTAGCTTTGCCAAGAAGCCCTAGAGGATTTGATTCAATTTGGGTTATAGTAGATCGTTTAACTAAGTCTGCACATTTTATTCCTATTAATATTAGGTATTCTTTAGAGAAATTAACTAATTTGTACATAGGTGAGATTGTAAGATTACATGGTGTACCATCTAGTATTGTATCAGACAGAGACCCTAGATTTACTTCAAGATTTTGGGAGAGTTTACATAAAGCTTTAGGAACCAAATTAAAATTGAGTTCAGCCTATCATCCTCAAACTGATGGACAAATTGAAAGAACTATTCAATCTTTAGAGGATTTATTGAGAGCTAGTGTTTTAGAACATAAGGGTTGTTGGGTAGACTTTTTGCCTTTGATAAAATTTACCTACAATAATAGTTTTCATTCTTCCATTGGTATGACACCTTTTGAAGCTTTATATGGAAGAAAATGTAGAACTCCTTTGTGTTGGACTGAATCAGGAGAAAGTTTAATTTTAGGACCTGATATTGTACAACAAACCTCAAAAAAGATTAAGTTAATTCAGGAAAAGATGAGAACGGCACAAAGTAGACAGAAAAGTTATCATGACAAAAGAAGAAAAGATTTGGAATTTAATGTTGGTGATCACGTATTCTTAAGGGTAAATCCATGGACAGGTATTGGGAGAGTTTTAAAATCCCGAAAACTTTCACCGCGTTTCATTGGTCCCTTCCAAATAATAAAAAGAGTAGGTCCCGTGGCTTACCAAATTGCTTTACCTCCAATTCTTTCTAATCTTCATAATGTCTTTCATTTTTCACAACTTCGTAAATACATTCCTGATTCATCACATGTAATTGAGTTAGATGATATACAAATAAAGGATAATCTAACCTATGAAGTATTACCAATGAGAATTGAGGATAGAAGAATCAAAACCTTAAGGGGAAAAAATATCTCTTTAGTAAAGGTTATTTGGAAAACGGATGACGCGACATGGGAATTGGAAAGTGAGATGCAGAAAAGCTATCCTACATTATTTAAATGAGGTAAATTTCGAGGACGAAATTTCTTTTTAGGGGGGGGGAGAGTTGTAACACCCTCAAAATTAATTTTAATAAATAACTACGTATGTTAAAAACGTAGTTAAAACATTTACTAAAAATTCTGTAAAAATGTGCATATTAACTATTTACTATCATAATTTGATTAGACAGAAAACGTAATTAAAAAATAATTTATCATTGGGTAGCAATATTATTACGTAATTTGAGAAAATTACGATAACATTTCTAAATAAAAATGTAGTAGAAAAATAATTTCATTGTTTGACATTTTATTACTATTTGATGTTTCCAACATTATTTTATATTTCTGAATTTTGATTTGGGAAACATTTTAAGAATTAATACAAAAAAAAAAAAAATTAGAATAGCTCATGCAGGATTCGAACCTACAACCTTCATGTCATTAGTCACCACTCTAACGAGCCAAACTACTAGGTTTATTTGATAGTTTTTAAAAATATAAGGTATATAATAAGTACGAGCGAAATATGTGAACCAGGAAAATAGAGAAAAATAATTTTTAGACTCTTTATAATTTAGTATTAATTATGGAATAATCATATATGATATTTGAATAACGGAATTAAAAAAAAAGTAAAAAATAATAAAAAATAATAATAATAAAATAATAATAATAAAATAATAATAAAATAATAATATATATATATATATATATATATATATATATATAAATAAAAGTTGGAAAATTCTGAACAAATGCAATATGTCATGAATGATGAAAAGATGCACTAAGTTAGTGGTGTTAGCACCAATTTGATTAATGGAACACTAAAAAGAAAAAGAATTCTAATTAATTATGTATGGTAAAACCACTAAGTATATTAAATTTACCACTAATAATATTTTAAATTTTATTTCATCTATAAATAGAAACCATTTGAGAACACTTCAGCCATGAATTCATTTGCACCAAAACACCAAAATTTTAGTTTTTCCAATTTCCCAAAACCATAAGCTTATTTTGCCAAAATTCCAAATTTTTCTAAATTCACCAAAATCACTTCACTTAACTTTGTGTGGGGAGTAGGATCAACCTTCTTTCAACCATTAGAAGATCTTTCAAAGCATTTCCAAGAGGGAGAAAAATAAGGTGAGGGAAGTTTCTAAATTATTTTAAGTTTTAAATTTAATTAAGTTTTCAATTCTAGAATATTCTTAAAATATTTGTGTTCTAAAATTTATGAACTTATAATTATTATTGAAGTTTTAAAGTAATAAGAATTATAAGGGAAGTTGCAATTTATTTAAGTTTTCAAATACTAAAATAATGCATATTTAAAAATAAAATAAAATAAAATAAAAATAATTAAATAGAAATGGTGGGAGCATGACTTGAACCCAAGACCTTCTGGAATTCATGGCTGAAGTGTTCTCAAATGGTTTCTATTTATAGATGAAATAAAATTTAAAATATTATTAGTGGTAAATTTAATATACTTAGTGGTTTCACCATACATAATTAATTAGAATTCTTTTTCTTTTTAGTGCTCCATTAATCAAATTGGTGCTAACACCACTAACTTAGTGCATCTTTTCATCATTCATGACATATTGCACTTGTTCAGAATTTTCCAACTTTTATTTATATATATATATATATATATATATATATATATATTTTATTATTTTATTATTATTATTTTATTATTATTTTTTTATTATTATTTTTTATTTTTTTACTTTTTTTTTTTTTTTAATTCCGTTATTCAAATATCATATATGATTATTCCATAATTAATACTAAATTATAAAGAGTCTAAAAATTATTTTTATCTATTTTTTTGGTTCACATATTTCGCTCGTACTTATTATATACCTTATATTTTTAAAAATTATTAAATAAACCTAGTAGTTCGGCTGGTTAGAGTGGTGACTAATGACATGAAGGTTGCAGGCTCGAATTCTGCATGGGCCATTCTAATTTTTTTTTTGTATTAATTCTTAAAATGTTTCCCAAATCAAAATTCAGAAATATAAAATAATGTTGGAAACATCAAATAGTAATAAAATGTCAAACAATGAAATTATTTTTCTACTACATTTTTATTTAGAAATGTAATCGTAATTTTCTCAAATTACGTAATAATATTGCTACCCAATGATAAATCATTTTTGAATTACGTTTTCTGTCTAATCAAATTATGATAGTAAACAGTTAATATGCACATTTTTACAGAATTTTTAGTAAATGTTTTAACTACGTTTTTAACATACGTAGTTATTTATGAAAATTAATTTTGAGGGTGTTACAACTCTCCCTCCCTAAAAAGAAATTTCGTCCTCGAAATTTACCTCATTGAAATAATGTAGGATAGCTTTTCTGCATCTCACTTTCCAATTCCCATGTCGCGTCATCCGTTTTCCAAATAACCTTTACTAAAGAGATATCTTTTCCCCTTAAGGTTTTGATTCTTCTATCCTCAATTCTCATTGATAATACTTCATAGGTTAGATTATCCTTTATTTGTATATCATCTAACTCAATTACATGTGATGAATCAGGAATGTATTTACGAAGTTGTGAAACATGAAAGATATTATGAAGATTAGAAAGAATTGGAGGTAAAGCAATTTGGTAAGCCACGGGACCTACTCTTTTTATTATTTGGAAGGGACCAATGAAACGCGGTGAAAGTTTTCGGGATTTTAAAACTCTCCCAATACCTGTCCATGGATTTACCCTTAAGAATACGTGATCACCAACATTAAATTCCAAATCTTTTCTTCTTTTGTCATGATAACTTTTCTGTCTACTTTGTGCCGTTCTCATCTTTTCCTGAATTAACTTAATCTTTTCTGAGGTTTGTTGTACAATATCAGGTCCTAAAATTAAACTTTCTCCTGATTCAGTCCAACACAAAGGAGTTCTACATTTTCTTCCATATAAAGCTTCAAAAGGTGTCATACCAATGGAAGAATGAAAACTATTATTGTAGGTAAATTCTATCAAAGGCAAAAAGTCTACCCAACAACCCTTATGTTCTAAAACACTAGCTCTCAATAAATCCTCTAAAGATTGAATAGTTCTTTCAATTTGTCCATCAGTTTGAGGATGATAGGCTGAACTCAATTTTAATTTGGTTTCTAAAGCTTTATGTAAACTCTCCCAAAATCTTGAAGTAAATCTAGGGTCTTTGTCTGATACAATACTAGATGGTACACCATGTAATCTTACAATCTCACCTATGTACAAATTAGTTAATTTCTCTAAAGAATACCTAATATTAATAGGAATAAAATGTGCAGACTTAGTTAAACGATCTACTATAACCCAAATTGAATCAAATCCTCTAGGGCTTCTTGCAAAGCTACCACAAAATCCATAGATATGCTATCCCATTTCCATTGTGGTATTTCTAAAGGTTGCAATAAACCTGAAGGTTTCTGATGTTCTATTTTAGCCTTTTGACAAATTAAACAAGAATACACATATTCACAAATTTCTTTCTTCATTTGAGGCCACCAGAATATGGTTTTCAAATCTTTGTACATTTTAGTGGCACCAGGATGAATACTTAATTTGTTTTTATGTGCTTCCTCCAAAATTGTTTTTCTAACTTCTGTTATATTAGGAATACAAATTCTATCTTGAAACCTCAAAATACCATCCATTCCAATCTTAAACTCACTACTTTTTCCTTGATTCAAAATTTCCATTTGGGTTTTCAGAAAATAATCAAATTTTTGCTTCTGTCTAATTTCTTCCAAAAATATGTTTGAAATTTGTAAAGCTCCTAATCTAATACTCGTATTAGTAGTTTCACACACTAAACTAAGATCTCGAAATTGTTCCAATAAATCCATTTCTCTAATCATTAATAAAGACATAATCAAAGACTTCCTACTTAAAGCATCTCATACCACATTAGTCTTTCCTAGATGGTAATTAAGTTCAAAATCATAATCCTTTAAAAATTCCATCCATCTTCTTTGTCTCATGTTTAATTCTTTTTGACTAAATAAATATTTAAGGCTTTTGTGATCGCTAAATACTTCAAATCTAGTTCCATACAAATAGTGTCTCCACATCTTAAGTGTGAATACTACAGCCGCTAATTCTAGATCATGGGTTGGGTAATTTTTCTCATGAATCTTAAGTTGTCTAGAAGCATATGCTACCACTTTACCATCTTGCATCAATACTCCTCCTAAACCCATTTTAGATGCATCACAATACACTACAAAAGGTTCTTTGGGATCGGTAGAGTTAATACTTTGAGCAAGTGGTCAATCTTTCCTTTAGAGTTTGAAAACTATCCTCACATTGAGTTGTCCAAATAAATGCCCGATTCTTTTTAGTCAAGGTAGTCAAAGGCAAAGCTATTTTAGAAAAATCTTTAATAAATCTCCTATAATATCCTCGCTAATCCTAGAAAACTCCTAATCTCTGTTACACTTTTAGGTCTCTCCCATTCCAAAACAGATTGTACCTTACATGGATCTACAGATATTCCTCCCTGACATATCACATGACCTAAAAATTTCATTTTCTCCATCCAAAATTCACACTTAGATAATTTAGAAAAAAGTTTTCTGTCCTTTAAAATCTGTAATACTATATTTAAGTGTTTGACATGATCCTCCCTAGTTTTACTGTACACTAATATGTCATCAATGAATACAATTACAAAATGGTCAAGATAAGGGTGAAAAATTCATTTCATGTAATCCATAAATACTGCTGGAGCATTAGTCACTCCAAAAGGCATAACTAAATACTCATAGTGCCCATAACTTGCACCGAAAGCGCTTTTTGGAATATCCTCGGATTTTACCCTAATCTGATGGTATCCTGATCTTAAATCAATCTTACTAAAAATACAGGCTCCTTTTAATTGATCCATAAGATCATCAATCCTAGGCAGTGGATATTTATTCTTAATGGTTACTCTATTCAATTGTCTATAATCTATGCACATTCTCATGGTTCCATCCTTTTTCTTAACTAACAAAAACCGAGCTCCCCAGGGTGATACACTAGGCCTTACAAACTGTTTACTTAACAATTCTTCAATTTGTTTCTTGACTTCTGCTAATTCTACAGGAGACATTCTATATGATGTTATGGAAATTGGTCCTGTTCCTGCAACTAAATCAATGGAAAACTCTATTTCTCTTTCAGAGGTAATTGATCCACTTCTTGAAATATCTCTCAAAATCTTTTACTATTGGCACACTACTCACCTCATTTTCAGATTTAGTTTCATTAGCGGTGATCATGTATACTTGGGTATTGTTTTCCTTTAAAGATTTTAAGACTTTATTTATGGAAACAATTTCAATATCCCTACTCACCTCCGGATCTCGAAAAATAATTGTTTTGTCAAAGCAATTCAACAAAACATGATTAGTGGACAACCAATCCATACCTAAAACAACTTCAATTTGTTGAAGGGTTAAACAAATCAAATTGACACAGAAAGTTTTATCACCAATTTTTATTTTACAGTCTAGACAGATATCTGAGGTTAAAACCTAAGTCCCAGTTGGAGTATTTACTTCTAATTTAAAGTTTAATGAAGACACAAGGAGTTTCAATTTTTGTATACAAGAATATGACACGAAAGAATGAGTAGCACCAAATCAAATCAAATAACACGCTTAAAGGAGTTTCACTTATGAAGCATTTACCTCGAATCAAAGGTTAAAGTCTCGGTTCCATTAAGAAAAAAATTCTTCCTTGAGCCTTCGCTTTTTCGACGGATTTTCTGACATGCTTCCCTTTCCTGGACAATCTTTTGCTAGATGTCCCTTTATGTTGCATTTGTAGCACCAGTTGCATGATGATGCATAGTGTCCAAATTCTCCACACTTAAAACACTTGACATTAACAGGATTAGATTCATGATTTCTCATAGGAACTTTAGAGAAATTCCTAACAGGAAGTTCCCTAAATCCTTGAGAAGCTTGGTATGGTTTCCCTTTATTTTCGAACCCCAATCTTTTATTTTTAATGGGTCTTCCAATATTTTTATTATTATTATTATTATTATTATTATTATTTCTACTTTGACTTCCAATTGCTTGGGCAAGCTTTTCAAGTGCCTCAGCAATTGCCTTATCATTTCTTCCGGCCATCTATTATTATTATAGAAAAGAAAATCTCAAAGCACACCAACTAACAATCAAATAAAAATATAGAGCACATAAACAAACAATCATTCACACAACCTTATTGCTTCTAAGCTCACTACCAATCACTTAATCACAACAAAAACATGGTTGGCTCAAAATTCACAAGTCCAAGAAAACATACTTCTCTGATACCAACCGTAACGCCCGCTATTTTTCATTCATTTTTGAATATTTTCCTTTTTATCTATTTATTATTATTATTTGAAAATGTTTCCCTTCATTTAGATTTCTTTAAATAAAATCTTAAAATAATTTCCTTCCTAAAAAAAACGTCACCATAAAAATAAAATACATCACAAAGATCACATCATAATCATACATCAAAAGTTATTTACAAAACGTCACATAGATACGTAATATTGTGACAACTATAATATACATATTTTTCCATTAAATTCTCATGTTAGCTAATATTCCTTGACATCTCCACACATGATTACTGAATCTACCTGTCAATCTACTCCTCCGAATAAAATTCAGGATCATCACAGGTGTCAAACCACAGACACAAACACGCAAGGGTAAGTTCCAATATCTTATTAAAAATACTTATCATGTAAAAATATCAATATAATACATATCATATAAAAATATCAATATGATACATATCATCATCAAATAAATAAAGAATGAATTATGACTTAAATGAAATTTCTATATAATGCATGCTCCGACCTCAACTCCAAAAATATGCAATGTGGTACCATCTCGGATAATACGACATCATCATCGTAAAACTTACCACCAGTTAGATTTCACAAGCAGGTGCAGAATCTCATAAACAATCATGTGATCATCATGAATTAAATGAATTCTCACTATAAAAATCCCCCAAGTCCGCATCCCACCTAGACGCACGAATTAAGTTATTATCTCGCACCTCTAACCGAGGCCACCTCTTTTGAAGCATGCATGAATGAATGAAAACTTATCTCCTTTCTAAAAATCTCATTTAAAACAGCACCAATCTTGTTGATATTACAAGTCCATTCCATCATTATATTTTATATTATGGGTTAATAATTTATAGTATAATAATCATAGTTTTCATCACGCTTCTTCAACGTGCATAGCATAGGTAATTAATCACAGTCTCAATCATCAACCAAATTCAAGGAAAAGGTAAACATACACAATCCAAGTCATTATCCAAATATACGTCAAAAGTCATTCACATTCAAATCAAATTTTCCAATTACTCTTTAAAATTGTTAAAAATCTTCATAAAATTACGTATTATATAAATAACTTAAAGTTATGAAATCGAGAAAGGTGGCGAGCCTCCTAGTTAGATCTCATAATTTTAAGATCTCAAATTATCATTTCATAAAATTAAATATTATATAAATAACTTAAAGTTATGAAATCAAAAAAGTGGCGAGCCTCTAGTTAGATATCATAATTTTAAGATCTCAAATTATCATTTCATAAAATTAAATATTATATAAATAACTTAAAGTTATGAAATCAGTAAAGGTGGCAGAACCTCCTAGTTAGATTTCATAATTTTAAGATGCTCAAATTATTATACGAAATATAAACAAATGAAAGCGGAAATATTTAAATATAAAAATATAAATATGCAGTATTATAATTGAAATCTGGACTAGCTCAGTTGGTTAGATCATGGTTGAAAATCAGAAGGTTTTGGGTTCAAGTCATGCTCTCACCATTTCTATTTAGTTATTTTATTTTATTTTTAAATATGCATTATTTTAGTATTTGAAAACTTAATTAAATTTAAAACTTAAAATAATTTAGAAACTTCTCTCACCTTATTTTTCTCTCTTTTGAAAATGTTTTGAAAGATCTTCTAATGGTTGAAAGAAGATTGATCCTACTCCTCACACAAAATTAAGTGAAGTGATTTTGGTGAAAAACTGTTCAAAGAAATAACATTTTTAAATATTGTTTTCTACGTTTATAATATGATTATTCTTTTTTGTATTGCCAGAAAGTTACTCTCTAAAAATTAATTTTCATTTTTACTCTCAGACACAGGTACGACAAGCTAGCAGATGGCAGACCTTTTATTCAATTCTTTTGGGTCTACCAGGAGGGACTGACAGCGAATATTCAATCTCCGAATTTAATTTTAATTCTTTAAGAAAATTGATAAAAAGAGGAAATTGTTCCGCACTTGAAAAATAGCATCAGATATAAGAAAAATCATCAAATGAAAAATAGAGGAAATTGTTCTGAACTAGAAACTCAGCAAGTGTGCACCACTCTCCTCTCCTTGACATGCATTACTCCATTTGAATTCAGAATATCGCAGTTAAATATTTGTCTTCTGCATATCTGAATTTGAATATCACTACTTGTCTTCAAATGTATTTAAATTTTATAAATATGTCTAAATTAATTATTTTAATAACAAGATAACATGTAAAATAATACATGTAAGTAATAATTTATTTAATTCTTAAAATTCTATTATTAAATTTGTTATTTATTATTTTTATATATTATTAATTTAAAATATAATTAATAATTTAATATATATATATATATCATATTTAAAAAGTATAAAAAAAAATTTCTTAAAATGAGTTCTATAATCTCTGAACCCAGTAAAACTTAACTGAATTTCAAAATATATTAAATTTACTTTTAAAAATTCAGAACCTAAACTTGTCCCTCCTTTTATTGGGAGAGATCGAGAATAGGTTGCTGTGCCTAATACTAAAAATCCTAAACTTAATTTGACTTTAAAGACTTGTTGGGCTAGGAGCATATTAACTACCAAGTTACATATATTATTTAGATATTCTTTCTTCTATGCTAGAGATAAAAAAAAAAAAAAAAATTATTATTATTCAAAGATGATAAGGCCTGATTTAGTAGGCATATAGCCTACTTTATATAGAGAAAAGACTCTCCATAAATGAACACACTTTTATTTGTACTTTATACTACTAACTTAATCATGAAATTTACCCTACCATTTAAGCCAATCCATCTTATAATACTTTCAGGATGGAGCGACCTATCTTAACTACACGCTAGTTTTGCAAAAAGTTTTCTCATGAAACTTTAGAAATATGTACGGTAAAAAATGCAATAACGGGTTGGTGGATTGAATAAAAAACAAGAGACCAATAATTAGAAATGTTTCACTCATGATTCCCAAATTTGGCTACATGACCACACGCATTAGCTTCCCTGAATCTTTGTCGAGTCTCAAAAGTGAAGCTTCATACCTAATGCCTTCAATTTCATTTTTTTTTTTTTTGGCTAATATAAAGATTTTTTCAGTAGTATATAAGTGCATTATAGTTGACAATGAAACATAAGAAAATAATACAGTAATAGTATAATAGATACTGAGCAGATGAAGTTCTTTGCGGCAGATTGTAAAGGCCTCTGCATTTGAACAATTATAAAGTAATGAAAGGAAAAAGAATAACTGATAAATAAGAAATAAATGGTTAAAGGAAAATAGAGAATTATAATTTATTTTCTCTTTTCTTCATTTTTTTAGTTATAATATTTTTCTTAATAGTGTATGGATTTTTAATTTATCATAAAAATAAGTTAACTATTTAAATTTTAAATGTGTAGATAGGTAAGAGGCGAAAAAAGTTTAACAAATTAATAATTTATTTTCAAGAGAATAAATAATACACTCGTTACAAATGTAAGTTATTTTCACATTATCAATCCAATTATAGGTATTAATATTCTAAGACACAAATCACCTCCAAATAGATTTAAGATGACATTAATTAAATTACAAAGAATATTATCCTCTTCTAAGGGGTCAGAAAGAACAATTATATATGAACCATGCTTATTAGTTATTTCCAATTATTGTGGAGTTAACTTATCAATTTAGAATTTGTTTCTCATATCGTGGGAGTGTCATTTTAAGGAATTGTGATTTTGTATCTTAATTCTTAATTATTATAGAGTAAACATTATTTAAATTCAAGCTTATTCACAAAGTGTAAATATAGAACTTAATCAAGAAGAATCAACTACAAATCTCAACTTAAAGGAATCGACCAAAAGCTTAGGTCTAAAGAGTCAATTATAAGGTCACAAATCACCTCCAAACATATTCAAGATGACATTATTAAAGCACTTAAAAGTGTATTATCCGCTCATAAGGTTCCAGTAGAAACATTTATATATAAATCATGCTTATAAATGATTTTCTATCATTGCTTTCTTAGTATTACGAGGTTTGTTTCTCACATTATAGGAATGCTATTTTGAGGAGTCATGATATGATTTTGTGCATTAATTATTGACTATTTTAGAGTAAATGTCATCTAAGTTCGAATTTAGCCATAAAAGGTAAGCATAGAGTTTGGTGAGGAGTAATCAACCACAAAGTTCAACTCAAAGAAATTGACCAAGAGCTCAGCCTAAATTAATCTATTAGTATATTACAAGCCAAATAGACAAATGGGGACTATCATTTTAGTTATCACGAAGATATTGGAGGTCAATTTGAAGGCTTTGAATAGTATATAACCCTTCAATCTTGAGTCAAAATAGCAATTGGAAGTTAAAATTTGAGTTATAACACATATGATGGCAGGACAAAATGAAACTATTATTTGAGCTATCGATTACTGAGATGAAAATCGGCTTAAATTACTCGAAGAGTACATAACCCTCTAGGCTCAATTTAAAATAGGTGAACGAGGCTAAAATGTGAGCAATGAAAGTGAGCTCAAGATGCAAGAGAATAAATATCCCTCTAACCAGAAATCAAAATAGAGAAATGAGACAAAAAAATCTGATATGAAATTGAGGTAAAAATTAACGTAAAGATCTTGAGAGGTATATTTATACTAGAAAAAATAAAAATAAAAACAAATTTTTTTAAAACAAAAAATAGATAAAAAATAATATGAAAATTTTATATTTAAAGATAAAATAAAATATAAATATAAATAAATAGACCCTTTAATTCTGACCTTTGCCATAACCATTTTACGAAAAAAAAAATATAAGTAAAAAATTCCAAATAAAAATCTGGATAATATTAGTTTTAAATAATAAATAAAAAATAAAAGAAAAAATTCACAATTTTAATCTCAAAAAAAAAAAAAAAAAAAAAAACTGAACTTTTTGGTTAAACTAAACAACCTCTAAAATTTGAACTACTCTCTGTCTGCTTGGTTTGATTTACTTACATGCAGTGCCTGGCTCCTGTTGAAACTGAAATAATGTTTACACAGGTTGCTTGCAAGCAAACATTTGGCTAAAAGACAGCAAATGGGGGCACCCTTCTGCAATGCGCCTCCAGGACACACCCATTTCTGACTTTCATTTATTTATTTCTTCTTTTTTGTTTTCGGTAACTGTTTATTGGACCACTCACTCAAATTTGTTTTTGTATCTTTATCTTGTTTTTCTTTTTATTATAGACCAAGTCCATTTAATAGCCCATATAACCTTTTCATTCTTTTTCTCTCTTTTGTTTTTTACTGAACCAATAATAAAATTTTGTTAATTGATCAAATACAAATAAAGGAGGACAAAATTGGGTGTTGATATTATTTGTTGTATTACTAAATCTCTTATACTTTCTTTTCAAGAAAATAATTTCTTATACTTTTTTTTTCGGTATTACTATCCTCATTTCACCTTTTTTTTAACTACAGTTTTAGACTTATTAACCATAATTTTAATCATAATTATAATGTTGGTGACATAAATTTTAGGCTGGTTTGATGGTTAGTAAAAAAAATAAGTTTTAATTTGAGAAGAAAACAAAACTACCAAGTAAAATACTACTTCATTTAACACCCCATTCTCATTCTAAATTCCTGCCACCTGTCCTCTGATTTAAGTAGTATAGTTTTATTTCATTTACATTTTCATCTACCATTAACTATTCGAACACACTAGTTTTTGTCAGATAACATGAAGGAATCCGATTAAGACAAGAACAATATAAATAATTTTAAATGTAGACAAAGGGACCTTATAACATAATAAAAAGTTAAAAACACAATTGATCAATTTCTAGTATAATTAGACGTATAACATATTCTAGGTGAATTTAAATATAAATAAAAAAGTTCATATATCATTTTAAATATATGCAAATCTAACTAGTTTTATCCTATTTATTTATATTATTCTCAAATCATATTTCAATCAATTGTGACTCTATTTTGAAACATATTTTTTTATTCAAAATGTCATGTTTTAATAGAGGAAATGTAATAAAAAAGAGTTTCGATCCTTTTTTTTTCAAATTTCTAGAAAATTTTGGTGTACAGTAGTGGAATCGCTGGATCACCTTTGGATCAGTGCTTTTAAATTAAAATTGAATATTCCCAAGATTTTTCCTCTGACAAAAGAATTTGCCCCAAATAATATCAGAGTACAAGTAATTGAGGTTTATACAAGTAAAAATAAAAAGGGCTGAAGGAGTCCAATAGCATGCTGAATGAGTCCCAAAAGAGAAAATAGTCCAATTGAGGAGATAAATGGACTGAAGGAGTATGAAATGTTTGTAGATCAGAACCCAAAGCATTTTTATTTGGGTCAGGTTCTTGGTCTAACGAAACCCAATAGGATCCTAAATTTAGCAGCAACAGACCCAAACTACTCGGAAAAGAGTAACATAGTGTGCACTTTCTAGTTGCACAAACACTGGGACTAATGTTTTTATATTGAAGAAATTTATCATAGGATGGTTCACAAGTCACAGTGCCCCAAATAAAAGAATAATTGTAAACTTATATAAATGTTTTAGACACAGAAATAAAGGTTACTCAGTAAATAAATTAATATTTTATACTTGAGAATATATGAATTGAACAATTTAATCTTTAAAAATAAAAAATAATAAAATTATTTTAAAATATATAATAAGAGATTAAAATGAAAATAAATTAATAAGTTATTAAATTCAAATATTAAAATAATAATAAATATTTTATGCATTATTTAACTATTTCTTATTTTTTAAGTATTAAATTACATAAATTTTTAAAATTAAAATAATAGTTTATTGTTATTTAGAACTTAGAGCGTATCAATGTTTTCGCATTGCCGATTCCCCGCGATGAAAAGTTAATCGAACAACTAGAAAGACTTTTATTCCTTATAGCTTCTCCGTAGAATTAGAAATGTAGGATGGAATGTACTTTGCTGAGAAGTTTTGAGCATGCCAAGTGAAAATTAGAGGTCATTTAGTTTGAGAAATTTTTTTTATTTTAATCTTTTAAATAATTTTCTAAAAATTATGAAAACGAACTTACAGTGTTTTTATATTTTCATCCAATTTTAAGAATATTTTCATAAAAGTATTTTAAAAAATCAATTAAATATGTTTTACTTTATTTTCTATTTTTCGAGAAAAATAATAAGAAATAATCAAAACAAACTGTTACAAGTTTTCAAAGGTTTGTTTATGCAACGAATTTAAATTTCAGCTATCGTTTCACCAATAATAAATGATGGCAAATTCTACTCTGAAGTGGTTGACGCGTGATTCAATAGAAAAATATAATATATAGCCATTCCATCATCTAGCTTTTTAATCAAAGGCTGAAATTGAAATGAAGTATATACACGCATGTAGCCCGTTATAACTACTCGGTCTGAAGAGACTGAAATAATGGGCAGAAGCTTTGAGGGAAATGAATATACACATTTTAAATAAAAAAGAAGTTTTTAAAATGAAAAAGTCCGAATTTTTAATTATAATTATTATATTATAACTAAAAAATTATAGTTAAAATTAAATTTATTATCTATTCTAATTTTAAATATATTTTATTTTTAAGGATATATATTTTATTATTATTATTATTATTATTTTATTATATTTTTTCGTTGGGGATTATTGTCACTTTGTATCCTCTTCATCTTTGTTATTCATTTTTATCCATTTTTGTGACCCGTATTAATATTG
Organism: Hylodesmum podocarpum; assembly: GCA_026586105.1. Taxonomy (NCBI): domain Eukaryota; kingdom Viridiplantae; phylum Streptophyta; class Magnoliopsida; order Fabales; family Fabaceae; genus Hylodesmum; species Hylodesmum podocarpum. The sequence continues at coordinate 1,004,768 of JALJEV010000730.1, read as the reverse complement.
TAAAGAGAGATATTGAATATCTTTTATACACCCAAAATCATTTAAAAATGAAAAGAAATAGAGAGGAAAATTGGAGCCATATCCTTACTCTTTCTTATTAGGAAAAGCCAAATATTTGAACTTACTCTTTCTTAGTAGGAAAAGCCAAATATTTGAATAAAATTTAAATTGAAGGTACGAAGAACCAGTTAAAAATAAACCATTGGTCTTCTTGTGACCAGTTAAAAAAGTATTAAAAAAATTAAATCTTTTCACTATTTATTTATTAAAGAAAATCACCCACTCATCTATTAACTACTTTTTTATGGTACATTTTTTATCTAAACGCCATAGAATTTAAGACTCCTATCCTAAAAAGTCTATGTTCAAATAATAAATTCCACACCACTTAATATAATGGTTTACAAAAATATGCTAGATGCTCCATTTTTCTCTCAATAGTAAATGATGATCGAATATAACTAATTTTTATACATAAATAAATTAAATTAAATGATTAATAGATAAATGTACTGAATTATATATAAGAAAAATAAATGAACTGAATTGTCACTCCAACACTCCTCCATCGAATATAAAAAAAAAAAAAAAAAAATGACTAAAATTGTGTTAAGTTTGAAGAATAACAATCATGACAAATAAGTCTTCAGTCTCAAAATATTTTGCCTTTAATTTTATTTTATAAGAAATAAAAATAATATTGAATAACTTACTTGACTAATTATTTTTATTTGAATATTAAAATTTTAATTCTAGATTAATATTTACCAGTTAATTTAATAAAAATATTAAGAGATAATGATAAATTTAAAGAATTTCGTGTCTTAATTTTTATTTAATGAATAAAATAAAAATTCATTTTTCTAAAAAATAAATATATTGAATAAAACGGAATTAGTGTTTAGTTTCCCAAAATCATAAATATTAATATTATTGTTTGTGTCATTTATCAATTGAAATATTTATGGAACAATCCTTGATCCTTTTGAGAAATATAAATAAAAATTTTTTTTACATACTCTTATTAGGAATTACAAGTTTTTATAAAATTTACTTTTAAGTTGGTAAACTTCTCTCATAATTTTATAGTTTTTAATTTTAACCAATACATGTTATTAGAGAATTGAAGATGCTCTGAAGTTAGAAGCATCTATTAAATAACGTGCCTGAGTAAAAAATAATTAAAATACTATTTTTTATTTCCTTTTATTTATTTTATACTCCAGTTTCGTTTCTTAATTTTTTTTTTAAAAAAAATCACATTACTCATTGGAAATATGTCTATTAATTATTTTCGTTCATTTCCTACAATAACTTGTGTGTCAATTAAACTTAACACTGTTAGTATTAAAAATGATAAAAAACAATATGATCAAAACACTTAAAAAAATTAAAATGAATGTTTTTAAACTTGAAATCAAACAATAAATATAAAAATATAAAATGCTCTGTATTTTAGTAAAATAAATAAGCAAATAAATGAAATTAATAACCAATTTATTCGTGATTGCGTTTTCAACTAACGAGCGGGGGGAAACAAACAGAAAAGGCATATAATTAAAGCTAAGTAAAACGAATGTGACCGTTGCAATTGAAAAATAAAATGAAATTTTGAAATGCAAAACTTCACTTGAAAAGAGGTTCCATAGAGTGTTCGGTACTGAAAATGGCAACAGAAGAAGAAGAACACTTACAAAATCTCAGATCCAAAGCCACCGAGCTTTTCATAAGAGAAGAATGGAATGCTTCAATAGAAGCTTATTCTCACTTCATCACTCTCTGCACCCAAAAACTCTCTCATTCTCACCCAACCCAAATTCATTTCCAAAAGCTTCGCAGATCTCTATGCATAGCTCTATGCAACCGCGCAGAAGCAAGGTCCAAGTTAAAGGACTTCACATGCGCTCTTCAAGATTGTGATCAGGCTTTGGAACTTGATGCTACACATTTCAAGACCCTTTTGTGCAAAGGGAAGATCTTGCTCTGCCTCAACCGCTACTCCACCGCTCTTGAATGTTTCAGAACCGCAATGCTTGATGATGAGAACACTGAAGTCGTAAGTGGGTACTTGGAAAGGTGCAAAAGTTTGGAACTTTTGTCGAAAACGGGATGTTTGGACCTTTCGGATTGGGTCTCAAATGGGTTTCGTGGGAAGGTTCCAGAACTTGCTGAACACATTGGTGCTGTGGAGATCAAAAAATCTGAGATCAGTGGAAGAGGGCTGTTTGCAACGAAGAATATTGATTCTGGTTCGTTGATTTTGGTGACAAAGGCAATTGCCATGGAGAGGAGTATCATAATGGGAGGGGTTCAGGATCTTTGTGAGGATGCACAGTTAGCAATGTGGAAGAACTTCATTGACAAGGTTAATGACATTGTTGGCAAGTGTGACAAGACAAGGGATTTGATTAATAGGTTGTCATGTGGTGAGAATGAGGATGCACTTGAGGTGTTTGATGTAGGTCTATTTAGGCCTGAGAGTGTGGAGAAGAAGAATGATGAAGTTCAGGTTAGTGTTGATATGGTTAAGTTGGTTTCTGTATTGGATGTGAATTCTCTCACTGAGGATGCTGTTTCTGCCAATGTGTTGAGGAGGGGCAATGATTGTTATGGTGTGGGGTTGTGGTTGCTCCCTTCATTCATCAATCACTCTTGTTGTCCCAATGCAAGGAGGTTGCATGTTGGGGACTACTTGGTGGTTCATGCTTCCAAGGATTTGAAGGCTGGTGAGGAGGTTACTTTTGCCTATCTTGACCCTTTGTGTGGTTTGAGCAAGAGGAAGGAGATGTCATTGAATTGGGGGATTCATTGCAAGTGCAGGAGGTGTAGGTTTGAAGGGGAAGTGTTTTCTAAACAAGAAATTAGAGAGATTGAGATTGGTCTTGAGAGAGGGATGGATGTGGGGGCTGTGGTGTATAAATTGGAGGAGCTGATGAAGAGGTGGAGGGTTAGGGGGAAGGATAAAGGGTATTTGAGGGCATCATTTTGGGAAGCATATTCGGAGGCTTATAGGTCAGAGAGGGCTATGAAGAGGTGGGGTAGGAGGATTCCTACAGTGGAGGTTGTGGTTGATAGCATCAGTGATGTGGTGGGAGGAGATCACAGGCTGCTTAAGATGATAGTGGAGGAGATGAAGAAAAATAATGGTGGAGTTGTTGAGAGGGAGAAAGTTTTCAAGATGGCAAGAGATGTGTTCGGAAAGGTTGTGAAAAAACAAGCAATGAAGACACTTTTTGAGCTCTGCGTTACTGATTGAATGAATAAATTCATTATCAGCTTCTACTTACTATTTTGCATTATTATTGTCATTTTTTTAATCTTTTTCTGTTTGATGCTTCTATTACTTGCTGTTAACCATCAAGTTTTCATACACGGCCAACTCAAGTTGTCATGGTCACTTGTTCTATACTTGCTGTTAATTAATGCTATGAATAATTGTCGAACGCTGCATAGCACTTGTTTTTCTCTGCAAATTCATTTTTTTTTTGTTTAAGTTGTCCAGTTTGTACATTGTCCAATGGTTTATGTTTATGTATAATGCTAGTTATCAAACTAAACTTTAAAGTTAACTCGTAGTCAGGCCAAGGAGTGAACTGGTGAGATAATTCGTTTAAACTCGCACCAAATTCGATAAACTTGTTCAAACTCGCAAGTCCACGAGCCTATTGAGGGTATTAAAAATCAAAACTGAAACACGGTCCATTTTTGAGTTTTCACGGTTTTTTCACGGTTTTTTCACAATTGCTTCTGCGGTGGATCCACGTTTTTTGCCGTGGACTTCGACACACTTATAGTTGCTCTTGTTGTCATGGCTTCGTGGGTTCGTGTCATTGATGTTAGGTTTTTCACGTTGCGTCGGTGGTTCTGATGTCGGCATTTTGTGATTAGATGGTAATTATCAGTTCTAATGTTTGGCTCCATTTATTCCATTCTATTTCTATTCCAGTTGATTTACATATTTTCCTAATTCGAGGACCTATTTTGACTTGTGTCAAAGCTTGAATTTTCATAAGCCTTTGACTTAATTGAAAGTATACAAGTGCTTTACTTGTTTGTGTGGTTGTTTTTTATTGCCCAGATTACATTATTTTTGCAAAAAAAAATTGTAGCTTGATGAATGATTCACATGGCAACCTATGAACTTGACTCACATTGCCTAGATTACATTATTTCTACGAAATATTCATCATGGATCTATTAACTTGTATCACATGGCAAACTGTTTTCAAAATTTGTTGTTTGTTTTAGAAGTGATTGTAGAGAAAATATTTGATTTGATGGCTATTTTAAGTGTGATATTTTGATTATCTTAATAAATTTCAATAAAAGGAATCCTTGTGATTTGTGAAAATATCTTTTGCCGTTACATAAATGATTGAATTTGTCAAAGCTTCATAATCAGATGGTAACTTGGTGCTACTACTACATGACATTATTTCTATTCTGTTTATATCTAATTTTCTTGGTTGCTAATGCTAATTTTTGAAAGAATGTGGTAGCTACATCAACAAAAGTTACATACAAAGGCACATACACATGGAAAAACGAAGCATCCAAATTGTTGGAAGTTGAGTCTCCAAGCTTTTTCTTTCAATTTAATTGTAAAAGTATTACGCTCCTTGACTCTTAGGGAGCATCCAAATTGCTGGAAGCAGAACCCAAGCTTAGTGGTGAGCCCATATAAGCCTGTAACCTGTTTATAATACTTAGAAGAACCCTTCAGTAATTGTATGGAAGATGATTTCAAAAAATGAAAATAACAAGAAGCAAACTAAAACCCCTGCAGAAAAAATTGAGGAAAGGAATCCAAATTGCAATTATAAGATTTATCAGATAAAAGTTTAACAGAAAATCCATTAAGCATTTACTATTTGACAAAATATCGTGGTAACCGGCAACACTTTTATTACAGAAGCTTCGGTAGATGACTACAAGTCACTGTCAAGTGATCCAATTTTATTGATCACTATATGAGGAGGTAATCCCAAAGATTTTCAAACCATTTCCATTTTGCTACGTCTATTAGTTTTATATCCACTATATGAATTTTTCACATATGCATGCAAGCCCCTTTACTAAAACAACATTTATTGCATATGAATATTTAAAGACTTTATAATTTTAATCAGTCAAATGTGATAACAGTTAATTCAACAATAGAGACTAAAAATATTGATCATGAATAAATGAAGAATTAAAATTTAAGAAGTTATTAGGGACTAAAATTCAAAACTTTAAAAACTTGAGGAATTAAAATATTAATTTAAACAATTCATTAACATTGAATAACCATATTCATCATTTAAAAATTGCAAAATGTCGAATAAATAATTGTTGGTTTAGCCAATTGTGTAGTTTTTTATACACACGAAACACGATGACAAATCACATGTACGTACGTAACTTGTTCTTGATGTTGTTAGAGGATCTTCAATAGCAAGAACATTATCAATGATCTTGTTTACTTTTTTGTAAGTCCTACAGTGCCATAATGTTCTAATAGTAGATTTCATATTTTGATGTTAAATCACTTTGTGTGGGGCGTCCCACAATAAACCACTAATATTTATTTATAATTTGTTTAAAATTGAAAAATAAATTATAAATAGGAGAGAGACTAAATTTTTTTTTTTTTTTTTGGGAATTATGCATATCTTACTTTGTTCTTGTACAAAATCATATTTCTTAGATGGAGATTAATGACACTTCTCTGTTAACATTTTTTTTTAAAAAAAAAACATGTAAAAACTTTGAGGAAGAATACTTATTAGAAATACTCTTGAACTTTAATTTGGATACTGTCAATAAAAACAAACTTACAACATCAATTGATCAAAAAAATTTCTAAATAAATACTAACATACTATACATAATAATGGTAGAAGTTAACAAATAAATTCTATTTACTATTGGTGAATATCAAAGCTAGAGATTCTTCAACTAATGTAACTCCCAGTCCTCTACGTTGTCATTAAAAATTACAATATATCTTCGTCTTTATTGTTTGAGTCAAATGGTGTGATGTAGTCCCAAATTAACTTGCTATAGTTCAAAGATAGGCACAAAAATAATGTTAGTAATTTCGAGAAGGTAATATTCTCTTATTAATGTCAGTAGTTTTGAAAAGAAAGAAATCATATTTTAAGAACTATAGTAATGTCTTTTTTAGTCTCATATTCTATTTTTGTTAATTGTAAATAGAAAAATATATAGATTAAAATTTTCAATTTGTTTTGTTTATCAGGAAGTTCAAATCATTTTAGGTTTGTTTGTTACAAGGGAAAATAAAGCTAATTAAAATATAGTACAACTAAATTGCTATTTTTCAACGATAGGACAAAAACTATCCTAATGATTTGAAAAGGAAATATTCTCTTATTAATGCCACTAATTTTGAAAAGAAACATATCATACTTTAAGATTTACAGTAATATCCTTTTATTATTATTATTATTAATCTCAAATTTTCCCTCGTAAAACTATTTAAAATCGACCAACTTCCCTGAAATATTTTTTCCGAATGAAAGAGCATGTGTTTTGTTGTTAATTGCAAATAGAAAATGTAAAAATTAAAATAATTAATAGATTAAAATTATAATTAGTTTTATTTTTTAAGAAGTTCAAATATCTTTTAAGATTTGTTTGTTTGTGATAATTTTATAAAAATACTTTAAAAGTTTAATTTAAAAGAATATAACTATATAATCAAATCCTTAAATTTAAACTATAAAAATAATTTATTTAAACGATGACATGTTTACTTAAATAAAGTTAAAAGAATGACTTAAATACTCATTTAAGCGACATCCTCTTGCTTAAGCAAAATTCTCTCATTTAAGTGAGGTGGTTTAATGAAGAATCACCCCAAGTATTTGCTTAAATAAGAGAGATCTCTCCCTTAAATGACCCGATTACTTTAGTGTGAAGTCATTACAGATTAAAAGATAAATCAAATCTTATTTGATTTAAAAGAAAAAAAAAATCAAAAAAAAATTTAATAACACATGCACAAAGTCTAAGGAAGAATAATAAAAGTGATAAACTTTTGTTAAGCCTTAAATTGTAGGAATGTTTATGGGTTGGATTCGTTCGGATTTAGACTTTGACAAAAGTAATTTTCTAATCCAAATCAATCCAATCCAACTATATTTGAGTAGTTTGTTTTGATTCTATCGGATTAAAAAATATCAATAAAATTATATGAAATGTAAATTTTAAATATAATCTTATCTAAATTAAATTTATATTAACATTAAGAGAAATATTATAATTAATAATCCAAAATAAAAACTTTCATACACTACAAACTTCTCCAAAATAAAATTAGTTTACGTATCAACATAAATTAAATAATAATCTAATTCAAATAAATAAAAAAAATTAAAAATTAATAATAAAATCCTTTATTACATAATAAATATTAATCTTTAATCTTCATTATTTTATTTCTCACTTTAATTAATTAATATTTTACCTCTTAATATCAATTTATTAATTTACTTAATTAATTAAATTTAAGTCTAATAATACTAGTAGCTCCATCGGAAGATTATCAATCATACATACTTGTTCTCCCTCGGAAGAAAAAAAAAAGTGCTTATTTAATCAAGTTATCAGTAAAATAAGGTATTTATTGATTAAAAAATTTATCTTATAAAAATAATCACATTTTGAATATTTAATATCATAGAATAAAATTAAAATTTATGATAAATTAATTAATTTTATTATTTTTATTCATCTTGATGAATTAAATATTATCTTTCATATGGACAAGAGACTGGAACCTATCGTTGAAACTAATAAGGAATTGATAGGGCTTGAATATTAATTATTTTTGAAAATTAGTTATTCATTTCGTTATATATGTTTTCGGCCATTTTAAATTTAAAAAACAAAATAAAATAGCAACAAATAACCTTGGTTATGTAATTTTGATAGTTTTTAATTGAAACAAACAAAATTGCCATAAAGTAATAAACTCATGTATTCTTTTACTTTCTTCATCTATCTCTATTTCTACTTTACCAATATTTTACATTTTTTCTTTAATTTTTTTCCTTCGTCTGTAATTCCTTACTGTTTCTGTCCTACTAGACAGACCCTGAATGACTGAAATATATATTTTTTTAAAGTTGAATCAAATCAAAATTAGGTATATAACTTATATAAGGATTTAAAAAGTAATTTATTTTATCAACGTTTTTAAAAAGTAATAAGAATTGAATAAAAAATTGAATGAAAATAAGAAAGGAGAATATTTTTTTGGAAAAAGTGGTTGCTGACACCAATTCCTGGCAGTGATTACTTGTCCCGTTACTAGCCAAAAACAAGTGTGAATGCATCATAGTTTAATTATCATTTCCATGTTTTTCTAAACCATAGTAGTCCAAAGTTATTTCCCACCCCCCTAAGAGAAAGGACACTCCACACTCATAAGTGCGGCTGCTGATAGCTATCTTTTGCTGATTGATCCTCCGCTACTTATAGAATTCAAGATGACGTTTGTGTTCAACTGCTCAATAAGTCCATGCCATGTCACATCAATGTTTATCCACAACTCCACATACATGTGAAATGTGAAAACTGAAAAGAGATTAAATACTGTGTTTATTTAGATCAGTTTATTGTAATAGATAATTATATTTTAATAATATATTTGGAGAGATTTTATCTATAAGAAGTGTTTAAATAAATTTTTATTCTTTTCTAATTTTTAGAATTGTGTTTTTAATCTTTTAATCTTTTTGTCTAATTTTAGTCTTTAGATAATTTTTCATTATTATTTTTTAGTTTTTATTAATTTTTTATAAATAATTAAATAAATATTATTTTTTGATGATTAAAATAATTATTTTTGACAATGAAAATTTATTATAGAATAATATTCTTTTAATCAGTTAATAGACATAAATAGGATAAACTACAAAAACAGTGATAACATTTTTTTAAAGACTAAAAATCATAAAAAATTATATCAAAGTGATTAAATTTTGTAAATTTTTAATTTTTTTCGATATAATTTTCAATTATCAACAGATTAAATTTTTTACTATGAAATATTTTTCTATCATTATTGTCATATTTTATTTTATAAAACACGTATTTTAATTTATTTCATAATTTTATAATTTTATGAAAAATATAATATTATGACTTATTAAAAAATTATGACGTGCCTAATGCAATTGGTTTCTACGCATTAAAAATAAAATTATATCAAAGTGATTGGATTTTGCAAGTTTTTAAATTTTCCTCGATAAAATTTTCAATTATCGACAGATTAAATTTTTTACTATATTATATTTTTCTATCATTCATGTAATATTTTATTTTATAAAAGACGTATTTTAATTTATTTCATAATTTTATAATTTTTTGAAAAATATAATATTATGACTTATTAAAAAATTATGACGTGCCTAATGCAATTGGTTTCTATGCATTAAAAATAAAATTATATCAAAGTGATTGGATTTTGCAAGTTTTTAAATTTTTCTCGATAAAATTTTCAATTATCGACAGATTAAATTTTTTACTATGAAATATTTTTCTATCATTATTGTCATATTTTATTTTATAAAATACATATTTTAATTTATTTCATAATTTTATAATTTTTTAAAAATATAATATTATGACTTATTAAAAATTATGACGTGCCTAATGCAATTGGTTTCTACGCATTAAAAATAAAATTATATCAAAGTGATTGGATTTTGCAAGTTTTTAATTTTTCTCGATATAATTTTCAATTATCGACAGATTAAATTTTTTACTATGAAATATTTTTCTATTATTATTGTCATATTTTATTTTATAAAACACGTATTTTAATTTATTTCATAATTTTATAATTTTATGAAAAATATAATATTTTGACTTATTAAAAAATTATGACGTGCCTAATGCAATTGGTTTCTACGCATTAAAAATAAAATTATATCAAAGTGATTGGATTTTGCAAGTTTTTAAATTTTCTCGATAAAATTTTCAATTATCGACTGATTAAATTTTTTACTATAAATATTTTTCTATCATTATTGTAATATTTTATTTTATAAAACATATTTTAATTTATTTCATAATTTTATAATTTTTTGAAAAATATAATATTATGACTTATGAAAAAATTATGACGTGCCTAATGCAATTGGTTTCTACGCATTAAAAATAAAATTATATCAAAGTGATTGGATTTTGCAAGTTTTTAAATTTTCTCGATAAAATTTTTAATTAACGACTTATTAAATTTTTTACTATATTATATTTTTCTATCATTCATGTAATATTTTATTTTATAAAAGACGTATTTTAATTTATTTCATAATTTTATAATTTTTTGAAAAATATAATATTATGACTTATTAAAAAATTATGACGTGCCTAATGCAATTGGTTTCTACGCATTAAAAATAAAATTATATCAAAGTGATTGGATTTTGCAAGTTTTTAATTTTTCTCGATATAATTTTCAATTATCGACAGATTAAATTTTTTACTATATATTTTTCTATCATTATTGTAATATTTTATTTTATAAAACATGTATTTTAATTTATTTTATAAATCTATAATTTTATGAAAAATATAATATTTTGACTTATTAAAAAATTATAATGTGCTTATTAATGCAATTTGGTTTTTGCATTAAAAATAAAATTATATCAAAGTGATTGGATTTTGCAAGTTTTTAATTTTTCTCGATATAATTTTCAATTATCGACAGATTAAATTTTTTACTATGAAATATTTTTCTATCATTATTGTCATATTTTATTTTATAAAACACGTATTTTAATTTATTTCATAATTTTATAATTTTATGAAAAATATAATATTTTGACTTATTAAAAAATTATGACGTGCCTAATGCAATTGGTTTCTACGCATTAAAAATAAAATTATATCAAAGTGATTGGATTTTGCAAGTTTTTAAATTTTCCTCGATAAAATTTTCAATTATCGAATTTTTATTAAATTTTTTACTATAAATATTTTTTTATATCATTATTTATTGTCATTTTTATTTTATAAAACAATTTTAATTTATTTCATAATTTTATAATTTTATGAAAAATATAATATTTGACTTATTAAAAAATTATGACGTGCCTAATGCAATTGGTTTCTAAAAAATTATGCATTAAAAATAAAATAAAGTGATTGGATTTTGCAAGTTTTAAAATTTTCCTCGATAAAATTTTCAATTATCGACAGATTAAATTTTTTACTATATTATATTTTTCTATCATTATTGTAATATTTTATTTTATAAAACATGTATTTTAATTTATTTTATAATTCTATAATTTTATGAAAAATATAATATTATGACTTATTAAAAAATTATGACGTGCCTAATGCAATTGGTTTCTACGCATTAAAAATAAAATTATATCAAAGTGATTGGATTTTGCAAGTTTTTAATTTTTCTCGATATAATTTTCAATTATCGACAGATTAAATTTTTTACTATGAAATATTTTTCTATCATTATTGTCATATTTTATTTTATAAAACACGTATTTTAATTTATTTCATAATTTTATAATTTTTTGAAAAATATAATATTATGACTTATTAAAAAATTATGACGTGCCTAATGCAATTGGTTTCTACGCATTAAAAATAACATTATATCAAAGTGATTTTGCAAGTTTTTAATTTTTCTCGATATAATTTTCAATTATCGAAAATATAATATTATGACTTATCAAAAAATTATGACGATTAAATTTTTTACTATGAAATATTTTTCTATCATTATTGTCATATTTTATTTTATAAAATGAAAATGATATTTTAATTTATTTCATAATTTTATAAAGTGGGTAAAATAGACAACTACAAAAGTAAATTTTACTGTTTAGAACAGTATCAGTACCTAGCTACAAAAACTAAAAACAAAACGGAATAGTGACATTATAATTATTTTACAACTTTATATCACTTCACTCTTACAGCTTTTCTTTTGGCTGTCGGCAAAAGAATCTTTTATCGAGATAAGGAGATAGATTCCTCCTTATCAACTTCATTTTCTTCTACTGTCTCAGTCATGGAACAGTCTGAGTTTCCTGGTGGAGTTTGTTGACCATGAAGTCCTGATGCTTCATAGATTTCTTTGTTTCTCTTTTCTCTTTGGAAGTGCTGAACTAATTTATTATTATTTTCAATCTGAAAAGGGAAAATCATTTTGAATTCCCATTAAGTTTATTTTATTTTCTCCTTCTTCGAGGACTGGGTTTTGGAGTAAAATAAACTTAATGGGAATTCAAAATGATTGTATACCTATTATTTGCAACAGATTGAAAAGTCATAGTTTACATATCCTAGTTAAAATAAATTTCCCTAGGATAAATAAAATGGAGCAAACTGAAAAAATATTTAATGCCTTAATTGATACATGCAGTACAAACTCTATAATCTGTAAAACATCAGTTCCACCACAAAATATCTCACAAAGTGATAGGATCACAAAGACTAGAACCATGTTAGGAGAAATCATGGTTCATAATCTAGAAGTGAAAACTATAACTATACAGTTATCTACAAATTGTGATTTGTTTGGAAAAAAGATAACTATTCCCATATTAGAAATAGTTGATTTAACTCCTGCTAAAGAACAACTAATCTTAGGATTAGACTTTATCTTAGCAGAAAATAGGTCAATTACTATAACAAAAGATTATTTGCTCATATCAAATAATACTCAAATATCACCAATCATAAATGAAATCTGATCAGAGTTGCGAGAGAATCATGGTGAAACCCTAATAAAAAATTGTGAAGAAAATTGTGAAGATTGTGATGAATGCAAAAATAAAAATTTTCTGGTTAAAAATATTAATGAAAACCAAGAAGATGAGATAGAATTTAATTATAATCTATCTCTACAAAACATTAAAGAAAGTTATGATTCTGTTAGGATTAAGAAAGCCATAACCTTCGATAGCATACAAGAAATCATTGATAGGTTAAATAAATCCTGCATTATAAGAGAAGACCCTACAAAATATTGGGAAAAAGACCTAGTAATTTGTAAATTAGATATCATTAACCCAAATTTAGTGATAAAAACAAAAGATATTCCTTATAGTAATTTTGAGCAAGAGGAATGTCAAGCCCATATAAAAACCTTATTGGATCTTAAGGTAATAGTTCCAAGTACAAGTCCACATAGAAGCCTAGCTTTTATTGTAAATAAACATAGTGAGCAAAAACGTGGAAAAATCAGAATGGTTTATAACTATAAAAGACTCAATGATAATACAAACATAGATGGATACACTATACCATCTAAAGATGTATTAATAAACAAAATCCAGAATGCCAAATGGTTCTCTAAATTTGATTTAAAGTCAGGATTCCACCAAGTAAAAATGGATCCAGAATCTATAAAATGGACAACATTTTCCTGTTCAGAAGGATTATTTGAATGGCGAGTAATGTCATTTGGTTTAAAAAATGCCCCACAAATATTTTAAAGAAAAATAGATAATATTTTTGGGCAATATAAACATTTTACTTGCACCTATATTGATGATGTTATGATATTTTCTAAAACAAAAGAAGAACACTATCTCCATTTAAAATAAATCCTCCATATTTTTGAAAAATTTGGATTGATAATATCAAAATCTAAAATGGAAATATGCAAGACACATATATCCTTTTTAGGAAGTAATGGAAATATAAAACTACAACCCCATATAGCCACAAAAATTAGAGAATTTCCTGATAAAATGGAAAACATAAAAACTTTAAGAGCTTTTCTAGGCTTGTTAAACTATGCCAGAAACTTTATTAAAAATTTGTACAAATATACAACACCACTGTATAATAAAACCTCTATAACTGGACAGAAAAAATTTAACAAAGAAGATATAAAATTAGTCCAAGAAATAAAAAATTTGGTAAATCATTTAACAGAGTTAAGTCTACCCTTAGATTCTGATTATCTAATAATCGAATGTGATGGGTGTGAATTAGGCTGGGGAGCCATCCTAAAGAAAAAGAAAAAGAAATATGATAATACTTCTATAGAAGAAGTATGCAGGTATGCCTCTGGAAAATACCACACAAAACCCCAAATTTATTCTTCTTTAACATATTATGAGGTAAATGCTGCTATAAATGCCATAAATAGTTTAAAACTATTTTTGATAAATAAAAATGAAATTACTTTAAGGACAGATTGTGAGGCCATTGTAGCTTATGCATCTTCTCAAATTTTTTCTGATAAAAAACCTCATAAAAGGTGGATACTTTTTCAAGAAACAGTATTTCATAATGGATTAAATATTAAATTTGAACATATAAAGGGAATAAAAAATGTTGCTGCTGACATCTTATCTCGTTTTGTAGGTAATAATGAAACCCTCGAAGTTTCATTATCCCAATATAAAAGAAAAAATGAAATTTGGTGACCAAGAGTTACCCATCCTTACAAATCACTTCCTTTATCATGGAAGGGAATAAATGAATGAAAAATTCAACATTTTGGTGGACCATATTTAGAATATCCCAAGGCTACAAATAATAATGAAACATTTATTGTTTCAGTAAAAAGGGGTATCATCTGTGCCCTCTATAATTTCTGCAATGCAGACAACAAAGGAGTTCCAATACCCTCCAAAGCCTTTCCTTCAGGAAAAGGCTATACAAATTTTGTCCTTTTATCTGGACCTCATAAAGGTATTTTTAACAATTTTAAAGACCTTTGTATCGCAAAGGAAGGGATTCAAGACCCCATTTATAAAGGTTTTTACACTTTAGCCGAAGCCAAAAAGGCTTTCGAGCTAAACACTACAAATATAAAAATCATAAAGGAAGCTCTCGAGTCAGATCTTTTGATTATAAATAATAAAGAAATTCTCAAATCTTATAAAGACCCACTCCTATTTCAACACAAAATCCCCTTGTCTTAGGTATTCTGAAGCATGTGAAACAGTTCTAGACAAAAAATGTCTTTGCAACATAAAATTTTTGTTTAGAAAAGCTAAAATAGACCTGGAAGAATATAAAACCGTATGTTTCGAAGATCTTCCAATTTATACAAAACTCTTATTTGATTATGGGTGCCTCAGTTCTGTATTAATTCCCCCAGCAGATAAATTTGATGGCTTTTGCCCTATAATCAGTGAAACCATAAATTCTCTTCAGGCAGAAACCATGAGTTACATGACACTGAAGGTAGAATCCTGCCCAGCCAGCCTAAAAACTCCTTTAAGCTGTGCTACTCATGTTATAAAGATTTTCTAGTCTATTTAATGACGGATATGAAAATTGGGACGTCCAAGGAAACATAAATTATCAGTATAATTTGTTAAGAGCCCAAGTTATGGGATATAATTGGTTCTTCTCTGAAACTGACGAAAGAGAATTTAACCTTATCAAGGAAACCCACAATACAAAGTTGTATCTTCCTGTTTATAACGGGAAAATGTTTTTCCCTTTTCAGATTGAAAATAATAATAAATTAGTTCAACACTTCCAAAGAGAAAAGAGAAAGAAAGAAATCTATGAAGCATCAGGACTTCATGGTCAACAAACTCCACCAGGAAACTCGGACTGTTCCATGACTGAGACATGGAAGAAAATGAAGCTGATAAGGAGGAATCTATCTCCTTATCTCGATAAAAGATTCTTTTGCCGACAACCAAAAGAAAAGCTGTAAGAGTGAAGTGATATAAAGTTGTAAAATAATTGTAATGTCATTATTCCGTTTTGTTTTTACTTTCTGTAGCTAGATACTGATACTGTTCTAAACAGTAAAATTTACTTTTGTAGTTGTCTATTTTACCCTCTCCTCTATCTACATAAAGAGGGTTTTGTTCTTTGTAAAGAAAGGGAAGCAATATAATACAATCCTAAGAAACTTTCTTTCTAAGGACTCTACCCTTATTACTCTTCATTCTTTTTTGTCCAAGATTATCAAGTAACAAGGTAAGCCATGTCTGGCTAATTTCTCTTGTGTGTTTTCCTAGATACCTTAGGTAATATATATAAGATATACGAATATGATTTAGAAATGATATTTTTCTGAGAAAGGTTTGAACCTCAGAAGTTAGTAGAGGTATGAGTTTATTTGTGAAAAGGCAGGCTAGTTGGTTTGACTAAATCGGGCAGTTGTAAGACCTCAAGGAGGAGGCAGAAGTAAGACCCGGAGGTGTCGCCTGGTAAATCCAGAAGACTTTCATGAATAGTAAATACTATTCATACTTCTGAGTTTCTAAAAGTTCTTAGAATTATATCATTTCATCATATTCTATATTATCTTATATGTATTTGCCTTATAGTGTATTCTAGGAAAACACTATTTATATTCTAGATTCTTTGATATAATTTTATTTTTAATGCGTAAAAAACCAATTGCGATAGACACGTCATAATTTTTTAATAAATCATAATATTATTATTTTTCAAAAAGTTATAAAATTATGAAATAAATTAAAATACGTGTTTTATAAAATAAAATATGACATGAATGATAGAAAAATATTTCATAGTAAAAAATTTAATCTGTCGATAATTGAAAATTTTATCGTGGAAAATTTAAAAACTTGCAAAATCCAATCATTACATGAATGATAGAAAAATATAATATAGTAAAAAACTTAATCAGTCGATAATTAAAAATTTTATCGAGAAAAATTTAAAAACTTGCAAAATCCAATATCTTTGATATAATTTTATTTTTAATGCTTAGAAACCAATTGCATTCTGATATAATTTTATCCATAATTTTTTCATAAGTCATAATATTATATTTTTCAAAAAATTATAAAACTATGAAATAAATTAAAATACGTCTTTTATAAAATAAAATATTACATGAATGAGTTTATTTGTGAAAGGGCAGGCTGGTTGGCTTGACTAAGTCAGGCAGTTGTAAGACCTCAAGGAGGAGGCAGAAGTAAGACCCGGAGATATTGCCTGATAAATCCAGAAGACTTTCATGAATAGTAAATATTATTCATACTTCTGAGTCTCTAAAAGTTCTCAGAAATATATCATTTCATCATATTCTATATTATCTTATATGTATTTGCCTTATAGTGTATTCTAGGAAAGCACTATTTCCTAATTGACTTGTTCGATCCAGTACTTCCGCTATTTATATTCTAGACTCAATTTTATTTCTTGTTTAATTTATTTTAAATAATTTATAAATTTATATTATCATAACTAGGAGGCTCTGCCACCTTTCCTTGATCTTATAAATTTATAAAATACTTTTCAAACTTTCATATCTGATACCAGTTTGGAGAGATTTTATCTATAAGTGTTTAAATAAATTTTTATTCTTTTCTAATTTTTAGAATTATGTTTTTATTCTTTCAATCTTTTTGTCTAATTTTAGTCTTTAGATGATTTTTCATTACTATTTTTTAGTTTTTATTAATTTTTTATAAATAATTAAATAAATATTATTTTTTGATGATTAAAATAATTATTTTTGACAATGAAAATTTATTATAGAATAATATTCATTTAATCAGTTAATAGACATAAATAGGATAAACTACAAAAACAGTGATAACATTTTTTTAAAGACTAAAAATCATAAAATACAAATTTATAGATCCAAGAATAAAATTGTAAAACAATGAGTGATTTTTTTTTTTTTACTTAACCTTTATGTTTTCACCAATAATCTTATGCATACATATATTCAATTTTGTGTACTTTATGAATTTTATTTTTTGCTCGAATAATTTTTTTCCTTGCGTTTTATGTGGCTCTATGAAATCACGTTATAAAATCTTAGTGGGAAAAGAATATAACTGTTGCCAATGAGAAAGCTTGCGATTCCTTTTCATTGGGCTTGAGGATGTGGATTATCAACGTTTATTCCTACACGCATTTAATAATGTAGAATGTTAGATGAAGATGATCTTGAAGCTCCAATGAAAATTTTGAGTAGTTTTTATGTTTCAAAGAGAATTATTTTTCACTGTTGTTTGGAAGTATACTTAGCTCATACCAAAATAACAAGTCCTGTGTTATCTTGATAAAATAAATTTAAAATAAATTATATATATTTAGGCGTTTATTGTGTGAAATAATATTTGATTCCCGTCCTCATTCATGAAGCCCCAGATCCAATTTTCCTTGCTGAAAGTGCCAAGAGGATTTGAATTCTTGTTGTAATGTTATTTATTAACCTGTATGTGGAAGACACATGTTCCCAATCACGAGCATATTTTGCAATGGATTGAGGAGCTGCGTCATTGCTGAACGCATATCATTGTAGATATTTTGTTGAATGGAAATGACCTAAGCCCCACGTATCATTGTAGATACAACTACTCATATTGTATTGGTAAAATTTATGTTTTTAATCTGTGATTAAATTTTATTTTGCTTTTTTTAATTCAATTGTCATAAATTTTAAAGTTTTGAAAATAATGTTTATCACTGTTTATCTATGTCATGACATATTCAAACATATTATTACATCACATTCATACCATATCATAATAGTTACCAATAAGATATATAATTAAATGCATATCACATTACAATTTAGCAGTGATATGTATAAATTATTTAAAAAAAATAAAATAAAATTTATGAAAAAACAAAACCAAAAAAAATTAGAAAATTTTTTTTAGAAAAGAAAAGAATATCATTTCTTAGGTAATTAAAAAAAAGAATATCATTACTTAATTGTAATATTCAAGGTACAGGCATGATTGGAAGGTGTAAAAGTGTAAAACTCTCCCCAACAATTTTCATTTCAAATGTTCAAGTCTTGATAAGCCATAACAAATTCTTGATGCAAGTAGACAACTCTTGAAGATAAACGGCTCATTTCTTATCACAAACTTCCACCAAAAAAGAAAAAAAGCAAAAAGGACAGTTTTTCTACTCTTTTTTCTCTTTAACGATTATTGCATGGACCAAACAATGATGTATCAGTTTGGTGAAAACATTCTCCTTCTCATTTTTAGCAATTCAGAAATTATGAGAAAAATACAAAGCTTCAATTGCCAATAACATTCTTAAGGAGAATTGAATAACTCTACATGGATGTAGACGTGCAATTTGGTTCAAAGAACCAAGTGCAAAAGTCAGTAACAGATATACTTGTGAAACAGTTCTGACCCCTCATTGGTGCATGCATTCCAGGTGACGCATATACTAGGAATAGGAAAATTTATCCTATCATCCAATCATAGCCATGCAACTCCACTCAAAGAACAACCCACCCTCAAGGATAAAAAGAGAACCAATCTCCTTTCAAACATTTCAAACACCTTCACTTCTCTGGAAACCTCTCAAATTTCCTTCACTTCATTCCTTCCACTTTTCTTGTCCCAAACCAAATTACACAATGGAGAGTAGCACATGTTCTGAACTACCCCCTGGCTTTAGGTTCCACCCAACGGACGAGGAACTAATTGTGTATTACCTCTGTAACCAAGCCACATCAAAGCCATGCCCTGCATCTATCATCCCAGAAGTGGATCTCTACAAGTTTGATCCATGGGAATTGCCAGGTATATAGTAACATCACTTGCTAGAGCTTTGTTATTATGCATAACTTCATATTTATTGCACCATAATAATGTCTCTATGCATGCTTCTCTTGTCATGAACAACCAATCCCAATTTATATTGCCTCTCTAATATGTTCCTTCATGCAAAAGCTCTTTGGGATTGAAGCATGAATAATGCACAAACCTACCGATTCAACCTTTTATTAGAAGAATATGGACCAAAAGGATTGAATTCTAGACCAAGGTTTTAAAACATGATCTAAGATTGCAATTTTAGCTGCAACCTTAACATCAAATTAAACCTTGTTCTAGACCACTTGGTCATAAATGATTTGATACCATGTCAAAACCAACATCAGCAAACCAAAAAACTGTTTGGTGAATATACATGAATGAAAGTATTATGGTACATGTCTAACGCACTTGTTATTATTAACTTACCATGGAATGCAGATAAAACAGAATTTGGAGAAAATGAATGGTATTTCTTTAGTCCACGAGACAGGAAGTACCCAAATGGAGTGAGGCCAAACCGAGCAACTGTTTCTGGGTATTGGAAGGCCACTGGCACAGACAAAGCAATCTATAGTGGATCTAAGCATGTTGGGGTGAAGAAATCTTTAGTCTTTTACAAGGGTAGGCCACCAAAGGGCACCAAGACTGATTGGATTATGCATGAGTATCGACTGGTTGAATCAAATAAACCAGCTAGCAGGAAAATTGGGTCCATGAGGGTAAAGCCTTAGCATTATTGTTACTTTATGAACCTTTACAATTTAGTTTGCAATTCAATGTTGCTTTATAATTGACATTTCCCTTGTTGTTGTGTATGTGTTATCAGCTGGATGATTGGGTCTTGTGCAGGATTTATAAGAAAAGGCAAATGGGAAAGGCATTGGAGCATAAAGATGCACATCAAACGGTTCAAATAAGTAATCTTACGACTTCAAATAATGATGTTGAACAGAAAATGATGAACCTTCCAAGGACATGGTCCCTTACTTATCTTTTGGATATGAATTACTTGGGTCCAATCTTATCTGATGGCTCCTATTGCTCAAGCTTTGATTTTCAAATTAACTCTGGCAATATTGGAATAGACACTTTTGTAAAATCTCAACCGCTTGAAATGACCAACCATTGTGTAGGAGATTCAGGGAAGTACCAAGTGAAACAGAGTAGCACCATTGACCAACCCATATATGTGAAGCAAATGTATGATTAGCCAGGATAGAACCAATATGGAAAAGAAAAAAACTTGAATAGTTGTCTAGTCACGATGATAAGCGTCATCTATAAAATAATCATGAAGATTCTATGTAGAATTATGTCAAATGTTATAAAATATTGAATTTTCAATTTCTCATTGACTCTATTTTTGTACATAACGACAAGTTAATTGCCTCTTAATTAAAGGTTCTTACATCTGGCACTAGTACATTCCTTATCTTGATTCAGTTTAGCTCATGCTTTCGAAAAATGTGAATTGGATATGATCGCTCACTTTTTGAAGACAACACAACGATAATTTATTTTGACCAAGATATATTTAACAAATTCAGCGCTGTATGTCAATAATTGAAGCCAATACTTGACGTGAATCTTTGTTCTTTGTCTTATCCAAAAGATGACGGAACTGTTGATTGAAAAAACAAAGGTTATCTAACCGCGTGGAAGGCAATGCAATGCGTGTCGATGAGATTGGCTTGTGCTCACCTAATAGAACATGTTTGTGTAAAAAACACTAATAATGAAGGGACTTACAATGACACGTTTCACATTTTAATTCAGTACTTCCTAGAATTCTGGGTAATGGTTTACGAGTAAACAATTATTTTTAATTTGAATTAGTTAGACATTTTTATTTTAATTTTAAAAAAAAAATTATAAGTTCGTAAACTAACTTATCATGTAATATTTATTATTTAATAATGATAATTTGTATGATGTGACATTAATTATTATATCATATATTTAAATTATGGACGGATTAAATTTTAAATATTTCATCTATTTTTTTATAATTTAATCTTGGATAATAGATCAATATAATAAAAAAAAATATAAAATAAGATTTTAAAAAATAAATTAATATATCCAAATACTTGATGCGATAATTCATAGGTTGACATGTTATGTCATTTAAATTAGTATTGCTAACTAATAAACATTTATAGAAGAATTGAAATGCAAAAAATATTAATAGAGAGTCCTTTTTATAATTTTACTCTTTTAAAGGATTAAAATGAAAATAATTATCTAATTCAAGGACCAAAATAATTATTTATTTTTTAATTATAAAGTAAAGAGTATATATATATATATATATATATATATATATATATATATATATATATATCATTTTATTAACTATCGTAATTCTTAATATTAATATTTGTATTATAATAAAAATATAGTCAAACTAGGTAAATAGAATTTAAAATGAAATTATTTAAATATGTCACAAAGCACATGAATGAAACTATTCAATTGCCACCGTTGAGTGTCATAACTTAGTGCTACGTGAGAATCACTTTATTTAATTTTTTTATTCATTTACTTTCTTTTTTACTTTTTACTATTTTTATTCTTAATAAAAACAATGCAAAGTACATGTTGTTATAGTTAGAAGTTGATTTATAATGATTTTCTGTTGTTATGTTAGGTTAGCAAGTAAAAAGGATTTTACTTTTATATATAAAATATCTCTTTTTATAAGTGGTTGTTTGTGCCATTAATTTGTTATTATATATATATATATATATATATATATATATATATATATATATTTTGTTGAGTTTTTTTGTTTTTTTATTTTTTATTTTAAGTATTTCAGATTTTATAAGTTATTTAAATTCTTCTTTTCTTTTATTTTGTGTCTAGGCATAGTTATTTTATTTTTTCTATCTATCCTATTTATTGTTCTAAGTTTTTAATCTTTTATCTCTATTTGTTTTAATTTTTGAGAGACTATGAGGGTGAAACACCAAAGTGATGTTGAGTGAGATAAAAAAGTTATATAAAGAAAGAAAAATCATATAATATATAAATGACTTCAAATAGTTTTTCATCACGGGCTTCTATGTTTATGTGAGAAAACTTTCATTAATCGACTTCTAAAATGAGGATTTATTTCAAAGCATAAAATTTGTCAGAAATTATCATAAATGAAAGTAATCCACTTCCATTAATAGAAAATCTAATTGTATCTCAAATATAATCATAGTGACGAAATAACAAAGGAACGAAACACTTGTCATTATACATGTAACACTACACTTTGAGGATAGAAGGTAACCTTGAAGGAGCTCTTCTTAACCAAAAATAAAGAAAAAAAGTCAGATCATAAACAATCATAAGAAAAAACCTTTCAATACTATTATTGGGAATCTCTTGTATTTTTCTTCAATGAGACTATATTTGAAGGTTTGTGTGTCGTAAAAAGAGTATTAAGGTAGGTACAACAAACTACGGTCCTTATTTTTTTTTTTGAAGGATGAGAATGGAAAGTTCCAAGGTCACTATTATAAGGCAAGGAACACTAACAATGTAAAAAGCACCTTAGGCTATATCTTCTCATTAGGCTTGGTGTTTTTTTTAAAAAAAATTTAAAAAACCAATAAGCAATAGTCTAATTATTAGAAGATGAGTACATTACCCTAGTTGTTACTACTGATCAAGTCGTTTAGTTAAGAAAAGTTTTACTTAATATTGGGCAAGTCCAAAAGTTGTTAGATCAAAATCATTAACGTATCAAATTTTGATTAATTACAAAACAGACGAAACTTATCATACTGTCAAAGTCAGACTGAACAAACGAAAAATGACCCTTCAAAGTTCATTCATGATCAAGTCATTCGTCTGTTCCAAATCCATGTCATCAGACGAAAGCATAAGACGATATGCTCTAGACGAAGTCTTCACACGAAGCTCAAAGACATTATTCAAGACTGAAGACTGTGAAGTACATCGTCTATCAAAGAAAGTGAGGTTTAGACGGAATAAAACGCGTCTATTTCAAAATCCAGCTGTTACTCTCACAAGTTTCCAAGATCAGTATGGGGACTCAAGACAACCTCTTCAACACGAAAAGGAAACATCCTTTTATTTGACATCTCTGTACAAGTCAGAAAAAGGTTCGAGCGCCACCCAAATCCGTTATGCAAAGTATCACTTCATTGATTGCACTCTAACACCTTTTGAAGACTTTTGCTTGGAAAGCTCAACGACACTCTTCATGTCTCTAACGGATCTTTGAAGACTTGCCTATATAAGGACTTCACCTACTCAAGATCGGGCTGACGAACACGCTATAATTTCTATCCTATTGTGATTTCGCTCACTTATCATTTGAACTTCATTGTATACCCCTTTCTGCGAAGAGGAACTCTCTTTCTTTGAAATCTTTTTAAAATCCACTCTTGTGTACTTTAGCCTGAGGAGGCTATGTCTCAAAGAATACTCTGTATTAGCCTGAGGAGGCTGGGTTTCAAAGAATACCTTGTTGTTTAGCCTAGTAAGGCTGTGACAAAAAAATATCTTGTATTAGCCGAAGTTGCTTGGGTGCAAACAATACTTGTAACCATTTCACGGTTGGTAGTGAAAACTCAGTGGTTGCTGGGTAAACTAGACGTAGTCTTGGATAGATGATCCAGTATAAAAATACGTGTATTCAATTTTATTAATTGTTAACTAACGGGGATAACCAAAGTTAAATATATGTCATTAAAATCAACTTTTGAAGAATAACAAAGTTTCGTCTGACCGTGTTTAAACCAACAGACAAAAGAACTAAATTTTTAATTAACACAATTCAACCCCCCTTCTTGTGTTTTATCTTTTACTTATGTCTATAACATGGATAGATAACAAACCTATCATTGCTATAGCGAAAAATCATATTCAACATTGACAAATGAATCATATAAGCGTCAAGCATCGTACCATAGGAAAAGCAAAAAATCAAGAGAAGTCAACTTGATACATTACTACACAGATAATGTTTAAATGTACTACTCTGAGAGTTATCAACACTTGTTCTTTTAGGAGAATTGTTCGTTAAATAGTACTAAGCAAGTCAAAATAGTGTTTGAATGTGTTAAAATGCAATATCATGTTATATAACTTTTTAGTGGTTTGTTTAAGAGTTTTAAGGCCCAAAAGTTGCAAAATTTGAAAGAGATTAGTAGAAGAGTCATCTCGCGCGAGTTACATAGCTCACGCGAGTTAAAAATTTCATCTCTGCCACTACAGCTCGTGCAACTTGGAGCATAGCTTGTGCAAGCTGCCTTCTCAGTAATGAAATGCCCCTCTCTCCTAACACAACTCATGCGAGTTTCCCCATGTCCCGCACGAGTTGAGCCTCTAATGCTGTCAGGAATGCTCTCTTTATGCCTAACTCGCCGAATTGCAATCCTGCTAGCGCGAACTGAATTCACAAGCCCAGACCTCAGCTCATTAATTATAAAAGGAGAACCTATCCATAGAACAAATCATCAGGTGATAGATGGTGAAATCCAAAGAGCGATATTAGGCATAGGTAGGAGAGGAGTGATGGATGACTCAGATTCTCCATTCCTTTCTGGGGAAATCGATTGTTCATGTATTCTTTTTCTTTTGAATATTCTTGTATTGTGATCTTGATTATCATGAACTAAATACTTCTTTAATTGGGAGAACAATGTATCTCTAATTTATTCTAATATAATTCTCGATGATATTTTGCGTGTTCTTTCTTCTAAACTTAATGTTTTTCATTATTTGGCCACAAATGAATTGTACATAAACCTAACGGAACTTTGAGAAAAGAAACTTAAATGGTACCGGAGAAATAACCATCACATAGCTATAATCTTAGAGATGAGAGTAGAAGGTGGTGTGAACATATAACCTTAGATTCATGATCATAAACCTTAATTAGCTTAGTTTGATAGAGGCCTCCTTAGAGAGTTCTCCAAAGAAACCTTGAAGTTCCCTATCTAGCTTCTTCAATGCAACCCCACAGAGAAAACCTAAGTGGGTTTTCGGTCCAAGCTTCAAGAACTCAAGTAAACCAAATAGAAAACATGGAGAAGGTAAGGAATGGCGCCATGGGAGACCCAATAAGCCTAGGAGGAACCGCCACAATGGAGACAAGAGTCCATTGATAAGATTTAAGAAACCTTCCTAAGGAAGACAAGAAAATCCTCTCTCAAAAAACTCAAAGCTTATTTCATTCAAATGATCAAAAGTTCTCATACAATTTCGTTTTTGGTTTCTTATAGGCTTAGGGAAACTTGAAGAGAAAGGTAAACCACATTAGAGTACACTACAAGTCAATGAATAAGAGTCACAAGTTCAAAGGTTCAAGTACATGTCATTTTCAAATGTTACATGTCACTCTCAGAGGTTACATGTCATTTTCCACTTGATTCTCATCTATTGGATAAGTGCATCTAATCAAGGGTTGAGATTTGCTCTTGGATTAGACATGGATCCTAATCCAAGTGAAAATCTATTTGAACCAAAACCACTTGAATTCACAATTTGAAATTCAAACTTAAATCAAATTAAATTTAAATTTCAAATGTGAATTTAATATGAACTTGAACTTAAATTCATTCACTCCTATTAAGCTTTACTCTTTAAGCTTACTTGTCTTTTAAGCACAATGTTAAGCAAACACTTAAAAGAAAAATACACTTTTAGCTGAAAACTTACAAGGCCATCAAAATTATCTACACTTCAATTACAAAAATCAAATCCTAAGTTAAGGTAACTTGATTGAGTGTGTGCTTGGTCTTGGAGTTTCTAGTAATTCTTCTAGTTGAATGATTTTCCTTAGACATTCCTACATCATAGTTTAACATAAAAGATTAATTAATCAGGTCAATTTAGGCAGTAATCGATTCTGAGAGGGGCGATTATGAAAATAGGAATCTGATCCATCCAATACTATAATTTGAATAATAAGGGAAAGGTATAGGTGGATTAGTAGTGAAATCAGGATCTCAATTGCTTTTATTAATTCGAACTAAAAACTACTTTTAAAATTTGGTTACTTACAACATAAAAAATTGCTTTAATATCATAATCAAAAATATAATTGATACAATTTGATTACTTCCCATCGTGGGAATGATAACCGTATTCTTAAATATTTATTGGAGTATTTCTCGTTATCATACGGAACACGTTAACAAATGATCAACTTGTTGACATTATGATAGAGACTCAACTCTAAGATCAAAGGTCGGGAGTATTGAGAAAAATATGAAAAGAAGAGTGCTAGAAATTAGTATTTTTTTTTTTTTTGTTTGCACGGTAGAAAATTGTTGCTTATAATCACTACAATGATTTGTTGTCATGCTATGTTGGTGATTATTAGGGGTTTTACATTTTGTGCAGTGTAAATATCCTGTTTATGCCATTAAGTGATAATTTTGTTTTTTTTTTCTCCCTGAGCTTGAGTATTTATGTCATACTTATTTGTTACATCTAGTCATTTCATTTCATGTGGACCTTTTATATGCTACTTTGAAGTTTTGCGGTTTTTCTAACAACTATCTAGTTAATATTAGAAACCTATTGTTAAAACATTTATTTTGACATGCAGTTTTTTTTATGAAGTGAATATTGGAATGCATTAATAGTATTAAAATATGAATTGTGGCATAATTGAAAATTATTAGCATTTTTAATAAATAGATTAAAAAGTTATATCTTAAGCGATTTTGATTTGGTAAATGTGTATATTCTCGGGGTGGGTAACGAATACTATCATCAAAGTAGCTCTTTTGGAGGGAAGAAAGCCTTTAGCAGGAAAAGGAAAAATAGTATATCAATCAAGTAAAGGAGTAATCCTTGGGTGAGGAGCACCAACAATAAAGAACTGACCTATTGTTTGCTAAGTAATTGATTTCCTGAGTACTCTTAACTAACTCTAAAATAAGTGAAGAGAAAAGAGGAATCCTCACGCGAGGAGGTCGATTACAGCGCAATGTTAAAATCGTTATTTCCCAAAGGAAGCCACTTAAAGGCAAACGAGAAGCAACAAAAAGTGAACAGAGCATTGACCCAAGGACTGAACACTCGAAACGAAACGGGACAGGACAATCAAGGAATGGACACTAATTATAAAGGACTTTAAGTATTGTGATTGCAATGGCTAATTCTTAATCGAGTGAAAGCTTAGTGACTAAACCGTGTAGGGAAGGAACGATAGAAGACAAGTATTGTGAGTGGATACATTCTTATGATCAATTCAATTGTAAATTCGTAGACAGAGTGATGGCTTTATGTCCTTTTACATCTCATTTTTCATTGGAATAGATTATACAGCACTGTTTTTAACTACTTTCGTTCTCATTTTTCAAATTATTATTGATAGTCATATGGCGCTTTAATTCTTGCATATAGATTAATCCAGTTTTAATAAATGAAAATCAGCTAAATATGATGTAAAAGTAAAATGAAATGCATAAGTTATTTCTCTTACACTTTCAGGAGCGAAATGGTCATGACTGTATACTGACCAAAGAAGAACAAAAAACTTCAAGTATATTTGCCACTGAAAACACGTAATTATTTTACAGCTTTATATTTGTTGAAATTAAAGCATTTATCAAGCTTGCAGGGAAGGCAAGACAAACACATTCATATTCAGAGCTATGCACACCGAAACTTTTCCAGGTCCATCATTTCTATTTTTTACAACCAAAGTCAACTAAACAAATTAACAAGTATTGTGCTGTCTCAATGTGCCTGGATATCGCGAACAGAAACCACTGAAATTTACGAAAAATATGGAAGTGTTATCACCAATTTAATTTAAAAGGAAAAATTAGGACAGAAATACAGTGGTGAGTATAATAGTAGGTACCATATATCAATGCTTGCTTATTGATATTGCTGAAAAGATAATAAGTATGATGAACAAAATTACTGCAATGAAAGAGCCAATGAGTGATCCAGAAATACGTTCACAGAAGTTGTTGTATTGTCGGCAGAAAGGAAACCAATTAGCACTTGAGTTGCCATAATGAGCTATATAGACTATTGCTGCTGCTGCTGAGGCTCCACTTGTGAGAAGACCAAACATAACCTTCACAAGTTCAACTTAAACTTCATTAGAAACATAGCAAAATAACCAACAAATTGAAGAGGAGAAAAGGCTAACACATTCAATAAATCCTCCCCTTAGTAACCTTTTTTCTTTCTTGTTACTTTCAAGTATCCTTCTCAAGAATCAAAGAAGAATCAGTGTATTTACCGTGTCAAGAAAGACAAGGAGAACCCTGCTTTTCACTGCAGCACTCCTTACAATGTGAAAGAATGACAGGGCAAGTGAGAGAACTAGGTAGCCACATACAATAGAATTGGAGATCACAAAATACCTGGAATTACGCATATCACACCCTCATTGTCATTTTCTTTAAAACACTGTCTTGAAATTTGTTATTTTAAGGCATATATATCATATATAACAAGAATGATCACTTACACAAATGTAGGAAGGTCAGCAAATACAGCTCTGAATTTCACAAACTGTGTGGCAAATGGAAGTGTTTCCCTAGTTGTTCCCATAGTCAATGCACTTCCCAGTGTGCTAATAGCTGCAACAATTCTCAAAATGAAGTCCATTATTGAGAGCCCTCTGATCAACCCTTTTCTTGGTGCTGCTCCTTTTGAAATTTCTCCAGACTCAACTTTGCTGGCCTTCATTTTGTTCCAAATTAGGTTATCTTGTCTAGTGTGAAGTAGTATCAGAAATGGTACTCACTTATACACTTGAAGCACAGTGTATGTAACACTGATTTTACAGTAAATATATTAGAAGTAGAAAAAGTTCTATAGTGGATTAGGTTTGCTCAAAGTGGCTTGACCTAACCGTGACGCATGCTACATTGAGATGGTTATGCTTGGTCTTAATCTTTCATCTTAAATAAACCCTTTGCCTTGCAACTTGTTTAATCTCTTGTAATCTTACGTAACTTGATTAAACAATTCTCTAAAATGTTTAATTAGTGTCAGTTGCCGGGGGAGAATGAGCAACAGAATATGCTAGAATATTTATGAGAATTTAGTGTTATTTATTTGGGGATGTATGTAGCAATATAAGGGAGGTTGTATAAATAACAAATATATACATTGTGAATATTTTTTCCTAAGACAATTTGTTTTATACTTACGAGAATTAAGATTTGATTTTTAGACCACTTGATTATGTAATTCACTGTAAGAGATATAGGTGTGATTTACTATATATTTTTTCTCTCTATATATTTTTCATGTTTATTTTGAGTGAATTTAGTACGATATATTTAATCCTTTACGTTTCCTAGATAATACATAATCCAAATGAAGCTTACGGAGAGAAGAGTAGCACTGGGTTAGCAAAGGAGATGCTATGACACCATGTAGTACAGATAGCTAATAAAACTTTATTGTAAAGACATTTGAAAATTATTAAAAGTTCTGGAATTTAATTCATATTTTTCCCTAAAATACTTTAGTTGTTTCGGTATAGGCTTTACTATTATATTTGTTATTATTCCGAGGCTTGTTACCTGAACTAGATAGCACTTTGCATGCTCCAAGACAATTATATGAGATCACACTTCAGGTGATAGGAATCCGAATGTCGTCATTTGAGTAAAGAAAAACTAAACTCTCACTTTAGTCTAAAAAGACTAAGGAATATTATTACGATAGTTTCTAAAATTTTTAAAAATATCAAATAAGATTATAATATCAAATTTGTTAATTTTGTTAGTATTTACTATTACCTTCATATTATGGACAATAATAATAATTATGTTAATTTAAATATACGTTTGATCCCTATATTTTGACTTTATCGTGTGGATCGGAGATGTTTAAATTTTAATTCTTGTCGTTAATTTGTACTACAGAAATATGATAGATCAAACAGTAAAATTATTTGCGGCGGCTTGTGATTGACATAAACTGTAAAATCTATTTTGTTTTTGGTTTGTGTCAATTACAAGCCTATAAAGCATTGTTGAAGAACATTTTCAGTGAACTTCCCATCATGTGGTAGATTCTAATCTTGTCATTGTTGTTAACAGATGGCAACATCAAACTCCGACATTAGCATCATCGCAAACAACACAAGGATGAGATTGAGGTTCATTCCCTTGATGGCCACAATCTCAATGGTGTACTTTGGTGCCTTTAGATGAGAAACCAAATACAAAAACATTTGTGGTGGTTGCTAAGAGAACGACGACTGGCACCACTAGAAAAAAGTGATTTTAGCATTTATGATGGTTATCGGTCATAGTAAATAATTTCATCATTTCTCGTATCATTAATTTTTTCCTCATTCACATATCATCAATTTATGTTTGACAGATATTAAAGGGAGGGTCTAAAACTACAACAGACTTAACTAAAAAGAAGGCTGATGCTAGAAAAAACAAGGCTTTTAACATATGGGAGGTGAATATTCAAAAAAAATATAAAATACCGATGAGATGATAATAAACGAAATAAGAAATTTAAATTCATAAAATCAAACAACACTTAAACAAAAAGAAAAAAATAAAGAGTTTTATATCTTCTCAATTTTACTGAAATTAGCTTATAAAAATAACTCACAAGTGATAATCTCATAAGACATAAAAGGTAAAATTACTTTATTAGGTTACACGCTGATTATTTTAAATGTTGATCCAAGTAATCTAAAATATAATATTATAAGCAACATAATATTTAGTCTAGTATTTTTGAAAAAAAAATATCAATTTCTAATATTCCTTAATATTTTTCTTTAATATTTCAAGCTTTGATCTCAAAGTCTCAAATTTCTTTTTAGGAGAAAGCCTTCGTCTATACTAAAATGTATCAGGATGACTTTATTTAATGTTTCTTTTTTATCTTTATTATTTATATGTTTCTTCAATCCATACTACTGAAAGTAACCTTTATCTACCAATTTTGTATTTCTTCTCTTCATAGAATCATCAAAATTAAATTTGCTTTTATAAACACATTCAACATCAAAGTCATTGGGAGAGCAAGGGAAAAATATTGGAATGGTGTATTGGGGGCAACCAATCTTAGCAAAAAAGTGTTACTAATCTTATATTCCGTCTATTCATAACACTATCAGAATTAAATTTGTCTCTATAAACACATTCAACATCAGAGTCACCGGGTGAGTAAGGGAAAAATATTAAAATGGTATACTCGGGCAACCAATCTCAGCAGGAAGTGTATGCTTCTCATAAAAGTGTCATCCTCAAAGAGCTTATCGTGGGTCAAATGACCCACCTCCGGGATGATCTCCAAACGTAACATTGGCTTTATTGTTCTATTCAGTACCTATCATTTTTCATGAGTATAAGTCCGTCCTTGCCACAATAAGTAAATACAAACATTGGATCTAGGACCCAACAAACAAGCATTGCTCTAAAAGTCACTCAACAATCATCACTTAATTTCTATAACTATAAAATTGCTTGAAAGTCAGTATTTAAAAAAAAAATGGAAGTAAAACAAATAGACCCTAAATCATGTTTAAGTCAACCATCTTATATGAAATTATTATTTAATTAAAATTTTTAAAACTAAAACTAACAAAATTTTACCTAAGATCAACAATATTTCAAGAAAGAGTAAATGAGTTAGCTATATTATTGGTAAAAGGAAAATAAATAAAATTGATTATATAATTTAAAATTATTTTTTTCATCCTAAAGCCTGAACATTTGTGTTAACTGTAAAGAAAGATTTATAACTAAAAGAAAAAGAATTTGTATATTCTCTCTATCTCTTCTATGTTGTTTTTTCCCCTAGAACTCACCACCTGGTTCTCTGACTCAAAATTCTAAATGGACTGAAGAATATACATTTTTAAAATTATGGGTTTGTGGCCCATAGTGAATCTACCATACTCTGGTTTGGGTTTTCAACCTGTAGGCCTTAAAATGAATCGGGTTTCTTTTGTCAAAGAAAGGACCCAACTCGCAGTGCAATGTGACAAAAAAAAAAGTAAATCCCCAGGCATATAAACATGAACTAACATGTGGACTGGATTTATAAAAAAAAATGTTTAACATAATTTTTTATTTTTTTATTATTATTTTCGTCGTCGTCGTCAATAATAATAATAATATTATTAAACATCTTAAACTCTTTTTGTTTTTGTTCCAAATACATCTCAACTGCATAGTTTATTAGATTTACTTTTTTACCATGATATATCTTCCGATAAGAAAATCATAATTAAGATTAATATAAGTACACTTCTCAATCATTCTTAATAATTTAAAATTAATTTCACGAAAATTAATAATTTGTTTGGACAAATGTCCTTTTTTATTTTAAGAATTGGACTCACATCTCAACTCTCAAAATGTGTAAATCCACGTTGACTTTGCTCAAAAGTATTTTGGTCTTTACACTTCCCAACCCATAAGTACTCCTCTCCCTGTTAATGTATTTGTTAAACCCATTTGTTCTTCCGAAAAGGTGTAAACAACAAAAGCCTTTACAAAACGTAGAAACTACGGTAAGTTGACGCACGTCTCAATGTCTTCGATGCAACTCTATCAAATTCTAAATTGAATAAGCAAAAAATACTCATTGAGAAGAGTAATTCCACACTGTAGCTTACATATTTTCATTATAGGTAAGTTTGCATACAGAACTAAGATTTGAGTTGTTTATCATTTCTAAATTTAAGTTTCTAGAAAAAGAAATACAAGATCATTTCTTTAGATAATAAAAAAAAAATATATGATAGAGTGGTATAAATGAGCTCATTATCTCAATTTTAATTCTGTTCAATGTAGTTTGAGCCACATTATAATTAAAATATTTTTGGTAGATGATGAGTTCACCCTCATGAAATGTGTGACCTTAGATAGTCAATTGTATGATGTGAGGTTAATATCTTTTGACGATCCTAATTCCCAAATATGAGAGAAAGCCAATTTTTTTTTTTAAAAAAATGTAAATATAAAACGTGCTAATTATCCCTTTTTGCACAAGTAGGTCCTATCATTAGGTGTTTTATATTTTAGCACAATTGATAACAATAGCATATAGCTATCAAACCCGTATTAGATTTGGGAAACAATTTGCGCGTTATGCTCTATAAGGGTATTCACAACTTTGATAGGACACCGTGGCCCAACTTATCATACGATTCATACCATTAAAGGTTTTTTATTAATCTTTGATGGAGCATTCAATTTTCAATTGCCTTCTACGAGTAAGAGGGACCATTCTTCTAGCTTTTTCACATGCTATGCTCAAACTTGCTACGACAATTGCACAATTTGTACACAAACCATATGCACAAAAGAAACCCTTGAATTGCCTAGTGATCGATTTCGCTAGCACCATTCACAGCCACACATTGCTATTAAAACTCGTGAAGGGTTCCCAATAAACCCTACTCAGAAAAAGGACAAATTGAGGCATACCCCCCTTCCCAAAAAGAATTTAAAAATAAAAAATCAGGTAACACCAATAAAGAAAGTAACGCGTGTCCTCTATTTCACATTATATTTTAATCTAGTTATAAATGTGGCAAATGGAAGCATCCAATCCATTACTTCATGTTTTACCATCTTGCTCGTAATGGTGTTTTGCTAATTTGATTGACTAGCTAATTCCAATAGCATTGCTAAATTTAGTTTTAATCCTACCCCAAATCAAATGTTTTGTTAGTCCTGAACAAACAAAATAAAAAGTGATAGTTACAATATTGAACTATGAAATAGAAAACTCCATGTGAAATCCGTAGTTTGATGCAACAAAAAATGAAAACTCACTAGCTCTGTGTGGTCTTTGCACTATGATTATATTTAATGAAGGGCATGTGAGATGCATGTGATGGGGAGGGTCCATGATCTTAAGTTTGCCTTGATGTCTATATTGAAAGCTACTTTGGCTTAAACATGTTTGCGCATCCATGTGGCACTTGTTCAAGGGCAATTATTAAGCTGTTTCTCTAGCAAGCAACGTAAACTTTCTTCTATGATCATGTGTTTCAGCCTTGAGATGCCACAAAAATTTGGACTTCAAATCTTAAAGTGTTTCATCAAGTTGTCAAGGGAAGTGGGGTTCTGCTTTTATTAGTGCTGAACTCATGTTTTCGATCATATATAGTTTTCTCATTCCGCTTCACTCTTTTGGTCCAACATTCCAAGTTGTTATTTATCAATATATTGTGGTAGTGTTTGCCTTTGTTCGTGATGGATCCTATTGTGGTTCAAAATTGTATCCATGAAAAGGGTGTTTTCCTATCACAAATTTGAAATACATTATCCATTCAATTCTCTCTCTTTCTCTTCCGTGTGAATGAAGTGCGCACTTGCTCATGTTGAAGTATATATGATTCCATATCACCATATTTAAGGTTAATTAAGCAGCAAATTGCCAATTTGATGCTCATCTTTTGGATATATACAGAGATGGTCCAGATGGAATATTATTTGCTATACGTAATAAATATTTGCATCTGATTAGCGAGAAGCACATGAACTTATTAATACAAGATAATAGTTATAACTTATAACTACGTAGTCTCATTGACCTTTCAAATAATGTCTTTATTTTGTAGAGGAGCGATAGCTGTATATATCTATTTTCCACTACAATATATATATATATATATATATATATATATATATATATATAAAATAAATTATTGAAGACTTAAAAATCCTATTAAGATTAAGTTGTAGAGAATATATATTTTATTTATCTTATTAAGTTTAAGGTTATAAATAGTGTAAAATAGTTTTACACGAGCATTCAATCAAAAATGAGATTTTACATGATTTATAAAATTTTAAAAATTGAGTGGCAAAAATTATAAATAAAGAATTGGATGATTAAATTTACAAAATTCTAAAAATTTAATGATAAATTATAAAGAAAACAATTAAGGCAACAAAATTCACAAAATCATAAAATTTATATATATAATATTTTGTTTTCCGTAACTAAACCAAATACTTTCGATTTTAATAGTAACAAACATTTTCCATTACACAACTTCACAGAAGACCTTTCTTCCCATTCTTCTTCTTCTTTTTTATTAACTCAATCAACTTATTGATGACCTTTCTTCCATAATACTATTTTTCCAATTGTTTGTAGTTCTGGAAGATTCCATTAATCCAAATGTTGTAATTTGCTCGTCAATTTCCTAATGAAGTGAAAAATCCATTTTTAGTTCTATAAACGTTTGATAATTCCATACTTTTCTTTTTCTTTATTTTATACAATATATGTTGTTCCAAACTGAGGTGCACATTGTATGTAAAAGAAAAAAAAATGTCAGTACAAATCATCATTATCAAGCCAGCGATTCATGGGCCGAGTTTCAGAATTTGTTGAACCAAATGTACCAACAATACATGTGAATGTTCAAGTCGCTCGCGACCCACTGAAAAACCAAATTGTTCAAACCCTTTTGAAATTTATATATATATATATAGACACACACGTTATATCCAAAAAAAAAAGAAAAAACCTACCTGTCTGAAGAATAGAATTTTATATATAATTAGATTGTAAAAATGATAAAACACAACTAAATATAATTTATAGCATGAAATTTTAAATGAATATATTCATCTTTAAATGCTTTATATTGATAAATTTAAAATGAGTTTTACTTGATGCTAAATGACTTATTTAAAAGTAAAGTATATAAATTTTAATATATTATTATTCATTCATAGTCATTGAAAAAGAACATACACTCATAAATAATAACAACGCGCATAAGAATAATTTCAATCAAAGAAGAAAAATTATTTTTTCATTAAAAATGAGATTTTATTTTTCAAATTTAGTATATGAATATGATAGGTACCCAATTTAAATACCAACTTTTTTTTTGAAAAATATTTTTGATACATACTTGATAAGTATTTAATTATAAATATCCAATGAGCACCCACTACGGATAGGTGTCTTGTATGCATTTGGCTTGCTTTTAGTGTCACCAATGTTCCATAGGTAACAAGTAATGTAATGCAATTTGCAGTTGAGGCCTGAGAGTTATGTATAATAATTAATTAAAATTAATAACAGATCAATTTGGTTTCTGAGCTTTAAACAAACTTCGGACTTAAATGCGTTTTGTTTATTCTTTGCTTCAATCAAACGAATATAGACCTTTTCTGTTCGCAGAAGCATCCTCAAATTAACTAGTGTTTAAATAAAAGTTTGGGGAAGTGTTTTTAATAATTTCATTGCATATTCTTGAATAATACAAAATGAAAAACTCTATCAACAGTGAATTACGAACTAAAGGATGAGCGCATGTGAGCAAATATTTTTTATGGGACATATTTTTCCTTTTTAATGAATATTTGACATTTATTAGGACATAGATGACAGGTTCGAATAAATGAATTAACTAAGATACTTCAAGTCAACTAATTAAGTATAAGTCAAAAGGAAGTGCACAATTTAAAGCAAACCCACCAGACTGCTAAACTACACTGTCTCTTCTTCACACCGCCGGAAATCTGGAATCAAGATTATTATTATTATTATAATATAATAATGATTAAAGGTAGGTATTTATTTGGCATGATTAGTATTATTACCTTAAAGAGTAAAGTATGACCCAGAAAAATTAGGAAATATTTACATTTCAATGTGATATCTACGTAATATATAGATTTAATAAAATAGATATATAATTAATTCGTCATGATTCTTATTTTGAGAAAAGATAATTTATAATAGGTGTAATTTATAATTAGATGAGACAATTTTTGTCTAAAATAAATACATGTATGATCAATAATTAAGATAACTTTTTAATATTTCTCTTTTGAGTTAGAAAGTGAATATTTAAGAGTTACAAATTATTTTTTTTTAATGTTTTGTAAAGACATCTAATAGTTATAGATGTGAAATTATGTATATAGGTTTAGTTTAACTAGATTAGCTTATAACTTTTCATTAATAATGTGATAATTTATTATCGTGGAACTAAATATGTTTTGTATATTAATGGAATAAAGGATTTGCTGCAATTTGTCGCAAAATAATTATATAGATACTTCTTGAGAAATTTTTATGTCGTATAATATACAATTTAGTCAAGTCATTTCTAGACATGTGTTTGACATAACTTAGTATTTTGATTTTGCTGATGATCTTGATACATTAGTTTGCTTCTTTGATTTCCATGTCATAAGAGAAATTCTAAGTAGAATACAATGTCCCATCATTGATCTTTTTGTGGTATGACATTCTCCCCGGTAAAAATCAAAAGCTTTCAAAGTAAGATTGGACTACCTTTGATGTATTTTAGAATAAGTCAATGAGTTTTTTGAGGTTTTTATGAATGAATTGACAGAATGTTTGAACAGAGTAAATAATGTCAGGCCTGGTCACAATAAGATAAATGAGTCTACCAACCAATCTTCTATACTTAGTAGTTTCCTTCAACAAAGTTTCATTAATAGAAGTAAGTTTCAAATTTTGTTCCATTAGGAACTTGTTTGAATGAGCTCATAAGATGAAAAGGGACGAGCTCATAAGTCATGTAAAATGTTCGTTGCATGTTATTGATGAAATATTTTAAATCTCCAAGATCCTTGGTGCGAAATCGTTCACGAAGAAATCTTTTAAGAGATTCAACTTTTTCAAGATCATTTTTTGTGAGGAATATCATCAACATAGAGTAGAATAACAGATAATGAAGTACTTGGAGTCGACCTTAATAAAATGGGAGTAATCAACATTTGATTGTAAAAAACCAGCTTGCTTGATTGTGTCTGAAAACATGGAAAACAATTCCTTGATACTTGTTTCAGACCATAAAAAGACTTGTTAAGCTGACACATGATGCTCCCCCTGTCGGCAAAGACTAAGTGAAGGCTCCATGTAAATTTCATCGTGTAAATCTCCATGAAAAAATGCATTTTGTATGTCTAATTTATTAATAAACCAATGACCAACAGAAGTAATAGTTAAAAGGCAACGAAGGGTAGTAAGTTTTGCTATGGATGAGAATGTTTCTTCATGGTTGATTCCTTCAATTTGTGCACATGTAACCCTTAGCAACAAAATGGCTTTATGCCATTCAATGGTGTCACCAGATTGATACTTGGTCTTGTATACCCATCTACATCTAATAGGCTTATGATAAGGAGTAAGAAGGACCAAGGTAACTCCAAGCATTGTTATCATGTCATGTCTTGTATTCATAACTTGTTTCTAATAGGGTTAAGAATAGTTTCAGTACAAGAATGAGGTTATGTGTGATTAGTAATGTTAGCTAAAAAGGTAATAGATAAACAAGAGTACAAAAGAAAATTAGAAATAGGATAATGAGTACTTAATTGACAGCTTCATATTATGGAAGGTTGTTGACTTGAGCAAACATAATGAAATCCTTATGCCATGTTGGAGATTGTTTTGAGTGGAAGATTTGTCTAAGTGGCAAAAGTTCATGTTGAGATAGGTGAAGTAGTTTCATGTTTGGGTGAATTAAAAGAATTATCTAATCAAGTATATTGGTGAAAAGAGGAGGAAAATGTGTAATTTCTTTGCAATAAAGATAAATATAGGTGGCTTAGGGGATAATAGTTATTGTAACATCCTGAATCGATGCCACATTATCTACCACGGAGAATACATTTTAATTTTCCAAGATTTTAATTAAGTTTAAATAATGAAATCATGACAAATGATCATTTTGGAATAAATAAATAATTCATATGGTAAACATAAATCATAAATCCATTACATTAACATAAATACGGAATAAAATGTTTCAAGTCTTAAAGTATATTAATTGTAACTACATATAGCAATATAAGTGGGGTGAATTAGATTTTTCACAATTATCTTAAAATCTTTGACGATTTCTCAGTTAGAAAATTATAATCCCAATAATAACCAGTTAATTTCAATAGATAATACAACAGAAATTAAATTGCTAAAGAATATAGGAATAGAGAAAATCACTCAAGGATTTATCCTAATTCATCTTCCACCATCGAAGACTACTTTCAATCCCCTAAAGTCAGAGATTTTCCACTATGATTAATTCATAGATTAAAATAACATTAAAAGAATTAAAATGACGATAAAATTTTATATGAACTAAAGTAATACGGAGACATCAGTGTGTAAATTAAATAATTTAGTTTTTGATTATCTAATCAAGTATATTGGTGA
Source organism: Hylodesmum podocarpum (assembly GCA_026586105.1). NCBI lineage: Eukaryota > Viridiplantae > Streptophyta > Magnoliopsida > Fabales > Fabaceae > Hylodesmum > Hylodesmum podocarpum. The sequence continues at coordinate 965,088 of JALJEV010000730.1, read as the reverse complement.
AAAGAGGAGGAAAATGTGTAATTTCTTTGCAATAAAGATAAGTATAGGTGGCTTAGGGGATAATAGTTATTGTAACACCTTGAATCGATGCCACATTATCTACCACTAAACGGAGAATACATTTTAATTTTCCAAGATTTTAATTAAATTTAAATAATGAAATCACAATAAATGATCATTTTGGAATAAATAAATAATTCATATGGTAAACATAAATCATAAATCCATTACATCAACATAAATACGGAATAAAATGTTTCAAGTATTAAAGTATATTAATTGTAATTACAGATAACAAAATAAGTGGGGTGAATTAGATTTTTCACAATTATCTTAAAATCTTTGACGATTTCTCAGTTAGAAAATTATAATCCCAATAATAACCGATTAATTTCAATAGATAATGCAGCAGAAATTAAATTGCTAAAGAGTATAGGAATAGAGAAAATCACTCAAGAATTTATCCTAATTCATCTTCCACCATCGAAAATTACTTTCAGTCTCTGATTAAAGTCCAGAGATTTTCCACTATGATTAATTCATAAATTAAAATAACATTAAAAGAATTAAAATGACGATAAAATTTTATATAAACTAAAGTAATAATATTATATTTCAAAAGTTAAATTATTTAATTTACACACAGATATCTCCGTATTACGGTGGATAAATTGAAATTTATATTTCTTGACCAATTCTCACCTAGAATCAATATTTTAAAGTATTAAAATCTAATGAAAAATATTATTAAAGATATAAAAAATATTATAATAATATTTTACGAAAATGATTTAGATATGATATTTATTAAAATGAATTATAATATTTTTATATATTTTTGCAATTTTTTGGGTTGACCCGAGAGACCCAGACTTCTTCTGCCTAACTAAATAAATCGATGTTTTATAACAAGATCCAATGCTAAATGAACGTGATTTTGTAGCATCATTTTTTTATATAAAATGGGAAAGATCCGTAAGTAAAGGAAACCAAAGGGATCCATAGATACATTTTAACACTACAGGGAAGTGTCGGCAACATTGCTTTTCATTACCATCATCAAACACAAGAAAAGAGAAAAAATGATAAAAAGAAAACCATTACTTCTTGATTACTTTTATGTTCTTCAGAATTTTGATATGCATAAACTCTCAAGTTGTGTAAATTTTTTTTTTATTTTTTCCTTATGAATCCTTTTATCTTAATCATGATTAAATCCATAAAATTACCTAATAATTACCTTCAATGTCTAAAACGCACTTTATTCTTTGTCCACCGTTGAATTAAGGACTTTTATTTATATGGGCCACGAAATCAACTGCTTAATAAATTTTCAAAACAAAATGAGCCATCAGATTTCAATTGTCGTCTCCATCCGTGTGTGGAAATGGAACTCAGTATTAATGCTTTACTATCATTGCTTTCCAAACACAACCCACCACCAGACGTAAAGTTTTCAACATAATAATTAGTTAAATATGTCGGGAAACATAATAATTAGTTGTTCATGAATAACGTAATAACATTTCAACGTAGGTTTTGCTTAAAGGCACTGACATATTGTATATAATAAATTTTTTAAAATATTTTCAATTATTTTAATATAAATATTTAATATTTTTCCTTTTAATTTTTAATCAAAGATTGTTTGATTTGTTAACTGTCAATTTTAACAATTGTGGACGAGTGCATGGTTTACCGTCCGATTAAGTGAGGAAAATGAAAATAATAATAAATAAATAAATTCTATGGTGTCATAATTAAATGGATAGTACCGTACCATCTTCATATAAATTTATTAATTATTAATAATTTTACATGATTTTTATATTTTAAAAAATGTTAAAAATATAATTAAAAGTGTAGTCAAGTAACAGACCACTCTGTAAAAAAAAATAATAATAATTTATCTGGACGAGATAGAAGTTTCAAAAATAAAGTGAAAGAAAACCATACACAGTACCTACTACCTACACCAATTTTTCACCTCAGCGTGGTAAAAGATCATTTGCCCGGTTTTATTTATAAGCGTGTAAATGTCTTTTAACATAATAATGTTTTAGTTTTCTTTTTTTCACTTAATCCAAATAATTAAAAATTTAACCACTTATTACTCATTTTCTTTTCCATCATACTTTATTTCTCCCGCTTCTATTTCTTCTCACGTTTAATCATAGTGTTATGGCAGCTTCTAAATACTTTACCATGTTATGATGAACCAAATCACAAAGTTTCAAGAGTTTTTCCCACCAAATCTCACATGGTAGTTAAAGCTTGGGTCAGTAGCAGTTGTATAGTGTGTTAAAAAAGCATCTAGAAAATGTAGTAATCAGTTAGGTACGGAAAAACAATTAGGTTAACTGAGTGGAAAGACAGTTATGGAGAGAGATTCCATGCCAAAGATATGGCTTCACATCTTTTTCCAAGCAAATCCTCCTTTTCTAAGCAAGTCTCTTTTGACCATGGCCATGTGACCTAATTCTTTTACTCTATTTCACTCTCCTATGAAGAGAGTGGATCCAAGAATGTAGGAACGATGAAGGTAATTAGTACAAAGTTTGTGATTGTATATGGTACTATTTTAACTATTTGTTGTTCACGCGCACTGACAAGTTAAGGTTGAAAATGTCAGGAGTGTGTTTTAGCTTTACACGACTAATGCCTTTTTGTGAATTGCGTGGAGGAGTAAAACTTTACTTTCATAAAGAAATGTTCCTAAACTTTGTCACTCAACGGGATATTATATTCCACCACGGTTATTATTCTTTAATTTGAATGCTAGAAGCGCATGCAAGGTCAATTTTGTAGAAAAAAAAATTTGGAGAAACGCATTTGGTTCTTCTAATGCTTGAGTCATCGCAATATATGTATGATATGACTATGGGATAATCACTTTTAGAAACATCCCACATGGGGTTGGAAAAGCAGGGGCTGCTGCCATATTTAGCTAGTGAGTTGTTACCCATTATTGATATCTAGTTCTCTCTACTATTGTCTATTGGTATGTTTAATTTAATCACCTTCTCGTTATGTTCAAATCCAATAAAATGTGATTATACGAGGTTTAATGTGCATTGGAGAGAGATATTTGACTAAGTTTTTGTTTGGCTTTGTGATTTATTTCTTTAGGTTTGAATAATGTTGTTACGACCATGTGCAATTACACCCGTGAAATTTAAGTCAATATATATAATGAGTCACATATATTTCTTGATTAAATTTATAAGTCATATTTTTAAAATTAGCTAGACTAACTATTAAATCAGTCAATCCACTTATTTAATATTTAATGGTTACAACATGTTCAATATCATTAAGATTATTGTCTTGGTGGTTAACACTATGTGGTTCAATGTGTGAGATCATTGGCCATCTGGTTAATAATATATTAAAGCTACAGGAGAATGCTTTTGTTAAAACCCATACAATTACTCTTAATTCAATTTTTAAATATGTTATTATCTTTTACATTAATTATATTTTTTTCTCTACATTCCCTTTATATTTTCTCATTCTACAGTAAATAATTGATGATATATAAAATTAGAAAATTACATCTAATATTTGATTGACTTTTTAAAATGGAAGATGATTTAGAATATATTGTTTTACTAAAATTTCATGTAAATTAAAATAGAGGAAGTAATTGTTTTCATAATTTAATATTACACAAATTTTATTAGGTATAGTCTTGATTAAGGTTGCATTTTACACAAATTTTAATATATTTTTTATTTTAATAGGTTAAAATAGTTAAAAATGAGTCGGTTTTCATTGTATGGATTGTGAAAAAAATGTTTTTTTAAAAATTAATTACATTATTGTATCTTTGTTTTATCCTAATTATGAATATATAGTTAAATTTTACGAATAATAACTTTTTGAGATTTCTTTTCTTTCTTAACTATAAATTTAACTATAAATTTAAGTTAATGAATGTTTGAATTCCATTTTGGTCTTTTTTAAACTCGAACCAAAATTTTGACCTAATTAAAATAATTTACATTTTGTTTTCTTTATTTTAGACAAAAAAATATTGTTTGAAGTAGTCATCGTAAAAAAATCGAGCACTTGACGTAGAAGATTAAATCTTATTTTTCTTACTTTTAAATGCATTTTAAAGTAAAGAGAGTTTATTTATAGTTTGTTTAATGTATTGAAACCATGATCAAGTGAGGAAGATTTAATCATGCATGTGTAAGATTACCTCTAGATGTGTTGGTTTTATAAAATAATGAATATTGTGTATTCAACTAATGAGATGCAAATGATAAATATTTGGTTGTAAAATTGGATTATGATTTTTTTTAAATGATTTTGATATGGATCATGATGGGTCGTATTTTTGAGAAATTTCCAATTTATAAAGGACATTAAAAAGATCTTTATAGCTACATATTACACAAAGGATAAGAATGTGACATATTCCACGTGTGTGCTTGTCGGAGATGTTGGCAAGTTAATTAACAACTGATGAAGGTTTGAGGAAAGGCTATCACCTAGGCTAGTTTAAAGGAAAGTTTTCTAAAGAAATACTTCCCTGCAAGTGCAAGGAACTTAAAGGAAATCGAATTCATGAGATTTTTCTAAGGCAACATGGTTGTTCATGAGTATACTGCAAAATTTGAATATCTATCCAATTTCTACACACAACTAACGTTGGAGGAATGGAGGTAAATGAAGCTTAAAAAAGGTTTAAAATATGAGATTAAAAGGATTGTGATTATGATGTCTATCGAGATCTTTACTAACTTGGTTGAGACAACGAAGGTAGTGAAGAGTGGTTGGAGAATGGGAACCAAGTGGTAAAGGGTAGTGGAGCTAGATGTTTTGAATCCAAGAAAGGATATTCATAGAAGAAATTGTATGTCAGACTTCATGGTTAGCCAAGGTATGTTAGAGCCTCACAAGGCATTGGTTGCTATATAGCCTTAAGTCAACCTAGTGTAAAATTTAGGAGTTTAGCTTTGAGATGCTACTAATGTGGTGGATTGCATAAAGATTGTCTTAATAAAAGTAGTGTGTGATTCAAATGCTATAAACTAGGGAACATGGCCAAGGATTGGTGCAGGCTAGCCAAGCCAGAAGCTAATGCTAGTGTTATAAAGATAGTCAAGCCAATGACACCATGGAAAGTGTTTGTGATGAGCGTAAGACATTTTAATCTAAAAACCTGATTTTAGGGAAAACTTCATTAAGGGTTAAACCCCTCATCTATTTTATTTGATTTTGGTGCATCTCATTAAGTCATAGCATATGACGTTGTGGATAGATTAGCTTTATCTACAAGTTTTTACGGTTCGATTTACAAGTATCTACTCTTACTTTTCACACGTAACGACTTTAGTCGTTTGTTTAAGGTGACATATTAGGATATATGAACAAACATATAAGTGAACTTGATAAGTCTTGTTTTGTCTAGCTTATATGTTATCTTAGGTGTGGATTGGTTGTCCTCCAATCATATCTTGTTAGATTATGCCAAGAAAACATTGGTTTTCCGTAAGTCCAAAGAGATGGAATTCACATCTACTAACCATGCAAGAAGTGATTTAGGACAAGAGGGAGCATAGGGGATACTTGATTTTATCTCATCCCGTAGTAAAGAATGAAATGAGTCTGGAATCGATAACGGTTGTTAGATACTTTCCTAAAGTTTTTCTCAAAGAGATAACAGACTTATTGCCTCCACGAGAAGTAGAGTTTTCTATAGATTTGGTATTGGGCGTGAGGTCAATATCAATCATCATATCATATAGTTCCTGTAGATTGAGTGGAATTGAAGAAGCAAGTGGAGGATCTTATTGAGAGACGCTTGGTTAGATCAAATGTTTCTATGTGGGGAGCTCCAGTGTTGCTAGTTAAGAAAAAGGATGGTGGATTGATGTTATGTGTAGATTATCACCAATTGAATAAGCTAACAAACAAGAACTAGTATGCATTACCAATAATTAATGATTTAATAGACCAACAACACGGGCAATGGTTTTCTCAAATTAGACATGAGATTAAGATATCACCAGATAAAGGTGAAGGAAGAGGATATACCAAAGACAACCTTTAGGACTTGACGATCATTATTAGTACGTATTGATGCCTTTTGGAGTGACCAATACTCCAACAGTATTCATGGACTATATGAACCATATCTTCCACCCTTTCATGGATGAGTTGGTTACTGTGTTCATAAATGATGTACTCATCTATTCACGTAGTCGAGAAAAGCACGAGGAACATTTACAAGTTGTGTTAAGCATATTGAAAGAAAAATGATTATATGTTGAGCTATCAAAGTGCGATTTTCGGTTAAAAGAAATGATTTTGGGGCATGTGATTTTTGTTAAAAGAATTAGTATAGACCTTTCAAAAGTGGAAATTGGAGCTTGGGTGGACAAACTAGAGCTTCTTCTTAAATCATCTCCCCGGTTGGTACCTTTCGTCTGTCCAAGGGTTCTATTGGAATAACATCCAAAACTTAAAATCTTGTCTCATAATGGACAAGGTAAAAACCCTACATGAAGAACATGTCATGTAACCCAACTTTTCACCACCATTGCTACCCGAAAAATTAACAAATTATACACGTTTTCTTTTCTTCCAAAACTCCTTCTAAAACTCGGCTAGTTACTAGGTTTAATCATTGCATTACTTAAGTACTTTAATGCACACAAGATATCCATATGTTAGATGCATATAGTTAATGCATGAGTATCTTGGACGATACATTAAAGACCAAAAGGATGATGTGTCCATAAGACGCATAAACATACATTAATTAGTCACTCCTTTGTAAACTTCATGTCAAGTATATACGCATTCAACTATAGGAGTGATCCTATCATTCCTCTACATTGAGTTTGATAAACCTTTCTTGAAGATTCGTCTAGGCTCAAAACTGTGGTTGGATGCTCAAAACTAGTAAAGTTATGTACTTTAGCGTACTCTTCTTAAGAAAAAACACACAATGTCATTTCCAACCTTTGAGTTCAGAATATACTTGTTTTATGTTCCTCTATCATGTTCTTCCTTTCTACATAGACTCCATTTTCCATGGGAATATGGTCACCTATCCTTACCATCTTACACATATCTATGCTAGTGGCGTCAGAGAAGACTATTATCCCTTGTAGTTAGTAGTCATGATTTTGACCTTTGAATTGATAGCTTACCCTTTGCTCTTTATAGTTCTTTTTCGAGAATCTTTGCCCCTACATTGTTAGATGATCAACCCAAAGGTTAAGCTCTAATACCATCTAAAGAGCAAAAACAATTCAAGAAGAATTGTTGAATTGTGTAATTATAAAAGCCTTTTCAAAACATAAAACCTTTTTGCAAACCTTTCACAATTGAAGTACAATTCAAATTTGTTTGAAGATGAAGTTTTGGATAACGTAGGACACTGAGTCTAAAAGGTTGAGTTAAAATGCTTATGTCTAAAGGTTTAAAGAGAAAAGTGAATGAGAGAATAAACACACGGGTATATATTAGTTCACTCAAACTAAGCTACATCCAATACCTTTAAAACACTTGAAGGATTCTACTAACTAAACCCTAGTTACACCCAAATATTTATTCTTATAAAGTCACTCTTGACTCAAAACCAACAAGCTTATAACCGAAGCTTACCGAACCAAGTTTTCCTTTACATTTAGCCACCCACGACTTTCACAAATAAAATTTGATAAGAAATTAGTTATATTCTCAAAGAGACGATATACAATGAAGTATAAGAGTGTTTAACTTTACTAAGTAAAAGATTATATGTAGAAATTTATACTTAGAAAATTTACATAAATTGACTGTTTCGAGCAACAGAGTGTTGACACTTTTACTTGATTTTCTTGTTGTTTTTCTCTAATTAGTTGACTTTATATATAAGTTTGGATAAATAGTCATTGATGAATCTCAAATCATACGATGTCGAGAGAAATAAAGTAGATGCCTTAAAAAGATGCATTTCCATAGTGTTAGGTGGAGTAGGGTCAAAAAGTGTTTTTTTGTTTGATACATGTTATCATTTTTAGAGCCTGAAATAATATTACATTGTCTTACCAACTTGTTTGCTAATGTGATTGTAAAACTTTGAATTTAAAACAATAAATGGAGACAAATTTAATAAATGCAATTACTTAAATTATATGAATCATATAGAAGATAGTAGAAATTAGGAAACACAAACTCTTTATATTATATTAAAAATTTAAATCATACACTAAATTAGGGATGACAATAGATAGAGTGAGTACGGGTACCATGAATCATACACCCGCTCCATTTGAGAAATCTACACCTACTATCCATCGGATATCTATTTAAAAATATTCACAGATACCATAAATTACAAATAACTATTTAAAGTCATAAAATAAATGATAAATTTACTTTGTGATTACTAAATAAAATTATTTTAAACAAAATTATCTACCAATTACACTAAATATAAATTTAAGAAAATCACACACTTAAAAATTCTAAAACCAAATAAAATAATAATATGAATCATAAATATTAATAACTTAAATGGTATGAATTATATAGAAAATAACAGAAATTAAAAACACAAACTTTTTATATTATATTAAAATTTTAATTCATACACTAAATTGAGGATGACAATAAATAGAATAAATACAGATAATATAAAACATATACTCACTTTATTTGAGAAATCTATATCTACTATTTATCGAGTATCCATCTAAAAATATACACAAACACTCATAAATCATAAATAATTATTTAAAATCATAAAACAAATGATAAATGATAAATTTACTTTGTAATTATTAAATAAAATTATTTTAAACAACATTATTTTAAACAAAATTATCTACCAATTACACTAAATATAAATGTAAGAAAAATCACACTTAAAAATTTTAAAACTAAATAAAATAATAATTTGAATCATAAATATCAATAGAATTAGTTTTTCGTTATTAAAGTCTGAATAGAATATTAAAATGTTAAGTAACAGTCAATATAATAATCTCTTTATTGAAATTAGAATGGAAATATTCAAAAAGCTATCGACTCTTTTTCATCTAACTCTTCTAATATTGAATAAACTTTATTAATTTTTAGAATATTAGTCATGACTGAATGTCCATCCCACAAAACCGACTCTGAATCTATAGGTTATAGAAATAAAACCTGTTACTTACGGGTACCCATCTACAATACTCTTTTTTTTTTTTTTTTTTTTTTTTTAATGTGTTGCGGGTTTTACCCACAGATATTCTTAAATATAGATTTTTTTATACATAAATATTTAGAAAAATGATATAAATAAATGTTTAGAAAAGATAAAAAATAATGAAAATTATAAAAACATAAATCCAATAAATAAAATTCAGATTTGAATATAAATTTTCAGAAGTTTTTAATTGATTCAAAATATATGTTACTTTGATTACTCTATTAGTTATATGATCAGATAATTCTTTTATATTTATTTCAATATAAACTTATTCTTAAAATTTATTAACGAGTTATATCATTTAAAATTTAAAATTGAACTAGTCCCAGCTCCCAAATTCCGACCATTCCTCGAAACTTTAGAGCGCCGTGGCAGAAGGGGCAAACAAAGAAAGAGAGAATTTGAGTATTTTAATTAGTCCAGAAGGAGAGAGTGTAAATTATGTGATTGTGGCATTTGAAAGAGAGTTTGACCAGAAGGCAAGGCATGATATTTTTGTACTAGGGAAAAGCATCGAACTGAGCATGCAGAACAATAAATATGACTATCCTGCAGTGCTTTGGCAACCGTGAAAAAGTAACATAAAAAGATGGAAAGCTCGTCTAGTCAAAATTTCTGCATGTGATTTCAGAGATCAGAGTGTTGAACGGTCCAGATTACTTCTATCTCCCAAAAATATGTGAGTTTCGGAGAGGGAAACAACAGATGAGACAGTTTCAAGTGGAGGATGTTATGGGCCATTAATATTCTCCTCTCTGCGTCTCATATCACGTGGAGTGAGTGGTCTTAGTTAATTTTTGTTTTTAAATGTTTTTACTTTTAAAAATAAGTATTAACTTCTTTGTTTAGGGTATTTTACTTTGATATTAAAAATTTATTCATGATTATATTTAATTATTTAGACAAAAACATGTCTTTCAAAATATTATTTTATTATTATAATTTATGTGAGGAATTAATAATTTTTTTAAAATATATATTGTCTTAAAAAATTAATTTAGTTAAAATATACTTATCATCTATAATTATCAAGGAAAGAGATTTTTTTTTCTCAAATTTTATTATGCAAATTTATTCTATTATATATATATATATAAATTATTTATTTTTCAACTACAAATTACCTTAGCAAAATTTTAAAATAACTCAATTTCATGTTTTTATAAGCTTTTTATTTATTAGAATTTACATCTCCGAAAATTTAACCTATAGAAATGTAAACAGACAGCGCCTGTATTTTTTCTAAAATATAAAATAATATTGATAATTTTAATAATAATTTCTTAAGAAATTATATAAATGACTATTTTAACTAGTTACTAATCTATGAAATTGAAACTCTTTATCTCAAAACAACAAGAATAATATAAGACGGATGAGAAAATATTGACCTGACTGCTTGTTATCTTCCTTCATAACATGTTTGAACTAACTTTTAAAATCACAAGAAAACTACACATTATAATTAATTTTAAATAAATTAATTAATTATTACTCTTACGAATTATATTGAGTTGAACTTACCGTCCATCTGAATATTAATTTAATATAAACTCGTGCATGATATAAATCCTAGTTTCATACGAGTAAAGTAATGATTCAACTTTGCCCCAATATTTCAATAAAGTTTACTTCTTTTTGTAACGTGTTGTACTTGAATGCTTTTTTATGATCAAATGGTATTGAACAAGCCAATTAGAGAAATACCAATATTTTGATTGAGATGGATGTAATTTTGAAGCGGAATACCTGTAATATATTTTCAAATACTTTTTTTAAGTAAGCTTTCTGATTCGTTAAAATTTATGGAGATTAAATATTTTTTTGAATTTTTTATTCTCATTTATTTTTAAATGATTTTTTTTATTTTGTATATTTTAATAAATTCTGATGAATCATACAATGAGTATTATAAAAAATACGTTAGAGAGTACACAACCAACATTCAAATCATATCATGTGTACGAACGAACATAATTGAAATTGAAAGCTTATAAGATATGAAAAAACAAAAAAATATTACCCATTACGAAGATATCACAAGTCTCTGTAATGTCCTCTATGTATCCCATTTGGTTTTTCAATTCTCTCGTCCGTTTGTTATGTTACTTTCCTCTGGACATTACTACTGTACAGTGGCTGCTACCCCACAACAATAAAATTTCAAAAGAAAAATCATGTCACAATCCAACACAATTTGAACTAGCCAAGAAAAAGCCAAACTAACTGCACATGCACTTGCTACCTTAGCGCCGCTAAGGGATTCACCTATCGCTATCAACTGACAAATTCCACGTACCTTGATTATCGTATGTATTACTCTTGGTTGGTACAACTGCTCTATGTATTTTTACTATTATAAGATTAGCATGGTTTTGAATCTCTCTGAAATCTTGATTTTGCTTTCCTGTAAATAGCCACTCTTGATTATATTTGGAGCTTTGTTTAATGACACTCTTTTTGTTTCCATCCTTCCATTTTTGGTCTGTAATCAATTTGCTTTTCATAATCATCAATTTAATTTTTTTTCTTTGTCAGTGACACTGGATAAGTTTTTCTTATAAAATGGGGAGTGACACAAGATAAGCTATACATGATTATATTAACTCTAGTAGTTTTAGTTAAATATAGTGTCTCAATTAATGATACCCGTATTTTAATATTATATTTATTTATGATAATTTAGTCATGTTTTTAATTAAGTGAAATTAATTAGTACTAATATGATATTTAACATTGATGCACGGGTAATCGTGTAATTATTTTAATGTTATTTAAACATGAAGTATATATTATATTGTTTTTAATTAGTACTAATATGATATTTATGTTGATGCAGGGGTAATCATATAATTATTTTAATGTTATTTAAATATGAAGTATATATTATATTTTTTTTACAATGATGTGATATTTTTTGTTGAGTAAATCTGAAGTATTATATTGTTTTTAATTTGTTGATTCAAAACGAAAAAATAAAAAAAAATTATAAAACCTGTAGATAAGTACGACAACATAGACATTTAAAAGAAATCTAAAATAAAATAAATGGACTAATTAATAAAGAATAGAATATAACCGTTACAATGTAAGAGCTGAATAAATTTTTGCTTAACTAGGTCTTCATTATAACATTTCTGTTAAGATTCGTTTTCCTATTAGAAAATTATTTATTTGTTCTTCTATTCAAAGTTTTAGATTCAGGTTCCTAATTTTAAGTATTTATTGACATAGTCAAGTTTTATAAACAACCATATATTATAAATTACTCTTATTATTATTATTATAGAGAATACTTAATCATTTTATAATAAAATTACACTTAACATATTAAATTCATCATTACATAATAAATATTGAACACAATAATACATATTTGTTATAAAACTATGAATAACTCACTTTCATACTCAACTAAGGTATATTCTATGTATGTAAAATTCATCTTTATATTCACGTAAATCATATATATATATATTAACATCGAATATCCATTTATGCATCTAGTTAGGACGATCATTAAATATTTATCTTCACATTTAGCTACAGTGGTCATCAAAAGTGTAAATTACTCATCTTCACACTCAATTAAGACTAAGGTAATTCAATATTCGTAGTCAATTAGGATATATAAGTCTTAATCATTAAAATTGAGTGTCTTCAATGACACTCAGTACTTCTTAAGTCATTTATGCTCTTTTATTAAAAAGATCTTTGATTGAAGATTGAGTTAGAATGAATTCTACCAGAGTCAACTTCAACATTGTGTGTTTGAAAAACTCTGAAAAAATGAACCTAACAATGATATTTTGAGGGACAAACTAGAATCTAGACAAGAGATAATCTTAGAAAATCAAATATCAAAAGGATATATTATACTAAAGACCAAAGAAAAATATTTCTAGTAGAATGATGGAACAACTTCATGGCTTCCATATGATGTCACACGTACAAATGACACATTAGAAGACTAAATTCACAAAAGGCACGGCAAAAAGTAGATATTAGTAGAAATTGAAGATACAAAAAGTTAATAGTTTCATTTTTCCTTGAGAAGCTCTATTACATAATATCAGAGTGAAAATTGAAGATTGAAGAGACTTTATTAGGTCTAAACCAAGGACTGAATATTAACACAAGAGCAATAACAATCTATACACTGAAATATACTATGTTAAAAGTCTTAGGTAGATATTAGTAGAAATTGAAGATGAAAAAAGTTGATAGTTGCATTTTTCCTTGAGAAGCTCTATTATGCAATATCAAAGTAAAAAATGAATATTAAAGAGACTTTATTAGGTCTAAACCAAGGAATGAACATTAACACAAGAGCAATAACAATCTATATATTAAAATATACTATGTTAAGAAGATTTGTACTAAAAGTCTTAGACAAGATTGGTGAAGCTTGAGATACATACACAACTTTATTATCAAGATATCTTCATCAAATATAACTAACACCAAAATAGTTCCTTCCTTACAGACGTTAAAATGTCCATTATAATATTTCTTTTAAAAGTTCATTGAAGTGTCACTTAGAACAAAAACTTTAAAACAATTTAAGATAACTATTTAGTTAAGTACAACTAATGTTATTTTAACTTGTTTAAAAAGTACAAGGTTCACTTCCAACGCTTATTTTAGAGTGTTTAAAAAGACTTAAAAGAATCTTTTGAAATTAAGTTAAGGCCACCATGATAGTGAGTTTTAAGTCACATATCTCGAAATAATTTATGATCTTGCTTTAACATCCTTTGTGAAATTAACTCATTTTCTATTTTCTTTATAAGAGTTAAACTCATAAAAGAGATAAGTATGACATGTATATTTCATAATAAGAAATCTCTTGTAATACAAGAATCTATTACCAAAATTTGTATGAAGCCTAAAACTAAGACTAACATTGTAAAAATCTAATAGGTTGTTGCTGCTCTAGTAGTAAGGTTACGTGAGAGTTTAATAGGTGTCTGACTGATAGTAAGTTGTTGCAATCTAACATGATGCTTGTCTAATTGATTTTTAGTTATTGTTAAGTCAAAATGACTTAACATCTTAATTTTGACAATTACAGAACAGATGAATGAATCATCAGACACAGACGCAAATATGATTAAATGAATCATTAATGAGCATAGACGAAAGATGCACCCTCAAACATAGACGCAAAAGTACAAGATGAAGTGTTCAAGTCATCAAGCTTCAAAATGACTACATCAGATAAAGAACATTCAATGAACAAGACGAAAAGTTCATCTCAACTTCAAGTCAAACGCTCAAGTATGGAGACTAAAGTTGAAGACGAAGAAGAAAAAAGAAGACAGACGAATGAGTTCAACACATGACTCAATCTTTATTCATTCGTCTATCAAAGTTTAATGAAGTTCAGACCGAAGAGTAACACGTGCATTCATTCAAATCAAGTAGTTACTCAAAAGTTTCTAAAGGTAGAAAGAGATTTGGATTAAACCTCTACAACATGAAAAGTAATTTGTACTTATCGGTGAAATTTCTGAGCAAATCAGTCAAAGTTTGATCTCATGCTGACTTCCATGGTGAAATCATTAAATGTTCGATTGCTTACTCTTTTCAGATGTTGAAGTACCTAAGACAAAAGATAAACGTTCAAATCTTCAGTCTAATGGATACTTCAAGAAGCTGCCTATAAAATGACTTCATTACTATAAGTTGAAGTTAACAAACTACACTGCAAAGCTTATTTATTCAACTTTCGCTCAAGCTCAGATAAAAAGTTTACTCGTCATGAACTTAGAATAACTCTTATTGTAAAATTCCTCTATGCATAGAAAATTATTCTTCTTGATTTTAATCTCTGTATATCACTGTCGTGATGTTGTAGCTTGAGGAAGTTAAGTGTTTAAAAAATACCTGTTTAGCCTAAGGAAGCTGAGGTCCAAAGAATACTTTGTTTTAGCCTGAAGAGACTAAATGTTGAAAGAATACATTGTTTAGCCTGTGGAGGTTGTGTCCAAAAAATACCAAGTTTAGCCTGCGGAGGCTGGGTCCAAAGAATACTCTTAGTGGAAACTTAACAAGTTATTACATAACTAGACGTAATTTATATAGACGAACTAATATAAAAATATTATTACTTTATATATTCTTCTGATTGACTATCTAGGGATAAACAAACAAACTAAAGTTTTCACTAAAATCAATCTTTAGGACAAATAAGTACCTTATATATGCTTAAAGCTCTTTACAACATACACAAAATGCATCGTCTAAAAATATTTTAATTAACAAACATAATTTAATCTTTCTTGTGTGTTTATATTTTATATATATATTTATAGAAATGTCACTTACAAGATAATGTTAGATGTAATATAAGATGGGATAAGGTAGTACAAAATTTTGTTGTTGATTTTTCTTCTTCTTCCCTTATCTTTTACTTGTTTTTCCCTTATCTTTTACTTGTTTTATGCTTTATCATTCCGTTTGATTCATTTAAATATACTTCTTTTGCCCAAATGTCTGAAATAACTTATTCAAAGATATTTGTTCAAATATTAAACAACTAAACAAAGGGTTTAACTTTGGTTGTGAGCTAATGAATTTATTTTCTCTATTTGTTTTTTGTTCTAAGCTTAGAATACGATTAATTTTCCAAAATGTCGTGGATGCAATGCGTAGAGCATCATACAAAAGACTTATGCGGGTATAAATAGGAATGTACGAGATTTGACATTCATTCCTTAGATTTTATTAAGTAAAATAGAAGATCTACTTGATAATAATAAATTTATTATAGAAAAGATTATAAATTTTTAAAAATATAATTTAATTATTATTCTTAAATGATTTTATTTTACAATTATATACATGAGAGAAATATGTCTAAAATATCATATCCAATTTGTTAAATAAGGTGTGAGATCCGTAAAATCTAAAGAAAAAATTATTAATAAAAATGTTGAACCTACAAAATTTCAACATTTATAATAAAATTCAAATAATTAAAGTATTACGAGAAGATGTGTTCTCAACATTTTTTTTTATACGATGTAATGGAAGGAAACAATTTTCTTACGAATTTAAAATGCCATGTTTATCAAGTAGATATATAGTAACATTCAAGAAAATATAATTAAATTTTTCAAGAGTTTAAATATTATGCATAGTTTATAATCTCATATTAAATCTATCATAAATTAAATTTTATAAGACTTTTAAGGATTTAATCATCAAAATTAGTAAAGTCACCATAAATAATAAATTATAATTGATTAAATATGTAAAATATTAGTATATCACTTGTTTTTCTCATTTTCAATGTTTATTATTATTTTCTTTTAACAAAAATTATTTTATAGTCATATAGTAATTTTAACAAATGCATTAAACAATTGTTAGAAATTCATCCCTAATTTAATTTATCCGATTTTTGGCTTTGCTACGTGTTATTAACTCGTTATATATAGAGGGGCACATAATCTCTCTCTTTTGAATAATTATTTAGAGATGTGAAACATAATTTTGTTAATAAAAAATTTCTATTTGCTTTGAGTAAAAATGTAAATATAAGATATAACTTTTTGTTTATTCTCTTTTATTCAAGGTGATTTTGAATGATTATAATTATTTTGAATTTTCTTTATTGTATATTTAAAAAATAAAATATATTATATATCATGACAACTTATTATAATTAGTGCATTCATCAGAGTTTAAAGAATAACTACTACACTACCTTATTGGTTGGGTAAAAGTTGTTAGAAATTTGTGTCCATTGTAATTAAGTTTGATGACGAAAAAATTAGGTCATGTAAATTACTACTAAAATGTCTCATAGTAGTTATATAAAGTGCTATGCTAAGTATATTTTTTTATTTTGGAGAATTAATTAGTAATTGGTCAAAATTCACTTACGTTATTTTACTCGGATTTTTTTTTTGGCACATATTCTACTCCACTCCAATCAATAACATTATCATATCATTTTATCTCTCGTAAATTAATACCCTATTAAATCAAGATGACTTAGCATCTTAGTTTTGATAATTACATAACGTCTGTTGTGTCAGCAGACTAAAAAAAGAGTAAACTGAAGGAACAGACTGAAAAGAGCATACTGAAGAGAGTAGACTGAAGAGAACAGACTAAAGGAATAGACTGAAGAGAGCAGATGAAGCATCAGACTGAAGAGCAGACTGAACAGACTAAAGAGCAGACGGAGGAAGGAACAGACCGAAGCATCAGACGGAAGAATGAACAGACACAAGAATGATCAGACGAATCATTAATGAGCATAGTCAAGATGCACCCTCAAGCACAGACGCACAAGAGATGAAGTGTTCAAGTCATCAAGCCTCAAAGCTACATCAGACGAAGAACCTTCATTGTTCAAGACAGAGAGCTCATCTCAACTTCAAGTCAAGTGCTCAAGAAGGAAGACTTTGAAGATTGGAGCTGAAAACGAAGGAAGGAGACAGACGAATGAATTCAACACACAACTCATTTATTTATTCATTCGTCTACCTCGTTTAATGAAGTTCAGACGGAGTAACTCGCGCCCCAATTCAAATCTAACCGTTATTCATAGAAGCTTCCAAAGACAGAAAAGAGATCTGTGCAAAACCCCTGTAAAACAAAAAGCAACCATGCTTTTTGTTGATGTCTCTGATCAAGTCAGAAAAAGACTGTTCAAACATTAATTATTCTGATTGATCTTTGTCACACGTTTGAAGACCCCAAGACAGAGGACTAACGTTCAAATCTTCAGTCTAACGGATACTTCACAAAGCTCTCTATAAAAGGACTTCATTACTTCAAGAGAAAGCCGGCGAACTGCATAACAAAGAAATTATATTCAAGCTTCAAGTTCTCAAGCAAAGTTCACTTGCCCTGAACTTAGAATAGATCTCATTGTATAACCCCGCTCTGCGTAGAGGATAAACTTATTCTTTCATCTTCCTAAATCTACTGTTGTGGTGCTCTTAGCTTGTGGAGGTTGTGTTCAAAGAATATCTTGTTTAGTCTGTGGAGGCTGTGTTCAAAGAATACCTTTGTTTAGCCTGCAGAGGCTGGGTTCAAAGAATACTGGTTTAGCCTGAGAAGGCTGTGTTCAAATAATATCTGTAATTAGCCAGGAGTGGCTGGGTTCAAAGAATACTCTTAGTGAAACCTCAGTGTGTTGCTGGGAACTAGATGTAGTCTTGATCAGACGAACTAGTATAAAAATATTGTTGTCTTCTCTATTGATTTATCTGTTAACTAACAGAGGATAATAACTTGAACAGTCTGATAATAAAATCAATCTTAAAGAAGAAAACAATCTTGCGACTGATCAAGCTTTGAAAACAACAGACGCAAACGCAACGTCTTAGAGAAATTCTTTTTAAACAGTTTACACAATTCTCCCCTTCTTGTGTATTTTTGTACTTTACAGTTTGGTATCAGAGCTCAACCTCTAAGGGTTGAGCGCTTAATAGTTGTTAGAGGAAAAGATCTGGGATGATGAACTCCCAGACGATGCTTATTGCAGAAGACTCCTCCATGAACACTCCTCCAGCTTTCTCTAGAAATGATTACCCTTACTGGGCAGATCGGATGGAGATGTACATCAAGTCTACAAAATATAGACTTTGAAAAATTATAACAGAAGGAGACATTCCCCTGATCAAGCCTGAATGAGAGTGGGGAAATGAAGAATATACAATCGTAGAGTTCAACAACAAGGCACGTTATGCCATAATATGTGCTCTTTCTAGGACAAAATATAACAGATGTTGTGCCTACAAAACAGCTAAAGAGCTTTGGGATGCATTGAAGATCTCTTATGAAGGAACTGAAGATGTCAGACTTAGAAAAGCTGCCACCCTTCAAAGAAAGTACGAAATGTTCTCCTTGGAGAGAGAAGAATCTATAGACGAAATGTTTGAAAGATTCCAAACTATTCTGAATGGGCTAGCTGCATTGGAAATTACTTTTTCAAGAGCCCAAAACAACATGAAGATTTTGGACAACTTACTTGCACCATGGGAAGCTATGTCCACTGCTATATCTGTTGGGAGAAATATGAAGACTCTTACTCTGGATGAACTCATTGGAGCGCTGAGAGTGCATGAAGTTCATTTGTGTAAAAAAGGGAAGCTGAAAATTCAAGAGCTTATTGCTCTATCCAATATTGACGAGCTTGATGGAGAGTCAGAAGATTTAGAAGATCCTTCTGAAGAAGAAATCTCTTTAATAGCAAGAAGATTCAAAAGATTGATGAAGAAGATGGATCCCAAAAAGATTAGAAGAAAGAAGAAACAAACTTCTTGGGATGATCTCGATCATGAAAGCTCAGACGAATCATCTAAAGAAAAGAATGCAAATATCTGTCTCATGGCAAGAGACATTATATCATCAGAGGTAAATCTTTTAAATATATCTAGTTCATCCTCATCTTCTTTGAATTCAGATTCAGATTCAGACTATGAGGACATGTCATATGATGTTCTTCTTGTTAACTCACATATTATAGCTCAAGAATATATAAATTGCAAATCTAAGCTCAAAAGGTTTTAGAAGAAATTAAAAATCTGAAAGTTATAAATGTCCAGTTATCTGAGAAAAACATATCAGATGAATCATCATTTTCGTCTGATACTGAAAAGTCATCTTCTTCTTAGATTTAAAAATTTAAAAGAAGAAAATGAACTCTTAAAGAAAGATTTAAACAAGTTCACCTTGAGTTCTTCCAAGCTTGAAAATACTTTAACATATGGAAGATCTTCTTTTAACACAAGTGAAATTGGTTATAATCTTGTGACAGACGAAAGAAAACCAAATATTAATTCGTCTGAATGTAGAATCATGCATATTTTTCATCTGAGGTCTCCGAAACAGTCTGAAGGTCATTCAAGAACCTATGACAGACGAAATCTTACAACTAACAAAGTTGGACCCAAGAAAATTTGGATACCAAGATCAAAAATATTTTTTGCTGCAGATAGAAAGAGAGAATGTATGAAGATGGTACAATATGGACAATGGATACATGCAACATGTGATCATCAACATGTCCTTGTTGCAAATCAACAGATCATGTAAGACATCTACCATCTATGGGTCTTGAGAAGACATATTCACCAATTCAGACGGAAGAAGCAAAATTTTCAAAGAATGTAAACAGGTCGAATTTTAAAGACCTTTCTGAACGTGTTTTGGTGTCAAGAAAAATTGAACCCAAGTGCATTGAAGAAGTGCATTCAAACATCAATTGAATGGAGCTGGAAATAATGTTTTAAGTAAGGTGAGTTGCTCATGTATACATCCAACAAAAAGGTATCACTGATATTAATCTATTCAAAATGCTTTTCAATTATTCAATACTCTCTTACAAAGAATTTAAACTAATCTTTTTTGAAAATTTAGAAATAATTGTTTCATCTGAATAAGTTTTCTTATCTGTTTAAATTTCTTTCGTCTATCCTTATCGTCTATCCTTATCGTCTATAGACAAAACACTGCGTCTGATCTTTAGTTGAAATAGTCTATCTGACTCTTCAACAGACGCAACGTCATCTTATCTTCTAACATCTCTGTTGAGTGTACAGGACAAAGCTCTTTAATGCTTTACATATGTCTAGCTTTTTAAAGCAAGAGGCACACTATCCTTAGATACACCTCATCAGACGAAAGAAGGTAATGAGAGATAAGAAGGCCTTGGAAGCCTCCGTGGAAAACCCAGATGATGCAAAAGATTCAAGTAAAGATGTTTTTGATGATTGCAGCTCAAGGGGGAGAGAAATAAGAAATAAGGATGAGAGAGAGATAAGAATGAAAGAGAAAAGAAATAAAAAATGTGTACAACTCAAAGGGAAGAAGAAAAAGAAAGATGCAAAAGCTGAGGGGGAGCAAAATAAAATAAATAAATAAAAAATATCAGAAGCTGAGGGGGAGCAAAATAAAAAAAATGAAAGAAAAGATTAAAAGAGATCAGAAGCTGAGGAAGCATAATACAAGTGTCAGTCTGAAAGGAAGTTCAGATACAAAAGAAGAAAGAGGATGAAGAATGTAACACCCCGACGTATTTCATTGCTGAAATATTTTCATTTTCTTCATTTATTATTTTTATTTGAAATTGATTCCCTTCATTTAGATTTCTTTAAGTAAAATCTTAATATAATTTTTCTTGCCAACAAAAACGTTACCAAAAATAACACACATCACATAGATTACATCATAATCATACATTAAAAGTTATTTTACAAAACGTCACATAGTTATGTAATATTGTGACTATTTTAATATACACAGTATTATTTCCAATCTTCATGCTATCTAACATTCCTTGACATCTCCCCATTTCATTACTGAATCTACCTGTCAATCTGCTCCTCCGAATAAAATTCAGGATCATCACAGGTGTCAAACCACAGACACAAACACGCAAGGGTGAGCTTTCCATTAATAGCATATAAAATATTAATATGATATATTTCAAAATCAAATAAATACATAGTGAATTATGACTTAAATGAAATTTCTATATGATGCATGCTCCAACCTCAACTCCAAAAATATGCAATGTGGTACCATAATAGATAATACGATATAATCATCGAATAACTTTACCGACCAGTTGGGATTTCCCAGTGGTGCACAGAATCTCATAAACAATCATGTGATCATCATGAATTAAATGAATTCTCACCATAAAAATCCCCAAGTCTGGCATCCCACCAAGACGCACGGCTTAAGTTTATTATCTCCCCCTCTAACCGAGGCCACCTCTTTTGAGGCATGTATGCATGAATGAAAATTTTACCTCCCTTTCTAGAATATCATTTAAAATCATTCATATTTCAAAATACCAAAAACAATCAATAACCACCAATAAAAAAATCAAGAAACACCCATAAACAGTACCGTATACGTGAATAGTACCGTATACAGGAATAGTGCGGTATGCTAGAAAAATGACCGTAGTCCATGAATAGTACACCAGGTAAGTTCCCAGGAAAGAGTGGTGAAATCACAAATGGATTCCCTTAATAACCAGGTCTTTCCTTAGCCAGAACTTTCCTAGACATGCACTTCCACACTACCACCCTTTTCCTAAGGACAAGAATAGTTCTTTTCTGATGTGGAAGATCGGACAAAACCGCAACCACAGAGCATACTAAGAATATTCTTGGCACTTTAGCATAACAACAATAATAATTTTGTTCTGATGTGGAAGATCGGACAAAACCGCAACCACAGAGCATACTAAGAATACATGAATAGTACCATATACATGAATAGTAAATATTGTATACATGAATAGTAAAATAACGTATACATGAATAGTAAAATACGGCATACATGAATAGTAAAATACGGTATACATGAATAGTAAAATACGATATACATGAATAGTAAAGTAAGATAAGACAACTCCCCTTACCTGTTTCTCCTAGCTTCTCTATTCCTTCCCTACTTTACTTGCTCCTATCTAATTTGGAGAGATTTCTAAGAGAGAGTTTAAGAGAATGTTCTTGATTTTGTGATTATAACTGAAACCCTTAGGCCCTATTTATAGGATTTCAAAAGTTACTATTTGCACAGTAAAAGTTACTATAGTGATTTCATTATAATAATACATTCGTGTAACTCGTTTATTATTTTTTTTTTCTTTACTATTTGCACAGTAATTTACTATTTGCACGATAATTAACTATTTGCACAAGATTTTACTATTTACACGGTAATTAACTATTTGCAAGATTTTTACTATTTACACAATAATTAACTATTTGCACGTAATTTACTATTTACACGGTAATTACTATTTGCATAGTAATTTAATCTTCTTCCAATTATATTTAAATTTCTCGAGTGTTACAATACTACCCCATAAAAAAAATTTAGTCTCGAAATTTACCTCATTCAAATAGTGCGGGGTAGCTTTTTCCGCATCTCACTTTCCGGTTCCCCATATTTGCATCATCTGTTCCCCAAATAACCTTTACTAAAGGAATATCTTTCCCTCTTAAGGTTTTGATACTCCTATCCTCAATCCTTATTGGTAATGCTTCATATGTTAGATTATCCTTTATTTGTACATCATCTAACTCAATTACATGTGATGAATCATGAATGTATTTCCGAAGTTGGGAAACATGGAAGACATTATGAAGGTTAGAAAGAATTGGGGGTAAAGCAATTTGGTAAGCCACAGGACCTACTCTTTTTATTATTTGAAAGGGACCAATGAAACGCGGTGAAAGTTTTCGGGATTTTAAAACTCTCCCAATACCGGTCCAAGGATTTACCCTTAAGAATACGTGATCACCAACATCAAATTCTAAATCTTTTCTTCTTTTATCATGATAACTTTTACTCGCCTACTTTGTGCCGCTTTCATCTTTTCCCGAATTAATTTAATCTTTTTTTTCGAGGTTTGTTGTACAATCTCGGTCCTAAAATTAAACTTTCTCCGATTCATCCAACACAAAGGGTTCTACATTTTCTTCCATATAAAGCTTCAAAAGGTGTCATACCAATGGAAGAATGAAAACTATTATTGTAAGTAAATTCTATCAAAGGCAAAAAGTCTACCCAACAACCTTTATGTTCTAAAACACAAGCTCTCAATAGATCTTCTAAAGATTGGATTGTTCTTTCGGTTTGTCCATCGGTTTGGGGATGATAGGCGAAACTTAATTTTAATTTGGTGCCTAAAGCTTTATGTAGACTCTCCCAAAATCTTGAAGTAAATCTAGGGTCTCTATCTCGATACAATACTAGATGGTACACCATGTAATCTTACAATCTCACCTATGTACAAATTAGTTAATTTATCTAAAGAATACCTAATATTAATAGGAATAAAATGTGCAGACTTAGTTAAACGATCTACTATAACCCAAATTGAATCAAATCCCCTAGGGCTTCTTGGCAAAGCTACCACAAAATCCATAGATATACTATCTCATTTCCATTGTGGTATTTCTAAAGGTTACAATAAACCTGAGGGTTTCTGATGTTCAATTTTAGCCTTTTGACAAATTAAACAAGAATACACATATTCACAAATTTCTTTCTTCATTCGAGGCCACCAAAACATGGTTTTCAAATCTTTGTACATCTTAGTGGCACCAGGATGAATACTTAATTTGCTTTTATGTGCTTCCTCCAAAATTGTTTTTCTAACTTCTATTATATTAGGAATACAAATTCTATCTTGAAACCTCAAAATACCATCCATTCCAATCTTAAATTTACTACTTTTTCCTTGAGTCAAAATTTCTATTTGGGTTTTCAGAAAAGGATCAAATTCTTGCTTCTGTCTAATTTCTTCCAAAAATATGTTAGAAATTTGTAAAGCTCCTAATCTAATACTCGTATTAGTAGTTTCACACACTAAACTAAGATCTCGAAATTGTTCTAATAAATCCATTTCTCTAATCATCACCGAAGACATAATCAAAGACTTCCTACTTAAAGCATCTGCTACCACATTAGCCTTTCCGGGATGGTAATTAAGTTCAAAATCATAATCCTTTAAAAATTCCATCCATCTTCTTTGTCTCATGTTTAATTCTTTTTGACTAAATAAATATTTAAGGCTTTTGTGATCGCTAAATACTTCAAACCTAGTTCCATACAAATAGTGTCTCCACATCTTAAGTGTGAATACTACTGTGCTAATTCTAAATCATGGGTTGGATAATTTTTCTCATGAATCTTAAGTTGTCTAGAAGCATATGCTACCACTTTACCATCTTGCATCAATACTCCTCCTAAACCCATTTTAGATGCATCACAATACACTACAAAAGGTTCTTTGGGATCAGGTAGAGTTAATCTTTGGAGCGTGGTCAATCTTTCCTTTAGAGTTTGAAAACTATTCTCACATTCTCGTGGTCCAAATAAATGCTTGGTTCTTCCGGTCAAAGTAGTCAAAGGTAAAGCTATTTTAGAAAAATCTTTAATAAATCTCCTATAATATCCTGCTAATCCTAGAAAACTCCTAATCTCTTTTACACTTTTAGGTCTCTCCCACTCCAAAACAGATTGTACCTTACGGGATCTACGAGATATTCCCCTTGACTTATCACATGACCTAAAAAACTCATTTTCTCCATCCAAAATTCACACTTAGATAATTTAGCAAAAAGCTTTTTATCCTTTAAAATCAGTAATACTATTTTTAAGTGTTTGGCATGATCCTCCCTATTTTTACTTATACACTAATATATCATCAATGAATACAATTACAAAATGATTAAGATAAGGGTGAAAAATTCGATTCATGTAATCCATGAATATCAAAGCATTAGTTACTCCAAAAGGCATAACTAAATACTCATAGTGCCCATAACGAGTACTAAAAGCAGTTTTTGGAATATCCTCGGATTTTACCCTAATCTGATGATATCCTGATCTTAAATCAATCTTACTAAAGATACATGCCCCTCTTAATTGATCCATAAGATCATCAATCCTAGGCAGTGGATATTTATTCTTAATAGTTACTTTATTTAATTGTCTATAATCTATACACATTCTCATGGTTCCATCCTTTTTCTTAACTAACAAAACTGGAGCTCCCCATGGTGACACACTAGGCCTTACTAACTGTTTGTTTAACAATTCTTCAATCTGTTTCTTGACTTCTGCTAATTCTACAGGAGACATTCTATATGGTGCTATGGAAATTGGTCCTGTTCCTGACACTAAATCAATAGAAAACTCTATTTCTCTTTCGGGAGGTAACGATCTACTTCTTGAAATACTTGACAAAATGCTCTTTTACTACAGGCACAATACTCACCTCTTTTTCAGATTTAGTTTCATTAGCGGTGATCATATATACTTGGGTATTGTTTTCCTTTAAAGATTTTAAAACCTTATTTATGGAAATAATTTCAATATCCCTACTCTCCTCCGGGTCTCGAAAAATAATTGTTTTGTCAAAGCAATTTAACAAAACATGATTAGTGGACAACCAATCCATACCTAAAACAACTTCAATTTGCTGAAGGGGTAAACAAATCAAATTGACACTGAAAGTTTTATCACAAATTTTTATTTTACGGTTTAGACAGGATATCGAGGTTAAAAACTCGAAGTCCCGATTGGAGTATTTACTTCTAATTTAAAGTTTAATGAAGACACGGGGAGTTTCAATTTTTGCACACAAGAATATGACACGAAAGAATGAGTAGCACCGAATCAAATAACACGGTTAAAGGAGTTTCACTTATGAAGCATTTACCTCGAATCAAAGGTTCAAAATTTCATTCCCATTAAGAGAAAAAATTCTTCCTTGAGCTTTAGGTTTTTCAGGTTGCTTTCCTTGCGGTTTTCCTTTTGTTGGATAGTCTTTTGCTAGATGCCCCTTGATGTTGCACTTGTAACAGAAGGTACAGGATGAAGCATAGTGCCCGAATTCTCCACACTTAAAACACTTGACATTGACAGGATTATATTCACGATTTCTCATAGGAGCTTTAGAGAAATTCCCATTAGGACGTTCCCTAAATCCTTGAGAAACTTGGTATGGTTTCCCTTTATTTTCGAACCCCATTCTTTTTATTTTTAATGGGTCCTCCACTGTTTTTATTTCTATAATATACAGCTCTAGCCCGAGAATCCTCATCATATATTCTACACATATTTACAAGTACTTGGAAATTGGTGAATACCTTGATAATTTATAACTGTTTTATTTCAGAGTAAACCATTTACAAATTTAACACATTTAGACCTTTCACCATCTTTTCCATGATAATGTCTTTGAATATCTAATTAGATCCTCAAACTTAACCGCATATTCTTGCACATCGTTAAGTTCCCTTGTTTCAATTCCAAAAACTCCATCTCTTTCTTATTCCTTATATCTTCAGGAAAATATTTTTCTAAAAACAATTCCTTAAATTCTTCCCATTTTATTGTTTCTCCCTCCTTTGCTACATACTGGCAGATATTTTCCCACCAATATTTTGCCTCCTCCACTAACATATGAGTTGCAAAACTTACCTTTTTATCTTCACAACATTCCATTACCCGGAAAATCTTTCCAATCTCTTTCAGCCATCGTTGAGCACCTTCAGGATCATATCCACCTCCAAAAGTAGGTGGATTATTTTTCTAAAACGCTCAAGACCACCGTATCCATTTTGCTCATTGTTGTTCCTATTCTCGATTTCCAATTGCTTGAGCAAGATTTTCAAGTGCCTCGGCTATTGTATTGCTCTATCGTCTCTTCCTCGCCATCTATTACCGTTAATATTAAAAAAATTATTTCTCTTACTCTTCTTACTACTTTATACCGAATGCACAATGAATAATCAAACAACCGCTCAAGCAAACAAACAAACAATCATTAACACACAACAAAAACATAGTAAGCACATAACTCACAAGTCGAACCAAATTCGACTCCGCTTCCGATACCAACTGTAACACCCCGACGTATTTCATTGCTGAAATATTTTCATTTTCTTCATTTATTATTTTTATTTGAAATTGATTCCCTTCATTTAGATTTCTTTAAGTAAAATCTTAATATAATTTTTCTTGCTAACAAAAACGTTACCAAAAATAACACACATCACATAGATTACATCATAATCATACATTAAAAGTTATTTTACAAAACGTCACATAGTTATGTAATATTGTGACTATTTTAATATACACAATATTATTTCCAATCTTCATGCTATCTAACATTCCTTGACATCTCCCCATTTCATTACCGAATCTACCTGTCAATCACGCTCCTCCGAATAAAATTCGGGATCATCACAGTGTGTCAAACCACAGAACACAAACACGCAAGGGTGAGCTTTCCATTAATAGCATATAAAATATTAATATGATATATTTCAAAATCAAATAAATACATAGTGAATTATGACTTAAATGAAATTTCTATATGATGCATGCTCCAACCTCAACTCCAAAAATATGCAATGTGGTACCATAATAGATAATACGATATAATCATCGAATAACTTTACCGACCAGTTGGGATTTCCCAGTGGTGCACAGAATCTCATAAACAATCATGTGATCATCATGAATTAAATGAATTCTCACCATAAAAATCCCCCAAGTCTGGCATCCCACCAAGACGCACGGCTTAAGTTTATTATCTGTCCCTCTAACCGAGGCCACCTCTTTTGAGGCATGTATGCATGAATGAAAATTTTACCTCCCTTTCTAGAATATCATTTAAAATCATTCATATTTCAAAATACCAAAAACAATCAATAACCACCAATAAAAAAATCAAGAAACACCCATAAACAAGACCGTATCGTGAATAGTACCGTATCACGGGGAATAGTGCGTATGCTAGAAAAATGACCGTAGTCCATGAATAGTACACCAGGTAAGTTCCCAGGAAAGAGTGGTGAAATCACAAATGGATTCCCTTAATAACCAGGTCTTTCCTTAGCCAGAACTTTCCTAGACATGCACTTCCACACTACCACCCTTTTCCTAAGGACAAGAATAGTTCTTTTCTGATGTGGAAGATCGGACAAAACCGCAACCACAGAGCATACTAAGAATATTCTTGGCACTTTAGCATAACAACAATAATAATTTTGTTCTGATGTGGAAGATCGGACAAAACCGCAACCACAGAGCATACTAAGAATACATGAATAGTACCATATACATGAATAGTAAATATTGTATACATGAATAGTAAAATAACGTATACATGAATAGTAAAATACGGCATACATGAATAGTAAAATACGGTATACATGAATAGTAAAATACGATATACATGAATAGTAAAGTAAGATAAGGACAACTCCCCTTACCTGTTTCTCCTAGCTTCTCTATTCCTTCCCCTACTTACTTGCTCCTATCTAATTTGGAGAGATTTCTAAGAGAGAGTTTAAGAGAATGTTCTTGATTTTGTGATTATAACTGAAACCCTTAGGCCCTATTTATAGGATTTCAAAAGTTACTATTTGCACAGTAAAAGTTACTATTTGCATAGTGATTTCATTATAATAATACATTCGTGTAACTCGTTTATTATTTTTTTTTTCTTTACTATTTGCACAGTAATTTACTATTTGCACAGTAATTAACTATTTGCACAGTATTTTACTATTTACACAGTAATTAACTATTTGCACAGTATTTTACTATTTACACAGTAATTAACTATTTGCACAGTAATTTACTATTTACACAGTAATTACTATTTGCATAGTAATTTAATCTTCTTCCAATTATATTTAAATTTCTGGAGTGTTACAAAGAACAAGTTGAAGGGGAGTTAGAATAGCTCTTTAAATTATTATTCTTCATTATATCTTTTTTCTTTCTCTTATTATGTTAAGAAATGTTGTGCTCTGATTAATTTTATATCACATTGATGTAATAAAATCAGTGAAAGAAGATTTTCAAAGAACATCATCTCGATGTGAGTAAAATGTATGATCTAATAAATACTGTGTGTTCTTAAACTAACATGTTTTATGCAGATTTTGATATGTTACTCTTTTAAGTTCAGTTTGATAAAGAACATCTCTCTAGCTCCGATACATCCTTTTGCTTTGTCTCAAGTAGAAGATCAAGGATTTGCTAGTGTGGTCTGTAATCATCAAAAAGGGGGAGATTGTTAAGTCAAGATGACTTAGCATCTTAGTTTTGATAATTACAGAACGTTTGTTGTGTCAGCAGACTAAAGAGAGTAGACTGAAGGAACAGACTGAAGAGAGCAGACTGAAGGAACAGACTGAAGAGAGCAGACTGAAGGATCATAATGAAGAGAACAGACTGAAGGAACAGACTGAAGAGAGCAGACTGAAGCATCAAACTGAAGAGCAGATGGAAGAATGAACAGACGGAAGAATAATCAGATGAATCATTAATGAGCATAGTCAAGATGCACCCTCAAGCACAGACGCACAAGATGAAGTGTTCAAGTCATCAAGCCTCAAAGCTACATCAGACGAAGAACCTTCATTGTTCAAGACAGAGAGCTCATCTCAACTTCAAGTGCTCAAGAAGGAAGACTTTGAAGACTGAAGTTGAAAACGAAGGAAGGAGACAAACGAATGAATTCAACACACAACCCATTTATTTATT
This sequence comes from Hylodesmum podocarpum, assembly GCA_026586105.1. Lineage (NCBI taxonomy): Eukaryota > Viridiplantae > Streptophyta > Magnoliopsida > Fabales > Fabaceae > Hylodesmum > Hylodesmum podocarpum. The sequence continues at coordinate 934,823 of JALJEV010000730.1, read as the reverse complement.
TATTCATCTACCTCATTTAATGAAGTTCAGACGGAGTAACTCGCGCTCCAATTCAAATCTAACCGTTACTCGTAGAAGCTTCCAAAGACAAAATAGAGATCTGTGCAAAACCCCTGCAACACAAAAAGCAACCATGCTTTTTGTTGATGTCTCTGATCAAGTCAGAAAAAGACTGTTCAAACATTAATTATTCTGATTGATCTTTGTCACACATTTGAAGACCCCAAGACAGAGGACTAACGTTCAAATCTTTAATCTAACGGATAATTCACAAAGCTCTCTATAAAAGGACTTTATTACTTCAAGAGAAAGTCGGCGAACTGCATAACAAAGAAATTATATTCAAGCTTCAAGCTCTCAAGCAAAGTTCACTCGCCCTGAACTTAGAATAGATCTCAGTATAAATACACTGTTGTGGTGCTCTTAGCTTGTGGAGACTGTGTTCAAAGAATACCTTATTTAGCCTGTGGAGGCTGTGTTCAAAGAGTACCTTTGTTTAGCCTGCAGAGGCTGGGTTTAAAGAATACTAGTTTAGTTGAGAAGGCTGTGTTCAAATAATATCTATAATTAGCCAGAGTGGGTTGGGTTCAAAGAGTACTCTTAGTGAAACCTCAGTGTGTTGCTGGGGTCTTGATCAGATGAACTAGTATAAAAATACTGTTGTCTTCTCTATTGATTTATCTGTTAACTAACAGAGGATAATAACTTGAACAGTCTGATAATAAAATCAATCTTAAAGAAGAAAACAATCTTGCGTCTGATCAAGCTTTGAAAACAACAGACGCAAACGCAACGTTTTAGAGAATTTTTTTTTAAACAGTCTACACAATTCTCCCCTTTTTGTATTTTTTGTACTTTACATACCCCCTCCCCCACACCCACAAACATATATTTGAAAAAAAAAAGTTAAAATTGATAAACAGACCATCCAATTAAAAGTTTTTTTTTAAAAAAAGTTAGAGAGAACGGTCTAAACATAAATAAATAAATGTCAAAAATCAAAATAAACATAAATATTTTTAGAAGGTTTAGGCATAAAACTAAGTTATTAGCCAAATATATTGTTATAAATGTAAAAGAAATTTACTAAGTTTTATTTATCAAACTATACTTATTTTCTTAATTAGGAGTATGATTAGACAGATAAGAATGTTAATAAAGCCGTCAATTAATATGTCCATTAAAAAATTATAACAATATTTTTAAATGAGGATAAAAATAAAATGTCAACATTTATAATTACAAGCTATATGTAATTCTTGTTTTTTTAAGCCCCTTTTTCAATCTTTGGCATAGCCCTTGCGTAGATTGGTCTCTCCTAATCATATTTCTCTGCTTATAGAAACAGTTATTTCTAACGAGTAATAAGTCTATATATGTATGCATATGTAAAAGTAAGTTGTTTATATTTGTATGTGTAAATACATATACACATCTAAAGCATTTTTAAAAATTATTCGTCGTGCGACACGTGCAATTTTGATTTTGTACACATAATTAAATTAAAAATGGCACTATTCACCTAAAATTAAATAAAGTTGAACAAACGATTAAATTAAATAACACTATAAGTAGCGAGAATCGCGGTTTTATATCACTCTTCACCTAAAATTCCTAATCAAGCTTATCGTTTTCCATGCAGATCTTATCTACGAAGATTCATGATTTGCTTCACCCAATATGATCAAAATCCAGCTGGCCAAAGATACATCAATGTAGAAAAAACACACCCACATACGAAACCACAGTTGGACATACAAGTGTTGACAGAAGGATTTCATAAATGTGGAGGAAGATCTATTCTACTTGATTTTGTTTTGCTTAATTCAACGTAGTGAAATAGAAAATAATGAAAAAGATTAGTAATAAATAAAAGGGAAGAAATTTCAACGAAGTGACCCAAAATGTCATAAACCATGTGCTACTTGGTAGCCTTCCGTTGCATTAAATTCTCCTGCAATGTACTTTGGTATATGTGACTTATGAGTCGTTGATAGTAAGAACACATGTTCAGACTCAGAGAATTTGTTGTTGGTGTTTATTAGCCGCGAACCTATGATATTTATTATGTTTGGTTGAATTGGGTAGTGTCATTACTTCTTACACAATATTAATAATATCATTAATAATAATTTTTACAAGTGATAATAATAATATTGCTAAAAGTTTACGACTATCCTAACTAAAACTAATTGAATTTTTTCCTTCTTGATAGCTTTATATGGACTTTTTTACGGTTTCAAAGCAAAATTTACATTAGCTTTTTTTGTGAAATATTGATTGAATGTTCCTCTCCGTTTTATAATAATTAAAAGATATAAACTACCTTTACCTTGAGAATGGACAACGATTTTTTGTGGTAAAGTAAGAGTAGACAACAATTCGATATTTATGACAGTTAAATAATAAAAAAAACAAAATAATAATTGATTCAAGGAAAATAATTCTTGCATTAAATTGACCAATCTTCCTAGCTCTGATCGTTTTACTTGCAATTTCAATTGTGGTTCAATCTCTGTCTATGTCCTCTGTTACAAAACACAGAGAGAGAAAAACAGAAAAGCAGTGATAACTGATAACAGTGAATAGTAAAGTGTGTAAAGCGTTGAGAATTTTATGAAGGGTAAAAAAATAACACTACTCTCTCATTCTGAATTTAAAATTTAAATTTATTACTACTATTTTGAAAGTAAGTTGAAGCGAAGAGACATGAAGTGAGAAAAGGAGAAGGGTATTTATGGCAAATAGTTGATGCATGTGACCGTGGAAGGTTGTTAACCATCAGAGCCTAAACCGCTATACCCCACATGGATTTTGGAGATTTTCCCGCTCCGAACTACACGATTTTCCGCCACAAAACAGCCTTTAGCAACATCAAAAGTGGACCTCTTTTCAACTTGCTTTATTCGTAGAATAAATATTAAAGGAAACTCAATGCTATTAACTAATTTACTTGCCAAAACCACTTTTACCCTTAGCGGTTTTTTTGGTCCAAACAATTCAAAAACAGTTAGTTGAACTTGTATCAACTGTGGCCTTATTCTATTATTATGCTATTATTCTATTTTCCCCAACCCCTTAGGGTCTATAAATTAGGTGGCACTCCCTCGTATTCTCTTCACAACTCTGCCTCACTTCACACACTACACTTCTGCTCCCTCCTCTGACGACTCTTCACTATCCGAGTAATTGCCATTTTCTTTTATCTATTCCTGAAGTTGTTCCATCATTTGAAGGCTGAAGAACATATCTTCAGCTAGAGAAATGGTGTTAACATGTGTTAAGAAACCATGTCTAATTTTTTTGTTGTGTGTTTTCAGGAAAATGGCTCTTATTGGGTTTCTTTTGATGGGTTTTGTCACAATGTTCTCCCCCGTCTATGCCTTTGGTGGAGGATGGATTAATGCACATGCCACATTCTATGGAGGGAGTGATGCATCAGGGACAATGGGTATGATATGATCCATGCAAAATTTTAAAGCCCTTGTGTGTTTTATAATCAAAGTTTCGATTTTTATCGTCAAAATATTGATTTTGAAGTATATTGGAGGTACCCATCGGACTAATCAGTGGGATTGTGCAGGTGGGGCTTGTGGGTATGGGAACCTCTACAGCCAAGGGTATGGAACCAACACTGCTGCTTTGAGCACAGCACTGTTCAACAGTGGTTTGAGTTGTGGTTCTTGCTATGAGATTAGGTGTGCCAATGACCACAAATGGTGCCTTCCAGGGTCCATTTTGGTCACTGCTACCAATTTCTGTCCACCAAACAATGCTTTACCTAACAATGCTGGTGGCTGGTGTAACCCTCCTCTTCAACATTTTGATCTCGCTCAACCTGCCTTCCTTCGCATTGCTCAATACCGTGCTGGAATTGTTCCTGTATCCTACAGAAGGTAGGTTACTAGATTTGAGTCCTTTGAATCAAACTTTTCATGAAAACACTCCCTACAAAATTAGTTTTCATGCTTTTATTTTGGATAAAATTCTGTTTAGACCCTTAAGATCTAATTGAAATTGGAACTAGTCTCTGCATGTTGAATAAGTAGTGGTTTTAAATCTTGTAATTTGGACACTGTTGGAGTTCAACCCGGGTTCAGTCAAAATGAATTATTAGAACTGGACAAACTGAACCCCTGTTGGAAAAACAAAACTAGACCCAAAATCATCTTTTTATATATCAATTTTGACCAAATTTTGAGCTACCTACGGTACAATATATTTACCCTTGCATTTTTACTAGAAACTGATATTTGTGGCTTTATATGTGCAGGGTGGCCTGTAGGAGAAGAGGTGGCATAAGATTCACAATCAATGGACATTCCTACTTCAACCTTGTTCTCGTCACTAATGTTGGTGGTGCTGGTGATGTGCATGCTGTGGCCATCAAGGGTTCAAGGTCTGGTTGGATGCCAATGTCTAGGAATTGGGGTCAGAACTGGCAGAGCAACAACTATCTGAATGGTCAAAGCCTCTCTTTCAAGGTTACCACAAGTGATGGCAGAAGTGTGGTGTCTTTCAATGTTGCCCCAGCTGGTTGGTCCTTTGGCCAAACCTACACTGGTGCTCAATTCCGCTAGATCTTGTCCAAGTTAAAGTCACAAGCATACAAAATACTATGTAGTATAGTTGTAATATAGTATGTTTCTAAGAGTACGACTCGTTAGTATACTAAGGTATTAGATAGTATGCTAGTAGGTAAGGGGTCAGTTTTGGAATTCTAGATCAGGTGAAGAAGGGCATGTTTTAAATTGCCCCTTCATTTTTATTCTATTGTGTCAACAATGGGGACCTATCTATTAGGCCTCGTTCGATTAAGGTGGTGTATTTTTTTCACTTTGAGGAATAGGTTTTTTGAACCTTCTGTAGCTGAATATAGAAGCGAGAGGAGGTGGACTTTCTGAATTTTTACGGGTTAAGTGCTGAATTGGAAGTGGTGGATTTTGTGACCACCCGCCAATTAGTATTGGGATAGTGTCTTTTTTTTCATCATCTTGTTGGGATTGTTTAAGTGTTGTTTGTTTACTGATCCTTTGTATTCAACCTTGGCTGTGTGTGGCTTCGGTTGTGTTGGAGCCTGAAATGTAAATTTTCCAAGTGGAAAGTTACATCAATGACTATTTTACTACTATACCTTGTCCTTGTTTCATTCCTTATTATTTCTACAAGTCATTTTTATTCTTTTTATAACTTCACTATTTTCTTGTTTGAAGAAAAAAGAACAAGCATATATTTCTATTTGGTTTAGAAAATTTGCAAATCAATACTCCCAAGTTGGGTGGGTGAAGAGAAAAATCAAATTACATTCTTTTACTCTCAACTTAACTTGGTTCAAATGAAGTTGGAAAATCAATATTTGGGCTCATATTTTGGATCTGTTTAATGGATCAAGCTAAGAAAACTAGTAACAACCATGAACTTTCAGCGGGTCCCCTCACCACCCTTTCTGGCTTTCTATTCTACTCTTAGTTTAGTTTGTCAAGTTACTCTCTTCCTTTCGTTCGATTCGACGTTTAAGACTTTGGCATTAGTATTATAAAATATAGTTATATAGGTTTTATTAAAATTATATTTATGATATTTTTTTAAAAATTAATTAAATTCTCTTTTATATGTATTTTTAATATTTTATATCATAATAAATATTTAAGAATACAGTTGGAAAGTTGTATTTAATATTTTATTGATTTCTAAATCGATAAACAATGTTAATTTTTTGTTAACAATTTTTCTATTAAATATCATATAACGGAAGGAAAGAAATATTTGTATGGGAATCACATATTTGGGTATTTTTTTAAACAATAAGATCTTAAATTTTATCAACAAGGTCATGGATAATCACTTTTTTTTTTTATCACAGTATACATTTTGCAGATAGGAAGAGCCAAATACAAACAAAGGAAAATCATTAATTTAAGAAAGAATAAAATTGTAATTTTTATCAATAAATTAAAGTCAAATATATTCGAGTTTCAGTTTTTATACCATCAAAAACATGTTACTCATTTGTTGAAACTAGTGTTGCATAGAAGTCAGATATATTTTTGAAGTTTTACACTAGCAGATGCAATGCCGTGGGATCAACTTTCCCATGTCTTTTAATAACAATGGGATAATATGAGTATACTAAAGAAATGTCTCCCGAAATAATTGTTATAATGCTAAACAAAAGTGAAAAAAAATAAAATTCTTAATCACTTGTTCTGAAAAATATTTAACGACCTTAGACCAAGTTCAGTGAGATTTGTTACATTTGACGTCAAAAACTGATAATTTTCAATAATTTTATAGAAAATTAAGTTGAATTGACTTTAGAGATTAATGGCAGCGAAATCAGTTAAAAATTTTAATGCAAGAAATAGTTAATTTGTTGACGTGAAATTAGTTGAACGATTTTGATTAGAAATCTATTTATTCTGAAAGGAGTATAATATTATAAAGGAATTGCAATCCCTTAATCTATCAATACCAAAAGAAATCACGGTTAAAAAAATATTAAAAAATTATCATGAATTTTTTTAAAATGTTTGAAATATATTTGGTTAAATATAAAAATTTATATTTTTTAGCAATAGAAATGAAAAAGAAAAAATTCAAAATAATGTTTTCTAGGCAACAAGAGAGACAAACAAATTTGCGTAGAAAGAGTTTAAGGTTTAAGTAATTTTATGCGACAATTTGAATAAACAATTGGATACAAATAGGGCGAGAAATTTTTGTTACAGCACTTAATCGCGTAGAAGAATTAACTGTTACAGAATTTCTTCAGAGTTGAGAGTGAGATTGAGACAAGTAGCAATAATGGGTGTTATGAGTCCTGTAAAACTAATTGAATTGGCAATAAAAAAAGTGATAGTTCACCCATGAGCTCATAAAGTTAAAAAGGAATGAAGAAGGTTCAAGTATCAAATATTATAGGCATCGTGGGCTAAGGTGTAGTTCGTTGGTTGCTCAACAATTCAAATAAATTTGAGTGAAGCAAATTCTAAAACTTTGTTGTGCATCATCTTATTAGCGGAGTAAAGCATCACTTCAATGTGAACTTTTCAGCGTAAGCCCATTTGAATGGGCAAAAGTTAGGTCCACAAGGACCAGTACCAAAAATGTTTTTGTGTTGCTTTTAATTAAGAGTAGTTTCACTTTAATAACTTGAATTTGAGTTTTAATGTCACATTTGTGGTTGGTAAAATTGCCTTAACCCTCTAATAAATAAAAACACGCATGGAAAAGAAGAATATGACGAGAAACATGAAGAAAGAGCAAATAATTTTTAGGCAATACATGATTTAACTACTGAGAATTCAGGGGCACATGATATAAATTTGTTCCTAAAATATGTCACTGCTTTTAACAATATTTTTAAAACTTTAGCTTTGAAATGAATCCACTTATTATAATGCATAGAATATTTTCACTTCAACCAAAAAAATCGATATTAGACTTTAAAATTTAGCTTTGGGATGGATCCACGCGTGAAGAAAATCATTGTATCTTTGCCATTTATTGAGTTCAGATAAAAAGTTCAGTATTTTTCTGATTTAATCTAAACTTTTAGGTAAGTAAACTGTAAACAAAGTAAGCACGAGTTATTTACAAGAGAAAGATACAAACTCGAGTTTTGGCAAAAAAGCAATCCATGTGATATGACTCTCGAATACTATTTTGGTGTATGTTATCTTTATATACAACTATTACTCATGTAAGAAAAACAAATATGGCATGCTTTCTTGCATTAGCAACCTTCACACCCGAGATAAGGTGGAAGCAGAAACAACCAAACAGAACCTATTATTGGTAATTATTAAGATCTAATATAGCATTCCTCTGCCTTGGCCTTGATTCATCTCAATCACGAAATAATGGCATCAAGGTAGGCTTAGTTGTTAACTGAGGCCACATAAAAGATTGGCTTGTTACTTCCTATATTCGCATAAACCTCATTTGTTGAGGCCAAATTCTCCGAGGATGTCAAGTTTCTCACTTGTGACTGAAGTTCTCTAGCCACCTCAATAGTAGATGGATGGCCAAAACTTTAGTGAATCAGTTTGGTTGCTGCACTTACAAAATTGAAGTTTATAAGTAAACTTTGAAGTCCAAGACATGAGAATATGGGGGCAGCATAAGTTATCTGCAAAGTCTAGAAGAAATATTTTTATTGCATATTATTAGTTATGGAGGTAAAATAAAACGTTCACATGCTTAGAAGTTCTTAAGGTAAATGACTAGTACTTCACATGGAATAGTCCATTGAAACTTTTCCCAAATCTCTTCATTCTTCAATTGTAGAGGGCTCATTCTAGTAATTCTAAGACACAGGGATATGGAGCTTGTGGACTAAAACATAAATTAGAAAGCCTTTCTCTTAGGGGGCATTACACTTTTTCTCTCAAGTAAGTTGCTAATGTTTCTTATCACAAATGCAACCATCACAAACAAGGAATTCTTGTAACAACAGTGAATCCATGTTTAAGATTTTGACAAAATTTACATTGGTTGCCGGAACGCCATAAATAAAATTAAATAAAAAAGGGTGTGGCTATGTGAAGCCAAAGTGCATTCTAGAGGAACTTGCCTGGGCGAATAAATGCTCATCAAACATAGGAACACCACAAGGCCCTGATGTGGAAGCCCAACCATGGTGATTAGAGTCATAACCAGATCTAGGTGCTTCAAAGCTTCCATTCACATGATAATCCACATGATTTTCATGTGGGTTGATCTCTACAGTTGGTTGAAACTTCAAATTGTTCAGTAAGTTAAAATTGTATGGAAGGTATGGAAACTGCCCATTCAATTGTAGTCTCAAAGGGGCAGTACTACTCATGTCACTTAAGACCCCATTTTCTTGCGCCGAGTTAGACATCTCAGGTTTGATACTTGAACCAAGATAACTAGCAAAACTCCCAAATGATGAACTTGCAGAACCTTCTACATCTCTGAGGATTAGGCAAATAAGTTGTTACACATTTAACAAAAAAGATCAATTCAATATCGATAAAATTTCAACACCCTGTGTCTTTGTACAAATTCATGTTGAGGAAAACATGCTGATCATTTTGATTAAAACATTGCTCTAATTAAATAATGAGTATGATAACATAATATGATAATTACTTTGATCCTTGGAGTAAAATATTCTTCAATAATGATTAATGACTATATAGATAGGTTAAGTAAACTTAGAAGAATGTCAAAGAACAAGTATTGACTTATTGGAAATTAACGATAATTACTAATAATTAGCATTTGCAAATAAAAAAAAAATATTGACTCATTGAATATATTTTTACTTCAGAAAAATAACTCACTTGGGGAGAAACAAGTTTGAGTCCTCAGGTAAAACTATGTTTTGGCTGTCACCATTGGGAATCCACGATAGAGGTTGGAGATGCTGCTCGGCACTCATTCTGAAGGGAATATTCATTTCATTGAACTGGTTATTGCATTGCAGTGACACAAGTTGCTGCTGCTTTTTTATATTTTCCTGCCACATTGGGCTGAGATTTTAGACATGAAATGGAATCAAAAACTTAAATAATGCAATGTTGAGGATAAATTATTTTTCTAAAACGATTAGCTCCAAAAAAATATATTTATGAATTATGCTACTTCTTTTTCTACTCTCCTATTTGGTTTGCTATTTTCTTGTTAGTTATTAATAAAACTGTTGTGGATGCTTCATTGATCACTATAAGGATTGGCATTGTCTGTTTTTCTTGATTCCCTTTTCCTTTCAGCCAATTTATCCACTTAGACAAGATAACAGCTAAATAAAGCAAATTAATTTTAGCATTCGACAAAGAATAAATCATTAGTTTCGTTCCCGAGCGCTTATTTTTTTTTTTCTTAAATTGTCTTTAAACTAATGAAACTATATAAGTAGTCCCTGAACTATTGAAACTCCATCAATTTAGTGCCTAAGTTGTAACTTTGAGAATTAATTTGAAGAATTTTTCAATACTTGAGGAACTATAGAGATCATTTATATATATTTCATTACTTTAAAGACTATTTAAGATAGAGTAATAATTTTGTGACCAAATTAATGGTTTACTCATTCATCAAGTATAGATTCATTATGAAAATTATCAATCACCTTAGGACGGTGATGATAAATTGAACTCATAAAAGAACCTTTGAAAACAAGCACAAGTATAGGATAATAAAAATATTACAATGCATACCTTACGGGTTCGGATTTGATTAATTGACTCCCTGAGTGAATTTTCCATCTGTCCTAGTTGTTCCACATTGCTTATTTTATCAAACTCACTCCAATGACTGCATAATCCAACAATAAATAAAGTTTGTAGGAATAAGTTGCAGCCATTGAACAGTCAAAAGTTCCTGAAAATCTAGCTAAAGAAGAAAAGATCCACCTTAATCTCTTATGAGTTTCAGAAATTTGACTCTGTAATAGCCTGGCTTGATTACTCAAGTCCTGAACAAAGTCAGTTAGTGATGTATAACAATAGCACTATAAACGAACCAAATAAACGAGATAATTCAATTATGTGCGTACCTCAATAGTTTGACTACTGTAAAAGAAAAAAAGAGAAATGGCAAAAAAGAATGTTTCAGTGTCTCAATTTATGTAAGTGATTAAATATTTAGAAGAATAAAGACTAAATTAGTCAGTATGACATACCTTGTGCCCAGAAATTCTTGTATATTTACATCATGATCTAGCTTCTTAAATGTTTTCTTTAGTGCCTAAATTCTCAAATGGAACAACTCAATAATAAGAATCATGGTAATTTTAGCAGTCAATACTTTCAAAAGAAGGAAAAGTACAACGTATATTTCAGTATGGAATATGAACATTGAGTTGTGAGATAAGACTTACTTCAAGAGTCTCCAACTTCCTGTTGCAATTCATTGGAAAACACTTAGTTAAATTATTGTATTACTAGGAAGAAGTACATTATATGTATGTATGTGTGTGAAAGGACTTCAACTACACCTTTTTGCCCTTTCCTGAGGAGTTAATTGAGCAAACTTCGCAATAACCTCCTCTAAGTTACTAAGTTCACCAAAGAGGGAGAGAAACTAATCAGGAGAATGGTAAGGTTATAAAACAACATATAATTTTCTAACAATAGCTTGTAAAATAAGGACAACAGAAAAGAAATAAGTTTTAGCAAACTAGAGTTTACTATCATACATTGATAATGTAATTTTTTTTTACACTTTAATCAATTGGAAATCATTTTACATATAACTTGTAAAGCAATCATTAAAAAAAAAAAATTAGCAATCTTAGTATTCATGACAACATGTAATTTGGATGACAATGTAAAAATCCTTTATACTACTAGTGTATTCTAATTAACTTCATATACATTTACACTTAATATATATGAAGTTACTGGTTCAGAGCATGATAACTTTTATATCTGGTCTGAGTTAAAAACAATTGAAAGAGTAGAGTTCAAAAGTAATTATATTTGGAAGTGTTCTCAACGTTTTGATCCATTGAATTTTCAAATGTTCATGAAGCCAATCCCAATATTTTTGTTTCTAGCGTAGGATTCAAAGTTTCAAACTCCCATTTTACTTCTTGAAATTCCTCTCCATTTTACTACACAGGGAAGTAAAAAGATTAAAATAAACCCTTCCTAAATTTCTACAGAGGTAATCGCTACTAATTTGTTTTATGTGGGCCCAATTTCCAGCTACAATAGAAACTAGAAAGTGTCTAGAAAAAATCTTCATTTTTACTAATTAGATGAAGGGATAGTTTTATCCATCTCAACTATTCTTATTGAATTAAACTAACATCAATAATTTGTATAATAGGTTGATCTAGTAATACCTATGAATGTAACTACAATACATGATAGCAGAATTTGAATGGTAGGCTTTACCTGCGCCTCCCCCTGCATAATGAAGGCTTTCCATTTGGTGCAAACATGAGAAGTATAATATCTATATCACATAGAATAGATAATTCAGCAGCTTTTTTCATAATTCCATTTTTCCTTTTAGCATATGTTGCTTGGCGGCCATTGGTGTTCTCCAACCTCTTTATCTTTAGCTTTACCCTGCCCATCCTGCACATTATACATCATACATTGTTAACAACCTTAATCATCCCTTTCACTATTTACAAAAATATTCCATTAAATTCCAAACTTAGATCCTCCCAAAATCACTAGCATTGCAATTTTCAGAACTATATGCATTGACACATGAACTCATGCACTTGAACAAATTATTAAGTAGTTTCATATATATTCATGGTCCCAATCAATCTTCTTTCTAATTAAGTGTCATTAATTATTTATCTTGAATTGTAAAATTTGAAATATATGTTACATAAACATTGGTTGAAACTAAGCTATCTAATAATTTTTTCATGCACACTACCCACGTTAGATTGAAAATGAATTATTATGGATCCTTTCACATTTCAAAACCAATGAAGAATTTGAATAACATTATAACAGTAAAATAGAAACAAAATGGCCAATAATAACATGTAGTTCGTGATTCACGTACCCTTTACGAATGTTTTGACAAAGAGAAAGACAAAGACAAAGAATGTGAAGAACTTAGGAAGAAGTATCTAGCAAGAGAAAATAAATAAATAAATAAATAAATAAAGGGAAGAATAAAAACTCACGCAAATGAAAAAGTTGGAATATTATTATGAAACTAAAGAGGTTCACAAGCCAAGCGTGTAGAATGCGAAGGGGACAGGTTGGTTGTCAATGGAAATGGCAATGGCAATGGCAATGGAAGATTCAAAGAGAGAGAGAAAGAAGGAGAGAGAGAGAAAGCTTACATATAGCTTACGTTAACATGTCCGGGTGACCGGTAAAATCGGTCATTGAGGCATGCGGGAGAATCGGGAGCTCAAGAGCGTTAGAGATTTCGTTTCATTTGTCCCGCAAACAATTACAAAATAAAATTACACAACAATTCATCATCATTTTCATTCACTTTTGTTGTGTCCTCTCCACCTCATGCAAAGCACTTCACAGGTTTACATCCTACTATACCAAAACTACGAATTTTAGTAAGGAATAATAGAAACATCCTTTAAACTTGAATGAAAAATGTATTTCTTTAACTTTCTTAAATTTAAATATACAAAATCTTTTTTTTATTATTTTAAAAATTTATTTCGAGTTATTTCTTGAAAAAATAGTGATTATATATATCTTTTAAAATAAAATCCTATTTTTGTAATTGTATGTAAAACAAAAACAACAACTACTTTACATAAAATATCCAAGTTTGATTACTACTTTACCCAATTTCATAATCAGTTTTCATTTAAAAAAAAAAAAATTAAAAATAGGAATTAGAAACCCATACTTTTTTTTTAATTAGATATGTGTAATATTCTGTGAGTTAATATTTTGAGTTAATTAAGTATTATTATTTCAATTTCAGGTTTTAGTTATTTTTTTTAAGTTTTTTTTTGTCAATTTTCAGTTTCTTATTTATTTTTATTAACATTTATAGTCCCATATGTTAAATCGAAATAGTTAAGTGTTAACATAACATAGAAGAAAAGACCACATAAGACTCCCGTATTAACATTTAATAGTTTGATTTAATGTGATTGAAAATGTTAACAAAAAATAAAAGGGATTAAAAGTTAAGAAATTTCTGAGCTATTAGAAACTTAATTAAACATAATAATTTTAATCTACCTAACCAAATAATATTTTCATCCAACATAAATCACTTTAATTGTCTCATTAAGCCTACACGTGAGAAGAAAGAAAATGAGATGGATTTAGAAGTTATCTAGCAAGTTACCCATACAATATTATGAAACTCAAACTCGCAAGCCAGTTCAATGGTTGATCTGAAAAATGGGCGCAAATTGATCTGAGTTACTCATCATATTGGCTAGTGTGACCTGACCAGTTTGGTAAAAAAACTTATGACCTGATGGATTAGAGTGATCTAGTTAAGTCACACAATCTTTTTATGTTTTTAAAATTTCATTTTAAGGTTGGGCTTGGCTGGACCATGTTTTTAATAGAATTGTATTATTTTTTAAGGCTACTTTAAGTAATGTGTGTTTATTATATTTTATTTATATAAAATATTTTATAAATTAAACTAAACACATCACAGACAACTTTGTTTAAGAAAAATGCTTCCTTTAAAAAAATAATACACATTGTTTGTACAAGAACATATCTCCACACTTCCATTTATGTTGTTAATGAACTATAATTTTATGATAATTTGTATTCAATTTCAATATATTTTTCTTTATTATTTTGAAACTATCAAACTTTATAGGTTAAAAATTGTTTATAATTTTTTTAATATAAATTGAGTCAATGCATAAGGTTAATTGTGACCCTCAGGTTGACTTTTAACCATTAACCCTACACCCTAGCCCATATGACTAAAACTAACTGAATCACTAACCAATCCGAGTATGATAAAACTGAACTATGCCTAGTCGTAGGGCAACTGACAAGACCCTATCTTAAGAGGAACACTCAAAAAAATTATTTAGTTTATAAAATATTACAATAAAACTTTATTCAATATTAAAATAAATCTTTTTTATATTTCTTTTGAAAATATTTATTTAAAGAATCCTAGTTTTGAACACATTTTAATAATTTGTGACAAAAAAAAAAATATAAGAGTGACCGAGAATTATTTTTTCAATCATTTAAGGAACCAAAATTTTCAAGACGGACTCTGCCAGGCCCATACACGAGTTACTCTCATGACTTATTTAAAATATACTTATTTATAAATAAAATAAAATGAAATAAATGATTATAACTAGATATTTAAGTTCTCAAAGAAAAGTTTCATTTAAAATAATAACACGTATGGTTTGTATAAGGATATATTTCTATGCTTCCTTTGTTAATAAATGTTAATTTTATGATAATTTGTATTCAATTTTAATATATTTTTCTTTATTATTTTAAAATGATAAAATTTTACACGACAAAAATTATTTATAATTTTTAATATAAACCGGGCCACTACATGTGAATCAATTATGACCTTGCGTTATCCTTAACTCACTTACCCAACATCCTAATCGAATCACCAGTCTATGAGTATGATAACATTGTACTCATACCTAGTGGTAATCAAAGCTGTTGAAAAAGAAGAACATCTAATCAAGAAGAACTACTAAGAAGAACATCTAATTAGTAAAAGATTATATTTATAAAAAATTATATTTATAAAAAATTATATTTATAAAAGATATTATCTAATAAGTTAAGATAAGATATAAAGAATATTTCATAGTTAGATATGATTGAACAGATATAATTAGTTAAGATTTTATCTTTTTCATATTTAATGTTTGTTTTTTTATTTAGTCCTTGATTTGTAATACTATAAATATAGTATTCTGTATACAAAATTTGATGAAAGAATAAAATAATGAATTATATTAATTTCACGAGTTGGTATCAAAGCACCCGATCTTGTGAGACTCTGTTTCCGCATTTTTTCCGAGTTGATGGTTCAACTTGGCGAGAGATGAATCTATAAAGGTCAGGTGGACCTATCTTGAGATGGTTCCCTTTGTCAAAAGTCTCCCGAGAGAGAAAGTCACACATTAGAAGAACAATGCAAAACTTGTAAGAAAAGAAGAATTTTGTCAATTAGAAGATTCTGCTACAAGGGAGGATTGTTCTAGTAGTCAGAAGATTCTGTTGTTGCAAGGAGAGATTGCTCCAGAAGAGTTTTTTTAATTTTGATGAAAAGAAGGATTGTTGTAGAAGTGCAGTGTGTGCCAAATACTATTGAAGGGTTTGTAATTTTTGCCAGAAAAATTACACATGGAAGGGTTTTGTAATTTTTTGCCAGAAAAATTACATGTTGAAGGGTTTGTAATTTTTGCCATAAAAATTACATCATATTGATGGGTTTGTAATTTTTTCCAAAAAAATTACACATGGAAGAGTATGTAATTTTTTGCCCTAAAAATTACATGTTGAAGGGTTTGTAATTTTTACCAGAAAAATTACATTGAAGGGTGTAAAAATTACACATTGAAAGGTTTGTAATTTTTTGCCATAAAAATTACATCATATTAAAGGGTTTGTAATTTTTGTCAGAAAAATTACACATTGAAGGATTTATAA
Organism: Hylodesmum podocarpum; assembly: GCA_026586105.1. Taxonomy (NCBI): domain Eukaryota; kingdom Viridiplantae; phylum Streptophyta; class Magnoliopsida; order Fabales; family Fabaceae; genus Hylodesmum; species Hylodesmum podocarpum. The sequence goes on along the minus strand of JALJEV010000730.1, from coordinate 918,723 downwards.
TTTTTGTCAGAAAAATTACACAGTGAAAGGTTTGTAATTTTTTCCAGAAAAATTACATGTAGAAAGGTTTATAATTTTCGCCAGAAAAATTATATATAAGGAGGGTTTGTAATTTTTCCGTTCAAAAAGTACAAGTAGTGAATTTTATCTCAATAGGATCGTGGACTAGGTCAATGAGGCCAGATTTAGCTTATGCTCTTAGTGTGGTGAGTCAGTTCATGCACAATCCTGGTGCACAACACATGGATGCGGTCATACAAATCTTAAGATTGGGCAGATGCTCTAGATGATAGATGTAACGCCCCGCCGTTTTTCATTATTAAAATAATTTCCTTTTTATCTCTTTATTATTATTATTTGAAAATATATCCTTTCATTTAGATTTCTTTGAATAAAATCTTAAAATAATTTTCCTTGCTAACAAAAACGTCACCAAAATAAAACACATCACATAAATCACATCATAATCATACATCAAAGGTTATTTACAAAATGTCACATAGGTACGTAATATTGTGACAATTATAATATACACATTATTATGAAATCTTCATGATAGATAACATTCCTTGACATCTTCCACACATGATTACTGAATCTACCTCAATCTGCTCCTCCGAATAAAATTCAGATCATCACAGTGTCAAACCACGTACACAAACACGCAAGGGTGAGCTTTCCATTAATAGCATATAAAATATTAATATGATATATTTCAAAATCAAATAAATAAATAATGAATTATGACTTAAATGAAATTTCTATATGATGCATGCTCCAACCTCAACTCCCAAAAATATGCAATGTGGTACCATAATAGATAATACGATATAATCATCGAATAACTTTACCGACCAGTTGGGATTTCCCAGTGGTGCACAGAATCTCATAAACAATCATGTGATCATCATGAATTAAATGAATTCTCACCGTAAAAATCCCCCAAGTCTGGCATCCCACCAAGACGCACGGCTTAAGTTTATTATCTGTCCCTCTAACCGAGGCCACCTCTTTTGAGGCATGTATGCATGAATGAAAATTTTACCTCCCTTTCTAGAATATCATTTAAAATCATTCATATTTCAAAATACCAAAAACAATCAATAACCACCAATAAAAATCAAGAAACACCCATAAACATCGATCTGTATACGTGAACAATCCGTATACGTGAAATGTGATCTCCGTATACGTGAATAGTACCGTATATGTGAATAGTAACGTATACGTGAATAGTAACGTATAAGTGACCGTAGTCCGTGAATAGTACACCAGGTAAGTTCCCAGGAAAGAGTGGTGAAATCACAAATGGATTCCCTTAATAACCAGGTCTTTCCTTAGCCAGAACTTTCCTAGACATGCACTTCCACACTACCACCCTTTTCCTAACAACAAGAATAGTTCTTTTCTGATGTGGAAGATCGGACAAAACCGCAACCACAGAGCATACTAAGAATACATGAATAGTACCATATACATGAATAGTAAAATACGGTATACATGAATAGTAAAATACGGCATACATGAATAGTAAAGTAAGATAAGGACAAACTCCCCTTACCTGTTTCTCCTAGCTTCTCTATTCCTTCCCCTACTTACTTGCTCCTATCTAATTTGGAGAGATTTCTAAGAGAGAGTTTAAGAGAATGTTCTTGATTTTGTGATTATAACTGAAACCCTTAGGCCCTATTTATAGGATTTCAAAAGTTACTATTTGCACAGTAAAAGTTACTATTTGCACAGTGATTTCATTATAATAATAAACGCGTGTAACTCGTTTATTATTATTTTTTTTTACTATTTGCACAGTAATTTACTATTTGCACAGTAATTAACTATTTGCACAGTATTTTACTATTTACACAGTAATTAACTATTTGCACAGTATTTTACTATTTACACAGTAATTTACTATTTGCACAGTAATTTACTATTTACACAGTAATTACTATTTGCATAGTAATTTAATCTTCTTCAAATTATATTTAAATTTCTGGAGTGTTACAATAGAGAATCAACTTCTGGATATTTTTCATTTGTAGAAGGTAATCCTGTCATATGGAAAAGCAAGAAACAAAATGTTGTAACTCGTTCCAGCGCTGAAGCTGAACTCAGAGAATGGTTTTTGGACTCTGTGAAGGTATGTGTGTTAGACTATTTCTCTAGGAGTTAGGGTATGTACATACACGTCTCATTCAATTGTATTGTGACAACAAAGCTGCGCGCGACATTACTCACAACCCTATCCAACACGATCGTATGAAACATGTGGAAGTTGACAGATTTTTTATTAAGGAAAAACTTGATAAAAATATTCTAGAATTTCCAAATATTCGATCTGAAGATTAACTAGCAGATATTCTTACCAAGGCTGTTACAAGTCAGATTTTTGAAAAACTCTTAGACAAGTTGGGAATGTATGACATACATTTACCAACTTGAGGGGGAGTGTTGAAAAATGAGAACATCTGATTAGTGAAGATTATATTTACAAAAGATATTATCTAATCAGTTAAGATAAGATATAAAGAATATCGCATAATCAAATATAATTGAACGAATATGATTAGTTAAGATTCTATCTTTTCCATATTTAATATTTGTTTCTTTATTTAGTCATTGATTTGTAATACTATAAATATAGTATTCTGTTTACAAAATTTGATGAAGGAATAAAATAGTGAATTATATTAATTTCACGAGTAAAGCATGGTCAAGGTGGACAACTGCCCAAGGCCTTATTTTAAGTGGACACCTAAAAAAGTTATTTAGTTTATAAAAGTATTATATAAAAGAAGCCAACCATCCATGCGCATTCCTTTGGTGCTCACGGTGGTTGTTTTGGTACTTGAGATAGTTGATCTCATGCTTGCGGTGGTTGCCCTGGTGGTTGTGATTGTTATGTTGTGTATAGATGTTAAATTTGCCATAGTTATGGCCACATTGTTGGGATTTGCTACTATCTAATGGATGAATAGTACACTCTCGTGGCTCCATTAGATACTCTTGGTGCTAATTCTACCTATTCTAACCCTTATCAATAGGTTAGGCCACAATCACAACAAAGTCTCAACCGTCACCAGGGTCTTCTTCGTCTAGGCCCCTGTCTTTCTTTGTCTAGGCTCATTTTTCAAACGATCAACAACCTTAATTAAGCTCTTGGTGTCATAGATCAAGCTCCTTGGTATCTTGATTCTGGAGCATCTCATCACATCACCTACACTTATTATTCAACAATTTTCTCTCTTGGAAGGATTTGATCAAGTTCCTCTAGGTAATGGTGAAAGGATCCTTGTTAATTTTGTTGGAATCACTACCTTTCGGTCTCCGTATAACTCTCATGTTCATCTTTCTTTTAAAAATCTTTTTCATGTCCCTACAATCACAAAGAATTTACTTAGTGTAAGTCAATTTTACAATGACAATTTTATTTATTTTAAATTTCACCAAAATTTATGCTAGTTAAATCACACACTACCAATGAAGTCCTCCTAAAAGGCTTTCTGGGATTGGATACCCTCTGTCAATTTCTAGAATTACTTTCCAACATAGTGTCTTCTTCAAATAAGCATACTCTTAGTTCTCAAAATATCACTAGCTCTTAAGTTCTTAGTACTACTAAGAATAGTGTTTTTGTTGCTACTTGGCATTTTCGATTAGGACACCTTAATCATGATGTAATGCATTACATTTTTTGCCAATGAAATTTTCCCAATATTAATAAAAATTCACTTGCTTTTTTTTATTCTTGTTGTGTTAGCAAATCTTATAGATTACCTTTCACATTATCTACTACAATTTATTCTTCTCCTTTTGAATTGATTTTTAGTGATTTGTGGGGACCTACATCTTCCACTTCTTGTGGATACTTATACTATGTAACCTTTGTTGATGCTTATACCAGGTTCTCGTGGATTTATCTTCTTAAAAGGAAGTCAAATACTCTCATTATTTTTTAACAGTTTCATGCTATGGTGCATAATCAATACCGGTTACCAATTAAAGCTTTTCAAATTGACTAGGGCGGTGAATTTTGCCATTTTACATCTTATCTTGTAACAAAAGGCATTCAACACAGAATTATTTGTCGTCACACTCATCATCAAAATGGAGTTTTTGAGAGAAAGCACAAACATATCTCTAGACTTGCATACGAGGGTCTTAAACCTTCATTCAAGAAGAAAGACATTTCCAATTATTATAAATATGACAAATATGTATATGTAACATCCAAATGCAAACATCTTTTAAAGAGGGTTACATTCAATACCCTAAACACTAACATAAAAGGGCCTAAGTCTATTTGGGTACCAAAACATGAAGTTATTCCTATTGTAGATTTCCTTGACAATAGGAAGACTCCAACAATAGTACTTACACAGTGGTTGTTCACATCACATGACAGGAAAAAGGTTTATGTTCCAAGACCTCTAAATGAAGGAAGGAGGCAAAGTGATCTTTGGAGGAAATAAAAAAGGCAAGATAGCAGGAGTCGGTAGAGTCAATATTTCTACCTCTGCATCCATTGATAGGGTGCTACTTGTTGAAGGTTTAAAACATAATTTGTTGAGCAAAAGTCAATTATGGAATAGTGAATATAATGTTACCTTTAACAAGGATGAAAGTTTAGTACAAAACAAATATGGTTCATCTCTATTTATTGCTAGGAGGCAAAATAATCTATATAAGATTAAACTTGTTGATCTAACAAATTCAGATGTAACATGTTTAGGGTCCACAAGAACTAAACAATGGACATGACATAAGAAACTCAGACATGCAAATATGAAGCTTATTTCAAAATTGAAAAAACATAACCATGTAAAAGGACTCCCTAATATTGTCATATGCACTGGACGATTTATGTGAAACATGTCAAAAAGAAAATTAAGTAGAAAACTTTTCTCCTCCAAAAATATTGTTTCCACTTCTTGACAACTTGGTCTATTGCACATGGAATTGTTTGGACCAACAAGAACAACTATGGGATAGTCATTATTGATGACTATGCTAGATGGACATGAGTAATTTTCCTAGAATATAAGGGTGAGTCTTTTAGAGTCTTCAATATATTCCGCAAATATGTTCAACAGGAAAAATGAGTATGTATTACTTCTACATGAAGTGATCATAGGAGTTAATTTGAAAATGAAAGTTTTCAAAAGTTTTATGAGAGGAACAAAATTCTACACAATTTCTCTACACTAAGAGCAACATAACAAAATGGTGTGGTTGAGAGAAATAACAAGTCATTATAAGAAATGACCATAATCATGTTGAATGAGAACTCAATACCTAAATATTTCTAGGAAGAAACAATAAATATGTTATATACAAAATAGAATATATTTCAAAGCCTTGCTAAATAAGACTCTTTATGAATTATGGAAGATACGAGAACCCAACATATCATATTTTCATATTTTTTATATTAGTATTTCATCTTCAACACTAAAAACGATCTTGGCAAGTTTGAATTTAAGTCTAATAATGTAATATTGTTAGGCTATTCTAAAACGTTCGTAGCTTAAAGAGATTTTAACTCATGAATTTTGAATATTGAAGAAGCAATCTATAATGTCAATAAGCCTGCTGAGAATTTACGATGTAAGCCAAATTTTTTAACTTAACTAGTTTTCCTCTATCTAGATATCTTTATTTTACATATTTAAAATCTATAATACATTTTATATTATAGATTATGTCTTCTGAATTTAATATATGTAGTGTAAATGATTATTACAAATTTAGATAATCATAATAAATTATTTACGGTAAAGATTATTAGATCTAGAGGACACCATATTAAATAATCCCTAATATAAAAATTTCATATAAATATTCAAATTTGTCGTAAGCTGAATAAAATAAATGAAAGAGTTTAATGAGTTAAAAATAAAATGAAATAAAAATTATACTAAAATAAAGTGAAAAAGAAAACGAGACAGATTCAAGGATAAACTCTCCATATTGTTGTTTACCAATCTTGACCTTAACCAAGAAGAAAGAAGAAAAAAAGAAGGGCCCATCCTATTCCTAAGCCCGAATGACATATGATACTGGAAGATGACTTGCTACGTGTAGCGAAGCCTATTTTCAAATTCTTCATCGAATTATTTGGATTCAGTTTCCGGAACAATTTGATGCCATATTTGAAAAGTTTTGCGAAGGAGACTAATGGGGTTGGAGGGTCATAGTTGAATTGAATCGGTTTCTGTATTATTTTTCATATATAACTCGAGAAGATGTAAGAAGAGTAAAATATAAAATTGGTCTCAAAATTATCCTCTTTCCACTGCAGTAAGAGATTATTTAGTATGATTTATAATATTTTAAAGATTTTTTTGACAGGATTTAATATTTTAGAATTTTAGAGTGATGATATTTAAACATTTCATATTTTTAAAATATTTCATTAATATTTTTTATTTTTTCTATTTCTCTTTCTATTAAATCATATTAGTTATTATATCTATAATTTTCCTCTTTTCACTACTCTCTCACTTGTGTAAAATAGCATATTAAATATATATCAATAATTTTCCAATATTTTAAGACTAAAATGATAATTTATTATTTTTCTTATACAAATCCTTTTTATAACTTATATTACTTATCAAAATTTAACTTGTTTATTTTATCTTAATTATGAGATTCAGACTAGCACTTGCAAGACTTCACTTCAATCTATCTGGTCAAAAGATAAAAAGTCGAAGCATTAGCTATTACTTAACTCGAGGATTGGTCTTCCGTTGCCAAGGTTGGTAAGATGGCCATCAAAGCCTTGTCAGTTGTCACCGAAGTTTCATATGTTTACGCATTTGTATTAATGTGGCTTGTGAATTTTATTTTTTTTAAGTAACAAATGAAAGAAATTTTTATATATTTGATTTGAGAGAGAAGAGATCCATTTACTTTAAAAGTGAGTCTTATCTATTTTCATTGAATAATTTTTTAATTACAGTGATTTTTCATTAATTCAACTGTTGGCTTAAGATTTTTTGTTAAATAAATTAAGTTTAGGATATTTTATTGATATAAAACATAAAATCAATTGGTTCTATTTTAAAGTATGATATATTTTTATAAAATATAAATAAATATTAGCTATAAAATTATACGTCTATCAATTTTAATTTAATTATCTAAAATTATATATATATATATATATATATATATATATATATATATATATCAAGATGATATCATATACATAACTCAACTGCCGTATGTTTAGATACATTAAAAGAAAAGAAATTAGTGTTGAAGACATTTTTTTATTAAAGTAAAGAGTAAACTATGTGTTTTTATCAGAATTTATAAATATTTTCTTCTTAATTTTATGGAAAAGTTAATTATTTAAAAATGTTATACTGATATTTACTTTATACAATTCTCCTAAAAAAAAATTAAAATATTACACTGAAACTTCTATACAGAATATAAAAATAACGTGAAAAAAAAGGCTAAATATAATCCCACCAAAAAACTTACATCACCGTTACTGTAAAGTTACCCCTTGCCATATGCAGGACATTCTTCACTGTTACTATAAAGTAAATTAATCACTTTGTTGCCATAAAACTTTGAGTCCCCGTGCAATAGTTTTTTTTTTTCCATGCACGGAACCATCTCGGTTAACTACTACTGGTTATAGAACTGAATAACGTAATCACTCCCAAATTTCAAAATAAATTAATCAGTTGGTTTTCAGTTGAACGGTTAATGTTGTGGGGTTAAACGTCAAATCATAATATCACATTACCACAAGCAACGCAAATTTTTAATGGTAGTAATTGGTGGCAAAGTAAATATTGTAAATTTTTTCGTAGTGTTTTCCTTTCATGAGTGCGTGAAATTGTGTCATTTCAAGACGGTGATGGGAATTCACATCACACGGATGGTGCCATGTTTGACCAGGTACATGGAGAAACATTGTAGTAGTGGGGTCTACAATGTTAACTGGTTCTTGTCGTGTTCCATGTTTCATGAACCAAGCCATTTGATGAAACTAGACACTAGCAAGTGGTGGGAGAACCCACCGTGCCGCACCCTCTTGCCAATTATAACAAACGAACTGTCACATCTATGTACACTGAATACTGTTTCTGAAAATAGTGTTAAGAAACAACAAACAACTGTTTCATACATTTGATGAAGCTGGAATCACTAGCTTTAGAGGTACAAACATTGTTTTGTTCTGTTTATTTTTTATTCTTTTGCTGAATTTTTTGTTCTGTTTCTGTTCTATTCCTAGTTACCTCAACTTTATTCAGGGACCTTTCTTAGGTGCATCAGTATTGGGTACCAAAACTCCCAAGTACTTCATTTTCTTTTGTGAAATAATGGAACAAAGCTAGCTAGCTATATATGTATCTCAATTGTTTTTCTTTACATTTTCTAGCGTAGAGTGAGTGAATGCCTTAATGGGTCCTCATCCCCTAAGACACATGTGATCCAAGAGTTAGGAATGAAAAAGATAACAGGACAAGAAAAGAAAGGCAAATAGAATGCATGAAGCACCATTGCATAGTAAAAGTCTAAAATAGGCCCATTCCAATGAGTATTTATTGAAATAAGTTCAATTAGAAATTTATTATGGATTTGATGGCATTTTGATTTATCAAATAAGTTCAATTAGTAATTTATTATAGATTTGATGCTATTTTGATAAACTTGTTATGGTAATCCACTACTCTTTAAAAGTGAAGTTGTCAAAGTAAGATACAACTCCACTCACCTAGTAGATAAAACTTGTGCAATGCTGATTGGGAAACGATCTGAGACCAATTAAAATTATCACAGGTTTTGATGATTTTAATGAAGTTGTCAAAAAGCTAGACGACTCTGATTCTCATTGTGTCGCTTGTCAAAGCGAGAGAGGCTAAGTTTAAATGGTTGATGGAGTTACCCTAAGGGCCAACAACTCTAATCTGACACAATTAAAGTCGTTGTAGGTATTGACAACTTAACTCACTCGAGGGGAATACTATATAAATGAGCACAGACATGGTAAAAACAATTTTCTTTTATTTTTCTCCTTTTCCTTATTACTTGAGTTTTTTCTAATTATCCCTCTTTTTTTACAGTTGATTACCGATAAAATGACATCATCCTCGTCAAACTGTGTACAAATTGAGTCTAGTTTCACATAAGATAACATATTATGGCTACAAAATTCACATATATCGGAGCATGCCTGAAACATAAGGGAGAACAAAAAATTGCAACTGAGACGGACTATTCCTGCGTACTTGGGAGAGCATACCATTCCTAATGCTATTGTTGATCTTCTCCATGAGGTCAAGTTTTATTGGGTATGCAAAACTGCATACTTGAAGATACACCATGAGCTACTGAATGCATTTATAGAAAGGTAGAGGCAGGAGATACACACTTTTCATGAGTTATGGGGAGATTCCTATTACACTATAGGATGTTAGTATCTTGGTTGGTTTACTTGTTAACTGTAAACTATTGATCGGTGATACACACGATCTTTGGGTGAACCTTATCGAGGCATTGCTGGTGTTAGGTCAACATCATTAAATGTGAATGGATCAACTGTTAAGTTGAGTTGGCTTCCAACACTTTTGGTAACATTACACCTTTTCTTGGAGATGATGTGGCATTGTGACGATACACACGAACCTTGATCTTGCATTTCATTGGTGGTGTGATGTTCATGGGTAAGAGCAGTTTCTAGGTGTCAATGAAATGGTTGCAGCTTTTAGTGGATTTGATAGAGACAAAGACTTATGCTTGAGGCAGTTTAGTGTTGGGGAATCTATACATGGAACTTTGCAATGCCATTAGTATTGGCGTGGTGTATATTGATGATATGATTGTATTGGTGCAGTTATGGATATAGAAAAGATTTACGTCCATGGCGCCACACGTCATTACGCCTCGGCTTGCGCAGAGACCATTTGATCACATGTACGTAAAATTTTTTATTATGTGTTGATTATTTATAAATTTGAATTATGTGTTGATTAATTATAAATTTGAATTTTGTGTTGATTATTAATAAATTTGAATTTTGTGTTGATTATTTATAAATTTGATAACGACGTTAATGAATTTTGGAATATTTTTTTTGTAAGTGGTTCCATGTACAAAATAATATATCCTTTGACATTGGTGTTTTGTAATATTAATTGATAAATTATAGGAATTTATATTATTTTTTCCAGATAGTGTGACAGCCATTTAGTAGTGTCGTTTTGCATTGTCTACCTTAGATATGTATTGATGGTAGCACCATATGGAAAGTTGTGGTGCCACTTCATTGTTTTCAAATTGTTGAATGACATTAGCCAGATAGGGTGACAAGACAATTTAGTCTAAGACAATTTATTCCTTTCGCGTCGTCTCAACTTTAGAATTTGCATCAGCTTGCATTAAGAGGAAAAGAAGATAAGCAATGAGTTACTTTACTAGAGTTAGTATTGCAAATTTGGGAAAATTGTCTACAATACATGGTTGATGGGATACCAGACGACACAACACTGAGTTATAATGATGATTACATGGTCTGATATCGTAGAAAATTGAAATTATATATTGACCCGAAGCATGCGCAGGCGGCAACTATGGTATGAGTTCTCTACATTTCTATAAATTAATTAAATAATTAAATTTGTATTAATTTATGCATATCTATGAAATATTTGTCTGTCTTTCAAGGTGAGATTACCGAGAATCTCATTTTTATGGCGTCATCGGATGGGTGGTTGGCTGTTACTGAGGATCAACTTCTAGATATTGCCACTAGGATGCCAATGCTTACATGTGAAGCTCAACGTGTTGTGCAGCCTGTCACTAGCGCACCACTTAGAGTGGAAAGGATTCTTGTGGAGGACCTGCACATCTCATTTAGTAGTGTTGAAACGTGTGGTCTATTACACAATCATCCAGCATTAGATCCTTAGCCTCATATTTTCCTCCGATGCCAAGTAAGGGCCATGAGATGTATTACACTCTCACTTAGTTCACTCAACTGTCGATGCCAATGCTTACATCTGAAGCTCAGCGTGTTGTGCAGCATGTTACTAGCGCACCACTTGGAGTGGAAAGGATTCTTGTGGAGGACCTGCACATCTCATTTAGCAGTGTTGAAACGTGTGGTCTATTACACAATCATCCAGCATTAGATCCTTAGCCTCATATTTTCCTCCGATGCCAAGTAAGGGCCATGAGATGTATTACACTCTTACTTAGTTCACTCAACTGTTGATGTAGATGCCCTTGATGTATAGTTACCCTAGCACAACTCATTTGACACTACATTCGGAGCATTCGTGGCACACCACCTTCACAACATTAAGTTGTTGAGCATTTATTTGGGACGTCTCCGATGACGACATAAGATACTGATGTTACCACCTTGAGTACACTTGTTGGACCTCCGTTAGATATTTCTACGAATTTTCCACATATCAATGACTTACTTGGCGATGACTTGAGACCTTAGTTTGATGAGGCGACTACTAGTAGGCGACGTCGACCCTAGTAAAATCCCGATCGAGATACGCGTAAATGGGATAGACCCTGCAGCACGGATGATGGTCATGACCACTATTAGTGTTTATTTTTATTTTTTTATTATATTTTGGACTCTTTTGTAGTCAACTTTAGTTATTTGTTTTATTTTATCTTGTTTTAATTTTTTGTTGTTATTATAAATTATTGTTTGTTTTTAGCCTCTTGTTTGTTAATACTATGTATGATATTAATTATTTTTTCTTGTTAAGTGAATTAATTGATTTTACAAATATAAACTCAATAATTGTTAAAATAAGAAAAATAAATCGTTTAAAGCAATGACACATAACAAAATGAATTGAATGGGATCATTTTATTGATTTGTACCATGATGGCTATTCGAAGGATAAAGTCGTCAATTGTGGCCCCCTTACCACATCCTCCACGTATTTGCCGCTTTTGTGGAGGTTCAATCCAATCCATTTCATTCTGAATTCTAGTTGATTTAGATCTTCCTTTTCCTCGGATTGTAGTTGGATCATGAATTAGCTTACAATCTTTCTGAATAGGTGAGAATACGTCCTCATTTCCTAGAGGCTACCACGCACCCGAATATGCCTTCAAAATGTATTCATTTTTTAAGACATTATCAACCAACTGATAGAAGTCAATGTAACATACGTATAACAATAATGTGTGAACACAGACATTGTTGGAGTTCACTACTCTGAGTGTTACCAATAAAATAATCTTCATCACAAATTTGTTAATATGAACCAAAAGAGTGCATTTTCATGTATTGAAGCCAGATACGAAGTTCAACGTATGACTCCACTCAATCACCATACACCATGGTCATTACTTTTTGTTTTTCTAACCATGTCTTCTTGTAAGATATTTTATAATTGAAAATACTTGCAACTCTCTTTTGAACCAATCCAATTTTTATTGATGGATCTTCCTGTTAAGAACAATGCAATAATAAAAGAAGAGAAATAAGGAAGAGAGAAAAAGAAACACTCGGGGATTTAACGTGGCTCGACAAATTGCCTATGTTTACGGGCACACAATATATCTATTATATTTTATTGCGCATATAGAAGTTTTACAAGGAGTTGTTTATATAGAGACATAAGAGCAATCCCTTCATAGTTTATATGGGACTAAATTATGTATTGACTAAAATCAAACTACATATTCCTAACAATCTCCCATTTGGAGTTTGATTTACATCACCACCTAGTGTAATGCATTCATCATCTCCTTGCTGCTTCTCAGATGTTGACGGGTTTTTCTCTTGCGCACTGCCCTGTCCACTGACAGGTCTTCTCCTACGCTTGCCCTGTCCACTGACGGGTCTTCTCCTGCGCACTGCCTTGTCCACTGACGGGTCTTCTGCGGGAAAGCTCTCACCGCCTCTTTTCTTAAGCTCTCATTGTTTCTCTTTTTCTAATGTCATTGTTTGCATTTCTCCCTCAAACAAAGGATCACTAAATCTCCTCCCCTATTGTCAATGATGGCCATTAGAGCTTCCATCGCTGCGATAATTCTTGAGCTTCACATTGTCGTCAATATGCCTTAGTTCTTGTACAGCCATTCTGATAGCTCACCTCAACGACACACGTAGTCTAGCAACTCCTACTAAGTAGACTTTTGATACAAGGGATTCACACAAAGTAGGTTCACCTAAACTTTACCTAGATCCACTCTAATCATTGTCTAAGTCGTTCGCTAAGTCGAACCATCGGGGCTCTAATACCATTTATTGGGTAATCCGGGGAAGACTTCACACAAACTTCTTCTAATGTCACTGTTCTTGCTGCTTTCTTAGGAAAGCTCCCACTGTTTCTCTACCCTGAGGACAAACCAAATCTTTTCTGATGTGAAAGATCAGATAAACCGCAATCACAGAGCATAGTGAGAACCAGGCTTTGATACCAATTGTTAAGAACAATGCAATAATAAAAGAAGAGAAATAAGGAAGAGAGAAAAAGAGACAGTTAGGGATTTAACGTGGTTCGGAAAATTGCTTACATCCACGTACACACAATATATCTATTGCATTTTATTGTGCACATAGAAGCTTTACAAGGAGTTGTTTATACAGAGACATAAGAGCAACCCCTTTCATCATTTATACGATATGAGATTAAATTATGTATTAACTAAAATCAAACTATATATTCCTAACACTTCCCTGATCATTTATGTTAATATTTAAGCATGTTAAGCAACTTTAACAAATACTTTAGCAAAATATTCAATCAATTTAGGTTAATTGATAATGAATATTCAATCAATTTAGGTTAATTTATGTGGTCTTGTGTTAAACTAGAGTTTAGACAAGTATGCAGTTCACTCCACTGCGTGACTTTCCACGTATCTGTTCTTCTCGATTGAATAACTCGCATACAAAAGGGCATGGAAGATCATGAGTACTTTGATGGCAACGAAAAACATACCTTATTGATTTGGACTCCACCACTTTCATCATTTAATGCACATTCATCAAGTAATTTTTAAGAGCAGTTACCGCATCCATTTTATATTCAAATTGCAAACTAACAAATAATTCGTATCTTACCACTTAGTTTGAAGGGACATTTACACCCTACAATTCTTCTTGATTAGGGTAATTCGAATTAATATTTATATAATGTGGAATATTTGGTCAAAAAGGTAGTTGGCTTCTTACTGCATTAACATTAAATATTTATATCATATTTTAATTTCATAACTTCAATAAATTTTAATTTGTACTAACTTGTTTGTGTTTAAACAACAACATTTAATTGCACGTCAACGCTTAAACTGTAATTATCATTGTTTCTTACTTCATCATATAATTCAAGCAAATTCCTATCAAAGTCTTCTTCACCAAATGATGAATCAACATATGAATCTAAAAAGAGACAATTTTTATAACTGTCGCTAAAATTTAACCTCATACAACCTCCCTCGTACGAACTAACAACATTTGACTCAAATGCATCACCAACATTATACGAAGACCACCTACAATAACTACTTCTACATATCATTTTATTGAACTCATGCCCTATTGCTAAGAGTTAGTAATCATAAGTTTAATATATTCATTGTCAACTATTTATAATGTTGCATATTTATTTTAATTTAAATTATTATGTATTCTTTTTTAAAAAAAAATATTTAACCTTATTTTGTGTGTGATATATTGAACTTTTCTAGATCTTTTGAACATTACTCCTCCATTGCCTTCATCAATTCTACCATTAATATAGATAATAATAATAACGGTTGATGACATCTTTTGTCAATTTATCTACAATAAATAAATAAATTTTATTACAATAAGATACTAAATTAATCAAATAATATCAAATATTAACAAATACAAAATTCTTAAAAATATATTTACCTTATATTTATCAACATTTGGTAATTTTTCTTTCCACCACTAATATCATACGTATTCAAATAAGCTAATTCATTTTTTTTCAAAATAATTTAAAATGAAAAAAAAAACATTTTTGTATGTTCTGCTACCTTTTGAGTGTTGAGTCCCAAAAAGGAGGGAAAAATATATATATATAGAGAGTTTTAAAGTCGTATGGTTTAGACGAGAGAAACAAGGATGTATGGATGATTCCACTAAAACTGAAATCATTGAGATTTTATCATATTAAAGTTGTTACAAACCATAATAACTTCACTTAGCTTGATGTCGCATTTAGAATTATAGTAACTCCTTCTAAAAGAATACTTCAATTGTAAATTATTTGAAACTCGCATTAAACATCTAAAATATTTTAGTGCACCAATTAAAATTTTTATCCACGATTACCTTTATGTTTAAAATCTAAATCATAAAGTGTTAAAAGGTTCTTATTGTCAATATCAAATATTTTTTAAAATATCTCAATTATAAATTATTTTAAACTCAAACTAAATATATAAAATGTTTTCATAAGTGCAGCGGTTAAGACTTTTATCCACGGTTGAGATGAAATGGATTTCATTATAATAATAATAATAATAATAATAATAATAATAATAATAATAATAATAATAATAATAATAATAATAATAATAATAATAATAATAATAATATTCCTGCGGTATGGTGGCAGAAGGACCTTGAACCGTTGGGCCTGCTTTGGTTCTCTCAAACAGTACATTAGGGGTTTACACACGTGGACTAGTACAATACTTGTTCTCCTCTCAAAAAATAGAAATGAGACAGTGAGAAGTGTGAAGTGAGAACCGCCACGCATATGTAAACACAAATATTTATGAATAAATAAATAGTATATGCATTTCACATTAAGCAATTATTGCATAAAATAGTTAATATTATAAAATTATTCTCAGCGTTAATTCTAAATGAATTTTACTATATTTGATTTGCGATGGAGAAGATTTAAAATTGGTTTTATAAAATTTTATATTCAGTATTAAGTATGAGGGTAATTTTAAAAAATTCATATTAACATTTATTACAAATATAATTTTAGAATACATAAACATATACTAAATCACTTTAAAATTAATTTTATTAACTTTTATTTAAATACACGTTTAAAAGTATATTAATATTTGGCACACAATTCATAATGATTGATAATATAATCAAAGTAATATATAATCAGAATAATATAATCAATGTGATTTTAAATAAATGAATTAACATGTAAATCATTCAAAATACCTGTGGATAGTATGCAAGGAATAAACAAATAAATTCTTGGTAGATTATTTGGTTCAGGGATTTTATGAAAAAGTAATAAAAAATGGGTACACCCGGAACTACTATGGCACAGAAATATTATATGTGATCCATAAAATAAAATAAAAAGAGCAACCTATTGTTAATATAAAGTATTTAGGATAATTAATCATTCATAATCTATTATTTATGATGAATTTATTAAATTTATAATAATTTTTTTATAAAATTTAATTTATAATTAATTGATTATATAAAATTACATTATATTATTAATGTTTAAATTTCATGCTCTAAACAATATTTTGATATTGACATTTAGAGGTCTGAGAGTGTTTGTATCACAAGTTTTGTTTCTATTTACGATAATGTTATTCTTGGAAATATAACATAAGAATAATATTATAATTATATTCATAGTGTTTTGTAATATTTTTAAAAATATATTTTAAAAATTAAAAAATATAAAATGAAAATTGTAATGTAACGAATAGCAACTACCTGTATTTCTATAAAAATATCACACTCTCGCGTAATTAAAAAGTGTAAGAATATTTTTTTCTGAAAATAAAAAATATAATAAATAGTTATGATAAATAAAAAGATATACCAAGAAACAAATAGATACCATGAGTGCATAGCATAACAGTGTCTTATTAGCAATTAAAAAAAAAAAAAAAGCTGTTGTTTTGCAGGGACACACGATGAAATTTACCAAGAGAAAATCTCACACAAAATCAATTAGTTGTCCTTTTTCTATTTTTCTCTATTCTCTCTCTCTGTCTGTGGTCATGTATACTATGCAGTTACTTAATTTCTCAGGTCTTACAAACGCCCCATAAATGCAGTGGGAAAACAATGGTCCAAAATCCTAACCACACCCCAAGTTCCTCTCATGACTGTGGCTCTTGGTAGTTACAGAGTACTATTCAGTCAGATCCAAAGGGAGAGACAGAGAGAGACAGATAATAGTCCAAATTATGAAAAGTATATTATTGAGCATCAAACCCTTTTACTGTGCTCTTAAAACAACCATTTGTTATGAGTTGTTAACATCATAGAAACCATGGGAAAGTGTGGGCAAACCCAATCTACACTTTGAGATAAATGAATTTGCAATGAGGTCATCCTTCTTTGGGCCTTTTGTGGGGGCTTTTTCTTGTGTCTCAGTCCTTCTCTTTTTCTTTTATGAATCAGTATGTGTTACTGACTGTTAGGCCTCATGACAGACTAAAAACCCCTATCTTTTATCTTTATTACCTATATGTAGCATCATAACCCTTTTTATATCCTTCCTTTCTTTGGATAAATATTCAGTTCTTCACGGAAGTCAGTAACCCACCATGTTATATTCCACAGACCCCTTTTGCATTATTATCAAAGCTAGAAATGGAATATATCTCTACTCACTCTCACCCGTGCACTCAAACCATATCTCAGCCGTAGCATCTCAAATTCTTGCTGTCATTGCTCAATTTGACTATTGCCAATTTGCCATGCATGTATGTACTATCAATTATTAACGACAATGAACAACCATTGGTACTAGTACCAATCAAATATAACTATGTCCTTTAGACCTGATATTAGGAATTTGATTATCAAGTGTTTAAAATTTGTTATAAAAATACATTTGAGGCAAAACTAGTTTTGTTAATAGATCATGATACATACTTTTACTTTTATCTATTCGACTGTAAAGAAAGAAATATTCCATATTTTTAACTGCATTCCAAACATGATTTATATTCGTAAGTATAGATAATATGTGAAGACGTCAAACTCTTACACAAAGTTTTTCATTTCTAGTGATAGTTTAATATGTTCTGTAAGTCCATGGTACTATGGGGTAAAACTTTAATTATATGTCAGTAGTGAAAATTCAACTTTATTTATTTTTTTCTGTTCCATTTCCAAGACTGTTGCCCCATTGCGGTAAAACTTGTTGCAGCCTTATAAGAAGTTAGATTGAAAATACCTTATTTAATATGTTATTGAAACAACTATAGTACTATTTCTAAATGCATACTTCTATTGTTAATGCATTTGGTCCACAGCAGATCAGAGCTCGTTGAAAATGATTTCTTCTGTCCAAACTAAGATGACTAGGTCAGATTCACTGTCATTGATTTTCCTTGTAGGGATGGAGTGATGCATTTACACCCTGCACCTGCAGGTACCCGTCCTTCAGCATTAAAGGACGTGGGTCTTCACCTCCTATATCAACACCTATGCTCTGCACTTGTTAGGCCTTGGACTACAATTCAACAACTTTGACTAATTCAAAATTATTAATACATTTTTCATTCAACTTGTTTTAAAAATTAAATTATTTATTCTTTTTAATCTTTTAAAAAGAAGGTTAATTGTGAGGTAAACAAGATAATAGATCAATAATTGTTAATTAGATTACTTAACTCCATATTAATTTGGGATAAATTAGATAATCCCAAGTTAAAAATATATTTTCCAATTTCCTTACATGTATATGCATATTTGGTTCGGCATAACTATTATTTATTTTTAAGATCGGTTGATAAGATTTGAAAAAATGCATTACATGCAAAAAAAATTTTATTCGGAGAGATTGACTGACATTTCCTGTATCAAAGTTTGTAATGTAATTCATTGTACTGTGCAAATTGGGGTAACAGAATATCTTTTTATTGTCTATACATGCACGAAATTATTAGTTGATTTTTCTTTTTTAGTTGAAAGGTTCTCAACATGTTTATAAAGTAAAAATGAAGAAAAAAAAAGTTTCTTTGCTTAGATTTTTGTTGAGTCCAATTATAAATTTAGTTTTTGCCTTGGACTCAATCTGAAATAAAAGAAAAGGAAGCGTTGCTTTTACAAACTCAACTTGTAAAATGGAGGTCAAGATTAATAACACGTTTGATTTGGTTTCACTTTTCTCAAAATCAATTCAAATTTCCATATTGAGAGCAAAGCAATACGGAGTTAGCTTCCTGTTTTTCATTATGACATAGTGATTTTGGAGCTTGGAGTAGACAAAAAACCAACATATTAATCATCATCCAAAATGAAAAAGGAGAATTTCCAAAAGTCACATGTCATGGGACAAATGCCGTTCCCGCTTCTGATTGTTATGCCTCCAGACAAACTTAACTGACTTCCCCACACGCTTGATATCCAAGAAATATAAAGGCAAAAGATTTAGTGTATAATTTCTATGTACTAGTATACTTCTGTCTATCATTTCAATTCAGATAATGAAATAAAATATGTCATTGTTCTTTGGGGGTGAGGATTGTTATATTAAAGGAGGTATAGGTGTCTACCAAAGAAAAATTATTATATATGTATTACATGGATTATAGTGTTAACTAATTTCTGTATGATATATGTATATATATAAAAAAAAAAAATGAGAGAAATGTTAAAAATGTAACTTGACATGTTTTTTAAAAGTTATTTTTTATTATTAACTGAAATTTATTGAAAATCATATATTTTTAAGGTTTCAATTATTATTTAATTATTTTTTATTTTATAATTTTTAATCAATCATAAATCGTGTGTTAAAAAATTACAAGAGAGTCTTCCTTAAAAAATAATAATATTTAAATATACATTACATAACATTTTATTGAGACCATACTCAGATAAATAATAATAATTTCTCAACCAGAAAGATATATTAGCTTTGATTTTCAAGTACTTTGGGGAACAGCCCCAACAGAATCTTATGGATAGACCGTACTGTTAATTGTGGGCCATTTCAAACCACAACTTATGAATTATTTTCCTATTTATGCCACTGTTGTCTTCTTTTTGACATTGGTGACCATATCACATTCTGCTAGGGTCGTTCTAAAATCATGTTTAGCAATTGTGTGCACTGTTCCAGACTCGAGCACATGAAACTGAAGTGTTTTGTGTTTGCTAATTGTTACCTTATGTCTCACTTGTTCCCAAGAAACTTCACTTTCATTCACTTGGGTGTGTACAAACTTGTGCACACACACATGAAGTTATGTCCCAAGGGCCACCTTTCATGGTCAACAGTTTTGCTTCTTGGTTTGGGAAACAAACTACATGCCCATTTGAAGCTTGGGATCATGTGACAACCAGTTGCAATCACATAGTCACCTCACAACCAACTATGCTAACCATTAAATCACAAAAGGAATTGCTTTTTTACAAATGTAAGATATCCTTAACTTTAAAATTGTACTTCTTTCGGTTACACAGTACCCAAGATTTTAAATTAGTCACAGTAATAATTGCACTGTAATTTTGGTATAGTAGAAAATTGCAGAAAAATATAATTGATGTAATTATAATCATGTGTTTGTTGTAGTTATTTGACAATGTCGTATCATTTTAGTTGTTTTGATTACAACTTTTAAATTTTAAGATTATTTAAAATATAAAAAATCACAGTAATTATTAATGGATAATTAATTTACTAACACAGCCCTGTAAAATTTATCTTATAATTATAGTCAAAATGTAGCAAAATTTAAAAACCTTTACTTTTAAGGTTGGAATTGTGAATTATTTTGTGAAAGACAATATTTAATTACAGTTTCTTAAATTAGTATTTTGAGGTTTGTTTTAATGAGAGTTGAAATTGTATCTCAATAATTCTTAATTATTTATGTTGTTAATATGAAACTTTAATTTTAAATAAAGAACAATGTCAAACAAATACAAGACATTATACATAAGATTTATATTTTGAGTAAATTTAGAGTATCTTTAATCAAGATTTAAAGACTTTTTTTTTTAGATAATTATGATATCTATTTAAAAAGAAATATTTTTGTATATATATATAGACTTAAAAATTTAACTCTTAACAATATGTTTAAAGGGACTTGTGTCACCCTATTAGCAGTTTTAGATTAACGATTCCATACTAAATGGCAATGTTTGTCACACCCTATTAATTGATCTAAAATTGTTCTTGACATGAATTACTAAATGGTAGAAACTAAGCTTATACCAAAGTGGAAAAGTTAGAAGTAACTAGAACAAATAATACTACCCATATATGCACTAATGGACTGTGTGTGGTAATTTCAGTTCTTCTATGAGTTCACTAAAATTAATAATTGTAGTTGTCCCAGGCTTTATTCGGGCCACGAAAAACGCTGTCCTGTCCTGATGTTTCATCACACAGGTTCTCAGTAATGCAGCTTGCAGGGATTTGTAAGGCACAGTTACAATAACTAACAAACTTATTTTATTTTTTTGCATAAAATTTTCTAGATGTGGACTCTTCGGCCAGGTTACTTTTATCTTATTTTTGGTTGCATACTAAGTATTAGTGCTTGGAAATTTTGTGGTATCGGCCTTCAGTTTTCAAGTAAGAGAGCATGCATGGGTTCTGGGTCTAGACTAAGGGTACAAAGACAAGCAACCATAGGACAGTAGAGGGGATCCTAAGTAGGAAGGAAAGCAGTTAGTGACAATAATGGCTGAGTGTAGGGCCATGAAATGCAGACCATAGCACAACACTGCATGTGCTAACAGGGTACACGTGGAGACTGTGGGTGTAGAGAATCGAAGAAAAAAAAAATAGGAGCCAGCCCAGCAGTGTTTTCAATTTCTACTGGAATTCAAATCAAAGGACGACAGTGATGTTGAAGTAATACATGCATAAAGAAAAGGTTAATTAAGATTTTTCTTTGAGAATATCAATGTGATCACGTGTTGCATAATATCTTCATATCAATATTTAATCATTTAATTTAACTTCAAAGACTAATTAAAAATATTAACAGAAAATAAATACTTTTTATCATATTTTATATCACCTGAAAAGAATTAACTATGGTAACAACTATGAATATTCCCTAAAAATATAAATACTTTTTTAATAAGAATGAAATATCTGTTCATATATAGCAATTGGATACTCAACCCACTGATGATTCACTTTCTGTTTATATATCGTATCATATGATATATATCTTTCACCCAAAAAATATATCAAATCATATATCTGCTGTTTCCTGAACAACCTCACCCGTCAATCCACCACATCCTACGCGCACGTATTTGATGATTGTTCAACACCTTTCCATTTGGTCTCACGGGTGGGAAACCAGGTAACCCCCTTTTTTATCCCTTTACATGCACAAGGTGGCCTAATCAAACATTGTTGTCACCTTTTAATACCAATAATAACCCATTTCATTATCCTTGGAATAACTTCAATTATAAAGTACCAATCATAGGGATAAAATAAATATTGGACTAATCTTAGTTGATTGTTTTTGTAAGCAAATATCAATTGATGGTCTATACTAATTAATCTCTTGATGATGTCATTATTTCTTAGTTGATTTGAATTCACTTGTCTATGAATGCTTTTAAATTAAGTTAATTATAAGATAAACTTAAATTTATGAAATAATATGTTTAATTATATATTAAGGAGAATTTAAGAATATATATTTAAATATTACTTCTTAAGAAAGACCCCACACACACAAAACTATATAAGTTATTGATGATTTAGCTTCGATTACATAGATCAATCGGTAGAAAATTATTATATTTTAACTAGTGATGTACACACATTACTCAATTCTAACAAATTTACTTTCCATGTAAGATACTTATGTCCTCGTGTAATAATGAATTACAACCGTATGAGATGGAATCTACATGCACTTCATTCGTTGATAAGTTAACTTTTTAGCCGAAAGTTATTAAGCTGATTTATTATTTTTTCACAAGATTAAGCTGATTTACTGTTAGAAGTGTTTAAAATAGTTTGTTGTAGAATAAGTTAATCAAAATGATATAAAAGGACTTATTTACATTTTCTTTTCTTTAATAGATAGGAATAAAATTTTAGACAATTATAATTTAGGTTTTAACTAATTTGTAACTTATATTTTTTTGTCATAAATTTATTATAATTTTTGTTCAAATAAATTATTTTATTGAAGAAGATGGTCAATAACAATATAAATCTTAAGTAAAAAGAGAGAGAAAGGCTTTATTCATAGAGAGAAAAGATTAAAATGAAACAAGTGTGTAAAAATATTATTAAATCTAAATCTATATATAGAGGGTTACAACATGACTCGATACTCTAATTACACTAAGATGTTTAGTTGTATTTTTATTGCATTTTAATAAATTATGATGATTTTAGTTAATATCTCGACACAGTGTGTCCACAACAAATTAATAAAAGAATCATGGAATACTATTTTTTTAAAAAATTAGACAACTTATTCCATCAAACCAACAATTATACTTCAATTTGAGAGAAACTAAATGATTTCTAAAGATAACTCGTGATCTAAGCAATTGCAGAAATATAACAAATTCTCTTTATAGTATCATGGACAAGCATCAATACTTGTATATTTAGCATAATCAAACATCATATTTAGATATAAAATATTCATATAGTTAGCTGCATGTGACTGATTCCTTTTGTCTTGCCTCAGTTCAGACAAAATGCAAAATTAAAAAAAAAACATAAATAAAAAATGAAATGAAAAAATAAGAAAGGAAAAAAAAGGATAAATGCCATAAACAATAAAGTTTGATAAATCCTTCATATCACCGCAGAAACAAATTCTTTATAAGATCAAATGGTATAAAAGAAGAACCCTGATAAAAATAATTTTTATTATTTATGATAAAAACCAACCGAAAAGGTCTCCTGTCCATATAAGGTAGAGGATAAAGGGCAAAGGTGTTTGAAGTCAAAGGTTACAATTTATATTCTTAATCTTTCAATAAATCTTTCTTGTGCAGAGGTTATCTAAAACAGTTAGACAAACCTACATGTAAAAATATATTTATCTTTAGTGGTCGATCTTAGATTGTAGGTAAAGAATATTTGATTATTTAACTTGAAAAAGTTGTACATAAGAAAATACATTATTTATATAGTGTAAAAAGACTAAAATCAAAAAATATTTATAATAATTTTAATATAGTCGAGGCTTAGTAATAACTAAGAAATTTGACAAATCTTATATTTCTTATTAAGTTATTATCTTATAACCATTATTTTCTTAAAATACATGTAAGATTGAACTTATTAACTTAATTATTCTAAAAACAAGCAAATATAAATTTAGCTAACTTGCATTAATTTATTTTCTAAAATAAATAAGATAGCAAATTATGATTATGATTTTCTTAGAATATGCCCAAGATAGACCTTATTAACTTACTCATTTAAAAAGTAAATAAAATTTAATTAAAAATCCTTTTAATTTATATATTTATAATTTCAAAATTTTGTAGGAGTGTACCCCACTGCTGATTACAAATCATGGAGCAGTAAAACTACTCATAAGTTAGAAGAAAAATTAAGAAATTTTTTTTACTAATTTAAAAATTAAAATTAAATTCTTATTTTACTACTTTTGGTTTCCTAAAAATCATGGTAAAGTAGCTCGTATAATCAAGAAGAAGGAAAGGAGGGATGAATATACATTATAAAAATTGCATTCATTGTGCGACTAGTGGTGTGTAAGCTGTGCAATAGTTCAGCCCATATTAAAATGACATTAGAATATTACTGATGAAGAAACTTCAATTGCTAAGTTTCACTCCTAAATGATAATCACGAGACACTCATAATTGCAAAGTTTCACTTTTTATTTTGAATAATCGGTCACGTCAGCCTGTAAGAAAAAAACACTGGTTGCCGTTCAAATGAGTTTTAGCACTCTCTATAATTGAATCATTGAACTGTCTATAAATTATTTTAATTAGAACGCAACATGGTCCTGAATTTAGACACAATTTGGAACCTTCCCATCGTACTCTTTATATAAGACAAATAATGTATCTCTCAGTCTCAAGCTTTAGTATTGCTTGCCCTCTAGACTACCAACTTAACTTGGATATCGGTGCATTGGTAATCTCCTCATTTCAGCTTCTTCCCTCGGTTAATTTGGTCATGCTTCATGGTTACTGCAAGATTTGTATTGGAAAGAAAAATAATTCTAATGCGGTCTAGTTTTACTTAGAACACTTAAGTTAGATTAGACTAGAAAAACAATTTATTGCATTTTATATATCTATCTAACATATAAAATATAAAAATAAGTCTAATCTATTAAATAATAAGTTTAATCTATTAAGTATTGGATTTCACTTGTTCTCCCCTGTCATCATGCAATAATTAGTGGGTGAAATTCTTTTCCATTATGTCCAGAAACGCTTCCACCTCATGAGCTAAAGAAACGATAGAACAAATTCTTTAAAAATATTTTACAAGGAAAAGTGAAATAAACATTTTAAAAAGTTAAAATTAGATTTTGGATTAATTAACTCATTGAAGGAGAAATTTTATAGTAAATTTTTATTTTTATTTTAAAAAAAATATTTATTATTTATTTTCTCCTTTTAAAATTCTCTCTGTCTAATAAAATATTATTAGTGAGACTATAAGTATCTTTCTAAACAACACGCGTGATGAGTCAATTTAATACCGAAATATTGAAAATTTACCATACTCATATCCTCTATTTAACCAACTGAACTACAATTCCTCCGTTAACATGATTCCAAATTAATTCTAACTTAACAATAATTATTAATGAAACTTTATATATCTTTTTATACAATACACATAGAGACTCAATATAATTCTGAAATATATGTGATTCACAATATTCACATGCTGCGTAGTTAACCAACTGAACTTCAGTTTCTTGTTCAACGTGATTCTAATCTAATTTTAACTTCACAACAATTATTGTTTTGGAGCCTTCTGACTTTCTTAAGTTTTATATTCTAGTTAAAAGATTATGCAAGAGTTTTGTATTATCACTCAATAACATATTACTAATTCAATAATTTTTAAAATAATTATTATAAAAATTAATAAATTTATTATCATACAACTTATAATTAAATAACTACTAAATTAAAAATTATACAATTTTGATAAAAAAAAGTTTACATTATTATTCAATCAAATATCACTAGAATAATTTTTAAGATACTTATCATAAAATTCAATAAATTAATAGTTTATGGTGGATTGTGATAATACTTATATCATATTTTTAATTAATAATTAATATTAATATCTGGTTGCTGTTTCTTCTGCAATGTGTTGAATTGAGTGAATTTTATTAATTTTATTTGTATATTTAGTCAAATAATTAACACTAATCCATAATGTGAAATTGATCAAAATTTGAAACAAAATAATTTATTAGGAAACGTAATATATTATTTTTATTAGCTTTTTCATAATACTACTTAAATTTTAGGTATATAATATTTCATTGCATATCTAACTAGCTTATTACGTATATTAGATTTTATTTTGACTTTTTCAATGTTTTAGTCCAAATTCTGCCATTAATTTCTAAGATAAAAAATAAAATAAAATTAAAGATGATCTTGTTAGTTGCGTGGATTTCTAGATGATAATAATTAATAATTATTATGACAAAGGAATCTGACAGTTGGTAGCAGTATGTAACATCTAAATTGTGATGGTCTTCGAGATGACCTAACTCTGACCCTATATGTATCTACTCCTCTAGTAATTTAAGTGAATGATTCAAGCTAATCCATCGACCAGACAATTTGAACTTGTAGGTTGGGACCCTTAGTTAGGTCTATACCATTCTTGCCACAAATTGAATTCAATAAATACTCTAAATAGTTTAATTATTTAAACTCTTT
Organism: Hylodesmum podocarpum; assembly: GCA_026586105.1. NCBI lineage: Eukaryota > Viridiplantae > Streptophyta > Magnoliopsida > Fabales > Fabaceae > Hylodesmum > Hylodesmum podocarpum. The sequence continues at coordinate 891,872 of JALJEV010000730.1, read as the reverse complement.
AACAAATTCACAAAACCTATTATTATCATTGCAATTGCCACTTAAACCAAAGGAAATTCATACATGATAATTGTCTTTTCTGTGGTATAGGTTTCTTATACAAACCACAAATTTTGTTTAACTGTTTTAATAAATATTATTATTCTAAAATTACGCTAAAATTGTGATGTACTATATTAACAAGATTGATATTAAATAACAATTTTTAATTAGTATAAAAAATTACTGTCTTGATGTATACAAATTGTTAGTACAATAGAGTATATCAATAAGATAAATTATAATATTCATATTAGTTATTTAATCTTTCAAAACAAAATTAATAAAATTAAAAACAAATTGAGGTAATAAAACCATTTCATGTATGTGCAATTTCTCAAAATATAATATAATAAATAGTTTCAATTTATTGGACTTGAATACGACTTTATGGTCTATATATTAAGGTCAATTCTCTATTAAAATTTAGTAAAATATTATTTGAATTCATAAAATACAGACAAATATTTAGTAGATATAATCATAATTTAAACAACATTTTCTCTTATAAAAAAATTATAAAATATGTAGCAATAAATTTATTTATTTTATACCTTAATTGTTAAAAAGAAAGTAATACGCAAATAGAGATGCAGTTTATCATCAAGTAACTGTTTCAACAAAAAATTGGATCTTACTTGTATTTGTTATTTTACATAGAAAAAAAAGTTTTTTTTTGTCTTTTTTTAGAGAAAATGGTAAAATGAAATAAACAATAATTTTTTAATTAAAGTTGGGGTCTAGGGTAAAGAAATTGAAAATAAAAAATTGTACATGCCAGGCTAAATATAGCAAAATGGCAAATAGTGGCAACCGGCATCTTAATAATGATCATCATTTTATGGAGTTTACACAAGAATACAATCTAAAAAGAGGAAGCTAAATAACTAGTACAATCCTAGTGGGGTGTTAGTTTCGCAGGTTCCCGATGTAAGACTCTAGAGACATGATTTCATGCATTATGGAAAAGCCAAAAAAATCTCCCAAATCTTGTTCACATGAATGAATATACAACTTACTATTAATGGCACTAACCAGTACCATACTCTCACCCTATACATCTCCATCATCCTTTTCAAGCATAGTGATTGAGTTGTTACTTGTTAGTAATAAAGTAGTGACAGAATAATATTAATAATAATAATAATAATTAATTAATGTTACCCTTGTTTAGGACCCTATAGTCACAGATCAAAGTGCTAAAAAGAATTAGAAGAACTGGCACCTATACTCCAGTTTTGGAGGGTCCCTATCTCCCTTTGTCTCTTCTTATGGTATTTTAAATAGTAGTGTTTAGGTTAGTTATATAAGTTGCAGGCTTTTCATCGTGTGAAACCCCTTATCAATTTTACTTTTGTTACATTAAAAAATAATTTTATAAATAACGGCAAAAAGTTAATTTATAGTTATTAATGTGATCTTTTAGAATATCTACAGAAAATTACAAACCTCATATTTGTATGATCTTTATATTTCGAAATTAAATATTAATAATTTTAATTGTTTAATATATTACTGCATTTGGATGTAAACTTTGTAGCATGCCTATGTTTCATCGTTTCTAATCGAGCGAATTAAGGTCTGTTTTTCTTTTCTTCAATAACTGAGCAGTAGTTTACTGTTGTTCGTGGAACAGATATTGATGTACCGTACGATTCTGTTTCACTACTGTGAAAGACATAAATGAAGCGTCTGAAAATGGATTTTACCGACAAGAGTGAAAAAAAAAAAAAATTGTTGAAAAACGGGGTTTTTAATTTGCTTATAACTTTTCTTATTAATTTGTAGCTTAGTTAAGAAAATAACGTAACAAACAAGAAATTTCATTCAACATGTTTTCGGGTTATTTAGATATAACCATACCCTTCTTAATCATGTACCTAGAGTACTTTTGAATTTTGATGTACACATTGTTATGAAGTAAAGTATATGATCTTAAATAAATTTTAATATTTTGAGAGGCTGCGAGGTCGAAAGTAAAGAAATAGAGAATCATGTATAATTTCTTTAAAGAAAAAAATCCAAGCTCATAAGTGTTGTATAATGTGCTAACAATCTAAAACAAAAAAAGAAAAGTATAATAATGCTAAAAGAAAATAGCATTCCATACATCATGGAAACGTTCTCATTTGTTTTCTTATTTTCTTTTCCCATCTTCTCCTATTTGATTTCCTTGTTGGATTGGGTTACATGTGATTCTGTTAGATTGGAAATTTAGAATGTACAGAGATATCTTCCGTGGGATGCTTGCTTTAATGATCAGAAACATTAATTATATATAGGCCTGGTAGCTGACTTTATTGGTGATGCAATAATAATAATTATAGAATATATAGAGATAATAATGTTCGTGCGTTGAAGGGTTTTATTTATAATGCAAATTAATTTTTTTTTAAAATAATATATATTCATTCATGCGGTATGTATGTATAACTGCAAAAGAGTCTAAGTCGTGGACCAATTATTTATGGAAAAAGATAATATTTATATATTTAAAACTTAAAATTTTATAACGAATATATATATATATATATATATATATATATATATATAATTTTCATTATTGATACTGCAATTATTAATATATGAATATGTAAACAAAGTTTTATTTAAGGTAATATTTTTATTTCTTTAAATATTTAAGGTTTTCAATATTATAGAACAGACTATTATAAGAAAATATTTTCAGTTGATGTTAATAAAATGATGTATTAATAATTACTTATATAATATTTATATATATAATATTATATCGTGAATAATGGTGTGATATAATTTATGTATTGTTAAGTAAAATTTATTTAATTATATCTTTTAATTTTAAAAATTATAAATTGTAAAAATAAAAGTATGTATTTATAAAATGATTAAAGTTATTAGACTTTTATGACCGATAAAGTTTTAAAAATAAAATAAATATTAATTTTATTTGTTATTTTCATTTATATAGACTTTTAGTATTAAGAATTCATTTTCTGAAGAGTTTTAATAAAAAAGAATTATTGTTTCAATCAATTACAAGAAAGTTAATTAATTTATTATGAAAACACGTGTCAAATTAAGGGACAAGAAGGATGTTTTCAACACAAAAATCGTTACATAAAATAGTATATTTTTGCAACTCTAAAATTGACAGTTCAAGATGTAATGGAATGTTGAACACGTTTTAAATGGATAGAGTGAAGAATTTGAAGCTGCTAAGACTATTGATTACTTCAAGTTTTTCATCTATAAAAATATGCTGAAGATCGAAGATTTGAAGTTAGAGACTATTATGAAAAATCTCCTATACAACTTTCAATTCTTCCTTATAAAAAGTCATATTTTCTCTCTTCATTGTATATTCCTCTCTTTATACAAGTTGATTTTTTTATTAAGCTAGACAATCTCTTATAAATCCATACCCTTAGTGATAGTTTAGCCTAAAGAGGCTGGAACCAAATAATACTTAACTTAGTTATCTTGGAGAAGTTAGGACTAAAGAATACTTGGAGTTATTAGCTTAGAGATGCGAACACCAAATAATACTTAAAGTTGTTGGCCTGAACATGCTGAATTCAAACAATATTAGGGTAGTGTTAGTCTGAAGAGGTCGTGTTCAAACAATATTTAAAATTAGTTAGAAATGACTGAGATGAAATAATACTTTAATCACTCTGAGTTAGTAAAATTTTGGTTGTTGCTAGGAAACTACATGTAAGCTTGTTAAGACGAACCAATATAAATTTCTTTGTATTCTCTTTGTTGCTTTACTGCTTTATTTAATAACTAGGGTTGTTTTGTGAAGTTATATCATTGTTGAAAAATTTCTTATTTCATTTGTGAAAAAATTGTGTATGAGTTATCAGATGAATCTTTTAAAGAAAATAAAAAGCTTGCGGAAAACGTTTTAAAACATAATTTAACATCCTTCTTGTGTTTTTTATCTTTACATATATATTATATGGAATTGTAAAAGATAGAACACAAGAAGGGGGGTTGAATTGTATTACTTTAAAAAAAAATTTCTTTCGTCTGTGAGTTTAAAGGTGTTCAGACGAAACAATCTTAATCTTCAAAAGTTGATTTTAATGAACAGACGTTATAGTTTGATTATCCTCATTAATCAAACACTTAATAAAACAAATGCACAAGTATTTTTATACTGGTTCGTCTATTCAAGACTACGTCCAATTACCCAGTAACAACTGAGTTTTCACTACAAACCGTGAAAGGGTTACAAGTATTATTTGCGCCCAGCCACTTCTGGCTATTACACGATATTCTTTGAACACAGCCTTCGCAGGCTAAACAACTTGGGTATTCTTTGAACAACCAGCCTCCTTAGGCTAAAACACCACACACGTGAATTTGAAAGAGTTTTTTAAAAAGAAAGTTTCCTCTTCGCAGAGAGGATTTTACAATAGAAAGCAAAAGTAACAGTGAGCGAATTCACAATAGTTTGAATACTTGAAGCGTGTTCGCCAACTGAACTTTGAAGAAGCGAAGTCTTTAAATAAGCAAAGTCTTCAATTATCCGTTAGACAAAAAAGAATGCCGTTGAACATTTTCCAAGTGAAATCCAAAAAGGTGTCAGAGTGTACTTGAGTGATTGATGGCGTGTGCAGCGGATTTAGGTAGCGTGCGTAGTATTTTTTCTGACTTGTACAAAGACTTTGACAAAAAGGTGAGGACCTTTTCGAGTTGCATATGTAAGCGTGAATCCCCATACTAATCTTGGATGCTTCTAATGAGTACTTCTTAAGATTTAAAATCTTAGCGCGAGTGACTCATACTTTGCTTCACTTCTTTGGCAGACGATAAACTTCTTCAGTCTTAAGAGTTTTCGTTTTAGCCTTTCGTCTGATGACTTGACTTGAGACAGACGAATGACTTCAACTTTGAGGGGTCATCTTCCGTCTGTGCTTGTTGCGTCTGACTTTGCTTGTTGATGTTCTAACTGTCTTGTAATAATAAAAAATTTAGAGATGTTAATCATCTTGATCTAACAGAAATTAATACAATAAGAATACCCACAACGATTGATGAATAGAAGGACAATTAACTGTCTAATTATGTTCGAAAGTTTTCTACCTATTTTCCACAAGCTTTATTTCATTGTATTAGTTCATCTAATGAGATAATGAATTTATAACCTCTTACTAAGATATAGGAATGAAATACCTTAATCCTATTTTGAAAATAATCCTTTACTCAATGAAATAGTGAGGTCAACGTAACGTATGAGAAGAAATAACCACTTGAAATAGAGAAAGATTAACATCATAGTTTTATAGTTGTCCCAAAAATCAATGTTTATTACAATCCTTGAATCCAATCAAAACATAAAGAAAACTTTGAAACTTCAAATTACAATTACCATAAAATAAAATGGCTTAAAGAATTAAGAAAAACACAAAGAAACAAGAGATGTGAGAATACTTTAACCAAAAAGTTCATTTCCCTTGAATTTCTTAAGTAATCACTCCACTTACTAATCATCTACTCACCCAACTATCGAGTCATCGAAGATGTCAAAACACATAAGGCATGAAAAGTTAGCTTATAAAATCAATGATAGTAAAAGAAGTCAAGGATGGTATGCTTATACGATAATAACATATAAAATGCAGCCCCTCAATCATGATGCGTGAATTTCATAACTCTCCCTATAAAATGTGGTACCAATAAAATCAACTGAGTCATGTCTAAGAGTTCATGCTATCCCTGATACTCTCACTAGACAATACTATGTAATAACAATTAGAGCCACTAGTGCTTTAACGGGCCTCCCAACCCACCTATAGTGATGAGCCATAGTAGAAACTTTCTTCACCAAGGGACAACCATCTAGTCCTAGGTATACATTCTGACCTGTTGGGACCTATTGCATTAGCTTCATTCATTCTCACTTTTAAAAACATTTTTCAACTCATTTTAGTATGCCCCAAAGGCATATTCGAAACTTGGTCAACCTCACTACCTCTCTATAGTAAGCATACACTCAAACAATTTTCAAAATATTATTAATATAATTATTAGGGATTAAACATGTGCAAATGTACACCACACAACATATCTTAATCTCTTAAACTCAATTATACTGCTCATCATCATACCATTTCTAAATACAACATCACAAACATCGCTAAGAAAGCATATACAAGGCCAACAATCAATCACAAATCAACACAAGAGTAATTAGAAACATGTTGGAAATAGGGGATTCACGTTGAGCATGGGATGCTCACCTTAATTATAAAAGAGATAATAATATCACATTACCCAAACTATTAGTCAGAAGTTAGAAACTCTCATTCATCGTCATCAATCAAATAAAGATCACAGATACTATTAGTCAAATTTAAAACTACCCTAACATTGAGTAAGAAGAAGAATTCGCCAAAGAACGAATTAAGGAGAGTAGGAACAAGGGTTCCAAACCCAACAGTAGTTCCACTAGACCGTGAAATCAAGACTATGTTGACTAGGGAATATGTATTTAGAACAAAGTGCGAACAATTTCCGTGTCAAAAGTATGACATACGGAGTAAGATTGGGCTACATTTCGTTATAGTCGCATGGACCCTACGTATAGGTTGTTATTACTATTATTATTATTATTATTATTATTATTATTATTATATATGAATGTCCTAATAAAATGTAATTGTAACATTGTGTTTTTTTTTCCATATTCAGACAGGAGAAACGAAGAATTGCATAAGAGTGTTAGAAGCTGAACAACGAATCCCACTTACTACCTTGTGGGGGGATATGCGAAGCTACATTAGAGGATGATAGAGAAAAAGATAAGGATGAGACTGGATGAAGCAAGGGTGACTGAGGTTGCAATTGATCCTTCATCTCCTCCGAGAAATTTTGAAATGGGGAAGGTTGCTTGTATAAAGAAATTTGGGGCAGTGAGTTCTACTACGAAAAAGGAGATTACAGATAGCATTGTAAGTCATATATTATGACAAACTATAATAAATTTGATATTTTAACTTAAATGTTGACATTAATTTGTTGAGAAACTCTAAAAAATTTGATATATTTACTTCAACATTGACATTATTATAAGATTCTTTAATTGAGGAGACTAATCAGGATTCATTTGTTCCCTATGGATGTCAATATATTTTGACTACAGACATTGGAAAACCGAAACACCCTAGAAGGATCCATGCTACTGGTGTTGGAGTCGGTATTCGTGATTACTTTGGTGTACCATCATGATGAAGTAGTAGTTTGATTGGAGTTAGGAGACCTTGCAACAGATCAGACAAGAAATGTATGAAAATATTCGGCAAGATTTGCTTAAATAGCTCAAGGGAAAGCTTGGGACAAGTTTTTATCCATGCAGCAAGGGTTTACAACAAAGGAAGTTGTTGATGTTGGTTGAGTTAACACCAAAGAAAGTTGTGGTGCCCTAGAACTCTCATTTAATGAAAAGTGCAAGTAGTATTTACATACAAATCAGTAACTCTAAAATTTAACTATTTATATATGATGCTAACATGGGAAGGGTTATGAACTTTGCATAATAATCCTTCTCATACTTTAAATGATAGGTGCAAGTTATATGTGAATGAGAATCCTCAACAGCTAGTAGTCATTAATATTGTATGCGAGCGAGGCTTAATCATCCATGGAGTTCCTATACAACTACATTGGGTTAGAGTGGTGGTTGAGAATGTTGGAGACCCTACTCCTCATGTGCCTATGCCTACTATAAAGGTTCAACACAGACACTTAACACATTCATTGCATGACCTCGACATTTGATTAGATCTATTTCAACACAGAAAAAGGTACAATTTGATTTATTTATTCGTATATATTATTAACTCTAACACTAAATGTTATAAATATTATTTTAATGTTTGGATGACGTGATGAGACAATTATCTTCAAATGATAATGATAAAGAATAAGAAAATCTCATAGTTGACCTTTTCAACATATCATCATCCTTAATGCATATCCTTATACATTTGTCTTTCACCAAAGAGGTTTTTGGTGTTGATAATGTCAATGTCCCATGTACATAATCTTGCTAAATGCTTTAGAGATTATTGCGGAGAATGTTATGTTAACCATCTCTGTTATACAATTATGATAATAAAAATTAATTATTAATGTATTTGTTTTTTTTCCTTACAATTAATTGCATAACATGAGCATAAACCAAGAAAAGACATAAATATATGAATTTCTTGATCCTTAATTCATATAAAAAGTTGACAATAACAAAATTTTAATTCATCAATACATGCAAAAATGAATGAGTGATTTAGAAAACAAATATTTTTAACTTCATACATATCTGAGTTAATTGATATTCCTATGTTACTTTTAATATATTAATTATTATGTTGCTAATTATTTTTTTGACATTACAAGTCCTATTAACAGGTGATAGTCTTTAATCCTAAGGTTTATATTGTAGTTTGATTTTTCTTTTTATACTATAAACGTGCCATTGAGATGAAACATTTATTACAAGGTAACTTTCAAATGTTTTCAAAAATATTTTATATTAAAAGAATAATATTAATTATATTGGTATAATAACATTTAATTTTGTAAGCGTCATCCTTGGTACAAATGTGTTTAATAGAAGGGCTCATCAAGAAAAAAAAATATCAAGATTATTATTCCCAAGGTATGTAATTTATATTTATTGAAATTTAATACATCGTAATTAATTTAGAAAGTTTCTAATATAATCTAACTGTGAATTGTATCAATGTAGTGTAATAAACAAGTTTGTTTATTTGAATGCGACAATCATATCATGTATTGGATGAATACTGTTATTACTACCATTGTTGTGGACTCTTGAATTTAGGTAATATATCTAATAATATATTTACATTATTATTCAAAAAAATAAGGTATTTTTAACATAATTAGGGATTAATTCTTTTTAAATGTTTTACAAACTTTACCTATTATAAAGTGATGATATTGATATTATTCAAAAAGAATGGGTAGCATATTTGGCTCAAACAAATAGAGGTTTACAATATAGACATTATTGTATGAAAAGGTAATTTAAAATGAAACAAATGGTATTTATTTTTAATGGAAACTATTTACATTTTAATGAACCTTATAGTTGTTTTATGGAAGCATTTGTTTTATGAATGATGATTATGAAGTTTGCATTATTATGTTGAAATTGAAGTTAAGCAGGTGCTTTAAATGAACATTATTTGGAAATTTTACTCAATTGTGTTTTTATTAATTTCTCCGCCTTTTGATCTGGTATATGACGTCTTTCAGCGTAGTTATTATTTTTTTGTGTGTTTAATTAACAAATAGATTGAAGAAATTAACATTAGACTTGAAGTAGTTTCTTGTAATATTTGAATTTTCATGTTCGTGAATCTCTAGTTTTAATTAGCAAAATATGATCATTTCAATAGTGATAACAATGTGACTCGTGTGTTATTACCTTTTGATCTGGTATATGACGTCTTTCAGCTTAGTTATTACTTTTTTGTGTGTTTGATTGACAAATAAATTGAAGAAGTTAATATTAGACTTGGAGTAGTTTCTTGTGATATTTGAATTTTCATGTTTGTGAATCTCTAGTTTTAATTAACAAAATATGATCATTACAATAGTGATAACAACGTGACTCGTGTGTAAGTTAATCTTAGATTTTTTCCTTATAGTTTTATATCTATTTGTCCACATGGTTAATTATTTATTTGTGTTTTGTTAGTGATCTCAGAAATATAGACCTTTTTAGTCACCTAGTACCATATTTGTGTTTGGTCTGCTCACAAATTTACAATACTTGTAAGTTATGAATCATATATGATATTTCCTAATAAACTTGACTCTTTTTGTACAGGGTTGTTGTGAGAACTCCAGTTTCTCCAATGATATTGGTCAACAACAAATGCCTCAAATTTTTTAAATGTTCATAATGTTATAGGTAATCTTATTGTTTAATATGTAATCTGTAATATTATTAGTGAATGACTACTCATTGTTGGTAGTTGACATTATTTAAAAGTGTTATAATCAAATGGACTGCTTGTTTCATGTTATTTCTCTGGGTATGAGAAGTCTATTTGTGGATGAGTTTAGATCAAAAATATTAGAACATTTGATGATGATAAATTTGGTGAATGATGTTTGAATTAATATTTCTTTATAGGTTATTATTATGGTTATTTGTTAAACAAAACAAATATTTAAAGGAAAATCATTTTTCACGTCGATTATAAATATAACCAATGTGAAAAGTGATTTTTTTTCAAAATTCAAAACCACTTTTTAGTTTATCATTATAACTGACATGGAAAGGCTTATAAATCAACATAAAAGTCCATACTTATTATGTCACCCATTATTTGTGTCATTTTTGAACCGACAAAGAAATAAGAATTTAACCGACGTGAATTTAAATAATAACCTGATACATGCAAAAGACGGGTTAAGTTGACAATACTTTTCATGTACTTTTCCCCAGACTTCATGTTTGTAGAAGTATCAACACTTTTATATTGTTTCCAATAAACAATTTACAAAATAATGAATGAAAGTCTTATATTTCATATCCATCCAATGACTTCTTATAATTGATTATCCAAATTTCATTTGTTTCTCTTCATGACCCTTTAACAAGTTCTTTGTATATGTCAATTATTTTTTAAGGAGTTAATCTCTTAATTCATGATAGATCGGGAGCTTTAATTGAGCACTATAATCTTTAATCAATCAATTTGAAACATTTTAATTGCGTCACATTAAATGAAACCAAATTCCTAAAATAGAAATAAATAATGTACTAAATTGTCTTCTCTCTTATTTTTTAATGATTATCATTTATATTTGTTTGTTTCTTACTTTTTTCCTCATTTGTAGGTCTTTTTTTGGCAATAGTTGAAGAAACCCCACTACTTAGTAATTTTACGTGTCTTTTTTAAGTTTCACAATCTCTTATACCCTACCATCTTCTTTTCCTTACAATTTATTATACCCTACCATTTTCTTCTTCTTTTTCTTACACATTTTGCATGTATCTTTCACTTTTATGTTATTTCTTGTTGAAGACTACCTTCATCTCTAACTTAATATCTTCTAGTGTTTTCTTATAAGCACTCAAATCTTTTGTTAACCTAAGTGAAAGTCTTCCACTTTTAGTAATTTTTCTGATAAATGTTTTGGGTCAAAAATCATATCTCATATTCTCCTAGAAAGTATTAATCCTTTCATTGGTGAGCTTGAATATTCTATTTAAAGGTCTTATTGATTGTAGGGTAGATAATTTTTTTTTATAATTATTGTATGGTTGAGAGGCAAAAATCATGGTTTTGTTAGGTAGAAAACAAAGGCAAAACTAAAAGAAAATAAAATCTATATAATGATAACAAGTAGTGAGAATTGAGAAATAAGAACAATAGAAAATTTGAAAAAGAAAATGTGCTAAACATATGACTAATGTTAATTAGTTACATTGAATGTAAATAGAGATATAAAATATCTTAATAAATTTGTAAGAATTATATAATTATTTTGTTTCTCTAATTATCATATACACTCTGATTATAAATAAGATCATTATGTTAAACATATACAATTCTTTTTTATTTCTATATGGTATTAGAGCACCTATTCTGATGACTCTACAAATTTTTATCCGCACTCGATAACCATGTCTACCGAAATCTCCAAAAATAAACAATTATGGATATATCAAATTCATGTTACGTACATCATTCAAATCAACCTGGATACCTATTTGTCTCAAAAATATTAAATGACTTAAAATATTCAATATGAAGTAAATCAATTACTCATATTTTCGTAGCCAAGAACAAATTTGAGTTCAATGATAACACAATCCGTACCTTTTAAGATCGAGCGATCACAATCATTAAATTCACCATAAATATTAACATTAAAATATCTTTACTAAGTAATTCACATTTTAGAAAGTAAAATACTTTTCAATATGTGATAATTAGTGTAACATGATGAAATATGTCAATTTTTTCATTTACAATGTTAAATATATGTATTGTTTGTATATAATGAAACATAGACAATGAATCATGGTTGTGCATGATAAAACATTATCATGCATGTTGTCAAATTTATTTTCTCCAATTGTTTTAAATTTACTTGTACTTAATTGTTGTTTCCTTACCAACAAAGAAGTCTTAATATGTATTTTTATTTAATTAATCAATAATTAATGATTAATATTACAAGGACACGGATAATAAATCTTAAAAATATTGAAATATTATCAATTATAAAAATAATCTACATATTATCATTATTCACAAGTCAGACAAGACAATTTCAAAAAGAAAGACATATCATGTATGATTGAAATGATAAAATTACGAGAATCAATTTATTAAACATGAAATTAGAATCAACAAAATTATAATTTTTAATAAATTTTAAATGATAATAAAAATTGTATCCAAAATAGTATATTAAATAAATATGTAACTAATATTGAAAAATTAAAGTGTACATTGACCTAAGAAAAATATTAAAATAAGTTCCTGCCCAACATTTGTAAATGTTTTGAATTAAATTTATGTATTAATAGGCAATAAATTTGAAATTGATATTATTTAAAATAAAAGTTACTTGTGAGTTTAATTAATGTAATAAATTTATGAACCCTAAGAAAATATATTTATCTAATAAATGATACAACCTAAGACCTTGTTTGAATGAATGAAAAAAATGATTTTTTTTTGAAAATTTACATAAATTCTACTATTTTACATTTTACTTTAGTTTAAATATTTTATTCTATTCTCTTTTATTTCATCCTACATTATCCAATAAAATTAACCAAATAATCCAAAAGTTCACTTAATCTCAGATGAAAATACATTAATCACAAAAAGATGACTCTAGATAAAATGAAAACTCTATTGATACATATGTTTATGTTGGGAGTAGTTAGTTGAGGTACATGTCTAGAGTAATTTTTTATCAAAGGGATTGGTTGGTCGTTAGGTCTACCTCAAGTGGTTACCTAAACTGAAACCAAGGTTACTGAATCCTATTTCAATTGCATCTAATTAATTAATAACACAACATAACACGAGCAAATACAAGAGCAAACAAAGCAAAAACATAAGCACAAGCTGAGGGAGACTAATGCAGTAGTGACGCTGATGGTTGATGGGGACAGAGATATTGAAAGAGAGAGAGAAAATAGGGTGATGAATAGGCTACATACTAGGGTCATTTACTAGTGCATCATATGAACATGACAAGCCTTGTTCCCGTTGTGTTGTGTAGTGTAGCAATAGCAACAAACAAAACAAAGCAAAACCCCTCAAAAACATTTTTCTTCTGTCTTGAAAAGAAAGATGTCCCTGCTTCCGCCACAAGCCGAAGTAACCACCCATCACATTAGTGACTTTCTTGTCAATTTAGAGAGAGACAGCTTGAGACCCTGTTATCTCCATGAATAGAGAGAGGAAAAAAAGACTTTTCTCTCAGTCTCTCACTCTCACACGTGTGGAGTGAGGTGTGATTTATTAAAAGAAAAAAAAAATAAATAGTAGTAATATAATGACAGGAACCGGTTAAATGAAGAATGCCAGGGTCATCACCTCAGTCTGGGCACCTAACTACTTCAAAGTCCTTTTTCTCTCTCTTCTCATTGAACCAATGTTCGTGTAGGTATCTCTTAAAAGGCTTGAACACTTGGGAACTCTGAAATTAAAAGCACTTAGCTGTTTTTATAAGTTATGCAAAATCTGTTCTTTTCCTTTACTACCTGTCCTGTCAAACTTTTGCTATCATGTTTTTTCTCTTCTTCGTTGCATAAAATATTCTTTCTTTTGCTTTCACCACTTCACAGCAGTTTCACATTTCATATAATTCATATTCATATCCTTTTCTTCTCCATCTCTTCTTGTGAGTAGGATAGAAAAAAAAAATGAAGACTTCATGGCCTGCTAATGTTATCTACTCTTCACAAGAGAACACAAACAATGGCCTAACTCGATACTCATCTTCTTCTTATTCTTCTTCCTCTCCTCCAATGGGAATGGTCTATGCTGACATGGATTCTCTTTCTCTTTGTTCCAACTATGGTGTGGTTTCGTCTCATAAAGATTGCTATGTCTCTAATGGGGCCACAAACTGGGGGTTACCTTACATGAGGGAGTGTGTAGGGAGGAGCAACTATGAGGAACACCGCAACAGTGATGATGTGGTGGGAGAAGAGGGTAAAGGGTCTGATACCAGTAATGATGGTGATGGAGGTGGAGAAGATAGCGACGAAGTTAACCATAACGCTAATAACTCTAACGAAGACAACCCTAATGAGAATTCTGGTAGTGGCTCTGGCCACTCCAAACTCTGTGCAAGAGGACATTGGAGACCTGCAGAAGATTCCAAGCTCAAGGAACTTGTTGCGCTTTATGGCCCTCAAAACTGGAACCTCATAGCCGAAAAGTTAGAAGGAAGATCAGGTGTGAAAAGTGAAACTAGTGCAAAATGATATCATATATCCATAATCCTATGCTTCATATTTTCTTGAAAGAATTTTCATTTTTATTTTTTAGTATTTTGGTGGAGTCCCTTCTCATATTATTCAATGATTCTTTTTCTTATCTTTGTTTTGATGAAAGATTTCATTGTTTTGAGTGGTGTAGGTAAGAGTTGTAGGTTGAGATGGTTCAACCAGTTGGATCCAAGGATCAATAGGAGAGCATTCACCGAAGAAGAGGAAGAAAGACTAATGCAAGCACATAGGATTTATGGCAATAAATGGGCCATGATTGCAAGGCTTTTCCCGGGAAGAACAGATAATGCAGTGAAGAACCATTGGCATGTTATTATGGCCAGAAAGTACCGAGAACAATCCAGTGCTTATAGGAGGAGGAGGCTGAGCCAATCTGTTTACAGAAGAGTTGATGAAAACACAACAAGCAGCAATGTCTCAAGAGACATAACAACTTCAGGGACAGAACAACCACCACCACACTATTGTCTCAATCTTACAAATGGAGGAGTACTTGCCAACACCAGCATGGCTTCTAGTTTCCCTTATGCTCCAGCACCCTTCCACGGAATTGTAGTGCCTCCTAATGGTGGGGTTGAGTTTGGCTTAAATGCCTCACCCCACATGATTGGTAGCAAAGAAACAATCCCAACCACCAAACTGGCCCCTCCTCATATTGCCTTGTATCCTCAACCAACATCACTTGATTTCTTTTCAGGTTTATATCTCCACTTTCATGCTTCTTGTTACAAGTTTCATTCATTAGTCTTGATTCCCCCAAACACTTGCATGTATAAATCACAATTTTCTGTAGCTTCACATTGCAATCCTTATAGTACTTCTGTTATTGATTCCAATGGATTAAAAATCACATAATTTTGTACCATATTTTTAAGTTTGTTTCGCCATTTGGACACTGCCATAAATAGTCTCGGATCATGTCTCTATATTTTGGATATTGTAATAATTTTATTATGCTTTGGGTATTTGAAATTGTATAGGTGGTAGAAGCAATGACATGATGGGAGATTATTTTGGGCAGAACCATCAACAACCACCAAGTTTCTACTCTCACTACCCCCAATATGTGATGCTAATGCAACAACAGCGCCAAAACAATCACAACTTTTACGGTTTATCAAATTCCACGGCACAGATATTGGGCAGTGAATGCTCACTATCATCAGTGGCAGAACACAGAGATGAACCACAGAGTGATGACCCCCCAAATGCAGCAATTCCACCACCATTTATTGATTTCCTTGGAGTAGGAGCCACATGATCAAAGTTAGAACCGAACAAAAAGCTGCAACCTTCACCCGAAGCTCCTGAATATAGGTGTGGTCCAACATTGCTGAGAATCCATTCGAGGTAAACAGAAAGGATAGTTGCTTCAGTTTGGTCACTGTGTTCCTGGCGTCACTTCTGTTGAGAATCACACTTCACACCTATCTCTTGTGATTTCCTTTGTTATATCGCATGGGGACCCCTTCAATAAAAATAATAATAATATAATCATCAAATTTCATTTCTACAAGTCTATACTCTATAACCCTTCTGTATTCTGACTACTAAATTTCATGTTTTTTTTAGAAATTTTTTTTGCTGCTTTCTATATTAATTGATTAACCCGGTTGGTTTTATTTGTCGACCTGCCAAATAAAGGGATCATTTGGATATTTAATGTGTCCGAGATATTCGATGTTACTTTGAATATATGTGTTGCTAATTCGTTAAGAATAAGAAAGTACTAATTAAAACAATTTAGGAGACAATAAGGACTGAATAGGGTGATGCCTGTAAGAACGTAGGAAAGGACAAGAATTGGTTTATGTAGTGTATAGTGAATAGTGTTTAGTCCTTATTTTTAAGGTTGTAAAAATGTGTGTTCCGAGTTCCAATTCTGAAGTTAGGGTGGTTTGACTTTTCGCAACAGAAAAGTGGTTTTTTGTGAACTGTTTTGAGGGAATGATGATGATGATAGAAGAGAGGGTCGTGAATGGAAACTGTTGAGAACATCCTTTTCTCATGGGCCTGTGATGCAATAACTAAGGCACAATTTCAGCAACTGACTTCATCCATTTGTGCATTCAACATGGTTCTAACTGTTCAGCATCCTTAACTCATCACACACAATCTCTTTGAAAATTCATACTACACACATGGGCTATGTGGCTGCTTATTGCTGAATTCTTAGGGGGAAACTGTGGATCCTTAAAACCAAACTTGGGTGGTTTAGAAAAGTGTCATGCATTCATTATAACTGTTTCAAAAACCATCTTGGTAAGCCAACACAACTAAAATCTCATATTAATTATCTTATCAAGAAGTATATGCACATTCAATGACTTTACCGTTGTCATCAAAATATGAACTAATATGAACGTTGACAAAATTTGACCTTATCTAGTGAATTGAGAATTTTTCTTTTTTGAATAATAAATATAGTTATTTACTTATTTTTGGTCCTGCTGTGATTGAGAGTGAAAATTATTGTTAATTTAAATTCCCTGACTTGTGTTGTTTTTTATTTTTACATGTTTAAAGAAGTATGTAATTTCAAGCGATCATAAATTCCTTTTTATCTTTTAATTTGTAAAACACTATGCCTCTTAGTTTTGAATAAATGATAAATGCACAGGCAATATATATATTTTTTTAATTAAGATCAATCAATTAAAAATATCAATTAATACGACAATTCTGTTAATATCTATCATAGTTGTCTTTAAAGTTAGTATGATTTTTAATTTATTGATGACGTTGAAATCCAGTATAAAAACAAACTCTTTGAATTTTCAAGTGATTGACTTTAATTGATGATATTATTGTCATCTGGATTCCTAGAACTAGTTAAAAAATTATAAGAATAATATTTCATTAAAAAATATAACAGTAAATTATAACTTTCGTATACAAATAATTTTTACTATTTTAATTATTACATTATAGGATGTTAGTGGAACATTTGTTTAGAGGAACATTTGTTGAGATGTTAATTTAAAGTTTTTAAATATATAAGTAATATTTATGTAATTTTTTAAATTTAAACGTAGCTAGTGTGGGAAATAAACAGACACGATATGTTTGTGTAATTATGCAAAAGCTATGAGATTGTAAGTTTAATTTTTCTAAACAGAATTATGTTTTTAGTATACTTCATAAGTTTTTCATTTTTTTTTTCTAAATTTAATATATATATTAAGACCGTGTAAGTGTTATTTTTACTTAACATTCATTCAATGAGAATTTTATCTATTGTTACAACATGATGATAGTGAATTGTTATTATATGTGAATGGAATATTTAATGCATTGATTGTACGAATATATTAAACTTATTTTAACTTAATAATTTTTGAATAGATGTATTGGAACTTGAAAGCACTCTAACATGTAACATGTAAGTGTAATGTGTTTAATCAAGCTTTTTTTTTGGTTGGGTAACTACACTAGCGCGAAATGAATGTTGCATTTTATCGCCAAACTTGTAATTGCATAAATCAAGGTCGAAGCCATAGAGTTTAAAAAACGTCACAGTCTGTGTTTTATTACAAAAAAGTGATGGTGATGGTTGATGGGTTAAGATGAGAAAACATGAATGTTGTGTCCTGACCCTACCATTACTTCCTCTACCGAGGAACATCTGACAAAAACCACTGTTGATTCGTCATGTCAGATAGGGTAAAGTGTGTTCACTGTAGAAGTGGATATAAATGTAAGAAATAATTATAGTTCAATTACTAATAAAGTTTGTGAGGAAGAACCTCTCAAACCGGGATGAAGAGTTTTAAATATGACTAAATCTCTAATAAGTGAATATAATATTGTTTGACATGTGTTTCATTCTAAAAAATACACTTAAAAGTTTTGTGTCTAAATTTTATGAATATAATATTGTTCATTAAAAAATATATAAATGTAGAACATAGGTTGTCATAGCATGTACACCCAAGGTAGTGCTCACTCAATCCAAAATTTTAAGAAGATACAAGCCTATTTGGACTGCAAACAAGCCCAATACACAACTATCAATGCATCTTTACCTTCAACCTCAAAAAAAAAAAAAATTGCAAAGATTTTCTTATTCTATTTTTCATAAATGAGATTTTTGTATAGAAGGGGAAAAGTGGTAGTTATATCAAAATTGAAATATAGTTTGTGCCATTCTTGTATACGTCAATATATACATTACTTTCTTGTTACCTAAGAAGACGATATGATAAATGAGATCAATATTCCATATTGACTTATTTAGAACTTGATGAATACTATGCTCCTATTTTGTGCATAACTGTACATGATTGAGCTGTAATAAATTATCAATAAAATCGCTAAGACTCATTCTCAGTGTTTCATCGAATAGCCGTTGGTACTCTTAATCTTTTCCTCGTATCGTTCCATCCTAAATTAATTTGATGTATATTTCCTTAAATTCCAACTTTAATTTGTTGAGTATTTTTTGTTCTTGCTAACATTTTTTTACAGTAACGAGAACGGACAAGAAAAACAAAAACTGAATAACTATACATAATAACCTTGTTTCTTTATGTCAGGTCTAATTTGCTTTCTCTGAGTATTAACAAATGGTTAAATAATAAGGTAGTAATTAACTAACTGGAAAGCTACTTAAAACATAGAAATAACTAAATTAGAGAACTAATTAACATTGCAAACTTAACTTAATAAGAGGAAAGATTTCTAAATTCTAACAATTTTTATATACACAACGATGGCATAAAATGTAAGCCTATGAAGAAAATGCAAGTCTACTTGAGGTGATATAAGATTAAGAATGTGTTTGGATGAGTTAATTTGGTGAAGCAATTCATTTATTTTGAACAATTAAATTACTATCTAAATCCTAAACCTTAAACCAAATCAATTGATTTATTTGGATAAAACATTTTGAAGAATTTAAAATGACTTCAATTTAAGAAGAAATTTCAATTAAGTAAAATTGAAGAATTTGAAATTATATTTAAAACGAGGTATTTTAATTCCTTTTTTAATATTCTTCTCTCGCTCCTCCTTGAATAAAATTGTAGAATTTAAAAGTATTAATATTTATTTTCATTCAATATTAAAAATTAAATTTTAAAATAAACATTTAAAAGTAAAAATTTAAATTTCTTAAAAATTGAATTACTTTATTTAAATAAGGAAATTAAAATACAAAAAATTAAATTGATTCATCCAAACAAAATAATATAAAATAAAAGAAATTTAAATTAAAACAATTAAAATACTAAATATTTAAATTTCCTAAATATTTTTAAATTCCTCATCAATACATAACATAAAAGATTATTACTCGACCAACACTCCCATCAACATGAAAAACTCGTTGAGGTCAATTAGTTCATCTCCATTTTGATCAATCGCATTGATCATTTTCTGACACTGCTCAAAGTCTTTCTCCAAACCCAAACAACATAATACTCTCTTCAACTCAGTTGCATCTATGAATCCATCTTTATTCTCATCAAACACGTTGAAAGTTTCCTCTACCTCTTCCACACTGACCTCATTTTCAAACATGTTACTCATTTCTTGTTCTCCAAAGTCTTGTATTATTCCATCTGAATGTGGTTCAACGCTTATTCCAAGCTTCTCCATAATCTCCATCACTTCTTTGTACATTAATCTTACACCCTCCGCTGATTCTGAATTACTTGAGAAATTTTTGGACTTGGGCTTGTAACCTTTCCAATTTCGAGAGGCCCAATGAAGAAAAGACTGCAAACATAAAACTAAGATTGAGAGGAAAACATTAAATTTAATATCACATAAGAGAATGCTAAGATACATAGATAAATTGGACATATTAATGTTGTTACGTATTTGCTCCATTGATAAAATGATCACAAA
Source organism: Hylodesmum podocarpum (assembly GCA_026586105.1). Taxonomy (NCBI): domain Eukaryota; kingdom Viridiplantae; phylum Streptophyta; class Magnoliopsida; order Fabales; family Fabaceae; genus Hylodesmum; species Hylodesmum podocarpum. Next base: position 871,471 of record JALJEV010000730.1, on the reverse strand, counting down.
GAATGAAGTATAACACTGATTCTTGAACTTCTTGTTGATGGTTGAACACTTGATTCGTATATATAACGAATTTTAAAGTGAACCTTCCAACAAGCTTCATCTAGAAGCGCCAAAACATGAAGTAAGGTACATGACAGAAGATAATAGCAACAATATTGTTGCAAGGTATTCAAGAAATTAAGATAGTGCATTATTACAAGCGCGTATTGGAATTTGAAAGTGATAGTGGGACATCAATTTTTTCGTTTTTTACTTGATAACACTGCAGTTTCTATGAAACTCACTTGGAAGAAGACTCGGAAAGGAGAATGAAATTAATATATGACATGACAGATACTCCGAACTTTCTCACCCAATAAGAAAAGGAGTAAAATGTCATTTTATTGCATAAATTTTAACGTTGGCAGCTAATTTATTATATAAAAATTTAATATTTATATCTTTTCATTCTAGGAAATATATCTATTATTATTTTAATTTTTGAATTATATTATTTATTATTATTTTAATTTATCAATTTAATATTTACTTATTTACTTTCATCTTATCTTATAAATTAGAAATTAAAATAATATAAATAATATAATTAATAATTAAAATGATGATAGATATCTTTTAAAAATCATAATCTACATTACTTTTTCATGAACTATTTTGTTATTTCTTATCTTTTAAGAATTAAATATCATGAGACAAAATGGTAGTTTAGGATACATTATTTTTCTTTTCATATGTTTGTACAATTTTTTTTTCTCTTTTACAAATGAGGTATTAAAAGAAAGAAAGAAAATTTATGCGATAACATGAATATTGTGATAAACAAAAGTAAAAAAAATTGTAAAAATTATTATACAAATAATATAAATAAAAAATAAAATCTAGAATTGTGTAACATGCATTAGTAACGTGTGCGCGTATGGGTTGAGACTTAGTTCGTGTTTTCTTTTTATTTAACAATTAAATACGGTGACATTAGATAGCAATAGGTACTTGTGTGGCACGATATGTAACTTTTCAAAAGGTGGTTGGGTGTCGGAAAGGAAGTTGTCCTACAAACTCCCCCATGGTAAGGACCTTGACCCTACCACTAAGGCTTTGGAAGATAAAATTTGTTGATTGTCCTTTCACAATGAATTATATCCAGGTCTATGTGATTTCTTTCCTATTAATAAAACAATTAACACTCAGGTCTTTGTCATTTTTATGCCTTAATAGGAAATAGTGTTGGGGCAGGTTGGAAAATACGTGGATCACCAAGTGGGTAGATTAATTAGTAAAGATTGTTTTACCTTATTTGGTGTTTAGTTTGAATGTTAATACATAATTGCACTTTTGGTTAATAAATATTTGAAGGAGAGTTTTGTGGTTAATAATTCATAATGGTTTTACCAATTTGAATTGTTTGAAATAAAAAAAAAAAATATTAGTGGTATGGTATCTAAAAGAAATAGTTCTAAAAATATGGTAATTTAAAGATAAACAAATGAGATTTTTGTTTTTCTGCAACATTTTCTTCTCCGTGCACTGTTATATCCTTATCATTTTATCACTTTTCTCACGATTGTTTTCCTTCTAATATTGCACTTTCTCGTATCCTTATTCATTTTCTCAGTGTATTTTTTTCTTTACTTCTTTTAAAGATCTCTAAATTTCTAAATTCGGAAGTTACAAATTCAAGAATCTAAATTTTCTTATTTAATACATGATTTGAGTTATGAATTTTAAAGATCTCTAAATTTCTAAATTCGGAAGTTACAAATTGGAGAATCTAAATTTTAAGTTCTATGAGTTAAGGTGTTGCGTTTCATATTTCTCTTCTTTTAATTCGTGAGTTGAGTCAAGAAAATTCAAAGATTTTTTATTTCTAAATCTGAAAAGCTACAAAATGAAATATTTGGATTTTCTTTCCAATTTATAGCTTCCCGAATTTATAAATTTTAGAAATTTTTAACTTTGAGAATATGTAACTTAAATCAAGAAGAGAAATCCAGGAAAAAAAATGCGTGTGAGAAAAGAGTTTAATAAATTAAGAATAGAATAGAAAATTTTTAATAAAATAAAATAAGGTATATGAAAAAGATGCGTGAGGCTTGGGAGAAAAAGGAAGAACTCACAAATGAAACGCTAACAAGTAAAAGGATAAAAAATACATGCTTAACAAAAATGGTTAAGCTGCCCCATGAAATGGTTAAGATTTAGGTTTTTTAAATTAAATTAATGTTTAATTATATTTTTGGTAAGTAAAATTTTAGAAACTTTCCTATCTAATTCTCATAACTTGAAAGTTGTCATTTTAATTTTATTTTTCTTTAAAATCGTACGGTGAAAATAGAAACTTGTACTTCATTTTTAATTTCAAATAATTCAGGAACTAACATATTAGTTTAACCAAAGAAAACTATCCCTCGTCACATAAACTATATATTTTAAAAAAAAGAAGCAAAAGATTGAAAATATATGTGCATAATTAATCTTATTACCTCCTCTAAGTGATATGTTGGTATAGATCCATTCTGTAAAATGCGGTTTACATCAACAAATTTGGATGATATGAATAGAAAGACCGCAAAACAAACACAAAATCTGAGTAAACAATTTAGCCTTCATTGAAATGCTGCAAACGTAGTTAATGTTGTGCACTCCAACTGCTCTTAAGCCTGGACTTGTCAACTTGCTTAACAAAGAAGAGAAGAAAATAATTTGGAGCATTTAGAAAATATGAAAGTTGAGCCAATTAAGTGTTAATCACCTACTAGATTTTAAAGAGAATTGTTTCAAACAAAGAATAAGAAACAGAACTGGAACGCCGTGTTTGTAAAGTAAAATTCAATTAAAAGAACATGAGAGAAAAGAAAACAATAGTCTATAGATTCTTGATAGCAAGGATAAAATACTCAACGTGGAAGCAAAGTAACCATCATTTATACACATGGAAAATAATTCAGAGTAGACTCTCTTAAATATACATGTATATATCCTTAATCATCAAATTATAGGCGTTTAACAGCAGCTAAACAGCCTAACAACGAAATATAAGGAACGAGTTTCAGACTTCTTTATACCCCCAACCTATGCACTGTTTTACCAATGTTGATGGAGAATATGACCATTTCATCAAGGACATTAGGACAAGAACATCATTCAACAAAATACATCTAATGAGCAACACAAAGTGTGCATTAAACTTGTATAGATATCAACTCTAGAAAAAGAGGGGTATAGCTTCATTTGTTGAGTAGAATGCATTTTGTTTTAATTGTTTAATTGTTAGTTAGTTGAGTAGGACACGCAAGTTATTGTAAATCACCGACATCTTCTTTGATTCATGAAAATCAGGAAAAACTATCACTCTAAAACTAATATCTTCCCCTTCAATGATCGGGTGATCACATACTGTTATTTCATAGAATAACGTAGGAGCAGAGGCTTGGCTGGTGCCTACCACTTTAGCAGCTCCTTAAACCTAACAAATCATTGTATGAGTATGATCCAAAAGTGAGTTCTTTATCCAATAATCATATGCATACTCAGGGCCCTTATTCTTTAATCTATTTGTTCCAGTGATTTCTTATTCATCTTTATTGTTTTCTGTTTTGCACTTTTGTTAAAAAGGACTCTCGATCCCCTCTTCTCTTTGAAAGCATAAACCAACACCCTAAATAAATTATACTTCGTTGTTATAAAATTCTTTTTAATTCATGCAATCAATTTCAATTCATAGGTCACAAATAAAAAGTTGAACAAGAAACAGTACCTGCGCTCTCATTCATTTGCTTCACATCATCATCAGCTAAATCATGACTTTAGTCGCTCTCAATCATAGTTTATAGATGTTAGAAGTTGACATTTTCTCTTAAGATTCGAAGATTATACAATAGTTTATGATTGCTTGTAAAGTTAAATCTTTGGTTGTTTGTGTCTATTTCTTGAATGATTTTCTGCTTTCTTGTTTATTGTGTAATCCAAAAATTAGATTTACTTTAGTATGACTTTTACGAAGAATCATCTTTGCAAGCTTTTTAGTAAGCTTTCACAAACCTTGTAAACCAGTGTATATAATCTTGAGAAGATATAAAACTCCTAACTCTACCGTTTAGTTTTTTTTTTTTTTTAATGTTAAGTATATATTGGTTTTATAAGTTTGACTATTCCTGTTACATTTGTCAATCATTCGTTTGATAGTATTTGACATGTGCACTAAACGTGCGTCAAATAAAATTGAATTTGTCTATAATTATATAGTAATAGTATACTCGGATTGTTTTCCTATGGATTACTTTTGTTACTTCTCTGTAGCCGAAATTTTAAATGCAATTTTGGGGGCTTCTGTGTAGAGAGAAAATTAAAGGCAATTAAATAGTAACAATTAACCAATGACAGTAATTAAATAACAATTAAAAAGTAATTAATAGATGATTAAAAGGTAACAATCTGATATCTATAGGATCTTAATCTCCCTCATCGGTTCAACAAAATAAAGACACTTATCTATGTAGTGTATTGGAACCAAAATCTCTGCATGTCAACACTAAACTAACGCTCTAGATTAGTATAAACAATTAAAGCATCACATATTTCCTTATCTTGTTTATCTGTCACTCTTCTTTCTTTCACGTCTTGTTCTTTCAACTCTTGTTCTTTTAATTCTTTTTTCTTTGGCTATAACCTCTGTAGAACTTGTCATTGTCATTTCTGGTTGTGCAGGTTCCACCATTTGTTTACCAGACCCCAAATAATATCACTCACATTCTTACCATTAACATTCAAATTGGAATTTGATTGTGAGGGTAGATTGTTGGGTGCTTGAGATTGGTTTTGATTAATTGCAATGGTTAACTGCCCAATCTGAGTTTGGAGACTCTGCAGGTTGGCATCAGTTATCTGCTGAAATTGCAAGTTGTTGGTGGCCATCTGCTTGATCAATTCTTCCAAAGAAGGACCACCTTGTGGTTAGGCTAGTGGTGGTGCAGGATGTTGCTAAAAAGGTGATATATGATGGTTGGAATTTTACTGCCAAATTTTGTCTCGATGGAAAGTAGAATAGTCAAGTGAACTCTGGTAAATCTGATCTCTCCATCCAGAATTGTAGGAGCTGGAATATGGGTTGTACTACTGCTGAGGTATGTCATGAAAAACTCCTACTTCTGCAAAAGTTGGATCACTGAAACTCTCTCCTGCTGTAATAGTTCCCTAATATTCCTATTATCCATGTTAGCCTAAATGAATGCAAATCAACACTTCTACCTCTAGTGTATCAGATTCAACAATAGCCCCAAAAACAACAATATACAACAAAAATCAGCACAAATCAACATAAACAACACTAACTAACAACACTAATTAACAACACTCAATAGGATATCACTGTCAGCATGCACCACATGACCAAATTAACTTGTAAAACAGTATCAAATGATTTTTAAAAATTATGGGATTGTCACAAGTCAATTATAAACCATCACCAATTTCATGCAATCATGCATGTCACTACTTACTCACATCCAACTCACCAAGTGATTGTATATCAAGCACAAAACCAGTCATCAAACAACAATATTACTATAAAGTAGTCATGGTATTCAGAGAAATAGTTGAAAGAGGAAAACAACTTCAAAATAATCTTTCAAAGGGTAAAGAAAGCGCAAACTTAAAGAATTAGAAGTAGTGTAAGAAAGATGAAGAAAAGAAACACCAAGAAACCAAAGAAAGATACTGAAAGTACCAAGGAAAGAGAGTGGAAGTACTAAGAAAACAAAGAATAGAAAAAGAAGGATAAGAAAAGATCCCCTTACTGCAAGAAACTAAAGAAAGATAATGAAAGTACCAACAAAACAAAGGATAGAAAAGAAGGATAAGGAAAGGTCCCCTTACTGCAAGAAATTAAAGAAAGAAAATGAAAGTACCAACAAAACAAAGGATAGAAAAGAAGGATAAGGAAAGGTCCCCTTACTGCAAGAAACTAAAGAAAGAAAATGAAAGTACCAACAAAACAAAGGATAGAAAAGAAGGATAAGGAAAGGTCCCCTTACTGGTTTCTCCTAGCTTCCTATATTCTTCCTCTACTTACGTGCTCCTACCTTGGTTGGAGAGATTTCTTCCTAAGGTGGAGAAAATATAGAAAGGTTTTTTGTAGAGAAGATAGTTTGAGAGAATGTAGGAGTATTCTTTGGGTTGTATCTTCATTTGAAACCTCTAAGCCCTATTTATAACCTTCCTAAGGCAAGTGCTACGATAATTTCAAGGCAGCTACGGTAGATTTCGGGCAGCTCTGAAGAATGTCGGTCAGCTACAGTAATGTCGGCAGCTACAGTATGGCGGTTTGCTACAGTAATGGCAGTTGCTATAGTAATGACGGTTGCTGCAGTAATTTCAAAAATTCATAATTTTTTAATTATTTTTAAATTTCTTGAATGTTACAAAAAAACCTCTCTTAAACTATAATTAAATTTTTGGGATGTTACAATACTCCCCTCCTTTTTAAAAAATTTCGTCCTCGAAATTTCCATATATCCTATTCTTCTATTCTATTTTTCCAACTCCCAAAGTTTCTTTACTTTCAACTACTTCCTCTTATAATTTTACCTTATGTTTTGAAATCTATCTGTTACCCTCAACCTTACTATCCTTATATGCGGGACTATGATTTCCTGTTTTCCCACTTATAAATACTCCTCATTTATTTTCACTAAGATTTCTCTTTTCTTAATTTTTTAAAATCAACTTCTCTTGGTTGGTATATAAGTTCATACTCTTACTCTTTTTCCTTATGGCTCCTATTAGATTCTTAAGGATTTTATTATTTCTATCTTATTTCATTCATAAATTCTTTAGTTATTCTTAAGGCTACTAACTTCATACTAACAGGAGTAAATTCTCACACAAGGTTGAAGTTCCTAAATTACTCTATTAAATCCAACTTTTTGACCATTAAACTTGACATTGCTATGGTCTTCCCACTTAAGGTGCCAACCACTACATTTTCTTTGCACTTAAGATTGAAACCATGATCTCTTAGAAATGTTTTCCACCTTCCTTGCCTCATTTGGCTAAATAAACACTTAAAGACTATTGTGGTTACTAAATACCTCAAATCTTGTTCCAAGATAGGGTCACCATATTTTAAGCGCAAATACTACTGCAGCTAGTTCTAGGTCATGGGTTGGGTAGTTCCTTTCATGGTTTTTCAATTGTCTTGATGCATAGGCTACCACTTTTCCTCCTTGTATTAGTACTCCTCCTAAACCTAGTTTAGAGGCATCACAATAAACTTCAAATGATTTAGTTGGAGTTTGGTAAGGTTAAAACAGGAGCAGTAGTTAGTTTTTTTTCTTAAGGGTTTGGAAACTTTGTTCACAGTCGTTATTCCATACAAAAGCTTGGCCTTTTCTAGTTAAGGTTGTGAGAGGCAAGGCTATCTTAGAGAAATCTTTTATAAATCTTCTATAATATCCAGCTAATCCTAGAAAATGCTTTATTTCTGTCACATATTTTGGTCTTTCCCATTTTAGAACTACGTTTACCTTATGTGGATCTACTGCAAATCCTCCTTGTGATATTATGTGTCCTAGGAAACTGACTTCTTCTAACCAAAATTCTCATTTGGACAATTTCGCATATAACTGTTGATCTTTTAAGATCTGTAATACCACTCTAAGATGTTTAGCATGATCCTCTTTGGTTCTCGACTATACCAAAATATCATCAATAAACACGACCACAAATTTATCCAAATATAGTTGGAAAATCCTATTCATGTAATCTATAAATACTGCTGGTGCATTAGTTACACCAAAAGACATAACCATGTACTCATAGTGTCCATATAGGGTACTAAAGGCTCGTCCAGGGATATCTCCAACTTTCACCTTTATTTGGTGGTATTCAGACCTTATATGAATCTTGATATACACAATCTCCTACTAGTTGGTCCATAAGATCATCTATCCTCGGTAAGGGGTACTTATTTTTAATGGTTACCTTATTTAGTTGTCTATAATCTATACAAAGTCTCATAGTTCCATCTTTCTTCTTTACTAAGAGTACGGGTGCTCCTCAAGGTGATACACTAGGTCTAATAAACTGTTTCTTCAATAGTTCTTCTATTTGTTTCTTTAGCTCTGCTAGTTCTAAGGGTGACATCCTATAGGGCGCAATAGAAATTGGTCCAGTCTCGGGTAGGTCTATCAAAATTTTGATTTCCCTTGTAGATGGTAGTTGGTTTACCTCTTTAGATAATACTTCAAAGAAATCCTTTACTATGGGTATATTATCGAAGGTGACCTTTCATTCTACTTCAAGGTTAGAAAGGATCATATATACCTAATTGTGTTTTCTTCATGTCCTATTTCACTTGGTTAGTAGAAATTATCTCCATATCCTTTCTTATTTAGATTCGAAAAAGATTAAGGTTTTATCGAAGCATTTTATAAGGACATGGTTGGAAGATAACCAGTCAAATTCAAGGATAATATTAATTTGGTTTAAAGGTAGGCAAACTAGGTTAACTATGAAGGTTTTGTTACTTAGTTTTATCGGACAATCTAAACAAATATGGGTGGTTGTAACAAACTCATGGGTAGAGGTAGTTATTATTAAATCAATGTCTAGAAAAGATAGTGGAAGTTGTAACCTTTTAGCATAATCAAATGATATAAGGGAATGAGTGACACCAGAGTCAAATATCTAGGTAAAAGAATTCCATGTATGGAGCATGTACCTTATACTAGATTATTGGTATTGGATGGCTTAACTCCATCAAGGGTGAATATTCTTCCTACAACCTTTGATTTCCCTAGTTGATATTGTTGGTGCCTCTTTAAAACTATTGGTCATGCTATACAAAACTTAGTCTTCTCAAGTCAAGGTGGTTAATCCTTTAACATTAGGTAATCTTCCTAAGCGTATCAACTTTAATTCCTCCTTGGGTTACTACTTATTCCTCCTTTAACTAAACTCTTTCTACCTCAAAAATACTAGTTACTCTCTCGGATTTCGAATCCTTCTAGCTTCTTTAAGGTTTCTTTAACCATCAAAATGCATCAACCATTATTGTATCATCTTAGTATATCTTCTAAATACATCTTAGTGTTGTCAAAAGGTTTGTATTAGGATAAGAGCTAGGTAGTTACTAATCATTTCCTATAAAGTTATCTTAAGGACTTTTAACTTTGGTGATATTCTTAGGTTTTTCTAATCCTTAGTACGACTTCTCCTTTGAAGGGATCATTTCCTAAAATTGGCTTCCTTTAGGATTCACTTTCGATCCTCTTTATTTGCTTGTTACTTTCTAAGGAGAATTTCATATATTGATTTTGGTTCTAAAATTTTCTATCTTTCTCTCTTCTAAGGGAGTTCTCTTTTATGGAAAATACTCTTAAAAGGGTAATTTTCTCCTTAAATCTTTAGTCTTAGTTGGTAGGAACATCCTTTATAAGTTCAACAACAACTCCTTTTCCTAAACTCTTCGTTTTTCTTCTTAGCCTACTCTGCTTATCAAAAACTTAGGTAAGAACTTATAGGGCTTTAACTACAATTCTATAACTTCTTTCAACCACTACTTTCTATTCCTATCTAATCCTAAGCCATGTCACTAACCCTAAAACTAATTTTTCATTGATTGAACCAAGAAGCAATCAAGTAAACACACCAAATAATCAAACAAGCACACAAAGTACACAATCATTCATACAACAAAAACATAGCAGACACATAACTCACAAGTCGAACTGGTTCGACCTGCTCTGATACCACTAATGTAACACCCCCTTGTAACACCCCCTCATAATTACTTACTTATCTTATTTTTAATTAGTAATTTAAGATTGTTAATGATGTAGTAAATAAAAGAGAGATTTAGGAAACAACACTTTTATTACATAATATTCAAAGGTCATTACATCTAAGTTATATAACTTTGTCATTTTATTATTCTACAGAATTTTCTCTCTACTTACTTAGCAAATCTACCCCCAAACATAGCAAAACATCTTCTTGGCAAGACAGTATCAACAATCATTGAAAACATCCACATCTTCTTAACCCTGCAAATCTGCTCCCGAACGTTATTCGAGATCATCACAGGTGTTAAAAACACAAAATGCAAGGGTGAGCTTTCCTTAACCAAAAAAAAATTGATTGTAGTTCAAGGAAAACCTTTTCTTTTATAAATTTAGAAATTTCATCGAAAATATCATTTTTAGAATAATACTTCCATAGTTATCCATGATCATCAAAATATCAATCACATAGTAAGGCAATCAACAACCAAATCAAACAAACCATCAATCACAATCAATGATTCAGGCATGAATTCCATTTAATCAAACACACCATTACTAATGTATGCTCCTAAGCCTACATGATGCATGCACCTTCACCATGCATTTTTACTCTTCACTCGAAATGCAATGTGGCGCCTTCCACTGAAAATAGCCTGGGGCATCTGATTCTCACACTCAATCAGACCCACCAGAGGGTGTCAAATAAAACCAAATTTAGCTACTACTTTGTAGTAATAGTGGACTCAGATTGTTTCCCTACGGACTACTTTGTTACTTCTTTGTAGACGAAATTTTAAATGCAATTTTGGGAGCTTTTATGCAGAGGGAAAATTAAAGGCAATTAAACAGTAACAATTAACCAATGACAATAATTAAACAACAATTAAAAAACAATTAATAGATGATTAAAAGGCACAAATCTGATCTTTGTCGGATCCTAATCTCCCTCATCGGTTCAACAAAATAAAGACACTCATGTATGTAGTGCATTGGAACCAAGATCTTTGCATGCCAACACTAAACTAACGCTCTAAGATCTTAGAGAATTATCATCGAACACTTGGTGACCTTTAAACTCACACGATTGCATGAAAGCACACAACTCGGTTTCGAATCACGTAATTAGTTATTTGCATTCGTTGTTAATCAACAACGTCAGAATTTAACAATCTCAATTCAAAATATCAATAAACATAATGAAATCGAAATTACAAAATCTAAAATGAGTACTCATGCAATTGAGAACAAAGAACCTAAGGAAATCAGGGATCCTATTGAGATTGAATTGATTGATGAAATTAGTTGCGCATAATTGAAATTAGACTAAGCATAAATCGGAATTGCATAAAAAATAATTAAATTGCAAGAAGGAGAGAAATCAAAATTGCAATGGAAACCTAAAACCCTAGCAGAGAAACTAAAGAACAGAAAGAGGGAAACCAAATGCTGAAAAAACGAAAATAAAATTGTAAAATGAGAAGTGTGTTTAGATTTTGAGGTCTTTGCCTATTTAAAAGTAGGTCATGTGCTAGCCACATGATCATTTAAGTGCCTTAAGGTGCTGGGTTTGAAACCCACTCAAAGCATTAACAAAATGAATCAATTTACATGAATTAAAATGGGGCTAACTAAGTCTTTTCCGCTGAAAATTCGTAACAGGTTTCGTGCGTCACTTTTGAGCCCGTTTTCACCCCATATGAAAGATAATGAGACTATCAAGGATTTCTCAGATAAGCTCTCCAAAATAGTTACACAAATCAAATTGTATGGTGAAGAACTCTTTGACAAGAGAGTTATTAAAAAAATCCATGTATGCATTCTTAAGAGGTTTGAGTCCAAATCTCCTCTCTAGAAGAAATTAAAGACTTCTCCAAGATCATACTTGTAGAGCTCATCAATGTTTTACAAGCAACAGAACATAGATATGCCTTAAGGATGGAAAGAAATGTTGAAGGAGCCCTCATTGCTAGAGGCAAAGGTTAGAGCTTGAGGTATTAAGAGGAAAAGCCTTCTAACAAAAAAGAAGAAAAAGAAAAGAAGGGGAAGGTTGTTAAAGAAGGAGGTAGGAAAAACATGTTTCCACCCTGTCCCCACTACAATAACACCAACCATACTAAAAAATTCTATTGGCTCATGCCTAAAATTAGAAGTAATGCTTGTAATCAATTGGGTCATTGATAACTCTCTAATAAGAGTTATATGTGTATGTCTTTTTGTATTAGTTTCTTTCAAACTAGGATAAATTAGATAAGGGTTATAAGTCATTTTGAGTGAATGATAACGAATGAGAGCTATTAACACTTAGTTTTTGGGAAAGAATTGTCCAATATTTGATACTTAGCAAACCAAAATAGTGTTTAATGGTGCTAAAATGTAATACCTCGTTATATAACTCTTTTGATGGTTTGTTTAAGTGTTTCAGGGCTCAAAAATAACAAAAATTGGAAGAGTTTAGTGCAAAAGAGTCACCTCGCGCAAGTTACATCCTAGCTCGCGCGATTTGAGGTTCTAGAGTTAAAGATGTTGTCTCTGCCACTACAGCTTGCATGACTTGGAGCATAGTTCGCGCGAGCTGCCTTCCTAGGAAAGCCATGTTTCGCCTCTGCCAACATAACTCGCACGAGTTGCTCCATAGCTCGCGTGAGTTTAACCTCCAGCACTGTTAGGGATACCCTTTGTAACCTCAACTCTCGCGACTTGCATTCTAGTTAGCGGGAGCTGAGTTCGTTAATCCCAAACCCAACAGAATTAATTATAAAAGGAACACATACTAATACACGGAAAATGAGTGGTAATTATACCAAATGCATCCCTTGTTATAGCAAGTATACCACAATTATCAAGTAATAAGTATTTATAAAACGAGGTTGTGGATCCCACGAGGACAAGCAACTCGAAAGCTATATTTTTATTTGTTTTATCTTATTAATTTCCTAAGAGGGGAAGAGAGCATATCAGTTCTTGATTTCCATTTATATTTTCCTTTTATTCTATTTAAGTATAATCATGGTCAGATTGGATTCCTACTCTCGTGACTGTCCCTCTCAGGATCAGTCACACCTCCTACGTTAACCGGATTAATACCAAATTAATTAGGGATCTAATTCTATGAATCCAGGGGTAAACTTAGGTGTAATCTTCATTACTACCTACTCCCATCTCTAGGATCCTAACATAATAATGGTTTAATTTTTCAATTTTCACTAGGCATTTACTTTGTCAGAGTGTCCCTAGATTAACTTATCAATTTATTAGGTGTCAATTAATAAATAGCATTAAGAACAAAGAATAAACACCTAAACATATACCGAATAACATCGAGAATCATATAAAGGGGATAATTAGGGTTACATTGTTCTCCCAATCAAATGAGGAGTTAGTTCATGATGGAAAAGAAAACAACACAAGTAATAATTGAAAGAGAATACATAGTGAAGTCTAGAATCTCTTCCTCCTTTCCCTTGTGGTTGAGTTTCGTCTCGTCTATGAACTGGAAGAGCTCTTAGCCGAAGTGCAGCCACCGTCTAGGTTTAGCCGTCGGGAGTCTAAGAATTAGGGTTTCAAACTCGATCTTCGGACTGAGCAAACCTTTCCGAATCTAAATTAATAAGTATTTATAGTCGTTTAAAACTTTTTGACTTGGGCCTGCTGCAAGTCCAACTCGTGCGAGGTATTAAACAACTTGCACGAGTTCATGTTCTAGAGAGGAAACGTGTGTTGTAATCCAAGTCACTTCGCGCGGGATGATGAAGCTAAGCGTGAGATGCATGCGAGATGAGGTGCTAGAGAGTTAGCTTCTTCTTGAAGTTACACCACCTCGCGCGAGATGATGTTGTTGAGCGCAAGGTGAGTGCGAGATGAGGTGCCAGAGAGTTGACTTGCTCTTCAAGAAAGGTGTCCTCATGCGAGATGTAAAGAGATGAACGTGAGATGAGGTTCGAGAGAGCTTTCCTTCTCCAAGTCGCGGGAATTGTGTTCCAACTGACGAGAGATACCTTCTTGGACACATTATTACCTGTTTTTGGCTATTTTTCTCCCTAAAACACTTAACACACCATCAACAAGCTCTAACACGAATTATTGTGAATTAAGATCAATTTAGAGTTATTTTAGGTGGATTAAGAACATGAAAAAGACAATTTATAATATAAAGAGTATAAAAATAGCTCACTTTTGTGAGTTATCACCTACTCATATGATAAATCAATGGAGAGATAGAGAGTGAAATCCAGAGAATGATACCAGGTATAGGCGATAGTGAAGTGCAAGGGACAATTCAGATTCTTCATTCTTTTTTTGGGGAAATTGATTATCCATTTATTCTTCTTCTTTTAATTATTCTTGTATTGTGCTCTTGATTATCATGAACTAACTCTCTCTTTGATTGAGAGAACGATGTAACCCTAATTTATCCTAATATAATTCTCGATGTTATTCAGTTATATGATTGCAAGTTCTTTCTTCTAAACTTAATGTTTTTCATTAATTGACCACTAATAAATAGAACTTAAACTAAAGGGAACTTTGAGAAAAGAAACTTAGGTAGTACTAGAGAAATAACCATCACTTAGCTAGAGTCTTAGAGATAAAAGTAGAAAGTGGTGTAAACATATAACCTCACAGTCACCTTAGATTCACGGACTATAAACCCTAATTGACTTATTAAACTTAAGAGATTAATTAATCGTGTCAATCTAGGCGGTGTAGTTGATCCTAAGAGGGATGATTACGAGAATAGGAATCTGATTCCTTTAATATTATAATTTGAATAACAAGGGAGGAATGTTAGAAGGATTAGTGATGAAATCGGGATCCCAATCGTTTTTATTAATTTGAATTTAAAACAAACTTTTAAAATTAGGTTATTTACAACACACTAAAATCATTCTAAAATCATAGTCAGAAATATAATTGATACAATTTGATCACTTGTACTCGTGAGAATAATAACTTGTTTTCTAAATACTCATTACTTGACGATTGTGATATACTTGACATAACCCGTGCGAGAGTGAGAAATACTCTCGCACGAATCACATCTGTGAAATATAATATTGTTGCTCCCAAGGTACCTTGATGTGTTTGTTCAAGTATTTCAAGGCCAAATAATAGCTAAATTGGAGTGAATCAAAGTATTAGAAACATGTCACGCAAGGTAGTAGTCCATCTTGGCGAGAAGGGACTTCAAAAGGTTTTGGGTCCAAAATTTTATCTTATACAAGGGAAGTCCAAGGAAATTTTATTTATAAAAGGGGAAATATAAAGAAGTTGTATTCATATTTTAGCTATTAAAGAAAAAGTATTAGAGGGAGGAAGAAGGGAGAGAAAGTCTACCAAGAGAAAGAAGTCAACTGGAAGACATTGATCATCAATCCTTCATCTTGGTAGTCTATCTTCTATGTTTTTTTCTCTCTCCCTCTCTTTCTCATAACTCTTTTATCATAATCTTCTTGTTTATCATGAATTAAATCCCTATTTGATTGGAGAAATGGTGTAACTCTATTTTATTTTAATAAAAATCCTGATGTTATTCCGTTTGTGAATTCTTTCTTCTAATTTTAATGCTTTTAATTAATTAATCACTAATGAATTAAATCTAAATCTAAAAGAACTTTGGGAGAAGAAACATAATAATTAAAAAATAAATGTCACTTAATTATACTTTATAAATAAAAATAAAAAGTAGTGTAAAACCATAATCTCATAATTATCTATGATTTACGAAATTTAAATCCTAGTAGACTTAATTTAATTTTAAGTGTTAGATTTAAAAAATAAGATAAATTTAAAGGCTTAAAGACATATCATTATTAATATAAAAAAATATTTTTGATACCAAAAAAACATATTAAAACTCTGCCATAATTAGTAAAATTCAAACTTACAATTTTTATGGAATATTACATGCAAATTGGATTAATCTTGATCATATTAACTACCGGTCAATGAAGCCAAAATCGAAATTTTCTGACAGATTTAGAGTTGTAAGAGAAAATAAGGAAAGGACAGGCAAAAGGTTGCAACAGACAGAAAGGCCACAACTGAATAATGCTATCACATGAGATGGGTCCCTTTACAGCAACATGTGCACAAAAATTTGTGGTCTACTTCGCATGATAGTAACTTCTGAAATATCTCCGTGTTTCTTACCTGACTCTAACCTTAGGGACAACTGTTGTAGAACAGCTGAACTTGACAAATGCCTATCCTCAAAAACAAATAGAAGATAAAAGTTGCTTTATCCAGCTACGAATATAATTGGCCAGGACTGAATTTACAACTTAAGAAAAAGTAATAAGGAAGAATAAAGGAAAAAGGAGAAAAAGATAAAGTTGGGTAACTTTATTTTGTCTTTCTAATTTTGGATTCTATTGGAAAATGTTTGGACTATTGTGACACTTTGTTGTTCGAGTTTATCCACATACGTGAAGGTCACCTATAAGCAAAAAACTTAAATGTGAAAGTGATATAATATTATAGTTTATACACATAGAAATACGCCAACTATTAATTCTTCACAACTAGATTTTTTTTTTTATTGTTGTTGTAATATTAAACTTTATTTTAACGATTAATTAAGTTAGTTAACAATTTAATTTTCGACTATTGATTAAATAACTAATTAGGGTTTTGAAAGTTACATGTCCTTACAGACTTGTTCATTCTTTTGCGGGTTGAAATATTCTTCATAAATTCGTCTGAATTATATGATCAATAATCAAGCAAATAATTAGCATAATTATTCCGTTAATTGTTTTGAATATTTTTTTTTACAAAAGATATTAAATCTGTTATTTAACTCTTACTTGTAGTTAATTTGTTAAAATAGTAGTACTGCCTACACACTCTTTAGAATACTCTTATAAAGAATACTATTTTTTATTGATTAAAATGTATTAAAAAAAAGAGAAACATTAAATATGATGTGGGATCCATCAAATTTAACATTTTTAATAAATTTCAACTTATAAGAAGGTGTAGTATAGAAAGTATATTTCTAACACAAAAAGTTCAACCGTATTTGCTTGGACGTTCATGTTCAGATGGAAATGGAATTTTTAAAGGTTATATTAAAAACATAAAAATGATGTATTCTTAAAAAAAGATTTTGAAATCATGTATTCTTAAAATTTAATATCTTTATATATTAATAGTGAATTATAAATATAAAGTATAATCTTTTAGACTTTTTAATCAGAAACTATACTCTACATTTTATATTTTAAAATGAACCAAGAACTTTATAGTACTCTGCACTACCGTTCTCTCTGGTAGTTAGAATGCATAGAAGAGTTATGTTTGATCCTTTGTGATATTTTGAAATCTGGTTTGCTTCCTTATCAATGATGATCATCGAAGAAGATTCTAGACCAACGAAGATGAATTTAATAGGAAAGAAAGAGCACACAATAATGCCTTTAATGGTCCATGGTAGTTAGAGTAGGAACAATTCAGTAGTTGTCTCGTGGTATAGTAACCTCATATTTGGTTTTTGGTAGATTTTTGGTATAACCTGATATTTGGTTTTGTTCTCCAAAATCAGTGAAGCAAAACAGTTGGAATTGTGCACTTAACAATAAGAACAATTTTTCGTACCAAAATGAGTCCTCTTCACACGAAAATTTTAGAAAAAAGATTTTTTTTTTTTTTTTAAAAAAAAGACTCTTTCACTATCAGACCATATATCCACTAAAAACTTTATTAATGCCAAAAAAGAGGAAATTATTCATCTGTCAAAATAGGTTTAAATTCTTGGTCCAATATCCGTAGAATTTACAAAAATATTCCTCCAATTGATAATAGATCAAACATAAAGTAGATAGTGATATGACATCAAGAATTTATAAATGAAAAAATTGTGTTTTAAGTCTCTATAAAATTAGAAATGTTCGCTTATCATCTCTGTAAGTATTTTTGTATCTTTTTTCTTTCATAAAAAAGAAATATGTTATAGTTAATAATTTGGTTACAAGCTATATTTGGCTTAATCAAGTCTAGCTCTAAGTTAAATAATGAAGTTATTTCAGTTTTATACGACCAAAAGCACATTAAAAAATTTGTGGGAATACAAGCAAACGTTTACAAATATTGTAGAATACTTAACAAATATATTAAGTGATTTCCGGTGCTAAAACACTATCACGAAGTGCTTTTCCCTTTTCAGTCCCACAAGTGAATGGGTGCATAGCAAAATGGCTTCTTTGGACTCTCTAATGAGAGGAAGTGAAGACTTTGAGAAACACCAATAAAAATTGAAGACATTCTTTGTACTCTCTAATTTCTTGGAATATTTTATCTCTACCTTTATCCTTAACTATCTTATCTCCTCTTTTAGAAAGACTAATTCTAATAAATTTTATCTTTTCCTATTTATTCTATTATCTAACCTTCTAGAAATCATGTTTATTTGCTCACCAGCTTTTTCCTGAGTCCGATCCCTACTTGTTTAAATTGGTACAATTAATTCAGATATAATTAAAACCAAAAATATTTGTCACTTTTTTTACAATAATGATCCAATTTCCTTTTACACTAATGATTAAAGCTTAATATCTCACATATACTACTCAATTATATAGTGTATTTGATATCTCTTGTATTTATGTTAATACAAGTTATTTTACCTTTAAGAAAAATATTCCATGATTAAAATATCTTTAATCCCTAACTATTATTATAATATTTAAGTACTAAGAACATATTTCACTCTACAATTTTTACTATTGGTGACCAATATTGCACCTATCATACCTTTCAACACCATATTATGTATAGTCCAACCGTCAAA
This sequence comes from Hylodesmum podocarpum, assembly GCA_026586105.1. Classification (NCBI taxonomy): domain Eukaryota; kingdom Viridiplantae; phylum Streptophyta; class Magnoliopsida; order Fabales; family Fabaceae; genus Hylodesmum; species Hylodesmum podocarpum. Next base: position 852,904 of record JALJEV010000730.1, on the reverse strand, counting down.
CGGTTGTGATTGTCTATGAAATATAGTGCGGGAAAGCTTGAATCCTTTTGTTTGTTTCTGTATTATTTTCTTTTACCATGATAGTTCTTACTGAAAATTAGGAGGAAAGTGAAGTTATATAATAATATGTAGAATCAAGAATGGTAGATCTCACTAACAAAAGGTTGGCATATTGCTGGATCAAGACCTAACTTTCTGTTGTTTGGTTAATAAAGATTGAAAATGACATTGATATTTATAGACGTAGAAGAATGGGACTTATTAACTTTCACTTTTTTGGACTTCTTTAAATAAGTGTAAATAGAAAGTACAACCATCAATTTCCATTTTTATAAATCTTCAAAAAAGTGACACCCGTTAATTTTACTGGCATTGCTTTTCTATATGTAAATAATAATTAAAAAAGAAAAAGCGGAAAAAGAAATCCATATATTTTTTTTCTCTTCATTCATTCAATCCTACTATTAGTATCCGGTGCATTGCTCCATTTTCTTTTAATTTACGTAAAAAAAATAAAATAAGAAACTTAGATTTAGAGATTTTTTCTTTTGAAATTTGAAAAAAATAATTTAATAATATAGAGTTGAAATCTGTGATAAAATATAGCTTAAAATTAAATTTAAATTAAAGCTTATATTTTTAATTTGACATCCTAAAATAAAAGGAAGATGTATATAATTATTAATCTGGCGTTGCTTTAAAAATATAAAATAAGTAATTGATAATGTGACATAAAGAAAAATAGAGTAAAATGAAAAAATATTCCTATGTTAAAAAATGAAGACTCAAATTTAAATATAAAGATTGATACATTTTTACACTCTTGGTTTCTGTAAATGGTTTTTAATGATTTGTATTTAGATTAACTTATATTAAAGAAAACACTTGTAATATATTTTTAACTTATATCAAAGAAAACAATTGCAATATCTTTTTTTCATATTGTACTTTTGTAAAATAATTATTTCTCTTAAAAAATATTCAAGATAGTGTACCACTAGGCATATAATTTAGTCCCTCCCATAGTGGTAGCATAGTTACATGAACTTCTCCTTTTACTTTACATGGAGTTAAAACGTGAAAGTTTTTGAATGTTTAGATTAATTATGCGCCCATCATCAAGGCTTTCATCTTCATGAAAAATTATTAAATAATTCAGAGTTACTAATTAATTTATGGTCGCAATCAATCTAACAAGATACATAAATGAATGTTATTAATTCTTTTTCTTAAATTAAAAAATATCATATGCCATTTAGAAATTGATTGAGACAGTTACACTAGTGGCGATGCATCTAATAATTTTCCATCTCCACACATTAGGATAAGTGGCAGAATTTGAATGTAAACGTGCAAAAGAGAGAAAAAGAAAATGATAAAACCAAGTCTAACTAGATAATGGGGAGCAGAGTACTTGTGATGTGAGTTGATATTTGTTTTAAGTGTGTCTAGTGTTATTTTGCATGATTGAAGGAGAAGAAAAAAATAGATAAAAGAACCTTACATAAATATCATTATCCTCTGGGACTAACATTATTAAAGCAGAGAATCTCTCTCAAAAAAAAAAAAAAAAAAAAAAAAAAAAAGTAACAACAGGATTCCAATGAAAACTTGCTTGTTTCTTCTAAACCATTTGATTTTAACCTAAGAATCTCCTTTTCCTTTCTCTTTTCTCCTCCCAGTTTTCCTCATATCTCTCTCTCACACACACACTTTTATTATATATATATATATATATATATTATTTGTATGTGTGTGTATGTACAAATATATCTGTACACCAAGATATTTACTCAAAAGATCATCTAATTCTGCAGCAAAAAACCTGTCACCAAGATAGGTTCAAGATAGCTGCTAGAGAAAAGTCATAATTAAACACTTATGTCCTAGGAATCCTGCAAAGAGGTTGTTCAATAAAACAATTTCTTGAGGAAAAGCAAGAACTAGTCAGCAAAATGAGGTTGCACACTTGAACTAGCATAACCTCAATTTTCATTGAAATGCATAAGCACAATGAGAATCTGGTGTGGCTCACTGTGATTTCCATTTAAGTTTGTTCATGGAAAGTAAGAGAGCGCGATAGAGCTGCAGGGTTGGCTTGCAACACAGGTGATGCTTCAACCCTGTGATTCATGTCATTTCCCTTCGATGGAAAAGGCTTGAAAAGGCCTCCAGGACTGGCCTTATCATTCTTGATCCCTAGTTTTGACCACAAGGAACTCTTTGCAGCTTCATCAGGGTCATCAATTCTCAGAGTCTTGGGGATCAAGACATTGTGTTGTGAACTGTTATGCTCCATATCATCCATTTCTTTCTGTGGGGAAATGATATTGCCATCTCTTGAGTGTTTCCCCAAAGTAGAGGCAGAGACAGAGTTGTTAACAGAAGATTGGGGTGAGATACATGGTATATTCCAAGAGGGTGGCATACAACCCCAATATGCTGGTGTGGTGTAGAATGATAACGGGTACCCTGGTGGACAAAATGTTGGAGGAGGCATAGGATAAGGCCAAGGGGAACTTGGAAAGTAAGGCAATTGAGGAGTGAAACTTTCAATCTTTTTATCCACTGATTCATGTGAGCCAGCATGGCTTGAAGTTGAACTTGTTGTGACAGAAACTCCACTAGAGTGAACACCCCCATCATCCTCCTTACTATATGAAACAAAACTATTTGGTTCAGTTGCATGAAACCCATTTGGAACACAACTTTGTGCTCTTTCAGCAATGTTTAGCACAGAAGCCATTGTATCACAAAGAGGAGAGTCAGGACCAAAAGTCAATAGACCTGTTCCATTTCCCAAAACAGCATTATGATATCCATTGGGGGCATTGAGTGTGGCTCCTTGAAGTTCCTCCGGGACCATTATGTGCCGGTAATGTGACACTGCCGAAGAGTTCTTGTTCTTTCGGCGACCAGCACCTACCGGCACATTCCTCATTGTTCCTCCTGCAGTCCAATATCTTTGACAGTTCTTGCAGAAATGGCGAGGCTGGTTGACATTGTAGTTGTTGTAGTAACAGAATTTGGTGTCCATGCTATTGCATCGCGGGCATGGAAGTACTTTGTCTGGTTTCTTTGGCGTTTTTTCTTCGGAAGCACTGTTATCACTTTGTTCTCCATGTGTAGAGGATTTCGGTAATGATGTCTCAGTTTCAGCCGAGGGAGTCTTAGGGTTCTCACATACACCTGAAGATGTGGTAGGAGATTTCAAATCCTCCGTGGTTTGATGTGAGCCATCATCATCTTGTACTGAGGTGAGTTCTTTCCTTGATTGTTCCTATAACAGTGAACATGATCAAGATTAGAAATGTTAATATACTTTAGCTACACTAGTGGAATTGGAAAATAGTGAAGGAAAAACCTCAATACAACTAAAAAAGAAATAATATATGAAACACAATTATGTTTCTGTAATGGTGTTTATCATTTAAATACAGAGCTATTCCCAATATAGAATATATTATATGTTACAACTTGCAACAACATACAACATACAATTCATGACAGTACGAAAATAGAAGCATTAAATAGCTATTAATGCCAAAATTGATTGTTTTCATTTGACTTGATGACTCTTATTCAACTTGTGAAATATCTTGGATATTTTAAGCGCAAAATAGGGTATGAGTAAATTCACACCACGGAAAACGGGGGAGAAATTATATTTCCTTTCACGCAAAGGAAGTTAACAGTGTAGTTTTCTTGTCTTGTTTAATGAATGAAAACGCTCACGTGATAGTGCACACCGCATAGTCAATAGAACAATTAATTCAACTCCAAAACCCCCTTTGATTTCTGAAGTAAGGCAAGAGATGCAAAACAAGATCATAATCCTAGAAGTACATATATGTATGAGACAACAGTTTCAGGGTGAAATAAGCTATCCAAAAAATGGTCATTCATATTTACAAATTTTAACAAAATATAAAGGAATAGAAAGCTAGGAAGAAAGTTATGGAAATCATGGCAAAAGGGAAGAAAATTAAGAGTGTGAAACAGCTGGAAAATAAACAAATGTAATATATATTATTCTATAAACAATAAGTCCTCCGTGATGTCACAACTATACAGGTAATTTGGACAGTTTTTAAATAAGGACTTGAATATGGACAAAAGTGTCAAAAACAAAATATTTAAGCTCCAATTAAAGTCCATAGCGTGAAAAGCAACTTGATAAGAGTTAAGCAAAGCAAGAAATCTAACAAGAAATTTTCAACCCAAAGGCATAGCAACAGAGCCTCCATGATGTTGCAAGAGATCCAATAAGAAATAAACACGGAAATGAATTCATTGTTTTTTCTAATTTTCCTTTGAACACTTTCTAAGCAACCGGTTTAGAATTATATTATCTAAATATGAATCAGTAGAATTACAAAACTCACTTTGTATGTAGCATCAAAGCAAATTCATTGACTCACAAATAGAATCGCTAAAACCAAAGCAACCCAAACCACATAATATATTCCATTCAATATTCTTATACTTGTATTCCACAATGGAGATTGGATCCAATTTCGCCGAAAGCAACCCCGCAATGAATTCTCACCACCACTAAGTAAATGATTTAATAAATACGATACAGACATATTAAAGACAATTAATTTATACTAAAAAATCAATTTAACCATAGAAAATTGCAACAAGGTCTCAATTCAATTCAGTTGGCACCAAACCAAGACGAAAACTTTTTCACGATTTGAAAGAAACCCATTAACAATTGTGAGTCTCTGAAAAATGGGTCGCGGTTAGATTTGCAAATCGACATGTTATTTTTTTCCCACAAACTCATACCTCAGGTTCAGGGTGATGTTGTGTTGTTGCAGAGGTAACTTCGCGCGGAGAAGAGGTGGAAGAAGAAGGACAAGTGGCAGGCGCAGGTACAGAAGATGAAGAACAATGATTGTGTGGCAGTGAAATTGTCCTTCCAAACAGCTTTATCGCAGAGTCTTTAACCTCTGACATTCCTGTGTTATAGTAACAGCTTTGATCAGAGGTTCAGGTTTTTTTTTGAGGTTCAACAATATCTTTCTGTTGTTGCTTCTCTTTCTAGAAAAATGGGGAAAGTAACGAGGAAAAATATATACATGACTACAGATAGATAGATATATAGAAGTTGTTGGTGTTGTAGTGTTGAGTAGTAACTTTTTTTTCTAATGTGTTTTTTTGCAATGTTAATTGTTGATATGAAAACGGATAATGAATAGTGAGAGAAATAGAGAGAGAAGAGAGGGGTGAAGCCGGGTTTGTTTGTTTGTTTGTTTGAACTTTGGAAGGTGTTTTAATTTTATTTTTAGGGAGAAAAAGAATTAAAATTGGTGCCACTTCAGCAAAGGGGAAATTCTGTGAGCCACAAGTTCTTGTGGCCTATGAGATCTTTGTGTGCTGTTGGATTCCCCACATTGCTTCTAAAGATAGTGCTGTTCTGTCCCACCCTTTTTCATCCTTGTCAGCACTTTCATTTGTTTGCCTTTTTCGTCAACCACTCTTATAACACTTTCTTTCTTACTAGTCAAATTGCCTCCCTCCCCCACTTTTACCCTCACCTCTTGTTTCTCTTCATTTTAGCTTCTTACTTCTTAATTCATTTATATATCATAATAATATTATTCAACTCATATATTAAATTATTTGACATATGATAATATTTTATTTTAATTAATCATATTGAATTAAATTCTAAGTATGTTATTATGTTGAAATTTTAGAAAAAATTATCATGTAAAATAGTTTTATTCAACTATGTTTATCTCTATAAATTAGGCGTCTTGTTATTCATATTTAACTGAGGTGTAGAATTATTAAAAAATTTAATATCTTAAAAGAAATTTATATTCAAACATTAATTAAGATAATGTGATTATATATATATATATATAGTGTTTTTAGGGCGGCACAAGCTAAGTAACTAGAAAAAGGGTCTTGCTAATCGATGATGCCTTTAGACATCGTTTGACGAATTAAAAATAGAAGTATATAATATTGGGTGAATGCGCAGAAATAAGTTCTGTTTAGCGTAATTTTATGCATCTTAAAAAAAATATTTTTCTTGTTTTAATTTCTTAACTGCTGCTATATTACGAGTAAAACAAAATTCTTAATATCTAAATTCTAGGTAGGTGTAAAAAAGAGTTGGGTAGTGTAATTCTAAGTATTTTGTAAAAGTATTTCTCTTTATAATTTCTTATTCATTTCCCTGACATCACTAATTAACATTTATTTATGTATATATTCATTAAATCTTTGTTTAACATAATTAACATCAAACAAAATTTTGATGATTTAAATAAAGAAATATTTGAATTGTGTTTATAAAATGTTTTTCACGAGTTTTTTTCTTTTTATTTTCTTAAGAGAATTTTTGATAAAATATACACTGGTTTCTACAAACAAAGAAAGATATATTTTAACATAATAAAGAGAGAGAAATTTGGTAACAGTTAAGATTTTATTAATTCAGAGTGATTATAAGTATTATTAGATTTCAGTCACCTCTACTTAAGTATTCTTTTACCACACACTCTTCAAGCTAACATTGCCTATGTATTGTTTTAACCCAATTTCTTCAAGGCAAGAACTCCACTTATTATTTGGTTCTAATCTCTCTGGATTAACAATGTCAAGTATTCTTTGATTTCAGCCTCTTTAGACTAATAACGTCAAGTATTCTTTGATCTCAGCCTCTTTAGACTAACAACGTCAAATATTTTTTGTTTCTAACCTCTAATGACTAATTTATAAAAAGTTATCTAACTTAACAGAAATCAACCTCTACGTAAGGAGGGACAAACAATAAAGAGTAAAAAGCTTTTCAACAAGAATTCAAAGTTGTACAAAAAAAAAATTCAAAGTGTTCTCTTTTTCTTTTTTCAAATTTTCGTTCTTCAGCCTTTGTATAGATGGAGAGTTTGAAGTAGTTGATAGACTTAGTAACTTCAAATTCTTCACTCCATCTGTTGAAAGTAGACTCAATGTTCCTTTACATTTAATGCATTCTTGAGCTGTCAATCTTAAGTTGCAAAGTATCTTTACAATATAAGGATGTACTTTTGCAACAAATCTTCGTATTAGAAATATCCTCTTTGACTTTGATTTGACACGTCTTTTTATAATGAGCTAGTTTACTTCCTTATACTTAATTGTAATAAGAGTTTTTTTAATAAGAACTGATACTTATCTTATTTTTTAGACTTAGTCGGTCATTTTATTAATTTGACTTGAGCTTTATCTAAGATGCATTGTTTGTCTATTGAGTACTCGTTCGTCTGATTTCTTCAAACGTCTGATGGCTTTAATCATCTTATAAATATAGACTTTTATCTTAATAATATATAATTATCAAAATTAATGGATATAATTTTCCTTTAAATAAATTTGACTTAACAATTTCCTCTTTTTTAAAGATTACAAACCATACAAGTAAAAGTTTGCTGAAGTCTTTTACTTGCATTAGATGCAGGTTCAAACATAAGTTACTTATAAAATGATGTTACCTTTGAAACTTTTTAGCCTTAACTTCATCTGCACAAAAGGTTAGTTGAAACATACATATAATGTGAAAACTTCACTGAAAGGAATTCCTTGTTTATTATAAATAGTACAAGAGTTTTCACACCAAGGTGATGTGTTTGATTACAATAGACAAAAAAGAAAAAAAAAATCAGACTAAGCTTCCCTTGAACTTGATCTTCTTTATTCTTTAGACTTTAACTCTTGAAAACAAACTCCCCTTGGTGTTGATCCCTTTTATTCTCACTTTTCTTCTTAAGATAATATTTACACTTTCTTGGAAAAATTATCCAACAAAGAAAAATGGAAACATTGTTCGATAAAAGTGGAAATATAATAGGATAAAAGAGAAATGTATCTCCATCTAACTTCTCAAGCTCTCATTTTGAACTCTCCTCTCTTTTTGAACCTTCGTATTGCATCTACTCATCATGACTTGTAGACATTCTCCTTCTTGGGCTGAAATCATCAAAATCAACAAACTAGAAGAAACATCAAGAAGAAGATGAGGCAACATCAAAAGAAGAAGAACCCTTAGACAACAATTGCATGATCATATCTTCAAGCTTCTAAACCTTGGACTTAAGGCACTCATGCTCAGTCTTCAGCTTAGCATGCTCAGACTTAAGAGTTGAGTACTTCTTGAAATATGTACTACAATAAACTCCTCATTTAAGTTTTTGCTAAAAAGATTTGTATCTATTTTGTCTCTCTCAAAACTATTATTCAGAAGAAAAGAACTTAGTCTGTCATACCAAGCTCTAAAGCTTACTTAAGACCATATAAAGCTTTTTTAAGTTTGAAAACATGTACCGAAAGAGTAGGATCTCAAAACCGAGTGGTTGCTTAACAAAGACTTCTTTTTCAATACACTTATTTAGAAAAGCAGTCTTAACATCTATTTGATACAAAATAATGTTTCTGTAAGCTGCAAAGGCAAGAAGAATTTGAATTGCTTCTAACCTAGCTATAAGAGCAAAAGTCTCGGTGAAGTCAATACCTTTTGGTTATAGCCTCGAGCTATTAACCTGCCTTTATTTCTTACCACTTTTCCAGTTTCGTTTAAATTGTTTCTAAAGATCCACTTTGTTCCAAGGATGTTTTTGTTGGCTGGCTTTGGAGCAAGACTCCTTATGTCATTCCTTGTGAACTAGTTTAGTTTCTCTTCCACATCAATGATCTAATGATTGTCTTGAAGTGTTTCTTTTATGTTCTTTGGTTCAGTTTTCAAGACCAAGACATAGTTTGTTTCATGATTCAAAGATAATATGGTAGTTACTCCTTGATTTTTGTCTTCAATAATCAAGTCTTCAAAGTGATTGGTTGCAAAATTCCAATGTCTCTAAGCTAATTGATAATAGGCATTAAGTTGAGGAACAGAAGCAAGGTCTTCATGTCCATCTGAAGTAGTTTCTTTGCCTGACTTTATTTTTCCATCTAATTTGTATTCTTGACTTTATGGTTAATCAAATGGTTTAATCTACAAAATATCAAAAGAGTTTTCTAGGTCTGACATTTCTTTGTCGGCCTTTGAGTTATCTTGGAACTTATCATAGATAAATTCTTCTTCAACTTGGGTTCTAGAGTTATAATTTCTATATGCCTTTGAGGTGTTAGAATAACTAAGAAAAAATCCCTAGTCAATCTTAGAGTCAAATTTTCCAAGTTGATCTCGAGTATTAAGAATGAAATATTCACATCCAAAAGAATGGAAGTAAAAGATGTTGGGTTTTCTTCCTCTCATAATTTATAAGTAGTGTTGTTTATTAAAGGTCTTATCAATATTTTGCTTTGAATATATCATGAAGTATTTATTTCTTCTGCCTAAAAGTATTTTGGAATTCAATTTTCATATAATAGAGTTCTTGCCATATCTTGGACAGTCTTATTCTTTCTTTCACTTACCTCATTTTGTTGGAGCGTTCTCAATGAGGAGAAGTTGTGAAAGATCTCATTCTTACAGCAGAATGCTTTGAAATTAGAGTTTTCGAATTAAGCTTCATGGTCACTTCAAACAGATACAATACGAAAACCTTTTTCATTTTGAATTCTTTTATAGAATATCTTAAACACCTTATAAGACTCATGTTTGCCAACTAGAAATAAACCCATATATATCTAGAATAGTCATCAATAATCAAAAAACCATATTTTTTTCCTCCAAGACTTTGCGTTTGAGTAGGACCAAAGAGATCCATATGTAACAATTCTAATGATCTTCTTTAGTTTGTCATCTTTTGTCCCTTCATGAGATATTATGAGGGGCATCCTAGAGTTGTTTGATAGTTTTGAAGAAGAAGAACTTGTTGTATTCTATTCTTAAAAGGGCACAAATGAAATCATAATAAGCTTCGTTATTTAACTTCATAATGAAGTATTCTTCATTTCCCACTCTGATTCTAGCTTTGTGAGAGGGATGTCTCCTTAAGTGATGATTCTATAGAGTTTATATTGAGTTGACTTGATGTACATCTCCATCTTGTCAGCTCAATAAGGGTAGTCATCTCCAAAGAAGGCTAGAGGTTTATTCAATGAGGAGCCCTCTGTGATAAACATGGTTAATGAGGGTAGTCATCTAGCAACAGTGAATGAGCTCAACCCTTAAAGGTTGAACTCTAATACCAAACTGTAAATACAAAAACACATGAAAGAGGTTGAATTGTGTTTTTAAAACATTTTTCACAAGCTTTTCTTTACTTTAAAAGAATCACTTGATAACTGATAACTCACAAAAGTGAGTTATTTCTATGCTCCTTTTATAATACAAATTGCCCTTTTTACACACTTAATCCATCTAAAAGGACTCTAAATTGGTCTTAATTCACAATAATTCGCATTAAAACTTGTTGATGGTGTGTTAAGTGTTTCAGGGAGAAAAATAACTAAAAACAGGAGAAATTGTGCTCAAGAAAGCATCTCTCGTGAGTTGGATCACAACTCAAGCGACTTGGAGCTCCAGTAAAGAAGAGAAGCTCTCTGGAATATCATCTCGAGTTCATCCTTTCTTATCTCGCGCGAAGACATCTTTCTTGGAGAGTAAGATAACTCTTTGGCACCTCATCTCGCACTCACCTCGCGTTCAACAACATCATCTCGCGCGAGGTGGTATACCTTCAAGAAGAAGTTAACTCTCCGGCACCTCACCTCAAACTCACCTCGTGCCTAGCTCCTTCATCTCGCGCGAAGGGACTTGGAGTATAACACAAGGTTCCTCTCTAGAACATGAACTCGCACGAGCTGTCTATTGCCTCGCGCGGGGTAGAATCGCATCAGGCCCAAGTCCAATTCAAGAAGCTATAAATAAACCTCATTCAGGAGATCTTCAATCATTCAGTCCTTAGCTAATTTCTAAAACCTAGTTCTTAAAATCCCGACGGCTAAACCTAGACGGCGGCTGCTCTTCGACTGGGATCCTCTTCCAGTTCATAGACGACAACAGAATTCAACTACGAGGAAGGAGACGCTAGACTTCACTATGTATTCTCTTTTCATTATCTGTGTTGTTTCTTTTACCACTATGAACTAACTCTCTCTTTGATTGGGAGAACGATGTAGCCCTAATTATTCCTTTTATATGATTCTTGATGTTATTCAGTATATGTTTGGGTGTTTTATTCTTCGTTCTTAATGCTACTTATTAAACTGAGAAGTTGATAAATTGATGAGTTAATCTAGGGGTACTTCAACAAAGTAGATTTCTAGAGAAAACAGGAGAATGAGATCATTATTATTCTAGGATCCTAGAGTTAGGAATAGGGAGTAATGCGGACTGCACTTGGATTCATGGAACAAAAATCCCTAAGTAATTTGGTGTTAAGTTAAGAGATTGAATTAATCCAGGTAGACATAGGAGGCGTGAGCGGTTCCGAAAGGAGCGATCACATGAGAAGAAATCCAATCCGACCATGATTATATGTGAATAACTTAAAGGAAGATTATAAAGGGGGAATTAGTGGTTAAATGAGGATCTCAATCACTTTCTTTCTCGCATTCAACTTAATATAAATTTGTGTTTTGCTCCTTACTTAAATCTATTTCTAAACAATTCACCTTCATGCTTCTCCCCTTCTTGGGAAATAAATAAAGTAAATTGAGTAAAGATATAGGTCTTCTAGTTTGATTATCCTCGTGGGATCGACAACCCTCGTTTATAAATACTTATTACTTGATGACTGTTGTATACTTGCCATAACAAAGGTATGTGTTTAGTGTAATTATCACGCATATATTTTACGTATCAATAACACAGACACAAGTTTTTATAGATGAAGAAACATATATTTTAACAAATATATAACTTCACAAAACAACCCCACTTAGTAAATAAAAAGTTACAATAGTAAAGGAAACACGAAGAAATTTATATTGGTTCACCTTAACAAGATTGTGTCCAGATTTTTAGTAACAGATAAAATTTCACAAACATAGAGTGATTATGAGTATTATTTGACCTTAGTCACTTATGGCTAACTCAAGTATTCTTTGGTCATAACCTCTTCAACTTAACACTACTAAAGTATTATTTGAACCCAACCTCTTCAGGCTAACAACTCAGCATATTCTTTTGTCTCCGTCTGTCTAGGCTAACAACGTCAAGTGTTCTTTGATTCAAGCTTCTTTAGGCTAAACTACCACTGTGGACAAAAGGTTTTCTAACTTAAGAGAAATCAACCTCTACATTAAGAAGGATGTACAATAAAGAGTAAAAGGCTTCTTAAAATGAACTCAATGTTGTACAAAGAAATTTTTCAATGTTCTATTTTTCTTTCTTTCAAATTTTCTTCTTCAACCTTTATATAAATGAAAAACTTGAAATAACTGTTAGATTCAGTAGCTTCAAATTCTTCACTCCATCTCTTTATTTACATTTAACACGTTCTTAAGACTTCAAAGTTGTAAAGTATCTTTACAATTCGAGGATTTCATACAAAACGTATGTATTTCTTTTTGCGATAGATTCTCATGTCTGAAATATCCTCTTTGACTTTAATTTGATGCGTCTTTTCATAATGAGTTAGTTAACTTTCTTGCACTTGATCCAACCAAGAGCTTTATTTAGTAAGACTTGACAAAAAATATTTTTCTGATACTTAGAGTTTATATGTATAAAAACAATAAATATAACTTATACTTATCTTATTTTTTAGGTTTAGTCTGTCATCTCATTAATCTAACTTGATGTTCGTATGAGATGCATTGTTCGTTTGTTGAATACTTATTTGTCTGATTTCTTCAAAAGTCTGATTCAATCATTAGACTTTTATCTTAATAGTATATAATTATCAAAATTAAAAGATATAATTTATCTTAAATAAATTTGCTTCAATGTCTTATAAAAAACAATTTGATCATCACATAGTTATATATTATTTTATTTTTAATTTGTTGTGATATCTTTATTTTTAAAAATAAATCAAAGTCTTTGTGATATTATAATACTAACTAATTTTTTTATTATACACGAAAATGGATGTTTGTAGCTAACCCGAAGCTAATTTGTAATTAAGTTGTACGTAGTTTACTATTAATTGGTATCTACTCTCACAATAGATAGGGTTATTAATATTTTGATCGTTGAGAAAATAATGGGATTTGAATATAAATATATAAATTAAAAAAATTATTTTTAAATTATAAAGATTAAAGGTAAAATTATAAAATTATAGAAATAAAATAAATAATTAAACTAATAATATTTATCTTTAGTTATGGTAGGTAATTTTTAATGGATAGAAGTTACAGTTGATATTCCTACTTTATAGTAATTCCATTTCTAATAAGATCTCAAGAGGGGAAAAAAATATGGTAAATGTAAATATATATATATATATATATATATATATATATATATAGAGGTTTATAGAATGATAATAAGTTATTGATAAACTTTTCGAAAGTATATAGTTAAAATTGATAACAATATTTTTTGTCTTTTTTAAAGGTTCATTTAGCGATTAGGATAAAATAGGATAATTATTATGATTTACGGTAATTTAGTGTTTGATATCTTAACTTAACCGTGGGATAAGTGTGATGAAATGTTTTAGGAAGTAGAAAATAAGTGTAGATATGGTGATTCTTTATATAAGAATTCATAAGAGAATCTGGTGAACTGAAACATCTTAATAGTTAAAGAAAAAGAAAGTAAAAGTGATTTCGTAGTAGCGGCGAACAAAATGGGAACAATATATAAATTGTGAAAACAGAGTTATGGGAGAAAAATACAAATATAATGCTACTAGGCGAAGCAATGAAGTACTGTACCCTAAATGACGTGAGTCAAGTGATACAACTAATGTATCAAATAAAAAAAATAAGGGATGATTAATGAGTTTGTAAACGCATATAATATTTTAATTAGTAAGATGCCTTAAATATTCAATAATAAATTTAAGAGGATCTTAATCTCAAAGTGAATAATATCCTAGACAAAAGTGAAGATGGGAGACGAGGATCACAAAAATATAAATACATTAAATATATAATTGATTAATTATCATGAAATTGTTTTAAATTAAATTATGGTATTTAATTTAAATTTTAGGTATATATTGAATTGTGTTAAATTATGAGGCATGGCATCCTTATAATATAACATCTTGCTGGAGGTGCATTGTCCCTCATTCTTATAAAAGATAAAATATTTTAATAATCGAGATATATATATATATATATATATATATATATATATATATATATATATTATTGTGATATTAAAATTAATCGAAAGATATTAATTATAATAACAAACAAATAATAAGCCAATAATAAGCAATCGAATACTTGAGTTGTTTGACATGATTAAAAATAGAGAAATTGTATGACTTAAAAACGAATCGATACCTTAATTATTTGGAAGTCTCAAGTTTGTACTATGAATAATGAGTTATATATGTCTGATTAATTTTTATTTCTTCCCTCAAATGCAAAACCTCCGTGTTTTAGACGCGAATGACTTTGTCTAACAAATTGTTTTTAATTATCTATCTTATGCATCTTTTGTTAAGAGTATATGTAGTTTGATTAGTCCCACATCATGTAAAAAAAAATGCATTTAGACTTTAGTCCCACATTGTTTAGAAAAGTAAGAGAGATTGTCTTTTGTTTCTATATAAAGAACTTCCTGTAAAGCTTGAAATGCACACCAAGAATAAATTATTCCTATTGTAGTCGTGGACGTAGGCAAATTGCTGAACCACGTTAAATTCTTGTGTCTTTTTCTCTCTTCTTTATTTCCTTATTTATTTTATTTATTGCTTTGTTCTTAACAATTGGTATCAAGAGCCAATTTCTTAGTATGCTCTGTGGTTGCGGCTTTATCTGATCTTCCACATCAGAAAAGATTGGTTTATCCTTAGGCTAAAGAAGCAGTGAGAGCTTTCTTGGAAAGCGGCAAGAACATGGTGTTGGAAGAAGGAAAGGTGAAGATCGAGAAGTTTGATGGCAGAAGACTTGGATTCTGGAAGATGTAGATAAAAGACTACCTGTATCAGAAGAAGTTGTATCAGCCCTTGATGGGTGAGAAGCCAGAAGACATGGAGCAGTTAGACTGGGAGCTGCTAGATCGACAGACGCTTGGTGTGATCCGTTTGACGTTAGCCAAAAACGTCGCGTTCAACATTATGAACGAGAAGACAACTGTAGGTCTGATGAATGCATTATTAAACATGTACGAAAAGCCATCTGCAGCCAACAAAGTGTATCTAATACGGAGGCTAGTCAACCTTAAAATGGGCGAAGGTAATTCTGTTACTAATCACATTAATGAATTTAACGCAATCATTGCCCAATTGGCCTCAGTGCAGATCAACTTTGATGATGAGGTGAAAGCATTGATTCTATTATCATCCCTTCTGGAAAGTTGGAGTGCAACTGTTACTGCAGTTAGTAGTTTTGCCAGTAATAACAAGTTGAAGCTTGATGATATACGAGACTTGATCCTAAGCGAAGACGTTCGCAGGAGAGGTTCAGGTGAGTGTTCTAATTCTGATTCCAGTTTTGCGTTAAGTATTGAAACTCGAGGAAGAAGTAGCCAGAAAGGTCAGAATCAAGGACGGGGCAGATCAAAATCCAGGAGGAGACAGCAAAAAAATTTGCTTGTTGGAACTGCCAGAAAAAAGGTCATCTTGCTCATCAATGTAAGGCTCCAAAATGGAAGAACAAAAAGAAGAAAGATGATGATGAATCTGCAAATGCTGCATCAGATGAGACTAGAGATGCATTAATATGCAGTTTAGATAGTCCTGTTGATTTATGGATAATGGACTCAGGTGCGTCATTCCACACTACATCTTCCTTAGAACTTTTCTATAACTATGTTTCAGGGGAATTTGGGAAGGTTTACCTTGCAGATGGAAAATCCCTTGATATTGTGGGAAGATGTGATATTGACATCCGAACCTCTAATGGTGCCCTATGGACTCTGCACAATGTCAGACATATCCCCGCCTTAAAGAGAAACTTGATATCTGTGGGACAGTTGGACAACGAGGGGCACTACACTACATTTGGGGATGGCTCTTGGAAGGTAATGAAAGGCAATTTGGTTGTTGCTCGTGGAAAGAAGCGAGGGTCTCTTTATATGCTTGCAGATGAGGATATGGTAATTGTCGCAGAGGCTGCCAATAATTCCAGCCTATGGCATCAGAGACTTGGGCATACTAGTGAAAAGGGGATCAAGCTCATGGTGTCAAAAGGTAAGTTATCTGACATAAAGCATATTGATATTGGACCTTGTGAACACTGTATTTTTGGAAAGCAGGAAAAAGTCAGTTTTTCTAAGCCGAGAATGAGATCTAAAGTTGAAAGGCTAGAATTGGTGCATACAGATGTCTGGGGGGCCGATCCAGTGAAATCCCTTGGAGGCTCACAATATTATGTAACCTTCATTGATGACTCTATAAGAAAGGTATGGGTCTATTTCCTTAAAAATAAATCTGGCGTGATTTCTGTGTTCAAAAGGTGGAAAAGAGAGGTTGAAAATCAAACAGGTCTAACAGTGAAAAGTCTGAAATCTGATAATGGTGGAGAGTATGATAGTAGAGAATTCAGGGATTTTTGTTCAGAAAATGGGATCAGAATGATCAAGACAATGCCGGGGACACCAGAGCAAAACGGTGTGGCAGAAAGAATGAACAGAACCTTGAATGAGAAAGCTAGATGCATGAGAATCCAGTCAGGCCTACCTAAGGTGTTTTGGGCAGAGGCGATAAACACAGCCGCCTATCTCATAAACAGAGGTCTATCGGTTCCTTTAGACTATCAGTTACCTGAAGAAGTATGGTCCGGGAAGGAGGTAAATTTTAAATTTTTCACATTTGAAAGTCTTTGGTTGTGCCTCATATATTCTGATAGACTCTAATAGTAGAGATAATTTAGACCCCAAGGTAAAATTATGTTATTTCATTGGTTATGGATCTGACATGTATGGCTACAAATTCTGGGATGACAAAAACAAGAAAATCATCAGAAGTAGAAATGTTACTTTTAATGAAAGTGTGTTCTATAAAGACAGTTCTACGAGAATCATAAGCGCAAAAACAAACAATCAGTGGCTTTGTGAGAAAGTAGCACTAGAAGAAATCTCGAGAAAAGGACGTAGTCAATAGAAGGCGGGATACGAGTCCGAGTCGAACCGAACCAATAACAGAACCAGAACCAACAACAGAGGTGGAACCTTTTGAGACCCAAGTAAGAAGGTCAAATAGAACGATAGTAGCACCGCAAAGGTATTCCCCTTCATTACATTATCTGTTGTTGACTGATGCTGGTGAGCCAGAGCATTTTGCTGAAGCTATGCAGGGAGATAATTTCGTCAAGTGGGAGCAAGCAATAGAAGATGAGATGAAATCCCTCCAAAAGAACAAAACTTGGTCTCTAACCAAGCTACCAGAAGGGAAGAAGGCTCTGCAGAATAGGTGGATCTATAGGATAAAGGAAGAACCAGATGGAAGTAAAAGATATAAGGCGAGACTCGTAGTGAAAGGATTTCAGCAGAAATAAGGAATCGACTTCACAGAGATCTTCTCTCCTGTTGTGAAGATGACTACCATCAGAGTCATTTTGAGTATTGTAGTTGCAGAAAATTTTCATCTTGAGCAGTTGGATGTTAAAACTGCATTTCTGCATGGGGATCTAGAAGAGGACATCTTTATGAAACAACCAGAAGGTTTTGAAGTACAAGGCAAGGAGAGTCTTGTATGCAAGGTCCATAAAAGTTTGTATGGCCTGAAACAAGCACCGAGACAGTGGTACAAAAAGTTCAATGAATTTATTAGCAGCGCAGGGTTTCATAAATGTGAAGAAGACTACTATTGTTATGTTAAGAAATGTGTTGGCAGTTATATTATTCTTGCTTTATATGTTGATGACATGTTAATTGCAGGGTCTGGTATGACAGAAATTAACAAGTTAAAAAAACAGTTAGCAGGAAACTTTGAGATGAAGGATCTTGGTCCAGCCAAACAAATTCTTGGCATGAGAATCTCTAAAGACATATCAGAAGGTACTTTGAAGTTGTCTCAGGAGAATTATATTAAAAAATTGTTTGTCAGGTTTAATGTTGGATATGCAAAGACCAGGAATACCCCTTTGGGAACACACCTAAAACTTTCAAAAAGGCAATCTCCTCAGACTGATGAAGAAAAAGATTACATGTCTAAAATACCATACGCTTCTGCAGTAGGGAGCTTGATATATGCTATGGTGTGTACCAGACCAGACATAGCACATGCAGTGGGAGTTGTGAGCAGGTTTCTATCCAGTCCTGGAAAGGAGCATTGGGAGGCTGTGAAGTGGATATTGAGATATTTGAAGGGTACTTCAAGGATGCACTTATGTTTTAAAAGAAGTAATCTCACTTTACAGGGTTTTTCTGATGCAGACTTAGGAGGAGATCTAGATGGTAGAAAGAGCACAACAGGCTACTTATCTTTGTTGGGCGGTACTGTTATCAGTTGGAAGTCTAAACTTCAAGGTAGAGTTTCTCTTTCAACCACTAAAGCTGAGTATGTGGCAATTTCAGAAGCAGGCAAGGAGATGATATGGCTGAAGAATCTTCTCAGAGGACTAGGAAAAGAACAAGATAATGCTCCATTGTTCAGTGATAGCCAGAGTGCAGTATACCTTGCTAAAAATCCAGTCCTCCATTCTAGATGCAAGCATATTGAGATGAAGTATCATTTTATCAGAGATGGAGAGCTATCTTTGTTGAAGATCCCAGGGTCAGAGAATCCAGCAGATATGTTGACCAAGACAGTTACAATTGATAAGTTGAGGTTTTGTGTTACCTCAACGGGCCTTCGAGAGTGATTGATGACGAAGACATTATACTAGGTTGTGATGTGAATCAAACTCCAAGTGGGAGAATTGTTAGGAGTATATATAGTTTGATTAGTCCCACATCATGTAAAAAAAAATGCATTTAGACTTTAGTCCCACATTGTTTAGAAAAGTGAGAGAGACTGTCTTTTGTCTCTATATAAAGAACTCCCTGTAAAGCTTAAAATGTACACCAAGAATAAATTGTTCCTAGTGTAGTCGTGAACGTAAACAAATTGCTGAACCACGTTAAATTCTTGTGTCTTTTTCTCTCTTCTTTATTTCCTTATTTATTTTATTTATTGGTTTGTTCTTAACTTCTTTCACAAGCATTCAAAATCCAATTATAAGCGTGAAAAGAGATGAGTCACATGAGAAGAATTCACCATTATTCTCGAAGATCTACCAACTCGCAATGTTAAAAGATAAGCCTCTCACACAATAACGCAGATGGACAACTTTCTACATAAAGCAATCTTGTGCACTTAATTGTACTAGCAACACCGAAAAAGGAAGCAAAATATTTTATCGTATGAAGGACTTTATGCAAGCATCTAATGTTACAAAAATACTCAACGTAAACATCAAGCAAATGCATTTGAAGCCAAAGTCGACCTCTGTCTCACAACGACTATTTTCAAGTTAGAAGCATTGGTTGCAAGATATTCTACTCGTTCTTTATTCCAATAGACATGTACACGTTTTACAACTTGGACTTTTAAGGTTGAGTTTGCCCAACCCCTGTCTAATATATCATATTCTTTTACAAAGTCTAAATTTTTTTCTTAACCAATACATGTTTCTGATAACATAAATTTATTCACAATGATTTATTTATTTTGAAATATATATTGTAAAATATATTGTACTTTTAAGTATTATATATCTTCTATTCTATGATATAATTATATACAAGGTTAAAATTGGTATATTATAGTGATGTATTAGATTGAACTAGTCTTATTCTTAATTTCTTTTTTCGGGTCTTAATCGGAATGAGCTTGAGTTGAAGAAAATTGATCCTAATAATTTTCAGATCCAGACAACTAAATCCCTCCAAGCTCACACCCATAGTTTGAAGACTATATAAAAAGGACTTAAAAGACATGAAGAATGCACAAATTGCAAGCAACTTTCTATATAAACTTAGAACTTCATGTATCTATTTGTGCTTAGAAATTGAAATCAGTTAACCTTACCAGCCTTATTGTTCTTATCCAAAGTGGATTTTGGATCATCAAAGTAATTATTAGTTATGATTTAAGTGTTGTCTGATTTGATCGAGTTGGAATATATTTGTATCCTTTAATGTTTTAAGTTAGTTTAAGAAATGAAAGTACATGAGTGTAAAGATATGAGTGAAAGTTCAAGAGTGTATTCTCAAATAGTGGATGAGATGTTTATAAGCTTTATGTTAAGGTGACGTGTAATGATATGATTACTAGGTCATATACTAAAGGACACGTGTCGAGCTTAGAACAGTATAGTCGAATAAATTTGTTTCACTGATGAATCCTGTTTTCATCGGTCATAGACAACAATGTGACAAATTATCATGTCTTTATAAATAATGATAACCTCTAATTGACATTATATTGATATGAGTTTACATTTATAATAATTTTACTAATGAGTTGAGTAAATAAAAAAAAAGTTTTTATAAGGAATACTTATACATTATTTATAAAAATAATTAAAAATTACTTGGTAGAATTAAAATTATATAACATGTGAAATTATATATAATGAAAACATGATGGTGAACAAATAATTAATTAATTATAATACAATAAATTTCTTGTATATTTATTTTTTAGTTGACTTTTGTGTTTTTAATAAATATTCATTAAAAAAGTATTTATAAAATCTTTGATTGGTTTTCAAATCAAGATTAATCTTCATTTTACTCTTGTTATTATCTATGATATCACACAAAGTGATAAATTTTGAAAAAAAAAATTATCAAAATTTTCTAAAAATATAATTTCAACTTTCCTTCTTATGATTTCTGTTCTTTACAATTATCATATAATTTTTACACATTAAGTACACAAGATAAATACTAATTATTTTCTTAAAATGAGGTGGGTTTCGAGCACGTTTTCCTAAAATCAACAAAAATTTATAAATTTTAGATTGAAACCTTTTATTTAGTTATTCATTCGATCTCAGTAATTTTATAACATTTATCTTTTAGCCCCAACAATTTAAAAATGACATTTTTATTTTTTATACTTTTCGTTTCATCCTTCTCGTTAAAATATTACTAGATATTCATATGAAACAATCAATGACACCTCATTTAAATCCCTGCTGTTATTAGGGATGTTTTAATGAGGAAAACGTAAAAAAAAAAAAAAAAAAAAAAAAAAAAAAAAAAAAAAAAAAAAAAAAAAAAAAAAGTATAAGAATTAAAAACATATATTTCTAAATTATAGAAACTAGATAATATAAGTTATAAAACTATAAAGATTATATGAGTAATTAAATCTAAAATTTGAACTTCTCAACCTCCTGAGGGATCAAACACAAGGAGAGCCAAACTCACTTCGATCACTAATCCCTTTTAAAACCTAAATTTCAACTATTAAGCTTGCTCTTGTTGATACCTCAAGTTAGTTTACCTGCTAGCCAGCCTCGTACTTTGATCAAATGACCCATTTAAATGAGATTCAGGAGACGGTAAGTTGTGAAATAATGAAACTTTACATTGAAAACAATAATGAAGAAAAGTTTGAAGAGTTTCTGAGTTTGTGCATTGGACCATGCTTGCTATGGTAGGAAGAAACACTTGCATGCTTAAGCACGTTAGTGTAGAAGAAACAAAGAAAACAATCTATTAGGACATGCCATCCAAAACGAATTGTAATGTCTTGATGATAATTTTGAACTATGAGCACCACAACTTTAATTACTCTTCTGGCCGACCAAAGAGGATAACATGGAAAGTAATTGATTTGCTTCTTTGGTTGGAATTATGTACTAGTGGTGGGGTTGTGCCATTGTGGGTTAGAGTTGGAAATGCGTCTAGGATCAAAATAATTGCATTAATACACATTGTAACTGAGAGATTCTACAAGTGTAACTGAGAGATTATTCTTGAGAGTTGGAATCGAGAGGTTCTCTATTTGCCATACTATTCCATGCCTAGAGGAGCAACTAGTACCAAATATTCACAATAGAGTACATTCAAAGCTAAAGTTATGTTTGGATTATTGTTGGAGAGTTTGAAATATACTTTTAAAGAATAAATTCTTTTTTAAGTTTTATTTTTAATATTTTTCTGAGAGAACTTATGTTGCTGTATTTAAGAGGGTTTATGTACATATATGTCTTTATTTTTTTATTCATTTTTCTTTTTATACACCATGATCTAGTGCGGTGAAATGAAATTTTCCACTGCTGGAGATTCACGCCTTGTTAGATATTGATACGCGATAGACACATCAGAATCCCATTGAAAAGCGCACATTCTTTTAACTGAAAAAAAAAATTAATTATGTAATGTTAATAGCTTTTGCTTTATGTATGTGTATTATATCTAAGTGGATTTTCCTATAATAACCATCATGATGAAGAGATTCCAGTAGATAAAATAAAGTGTTTGAAGGCTGTTCGTAGAATTTTCTATGATTCCATATGTTTTCTGTTTTAATTTGGCTCAAGATTGGTCGGTTTTAGATTCTCATGCATTCTTGTTAATTAGATTTAGATCAATCTTGGATATGGCAACTATACTTTAAAGATTAGAATTAGAGCTTCTTGTGTGAGTTTGCATTTAATTATTCTGTGAGAGGAAGTGACATTATGTCTTTAGTTTATTCCTTCTTTAATTTCACGTGAATAAACAAGATAAAGCTAACAAGAGTGACTTTTGTGTAAACTATTAAAATTTTAGAAAAGAATGAAAAATTATATTCCTTTTATATGGGTGTAATTCAAACTGTAGAGATAGATCACGTGAAGGAATTATTATTATATGATTAATTATCATGCCTTTAAAATCAAAGTATTTAAGTGACAAAAAATAAAATATTGTTTAACGTTTATTTGCCTAATGTGCGAAATTAATGAACTTTGACAATGTCTTCTGTTTTAACTTTTAATGTATAAACATCTTTGATTTTTTGTATCCCTTTTTATTTTTATTTTTATTTTATAAATTTATATGTATATTTTTTCTTTTCTCTCATCATATTATTTATTAATCACAATTTGTAAATAGTGTATGCTATTTTTCCAGTATATAAGTTAGCTTTCCATTCATACTTACGAACGGTGACAATTTATTGGAAACTGATCATGACAAGATAAAACACACTTATCTTAATTAAAGTCAACAAAATGCTAAACAGAAGAAGAACAAGCTTTCTTCGCGAACTTGCCCTGCCATATTCAAAAGCAACTTTCTGCTTTTCAAAAAGTAGCCATGGTGCGTGGGTGGCATATTCTTAAAAGTGACCAATGAGACCTTGAATTTTAAGTTATTTAATCCCATCAAGAAGACTTGACTTTTATGTGACATCTACATGTTGACTAAATTCAGTAAATATTAGTTTTTTTTTAACATATCCTATGTATTTCTTTTTAAAAAATAATTGTTCTCAGATTAGATAAGATTATTAATTAATTCAGTAGAATTTTTGCATGAATATTTAACACATACATTTATCTATATATATAATTAATTTAAAATCATTAATAAATTTTAATTAATTTACGTGTTCAATGAAACTAATTATTAATTCACTAATTATAATCGTCTTTTTATACTTCTTTAATATTTTATGAATAGAATATACATAATTTATCATTAGCTATTGACGATTTTCCCATAACTAGTTATTGATGTTAAGTTACACTAACATATATGATTATTAGTATTGTTTTAAAAAATGTCAAAAAAATTATAAAAATATTTTTATTATTTGAGTAATATTTTAATAAATATTGTATTTGAATCATATCATAAAATATTGTTAATAATATTTTTTATCAAGTAAATATTACTAAATATAATATATACCAGATTTTTTTAATATTAATAGGTAAATATTATTAAGTATTAATCATCTAGCAGTGTGAAGACCAGAGCTATGTAATTAGATGCAGTGTTTTCCTTTGACTAGTGAAAAGATTTATCGATGCCCTCATTGGATCGAGACGTGTCCATCAATAATTCGTTAAAAACATTGTGTTTCCTATGACATTATAGGTTTATCGACGACTTTTGGCCGTAGTTATTCAACGTTTTCTTGTAGTGTTTGATAGCAGGGGAATCTCATCAAGAACAGGAGATTAATATTTCTCAGATTTAAAAACTAGATTAAGAATAAGATATCCTTACACTTAATAGTACTGGGTGGGTTTGATGCATTAATAATATTACAGGTGGGCAACTTTATGAGTATTTTCTTTTTATATATAAATTTATGATTATGTATAATACGTACGCTATATAAAAACGACGACGGTGAATAATATATATTCCACGTAATAATATTTTCGTCTAATCAATCAATAATAGTTCCTACAATTTTTAAATGGTTTGTTTCTTTCTCTTTATTTGTTTGTGTGTTTTCTATTATGTATATGTTTTGACAGAGAGGACAGAATGTTGGCCCTGTAATTTCGTGTTAATATTCTTTTCATCGAAATAGTTTATTTGTACATTGACGAGTCTAATTAACTGGAATGTGCCTTGGTATCATTAAAAATCTAATTCTATCAATTTTGTCACGTGTCATGTAGAACGTAAAATTTTTACATTCTTCCTCTTGGCGAATATAAGAGATGTAAAATTTATAATCTTCTCATTTGTTAGATACAAAATTTACAACTATCTCATTTATCATACGTAATTAAAATAAAAAATTAAAATTAAAATAAACATAAAATATCACGCAAAATTTACGATCATCTCATTTATCTCATTTGTCATACGTAATCAAAATAAAGAGAAGTATAAGACACATATAATATTAAACTCGTGAATATTTTCATAATAAGTAAATATAACATCATATTAGATAGATTATTAATGTCAGTTATCGCGAATATATATTATTTAATTAATATATTTTCTTTTATGAACCAAGTCATCAATAACCTTTCATTTATAAGTGATACATAAAAGTCTACATAATTATCTTGTTTTAAGACTTTTTGCTTTAATACTTTAAACATAATATGCATATAAACAATAATTTAAAACAGAAAAAAAAAATTAGAAACAACATTTATTGAATTCAAAATATTTATAAATACAAGTGTTTACATAATATGAAAATACAATTATTAAGCGTTGTACAATAATTCAAGGTAATTACTTGCGAGCAATACATGATCAACATGCAGAACCAAAAATGTGAACCCACTGATATTTAGTTATATACATCGATCGATAGTATTTTTCTTAAACCTAAAAGCACTAATGACATCGTAAACTTAAAATAACATTGTCAACAGAACTGTTTTAGTCCAAAATTTGATTTCTTAAGTTTGTAGACCAAATTTTAATTTCCATGTAAGACGAAGCCTTCCATTTACTTCGTGTAGACTTCCTCTTCTAAATCACCATTTAAAAAAGCAGCTTGTACATTCATTTGATTTAGTTCCAAGTCATAATGAGTTACAAGTACGATAATAATTTTAATGGAATCTTTCTTTGACACACGAGAAAAAGTTTTTTCATAATCAACACTGTCTTTTTGAGTAAAACCTTTGGCAACAAGTCTGTCTATAAATCGTTCGATATTATCATTCATGTTAAATTTAGTCTTGAAGATCCATTTCCATCCAACACTTTTGTGTCCATTCGGCAAGGCGACAAGTTCCCACACCTGATAGTATCCATAGATTTTAAATCTTCATTCATGTCATCAATTCATTTATCCGAATTATTACTCTTACTGGGAACTCAATTTAAAATAGCAGTTCTTAAAGTATACACCCACAACATTATGGGTAAGATTGAATTGTTTAACATACTCCTAACCATTTTCATGAGAGTTTGGTTATGTCTCTTGGTAACACCATTCGGTTGGCTCGATCCTGGCATAATGTATTGAGCACAAATACTACGCTTTATTAAGTATTTGGCTAAAAAGCCAGTTAATTAACCCATTTAAGTGGTACAACCATAATATTCACCACATATGTTAGATCGGAAATTTTTTACATTTTTATTTAATTTCTTATCAACTTTAGTCGCAAATTGTTCCAATTAGTCTACTAGGATATTTCATGTATAAATAAATATAATTTTCTGTAAAAGTCATTGATGATGTGATAAAATATTTTTCTCCATTAAAGGTTAGAACATGAAAAGGCCTACAAATGTCTGAATGTATTATTTCAAGGAGATTAGTATATCTTCCAACATTTTTCTTATTGTGCTTGGTTTGTTTACCTTTAATGTAATCCATACACGTTATAAAGTCCGGGAAGTCTAGGCTTGGAAGTACATTATCCTTGGAAGTACAATATTTTTGAAAGTGTTCAGGTTTTTCGCAGAATCGGCATTTCTCTTCTTAAAGCTTGGCTAGGATTTTGTATTCATTTTAAGTGGTGCATGATTCTTTTCCCAAATTTCTTTTATGTTCCTTGAGTTACAATATGAGCATGAGATGAATTCCCTCCGTAACGTTTCAACCTATCTTCCTCTTGTGCCAACATATTACCCAATTCATTAACAGGTCACTTGTCCTTATTAGTGTTGTAATAAATTTAGAATGGTCTATATTGAGGAAGCAAGGATAAATTGAACAAGAAAACTTTCAACCACTGATAATCTCAGCTTCCTTATTTTCCCAACAATTTCATTCATATCCATCACATGCTTATACATGGTTCAAAAACCATCATAACGCATGTTCATGAGATCTTTCATTAATTTTCCCTACCAGAGTTTTATCTATAATTTTGAAGCGATCTACAATATTTCTCATGTATTCTTTAGAAAAATCCGTTGCTAAGAGACTTGTCCTGATGTTATCGGTAACAACCATTCTAATGAATTTGTGAACTTAACCAGACCTTTCCCACACATTATGGATTAGAATTTCAGCTTAACTACTATTAACAGTAATTTCAACATACTTATCTTTTAACCGAACAGGATCTAATTTGTTATTCCTAAAATGAACTCAATTTTCTCTTTCCATTTTGACAAATTAATTTCACTAAAATTTATAGATAATAAGAGAAGATGATATAATTATGGAATAAATTATTACGAGAGACTTACACTTAAGACGCAACTATAATTTGGATAGTTAATTTTTGAACGATAGTTTATTTCTTGAATGTGTATATAATAAGATCACATGATCGATTTGTAATTTCGTGCTTGAATTCGAAAAGGATGGGGTAAGTAATTAATATCCCGGTTATGCAGGGGATGGAGTGGGGACCGTATTTGAACGTATTATTCTGTTTTTTTTTTTTTTTCCTTTTATTTTTGTTCCTGGAGCGTTTTGGTCATCATCATCTTTGACCTTATTTCTGTAGGAAATATTTAGCTCAGAAAAGTGAAAATTAGGGTTTAAGTTTCCCAAAGTGGTGCAAAGGCTGCAATTTTTTATGTTTCGGTTTCTTTTTTAGTACGAAACTAAATTAAAACTACATGCTGAGTTGAACTGATATGATAACTATTGCATCTGTCAAGTAAACTTAACTATCAATGCCGGCTACTTATTTAGGGAAACATGAAATTATATTTCCTAATAAAAGTTGTTAAAGATCAATTGCTACCATCCATTACCTCAATATTGTTTTTTTTATGGAATTTAAACATATTACTTCAAAATGGTCAATTACAATATAAGTTAATCATTTAATTATCTCATATAATATAAAAAAAATACATATGAATGTACACGAGATAATTGACTAAAATGACAATTATCCAAATATTTCTGTCTTGAAAGCTCCTATACGCGTTAATATGGTTTTTGTTGATTGTGATTGTTAAGGTTACATTAGTGGATATCTGGCAAAGGGTTAAAAGTATACATAGAAGTAGAAATAATTAATCCAATTGGTGGAGAAAGTGGGGTGACGTGTTACTCACTGTTTTGCCATCCCATCACTTTTTGTTCCTTTTTTTTTTTGTATCAATAAACACCCTAGAAGATCATGTATATTTCTTACTGCGTAAGGAAACCCATTTCATAATCTAGGTTGCAGACAAAGTTTATTATTAGTATTATTCATAAAAATCGAAAATGAGTGTTGAAAAATTCATGATAATTTATCAGACAGATTGATTCGGTTGAATGCGTATAAGATATTTTTCTGCTTTAAATCCAGGGTGTAATGAATTTTGATAGGAATAAGGACCATCTTAAGTGAATCGTTGTAACTTGTAACAAAGAGCAAGAAACTCGTTCTCAGTTGAAATATTCTGCCATGTTTAGACTATGAATAATGTGAGGTTGATGACACAGCCCGTAACATGCACCGTAATGTGTAAATTCTTATACCACTGTACATAAATTTTAGTTTAAATATGATTTTATTTTGTAATTTCACTTTTTTATTAAATATTTTCATTTGTAGTTTTTGTTAAATATTTTTTTTTCATTTTTCATGTCTGTAATAATTATTTATTTTATTTTTTGTCCCTATAATTATTATTAATTTATTTTAACTCCTTATAAATTATTTTTAAAAGGACTAAAAATGAAAAAAATATATATAATTTAGAAGGATTAAAATGAAAAATGTAACAATTTTACAAAAATAAAAATAAAAAAATGCAATAAATTACTTGAATTAAAAATAACAAAAAAAAAACTAACAGAAACTAAAAGTAAAAAAATATTATATTACTATAATTAAAAATATATTTAAACCTTAAATTTTGACCCGTGAAGAGTAACGTGCTTAGAGGATAGGCACAGGCTTGGTTGAACTAATGAAGTTGGCGCAATGCTAGGCTAACTACATGTCACATATACATAGTCTTTCTCGGATATTGAAATATTTTCTATTAATCATCTAAGACTAATTATTCAGATATAAAAATTCATTTAAAGGATTTTTTTCTGTAAAGATGTTTCTCAAACATGTATTAAATATGTAAATTCCCTTAATTAATAATCAATTTCATGCTTCTAGTTTGATAATCGAAATTTTCTTCAAAAATTCTTTTTCGAAAATAGGCAACAATTAATGTTAATTGGAGGCTTGCCCGAGCCACGTCGTACACCTTAGCATGTCTCGTTAAAGTTTATTGAAAGTGAAATTAAGTGACTAT
This sequence comes from Hylodesmum podocarpum, assembly GCA_026586105.1. Classification (NCBI taxonomy): domain Eukaryota; kingdom Viridiplantae; phylum Streptophyta; class Magnoliopsida; order Fabales; family Fabaceae; genus Hylodesmum; species Hylodesmum podocarpum. The sequence goes on along the minus strand of JALJEV010000730.1, from coordinate 823,815 downwards.
CTTTTATGATATATATATATATATATATATATATATATATTCACTTTATATAATGAATTTCGATTTCTCTGGATAAAAAAAATTGTTTAACATTTTTTTTTCTTTCTAATTTCATCCTAATATTTCAAGAGCAGATTTCTTTAAAGTGTAGCAAAGACTGGCGGGTGTAGATGAATAAGAAAAAGATGATAATAGAAAGTCCAAAATGCAAGCTTTAACTAACTTAACTGGGCCTCCGAGTATCCCAGAAAGTTTTTTGTGAATGCTAAATAAACTTCCCCTCTTCACTTTCTACACTCCCATTTACCTTTATATTTGAGTTTATCCCAAAAGTACCCTTATCTTGGTCCACTCTTTTTTATCATAGTTTTAAAATCTGGACAAGACTTCAAACTAGTTGAGACTAGGCACAGCAGGTTTTGCTTATCTTCCTCCACCTTCTTAACCTACACATGACTTCCCTCCATGAACTCGATGGAGTTTAATATTCAATCTCAATCTTACTTCACCCTAACAAGTCATTTTATAAATTATATTATTTCTTTTATGTAAGTCCTTGTAAAAATTCCAATATTCAAAACATAATTTTGTTTTATAAAATATAGTAATTTTGTTTTATAAATTATAATCTTTATAACAATAATATAAATTATAATCTTTGTCATAATTTAATTTCCATAAATTATTTACAATAATATAAAATTCTATTAAAAATCATACATTAAGTTAAGTCTCGTAAAATTGCATGTTACATTAAAAAACAAACATATATTAAGTTAAATCATATACGAAGTTCTTAAATAAAACCAAATTTCACAACAAGTGTTTATCTAAAAAAATAAAATAAGTTCCAACGTTAAAAAATAAAACAAATTCCAACAAGTGTTTTACTCTCCATGTTTCTATATTTTTTAGAACAGTTGCATTAAGTATTTCCTGCTCGAAGTGAGTAACAAGGCCATGACCTTGTGAGTAACATCATGTCACTTACATATATGAAGTTTCACCTACATAATCAATAAACAAAAATAAAAATTAAATATAAATATAAATAAGAATAAAAATTAAATATAAATTTATTTCTCAATACAATATATATCTTTATCATCTAAAGCAATTTTATGAGTTAAATTAACACTTTATTCAAGTCTTTAGAGTAGATAGACCTTATAAATATAAATATAAATATAAGATAATATTAAAACTTAGTTACTATTCTATTTTCAAAAAAAGATATGAAATAAATATTTAAACTACCAATACCATTATTCTCAGCACTTCATGACTAACTATTGATACACATTAAAGTCTTTAAAGTCCCCAAAGTATTTTAATAAATTTGACTATAATTAAGGACTTAACATGCGATCGTTGGTACTAAAAGTAGATTTAGAAGTTACTTAAAACAAGAATAACTAAAATATCTTTGCAATTTGTTTGAAGTGTTGAATATTTAATACCATTCAATTCGTAACGAAAAATCAAAGTTAGTAGTTGTCTGTAAATATTTTCATAAATTTATAATTTTTATTAAATTTTTATTTAACTTATCATTGAATTTATCGTTTAATATATAACATATAATATAATAATATAATAATCAGTGAATATAATAATAAGAATAATATAATATGATTTATCATTTAATATATAATTTATCATCAAATTTATCGTTTAATATAAAATATAACAATATAATAATTATTATATATAATAATAAGCATACAATATAATATATATAATATAATATAACTTATCAATGAATTGATATAATAATAAGAATATAATAATTTATAATTGAATTAATATAATATATAAAATATTTGAAAATAGATTTAAATTTTGAAAAGTAGTTAAAAAGTAAAACAGAGAGAAATGAAAGAAAATAAAACCCTTATATTCGATTTGTGTCCAAATAAAATTAGAATGGTTACCATGCTAATTTCATGTCTATTGTTTTTATACATCGTAGATAGATAGAATATATATATATATATATATATATATATATATATATATATATATATATATATATATATATATATATATATATATATATATATATATATATATATATGAGAAACATAGAAATATTATTCAAATTATCCATTATTAGCAAAAACACAGATGATATTGTTTCATATGATTTCTTTTGCGTAATTCAATTTTTGTTATATGAGATAACAAATGTAATGTTAGAAAAAATTGATGTTAAAAATATGAAATAGTGTGAAAAAAGTGAACAGTGGATGCATGCTTAATTCAAAATAAAATGAATAAAATTAATGAATTTAATAGTTTTATTTTTTAAATAAATTAAAAAACTAATAATAAACAGTTGTGAATGGCGAAGAATAAAATGTTTTAAAAAATAGATGTGAAACTGAATTAATTTTTAAATTTTAACAAGCATAATATAAAATAAAACATTAGTTTAAATATGAAAAAGTATAAGTAATTTTACAAATTAAAAAAATAAAATTCAAAGTGAAGACTAAAAATAGTATAAAAGAAAATTGGAATAGAATATAGAAGAAATATAGATGGAATTTACATTGTTTGAATAGAGTGAAATATAATAGAATGGAAGAGAAATATTATTAAAATATGTATATGAATTAATGTAAAAGAAAAATTAAAAAAGCTTTGTAATTAAATTATCTTCCTACCCTTTTATTATTTTATTTTTCATTTACCATAATCAAATAAACTTTTTGAAACAAAATATTTTAATTTCAATTAATTAAAACTTTCGTTAATAAATTAATTTTTTTGAAGTTATAAAATTAAAAAATGTTAATAGATTAAAATAGTAATTTATTTATTAACCACATGGGTAAAAACCAATAATTAGCTAGTAAAAACATTTTCTGTTATTTTTTTCATTTGTTTGTATACTACCCTAATTTGGATGCTTTTTTTTTATTTCACTTAATTAATTGAAATACACATGTACACACACACACACACACATATATATATATATATATATATATATAATTGAAATATACATGTACACACATATATTATATATATATATATATATATATATATATATATAATATAATATAAATGTAATATTCATAAAAAATATAAATATAATATAAACTATATATTTCGATGATGCCTAACTGATCCAGGAAAGGTAAATACTTAATGATCTTAATAGTATTAGTAAATTTGATGTCAAAAAATAAATAGTTATATATATATATATATATAATTATTATTTATTATTTAGTATTAAGATTATAACATTTGTATTGGAAAATTTTGTTGGAAATTGAACTCGTTTTATACATCAATAATTAATATTATAAAAAATTAATCATTATTCTAATTTATTTTTTAAGTGATGTATCTGGATGCATTTTTTTCACATTCATCACTAATTTAATTGAAATATAATATATATATATATATATATATATATAAATGTAATATTCCTAAAAAAGTATAAATATAATATAAACTATATTCACAAAAAATAAATATAATATAAACTAGGTTTTTCAGACATACATAATATATTCGAGAAAAGTAAATAAATAATGGTCATAAGAATGTTAGTATATTCGATGTCAAAATATAAATAGTTATGTATAGTTATATGTTTATTTTTTATTATTAATTTAATAATATTTAGGCAGAATTTTTTTAGAAACTTAAATTGTTTTATATATTAATTAACTAATCAATAGATAATAGATAGATGTTAAAAAAAATCATGACGCATATGATACTACGACATTTAAACGGAACAAAGAAACAAAACTTTTTTTTTATTTTTTCTGAGAAAAGTAGGATTAAACCTCTATTTTCTTAAAAAAAAATATTTTTATGATAATTCATGAGGCATATAATAATACATATTGTCATTTTCTAACATTTAAGTTGTCATAACTTAACTCCAAAGATCAAAGATTCAATTATTATACTGAAAGCTTTGATCTAAAACTTTTTATAATTATGACACATCATCTGTTTCGATCAATCCAATTATCTAATTGCCCCGAACATGCATGTTTCCACCCATGTTTTGCTGCCACAAATTAAGCACTAGATTGCAAGAAAAATCATGTAACAATGCTTCAACCTTACTCTACTCTTCCTAACCTTAGTAATGGAATCATCTAGTGACATAATGCTGACAAACATTTTGTGTAATTAATCAAGTTTTAAATTAAATTTGTTTCAATGAGCTCCAATTATTCTTTGGTGGGGATGCTGACAAGTTCCTTTTGTTTCTCTTTTTCCGATTCCTTCAGGCCACATACATTCTTCTCATCTTCTTACTTTCTCTGCTTTTGGATTTGTGAGATCTCGCTTCATGGGTCCATTAAAAGAAGAGTAACATTAATTGTTATACATTTCTTTTTAACACTTATTTTATAATTAATTAGAATATATCAAATATTACAAAATAAAAAAAATCATAAATGAATAATTAAGAGCAAAAAAATATATAATTTTTCATAAATTTCAATCACATATAATTAATATGTCTTAAAAGAATAATAATAATTGATAAGGCAACTTTGCTTAAGTGACTTTTGATTCAGCGGAGCTTCTCCTACTGATCTACTGATCTAATAAAAATTCTGGGGTCCCTTAAGGCATCATCTTGGAATCTCCTTTACCTGTTATGGAATATATTAAAGTAAGAAAAGGAGCACAAGTACATTAGCATGTTAAAGAGAAAGGTACTAGAACAATATATAACTCTTCCTTTTCTTTTCTTGTTTTTCAAACGTTTGGGCCACACAGTACACATTATAAATATTCCTTTCTTTGAATATGAACAAAGCTTGCTGCCACTAAGCATTTGTATTTCCAGACACAAGTAGCATATGCTTGCAGATGAAGAATCACCCTCCCGTGCTGTTGCTGGACCCACCAAGTTATAGTCTACTATATGTTAAAATAACATTATCTACTGAAGAAATTATCATATTGCTAAATGTTGATTGATGTAAGTTTCCATTTCACTTGCAGTTTGAATTTTGGTCAGTAAAGTAAAACAATAGGGACACTACCTATTTATCCAATGGGAGTGTAACTTATTTCTTTGATATTTAAGTAATTAAGTACTTAAAATTTAAGTTTGTGATTGACAGTTAAATTGTAAAATTTTGTATTGGTGTAGATATTCAAATGACTCTTGTAAATTGAGTGAAACAACATTTTTGTCATTGATTCTTGTATGTCATATCATTTTACTTGACTTACATATTTACTATTTAACCTGGTTTAAAGTTAGTTTATAATGATTCTTAGTTGTTATAAAATGCTATTTAAACTACTTTAAAATCAGATTAAATAATAAATATTAAAGTAAGAGACTTATTTGATCATTCTAAAAATCAGAGACTAAAATAACACAACTTCTAAGAATTTAGAACTAAGATGATACTTTATTCCTTATAAAATATGTTAAAAATAAAATGATTATACATAAAAATTTCTTTGATGTAGAAAATTCTCTTGAATCTCTACTAATCCCGTATTATGAGAAGGAATAGTTTCTTATCAAGTGGATTTGAGGAAAATCATTGTCTCTCACACAGAATATATATATATATATATATATATATATATAAATAAATAATATGGTAATAATAAAAATAAAAAATGATTATAGCTGTCTAAAAAAATGGGAAATTATTGACCAGTTGAAGAGTAGCTGGGAATCCGTGGTGCTGAAGTGGCAGTGTTTTGAGGACCAATCATTGGATTTTGATTCTAGTGATCAAAGTCTAGACCGCAACCCAAGAAATTTGAAGAGTGACTTGATCGAATTGGCTTTTAAAGATTTGTTGTTGGCCATTACAGCTTTCCTTTTTCTCTTTCTTCTTTTTTTTCTTATTTTTGGAGAAATTTTCTTTGTTCTCTTTCAGCAGGATATAGATTACAGCATTTAAGTAAATATTCCCTTTGGAATAATTTCTTTTCGAGACTTTTTATCTTGAGTGTGCCATGTAGATTGCTTTCATTAAAAGAAAGTGCATGAGGTCATTGGTCACATATTTTGTGTGTTCTTATCTTAACACTAAATTTTATTGTTATGTATTACTTTCACGTTAAATTTCATTTCTCTTTTTTAATCTTGGACACATACTAAGCAAGTTTTAGTTCAACCCCTTGATGGAATACATCTTTATCCTGTTGGCTTATGTATATACATCATCCTAAGTTAATGATTAATTAATATGGGTTAGTGCCTAGTGAAAATAGTTATGACTAAACAATGGGGGAAGGTTCCCTTATGAACATTGGGGTTGAAAATTTGAAATTGTTTTGATAGCATAATAGAAGAAATTATGAGCTGTTCAATGTCACGAACGGACACATTTATGAGTGTCGTTTTGATAAGAGGGATACGACATTATCACTTGACACGGTTGATTAAATGAGTGCTCTTTCTTGTATTAATGCTTTCTTTATAAAGAACACGGACGCTATGGGTCCATATATCTAATCCTAGATTCTTTGATTCCCCCATCCCTACAAGGAACAAAGAGAATCTGTCAATCGTATTACACACAACACAAACTTCTCATAAAAGAAAAACCAAAATCAAAGTTGTTAAAAAGGGAAAATGAAATTTCAAAGAAAGATTGATTTGTTTAGTTTTCACTTTCAATCATCGCAAGCAAGTATCCATTATAGCATTACCCATATTTTTTTTATTACTATTTTTTACCTGAAAGCTTCTAACAGCACTAGGAAAGTTGCACCCATTATTCATCATGGTGGGGTCTACCCAATTCCTTAGGGAATCAACCTTAAGAGAGAGTTTTAAGTGGGAAAACAGCAAGATAAAAACAAACCATACACTTTTCCTCTTTTCTCTCCTTTTAAGACTCAAAATTGAGCTGTTTTCCTTTCTTTGTTTTGGCTGAATCAGAGATTCTCTCCACCCCTTTCAAGTCAAAGAAGCAAGGGTAGGGAGGAAAATAAAAAAGAAAAGGTGGGTATGAAATAGTTGAAATTTCTTTTATTCTATTTTTTTCAAAGTTAGATAAGATTATTATTATTATCAATCAAACTCTTTTTCTAAATATTTAAAACAATAACATATTTAGTAATATCAGAAAAACACATGAAATATGATGTATTTTAAAGTTGAGTTCATTAATTAATTTAAAATAATTTGGTGTGAATTGATTCATGTATTTAATTGTTTGAAATGAGATAAGATGAGAAGGAAGAGTTACAGCTAATGGCATATATTCCGCCAACATAACCCCACCTATGCTTCCTTATATGGAGTGAGATCATACAACATCCCATCTACTCCCAATTTATAAAGAGAACTATAGTCTATAGCTGCCACATTGACGCATACCTAAAAGCATCAAAAGTATATTTATGTTTCAGTAACACTTCTAAAAAGAGCAAAGATGGATCTGCAAAATGTGCATAATCAAAGCATGCGTTTGGTTCTGTCTACTGATGCCAAGCCTAGGCTCAAATGGACTCCTGAGCTTCACCAACGTTTCACTGAGGCTATTAATCAGCTTGGAGGTGCAGAAAGTGAGTACCATACAACACAAATTATAATCTTAATGACTTTTGATGTTAGACATTATATTATATCATATCCTGGCTAGTGTATTGATTATTATTCATACTGTGACATGTGGCAGAGGCAACTCCAAAGAGTCTTATGAGAGTGATGGGGGTTCCTGGACTCACTTTGTACCACCTCAAGAGCCATTTACAGGTATTTCCACTTTGGAATGATAGCATCATAATTTGTTGCTTTCACTGAATCCAAAAATTTCACGAGTTTGAGCTTATTTTCTGTTTCTGGTCTCAGAAATATAGGCTTGGGAAAAGCCAACCCTTAGAAACCTGCTCTGACAACAAGCAACAAGGTGAGTTATAGTGTGTCTAGTTTAGAAATCATGGCATGACTAGTTGTTTTCGCATTTGGCATAAGCATGACCTTGATGCTATTTATTTGGCGCAGGTTACAGTGAAACCCAGAGCAATGATAATCATTGCAGCAAGGAAAGCAATATTGGGAGCCAGAATCAGATGACTGAGTAATAGTTACAAATTGAACAAATATTTGAATACTTTTTATTGATATGGCAAGTGAACACTATTGCCTAGAAGTTTTACTGACCAAATGCTTTGTTCAACAGAAGTTTGAAGATTGCTGAGGCTCTCCAAATGCAAATGGAAGTACAAAGGAAACTTCATGAACAAATTGAGGTAGCAGTTTCACGAGCACAAAATATTATTGTCTAAACCTTAATTCTATCTGAATTCTAGTTTTTTTTTTCTTTTTGCATAAACATATGTTAACTGGCTTGGGTCATGTTTTCAGGTCCAAAGACACTTGCAGCTTAGAATTGAAGCTCAAGGGAAGTACCTGCAATCAGTACTAACAAAGGCACATGAAACAATTGCAAGATACAGTTCTTCCACAACTGGCACAGAACTCGCAAAAGCTGAACTTTCTCAGTTAGTGTCAATAATCAACAATGCATGTCCAAGCTCTCCTATTTCAGAACTGACAGAAACAAGAGGGTTCAGTTTGAACTTTGGTGAGAGGAAACAAGACAGAGGAACCATGTGTTCACTTGAAAGTTCTTTGACTTCATCTGAAAGCTCCGAGAGAACAGAAGAAAAACAAGGCATGGATGAGGCAGAGAATCCTCAAAAGCTTAGCAATGTTTCAGTTGAATTGCCATCATTGGCTATTCATCCAGATGATAAAGCACTCAAGGGAGATTCAAGTGATGGAAGAAAGAGAAGTGCATCAGTTGATAATGTTGGTGGATGTGTTGATCAACCTTGTGGAACAAAATGTAGCAACAAGTTGAGAAAATTTGAAGTGTCAGAGATGCTTGACTTGAATACTAAGTATCAAAGAGACATTGACTCAAGTGTGAAAGAAATCGATTTAAATTGTAGTTCAAGCTTTTGGGGATAATAATGATCTTTCTAGTTATATTAAAGATATGAAACTAGAAGAAAATATGTTTATAAACTATGTACATTTTCACAAATTATAATGAAAAAAAAAGACCTATAGATCGTGGTCAAGAAAAGGGTTAATACATATACATGGCACATGATTTCTCATAAACTCTTATTCTTCTTTTAATCTTGTTGCTGATGTTGAGTCACAGTATAACCAATTTCTGATGTCACATTGTAATGGGCACACTGGTTTTATTTATTCTCCTTTTGTGGCTTCTTTAGACCCTACTAGAGTTTTTAATGACCCCAAAGCATGCAAGATTCTGTTGTGAACCAGTTTTTACCAACATATACCTAAGAGACTAATGGGTAGGACACATTAGTCACAATAACTTTTGGGTGTACTAGTACGGGATGTTTAATTTTATGAAGTAAAAAAGCTTGCTTAAAAAAACGCTGTTAGTAATTCTCCAACATTCAAAGGTGAAAAGCATCACATCAACAACATCGTTGTTACCTCCGAAAAAATAAAGAGTGAAATATGTTGCCTAGAGAACCAGTGTTTTTGAATTTTAAGGTAAATCGGTATCACCAGCAAGAATCAAAAAGTTATATAACTAAAGATTTTAAATTGCTGTCCGCGGTTGAAATTTTGTTACAAGTCCCTAAAGTGTAGGAAACAAGGGTTTTGATTAGAATTTAATTGCATTTGATAAGGAATAGGAATATTTCAGGTCAAACTTGGTTTTGTATAAATAGGCCTGGTTTGTTTATTGAAATGATGCAATGGACAGTAACACATGACTTAAGAAAATAGTAGGCACACTGAAGTTGGGAAGGCACATGTAGTTGTCCTTTACTTGCCTACGCCAACAACAACAATCAAACATTACCTATTAGGTGAGGTAGGCTCCGATCCATAAACAAACTTATTCATTTTGTTTCATTAAAAATGTTTCAATTATTGATCTCTGTTAGTTACAAATAATCAACCAGGTGTTGCCTACAATATGCATTCGAGAGCGTTGAGTTGGACAAGTGTTTAAGAAAAGATGAGAGAAAAGATACTACATGCACCTTGTACTTAAAAGTAGAAAGAATACTTTCCACAAGTATTAATCAAATGAAAATTATAAAATATGATTAATAAATATAGATACAGAATAATTAATTAATTAATTAATTCGCGGAGTTCATATGTGAGATATAAAAGACGAGTTTAACAAGATCTTGTATTGGAATAATTAAAATAACGTGTTTATGTGGGATCCACTTTAATATTAATAAATTAATATCAAGTATTTATATATTTTCTTTTAGATTTACTCTAAGGAGACTTTGGTATGTTCCTTAATTAGAAAAATATTTATTTTATAATATATTTTTCTATTTAATACAATTTTTTATTAGGTAGATTAGGAAATTAAAAATTTAATTTACTAGATAACAAAAAATTTAGAAAATAGCTAAATTTTGTCTGAGATAATGAAAAATTATTGAATAAATTATCCATTTTTTCTGTAAAATATCACTCTCTCTTAAATAAGTTTTAAATTAATAAAATTATATAAATTATTCTTTAAATATTAAAAACTATACTTCATAATTCTTCATGTACTAAAAATTTACCAATGTAGTCTCTTAGTATATGTAAAATAATTCAACATAAGGATTAAATTGATGAGTATTGAATATTTTCAAGACTACTCGTACAATTTTATTAGTTTAAGTAGGATTATTTGGGAGTTCAAGTTCAGAAACTATTAGACACAGGTGTATATATATATATATATATATATATAAATATGACACATTTTAAAAATGATAATAATTTAAATAAATATAATATAACTTATAAAACTGTTGAAATATAAATCAAAAGAAATATATAAAAGTTTAATAATATAAATTAAAATGTTATTACACGTATATAAGAGAAATCTTTAAAGCACATAGAGGTGAGGTGTTTTGCGAAAAGGGTTAATTAAATTTTCTTAATTTAAAATTAATAAAATAGTAAAATATATAATTTTTGAAATTGTATACTATCAATAAATTTATTTTTTAACTTGTAATGAACAGTTATATTTTTCTGAAATAAATAAAATGATAAAATGATTTAAAAAATTATAAATTTTAATTTAGTCTCTTTTATTATAATAGTCTATCAAATTAGTCCTAAAATTAAAAGGACTTGTTTATAATATTTTTCAATTATGCTTACTAAATTTATGGATTTATTTATGTTCTCAAATAAAGGTAATTAAAAAGTGTTTGTGTTGAACAGGTCTTTATTTAAATACACTTTTGTATAATTAGAAAAAGTGAAGGCTCAAGTGTGACTTATTACTGGTCTGTCTGGTCATAATTTTTATTTTAAGTTTTAATATTTTTTAAGAGTCCAACCTAACGTGTTAGTCTGCCTATTTCATTATAAAATTTTTGGGTAGTGTTGACGAGTAATAGGTCGTTGAAAGAAATAGAGTAAGAATTAGGTAGGATTTGCATTTTAGGTTTTAAAAATGAAAAAAAAGTTTTAGGAAGTGGTTGAATTAGAAATTCTGATAATCTCGATAATTTCTTTTAATATCTGTCGCGTAACATTTTTTCAGTTTAGTATGTAACATATCAATTGTCATTCTATTTTTCCAATAATGTATTTTTAAAATTTAATTTAATCTTATTCCATATAAACTTCACATATTGATATATTATTTTCATCAAATTAATAAAAAAATATAAAATAAATTTAAACAGATAAATATATAATCATGTGAGGAGATAAATGACTTGTCACATTAGTGACTAATATTATAATAAATAATAAGAAAAAATATGTATAAGAAAGAAATTGAATTTCATCTTCAATAATAATATTTTGCAAGATAAAATTTATTGGATGTCTTTATAATATAAGGACAGACATAGGAAAGGATCTACTATTAATATAAAATAGAATTTTAAAAATAAATATCTAATAAAGAAGATAAGGGTAAGAAATGAAATACATAAAAGAATTTCTACTAGTTCAGTTTACTCAATTTAAGTTACTTCTAGTATTTTCAATAATTATGAGAGATTTTCATTATAATATATTTAGTTATAAGTATTCTTTATTATAAACTCATTTATGCAATATTATTTCTTATAAAATTATTCTTAACTCAAAACCTAATAAACTTGTATATAGTTTATTATTTTTAAGTATTTTTTTATCACCAAGTCACTCCTTACTTTCACAGACATTAAATGTTTGAAGATAAGATAACCCTCTAAAGAGGTGATATTATAATCAAATTGAAAGAGATCGACTTTCCTAAACAAAGAATATAAGATAAGAGTAAATTCAACTAAAATAAAGAGTTTTAGGTTAAAAAATTTCTTTTAAAGCATTGTTATCACATATATGATTTTTGTTCTCTTTTTCTTTTGTCTTAATCCTTCGTATTCTCTTATGTTATCCATTCAATTGATGATAAGTTGACCTTTTATGCTTTCTTGTAAAAAATGTATTCGTTGAAAAGATTGTACTTGAGAAATGGTAAGTCACTTTAGAAGCTTTGATCACTGACGTTACATGTAGACTTTTTCTAAATTGTATAGTCTGACTTGTCAATTATAAACATTGATGTACTGGTGTGTTTAATTGTTGCTTGTAAGAATATCTAAGCTTCTTAAAATACAAACGTTTAAAGGTACAAATGCAATAAATGTACTAGTTTATAACAACGAAAAAACATATATTTAAAGTAGTTATATAAAAAAAAGGTTTAGTTATAAGTGTATATAGAATTTTGAAATATAGTGTTAGTTGTAAGTTTACTCAATATTTTTAATGAATATTATTTGTTCGGACTATCTTGTGCATTCAAAGTCTCTCAAAGCTTCAAGATCTTAAACTGCTTATATGTTTCTTTAAAATTGATCATTGCGTCTAATGTATGAATAAGACTTAAGTAATAACTTTTATCTGTGTGGCTTGTAATCATCAAAAAGGAAAGATTGTCAGATCAAGATTGCTTAAAAGATAATTTATATCCTTGGATTTTAATAATAACAAGAATTAAGATAAAAGTTAAGCATCATGTGCAGACTAAGCATGACTAGGCAAAGTCAATGACATTTTTCAAAAGACACATGTGTGAATCAACAGACGAGTCAATGGCCAGACAAATGAATCATCAAACACATGTCAAGAAAAAAGTTAAGTATCAGTTCTATTAATTGATTCTACACACTTAAACTCTAATTACTTTGATATTCAAACAAATTAGAAGTCAACATAATACTTGTGAGAGGAAAGTACGAAAAGCCAATAAGATGTTTTTGACACTAGGATTTATAGCAGAAAGAATATCGACTTTTTAGATTCTTTGAACATTGTATTAGAATAACTTTCGACACTGATGTTGACATGCCTATACTCGCATTTAACGAACATTGCACGTTCAAGATATCTATTGAAAGAAGTTTTTTGTCTCACTCTATCTAAGGACTACTTCAAATCTCATTTTATAAAAGAACTCAAGCTTAAAGATTACAAGTTGGCAAACATATTACATATAAAAATAACTTCTAGTTCTTAGGAAAATAAATGTTCTTGTAATCTATTCTTATGAGCTTTATTTGTAAATCTTTCTCCGTGTAGAAGTTGAACTTTGAGTGAGTTGAATTTGTGACTTCCTCTCTATCTAGAGATTGAACTTTGAGTAAGCTAAATTTGTAAATACCTCTAAGTTTATTTCAATGTAATAAATTTCAATGTTAATTTTGTATATTTTAACTTCCAATAGATTTAAACATATTGAGCAATATATTATATACGGTTAACTTTATACATATATTTGATATTTATATTTCGTTGTATTATTGTTCAATATCAAATGGTGCATGTCTAAACTAATTTGTGCTTCTGCACAGATCTTGAGCTAATTTAATACTTGTTTTAAAAATGTGTGTTTGATCTAAATGTATGGTGAATAAAATTAATTAAAATTCTTAATAAAAATGAAACAATATATAATTACTTTAATTTCATAATTTTTTCAACTTTAGTGTGATTTTTTAACTCTTCTGTAATTTTATTTTAGTAATAAAATTACAATTGAGTTAATTGAATTTTATTCAATAATTTATCATGATTTTGTCGTCTAACCAAATACATACTATGTGATTATTCATAACACATTGTTTAGTATCATCCATAGAAAGTATTTCATACGTATTTTCTCGTGTTGACATTAACAAAGAACGCAAACTTATTTAATCAGTCGAGTTGGGTGAGATAATTTTGAAAAAAAAAACAACTTTTAGATGTTCCTAGCTAATGTAACTTTTGTGTTTTGTATTACAACAAGCTAACGAGCAAACAACTTATTACTTTGTTAGAATTTCATGAGTAATTATATATTAATTAAAACTAAGATTCATCTTTTATGTTGTTAATTTCCTGTTAACATACGTCTATCAAATGTAAATTATATTATCAGTTTAATATCTTCACCTGACTAGATTTAGATCCAGATTCATATGATGCAACCTGTGTGAACAAAATATCCTAACTTTCTTAAAATCACTTAAATTTTCTTGCATGATGTGGAAAAAGTATAAAAAAAGTAAACCTCTAGTAATACGCAAATTTGTTTTTTTTTTTTTTTTAAATTGATTATTTTAGTAACTATGATATTGCTTATAAGAAAATGCTTTAAATTAGGAGTGGTAAAATAGATGGATCCGATTTTTTTGTTTTGAATTATAATAGATTGGATCATAATAATCTATTTTGATCCATTAAAAATTTAAGAAGAAAAATCTTACCCATATAAATTCATTTAATAAAAATCTACCTCAATCATTGGTTAATCATTTTTCGTATATAGATATCCATCCGTTTATCAAAATATTTTTTCTATAAAATTAACTATTTTTTAATTTTAAAATATTTTATTTATCTTTATCTTCATTTTTTTTTATTTTTTCCTATATTAATAAATTAATAAATGATCATATTTATTAATATATTAATATAAATAATATATACTATTAACATATAAAGTACAATCACCTTCTTGATTATACGAGCGTGACGAAGTTAGACTATAAGTAACGTAATCATCTAACCTATTTTTTATATTAATAAGTATATATTATTTATATTAATATAAATAATATATACTATTTTTTCTCATCTTATTGTTATTTTAAATGATAATTTTACTTCAATTATTAATAAAATAAAACAAAAAGTAACCAAAGTAACAAAAATAATCAAAATTTGAAATAAGAGAATCCAAATTCCTGAATTACTAGTACCGGCCATGCAACATTGAGAATACTGAATATCTAAACTACAAATCAGTACAAACAAACACAAATATCAGCAAAAGAAACACAAGAGTGAATTACATATATAAGTGTTCAAGTTGTTGAGTTAGAAAGGTGGAAACTCAATTTGAGAGGCACATTTGCCACTTGGGAAGACAGGGCATTCAATGAAGTCAGACCCTGAAGTGTCCACACACAAGTAAACTTGGTAAAGCTGGCTGTTACGTGATGTGTCCACATTGCATTCAATATATGGAGTATACCCAATTGCATTTTTTATGGCTCCCTTGATGCTACTTAGGCTATAAGACCCCCCATCTGGGTGTATCCCTATAAGTCCAAATGCATGTTTCTCAGTCACAAAATAGTAAAATTGTATCAATTAGAAAATAATTTAGGAATAGTATTATTTAAATAGTGTAAAAGTTGGATAATGTAAACATTAAGAAAGATTAAAAATAAAATAGGTCTTTTAAGCAATTATTAAACCAATATTGAATAAAAAATGTACCAGCATTTGTAAGAGCTGTGAGGAGATTGGCTCTCTGCTTGAGGTCCAGAGCTGCTTCAAAATAGTCATGTTGCTTGAGGATGGACTGAGAGCAAGTGCCATGCTTTTCCCATTCATGGGTCCAAAATTGGACCCCATTTCCACTTGGGCATGCTAGTGTGGGCCAATTCCTCTGCAAGCTGCTGGTTAGATCTGTTATCTGTCACCATGTGTAATTTATTAATGAACATTCAAAAAATATTATGTGGCAAATTAATTATTCTAAATTTTTTTATTTCTCAATCAAGTGGGTCAGTTACAAGAAAAGGTGAAAAAGGTCGAACACGTAACTTATGTATAAAAGAACATTCTATTGTTTCTTTTTTGCTTTTAGTCAGGACAAATAAAACTACATATTATGATGCTTCAACAGAAAGTGAAACGTTAGTATATAGACTATTTTGTGCGGGAATCAAAAAGGAAAGGAATTTTTAATTGAATGAAGTACTATGAAATTGCATAAAAAAATGATAATTTGATGAAGTATTATTTATTTAGCTTTAGACATCGATTAAATAATGTGTTATGGGATTGAGAAGTTATATTGATTCAAAAGGAGAAAGCAAGTGGAGCCAGGTCTCAAACCACAATTGTATCTAGTGTATGATTGAATTTCATTAGGAAATGTCGTGTAAACATTTCATTATAAATTTAATAGATATGAGTAAAACAAATTTAGAAACAAAAATTTTAATCTATTGATAAAAATATTTTTAATTCAAATATATTTTTTCTGCGATAACCAAGCATAACCAAGAAATCCAAAACTTCCATTTTACCATTATAAATTCACAATATTGGTTGCATATGTCAATTTAGTTATTAAAAATATAGAATTAAAAGCTTGCAACAAACGCGTTATTTATTTGTATAATGAAAATATTCTTAAACCCAACAAGTAGCTTGTCCAATTATATTTGCAAATCTTAGACTTGGGTCGATAAAAATTACAATTGGTGTGTAGAATAAGGTACCTGAGATTGTTGAAAACGATTGCTGGAATCACAGTTAGATGGGTATGAACCATCATTATAATTAGGCCAGAGCCCATGAATTCCAAAATCTGCAGCAGGTTTCCCAGTTGTTGGGTAGCAACAGCTGTTCTTGGTATCACAGTATGATCCTGGCCACTGCAAAATGCAGAAACCAAAACAAACATTTATTATTAAAAATTTACTAGCTAACAGAATGAATGACCTTACAACAAGGTTTTGAAATAGAAGAACTCTAACCTGTTGAACAAAGTAGTAGAAATCAAAATCCTGGGAAACACAAAGAATGGACAAATTTAGAAGCAACAAAAGCTTCATCGAGATGGAGCCTTTAGATTCCATATCTTTGCCTCTTTGGACTATAATATGATTCTTTGAATTATAGTAAATAGATGGCAATGCTATTGCTATGAAATGGATAAGGCATGGATTGATGAATTTATAGGCATGAGAGGGAAAGTGAGTAGGTGTGGAAGCTTGGATTATAGAGATGCATAGCAATTAGTGCTCAACCATCTTAGTCACTGTATCATGGTTTACGTGCATATAATTGATTACAGAAGAACAGTTAATAGTGACATGTCGGTTGACGTTTTGTTTCTTTTAGTAGTCGTAATACAATGCATTGGTGGGAAAACAGCGTTTGTGTAGTGTATTATGTGAAGGGATTGTGGATTACTTTTTCTTTTAAGAAAAAAATTAAATATATAAATTTTTACAATAAAATTAAATATATTTGTGGGTCATGTGAATAAAATATTTTTTTATTCATTTTCTTCCTGATATGGTTTTATATCTCATTTATAAATTGTCAAATAATCTTTGTATTCATAAACAACTTAGCAAAACGAGATAATTTTGTGTGATGAAAAATTTTATATTCATAAATGATACGCTTTATATATATAAAAAGAAAAGAAGAAAGACAGATTTACTCTTTATTCTATTTCTCTTCATATACTTACTGTTATTGTTTAATTAGGATGAAGTCTTGTTAATATGTATTATATTAATTAGATAATTTTATTAATTTAAGAAATTTATTACAAGAGTGTAAAAAATTTCACTTTCTTAATTAATATTTCTATTACATTAAATTTGAGGAGCGTGCAAATCTAAATTGAGATGAAAATCAATCCAAACAATAAAAAATCAAGCAAAATTGAAAAAATAAATAAAATTATTCAAATATATTTATCTTTAATTTTTAACTAACTAATTGATTCGGATCAATTTTGGTTTAAAACTCACACAAACCGAACCTATGCACAGAACTTTGTGAAGCCAAATTTATTTTATTATTAAACAAAATTGATATAATATTTGTTAAGAATTATTTTTATTATTTGATAAAATTTATCTAATAATATTATTATTTATGTGTTAAGAAATAAAATAAAAATTTGAATAAAAATAAAGATAATTCCTATTTAATTTTTTCCTTATATTTCATGTTTTAAAAATAAATTAAAAATTATATAATTTAAATTAATCCAAGTTACGTCAAATCAGATAGAATGAAATCAATATTTTAGAATACATCAAGACACAAACTTTTAAATATGTAAATGAAATATAATATTTATCCCAAATGGGTCCATCCAACGGATAGTTACTAGGTACCGGTAGTTAACTCTTATCTTAATTTGTTCTACACATACACTTTTCCTCCCAATCAAAAGCAATTTCAGTTTTGTTTTCGTTTTCGGGAACGGCTGAATAAATAGTATTTGGACACGTGTACAAATAAAAGCACAAAAAGGAGGCAGCTCTGACCGTTGAAATGCGTTCACATGTGGGGACCAAAAACGAAGCTTTGCGTTTACATGGAAAATAGGTCCAATTAGAGAGAAAAAAGTCCATCTTACACACTTAGGAAGAGGAAACTTGAAACGCCCATTTCTTTTTACATTGCAATTAATTGTATCAACGTAATTGCAAAGAGTCCAAGACCAAAACGTTTAATGCAAATGTAGAGTTGAGTTGAGATACGATAGTGGCCACTTGCATGTTGTTGGTGACCTATCTTTGTTCTTTTGGGTCTTCTCACTACGGGCCACTAGTTCTTCAATTTCACTGCTTATTAATTGATTAGCTTTCTGTCATTTGCATTACTTGCGTGTTCGTTTCGACTTTTAATTTGAAATCAAGTTTAACAAAAGAGGCAATAAATCCACCAAAATGTGAGAGGAAACAAATGTCATGGATTTAAAAATTCATTTTAGATTACACATATGAGCGCTCTCTTTTTCAACACATTTTTATAAGAGTCAATTATATCAATATTCTAGGAGATTTTGTATAGTTACGTAAGTAATTCTAGTATTTTGTTTTACTTCACTAATTTTATTCAAGTTTAAAAAATATTATTAAGAAATCCTGTATTAGATATTTAAGTATGACAATTTTTTCTTATAAATTAAAAAACTTAAAAATATTTCATATAGCTGGGAATTGATTGTATCATGATTCAGCCGAGGATCATCGACCGTCTAATAACTTTTCCTTGCAAGATAGATAGCTGAATGTAATGATTAAAAATAATGGTGCGTGTGTAAGTAGACAAAACCTCAAGGTAACTGCTAGTTTTCTCCTTTTATAATTAATTATTATTTAACAGTTACTATTATGATTTGCAATACGTAGAACGGATTTAGTTTTTTAAGGCTACGTAATCGACCAGTTCCAACTTGGCCATTATGTGTGGGATAAGTTATGGCTGTAAAAACTCAAAAGGAGTGAGTGACATTGAGATGCCAGTAGATCATGGGTCAGTCAAATTCGGTCTTTAATAATTAAAATAAAAATGCATCAAAATGTTCAGTTAATTCATAAATTTTTTTAGTTAATTAGTTTTAATAATTGATTTTAAAATCAATAAACTTCATATATATATATATATATATATATAAATATATATTATAAAAATATTTATTTAAAATTAAATTTAATCTTAATATGTTGGTACGTAATGAGGTACTAATATAGAGTTTTATGTATGTATTTGTGGTCCAACTCGGTTACCTATGGCTTTAACTTAAATGGGTGAGGTTCATTTTTGAGTTAATTTATCATAAAATGTTAATATGTTTTACTCAATTTAACCCTATGGTGGGTTAGGTTGAACACAAGAGTCGTGATCTCATTTTGATAGGTCTAATCTGAGCATAGCTTTTGAACTTTTAATCATCTCTGAAAATGTGTTCATAAATATTTGTTCTATATAAAAAGAACTCAAGTATACATATTTCAACATTGATAAACTATTATTTTTTCTATACTATCCTTGAAATTTTGTTTTTATCATCACTTAGATTTCATATAAAGGATATTTATATATGCTTATAAATTTATATTTCATCATTTTTCTTTTAATTTAGGACTTTAATAGTCTCACGTGTCATAATAAAAAAAAATTAAGATGAATCAAGCTAACCTAAAAGAGACTAAATTCACACGCGAGGCTGCATAGAACTCACTTCACCATTGTCGTATGAGAATTCCTCTCATTTTTAACTGGAATAGAAAGTTATAAATTGAGCATTTGATGCTATAGGAAACTGTGGTATTGAGCAGAAGAAAATACTTTATTGAAATTATAAAACTAAAACGACACATCCTTTATTAGTGCATTACACGGGCAACATTCAATTGTAATATTACATTTGATAACAAAGCAAATAAATAATGTCCAAATTAAATTCTAAGTTGGCTATTTAGCCACATCTAGATAAGTGCAACACAAAATTACTAAACTAGAAGATGGGGAACTCAACAGTTTCTGTACAACTTTTTCCACTTGGTAGTACTGGGCATTCAATGAAGTTTGAAGCTGATTTATCCGCACAAAGATATATCTCATTAAGCTGGCGATTACCAGATGGATCAGTGTTGCATGTTATGCCAGGCACAAACCCAGTTGCTTGTTTTATTGCTTGTGTTATGTTGGCAACGCTGTAATGGTTTCCATCCGGTTTGATTCCTGCATCAATACGTCACACACCTAGTTTAGACTTGTTTCTCCCCAAGAAAAAAAAAAAGTATTTATAATTATATAATAATAGTTTGTTTTGGGCAAAAACAGCTAGCAAATTGTTATTAGAATATTATATTGATTGAGATTAGATGCATGGCAAGGGATTTGAACAAATAAAAATAGAGTAAACATCCAGTAAATTAGACCAAATTTATTGGTTCAAAGTGATATCGACTAGGAATTTTTAATTAGATCTTAGGATTGAATCTGAGACATGAGAAATGAGGTGGAATGAATATATTATAATTGAACTGACAACTTTTTCATCACATATTAAATATATAAGTTAAAATATTTATTATGAATTAGTAATAATATATAAGATCAATAGTTCGCAAAAAGTTCATTTTAAGGTCTAAACCTATTAAGAGATTATAAATTTGATATTTTATTAATAAATTTACACACTCAAGCAATTTTCTTAATAAATAGACAAAAGAATATTCTCAAGTAAATTAGGATTTATCTCCTAGGAATACAATACTCAGAATTAATTGTGAATTAAGGCTAATATCTAATTCTCTTAACTCAATTATCAATAATAGTTATTTCTTGTATTCATAGTATGTTATAATACTGTCCATTTATTGGTTAATTTTTTTATCAATACACTGAATTAAGTATTTAATAGTTATATATAATAGATAAAAAAATATATAAATATGTATAGTGAATTAAAAGATACAGATTTGGGACATCAAAATTACCATTATATTGAAGGATTTGAAGGAGGTCTACGCGATCCTTGAGGTTCAAAGCAGCTTCAAAATATGCATGCTGATCAAGGATTGAGGCAGAGCAAGTGCCATGTTTGCTCCATTCATGTTTCCAGAACTTCGTATTGTCACTGTTTGTTCCGTTGTTCCCGCCAGCACAAGAGAGTGATGGCCAGTATGTTTGTGCCCTTGGAATCAGGTCAGTGATCTGAACCATAAAAAACAACACATTTTTTGTTACAATGTGCACTCTTTGTGTCACCTTAGATTGGTTATTCTTCCTACTACAAAACATAACACATATCACTATTAAAAATCAGAAGAAAAAAAATAGTAGTAAGTGGCATGTACCTGGGATGGATCAAATGGGTATTCTTCAATACCGCAATCGGATGGATATGTTCCATTGCTGAAATTAGGCCAAAGTCCATGAATGCTGAAGTTCGACGCTGGTTTTCCAGTTAGAGGATAGCAGCAACCTTTTTTGGTGTCACAGAATGACCCTGGCCACTACATTCAGAGGGGAAAAGAAAAGGCACACGCTTTATGACATTGCATTATATAAACTAATTAAACAAAATAACTAAATTGTATAACTGATTCATATAAATATTAGATTATGATTATGAATCCTAATTTAGATTAAGTTGTAACAACTAGATAAGATCTACATTAAAATTACAAAGATCGAATGGGAAATAAAGATTTTCATTTAAAATTTTCACGCTGATTCGTTATGACATATTTGGAAGAATTTATGTACACGGATTTAAAAAAAATAAAAAGAATAAATTAATTTTTCTAAAAAATAGTTAATATGAGAAATTAATTTTAACATTTTAACAAGTAAATTTTTTTTCTTTTTATATTTTTTCTTCTATAAATTTATCTACAAAAAAAAATATCCAAATGGTCACACTGTAAAAGAGTGCAATTAATAGATAAGAAGGAAAATGGCTCAGTTACTCATTCTGACCTGTTGTACCAAATAAAAAAAATCAAAATCTTGCGAAACCCAAATGTTGACAAAAGAAAGTAACGTCAAAAGCTTGATGGAAATGGTGCTGATACTTATCATCTCTCTCCCTTATTATTTCCCTGCACAATTATCTTCTAAATTTGAGGTGTTAGTGCTCATTATTACATACATGGTAGTTGTTTATATAGACGATGCTGTGTGTTGAAGGTGCAACAACACATGCTCCCAATTGCTAGTTTATATTATTGTTTGCATGCATGGAGCACGTGGTGAATCATGCAGATTATTAAAATCTTTAGATGCATGATGATATAGGACCAATATATTTGGAAAGAGTACAGCATGTTTGACTATGATTTGTCATGAAATAATACAACTGTTTATATACAATGTAGTTAGATGATCATAAATACAATTATATGTATAAAAAATCTAAAAGATTTAGCCAAAAATATTTTGGGTTCTGAAATGTACAGCTGGGGGTTATTATTATATTTAGATATAATAAAAAAAAAACACATGGTTTTTAGGTTGGATCTTGGATTGTTTCAATCTTATTTACAAATTTGTATATAAAATAATGAGTTCAGTATCTTGATGTTAAAACGTGAATGGTGAGGTTTTTTTTCTCGAGGAAGTCTTATCCGAAATGTTTACATTGGGTGTTAATAATAATTTAATAATATTAAAATGCATCTTATTTTAATATATTATCTTTATAAATTGAATATCTCAATAATGTTAATATAAGATCTTGTTAAGTATTTTATATATAAGTGACATGTGCACCGTACAAATTAATTATTTCACGTAATTATGAAATTAATTTTAAATTTTTTATTTAATTGGTATTTTTGAAAGCATCACCCCTGTTCTCTTCATAAACATAAAAAATTTATGGAAAGGGAGCATCTATGCATCTTATCACACTCTAATGAGTATTTAATAGAGTTAAATTGTTATTATACTCCTTTAGTTATTACTTAGTTTCAATGATCAAAATGGATTTTATCTATTTTAATATATATAAAAAAAATTCTCTCTATTATTTTCTATTTATTTTTTCTAAAAATTACATATCATTTTTTCTTTTATAAAAAAATACATATCTATTATCACCCTATATTCTATCATCATCGTCACAACACCTATTATTGTCATTCCGATCACAAAATAATTCATTTTTCTATCATTTATTCAATTCATCTGCGAGGAAATTTATGAAATCTATTCATTACAAAATCTAATGAATTATATAATAAAATACTTAATGGATCAAATTAAATCCAAAATATTTTTAATTTTTAAAATTTATGAAATTAAAAACTTAATGATGGATGATAGAGTAACTAAAGACATATGCACCTTAGGGAGAGTTTAGACACTCATTTAGGTTGATAGGATATTTTCTATATTTTATCTAAATTCTTACAAATTTACTTTTAATTAATCATCATTCTAAGAGTCTCTTAATTTCTTCTTGTTATCCAACGAAAGTCCATCCACAAGTATTAAAATATAGCTATTAGAGCCTTCGCTACTGGGACAATATTGTGCTTAACCGTCTGGCTCAATTATATCCTAAAGTCCCTGCATCGTTCCAATAACTCACACCTATGTTTTACCCTTTGTTTCACCGATGTCAAACTTGTACTTTAACACATACAAAATGCATCAAGAGAAATCGTATTGTATCACAATAGTAACATTAGATTAAATTCATATATCATACCAAAAAGACTAGGAAGTAATATCGATCAAGAAAAATTCTATTCTAATTTAAATATACTAATTCAATTAAGGTTTGTTTCTCTACGAGAATGTATGCTAGGAATTAAAGTACGTTAAAGGTTATATAAGATTAAACAAGGATAGATAGAGTATTTTTAATTTAAGGGTTTAACGAACATTGTTTATTATCCCCACTTGTACAACAACGATGTTTTCAACGTCCTTCACAATCTCGGCTTCCTCCTCGCCACATCCTCACCACAATGATCTTCGTCAAAGACTACCGTGTGACGTAGTTACGACCTTTGTTGACGATGTAAGGGATTAACAAGCCATTCACGAAACAATTCTCCTACCCTCGATCCTATCCTCGTTGGAGTTTGAGAATTAGCAGCGCAACAACAATCTTGTTTGCCATAGAGCCTAATGACAATGATCTCATTTATGTACCGATGAAATTTGAACGTGATTATTAATGTGAAGTTGGTAGGATGATTAAAAATGTAATTGAGAGAGAGTGTTAATGTAGGAGAGTGAAGTGATGGAAAAATAGATGTAGTGTTTTAATTTTTTTCAATGTATACATTTGA
Source organism: Hylodesmum podocarpum (assembly GCA_026586105.1). NCBI lineage: Eukaryota > Viridiplantae > Streptophyta > Magnoliopsida > Fabales > Fabaceae > Hylodesmum > Hylodesmum podocarpum. The sequence goes on along the minus strand of JALJEV010000730.1, from coordinate 798,960 downwards.
TCTTAAATACACATGTTTATAGTCATTTTAAGAACTCTCTATATTATACATGAACAATATTTCTCTAGATCTCTCTACAAGATTTTATTATTTGTAAGTATCTTCTAGACTTTGTTAGTTTCTAGATTATTATCTAGTATATTTAAATTTCTAGAATTATCTATTTGAGCACTAATTTTTAATACTCCCCCCTTGGTGCTTATTTATGCAACTTCGATTTTTTCTCGAAGGGTGGTGAACTTTACTCATGTTAGTGCCTTAGTAAAGATGTCTATTAGTTGATCTCTTGTTTTGAATAATTGTAATTTAATTTCTTCTTTCTTAACCAACTCTCGAATAAAGTGATGTCTTATCTCGATGTGCTTTGATCGGCTGTGAAATACCGGATTCTTTGTCATAGCTATTGTTGACATACAATATAATGTAGTTAGTGCTTTTTTGTCGATTTGAAGATCCTGCAAAATTCTTCTAAGTCAAACTGTTTCACATGCAACACTTGTTGCTGCAACGTACTCTGCTTTTACTAAAGATAGTGCTATAGTTGCTTGCTTCTTAAATGACCAGGATATTGGTTTAGTACCAAGGCAAAACAGATAACCACTTGTGTTTTTTTGATCATCAACACTTCCTGCCTAGTTGCTATATATTTGTGTATCGTAGGCTGTTGTCTTCTTATAACTTATATAAAATGCAATGATACTTTATTTCTTTGATGTATCTGAGAATTCTTTTTGCTGCTCCAAAATGGTTCTTGCTTGGCTCGGCTATGAATCTTGATACCATACCGACTGCGTGAATGATGTCGGACCTTGTATGAGTAAGATAGATTAGAGATCCCACAGGACTCTGGTAGATGGTCTCGTCCACCTTTTCAGCTTTGTTATACTTAGAAAGCTTCTCTTTGGTCATCATTGAGGTCGACATTGACTTGTATTTCTTCATTTGGAACTTCTTTAATAAATCATCAATATACTTTTCCTTTAAGATTAATATCTTCCCTGACTCTTGCTTGATTTGCATGCCAAGAAAATACTTCATAAAATCGAGATCGGTCATTTCATACTCTCGCATCATAGCTTCCTTGAATTCCTTGATCATCTCTTTGCTTGTACTTGTATAAATTAGATCATCAACATAAAGACATAGAATGAGGAAGTCATGTGCACCTTGTTTCTTGACATACAGTGATGACTCGTTGGGACTTTTGATAAATCCGTGATCTTGTAGATTAGCAGTTGATCCTACTGTTCTATGCTCGTGGTGCTTGTTTGAGACCATATAAAACTTTGCGTGGCCTATAGACTTTCTCTTTTTGCCCATTTTATCTCGTATCCCTTAGGTTGCTCCACATATATTTCTTCCTTGATATCTCCATTTAAGAATGCTCACTTAACAACCGATTGATATAATGGAAGATTTAGTTTAGCTGCAAGTGTAAGGATTGTCCTGACTGTTTCCATGCGAACTACTGCCGCAAATGTTTCATTGAAATCAACTATTGGTTGTTGTGAATATTCCTTGGTAACTAGTCAAGCTTTATACTTTTAAATGCTCCCATCATCATTGTACTTGATCTTGTATGCCCATTTAATCTAATGATCTCCTTCTGTGGTGAATTTTTTACAAGCTCCCATATTTGATTCTTCTTGATCATGTGAAATTCTTCGTCTATGACCTAAACTCATGCTTTTTCTGTGGTTGCTTCTTCATACTTTGTTGGTTCACTAGCAAATAAATCATATGCAGTTGTATTGATTACATAATCCTCGTAGCGGGCTGGTAGTCGTTAATCTCTTTGAGATCGTCTTAGAGCTGATATGGAACTTGATTCTGGAACTATCTGACATGATCTTGGAATGGAAATGAGTTTGATACTGGATTTGAACTTAGTCGATGACTTTCCTCCACGATTAATTAGACTAGTGGTGTTTCATGCTCCACTGCAATTTTGACGTCTCGTCAAACCCTTTGATTCATTGTTATAGCCAATGAAAATGCTTTTTTCTCCTCTTTTATTGAGTTTTGTGCGTTTCTGTTTAGGAACGTGGGACAATGTATCCGGATATTTTGAAATGTTCCACTGTTGACTTCCTTTATTCCATGTCTCGTAGAGTGTCTTGTTAAACATAGCTTTTGTGGGGGACTTGTTAAGAATGTAGATAACAATGTTGACAACTTCTGCCAAAAACTGCTTCGGAAGATTGCCTTGCAACATGCTCAAAGCCATCTACACGATTGTGCTATTCTTTTGTAATTATTTTAAGGTGTTCAATATTGCAGCTCACTATTTTTGCTCTGTTTTTGAATTAGGTTGTGTACAGTGTGAATATTACATTACACAACTATTGTTAAGTCAAGATGATTTAACATCTTAGTTTTGATAATTACAGAACAGTCTGTTGTGCCTATAGACGGAAGAAAGAGCACAGATCGAAGGATCGATCAAGCATCGAGACTTAAGAGCTCGATCAAGCATCGACGAAAGAGCTCGATCAAGCATCGACGGAAGAGCTCGGATCAAGCATCGACGGAAGAGCCTCGATCAAACATCGATCAAGAGCCTCGAGGCATCAAGCATCGAGACGGAAGAGCACAGATCAAGCATCGATCAAGAAAGACACGACCAAAGGAACAGACGGAAGGAGACAGACGAATGAATTCAACACACAACTCATTTATTTATTCATTCGTCTACCTCGTTTAATGAAGTTCAGACGGAGTAACTCGCGCCCCAATTCAAATCTAGCCGTTACTCAAAGAAGCTTCCAAAGACAGAATAGAGATCTGTGCAAAACCCCTGGAACACGAAAAGCAAACATGTTTTTTGTTGATGTCTCTGATCAAGTCAGAAAAAGCCTGTGCAAACATTAATTATTCCGATTAATCTCTGTCACACGTTTGAAGACCCCAAGACAAAGGACCAACGTTCAAATCTTTAGTCTAACGGATACTTCAAGGAGCTCTCTATAAAAGGACTTCATTACTTTAAGAGAAGGCTGACGAACTGCATAACAAAGAAATTATATCCAAGTTTCAAGCTATCAAGCAAAGTTCACTCGCCCTGAACTTAGAATAGATCTCATTGTAAAACCCCTCTCTGCGTAGAGGATAAACTTATTCTTTCATCTTCCTAAATCCACTGTTGTGGTGCTCTTAGCCTGAGGAGGCTGTGTTTCAAAGAATACCTCTGTTTTAGCCTGAGGAGGCTGTGTTTCAAAGAATACCTCTATTTTAGCCGGTGGAGGTTGTGTTTAAAGAATACCCTGTTTAGCTTGCAGAGGCTGGGTTCAAAGAATACTAGGTTAGCCTGAGAAGGTTGTGTTCAAATAATATTTGTATTTAGCCAGGAGTGGCTGGGTTCAAAGAATACTCATAGTGGAACCTTAGCGTGTTGCTGGGAAACTGGATGTAGTCTTGATCAGACGAACCAGTATAAAAATATTGTTGTCTTCTCTATTGTTTTATCTGTTAACTAATAAGGGATAATAACTTGAACAGTTTGATAATAAAATCAATCTTAAAGAAGAAAACAATCTTGTGTCTGATCAAGCTTTGAAAACAACAGACGCAAACACATTGTCTTAGAGAAAAAGTTTTAAAAACAGTCTACACAATTCAACCCCCCTTCTTGTGTGTTTTTGTACTTTACAGTTTGGTATCAGAGTGCAACCTCTAAGGGTTGAGCGCTTAACAGCTGCTAGAGGAAAAGATCCGGGATTGCGAACTCCCAGACGATGCTCATTGCAGAAGGCTCCTCCATGAACACTCCTCCAAACTTTCTCTGCGAAATGATTACCCTTCTTTACTGCTGGCGACCGGATGGAGATGTATATCAAGTCTACAAAATATAGACTGTGGAAGATCATAACAGAAGGAGACATTCCCTTAACCAAGCCTGAATCAGAGTGGGAAAATGAAGAATATACAATCACAGAGCTCAACAACAGGGCACGTTATGTCATAACGTGTGCTCTTTCTATGACAGAATATAACAGATTTTGTGCCTACAAAATAGCCAAAGAGTTTTGGGATGCGTTTAAGATCTCTTATGAAGGAACTGAAGATGTCAGACTTAGGAAAGCTCCCACCCTTCAAAGAGAATACGAAATGTTCTCCATGGAAAGAGAAGAATCTATAGAGTGAATGTTTGGAAGATTCCAAACTATTCTGAATGGACTAGCTGCATTGGAAATTACTTTTTCAAGAGCCCAAAACAACATGAAGATTTTGGACAGCTTACCTGCATCATGGGAAGCTATGTCCACTGCTATATCTGTTGGGAGAAATATGAAGACCCTTACTCTGGATGAACTCATTGGAGCACTAAGAGTGCATGAAGTTCATTTGTGTAAAAGGGGGAAGCTGAAAATTCAAAAGCTTATTGCTCTATCCAACATTGATGAGCTTGATGGAGAAGAGTCAAGTATGAACAAAGCAGAATCAACAGACTCAGAAGATTCCTCTGAAGAAGAAATCTCCTTGATGGCAAGAAGATTAAAAATATTGATGAAGAAGAGGGATCCCAAAAAGATTAGAAGAAAGAAGAAACAAACATCTTGGGATGATCTCGATGATGAAAGCTCAGACGAATCATATGAAGAAAAGAATGCAAATATTTGTCTCATGGCAAGAGACATTCTATCATCTGAGGTAAATCTTTTAAATATATCTAGTTCATCCTCATCTTTTTCAAAATCAGATTCAGAGTCAGACTATGAGGACATGTCATATGATGTTTTTCTTGCTAACTCACATTTTATAGCTCAAGAATATATAAATTGCAAATCTAAGCTCAAAAAGGCTTTAGAAGAAATTGAAAATCTGAAAGCTATAAATGTCCAGTTATCTGAGAAAAACATATCAGATGAATCATCCTCTTCGTCTGATACTGAAAAGAGTCATCTTCTTCTTAGTCTTGAAAATTTAAAAGAAGAAAATGAACTCTTAAAGAAAGATTTAAACAAGTTCATCTTGAGTTCTTCCAAGCTCAAAAATACTTTAAACTATGGAAGATCTCCTCTTAACAAGAGTGAACTTGGTTATAATCATGTGACGACGAAAGAAAATCATAAATTAATTATCGTATGTAGAAACATGCATATTTTTCATTTGAGGTCTCCGAAACAGTCTGAAGGTCATGTAAGAACCTATGACAGACGGAACCTTACAACTAACAAAATTGGACCCAAGAAAATATGGGTACCAAGATCAAAAATAATTGTTGTTGCAGATAGAAAGAGAGAATGTATAAAGATGGTACAATCTGAACAATGGATACATGCAATATGTGATCATCAACATGTCCTTGTTCCAAAACAACAGATCATGTAAGAGATCTACCATCTATGGGTCTTGAGAAGACAGATTCACCAATTCAGATGGAAGAAGCAAATTTTTCAAAGAATGCAAACAGGTCGAATTTTAGAGACCTTTACAACGTCTTTGGTGTCGAAAAATTGAACCCAAGTGCATTGAAGAAGTGCATTCAAATATCAATTGAATGGAGCTTGAAATAATGTTTTAAGCAAGGTGAATTGCTCATGTGTACATCCAATAAAAAAAAAGACCTTTGATATTAATTTATTCAAAATGTTTTTCAATGATTCAAACTCTCTTACAAAGAATTTAAACAAATCTTTTTTGAAAACTTAGAAATAATTGTCTCATCTGAATAAGTTTTTTTATCTGTTTAAATTTCTTTTGTTTATCCTTATCGTCTATAGACAAAACGCTGCGTCTGATCATTAGTTGAAATAGTCTATCTGACTCTTCAACAGACGCAACGTCATGTTATCCTCTAACATCTCTATTGAGTGTACAGGACAAAGCTCTTTAATGCTTTACATATGTCTAGCTTTTTAAAAGCAAGAGGCACACTATCTTTAGATACACCTCATCAGATGAAAGAAGGTAATGAGAGATAAGAAGGCCTTGGAAGCCTCCGTGGAAAACCCAGAGGATGCAAAAGATTTAAGAAAAGATGTTTTTGATGATTGCAGCCCAAGGGAAAGAGAAATGAGAAATAAGGATGAGAGAGAAATAAGAATAAAAAAAAAACAAAGAATTGAAGAAATAAAAGAAAAAATGTGTACAGCCCAAGGTGAAGAAGAAAAAGAAAGATGCAAAAGCTGAGGGGGGAGCAAAATAAAAAAAAATAAAAAAAGAAAAAAGAAAATATCCAGTAGTTGAGGGGGAGCATAATACAAGTGCTCAATCTGAAAGGAAGTTCAGATGCAGAAGAAGAAAAGAGGATGAAGAACAAGTTGAGGGGAGATTTTGATCTGTTACTCTTTCAAGTTCAGTCTGACAAAGATCATTTTTCTAGCTTTGATACATCCTTTTGCTCTGTCTCAAGTAGAAGATCAAGGATCTGCTAGTGTGGTCTGTAATCATCAAAAAGTGGGAGATTGTTAAGTCAAGAGTTAACATCTTAGTTTTGATAATTACATAACAGTCTATTATTCCTGTAGACGGAAGAAAGAGCACAAACTGAAGGATCAGACTGAAGCATCAAACGGAAAAGCTCAGACTGAAGCATCAGGCGGAAGAGCTCAGACTGAAGCATCAGACGGAAGAGTTCAGACTGAAGAGCCTCAGACTGAAGCATCAGACGGAAGAGCACAGACTGAAGCATCAGACTGAAGAGCACAGACGGAAGGAGACAGATGAATGAATTCACACAACTCATTTATTTATTCATTTGTCTACCTCGTTTAATGAAGTTCAGACGGAGTAACTCGCGCCCCAATTCAAATCTAGCCGTTACTCAAAGAAGCTTCCAAAGACAGAATAGAGATATGTGCAAAACCCCTGCAACACGAAAAGCAAACATGCTTTTTGTTGATGTCTCTAATCAAGTCAGAAAAAGTCTGTGCAGACATTAATTATTCTGATTGATCTCTGTCACACGTTTGAAGACCCCAAGACAAAGGACCAACGTTCAAATCTTTAGTCTAACGGATACTTCAATGAGCTCTCTATAAAAGGACTTCATTACTTCAAGAGAAGGCTGACGAACTGCATAACAAAGAAATTATATCCAAGCTTCAAGCTCTCAAGCAAAGTTCACTCGCCCTGAACTTAGAATAGATCTCATTGTAAAACCCCTCTCTGTGTAGAGGATAAACTTATTCTTTCATCTTCTTAAATTCACTGTTGTGGTGCTCTTAGCCTGAGGAGGCTGTGTTTCAAAGAATACCTCTGTTTTAGCCTGTGGAGGTTGTGTTCAAAGAATACCCTGTTTAGCCTGCAGAGGCTGGGTTCAAAGAATACTGGGTTAGCCTGAGAAGGCTGTGTTCAAATAATATCTGTATTTAGCCAAGAGTGGCTGGGTTCAAAGAATACTCATAGTGGAACCTTAGCGTGTTGCTGGGAAACTGGATGTAGTCTTGATCAGACGAACCAGTATAAAAATATTTTGTCTTCTCTATTTGTTTTATCTGTTAACTAACAGGGGATAATAACTTGAACAGTTTGATAATAAAATCAATCTTAAAGAAGAAAACAATTTTGCGTCTGATCAAGTTTTGAAAACAACAGACACGAACGCATCGTCTTAGAGAAAAAGTTTTAAAAACAGTCTACACAATTCAACCCCCCTTCTTGTGTGTTTTTGTACTTTACAATTATGATTCTCTTTATTGTGTCCCAATGTTATTGTGTTATTTTGTATCCTTAAAGATGTATCTGACTCACGGTTGTGCCCGTGTGTTGTCATCAAGAAGGGCAATCAGGACGTCCATTTCCAACGAGCCACGACGTCCTCCTTCGTCAGCGCAATCAGGTTCATTTTTGTTTTCAATCTGAAAATGCAATGTGAAATTCATGTAAATTGTTTTCTTACGGTTACGTTTGTGGATAGAGGATCCAAGCCTCACATTCTGTTCGAATTTAAGAGTCAAAGATGAATATAAATAAATGCTGGTGTGATTAAAGCATGCAATGGAAAAGGATGAGAGATAGCACAGGTGTAAAGTGAGTGTGAAAATAAAAGTGAAAAAGTAATCAATATTCAAATTTCATCCTAGTGACTCGGTTGAGAAATTGTTGCGTGCTTTTATTTTTAATTTTTATCTATTGTAAATAGTTTTTTTAAATCAGTGAAAAGTAAAAATGGAGTTGCAGGATTTCTTTATTTTCACTCAATTTTTGAAAATATTTTTAATGAAAACATTTTCAAAAATTCAACCGAATACAATTTCATCTCCTCTGTAAACGAAGAAAGGAAACACTCGTAACACAGCTTGCTATCTATCCTACTTGCTTTCGTTCCTAAGAGCATCTTTTAATTTCTTCAGATGGAAAAGGATGTATTGGCAGCTTCATACATACATGCATTACAGTGTCACTTTACTGTTTTACAAACAAGTTAGGCTTACATTAATTAGAAAATCATTACATTACATTCACACAAGAAACTGTCCAGATACTGACTAGTCACATTTCAAATACTAATGCCATTTTTTGTATTCAGTGTTGCTGTCTTATTTAGGTGTGAGTTGCTGCTATATTATCAGGAGTTTCAATCTGAAATACTTATAGGTTTCTAATTTATTGTTCTAAAACATGTTATTAGTTTAACTTTATTTTTTTATAGTTTGCAATTTCTTTTTATACATTTTGTGTGTGTCTGTGTATCATTTAATTTTCTATAGCTACCATGTTTTTGCCTTATTCTGCAACAGCATCTTCGGTATTTTCATTTCTACAGGCAGCCTAATATAAACTAAACTATAAGTCTCTGTCAAACAATCTCACTTATTTTATTTGTAAAGGCAGACTCAATGGTATATAATTTGGGTATTTACTCAGTTTTCCTTTATCTGCCTTTTCTTTTTTAATCTTTCAATAATATTCCCCTTGATACATTAGAAATCCACACCCACTCTGCACCAACTTCTATCATTTTCACCATCCTGTTTTTCTACAACGTATGACAACTCAATTCAACTCAATTTCTATCATGTTATCTCCTTGTTATTATATTTAAAGATCTGCACTTCAAATTTCAGTCTCATTACAGTTCAGTTCAGCAGTTTCAGAGTTAAGGATTGTGTCATGGTCTTCATGAAAACTGTGAATTGTGATGCCAAATTAAAGCTTGTGTCAATTGTAATGCAAAATTAGAATTTAGGAGTTTTCTTATAAAAATTTATTATTTTCTTTTAATTAAAATTTATGTCCTCACAATATATAGTTAAACGAAGTACATGTAAATATAATTGAACTTAGAATTTTATGATAATTTACATTAAATTTTAGTATATTTTAATGATTTTTAAATTACAAAACTTTGTTGATTATAAATTATTCATAATTTATTTTAACAAAATAACTTTTAGTTCCGTGTATTTTGTTTTTCTTCCTTTTTTTTATCCCTAGAATATCTTTTTGTTTAATTTTTAACCATTAAATTTAACCGTCAAATCTAATAGAAGGAGCAAAAATAAAAAAAAAAAAGAAGAGAAAATAACAGGAACTAAAAATAAAAAGACCAAAACAAAAAATAACAAAAACTAAGAGGAAAGAAACGAATATAATTTTATATTATAGGGACTAAATATTAATATAATTAAATTTATAAAAATTAAGGATTTATTTATTTCAATATTTTGTTTTTATTTACATTAATTAAAAAATAATTTTAATTTTTATTAAATTATAAATGGTACGTGGTTATTAAATCCCACTCTCCCATGTTCTAAAGGTTACTTTGAATAGAGATATGAAAAAAGGAAAATAGGTTTTAAAGTTTTTTTTTCCTTAAAAGAAGCTTCTTTTTTTTTTTTCTTTTTCTTTTTGTGTTTTTATTTTGATTTATATTTTTTGCTTGCTTGGTAAAGAAGTAGTAAAGGTCAAGGGTTTTAGGGGGTTTTGGCTTTTGAGATTTTAAGCAGCATCTGTTCTTGTTCCGACGCAGCCACCGACCTCAATGTCAGCGCTCCCGAAGGAAGCTCCGAAGGAGCAGCAATCCGATGCCAAAGTTGAAGATCTCCCTCCGGATCAGGCAGGTTCGGAGTCTCCCGAAGCAGAAGCGGGAACCGAATCAGAGGAAGAGGAAGGAGAGTGCGGGTTTTGTCTGTTCATGAAAGGTGGCGGTTGCAGAGACGAGTTCATCAGTTGGGAGAATTGCGTGCAAGAGGCCGAAACCAACAACGAAGATCTCCTCGAAAAGTGCGCCCAGGTCACCGCCTCTTTAAAGAAGTGTATGGACGCTCATGCCGATTACTACGAACCCATTCTCCGCGCTGAAAAGCTCGCCGAGGAACAAGCCATCATTGAACTCGAGAACGAAAAGCTAAATTCCCCCGACCTTAAGTGAGTGAACTGATTAATTGCATTGATTTCCAGCACTGACTCTGTCTGATTAATTGCATTGTAACAAGAGTTTGTGATGTATTCATGTCTAACCCTAGGATATAAAATATTCAGTTATTTGAGTTTTGGTGATATTGAAGATAACTGCTGCAGCATTTTTTGTCATGGAGAATTTAAAATCCTTGATGTTGAAGCTGAAATCATGGTTGAGGACCGATTTTGAAACCTTGGTTATCATTGTATATCGTGGCCAACCAAGGAAGTGAAATTGAGACAATCAATCAGAGAGGGTTTGGTTAGGAGTGTTCGGATTCCATCCTATAAGTGGAAGGAAGGGAGCAGAGGAAATTCTCAATGTCCTTAGTCTTGGGTTCGGTGAATTGGGAAATTAGGTTAGTCTTATTCCCTAGTTAGTGAATTGGCCGATATTTTGTATAGTGGTAATGTTTTCTATGATAGAGGTCTATTTTCTCTGGCATGACTCAGCTTGATCTACATAGGAATAGGAATTTGGTACTGTTAATTTTAAGTGCTAGAGGTAGTAGTGAATAAGAAATGAGTAATAGCTTGACTTCAAGATTCTCAATTAAGAGTAAGTTTGGATAAACTTTAGACTGATACTTGTAAGAAAATAAATAGAGAAGATGAATCAAATTTCTCTCGTACCTCAACATTTATGGAGGTAAGTCCTAAGTCGAGAGAATATTTAAAGGGTTGAGGTGGATAAATTGTTTTTAACTTAATGGAAGAAATTTGATTTATTTTATCATTTTTTTATTCTATAAATGCTTCTTTTTTAGTTCAGCAGTTGTTTTATACTCTTTGGCAGCATTTGCACTTTAACACTTTATTTCAGTTATACTTCCATTTCTGTTTGAATTTAAATAAATAAATTGGCTGGCTTTGATTCCTTAGGTGTTAATGCCATTGCTAATAACATATAGCCTGTTTGGTTTACCCTATAACATGGTTTGTACAGAGTTGCTGCAAAAATTGAGTTTCTGAAATAAATTCTGTGGTGTGTTGAATTGATTTGTAAGAAAGTAAAATGTTCTACCTTCCTTTTTTCGCTATAATTCTTAAAACATGCCTATGTTTACACTTTAAAGTTGATTTACTACAAACCAATTCTCAGGGACGAGAAGGTCGCCACGGAACAAGCCGTCATTGAAGTGGAGAAAGAAAAGCAAAATTTTCAACCAAACGAGCCCCAACCTCCTGCTTCTAATCAAGACCCAAAGTGAGGCCCCTTTTTTGTCTCTTTTAACTCACTGTCATACCTATACCCTCAACGGAATAGATTGCTCCTATTTATCACTGAGACTGCCATTTTTTGCACAATATTTTCTTACTTGGATTCACAGCTCTATCGCTGTTCAATTAATACCTTTTATTCGTGATATATTGGTTGCTGTTTTTACTGTCTGATAATTCTGATCTATGCTTGTGTAACTCTAGGATAGTAAATATTCAGTTACTGAATATGAACATTGGTTTTCCTGCTTGTTATTCTGTTACGACTTTAATGATGGGAATGCATCACTGTTGATTTACAGAACTCAAGTGTTAGAGCTAGTAGTAAATAAGAAATGAGAAATAGCTTGACCTCCAGAATTTCAATCAAGAGTCAGTTTGGATAAAATTTTCAGCAAATACTTGCATGAAAAGAAAAGAAAAATGTAAAATGGATCAAATTTGTCGTGTACTGACATTTTGGAGGTATGAAACTCATGCTTACCATGACTTATAATTGGGTACTTTACAATTTTTTTACACTAAGGCATAGAAATTAAATTTACTAGAATGTTGAATCTCTATGCTAGAGCTTTGTATTTAACACACTCACCTCATCCGAGCTTCCCAAGGTGGAAGTTGTCTACCATGAAGTTACTTTTTTTTTTAACTGATAGCGAGACAAAGATTGTATGTTGGAAGATATTAATTATTTCAATAAATTTTTGTACTTGGAGAATCAATTTTTATTAATTATTTCAATAAATTATTAATTGAAAAATACCCCGATCAAATAAAAGTAAGAAAATTAAAGATTTAAAAGAAAAAAAATGAATTACTGTTCAATCTGGCTCATCTGGGCGTGGATGCAGAAAACACAGCTATTGAAGAAGCACATCAGAAGCAGGAGGAGTCATCTCCACAGACCGATCAAATGATGTCGTTTGGTTCTCAACTTTGATCCTGAAACCACTAGTGATTAGAAGCGGGTGGTCTGTGTTCAAGTTGCAGCAATTAAATTTTGTTAATTTATTTTTCAGGTATTGGTGCAATGAAAGATTCATTTGAAACTATGGTAGTGCCAATAAATGGTTCATTACCATATTGTCTTTGGTCATATGTACCAGCAGATTGTACTATATTAAAATTGCACCAACGTACTGACTAAATAAACTAAAAATATTTCTAAAACATTACAAAAAGGAAATAGGGCTGGTTCCAAGCCTTGAAAAAGCCTTCACATTATTTCACTTTAGGTTTAAGACATTGTTTTGTTCTTATATTTAGTATTATAACTTTAGTAATTGTACTTTGAAAATTGACTTTTGTTCTTATTATTTTTTAATTTTTTAATTTTTCAGAATTTTATCTCTACAATTACCACCCATGTGTCACCGCATATAATACTCTCCGTGACGTTTGCTCCACAACGTTACTAAATACATTCCCTTCCGTGAGATAGAGGCAAATTTTGTTTTAGTTTTTGGACAAAAATTCGTTTTAGAGGGTGAGGTTTTAGTTTTCTAAATTTTTAGAAAAAAAAATGATTAGTGAGTTTATGAAATTTTAAATAAATAATATATATATATATATATATATATATATATATATATATATATATATATATATATATGTAACTGTTACGTAAAAGCTTCCTAAATTTATAGTTTTCACTTGAAAAGACCCACGGGTCCAAATCTAAACCCAACCCACTAAGGCTATTATTAGCTACACTCCTTTAGCAACACCTAGAGTCCTTTCTTTATTTATTCTAATTTTACCCTTTTTTTTGTCTTTTTTATTTTTTTTAAATTTTGGTTAATTCTTACACGTTTTTATTCTAATTAATACTTGTTATCTACTGGATTTTTCATAGGCTATTCACAAATGACCTTGACCGTAGGGCCATGATAAAATGGTGTAACATTATTTTAGCGTCAAAGTTCTACTTAGAAACTTGTTCATATCCTTTAAGGAATGTGTTGTGTTATATGTTAATTTAAAGTTCCATATCGGTAAGTATTAAAAGAAAAGTATTAAAAGAAGAGAAGAGTTTATTTATCACACCATATCCTTAAAATATAATAAATGAGTGTATTAGATTTTAGGTAGTGTGTATCAAAATCACGTGGAGAGTTTATGATTTTTTTGTTTGAGAGAATTTATAATTTCTCCGTGCAAAAATTATGTTTAAGAAAATTTCTAATTTTTTCTTTCAAAAATTATATTTGAGAGGATTTATAATTTTTCTATTCAAAAATTTCAACTAGTGAAATTTATTCTAGTAGAATCATGGAGTAGGTCTTGAAGTATTGAACTATATTAATTTTTTTTTTATGTTCTCCAACACTCTCATCCACCCTTGCCTCATCTCTCAACAGGATTTGATACCGAATGAGTTCTTCTATTTGGACATACTTAGCGGTGCATTTCCTTAAGTCATCTAAGTTTAGGAATGGTTTTTTGCATAGGCTATTCACAAATAACCTTGACAGTAGGGCCATGATCAAATCGTGTAGCATTATTTTAGGGTCGAGGTTCTAAGATAATGAGAGTAACTTGTCCAAATCTTTCCATGAAGGTTCCCCCCATACAGCTCTTTTTTATCTAGTCACATGTTTACTAGAGTTATTGATGTTATATGATGTGATTGGTCAATGGGCAAACAAGTGCCTTTCCCACATTACAACAACATTTGGTGAATGTGGTGTGCAATGATTCTCCTAGATGACTCATCTTGGGACGAGTGATGTTGTCAGTGTGATTGTTCCTAAATCTAACATTCGCTTCTTAATTTCGCATTTTCCTTGTGTAGCATTTCTATCTCCTTGTCGTAGATGGTTTAACCATTATTGGTCCCGACATGATCTTAGGGTTGCTTATCCTGTATCGCATGATCCACTCCTTTTTTATCACAAGCACCACAGTGATTGGCCTATAGGATATGAAGTTATTGAAGTTCTACAATTGGTGCCAAAATGTATTTGCATGAGGCTAGTAGTGTGAATTCCCTCTAGGTTGATACCTTGTTGTCCAAAATCCATCTTCTTGTGATGGGCAGAGTAGTGATGCTCAAGTTAATTCTCTGTCAATAGGAATATAATAATGAGATATAACCCCTTATCTTAAAAATCTTGTTTTTATTTATATACCTTATAATGGACCCTATTGACCATTTTTTGGATGATCTCTAGTTTATCTTAACAGAATTTATGATTTGTCCATTTAAATAGAAAAAATAAAAGATATATTTGATTTCATGTTCAATGGCACTATTATAATCTCATGTCGGGAGGGGCTACTAGAATTATATGCCAAACTATGATGAAAAATTAAGATCGGCTAAACGAAAACTTTTAGTCCTTTAAATGAGTTTTTTTCCGTTTTGGTTCTTTAAGTTTAAAAAGTTTAAATTTGGTCTATCATGTTTTTTAAGTGTCATATTTTGGTACATCATGTTTTTAAAGTGTCATATTTTAGTCCTTTTAAGTACTTTTTTCTTTTAAAAAAGTTGATGATAATTTCATACTACTAGAAATGCGTAAAAATAAAATAAAATAAAAAACTACAACAAATATTTGACACCGACACATATAAAATATTTATCATTAAGCAACTTATCAGTTTGTTTAAAGGTTACACAATAAATATATATATATATATATATATATATATATATATATTAATATTATGTAAGTAGCTTAATCATAAATATCTTGACCTTTACCTAATATGTTGGGTTCAAATCCTTGTTGTGTTTTTTTTTCATTT
Source organism: Hylodesmum podocarpum (assembly GCA_026586105.1). Taxonomy (NCBI): domain Eukaryota; kingdom Viridiplantae; phylum Streptophyta; class Magnoliopsida; order Fabales; family Fabaceae; genus Hylodesmum; species Hylodesmum podocarpum. The sequence continues at coordinate 783,639 of JALJEV010000730.1, read as the reverse complement.
TAAAGTAATTCTAGCTACCTAAAATCACTATAAGTATAATAGTTTTAACTAACGATGTTGAAATTAATCTAACATTTACATGATGAAAATATGATATTAAAGGATGAAATTTAAGCTTTTTAAATTTAAAGTACTAAAATGAAAAAATCCTCAAATTTAAAGGACTTAATTACATTTTTTTATTAAGATTCACATTTACAGCTTGCATATTGTTTTCATCAACCCTAGAGCTAATATAGTATAATTAGCATACAAGTTAGTGAAGGGTTAAAATAATTTTTTAATTAAAAAGAATACTTTGGTTGATTTACGCAAATTTTAAAGAATGAACACAAAATTATTTTATATTGTACAAATAATTAAATATTAGTTATTATTCTAAGCAACATTTTAGACTAATCTTTCATTCTTTCAATGCCACATGTGTCAACATTTTGATCCTTTAAAAAAAATTGTCATTGCCTCTTTAATGACTAAAATGTTACCATGTTAGTTTGAAAAATGTTTTGTTATCAAATAGATCTATTATTTCATCACTATGCTAATCTCTTAATTTTTTTATATTAAGGCATAATCTTTCGAAGAATGAATAGGTTAAATTTTAATTATATGAGGGAAAGTTTAATATAAAATAACATTTTGAGGTCTTCAAGGAACATATTTAATCACAATTTTTAAGTAGACAAAGTAATCATGTAATTTTGACATGTTTCAGAGTATAATATTGAATGTAATAGTTTTCTTGAACCTTTTTCTTTGAGAAAAAATGTTTTTTTTTTAATGAAACAAACACTCATTAAAATTTTACAAAGGTCTTGGATAAACTATTTTTCTATAAACCACCCAAATATTTTTACTTCCTTTAAGAAGAAATTTGAATTATTTCTTTAAAATGCATTTTTATTTTTCTAAGAAAAAAGCTTATTAAAAATTTATACGAACGAACCTATCATCATATCTTTACATGACATTTGTGCTAGTTGCAGTTTTATTGAATATGACATTCTCCATGACACTACAACTAGCATGGTAATATCTCTTTAATGTGCATTAATCAAATGGTATGTGAAAAATACAAAAGAAGAAGAAATAACAAAATAGGAATTTTATTTTAAATCATATTTAGACATTAGAAGTTGAAAATTGCATGGAGCTGAAATAATGTTTCAATTATACATTAATGACACAAGATAGAAGGCTTCTAGTTCTAACCAATTCATTGGCTAAATGTAAATTAATGGGGAATGTAGATACACAAGAATTTAAATGTATATATTATTAATAATATTTTATTTGGTACCATACAATATTGGTAGAGAAGTAAACACATTCGTGACTATAGGTGATTTATTATGTCCTTCACTGAGTTGTAGGAACCCACTATTCCAATGAATATACTTATAAGAACAATTGCAACTATGATCATCAACTCTAACCCAAATTTTCGGGCATCTTTATTTATTTTTAGGTAGCAAAGGCATGGAAACATTAATGACATTACCGTGCCATAAGATGCACCAATAAAGGCCATAATGTAACCGAAAAATGGCACAAATATTGCTATAAACATAGTGGTGACTAGAATGGTTGTTCTAATGATGATGGAAATACACTTTTTCTTACATATAAGCCATCTGTCCTCAAAAGTGTTTGCTATTGGGGTGACTAGAAGAGCATACTTAGAGAAAGAATTGATTATTGTGGTAAAAATTGCTATTTTAGTACTTGTTTTGTTTGAAGGTAGATTTAAGGTTATTTGAGACATCAAATGTTCTCCAAACATGCAGTAGCCTAAAACAGCAATGAGTCCATAGTTAATAGTACTTATCATATAACAAACCACCAAAACCTGCAATTGGTAAACAACATCATGTATCACTATTTTTATAAAAATTAAGTAAGGGGTATCTTAATTATTACCATGAAGATAAATAATAAGGACAACTTACCTTACTGAACTGATTTCTATCATTCATAGAATTGCACAATGTTGGCATCACTGAATGGGCACTGAAAGCAAATGCAGAAAGGCTTGCAGAAGTAAGCAACCCTTTCCAATTCACTAATTGACCTCTCTCATGAAACCCCACATCATCTTCACCCACCCACACAACACAAATAATTAAAATCACAGAAGCCACTACCCCACTAAAAGAAATGTAGGCTAAAGCTCCCAAGTTTCTCAACCATGTTGTTGGTAATATAACCAAAGCAGCTAGCAGGACAAAACCCCTTCTACCTCCAATTCTTATGCCCCCAATTTTGAAGTTCATGTTTGGAAACAACTTCTCCAAATTGTCACCTTCCAATATTAGATTCTCAACAGCCATTAAATACAATCCTGCACATACGAATGTAGCTATCACAACTCTTCCCTTATACCCAAAAGCAGTTTCACCTATGTCAGGGTATGATTTGATTTGTGGATTCTTCTTCATACACCTTTGTTGAAGCAATGCTGTGTACCAACATATCATAGCAAAGAGAAGTAGTATAATAAAACTCAACCATCCACCTTGAGAAATTGCATATGGCATTGTGAGGATCCCAATACCTATAAAATAATATAAACTAATAATAAACACACAACTTAAGCGTATACAATAAATTTTAGCTAAATGAATTATGTTTCACTATAAAAAAAATGTGTGGAATTAATAGTTAAATTGTATGATTTGAATTACTCACCCTGTGGTTTAGAGGTAATTTGCCATTTTAGAAACCAAAAATTGGAAGAAAGAGGAATTTTGATGAACCTTAATTTATTGTGATGCCAAAAGGTATTTGAATCTGAATCCCAAACATGCATTGTGTGGTATAGAATTCTTAACATGATCTTCAAACTATGTTTCCATTGGTTGTGTCTTAATTGGAATTACACTTTAAAACAGAATGTTTATACTTGCATATAAAACTTAGGCTCTTCTATAATAACATCATAAATTAATCCTTACTTCTTCGTAACACCTCCCTCATAAATTCAAAATGAATATTTTCTTCCTTTTTGTATATTCAACATATGACATAGAGTTTGAAAGATAGAATGAAAGACCTGTTAAAGAGTTGATTACATTCAAACAAGTTTTGAAGAAGGTAGTTCCTTTTTGGTGTTGCTCAAGATTCAAAACTTTATTTCGGCTTTGACTCTCCATATTCTCTTTGGCATAGGAGCGAACCTTTAGTTGGACCAACACTATATATTTGGTCCAGTTAGTGTAATATGATTGATTCAATGAAACTTTAGTATCTTCATTAGAGAACCATTAGCTTCGTTAATACTCCAAATAATATTAAATAATGTTAGATTTTTGTTTTTTGTTTTGGACGTAAGTAATCATAAAATAATCCAAGGGTTTAGTTAGTCAGCATTGATAATTCTTTTACACAATTATTTAATAAAATATTATTATATCATATGTTTAATTATTTACTATTTTTTAAATAAATATCTTAAAAATTATGTAAATTATGATTTCTAATTGATTATCTTATATTTTGGAGACCTGTCAAAAATTATTTATTAATAAAATGTAGAAATCAGGTTTTTTTAATAATAATTAATCGTTAGACTTGTCTACATATGTAAGGCTAAATGTCAATTCTTAGTTCTTTTAGTTTCAAAATTTTCTTGTTTTGTTCCTTTAAGTTTAAACTATTAATTTGGTTTTTATGTTTTTGAAGTTTTATATTTTAGTCCTTTAAATAATTTTTTTTGAAAAATGTATCATTTTGATCCTTTGTGTTCTTAACTCACTTACATTAACTTAGCTTGTATTAAAAAATTTATAATTAATTTATAACATGTAAAATATCTTATAGTTTTTAAAAATATTAAAATTAAATACAAATTATCATAAATTATCATGATTTTACAATTTTAATTATATATAAATGATTATAATTATAAAATTCATTATTTAAATTTAACTACATAACTCCTAATTAAAAAAATAATTAACTACTTGTGTCACTACTTTAATCCTTAAAAAAAGTTTTTCATGGTCTCTTTAATATCTAAAACGTCAGTATTTTAGTTTTTAAAATGTTTTGCTATTAAATAGATCTATTTATTGGTTACCAAATTAATCTTTCGATTCTTTTTTTCTATTAACACGTTAATCCTTTCGAAGGATGGAGAGGTGAAAGTTTAAATATTTGAAAAATGTTTAATATAAAATAACATTTTGAGGTTTGTAAGAAAAAGATCTAATCATAATTTTTTAATATTACTGTGGTAATCACGTAACTTTGACATGTTTATAATGTTCATTTTTTTAATTTTTTTTTTAAAAAAATTACTTTTTATATTAAAATTTTGTAGAAGTATGGACAAATTATTTTTTCTTTCAAAAAGTAATTTTTAAAAGATACTCATTAAAAGTTAAATTTACACAGGTGAATTCTTCCTTCAACTACATTGACAAATGGTTTAACAAAGAAAAAGAAAATCTTCTAAGTTCTCCTTGTTTGTCCAAGACAGCTTCCTCTCACACTAGATTTTGTTGTTCATCTGTTCTCACAACCGAAAGCTTGAGATCATCATGTATATTAATCACAAATACAAATATGTAAGGGTGAGTAATTTTAAAACAGAATTTACTAGTAAAATACAAATAACAAATCATGTTCATATCCACATCATTCAAAGTCAACTTATAGAAATCACTCTCATTATACTAACAATAATCAAAATCTACATAACGTATTCTGCTCTTCTCCAATACATGTGGTACCGTTCAAAATATAATAAAAATAGCCTAGTGAATTATCTTGTATTGTAACGGTCAATTATCACTTCTTTCTTCTACATTTCCTTTTGATTTTCATTTTTTATAATTAATTATATAAATTTATTTTTTTTTTCTAAAATACCAATTACTAATCAAATATTTTCATAAGAATAATATAGCAGACACAATAATCCTAATAATTCCAAATATACAAATTTACACCTCAGAATAACTACTTTCAAAAGAAAATGAATCGATCATTCAGTTCTCAATTTCCACGTTGATGTTCTGTTTACATAAATAAAAATAATATATAACAATTAATCATAAAATATCACACCTTTAATATAATTTTTATATTATTATTTCATCATTAAATATAACATTTTAAAAAATTAATTTTATTTAAATATTTTAAAAAAATTACTTATATGATATGTTATAATTAATTAACCCTGCAGAAAACAAATAATATAAAACAATTAAATTCTAATATATAAGAAAACCCACATGCAAAGAAACTTGATATAATATTGCAACTTGTTGGTGCAGTCTATTATGTCGGCATGGTAGCAAGGCGACAACGTGAAGAAGCTGATTCAAGAGATATTTTTGTCGGTGGCCACATCAACAACAAATTATCTCCTCTATTCTATGCCATAATGTATTGGAAAAGTGGATATGTGACTCACAACTCACAAGGTTTTCCTTCCATGTCTTTACTTCCAAATTTGATGTAATAATTGTTGGCCATGTTTGGTTGAAATAAAAACAAAAATAATTTTATTTTTTTAAAAGTTCAATTTATTTTTTATTAATTAATTGTAGAATTCACTTTTTTAACCTTTTTGGAAAATGTAAGATTTTCTGTATATTATCTAATGAAATAAAAATTTTAAATGTTAGAAAAATAAATTTCATTTTTTCTGTTTATTGTTTTCTTTATACAACACACAAACACTAAAACCTTATCATTCTAGTGTAAAAAAGAAATAATACTTAAAATAAATATATGGAAAGTGTAATTTACTTTTTATTTTAATTTCTATAAGTTTTTAGTATTATTTTATTTCCTAAAAAATAATTATTTATTATCAATTTTTAGATTTTAAAAGTTTTTAAAATTTAAGACTGAAAATATGATAATAAATAAGCACTTAGAAATTAAAATATAGTAAATTATCATTTTCATAGACTAAAATAATATACATACATATATATATATATATATATATATATATATTTTTAAGTACTAAAATAATAAATTAATTACATTTTTAAAGATGTTTTAGATTTATTATTTCATAAAATAAAATAATAATATTTGACAATTTTATTGATGAAAATCTTATTTACTTATAGCTTAGCTTGAGGTTTCTTTTTTCCTTCAACATAAGTGATCACGTTGAGCTTCCACTATATAAGTTTTATTCAAATTGAATCAGCTTCCACTATAGTTAATAATAGCAGACGGTATATTTATACTTAAGAAGGAAGACAAACATATATTTAAAAATATTCTTTTTACAATAGTTTTTAACAAAATTTAGAAAAATAAATCGATATATGGCGGTATAATATATATGAGCAGAATACAATTTACTCAAAATTCTTAATCTTGCATCCATATCAATTAAATTTATATTGGTTTGGTATTATACAATAACTAATTTCTTTCAAAGACGAACATGGTAAAGACTCGTGTAGGAACAATCAACGTGGCAGAACAATAGAACAAAAATCTTGCAGTTTTCACAACATTGACAGTATTAAACCGACTCATATAAATTACGCATTATATGAATCACATTGATTAACTAACCTTATCGGTTCGATTGTTGAATAGTCAACCACAATCTAATTTGAATTTCACAACACTGCTTGAAAATAGAAAGATGTAAAAACTTTTTAGTAATGTAATTCTTTTTAATTAGATGGTCTAGTTTATTTCCTTTCATCATACTCAATAGGCAATAATATTGTCATTTCATAAAAGGAGGGGACACAAGAATTTACTTAATTATGAAACTATAAACCATGTATTAAAATTCCACAGTGGCCATCAACGGCCAAGATTGACACAAGATTGAAGGCTACCTTTGTTGACCAATTCACTGGCAAAATCTAAATTAACAATGATTGTTGATAAGCAAATGCTACACTGCATATGGATGTAAATGTATATCATTATTTGGTACACTGTTGGTAGAGTTGCTGAACTAGTTTTATAGGAGATTTGAGAACACACCTTCATGACTATAAATTTTTCACTATGTGCTTCACAGAGAGGTAGGTACCCAGTATTCCAATGACAGTACCTACGAGAAGAATTGCAATTATGATGATTAACTCCAACCCAAATTGCCGAGCAGCTTTGTTCATCTTTAGGTAACAGGTGCAAGGGAACAACAATGAGATTGCCACGCTAAAAAATGCACCAATAAATGCCATGATATAAGCAAAAAATGGCATGAATAGTGCCATAAGCACAGTGCTGACCACAATTGTTGTTCTAATCAGAATGGAAATAGGCTTTTTCTTGCAGATAAACCATTTGTCCTCAATAGCATTTGCTATTGGGGTGATTAAAACAGCGTACTTAGTGAAAGGATTAATTACTGTTGTATAAATGGCTATTTTAGTACTTATTTTCTTTGACGGTAGATTTAAGGTTATTTGAGACATCAAATAATCTCCAAACATTGTGTAGCCTAAAACAGCAATGAGTCCATAAATAATTGTGCTCGTAACAAAGGAAACCATCAAAACCTACAATTGGAAAAGAACAAGAGTATCATAAATAATAAGTTTCATCACTTAGAACAAGTATAAGATTTTCCTCTTGCAATTATAAGAAAAAGTTACCTTGCTAAACTGACTTCTATCATTCATAGAATTGATCAGTGTTGGCATCACTGCATGTGCACAATAACAAAATGCAAAAAGACTCACAGCAGTAGGCAATCCTTCCCAATTTACTAAATGGCCTCTTTCATGAAACCCCACTCCATCAATTTCACCAACCCACGCAACACAACCAATTAAAATAATAGAAACCACTACCCCACCAAAAGAAACATAGGCCAAAGCTCCCAAGCTTCTCAACCAAGTTGTTGGTAGTATGATCAAAGCAGCAAGTAGGACAAAACCCCTTTTACCTTTAATGCTAAGCACACCAATTTTGAAGTTCATGTTTGGAAACAACTTGTCCAAGTTGTCACCTTCTAATATCAAAAGCTCCACAGCAATCAAAAACAGTTCTACGTATATGAATAGAGCTATCACCACTCTTCCTCTATACCCAAAAGCAACCTGACCTATGTCAGGGTAGCATTTGATTAGTGGATGCTTATTCATACACCTTTGTAGAAGTAACCCCGTGTACCAAAATATCATTGCAAAAATAAGTAGCAAAATAAAACTCAGCCACCCTCCTTGTGAAATTGCATACGGCATGGAGAGTATCCCAATACCTGCAAAAGAACAAAATACAACAGATTTAAATAGATCTGAGGTTCTTCATGACTTGATTGAGTTACAGGAAATGCTAACTTAAGTTCATTTCGATGTTAAGTAAGAAAGAACAAAATATTAAAATGTGAAAATTTACTCTACTTTTGGCCTATTTAACTCATCCAACGAATCTGATACACCAACTCATCATACATAGTTAGTTACAGCTAAATTAACTATGTTTTAGTAAAGAATAGTGTGTGGAACGTTGGATGAAAAATTGAATTTTCTTACACCAACTCATCATACACATTCTGTCAACACTTTCAATTATATTGTTAGCCCTCATCTTTTGCAAATTGGCATAGCAGAACTAACATGTTAAAAAATATTCCGAATAAGCAATTTGCTGTAATATTTGATTTACAACTGAGTCAGAGTTTGAGAAACAGAATGAAAGACCAACCTGTGATGGAGTTGATTCCATTGAAACAAGTTTTGAAGAAGGTGGTTCCTTTGTTGTGTTGCTCAGAATTTGAAACTTGGGGTTGACTCTGGCTCTCCATATTCTGTGATAAGCAAGCAATTAAACCTTGGTTGCCCTTACATTATATATTTGGTCTTTGGTCAAATTAGTGCGAAATGGTTGGTTCAATGCAGGATTCTCAATGATGTCTGACTCAATAATGACTTAAAGAGTGACTTATTTTGATTAGATAGTAACAATCATGTTCATTAATTAATAATAAGTTAAGTTTAGTGACTTTTCTATTTAGAAGGCGAGCAAACAAAATATAGATAAGCCCTCTTCACCTATTCTGCACCACTATATGAGGCTGCTCTGCTCATGCATGATGAAGTTGCTCCGGTGGGACAATTATTTTGTTAAAAAGTGTGCATATAATAAGATACAAAGATATGATAACAATGAACAAAAATATGATAAAGATAAACATGTCACTCTTTTTATTCGGGAAACAAGGAAAAAGGCAAAAAAAAGACGTCTGAAAATATTGCCTGCTAGTTAAACAGTATAATTTGTTTGTAACTCATAATCCTCTACAAATTTTATCAGCCTCTTAATATCTAAAATGACATCATTTTAGTTATGTCGGAGCTTATCATATTAGTTTTTTAAATTAGAAAAATAAGAAATAAGTTGAATAATTTGAAATTTATCAGACATATTTAGCTTATGTCATTAATTTTATTATAGATTATAACGATAATAATATATAAAATATAGTGATTATAATGATAGTAAATTGATATAAAAAAAAAGTCATGAATTTAAACATTTCACTGAAATTTAATAAAAAACGTTTAACCTTAAAAAAAAATATTTTTTGAGCAATGCGAGAAAGAGGAGTTAGCAATGTGGCTCCAGTTATGCCAGCACGCTTAATATTATATTACAGTATGTAAAGGCGCAGTTTTGACTCAAATTCGGTTCAAATTAGAGTGCAGTATGTGAAGACGCAGTTTTGTTGGGTCATGTGTAATACTAGTTCCAATCACAGACAACCACCACCTTACTTATTATTCCTTTGATTTTCTTGTATGCTTATCTGATCTCTGTATTGGGACTTGTGTGCAGTATGTACAAAAGTTATTTATTTACAATATTTAATATAATTAATACAGTAGTTCTTGTATATTATAAGGTCTAACTCAATTTATTGAGTAATTTTTTTAACATTATTTTTGGTTCTTACCGGAAAAAAAGAGGAAATTCTTGTTATATATTAAGTCAAAAAAATTGGATGACCGACTCAAATGCTTTATTTTTTGGTCCTTATGAAGTTTATGCTAATTAGATGACTGGTTGGAATTTTACAGTGTGTCCTTCACAAATGGTACAACAATTAGTATTTGTTTCGTGTAATGTCACTGTCATTTATATATATATATATATATATATATATATATATATATATATATATATATATATATATATGTGAGATTAAAAATTTTATTAGAGTCAAGTATGAATATTGTGGATGAAAATTTTCAAATATACAACAAGGCAAAGTGTAAACTAATTAGGAATTTAGTTTAGATATGCAAATGCAAAATATTTGTTACACGTACATCATTGGTACATTTAGGAAAAGCTTTAAGCACACGACTTGATGTCTATAGATTATTTACTATGTGTCTCACTGAGAGGTAGGTACCGACTATTCCAATAAATATACCTAAAATAAGAATTGCTATGATGAGGATAAACTCGAAACCAATTTGCCAAGCAGCTTTGTCTATCTTTAAGTAGCAAAGGCAAGGGAACAACAATGAGATTGCCACACTCAAAAATGCCCCAATAAATGCCATTATGTAACTGAAAAATGGCATGAATAATGCCATAAGCACAGTGCTGATCACGATGGTTGTTCTAATTAGAATGACAACAAGCCTTCTCTGGCAGATAAGCCATTTGTCCTCAATAGCATTTGCTATTGGGGTTATCAAAACAGCATATTTAGTAAAAGGATTGATTATTGTTGTATAAATAGCTATATTAGTGCTTATCTTCTTTGATGGTAGATTCAATGTTATCTGAGACTTTAAATAATCTCCAAACATTGTATAACCTAAAATAGCGATGAGTCCATAGTTGACTGTGGCAGTCACAAAGCATACCCCCAAAACCTGCACTTTCAAATAATGAAAATGTCAGTTAAAATACACACTTTAGTACATTCTTCTGAATATACTGATAGAAATTTATTAAAGATGTTTAAATTGGATGACTTTCATCATATTCAGAAGCGTTTCTCTCTTAATTTTATTACTTTAAATAAATTTTAATTATTTAAAGAAAATATATTAATAAGAATGTGCTAGAGATTGAGTGTATTATTTATTCTCCTCCATCCTTTACGTATCTATATGTACAAAAGTGAACACAAAAGTGAAAGCAACCTTATTATTGTATAAGATTTGACTTTTATTATAAAATGTATTCTTTTTATTGGTTAATAAATCAATAGTTCAGCTGTGATATAAAATTTGTGGGTATAAATTGTAATATAAAATTGTAGACTAAGAAAAACAAAGTAAAACTTAATAATATTTTTGAAACATATATTTATGTGAAAAAGAATTTTCTAACATATATCTATACTAAAAATAAATAATTTCAAAATATATTAGAGTTATTTACTTTATATATAATTAAAACTATTTGATTAGTAATTAACTATTCATTTGGTATACACAGCAGACTTATTCGTGAGTATTTGCAGGTGCAATTTTTTTTTCCATCCTTGTTACGTAATGCAACTAAAAGAATAAAAAAGTTTCATCATTTATAACAATGCAAAAGAAGTATTTTCCTCATGCAATTATAAGAAACGTTACCTTGATGAACTGGCTTCTATCGTTCATAGAATTGCAGAGTGTTGGCATGACTGCATGGGCACAATAGCAGAACGCAAAAAGGCTAACAGTAGTAGGCAATCCTTCCCAATTTATTAAATGGCCTCTTTCATGAAACCCTACTCCATCAACTTCACCAATCCACGCAACACAGGCAATTAAAATAATTGAAGCTACCACCCCACCAAAGGAAACGTAAGCTAAAGCTCCTAAGCTTCTCAACCATGTTGTTGGTAGTATGATCAAAGCAGCAAGCAAGACAAAACCCCTTTTACCTTCAATTCTAATGTCACATATTGTGAATTTCATGTTTGGAAACAACTTATCTAAATTGTCACCTTCCAATATCAGAAGCTCAACAGCAACTAAAAATATTTCTACATATATGAATGTAGCTATCACAACTCTTCCTGTGTACCCAAAAGCAACCTCACCTATGTCAGGGTAGGATTTGATTTGGGGATGTTTTTTCATACACCTTTGTAAAAGTAGCCCTGTGTACCAACATATCATTGCAAAAATGAGTAGCAAAATAAAACTCAACCACCCACCCAGAGAAACTGCATATGGCATTGAGAGTATCCCAATACCTGAAAAATCATATAAATTGAATTATTAGCACATAATTTAAACATATACAAACAGTTATATTTTAATAGTTTAATATCTTTTAAGTTTTAGTTTTTTGATGTTTTAATTTCTTCTGGTTTTGGTCTTTCTCATTAGCTTCTTCTAAATTATCTACTTAGATGTCATCTTTATAAAATGACACTTAATAACACTAACTCTACGAGAATGACACGTAATGTAATAAAGAAGAAAATTAGAAGTAATTTTAGGGGTAGATCTTATTTCTAGATCTTGTGTTACTTTTTGTAAATTCTAATATGTTAGATGGGATGGTAAAATAATCGATGAAACTCAAATTATAGACTAGTAGTGAAGCCAAAAGGTAGTTGAATTTGAATCAGAATGAAAGGCATGCAATTTTCCCGTGATAATATATAATAATTGAAAGATTATCATGTTTCTGACATTTTGTCAACACTTTCAGAGAATATATCCTCACCCCACATGTTTTGCTAATTTATTAATAAGTACTAACATGCATGTTACAGTGTGTGTAGAGTTAGTAATATTTTTCATTTTCTTTGTATATATGTTTATGCTACTGCTCAGATAGAGTTTCAGAGATAGAATGAAAGACCTGTAAGGGCATTGATTCCATTGAAACAAGTTTTGAAGAAGGTGGTTCCTTTTTTCTGTTGCTCAGAATTTGAAACTTCAACTTGCCTTTGGCTCTCCATTTCTCGATGGTAAGTATGCAAGCCCATGCCCCTGTATTATATATTTGGTCATCACTACTAATAAGAGTGATATTTAATAATGTTAAAAAAAATTATTAAAGATATAAAAATGTTATTAATAATATTTTGTAATATGTTTTAGATATAATGTTTAATAAAATGTTACAAAAATTCAGGATAATATTTTTTTACATTTTTACAATATTTTTACATTTTTTTATATGTACTAATATTAAAAAATCAAATTTAAATAAAAAAAATTTAAAATAAAAAATTGGGAAAAATTACAATGTAAATATAAATTAACCTATTATATTAGCATGTTACAAATAATTAGAGTTTTAATAAAAATATAGGACTGCCAAACTTATGAAATTAAATGTTTCTTTTAATTAGCATTTATATTAATTATATACGATGAATTAAAAATTCAGTACATCAATTGTTTTTAATGAAAATATTTACCAATATTTAAAATTATAGATTAAAAATTATCTATATTTATTTTTTAATGTTAATTGTTAATCACTAGTATCTTTAGTAGTAGGGAGTTCAAAACTAAATCTTCCCTTCTTTCTTAAGTTAATTTTCTTAATTATTAGACCAATTTTATCTCTTCATTAAACTTATCTTATTTTATTTTTTTATAAAAATAATTTTTAAATCACTTTTTAAAAAAATTTCTATTTATTATTTCTTGATAAGTTTTTGCTAATAAACATATAAAATACTTAATCCCAAGTATTTTTTGGATTATTATTTCTTTTTTTATATTATTATACTTTAAATTTTTTACTTTTGATAATATTAATACTCATGATTAAATTTTAGCATTAATAATATTTTTCATACATAAATAACTTATTAATTATTTATGTTTTATGTCATCTTTTTTGCGTTTTCCAAACATAATTTTTTATAGCTCTTATATTCTTAATTTACATAAGAAAGTTCATTTGATATTGATATAGCTGGAAAGTCTTCTCAGTTGTAGATTAATTTTTCTTGTATTTTTTTTCTTTTTACTTTTTTTGATTTTTTCTCAATAATTTTTCTATGTTTTTGGCAAAATGGTTATTATTTCCTTACGTTTAATGAAAGTTTTATTTTTTCATGTATTCATGTACAGTTTATTTTTATCATAAATATTTAATTTTTATAGATAAAATAGAATAATTTGTCTCACACATTTTCATAAAAGCAATATAATCATAAATTATCTTATTTTTTATTTAATAGTAAGTAAAAATATAAAATTGTCAATAAATGCATAGATTAATTAACATAAAATATTTATATTTATTTTATTTAGTAACAAGATATAAATTATCATTAAACACATAAATTAACTAATAAAATTATTTGAACTTAAAAATTTATATTTAATTTATATATTATAAATTCAATTAATTTAACTTCAAAACTTTTGGTGAAGCAAACCACTGATTCAATGCAGGATTCTGAATGATGAGTGAGCATGCACTCACGGGAAGGGACCAAAATTAACAGTAGTTAACCGATTCATGAAAGTGATAGTTAGTTTGACTAGATAACCATAATCTTTATTAATAATAATTAAGTGCCTTTTCTATTTACAAGCCGAGCAATCACAATATCGATAAATACACTTCACTATGCACCACTTTATAAGTCTGTTCATCATGCATGATGATCCAAGTTGCTCTATGGAGGGGGCAATTATTTTTTTAAAACATCTACTTAACAGATTAATATTAATTTAATTACTATTAAAGGTTTAAAGAATAAAATTTGCGGATGGTATGATAATTGTGAATTAGCAATTGCGGATAATACGGCACATATTAGAACAAAATATATGTATGATAAACACAATAATATGGTACAATTAGGACAAAATACAAATGAAGAATTATGTCCAAGCTATTAAATATCAGTAATTTTGATCTCACGGCTAAATTAAGAAATACATCAAATAAATCAAATATTTAAAACTTATCAAAATTTATAATATTTAATAAATTTTTATCGATCATAGAAAAAATATTTAAGAGAATAAGACTAACATTTCTTAATACAAATATGATCTCATACAAAACAAAATTTAAGCATAGTAAAACATGATATGACTATAATAGAAAGCAGAAAATTGACATAGAATAATATAAAACATGTATCAATTAATCTTAAATTAAAAGAATGAATTAATGTTATAAAAATGAGTATAAGTCATAATCTATGTAATGTGAATTCTTCATATTTAATTATAAAAATTTAAAAAAATAATATGCAACCAGTGTAATAATAATAATAATAATAATAATAATAATAATAATTAGCATGTAGTACTTTTGAAAACATCCATAAATCATTTAATTAAATACATATTCAGCGCCAGTACATCATTACACAGTAAAATGTTTATGCTTCAAATTGAAAATTAGGCAAGAATTTAATTTTCCTTTTAAAAAACAAAAGTTTCCCTTTGAAATTATGTGGAATTTTTATAGTACAGTAGTAAACATGCTTAAACTTGATTTAATTGTCAAGATAAACACAAATACCGGCAAACTGTTTTCTTTTGTTCATTTTACTCCCCGTGTTATTATAAGTATCATGAAAATATAAGTCTTAAAATAAGCATTATCTAAAATTTTCAAATAAAATTAATTACTCGTTTTTGTTCATTATATCTTTTAAAAAATTATTGTGTTATATCGTTTTCAATAAAGAAAAATAATTTTCTTAAAGTAATAAGATTATTTTTATAAAATTGTTACTTATCTTTTATTTATTTATTATTTTTTTATTTGGTGATCGTAAACTAACCAAAGACGACGCATATATAATATAGGATTGGGGAGTAACTGTTATTTACTTTGTAATGCCAATAAACTGTCTTAATTTGCAATGGTGTCTTCTTATTATACTCTTTTGTTGCCGACATCAACATTAAATGTCACCAAATTTTAGTTTAATTATTTAATTAGGGTTTGTGAGTTCTAAAATCTTAATAATATATATATATATATATATATATATATAAACAAAACTATATTCATTTCATTCTGTTCAATAAAAAAAACTATAGATTATTATTTTTTAATTTAATCTTCATTTCTACTCAAACAAATGAGAAATAACAATATTCAACTTCATTTTACTTTTACATATGTTTTCTTGTTCTTTCTTTTAGGTCAGTCTTTTCTCATGCTTTTTATAAATTAATTTCAAAAAAAGATTCAAAAAATAAATTGATAATTTACTCTTAAAAACTAGTACTAATTAAGAGATTTGGTGATCGCCCCTTTATTGAGAGTGTCTCTATCACTTTCATTTCATTCAAACTTTTTCAGTATTTTGTCAAAATCTTTATTATGTGTGTCTAACACTGCACTAAAATAAAGAAAGTTTGATTATCTTATCTTCATAAAGATCCATCCATCATTGTTGCTTTACGCAGCATTATAAAAGTATGGAGGAAAGGAAGGAAAAAAGAGTAGAAGAAGAAACACAATAATATTGCACCTTATATATGTGGGTATGGCGGCAATTGTTACGTACACTTCAACCCTTGTTTGGATACAGACTTTGATCATCGTGGAAGTTTGGCTAAACTTTATATTGATTTGGACACGAAACGGATTCAAATAAGAATCGTTAAAAGGGCGCTTTAAAGCAAATTTTGAGGTGGGTTTTTTAAAAGTTTAATAATATTTTTAAAATATATTTATAAATGTAAAGTGAATTATGAGTCTTATAAAAATTAAAACTAATTTATTTCTTCTAATTTTAAGGGCCTGATCCTTAATATTGTTAATAAATTACTAACCTGGCTTGTAGTTGTAATAATTAAAATTCTAATTATAATCATTGTTATAATTATGAAAGTTGTACCGCATTTTGCTTTAATCGCTCCAAATTTCCTCTAATAGATCTAAAGTTGATCCTTGCCTAAGTAATTTTCTTTCAATTTTACATTTCTATCTTGAAATTCTCGTGCTCATCGTCACATCATCACTACACCACTCAAAAACATCACATACACTTAATCTACATATGTAAAATAAACACTTATAATTGGCATTTGTACCACTATATTGAATTTTGATGGGTGAGCTATAATATAAATATTTTCTCAAATATTTCTTTTAAAAAATATAGATGAAAAATTTAATTCAACCTCATAAAATAAGCTTGTAAGGTAATACCTCTCATTTATATATTATAAATTATATTTATTTTTATTTAATATTTGACTTGGACTTATTTTTCCAATGCACCCTAATATTATTATGTTTGATGCATGGGTCATACGATAAGCGAGTAATGGTCATGCATGGATACTATCATAGAAAATTGAATGAATAATGTAACTCAACCATGTAAAAATCGACTTACGCTTTTGTTCAATTTGACCTTGAGTCTATTTTCCAAATAATTTCACTCTAACTCCAATGTTACTAACACTTGTTGAAGAAGCTTCTCGTAGCCGAGATATTTTAACAAACACCCTATTAATGCAATAACAAACATTAACATCTCACGTAACGTACCGGATAAAAAATGTTAGAATAACACCAACAACTATAACCAATTTATGCTTTAATCTTTAAATTAATGCATAAATATAGGAACAAAAAATTTAGTGCAACACATGTGAAATGAAGAGCAATGAGACAAAAGACATTATTTACCCGTCTTGAACTTTTGCCCTTCACAAGAGGAGGATCGGAGATAAACAAAAAAATTTCCATCATGAACTGTTGTGACCTTAGAAGCTCTGTCAAATTTTTCTTAACAAAACTTGGATAAAAATGTTTACAACTTTAAGGACGAAGAGAAGGGACAAAGTTGAATTAAAATAAAAGATCATTAATTTACATGTGCAAGTCACGTCGTATCAAGTTAAAACTAATGAAATTGATATTACAACAGTATACGGATCACGGTGTAACGTTTATTAAATAATTAAGAATGGTTTACACATAAGTGCAAAATAGATATTGGATATAATTTTACTGAAACAGAAATGATTTGAGTAATTTACACTATTCATAATCACATTTGATTCCTTGATAGAACCGAAGAGGAAAAAGATCATTCCATGCTAATTTTACTTTAAAATAATCAGAAATAAAGTTAAATGGTGTGACAATCTTGTCACACTCCAGCAAAAGAGAGAATAAGCTAGGAAGCTAGCTAGGACCCTACCAGTGAGTGATCGAGTGTTTGAGTTTAAGATGTATGGTTCACTGGTTCGTATACATAAATAGAAATTAGTCACATCACCCTCAATGCCAAATTAAAGCACCAAAATATAGAATAGAGAAAGATTCAAAACAAAATATCCTTATTTCTTTGTTTCAATTAATGCAAATATATGGAAGAGAAATAACGTGGGGAGAAATATGATCGAATTCAATGTTTTGAATAAAAGAAATGAATCAAGGGAGACAGAAAATGAGTGAAACCCAAAAAGAAAACAAATTTTGACACGGAACTTGTCCAAGTGGGTGATTTGTCCCTGTTTCATCGATATTGTTCCCAAAATGAATGAACTGAAGGTAAAGAAATATATGGATTGAGTACCTATTTTATTTAGGGTACATACAATAATTATTTTTATAAAAATAAATAGATAGATAAAGTAATACATTAACTTATACATATACATAAAATAAGTGAACGCTTCATGATCACCATAACATCTTACGGTGTAACCAAAGTAATAATTGTTCAATTTCTTGATTTTGTACGCTACTGTTAATTGAGTTTAAAATTTTAGGAATATATTGGTTCAAGATTTCATGAGATTTTAAAATAATTATTTTTAGTTAAAGGAGTCTATTAATATTCAATCAGGGATTTAATATCATTTAAAGGTAATTCAGTAGTATTTAATCTAGATTTTCAAGACTTTTTAAAGAGTTTATTAAACTTCATTGATATTGATTTGAGATTTTTTATAACCTTGTGAAGGTGATACGGCTAACCAAATAAAAGTCTCCACCTTAAAAATTAGGATGACCTCAAAAGGTTGTTAAGAGGCCAACACAAATATAAAAATAGGCTAAATATCGCTTGTTTAATGACGATTTATGGGAACCATCATTAAAAGGGGACGGTGGCATTTTTACAATTATTTTATGAGTTTAACGACGGTTACAATTATATCAATCGTCGAATATATGGATTTTAATGATAGGTGTAATTATACTTATTGTTAAAATCTTCATTTGACAACTGATACAGTATATACCACTTACACGCAATTAGCTTGCAAAGTTGCTTGAAAACAATAAACCCTCTCAACTATTTTTTCCCTCTTCCTCTCAAACCCTTCTATGTCAATGCAGATCTTCCGTGCTCCCATTGCCACAAAGTTAGTTTTGCCATTATCATTACCATAATTGTTGTTTATGCTTCAATGACGGTTCAAAATCCATTGTAAAAGCCTTTCAAAATATTAAACAAAATAAAGACCTTAACCTTTCAAAGTATTAAACAAAATAAACATCAATTCAAAACCAGCATGCATGTTGTGTTAGCACTAATAACTTTGGTTTTGGCTTTGACTTAAATTAAAGGCGTATTAATGAAATCTAGTTCAATGAGTTGTTATAAATGTTTTAACATTTATATTCAATTTTTAAAGATAGAAAATTAAAAGTTACGATTTTTCACCCGAAATTAATTTAAACATGAATAAACACCAGAACTTTTGTAAGATGTATCGTAAATTGTATCACGGCTTCTTTTGGAGCCTTTACTTTACTGTAATAAAGGTGGTACAGGGGCTTACAGCTGCATGCAATGCAATGCAATGCAATAATCAGCCACAGCGGCAATATAGATGTTTCCAAATAACCTACTCTCTAACCAATCAATTGATAAGTTAGAAATGATGAAAATACCAGCTAATCTAGAAACTATTTTATTTTTACAAGAAAATATTAATTAATGGCCTTAAACTACTTTTCAAGAATTAAAATAAAATTTTTTGAAAATATAATGTTTTATATAATTGATATATGAATATTGTAATTTTAAATACACCTTAATTTATTATTTATTCAATAAATGCAGTTAATCAACACATTAGAATGTTTTCTAAAAATACCTACTACTATTAGGAGTAACCATAACCCAATCCAATACTAGGACTTAGATTTTGAATATAAACGTAACTAATACACTATTTAGGATGAATTCAAGTTGTGTTTCAAAATTTTGGCAATCTAGTTTAATACTTAACATTTATTTTTTTTTAAGTTTAAGGTTTGGTCGGCAGAGTGGGAAGGGGAGGGAATTGGGAAGGAAACAAAAGTAGCTCACTTTTTTACATTCTATTTTAGTTTATATTTTTTTTCTTCTTTATATTCCATTCTATTTTCTGTTGCACTATTGAACGAATCCTAATTTATTTTATTTTTTTGGATAACTATGTATTAATAATAAAAAATTTATTTAAAATTAACAAAATATTATATTGATAATTTTTTCCTCAAACTTTGATAATTTTTTGAGTTTAGTTTCGAAACTCTTTTTTAACTTAGTTTTCATACTTTTAAGTTATTATGTTTTTAGTATCTACCTTAAATAAATAATTTTCACGTATTAAATGCTATAGCGGCAAATGTGTATGATTTTATTCCAAAGTAGAATTTGGTATTTCTTGCATTTTAAATGGCAAAAAATGTGATAAAATAATAATATAATAATATTAAATAATTATCCAAAGCATTTCTTGACAATTTATCACCCCTAGAAAATAACCACCACAAATTGGTAAAAAATAATAATAAAAATATTCACTTAATGATAGTGTGTTACGACTGAAACTAAAAACGTAATGATTTGAAAGTCCGGGACTAAGACCAATAAAAAAATTTAGAGACTAAATTCAAAAATGACCAAAATTCGAGGATGAATTAATAACATAGCTTACCCAATTATGTTTATGATGATATTATTTATTTTGAAATATGTATTATAAAATATATTTAAGTATAAATTAATTTTATACATCTTTTATTTATTAAATATAAAATGTTAAAATCGATGTATTAGCTTAAAAAATTAGGTTGATCTAAATCTTTTTCTATATATTTTAAATCTTGATTTAGTCCGTCTAAATTTAAATAAACAATGCATTGAAAATTTTATATCAAATAAAAATAAATAAAGCAACGCACGAGGAATAAATAAAGCATTTAGATCTTAACTTAAAATAACATCCTAACCATATATTAACTATAAATAATGTAAAACTACTAAATTAAAAACCAATCTTCTTGATTTTTTCGATATTTGCTTACGTGAAATAGTCAAATTGATTGCAATCACACGTCTTGGGAGAAATTTGAGTTGGTGTTTCAAAATTTTCACAAAGTCAGAGTTTAATAGGGTCGTATCAAAAATAAAAACTTTTTCTCTTCCTTGATATTTTTAGATTGATTGGCCAAATCCTTCTTGAGAGATATTAGAAAAATCCTTTTAACAATCTTAAAATATACAACACTTCATTTAAATATATTACTCGTTCATGTAAAACACGTAAAGAACCAAAATGAAAAATAATAGAGTAAGAGAACGAAAATATATGCTCGATTTATAGTTATTCACTTTTAATTCTAAAAGCTATATCCACTTCTTCTAAACACTGTTTGTTTTAAGTCACCATTAATTTTACAATAGTTTTACAACCAAATTTATGACCACTTTTTTTAAACCTAGAAAAGATAATGATTTCCAAAGCTTATAGAATCACTAAATGGTAGGTTACAAAATTTTTCCTATTTCCCTACCCCTTCAAAACACACCATCTTAAAATTTCTTGAATAAAATTAATCCATGCAAAAATAGCCTTACAATAATTTTTTTTCCAAACAAAACTAAAATAGAAAGAATATAAAAGATATTACCTTAATTCAAAATGCAATATATGCAATGTAAAAAAATGCTTACAGATTCAAAAAGCTAGCTAACACATCTTTCTTGATAAAAGATTTTCTCTAGAAAACAATGCTTTCATTGAGAATTATGTTTCGGTTATTTAAGAGTTTAGGTCTTTCAATTCCTTATGCTTCTTTTGCTATCTTTCAAATGAAAAAAAAAAGATATTTTAATTCATGTATAAGAGATGTGGGACTTCATCAATGTAGGATAAGTTCTAATATTAAGTTAGGATCTAATTCAATCTTATAAACTGGCTTGTAAAATAAGGTTTGCCCTCACTTATATACATATAGCAAGACTTATCTCTAGGCGATATGGGACTTTTAACATACCCTCAGAATTTCTAACACACCTACACATCGATAATTAAACTTTTTGATAATGGGTGACCCAACATTTTCATCAATCCTAGGACAAGTTCTGGATGAGAGCCTAACTCAACCTCACAAATTAATTTCTAAAATGAAGTTTGCACCTCACTTATATTCATACAATAGGTTTTATCTCTAAGCAATGTGGAATTTTAAGTTCTCAAGATTTCAGCATGTATCTCTCCTAGATGTGAAACTTTTTTTCCTTGGTATTATATATATATATATATATATATATATATATATATATATATATATATATATATATATATATATATATATATATATATATATATATATATATATATATATATATATATATATATATATATATATATATATTCACTTGTTAATGAAGCGCAATTGTTCTTGCTTTGTTGTTAAAATATAACTTTTGGTATTAGTTCTATTCCTGTTATAAATTTGTACATGTAATCAACCATTTGGCATTTTAGAGATTCAATTAAATTCCTTTATATAGAACCCTACCTTGTATAACCTGAATGAACCTTTGTGACTTTGAATGTCATTATTTTTGCATTATTGGATTAGGTGTTTGGTCAACATCACATTTGAAATGATGAATAAAAGTTTAGAACATGTGTTTATTTTCTAATTGGTAAAGAGGTTTTAGAATAATAAAAAAATGAATACAAAATATAATTCTCTACATTAGTTGTAAATATAAATACTTAAAAGAAAATATAAATTATATATGGAAACTAAAATAACCACTAGGACTTAAAAGAAAATATTTCTAAAACTATAACTCTGAAAAATATAATTAAATAAATTTAATTAAAAAATCATGAATTCATTTACCCCTACATTTTAAAAGATAATCATTAGTATTAAAATTATATAATATAAACAAACTCATATCATGCATAATTATAAAATCTTTAAGAAATATTTTTAGTTAATTTTCAAGACAAACTCAATTATTTAATAATTAAAAATAATCCTCATATTTTGTGTATTATATGCAATATATCATCATCTACCAAACAATGTTGTATAATAAAATATCAAATTATTTGGATTTTCTAAAAAAATATTTTTAATATATAATTTTCAATTATAAAATATACACTTAAACATCAATATGAAGTTTTATCATAATGTCAATTATTTTATAATTTTTTGCGTATCTTTTTGTCATACTTTATCATGTTTTCTTTAATTCCAACTCTTATTCACTCAACAACTTTACATGAAAACATTTGTAACTCTCATGTCAAAAATTAGTACATTATTATTAATAATTTTAGAAAAAAATTTCAGTTCCTATAATTTGTAAGTGACCATTTAATTTTTATAATTTACATTTTTCTGCTGTGATTCCCATCATTAAAATTTTGATAACTCTCGCTAATAATAGAAATAAAAGAAGAAGAAAATATAAACTAAAGATATTAAAATAACTCCTTATAAATAAGAAAGACTACAAGAGAAAATGTAAAAGAAAATATAATTAAACCATGAAAGAAAGTCAAAAGAAACATGATAACGGTTGAATAGATCAAAACCCACGTCAACAAAATCAATAAAAACGAATATTCAGAATTGAAATAACTTTGACATACAACAAATAATGGAAGTATCAAAGGAACCTCTTGCTTCCACCAAAGTATTGGAGATGACATAATATTAAGAAGGACAAAACCCACATCAGTAAAATGAATAAAAACGATATTCGGCGTGATAAGAACTTTCGACATGCAACAAATAATGGAATTATCAAAGGAACATCTTGCTTTCACCAAAGTATTGGAGATGCCATAATATTGAAAAGGACAAAATCACTTGAGTGGGGTTTGTCAACTCGAAGTTCTAGTACACGGCAATTTCAGTGATTCATTAGCATAATTAAAGAAAATCAGTAATACATGGATGACTTGAGCTCAATCTAACCTTTGAATACAAATTACCAAGTATCTCGAGCTCTATCTTTTGTTACCTTGAAATATATCAGCAAATTTATTGAGGATCCTTACGGTTTCAGATATATTAGCATACATAGCTCCATTTTAAGATCACAATAATGGAGTAATTAAAGGAATTTAACTCGTTTACTCTTATAGCACAACCAATTGTGCATGTCACTCTCGTCATAGTGGATACATATATTAGCATACATACTTGTGAATAGCAAAATGAAAAAATATAATCATTGAAAAAATATAATACAACTGGTATATTCATTATAATTTTAAAATTTGCTTTGCTTACTAAAACCTGTTGATAACAAAAATGATTTGATAGACAACTAGAATACGCAGATAACCAGTTATAAAATGTGAAGAGAAAGAAATACGTATATATTCTATGAATAAGTTGACTGATTGACTATATATTACAATTAATTGGTCATGACAAAAGCACTGTGTAGTTTATTGATAAGCTATAGAGAACAAGTAGCCATGCTCTCCAAAAGAATCCAACTCTTGGGCATGTATGGAAAATGTAATCGCACAAACCTAGGCCCAACTAAATCAAACTTAACCTTCTAGAAACTCTATTGGCCCATCACTTATTAAAACGGGCTCATTCCCATTAAAATGAAGACTAAACTCCACCAAGAAAAGAATAAGCAACTTGTTAAATTGTTAATTTCATATGTATGTGTGTATGTGTATGCTCAAGGGCTGGTATTACTTTGTCTTACACGAAGAAAGTCTATGAGAAAGAATAAGCTTATCAATATAAGCTCAAAAGTATATCCATAAAACTTTCAAGTATTTTATCATTCAAATAAACAAGATAAAAATAGATGGTTTCGAACTTTACAAAAAGACGACACATACAAAGTATTACAAACAAAATAACATAATAAGTAACAACAAAGTACACTATTTTAAAAAGTAGAAATGATCACTTGTTTTACAACATTAATACCGTAAAACAAAGAAAATCAATATGCCTTATTAAATCCTACAAGACTAATTGGAAAATCATTAAACACATAATCATTGAACCAATCTTTTAATGCCCAAAATTAAGTGTAGAGAACTTTTTTCACGAATGATAAATCGATAATGGTGAGATATAATCTCAGGAGAGACAGACTAATCTATATTTGTTTTGTGTTTCTCTCATATCCTTTATCATAGTTTATTTAGTTAAAGTAAGAAATTTTTTGTGTGCAAATGTATTTTTAAGATTTAACTCAAAATAGGGTTTTTAAGAAATATCTTTTTACTACCCAAATACAACAATCACCTATCTAACATGTAATTTGGTTTAAATTAAATTATTTATATAAAAAAAAAGTTTTTAATACATGTAGTATTCTTTTGTCTTATAACTCAAAAATAATGTTTTTCTTATAACACATCTCTAGCTTGTTATCCCTTCTCATGGCCATATCTTTAAAAGGAATCTTGATCTTAATAGTATATTTCGCATGACTAACTTATTTTTTAGATTTATTTAAGAGAGATTATTCAGTAATTTAGCATCATTATATATCAATGATTTCAATTGGTATTTATATAAAACATTTAAATTTTATAATTTATATATCATATAAAAGTATAATTGAATCTATAACAATCTAAGGATATGTAACTCAGCCCAACCTCTACCCTCAAACATCAAAGCCCAAAGACAACTTGCCGTATATTACTAACGGATATAAAACGTTGGATTAAGCAGAAATCTCGAAACACTGGGCACAAATTCGGAACCAAGAAGATAAAAAGAATAAAGTAAAATAAATGAAAAAATAAAATAAAATAAAATAAAACTGTCTGGTCCAAGTAAATAAGAAGAAAAAGATAGGAAAAGGGAAGGAAAATGTTAAGCAGACGTCAACGGGAAAGAAAAAATGTTGTAAGAAATGGGTCCCATGTAGAACGGGTCGTGTACGCGGCAACATCGTGATACATATTTCCAAAATGACCATAATGTCTGTTTCTACGTTCTAAAATTCCAACGACATATTGTAAAGGCAGGAACACCACCAACGCCAATTTCTCTCCCTAGTTTATCGCTCTCTCTCTTTGTTTCTCTTACAATACAAATTCCCCCTTTTTCTCCGGTGAGTCTCTCATACCCTCATTTTCTCGGGATCCGCCGATTGAATTCGCGATCCCGGGGTTTTTCTTCAACCCATTCCCCCTTCTTCCTCCTCCTTTCCCTTTTCCTTTTCCTTTTCCTTTTCTTTTTTTCTATTTTTTTATTCTAATGTTTTTTATTTGAAAATTTAAAAAATAAAAAAATAAAAAAAAGGATCAATGAGCGATCACGTGGTGTTCTTCGTGGACCGTCTGGTACCGTTGGCCCATCAGCAACCGGTCCAGCCCGCCCCCGAACCCTCCACGCCGGTCGATGAGGCCGCGGCTGGCCCTTCCTCCTCCTCTCCAGCCGCGGACGATGACGGCGACGGCGAGGACGCGCCGCTGTTGCAGCTCGCCGAGTGCCGCATTTGCCAAGAGGAGGACAGCATCAATGATTTAGAGTCTCCTTGCTCCTGTAGCGGTAGTCTTAAGGTACATTATTCATCCATTCCTGCAATTCATCAAATATATATATAAATGAATTGCTAATATTGCGTTTTCTGAAGCTGAAATTAATCAAATATTAATTAGGATAAAATGCTATGTTGATCAAGTTTCGTTTATCAAGCTGGAAATTCATAAAATGCATTATCTGTTAACATCTTGATGGTCTACGGATCCTAATATATTAATAAATGCTATGAAGCCTTTGATTGCGACCGTGATTGTTGTTTTGTGAGATCATTGCTTCTTTTTTTCTTGATTATGTATAAATGGTTGGAATTTTTTGTACAGTATGCTCACAGAAAGTGCGTTCAGCATTGGTGCAATGAGAAAGGAGACACAATTTGTGAGATATGTCATAAGGTATACTTCTTTTACCTATAGTTTTTGCGTTTTGGAAAATTTTTCGTTGTTTTAAATTTGTGAGTAATGATGATTCATTGTTTCAACTATAAGCTTTATTGAGCAATGGTTTTGTGCAATGGTGTCTATGGATTGAACCAAATTCTATCTCTTGATTGTGTGTCTGTGTACTGAATTTCTTTTTGTTTTTGTATATGTAATTTTCAGTCTTATGAACCTGGTTATACTGCCCCACCACCTTGTCCTCAGCCTGAAGAAACTACAATTGATATAGGGTAAGCACAAAGTTTCTGTTTCGATAGTCTTTATTCAGGTGCATGAGTTCTGTAATGGATATAAGCAATCTATTTAAAATCTTGGTCCATAGTTTTTTATGTCTTGTTGTCTCACTCATGTGTTATGATTGTTTTTGCAGTGGAGGCTGGACAATCTCTGGCACACCATTGGACTTGCGTGATCCACGACTCTTAGCAATTGCAGAGGCAGAACGTCAATTCTTGGAAGCTGAATATGATGGATATACTGCTTCTAATGCCAGTGGAGCTTCATTTTGCCGTTCAGCTGCTCTTATTGTAAGACACTAATCCTAAATTCCCATCAACAAATTATTTATAGAATTCGATCATATTTATGTGCGCTAGATTTACATCTTCTTGAGGCTATGTTGTTTGAGAATTGACTTTCGGAGTCAGTTCTTTGGCTAGAACAGGGCATTAGTATGTGGCTATTCTGGGGTCTAGGGGAGAATATGTTCGATGGAATAATTTGTTAAGTGTATTGCCACACCCTTAAATATAGCATCAAAAGTATCAAGCTTCAGGCATATTTGTTTGGAATTCAAAGGAAATCAATTATACCTGTTTTGCTTCAATCTTTAGGGTTTTTATAATAGTTGTACATGATTTTAAGCCTAATCCAATCTATTTGGTGCAGTTAATGGCCCTTTTACTCTTAAGGCATGCACTTTCTGTCACGGATTCTGATACTGATGATGATCCTTCCACTTTTTTCTCAGTAAGTGATAACTTTTGTAATTGTATTGCTTTCAAAAGTATTTCTGGGCTAACCTAATTAAATGACCATTTTCTTCAGCTTTTCTTGCTTCGAGCTGCTGGTTTTCTTTTACCTTGCTACATCATGGCTTGGGCAATCAGTATTTTGCAACGCCGGCGACAAAGACAAGTATGTCTCAGTCTTTGTTCTAACTAATCAATTTCCAATTTTACTAATTCAGTGTTGGTTTGTTCTGTTTGGCCACAATTTTAGATGGATTACTTGTAATGTTCTATGAAATTCTCACTGAATTCATGTTATGTTATGAAGCAGGAGGCTGCAGCACTAGCAGCAACTCAAGTTGCTTTTGTTCTACAATCGGGACAGCGAAGGGGTCTGCACTTTGCCATAGCACCAGGACCAACAATGAATGCACACCAAGAACAAGTGTAATTTGAAAGCCAGTGTGATTGTAACACTGGCGTGTGCTCCATGCAAGGAAGGCTTGTTACAATCCCATGCATTTTTCACTCATGATTTTCTCAGCTCTAATGTACGTACATACACATTAGCTTGGGCGACTTTGAGATGGTGCTTAATATTTGGAGTCAATAACTTTCGAAAAGAATATCACTATTTGTTGTATTGCAGCTTCAAGTCTTTGAATGTTGTAAGAATGTTATTCTACTGGGAAGTTAACACATAACAAGTAGCGCTAAGGTCGTGTCTGTCTGTTTTTCTGCTCCGTAGTAATCAATGATTGAAGCACGCAAACGGTTAAAGCAGACAAATTTTTGCAATTGATCACTATCCAATAGCGATATTTAGTTGTGTTTGAATAATTTGATTGCAAGTATTCAGTAATTTGACAATATAATATATATGGAAGCAATATCTTTTACTACTCGGTAAAATCACGCCGTTCTGGCCAAATTAAATGGTATATCAGATTTAGATTCTAAGAAAAAAGTATATAAATTTTTGTACTCAAATATATAAAAAAAATATCAACTACTTTTAATTTTATTTCAAGTTATTATTTTAAAATTATCTTCAAATTTAAGTTGTTAAAATGGGGCTCAACTATGTTAACCCGGTCCACCATGGGTTTGGCACAGTTGATCTAAAACCAAATTATGTTTTATATAAAGACCAAAATTGGCATGGCCTAACTAAATCACTTGTGTTGGATTCATAGTGGGTCGGGCTAGCCCACAACTTACCTACCATATAAAATATTAATTTATTAACTCATTATTTATTTAGTTATTAAATTTATATTTGATCTTAAATAAATTTTTCACATAAAATTTTTTAGAATTAATTAATTAACGAAATTTTATAGATTTATTGATTTCTTTAATATATTTTTTACTCTTTTAATTAAATTTGGTGAGTCTCAAAGCAGGACAAACCACACCAACAAGGAGGAAACATGACTAAGTCTAAAAATGGACAACGTCAAAGAGAATATTAAATATATCCTCGAAGCAAGACTAAGCACGTACCTGAAATAAGGAAACACAAATAAGTTTAGAAACTATTACTATCGAGCATGTACGTGGAATGAGAATACACGATTAAGTTTAGAAACAGACAACTTTAGTGTGGGTACCGAGTACGTCCCTGAAGTGGGATCGAGCATGTGCCCAAGACAAGGAAATGCGACTAAGTCCATAAATAGACAGAGTCTGTGTGGATACCAATAACGTCTTGAAGTGGGATCGAGCTCCCACTTGGCGCGAGCAGAAAATCGACTAAACCTTGAATGGACAATGCAATCAATGACTATTAGTTATAATTGTTGCAAGCAGAAAATCGGCTAAGTCTCAAATGGACAATGCCATCGACGGCTACTACTTACACATCACTCGAGTGAGAATCGTCGCAAACAAAAACTAGGTAAGTCTCGAATGGACGACATGTTCGGCGGCTACTAGTTACACGTTGGTAGAGTAAGATCTATCACAAGCAGAAAATTGCCTAAATTCCAAATGGATGATATTGTCGGTAACTACCTGTTACATACCAATCGAGTGAGAACCTCACAAATAGAGCACCAACAAAGTTTAGAATGGAAGACATTGTCAATGACTCCTAATTACATATCACTCGAGTGAGAACCATTGGAAGAAGAAAATCAACTATGTCCCAGTGGATTATGTCGTCATCAGCTCCCGCTTACACGTCAAACGAATGAGAACCATTATGTCGTTGTTGTTTACTGGTTACACACTAGTCAAGTGAGAATTGTTGCAAGTAGAAAACTAGATTAGTCCTAAATGGACAACGTCGACGACAACTACCAATTACATAGCAGTCAAGTTAGAATCGTCATAAGCAGAAAATCGACTAAGTTTTGAATGGACGACATTCGTCATGACTACCATTACACACTAGTTGAGTAAGAACTGTTGTAAGTGGAAAACCGCTTATCGAGCATGTCCCCGATGTGGGACTAAGTGCTTCCTCAAATGGGAAATCAGCTAAGACTAGAAATGAGTGACGTTGGCTACAGGAATCGAGCATGTCCCCAAATGAAGACCAAACACATCACTAAATGAGAAATTGAGTAAGTTCAAAATGGACGACATTAGTGGAGGTAATCGAGCATATCCTCAAAGCAGAACCGAGCACTTTCACAAATGAAATAAAGACTTCAAGATAAATTTAAAACATGTTGAACACTCTCGACCGAAGTAGGTGCCAAGAGCTTCCTGAAGTGGGAATGAGAACATACATGGATAGAGCAAACTGACTGAATCTAAAAAGGACGACATTAGTGAGGGCGTCTAGAACTTCCTGTAGCAAGAATGAGCATACACTTTGAAGTAACAAATTAATAAGTCCAAACAAAGATGACGTCGATCTAAGTGTCGAGCATTTCCTAAAGTGAAGAGGAAAACACGTCTGAAAGAACGAACTGACTAAGTCTAGAAATGACAAGTTCAATAGAAGTGTTGAGAACTTCCTAAAAGTAGGAACAAGCACATCCCCATAAAAATTCAGGAGAATAGTGAATAGTGTAATGAATTGAATCATTAAAAGTCACGATAATTAAACATCCTCATTAGATTAGGTGAGGTAAAGAAACAACTAATTTGAATCTGAGACGTTATAGGATAAGGAGGTACACGCCTAACCTCGTTGGATGACTCAGAATATATCCAACCAATAACTTATCCTATGTAAGATATTACAAATGGCGAGAACAATCTTTTGAAATTAACAACTAAATTGGGTGAGAATTGCACCCAACGAGAACTAAATCCTCCTTTCCCTTACCACAAATAAGAAGTTGAGAGACATATATAATATTTAAATATAGGTTGAATATCAAATTATTAAAAATAAGAATTAAAAGATTTAATAAAATATTAAATCTTATTATATCTAATAAGATAATTAAAATAAAAATATTATTATATATTATGAGATCTAATTATTATAATTAAAATAAAAAATATTATTATATAATTAATTTAAATATCATGTTACATTTACTTGTATTCATCCATCTACTAATATAACATATATTAAATGACTATCATTACTAATAAATACTCTAATAATCCATGATAAGATGCATTTTCTCCTTTAAACTTTTCGATAATGACAGTGTCATTAAATTTGACTAAAATTATATCTAACACAGGTAAACCTTATCCATTATTCCTATTCTCTTTACGTACCTGTCAATTATCAGTATGGAAGTAAAACATCATAATAAAATAAGTAAAACTGAAATTTTAATTCTACCAATAAAATATTGTTATTGCATCAATTTTTATAAATAAAAAGATCCCATATACTATCAAAAGGTTCCAGAAAAATTAATATATCATTCTTTTCGTTAAAACAAATTAATTTTTAACAAAATTTACTTTAGGTCTCATGAATTGTAGCTTCCGACCTGCCCTCTACAATATATTAGAAAAAAGTCTTGGACTTTTATATATATATATATATATATATATATATGGGCGGAAGGGTAGAATAATTTAAACTTTTTAAATCAGTCAGATATAATTTACTATTATATAATAATTTTTTTAACATAAACTAAAATAAATTTAAGAGAGATTAAAATTTATTATTAATATAATAAATTTATTATTAATATAATAAATTTATTATTAATATAAACAAATTTATATATATAAATTAATTTATATATATATATATATATATAAAAATTTATTATTAATATATATAAATTTATTATTAATATATATATATATATATATTTAATAATAATAATAATGAATTTATATATATATATATATATTAATAATAAATTTTTATATATATTAATATTAAATTTATTATTAATATATATATATATATAAATTTACTATTAATATATATATATATATAAATTTATTAAGAAATTACATATATATATATAAAAATTTATTGTTAATATATATTTAAATTTATATATATTAATATTAAATTTATTATTAATATATATATATATATATATATATTAAAAAAAAAAATTAAAAATTTTTGGGGGGCAGTTGCCCCCGGAGCCACAACTGGCTCCATAAAAACAAAACTCTTTCTCCAGTTGTATATTTTGTTCGTTATCTGTTTGTGATTTTGATTGCGACAAAAATTAGCCAGAAGATTCTTAATACTAATAATTCATAAAAGTAGCAGTTAAGAAAATAACAAAAATTTAAGAGTCCATTGTTGAGGAAAGTTAATCTTCAAATCTTCTAGAAAGCGTTGTGTTCCTCAGATCTAATACGCAATTGCATCCACAGGTATCAAAGTCATTTACTATTAAAAAATTAGAATCAGAAATGGAAGAAATGTGTTTCTTCTTTATCGACCTAAAATTTCAGCACCGAAATAAAGGTAATACTTAGTACCAGCGATCTTTAAAAACAGCAAGAAATTATTTTATTCATCATAATTAAATGATATATATAATATTCTACGCAAGAGATGTAGCTGGTTAGTAAGTTTTGTGAAAAAAGTTATATTATTAGATGAGATGGTAACACGTAATGATAGATTTGTGGAGTAATTATGTATTATATAAAAATTTCACATCTAAATAAATATTTATTTGATGGATGTATATTTATAAAATTTATTATTTATAAGAAATTTATTCTTTTATGTTTATATATGTGATTTGATATTTATAATAATATTGAATTTTATTTAAGAGTAAATTGACAAGTTAACTTTATGCAGAGGATAACTATGTAAAGATAATTTTTATTTAAAGATTAAATAGTTGTTTGTAATTTATTTATTAGTGATAAATATTAAATATTTTGTTGAATAACCGTGCAAAATTTTTAGTTTAATATGACGATCTATTAATTGATAAAATTTATTTATAAGAAAAAAAAATATGATAATTTTTTTTTAGAAATTGTAATTAAAATTTATTCAATTAAATTTAAATAATGTCTTAAGAATATAAATGTTATTGATAAAGATAAAAAAAAATCAAAGTATTCAAGTAATAACAAGTTATGCATATTGTAATATTTAATAATATTTAATAGGATGTGATTCTATTATTTTAATACTTACAAAGAAAAATTTATTTATAAAAAATTATAAATATTTAAAAAATATCTTTAAAAATAAATATTTTTCAGGAAAAAAAGAAATTATGAAATATATTAATAATGATATAATCAAAACTTTAAATTTTGAATGATATTATTTTTATAAGTACATTGTTAAAATATTAATATTTTTTTTATTTGTAAAACTTTAATATTTTAGTAACGACATAATTAGATCGTTAAAATAATGATATCTGAATATTTAAAGATGCTTCTTATGCAATGTTTTTTTTTTTTATATAGGAGATCTATGTTAGGAGAATGAGCTATAAAATAATTTAAGTAGGTGTTATTCTGAATTAATTAATTATATATATATATATATATATATATTAATAACATCTTAGTATAGTCTTTTTTAGAAATCTTTTTGTTTGGAGAAAATACTCTTAAATTGTTTTTTATGTATTTTCATTTACCTTTTCAGGAGAGGACTTTATCCCTTGCAATATGATGTATATATATTTACTATTCATACTTTATGCATAGTTTATGTTTTAAAAATTATATTTTATTATTTTGAGTTAATTTATCTTTGTATTCCTACTCATTGTATTTTAAAAATTCTATTAAATAATTAATTGAATATATTTAGTTAGTTAATGCATCACGTTAAGTATATTTATCACGTTTAATTAACGTTTTGAAATTTTAAAATTTCTTTGTAAAATCAAGTTGGATAAATATTTTAAAAATATTAATAAAATAAAATAAAACCATTTAGAAATTTAAAATATTACACTTCAGGACTATGATACCAATGGAAGCAACGAGAACGACAATGACATATTCATAATAGTAGTAAGTATGACAGTTTTAATAATAATGATGAATATTATGATCATAATTTATTAAAATAAGAAATATTTAATTATTAAGAGTTAAATAAGAATAAATAGAACTATTTTTACTAAATAACAAAATTGATGATACAACAATAGCATGAATGACATAACACAAATTAAATGACATGACAACAAAATATATATTTTCTTTTGATTTTTTTAATTCAAAACATTATTTAAAACACTTCAATTAAAACTGAAAATGATATATTTTTAAATTGGAAGACAAGAATATAAAAAAGTTTAAAACACTAAAGTTAAATTTAAAAAGTTATAGAAAAATAAAAACATATTTTACTCTCTCCATTGATATGACATCTATTTATTTTAAAATAAAATAAGATTTTTCTTTCATAAAATTTTTCGAATTATTAAATATATTTAGGATGTGTAATTAAATTAATTCATCTTAACTATAAATTCTATATTAAGAATATCAAATGAGAAATTTATTATGAGCGATCACCCTTTCATTTTGTTGCTATATAGAAATAGAATAAACAACAACTTTCAAATACATATTTTTCTTCTCTTTAAAAAGTCTACATTTCCTTCTAATAGATTTTGATGTTTTACTATCTTTAAAAAATATTATATAAAATACCCTTTACACGATTATCATAATCAATATATGTATTTTAATATTCTTTCTTATAGATATATTTCGCTTTTTTATATTTTATTTTATTTTTATATTACTCTTTTATGAGATATTTTATTTTAATTTGAAATATTACAATAAACAGTAGGATACTTTTATTATTATATTTAAATCACATAATATTCAAAATATCATAATAGTATAAAATATATATGATTTTAACAGTTATTCTATTATATATTTCAATATTTAAAATATAAAAATATTTTATTTCAATATTCATTAGGGAATAGTATAAAATATATTTTAGTTATAAAATTATTTTTAATTGAAAGTTTATAATAAAATATAATATATTTAGATTTCATAAGAGAAGAAAACGTATATAAAATGTGACATAGTAATATTTATATGTACAATAATATAAAGAATATTGTTTACTATTTTTAATAATAGAAGTTTACAAAAAAAAATAATAAGTAAATTAAATGTATATTTAATATAAAAATATAATATTCATGACCTTTCACGAAGGAAAGTGTATTTTAATCTACAACACGTCCTGTTATGAAGTTCTTTCTTAGAGTACCATAGGTAGTTAACCGCTGGACATATAGCAAAGAAAAAAATGAGATGCATGAGAACAAAATATGAGATTATGGTGTATCATGAACATATAGATACATCTTATCTTTTATTAAAGGTTAAAAAGCTTTTGTCAGAAGATATTTTGTTTTTCCCACCCTTGATCTTATCTGCATCTGTAATATATTCTATGAAAGTTCATAAATGCCTTTAGGTCATTAAGTGGATGCTGATCCATCCATATTTCTAATTTACTTTGCTATACATTATCTCATCAAATTAATTATTTATATTTTAAATAAAAAAAATAAACAAAAGAAAGCAACGGGTCTCTTAATCTTGGGTCCACAAGATGCATTTGACCTAAGGAATCTGGTTCTGTTAATGAAAAGCATGGGGTGCCTCTCTCTCTCCCAATCAATGCAATGCAACCTTCAAAATATTGCATATTTCATTTGGGTTATGTCAGTGAGACCCTAACAAATGTGCAAACTTGGCACCATATGGTAACGGCATGCTTCCCTTACCATAACCTCAATTATTGCACTAAGGCCATGTTAGTTGTCCCCTTTACTATTTTTTCTTTTAACCCTAAACCATAACTTAAATTATTGCACTAAATTCAAGTTGCTTGTCTCCTTTATCATTTTCTAATTTCATGTGCAAAATTAGCGAAACAATTCTACTCTTTACTCTTAACACTTTTGGCTCATCCATGCAACCGAAAGTTTTAATCCTTTTACACTAGTTTCACACTTCAATTTTACCATTTTTGGGACATAGAAACTTAAAGAGATATAAGTTGCACAAGTTAAACTCTATGTTGAGGATTTCATTGGGTCAAATTGTAATGTCTATGTCTAGTACTTTGTGTCACTCCGCGCATGCCCCATTGATGATGACAAAATTGTCAGAGTACTGCTTCATTCATTGAGAATATTTTTGACCATAGGATGAAAGAAAAAGCCGAATTTTATGGCTTAGAGTGCTCTCAGCCTCACAGCATAAAATAAAATCAGTTATACTAATCTGGTAGGTGATTAGATTTCCAATTAGCTGTTATCTTGTTCAGTAATTCAAGCAAATTAGGCACGCCTTAATCTTAACACGTCTTATCAATGCCTAGAGAGTATATCACTAGCCCAAATCCATAGCCAACCATGAAACCACGCATTTCTGTTTTCTTGGAGTCTAGTGTAGCATGCATGATAGAGGACTAGCTAGTGTGTGTGTGTGAGAGAAGATTAATTACCATATCATCACTATGATCCAAATTTGCATCATATGATTCATGAGTTAAATATATTGTCTATAAGGCAAATATATTAAGATTAAAATTTATAAAAAAAAAAATTATAAGACTAAGAGAATCATATGATTTAAATTTAATTTTTAGAAAAATGTGGATTCTTTTTTCTTGTCTTAAGTGAAGATGAAGTTTCTCTAAAGATTTTTTATATTATCATCAAGATGAAGATGATTGTATATTACTCTTTTTAGCCGAAATATGAACAATGAGCATTAAATTAAATGTTGTGTGACCATTAATGAATATCATGTGAAGCATACTCTATAATCACCACAAAATAATTAAGAGAATAACCATAAAAGAAAAGGCAGAGTGTAGCTTTTGATATTTGTCATTAAAAATTTGTTAGTGGTAAATAACTTTCCGGCCGTGTTGATAAGAATTAGAAAAGTATAGATAAAAATATTTCATACAAATAAAAATGTTATCGATACATTCACCAACACATCATTTATTATGATTAATTTTTATAAAATAATGAAATTATTAAAGTCACACTTTTTATACCTGAAACTCACAGTTGTTTTTATTGATTTTAATAAATAAAAGATAGTAACACTCCCTTTTCTACAAATCACACCCATTTTTTCTTTCGAGCGAAATAAATATAAGAATAGAA
Source organism: Hylodesmum podocarpum (assembly GCA_026586105.1). Classification (NCBI taxonomy): domain Eukaryota; kingdom Viridiplantae; phylum Streptophyta; class Magnoliopsida; order Fabales; family Fabaceae; genus Hylodesmum; species Hylodesmum podocarpum. The sequence goes on along the minus strand of JALJEV010000730.1, from coordinate 746,043 downwards.
AGTACGATCTCACAATATTGTCAAAATAATTAATAAATGAAAGAGATACGGTTTTAAAAATCAGAGCAAATTATAAAATAAAATATTTTATTAAATCATGAATTTCTTTATATTTTTCATTATATATAACATTCTTTATCTGTGTCTACTTCTCATTTAATTTAGAATTTTATTGCGTAGCTAAATACATAATTAACTAATCCAATTCATTTCTAAAATATATATATATATACAAATTTTTTATATTTTATAAATATTTAATTGTCTATATTTTTCTTTTAATTTAATGTCATATACTTGAAAATATCAACAGAAAGTATATAAAATATTAAAAAATGATTAAAATTAGAGAAATTTAGAACTTAAATTTAAAATAATAACTAACCCGAAAAGAAAAATCCCTTGAAAAGTGTTCCAAAACAGTTTATGCATGGAGTACCATGCCCTGGTACAGTCGCAATGGGTTTGCAACACGTGGAGAAATATTAAAATTACATGCTTTTCATTGAGGGTGGTCCCTAATCAAGATTTCCGCTTCGTATTTACTTTTATAAGCACCTCTTCTTATTTGTCCAAAGTCATGCGTGAACCTAATAAAAGGTAGTCTCAATTTGTCATCATAAAAGTCTTGCTTAGTTCTTAGTGATGTTAAAAGTTTATGATAATAATTAGTTTGACAGAAAACAAATATTTCAAGAAAAATTCCCAATTCAAAATATTTTCCATCAGTCTAAATTTCGATTCTGTCAATATTAATACCCTGAAAACTTGAATTTTTTTGCATGTCTACAAAAAAATAAATTTTAACTTTGACCAAAGAAAGACTCAATACTTCCAAAAACTGATATCTTCCTTGTTTGTTAATAATAAAGTCTAATAATTAAATATTAGTTATGGTTTTAACAAGCTTTAATTTTCAACAGTGATAACAATATTTCTTCTCGTTAATCACGATTTCACTCTACTGTTTTGGATGCTCCAGTTGATATTTATCTTATCTTTATTTTAGTGTAAACAGATAAAACGGAAATAGAGCGAAATGGAGTACAAATGCTGAATTTTGTATTTTAATTAATTTAAAAACATTTCTGTACAATTTATTTATTTATTTTTATGTTTTATTCACTTATCTAACAAATCAAGAAAATTTTCTTTTCTATTTTTCTATTTCCGCCTAAATAGTTAGTGTTCTATGGACTATGTGAGACAAATTTGTTCTAGTAAAGCGGAATTATTACGACCGAAAAAACTTTTTGTTAGAATATTGAATAAAATTGTATATTTAGAATTTGAATTCTAGTTAATTTGTAAGCAACACAATTTTGTGATTTTTGGTTAATTTAGTTAAAAATAAATAATAGATGTAATCGGTAGTGACAATATAAATATTTTTTATACTATTAACTAATTACAAAATATTACATATTTAAAAAATCCAACATCTCATCTAACTAAGTATTATAATTTATGATTGATTAACTATATTTTAATATTTTACATACACTTTTTTTATTGGTTAGTATATTTCTTTAAGTAAAAGATATAATTATTATTTCTTTAAATAAAAACATTACTAAATATACTAATTTTATTACTAATTTTCTTTTAAATAAAAACATCTAAGCATAAGATTCTTATTCAAAATAAATTTTTACTGAATTTTGGTTCTATAAAAATTAGTTTTAATTATCGAAATCACACACTTGATAGTCCAACTTTTAGAATCGGTTTGTTGCTAGAACTTGGTATTTTGACACTACTAGTTGCCATGCCATGCCATGGTTTCGGGACTGAAGAAATTGATTTCTTACTATGTCTCGTGTCTCACTCGGCGAGAATGCTGCGTGTCATGTCATCACAATTCACAAGATATTATTAAGGGTATCTTCAAAAGTTGACTTCTTTTACTAAAAAGTTGACTTTTTATTGAAATGTTGACTTTTAGAATGGAAGAATGAAGTTTTTATTTTTAATTTGATAGTAGCTTTTAAAATAAGATAATAAATTATCGTAAATTTAATTACTTAATAAATTTTTTTAATTGTTCTAGAAGTATTATATAAAATCTTAATTTCAAAACAAAACATTTATTTTGGTCCCTCCCTCTAATAATGAAAACAAAATCAAACCTGTGATAAGTATGGCACAGTGCACCGACCAATCAATTCGAGAAGATTATGTGTGTTGAGCTGGCTTAAAAATTGCTTTGCCTGTGACTGCTTTAACTTTGATGTGATTGACTTTGAACTTTCGAACCCAACCCACTTGACCACTGTTAATCAGAATACACTCTTTGCTTGTGCCATTCCTTCCACCCGAAAATTGTGAAGGAGTTCTATTTTAAAGTCAAAGTTATCCAAATAAAGTGACAGTTTAACCTAAATAGTGTTGTTGAAAATAAAAATTACATGGGGTGAGTTGAAAAATATTTACACATATAAAGTTGTTTTGGTTGGTTACGTTCAAGCCTGGAACGTAATCGAAATAGATTACATCCAAACTTGAAGCGTAACCTTTAAAAAACGGGTTACGTCCAGTGGGTTACGTCCAAGCTTGGAGCGTAACCTTCACAACATGGGTTACATCTAACTGTTGGATGTAACCTTTATTACTGTATAGTAGACCACTTTAGGCCAATTTTGGTACAGGCCCAAACGTAATCAATCTCTATTTATACCTCTCATTCCTCTATTTACAGCATAACAAGATAAAGTGTGATTTATTTATTTAAGTTATTGATTTTAATTTTTCTGTTTGTGTTATATTTTTGTAGGAACATTTAAAAAATTTTCTCTACGCAAAAAGGGTGAGGTTGATAAATTAATTGAAATAAATTGATTTATATATTATGATTTATTAATATTTAATACCAACAAATAATCTTAACTACCCAATTTAAATTTAATATATTAAATTTTACTTTAAATTAAATTACGCTAAAAAGAATGATGAAATTACGCAAAAAAGAATTATTTTAAATATTTTAAATTATTACTTAAAATTAAATATTACGTTGGCTACACAAATTAATTTTTATAATATTCTATTAGGATATTCTAAAAATTTTTCTAATAAATCTACTAATAACCTAAAATATTTCAGTTTCTACGTACCTATATTTTTTCTAATAACTTAAAACATTCTAAATTCTACTTGCCTATATTTTTTTTAACAACCTAAACTATAACCATTTCTAGTACCGTAATTTTTCTTAACAATCTAAACTATACTTAACACAATATATTATTGCACAATAAATTTTAAATTTTTATAACAACTAAAAAGGTTTCAATTTAAAAAATCTTACCTGATAATTTCACTGGACCAACTTGCTACAAGGTGGAGAATAAACTACTACAAGGTAGGGAATAAACTACTCCAAAGTGGGGTCCACTTCGGTTGTGGAAGGAAGAAGTATGAGGGGAAGAGATGAGTTGAAAGTGAAAGGAGGAAGTGAAACGGTGAGAGTGAAAGGGGAGGCCGTGATACAAAGTGGTTACGTCCCAGTCTCCTTTGGACGTAACCCGTTTCTAAATGTTATGTCTGTGGGCTCAGCGTAATCGCTAACATGTAATTTACGCTCCCTGACTTAGCGTAACGGTCCATTTTAGTAAATATTATCAAATAGGCTCATTTACGTAATAAAATACGTAAATAGACCTATTTAAATTAAACTGCCCTAAGTGAAACATACATCCTGACTACAAGTAAAGAATTATAAATCGGTTGTTAATTTTAAATATAAAGTGTTGTGATTTATTGGTCAAACAACGTCAATTTATAAAGTAATCCTTATTACTTGTTCTACTAGTAGTCTTAGAAGTCAATTTCTAATAATCGAATTTTATTTTTAAGTTTTTTTTCTTAAAAAAGAAAAATATTCTAACATTTAAGTTAGCATTCAATGTTAAAGCTTTAAAAGATATGCAGAAAAACAAGAGTTTATCAAAGATATTCATTACACGTTTATACTCTTTTTGTCGTAATCTCAATATTATTCATCAGATTTAAGTCACTTAACCTATCATTTCCTTTAATAAGTTTATTAACTTAGAGTTTCATTATTAACTCTTGTCGTTAATGATGCTACATGTCGTTAATATTGAGTATTCGACTTTAAAGTTTTGATTTATTATTCATTGATCTTTGAGATTTTGGTTTATTATTCATGACCTGTAGTTAGATACTTGATTTGCTATTGATTCGATTTTTAGTATCTAAATTGCATGTTATTCTTTGATAAAATGCTCAACCTCACGTATTTTACTTGTTAGTACTTAACCTAAAAATATTTAGCAATCATCGAACAGTTTGCTTAGTTTACATCTAGTTTGCAACAAAACTTAAGAATTAATCAATGTCAACCATGAATTTTCTCATTTCGTTAAATGAAGATATAAGAAAGTTGGCTAGTCAAAGTTCAAATATAGCGGAAAAGATTGCTGAGAGTAAGGTTCAAAATGTGTCAAGATTGCGTAGGTCAGTTGTCATATGCAACATTAAAAACTTCATAAAAGAATAAGTATATAATAATTAATGAAACATAGTTTTAATAGAACAATATTATTTTCTATTTTTCCTTTGTTTTAAATAAAAATAATGACTCAAAAAAGCAAAATATTCTTCCGATCGCTAAAAGTGATAATAAAAAGTGTTTATTTGTTCAACATTCTGATCTCGCTAAAACACAGTTAATTTTTGTCTTTAAATAAAAAAAAAGATAAATATTGATTCGATCAGAGTTACTATCCAAGCAAAAAGTTAATATTAATTATCTCTCACATATATTATATAATCCCCGTCACTATCTAACAAAATACTAGAATTTTATTTCATACCAATAATCACGTTTACGAGGTCATTTTCATGTCTAGGATATTTTCGTTGGAGAGATAAAATTAACTCATCAAAGTTTGGAAGTAACTACTCTTAATTAGGGTTGTGAAAAGAAAAAAAAAAAAAACTATATCAAATCAGTATAAAATAACAACACTTTTTTTTACAGGAATAAGAATACTTCTAAATCTATGTAATTATGTTTTACAAGTGTCACACTGAAGCTAAAATTATACTTGTCTCAAAAATCAAATTTTACTCTTTGGCAAAGATTAACTTTGTCTTGGAATTGACTTTGTGTTCCACCACCAATAATCCCATCAAGGAGGTAAAGAGTTGTTAGAAAGCAAACGAGATGTAATAGCTGGTATTAGTTTAGTTAAGGTTTCGTAACTCAGAGCGCTGTGACAAAAGCTGAGCAGTATAAGATAGCGTTGTTATTGTGAATTGAAAGTTGGTACATTTCCAAACATGTTGTCACCTCTACACATTGTCGGCCAAAAGAAGAGGAAAAAATGCCCAATTTATGAAGTGAGGTCTAGTGCTCCATCAATTGCCAAAGAGAAGTTGATGATATATATAAATAACTTTTATTCACTAAGAAATAATTAAGTTTTTTAAATATATTTACAGAGATTTAATTTCTTGTTGTATTCATGAAATAGATTTTGTTATGAAAAAATATTTAATAATATAGATAATTAAATAATTAATTATAAAATATGAAAATAGATAAATAAATATAAATATATAAAATATATGTTCTGTGAGTAAGTTAGACTTATTAATTACGTATTAAAGTTAATTACGAAGTAAAGTTAATAAATTTTATTCTACTAAAACAATTTTCTTTTTATTATTATTAGTATCTAGAAAATAAACAAGAATAAATGTCATTCAATTTCTCTTAAAAGAAACATAATACTAGTAATTTTAAAAATATGTGACCACCCATGAGGGTCAAATTCAAAATTTAAACATCTATCATTCTATGTGGTTGGAAACTTGGAATCTGTCTGAAAACAATTGAAAATGTTTTTGCGTGAAGAATTGAAAACATGAGGTAAGGTTTTGTTGGGAAGGAGCAGCAAAGTGGTGATGAGTGATGAGTAAGAAAAACCAAAACGAAACTAGAATTCATGTGTTGCATATATCATATTTTTGTTGCAGGGGAATGAGCTGGGCCAGCTGTGCCTGAAAATGTCCTTGGGTACTATGCAACAATTTAGCACCACCTGGACAATAGCCACGTACGTACCACCCTTTAAGACTCTTCTGCAGGAGACACTGACTCTTGTGTGAATCAGTGACCTCAACGAATATATTCTTGCCTAATATTTTCAGACAAATTTATTACCCCCAACTAACACATGTGATTGATAAAGAAACAACACAAAAAATATGCAAATCTCATTATTAAACCAGAAAAACTTCCCCAAAATATCAGATTTTAATTATTTCAAATTTCAACACAATTTTTTCACATTAGTCAATGTTTTAAAAGAGTTTTATTTTTATGTAAAATGATTAATTATTTTTAATATAATTTATAAAACAATTAAAACAGAAATTAAAATATTTACCATATATTTTAGTTTCTGATTAAAAAAATATTATAAAATCTTTACTTTATTAATATATACTTTTTACTCATTTAAAAGTTATAAAAATAAATACATCTTACATTACATCTGTTACTCTGCTCTAATATCTTATTATCCTATGTTAACCTTGTTTCTTTTTCCCAAAACCTGTTATGTATTTTGCCTTATATTTTTCTTTTAATTGTTTTGTTTGTATTCTCTTCTCAAATCATTAGTGGTTGATATTTTGGACCCTATTGTATTGCTGTATCCCTCTTTCTCCCCTCAACCCCATTTAAACCTCAGATTTTGTCATCACTTCTCATTATAACCATCATCATCACATTTCAACCCCCATCATCATCACTCTCTTTCTTCTAAACCATTAACCCCCATCTCTTGTTTTTTTTTTTCCCTTCTTTCCCCATCCAGCCCAACAGTTGTTACAATTCACCCTTGACACACAACGCTCTAAAATTGTGAAACCAAAACCCTAATCCCCGTTTCTCTCTCTCTTTCTGGTGTTTTATCCATCACCTATTGAAGAGACAACATGGACTTAGATGCTGTTGATACTAAAATCTCACCACCAACAGTACCAATTATCCTCCCAACCAACAACACTCCAAAGTTTAGAGCATTGTCCAACGGCACACTCAAGCGCCACCCCACCACCAACACCACCGGTGCTCCGTCGCCACAACCACCGTCCATGGTGGTTTTTTCCTACAAAGAATGTCTTAAAAACCATGCTGCTAGCATAGGTGGGCATGCACTTGATGGTTGCGGCGAGTTCATGCCTTCTTCCTCCACCAACCCCATCGACCCTCGCTCTCTAAAATGCGCCGCGTGTGGCTGCCACCGCAACTTCCACCGCCGCGAACCCCAAGAACAAAACAACAACAACAGCGGCAACAACAACAACCCTTCTTTTTTAAACTGCATCTACACTACCCCTTCAGCAGCAGCACCAATCTCTCACCGAGCTATGAGTCATAGCACGAGTCCGAGTCTGAGTTCAAGCCCGAGTCACAGTCCGAGTCCAATCTCAAGCCCATCACCACCACCACTCTCGCACGTGCCACCCTCTTACCACACTTCTGCACCCCACATGCTCTTAGCACTTGGCACTGCTTATTCTGCACTACCCTCTGATGAACCTCACCAACACCATAAAAATCTCAACTTTACAAGCGTGGTGTTGAAGGGTGCTCACGAGAACAACTCCAAGAAGAGGTACAGAACCAAGTTCAGTAAAGAGCAGAAGGAGAAGATGCATAGCTTCTCTGAGAAATTAGGGTGGAGAATGCAGAAAGGGGACGATGGATTGGTTCAGGAATTCTGCAATGAAATTGGGGTCACTAGAGGGGTATTCAAGGTGTGGATGCACAATAATAAGAACAATTTGAGGAAGAGATCAGAAGAGGGAAATGCAATTGCAAATGTTACTCAAACTGATGTGGATCATGATGATGATCATGATGGTGATGGCAATGGTGATGTTGGTAACGGTAGTGGTGGTGGAGGATTTGATAGTGATATTAACAACCCCTACAACCCAAATAGCAGCAACAACAATGATATTCAAATGAATGAAGAAGATGGGAGTGTCAATGTTCATGTTTCTCTTAATGAGATGTCATCTTAGCTTTGTCTTCTTTTGTCAAGAATCACTTAGTTAATTAGATGCGAGGAAGCAGAGAAATTTGGCCATGATCATTGATTTGATCTTTTTTGTTTATTACCATCTTTTTGGTTTTTCTTGAATCAGCTAAGACAATAGGAAAATCTAGATGTCTTAGTTTCTATTAAAATGTCATGTTATCATGTTTATTTATGTTCATAGGCTATGAAATTAGTGTCATCATCCGGGGACATGTTTCATAATCCTCTTCTGGTGATAGTTTTTAATGCTGTCACGTTTTCTTCTTGATATGTGCAGGTATATATTTTAAGTGATTTAACTGTGAAACATTAATGTTATTATTTATTGTTCATCTACTTTGTTTGAAATATCAATATCCTAAATTGCCCATACTTGTTTGTCAAAAATATGAAGTTTATCAATTCTGGGGTGGAACCTATCTACAATTTTGTCCTTTTTCATTTATGGAGATCCCCTACTTCTACAGGGTTTTATCTAGGAGAGATAATGCTATTGATGTGTCTGGTGAAACATTGCACGATGTGCCTCTGAAATCTAATTGTATAATTAATTTCTTTTATGATTTATCATACTTTGGTACAAGTGGTCCTAGGTAAGTTATCTCATGGGAAAGAAAAGGATTAGACCCATTAATATCTTTATGGTTTATCATATTTTGTATTTTGGGTGTAAGTGGTCCTAGGTAAGTTATCTTCGAATGAAGAAAAAGATTAGACCCGTTAATGACATTGAAAATGACATTAATAATAAGCTCTTTTTTTTTGTCTCATTTTCCTATTAGATTTTTATTTCTTAAAACCCTCATTACCAGCAATTATCTTGGTTCAAGAATGGAACTATCAGGATCGCTGATTAGAAACACACTTTTTAATTTACTTTTTTGGTTGTAGCATACTATTTTGGAATAGTATAATTTAGAAGATGGCGTTGAAAATGCGAATTCTCTAGGTTCGTGTTTTTCTATTATCTATTATTAAACATTATTTTATTACCATAATCTTTTGTTTGTCTATGCTTATAAGGCAAGTGGCATGATTTGGCTAATTAAATTAATGAAAAGTAATGTGGGAAGTGCTCGTGTCTTAATCTGCCACCTTTCCACTTTTAGTTAGTCGAATGAGGCGGCATGTGTTTGTTGTTTTGTTGTTTCATCATATTTAAGTTAACCTAGTTTAAGGTTGGAGGAAATTTTTATTCTAAGATTAAGGTAAATCTATAGCTTTTTGTGAGACCTTACATACAAATAAACCAATAACGAGGAATCCTTGTTGTTTATATTTGACTTAAAGTCTTGCCTAAAGAAGTTAAACATGTACTTTCTTCTGTTGTTAACATGCAATGATAACCTATGTAAGATAATCAAAAGAGTCACTAGCTTAATTAATAATTGATGAATTCAGTTGTAAGTTTCATCCGGATTAAATATATGGTAATTATGCTTTTTAAGCTGCCACGTTGTTTTCTTTACTTTCAAGTTTATGGTTACATATAACTGTTGTGACGGAAGTACCCTTGTAATAAGTTTTTCATAGAATAGGTATATAAGATTGCAGCTTTTCCAGAGAATGGACCACGGAGGAATTAATGCCATTTTACCATTTTGGAAGTTTTGTTTGCTGCTGTAGTGGACCTCTATTCTTTGCTTCTTCTGTTTTATTTTCCTTTGCTTTTTGATTTTCATATGGGACCAAATCTTTGATCTTGTTCTCTTCCTTTGGTAGATGAATCAGGCCCACATAAAAAAGGAACACCACTACACTCAGCCCAACATAACAAAATTCTATTACCAGGAGTGGATCACAATTTTTCTTCTGCTTAAATAATTTATTATAGTGAAAAAGATGTATGCCAACAATTAGTTTTTCAAAAATAAATTATTCTAATTTTTTTAAAATAAATTTTATAAAAATTAATAAATTTATTAAACAATCTATAATTGAATATAATGTAAAAAGAATGTTTATATTATGCGTATATTTTAATTAATGTTTTTTCTTAAAATAGAAGTAACATGGTCGTTTTCACTCTCTAATTGAGGAACACACATCCTCAGTTGAAAACTAATCTTCAAACTTGCACCTCTCTAATTGCGTATTTGAACGGACAAACAAACAAAACATTTTATTATAATAATAGATGATAGAAAGAAGTGTATAGTAATACAGGAAAAGGGAATATAAACAAATTAATTCTGCACTCTTTAATTATTATGATGTGCATGGTATAATATCTTTCTGGTCTACATCTAATCATTTCAACAGACTGGTTATTATATTGATTAAAGGGTAGGTTTAGAAATTGAGGAAAAAGACATTTCAAATTGGTAATCACGTATTTTAATAAACAAAGTAATACTTTTGTTCTAATTAATTAATTACAAGATAAATGTGTATTGTTCAGGAAAAGGGGAATAAATAAATTTATAGTAAATATATTGTTGAAAATGTCCAATATTAGAGGGGTGAAGTCCCACATCATTTACTGATGGGACCTGTTGCAAATATATAAGTGGGGATAAACCTCATTTTACAAGCCGGTTTTGTGGGATTGAGTTAGGCCCAACCCACAATTTTTACATATATTATATTAATATTTTATTAGTTTACCTTTTTCTAGAAGTAAAATATTTATTAATTATAAAACTGCTCAAATTGAGTACATATTCTCAATTAAAGACTTTCAAGATAAAAGTAGTATGTCAAGGAGATTATACAATAACATAATGTTTGGGTACCCTTGCAAAAGGGTTTTGGTAACCCTGTACCTAAATATAATTCATATTATTTTGCTGATTGAATATATATATATATATATATATATATATATATATATATATATATAGTGTTACTTATAAAACTAAAACCTAATGTGGAAGTCCCAAAACAAGATCATATTGCAAAAACCCTAATTAGAAGTAATTCAAGATTCAACTACATAAAGAGTATGAAAATTCATCCAGGGCCTTATTCTTCTTTCAAGAATAAAACTTCATTGAATCAGCAATTTCCATGTACTTGTTTTCTAAGAAGATCAATGAATTTCGAGCCACGACAAACCACATATATACCGCAAAAGTTCTGTGAACCAGAGAAAATTTAATTGTAGCTCATTTGAAACTTAGATTATCTCTATTAGAATTCATAAGTCTAGTAAAAGGAGAGAAAAACATTTCGTTTTGGACAAGATACGAAACAACAACTACATCCTATTTTATATTTGTGATCAGCAAAATAATTTCCTACAGGGTATTTCTTTTTCCATTTTCTTTAAAAAGTAAGGAAATAAAATTAGTAAAAAAGAAAAGGTGAACATAGCAAAACCTTCCCTAAAACACCCAAATTTGAAGTTATGTAAATCCGTTGGCATTTTCTTTATGATGATGAAAAGGGGCAAAAGGCCCAATAAATCTGTAGGCCTTTGTAATGAGAATCTGTAGGTCTTTTCAATGGCATGCCATGGGCCTTTGACTGTGGTACTATATTTAAATTAACCTTGCGTAGTTTCGTTGCAAGATTTTTTAATGGGCTCAGCCCAAACACCTCTTTCCTATTGGTACAAATGTTGCTATTATTATTATTATTATTATTATTATTATTATTATTATTATTATTATTATTAATTACTATTAATTATTATGATGATTATTTTATTTAAGAAACTTAGTGGTGTTTTTGTATCGAAAGCAACCTTTCGTGCTCTTGTTCATTCGTTGTCATATTTTAGGACATGTAGGTCTATAATTATGCCACTTCCAGAGGGTAAGCCTTTGGCAGAATAGGTATAATTTTCTTCACGCGTACTTGGAAAACCACGTTACTATCTGCCAATTTACACGTCAACAGATGCTTGCATCCCTATGTATAGCACTTTCCTCTTGTGTATTTGACACGGGTAGTGCCCACTTTGGTCAAGTTACATATTTTTTTTAATTCTTTAAATTTAAACATCTTATTTTAATTTTTTAAGTTAAAAATTTTATTTTGAATTTTTATAGCTTTATAACATATTAATTTTATCTTTTAATTATTTGCTATCAAAATAATAATTTTATGTTAACATTATTATTAATTTAAATTTTTAAATAATTAATTTAAAATAATAGTAACTTTTAAAAATTATTAAGTGTATTAAAAAAATAGTGCAATAATTCCATGCATCTATAATTTGATCACTACAACATTATTTTCTTACTTTTAAATAAACATAATAACATATAAAATTCATCACAATTTTTAATTGATTACTTTGAAATTTAAATCATAATAATTTTGATGTAAAATTAAATTTTTTTAGCAGAAAAATAATTAAATGTTCAAATGATTAATGTTAAAAACATAAAAATTGAAATAGAACTTTTAAAACTTAAATGGTTAAAATAAAAAAGTGTCCAAACTTATATGACTAAAAATGACATTTAGTCAAATGGTTAATACGATGGATTAAGTTGAATAATAAGTAAATTTGAGTTTATAATTTTGGGTACTTATATGTTAATTAAACAAATTTAATTTTAGTTTTATTAAATTGTTGAAGTCCGTACTCATTATTACCTCATATACATCATGTGATTCGTATATAATACATCATACATGTATTAGTGTATTTCAACTCTTATAAATTATAACCCTAGATAGATAGGTAGATACGCCGCCGCCACACTAACACATCTCTTCTTTTCTCCAGGAAAAATAATCCTAACCCTAACTTCGTTATGTCATTCTCTAGTTCTGTTCGACCATTTTTGAACTTTTGGGTCAATTGCCAATGATGATTTTGCACAATTGGAATCCTCACTAACATTTGATTCATCGACGAAAGTATGTATAATTATTGTTTTCTTACTCACATGTGTGTTTCATTTAATCATTTCTTTTATATTTTTTGTTTCCATTTTTATTTTAGTGAGAGATCTGTTAATTTTTTTTAGTGAGTCAATTAGGCAAATCCAATTTTAGTTTTATTAAATTGTTGAAAGCCGCATCCAATCATCACTCCATAGTGATCCATAATTATATGATCCGTATATGATACATTATATATGTATTAGTGTATTACAATTCTAATAAGTTGTAACCCTAGATAAACAAATACATACATTGTTGTCGCACTAACATTTCTCTTCTTTTTTCTTAAAAAAAAACCCTAATCCTAATTTTGTTGTATTGTTCTCCAGTTCTGTTTGACCATTCTTAGAGTTTTGGATCGGTTATCAATGGTGATTTTATATTATTGGAGTTCTCAATAACGTTTGATTCGTCAATGAAAGTATGTATAATTATGTGTTTTGTTTAATATTTTTTTTATACTATTTTTGTTTCCATCTTCATTTTAGTGAGATTGGTTAATTTTATTTTCCGCTATCAGCTTCATTTTCATTTTCATTTTCCATTTCAATTTCCCAAACCATTTTAGTGATATGTTGATTCTAAATTTTTCATTTACATTTAAATTTTTCATTTACATTTTCGTTTCCCTTTTCAAATTTAGTAAAAGATCAATTAAACAATTTTTAAGCGGTTTGATTTTCACTTAAATTATAGATGAGTTTATGTAAATCTAAATTAAAAAACTCGATATAAACAATAAAACTATATTTATACCCATCTTAACTCCCCGGACCCAACCTTCACAAATCCAACAATATTTTGGTAGGAAAATGAATGATAAAAGTTATCTTATAATTGATTACAAATTAAGATTTTTAACCCAAACCAACACATTACCCATCCTAATATTTGTACTAATATATTTTCTCTCTCTCTCTCTCTCTATTTCATTTTTAGTTCATTTTTCCTCTCTTTTTTTTTTTTTTATCACTAACTTATAACATGTATTATTTGTCTTTATTTTTTTTTATCTCTCTTGCCTCCACTTGGACATATATTTATTATATTCCTTTCCTCTTAGTTTGTACTTTTTTCCTAATGCAATGCTCTAGATTGCATGGAAAAGGTAATCTAGATTCCAAAGTGCTACCTCCTTTGTTTAATTGTCATTTCATTAAACCACTACCATACCAAACCGTTTTATAGAAGCGTAACGAATTATGTTTATTTTTAATCCATTGACTTCATGATCATTATCCCTTTGAACACGCCAAGAGTTGAGACCACATTGGCCCTAGTTTTGATAAATTCTAGCCCAAAATTTTAATCACTATAAACAAATTGCATGAGTTGAAGGCTCACTAATCACTATCCTTGTGCCTTTTGGCGTTGGCATGAGACACGACTTATGGCGTCAAGTACTTGACTATTGTCCATTCAACCATCACACTTTCCGTTAAGATCAAAGAACTCATTCATATACCAATGATGTCAATAACACTATTCAACAAAGATTTCATTTTACTGGAGCAGTTAAATTTTTGAGATCAATGAAACGTTCACATATACTTATTCTTGAAACTAAAATTTGTTTTCATTTGAATACATATCATATTTGTCAAAATAATTACAATAAAATACCAATCAGTTTTTGAATTTTGAAATTTCACAAGCTTGACCACCATGATCATGAGAAATTTCAAGTTTAAATTCGATGGCTGATTAAAGAAATTAACAATATTTAACAGGAACAATTCAAAATGCTTACCATCTTTCTAAAATTTCAATTATATAATATAGATGCAAGCACAAAGTGGAAACTTAGGTATTACTATTAGAGGATGTTACGTTTAACTGCTCAAATTTCGTGATAATTTTGATAAAGCATTAATGTCTTACAATAACGTGACATTTTCTGTCAATGAGTCGATTACTTGCATAATTATTTTGCATTCATCTTGCTCATTCATAATACGGTTGGTCACTAGTGCCACAAAGTAATGTTTTTCATAATTTAATGATTGTTATGTTATGGCCATAAACATGGAGTTTTGTTGGTATGAAAATGACATTCATCACCTCTCAAAAAAGGGTCCAAACTTTCAAATGAGAAAGGCCTGCAACTAGATACCACAGTCTTTTTGTGTTTGTCATGACATCATCACATTCTTCACATAACTAGGATAAAAAATTCACTTTCAAAGAGCGTTTTTTCCTTTGAGGAAAAGATGAATTTGTACCTCATTCTTTGTAGGAAAAGAAAGTCAGAAAGAGAAAGTGATGACCTGTAGAAAATAAAAGAGAGAAAAACGAAAAACTAGGATTTGAGTGTAATGGAAAAGAAAGTAAATAAAGGAGAAAACAACACTTCATTCATAGTGAAACTCTCAGCAAGGAAATATTTTGATTCACACATTAAAGTTAATAACTCTTCATCTAAAGTTCTTATCTATTAAGCAAATGGTAAGTCACTCAATCTCTGAATCGTGTGTATAATTTTTTTTTATTGATCAAGAGATACTAGACTGACAAATTCCTTAAATAAATTTCAATGCCTCAATAAAGTAATTTTTTGATTTTCTATCAGTACATTCCCTAGATTCAACAAGATAACCCCCTTTGTTGAGTGCTCCAATAAGTCTCGTTTGACTTTGACCCATGATTGTTAGCACCCTAATGTACGTTTTAATATGAAATATATACTCACAATTAATTTAATCATATATTTCAACTGTTTATATATAATTTTAATTTTTTTTCTCTCAATCACTATTTAAGTATGAGAGATTACGTAGATGTTTAAATCATTTTAATTTTTATTCATCCTAATAAAACAATTCCCAGTTGTTCAGTATCTTCAGGTTCGCTTCAATTCTCTCTCTCTTTTTCTTAAACAAATGTACGCATGAGTTTGGGTGTATTAAAACATTAGATTAAGATATCTATCTTGCTTAGTTGAACTGTATATTGTATATGGGTGGTACGTACTTATCAGTTCCATTTTCTTACGTTGCGCCACAAAGTACTATTTTTAAACAAAATTGTTGTCACATCCTTTACATAATAGCCCCATGCTTACAATTGATTAAATAAAATGAAACGTGTGATTGCCCATATTGATGATGATGAACCAATTAAAAAAAAACACGTCCTAATCTTCTAAGTTCTAAGTCTTTCTATACATGTCCTATTATTTTCATAATTTCTTGATTTACAATATTAAGTGTACCCATCTTTGTTAATGAAATTTGAAGCAAACTTTTTTATTCTTAGCAGACGCTGCTACATTACAAATATTCATTCTTTTCAGATTTTGGTTTTGTCAGTTTGATAGTGAATTGAACATTAATAATTTTTGCATTCTCCAAGAAACACGTTAAGTAGATTTTACATGAAAATGGGCAACTCCACTTCTGGTGTTTATATATATGGCCTAATTTCCTCACGTCTATTTTTTTTCCTTTTTTTGTTTTGTTTTTGGTGCCTACAATGACAAGTGCTATTTCAGCTTCATATGATGAATTGTGGTGATTCAATTATAAAGTGGTGGGGGTTGAGCTTCTACCGTGAAGCCTCAAACTTACACAGTTTTTTTCCCTCATTTCAGTTAACATTGGCAAGAGAAAGCTATATAGAACTGGTGGACCTTCTTCCATTTCTTGAACCTCAGCCAAGTAAGTGAACCTCTAACAATTAATGCTTTCTCCAATAACATTTCTCGTTGATTTCTCTGAGTAAATATGATGAGTCATGGTACTCAATTTGCCTGAGTCAGCAAAAGTTGCAGGGTATTAGTATCAAATGGGGTGAGAAAGGATTCTCTAGGACTAGTTAAGATGGGAATTAAGAAAAATTTTGTAGGTAGTGTTAAAATACTAGAGAAGAAAAATCTTCTAAACCCTATTTCATATTATAGCAGAAAAAATGGTTTCATTTCCAGGATGATTTTTTTATCTGATTTTAACAAAACTTTATCCTTCTATTTTTAAAATTAACAAAGATGAATGGTGTTTTTGGCTCAGTAAAATAGTCCATTTTGAAAGCCATGAACGAAAATCAACAATTATCAATTTTACATGGACAAAAAATATCAATTCCTCTATTAGCAAACTTTAAAGTTTACCTTTTTACTAAAAATATAAAATGAAGTGCGTGGAGAGTGCGTGTGTGTGCCAATAAGTAACAATTTTCTTGTTAAATCAATTTATCATTCAATGCTTCTCCTTGCAGGTGGGGTTGGTTTTTGACAACAAATCCATTGTAGTGGGGACAAATTTTAGACTTTCACAAAGGGGCACTCTCATACTGTTTCTCTTAACAAACTGACCCTTATTCTAGAAGAAGAAAAACCTTTGCCAACACTTGCAAAATCACATTGACTTACTGAATCCAAAGACCACCGACTGAGTCCAACTTAAGAAAACCAAAAATTAAAAATGTCACACAAATTGCCTCAAAGCCTAACATGGTCACTTCAACCAAACTTCACTATCTTATGACCCAGCATCTGAAACTTGTCATGAAAATAGTACGCTAAAATGCACCATAAAACTGTTACATAAACTACAAATACAAACCGTTCGTACTAAGATACCAATTGACCAAATCAGATTCTCTTTCATTGGGCAAAAACAAAACCTCTTGTTGCTTTCTTTCCTTGCACAAAATATATGCCTAATATCGTATATTTAGGTCCAAAATTCAAGTTATGCCTAGATATTGTTCTGCCACTGATTTGGGTGTTCACTAGTGGCGAAAGTTCACTGTTTCACAATGAATCTTTGATGGGGAAATTAGAGTCCTTCTCCTCATAACGAGTTTTGAAATCTTCAAAGGTGGAGTGGGTTTGATTGAGCATTGATGGGTACCAGAAACCTTGTTATGCTTAAGACACACATTGATTCAATCAATTTGTCTTTTGCTAATGGTTTTGTTGAAAACTTGCTTTGGGCCTTGGCTTCTCTTTGGGTTTTCTTCTCCAACTATGTGCTTTATTCCTTGGGGTTGATACTAAGATACATCTTCAGGTTTGATGAATTTTTCTTATTTTAGTTATTGGTATTTTGAGTTTTATTAAGTTACTTATTTGAATGATTATTCCCTTCATTTCATGTTTCAGATTTTGTACGGAAGATAGAAAAAGTGATCACTTTGTTCAACCTGATATACTTGATCAAAACAAGAGAAATCAGATTGAAGATTCTAAGGTTGATGGGTTTGCAGAAGAGTTAGCTAATTTGCTATTTCCGGTCTTAGAAAATTTTCATGTAGAAATTGAAGAAAGAGAAGGAGAAACAGAGTGCCCTGATTTGCTGGAGTTAGACTCTGATATAAACATTTATCAAGATGCTAATAGTTTAGAAGGAGAAACAGAGTGCCCTGGTTTGCTGGAGTTAGACTCTGATATAAATATTTATCAAGATGCTAAGAGTTTAGAAGGAGAAACAGAGTGCTTTGTTTTTAAGGAGGAATGCAATGATATGCAATTAGAAAGAGAAACAGAGTGCTCTGTTTTAAAGGAGGAAGAGTCTAATATGCAAGAAGATGCAAAAGAATTAGAAAGAGAAACAGAGGACTCTGTTTTAAAGGAGAAAGAATTTGATATGCATGAAGTTGGTAACAAAAGGGTAAGTGAAACAGAGAGGTCTGTTTCTAGGGAGACCGTGTCATTTGTTAATGAAGATCTTAATAAAATAGGTGAAAATGAAACAGAGAGCTCTGTTTTCAGTGAAGGTGATTCCAATTTTTCTCAAGATAATAGGAAGAAAGTTGAAGGTAAAACTGAAGAGTCTTTCTTCGCCGATACTGACTCTGGTGAAGCCAGTGATTTGGTAGAAGAACCAAGGATCATGACCTTCACTTTTCAACAAAATTATATTGCTGCAGATGTTTCTGATCATTTATTTTCCAGTACTGAAAATATTGCCAACATAGAAATTTCAGAGAATAATTTGGAGGAAAGCCTTTTCGTTCAAGAAGAGAAAGATCACTCTGTTCAAGAACAGAAGAACATCACATCCAATTCCCCTTCTAGTCAAATCATTCAAAGTGACGCGTTTGGTGGAAGTGATTCATCCCATGATGATGACGATGTTATACATGCTAACACATTTCTATATGATTTTGGGTCAGAATCATGCAGCAGCAACATTAATGATTCAGTGACACATCAAATTCCTAGTACTAATCATTCTAGTGAAGGGTTTGATTTTGAAAGTCTTGAGGGAAATAAAGATGAAAGAGTTGAAGACAAAGAGGAAACTCAATATTCATGTGACATTGAAGTCTCTCGCAGTCTGAATGTGCATCTTGATTATGAGAAAGATGAAGTGAAAGATTCTTCATATTATAGAGAAGCAAACATGGAGAAAAGTGAAGAAACCATGTGGGAAGATAACTTTGATGAATCAGATTTTGAGGAAGAAGAGGAAGAGGAAGAGGATGAGGATGAGGATGAGTGGGAACATGATGAGGTAGTGGAACAATTGAGAATGGAACTTAAAAATGCAAGACAAGGAGGTCTTGCCACTATTTTAGAAGAGGAAGAAGAACAAGAGGAGGAAGCAGAGTCTCCAAAAGTTGTTGAGGATCTAAAGCCTTTGAAGATTGAAGAGAAGAAGATTGAGTACAAGGATCACATTATTGAAATTCAAAAGGTTTATAGGTGCTATTCAGAGAAAATTCGGAAGCTGGATGTTTTGAACTACCAAACCATGAATGCAATAGGTCAGGATCAACTTACTCAACTTACTCAACTTCATTTCTATGTCAAACACTTACATTCATTTTTTCTTGGATTGGCAAATTTTCATGTTCGGCTCATTTCTTCATCATATTATTTAGACATTCCAAAATACTATGGTAAAGTTTTTACGAGGTTAATTTCATAATATGTTGTCACATGTAATTTTTTATCTTTTTGTTGATCTTTTGTCACGTAAGATTAGAAGATTTTCTTAACATTTTTCATGACTCGTAAAGTTATTGGTTATATTGTTTTTTCTTCGGTTCTTCCTATCACAACGCCACAAAGAGTTGTCAAATTTCATTTCACTGTACCCGTCTATTTCATTTGTTTCATAAGTCTACCACAAACATGTACGTCGTTAAAACTTAAGTGATTGGCATCGGTTCTGTCATAAAGTATTAAGAAAATGATTTGGAACCATGCATAAAAAATATTGCTAATCAACTTAGACTAAGTCAGGTAACGAACATTGTACTCTAACCAAAGAAAAGATTTATAAAATAATAGAAGCATTTATTCCTTTAGCAATAATCTTAATTTTTTCCTCTTCATCATTGACTAAATCACCGACTTTGTTGTTGTTATGTGTAGGACTTCTTCAACTAAAAGACCCTCTAAAGTTAATGTTAATCCCAAAATCAACGGTCCAAATTGCGAAGCCTCTAATATCTCAGAATTTGTGGCCACGCAAAGCACTAAAGCAAATATCTGACTCAACACTGAAGTTTGTTGATGAATTGCATAGAGAATTGGAATTGGTGTATGTTGGGCAGGTTTGTCTCTCTTGGGAAATACTGTGTTGGCAGCATAAGAAAGTTCAAGAGTTGAAACAATATGATTCAAAATGGCCTCGTAGCTATAATCTTGTGGCGGGTGATTTTCAACTTTTTCAAGTCCTCATGCAACGGTTTTTGGAGGATGAGCCATTTCAAGGGCCAAGGATTCAGAACTATGTCAATAACCGTTGTGTTATTCGCAATTTGCTCCAAGTTCCAGCCATCAAAGGTAAACAAACATTAACCATAATGTTAAATATATTTTTAATCTTTAAAAATATAATAATAAATAATTTAATTAATCTTTTATATTTTAGATACGAATGAATTAATATTTTAACTCCGAAGTGTGTGAGTAAAATAATTTAATTTTTAAGGAAAAAATATCATATATTTTTTATTTTAATTCTTAAAAATAATATAAATTTAGGAACTAAAGTGACATAAAATAATATAATTCAGGAATGATAATGATAATGAATAGGAACTAAAATAAAAAATGTATTATGTTTTAAAAATTATTTTATCAATTTTTTATCTTGCATGGACTTAATTGTCTCACTCAAGATTTTTAATGATAAAATGGTAATTTACTATATATATTAAAAAGAATAATCTATCATGGGTTATAACTTTTTAAGTAATTTGATAATTTTATTTATTTTGAATGGTCTATATCATTATTTATTCGTTGATATGAAACGCAAGATGATATGTAATGTGGCATTGTTATGTGCACATCACGTTATTAAATGCTGATTGGGATTATCTTAGAACTACCAACTAAAAACCACATTAAACCATAATTAATTTGTGGTACACGTTGCAACCACAAGTGAAATGTTATAATTGTATTTAACTTTGTGTTGTGATTGAATTGTACAGATGATAATACGAAGGATAAGAAATTAATAAAGATGGGTGAAGAGTACGCAATTGATAGTGAAAGCTTGGCACATATCATCAAAGAGTCCATGCGTATGTTCTGGGAGTTTGTCAGAGCAGATAAAGATTATGGCAATGTGAATCTTAAAGTTTCTCATCAAACTGGAATTGATCTGAAGGACCCGGCAATTTCAGATCTTCTAGGGAATGTTCGAACCCAATTGCAAAAGGTTACTTCCTAAATATACTTTGCATTTTTATTACCATGACACAAACATATATTTTAGCATATTCTTCTTGGCAAGAATTATACAATGGGAAAAAAAAATTATCTAGTCAATCAATCACAATTTAAAATTAATAATATGTCATTGCATAACTTTAAACTCCTATTTTATTGATTATAGTTTATTAAAAACTATGAAATTAGATGAAAGATACATTAAATACTTAATGAGACTTAAAAGAACTGTATTGTTAACAAATTTCAATTAACAATAGAATATATACTAGAAAGAGTGTGTTATAGAATCTCATACTAGCATTTCTCATTTTTAACTTTGTTAGATATCTACAATTGACCATCTTGGATTAACGTTGCAGAAGGAGAGAAAGCTGAAGGGCATAGTGAGGAGTGGGAACTGCATAGTGAGGAAGTTCCAAAAGTATCATGAGGAACAAATTCAACTTGATCAAGAACAATTGCTTGCCCAAGTGGGATTGAGATTGGTCTCAAGGGTGGTACAAATGAAAAAATTGAGCAAAGATCAATTAATGTGGTGTGATGAAAAGTTGAACAGAATCAAATTCGTTGGCAGGAAGGTCCAGGTGGAGCCTTCTTTTTGGTTTTTTCCTTGTTGATGATTCATTCATCAGCCCTTGCATTGCCACCGTATATATTCTTGGTTTTAGAGATACTTATTTTTGCAGAAAATTACATAGCATTAGCATATACATAAACTATACTCGTTACAATCTCAGTGCACACCTTTATACATTAAAGTTGTTAGATTGATGGAATATTAATTTAAGACGTTGGCTCAGTAGTAGTGTTCGTTCGAGGAGAAGGGGATCAAAGTTGGTTCCATCTTTGTATATTATTCATTAGATTTTGCTAATTTAACCATTAGATTATAAGCTTCCTTAAATATATGAAGAAGACTTTATAGAGCTTAAAAAATTTAGAATGTTTCATCCAATATTTATTTTGGTTTGTTCTTATATATATTTTAAAATATAAATAAATATTAATTGTGCAATTACTTATATATATATATTTTAAAATATTATTCAATTCTCCAATGTTAAAAGTCGAACAAAGAACTGTTGAGCTTATTACAAATGAAAAACCATTAAAAAAACAAACTATGAAAAAAAAACCAGCTACATGCACTTTAACAATAATAATCATCCATGTAATTATTTTATTTTATTTTTAGAACTGTATCTATCTGATAACATGCGTATGAGAATGAGAGTTCTTGTTATCTATATAATATTTCTCCCATCTGGTCTGAGTCTATGTTAATCAATTACATTTAAACAAAATCTAATAATATGTTTTGGATTGACCTCAACACCCAATTTTCACGTAAAATGTTGGTGAAGATTAATTAAGATTCATGATGAGAATTTTCAAAAAGGTAAATTCTGTGCCGTTGTTAAATGTACATGTGAATAGTAAACAATATTCTATTCCAACTGAAATATAAGAATAAAGATTATCGGTATATTAAAATATAAATTAATATAAGAAATTTTACTACATTTATCAATATAATTCTCAAAACATCTTTAATTAAATTTGCATATTTTGAATAATTCTTTTTCATTAATGATATTAAGTTTTAATAAATGATATTTTAAAAAAGAATTCATTGAAATTAATAAAAATAAATATTTAATCAGATAAATTTTACAATGTTATTTTTAAATAAACACAGATTGTGCGCCGTTATTATATAAATTAACCGACTGTTTATAATTACGTGTAATCTTTTATATTTTAAAATTTTTTAAAATTGATACGGTTTGATTTGCATATTGAAGAAGAAAAAATATAATATTTTGTTTTAGGATGAAATTTTATGTTTTGAATATCAATTTTGAAGAAAAATGTTTGATACTATTTAAATATTTTATATTCATTTATATAATACTTGTTTTAATATATTTTCTCGTAATCAATCATTTTTTTTTATCTTTACTCTTGAATCAAATTTCAGTAATATTATTTGCACAATATTTAATAATTAAAAATAACATTATATAATATTATTTATAAATTAAAAATACAATTTATTTATTTAAATATATTTATATTTTATAAATTTAAAACTACAATATAATCTATATATTTTTAAATATCCATTCACTTAAAATTTCAATTATATAAAAAACTTTTACTCGTGGTGTTACAAATTTAGTCCAGGCGTGACAATTAAAATCTGATTTTGGGAAGTGCCACGTGTGACATTTGTGACCGTCCAGTATTAATCCAACACAACAGCGAGGACGTCTTTATTGCCGTTGGATTTAGGTCGCGCTGAAACCCTATTTTAATATCTCTCAGTGCCTTTTCTTCTCTGTTCTGTTCGTCGCGGAAGAGAAAGAGAAACCCTAATAGGCTTTGTTTGGAAGCTGATCGGAGAAGATGGTGCAACGTCTCACCTACCGCAAGCGCCACAGCTATGCCACCAAATCCAACCAGCACAGGGTCGTTAAGACCCCTGGTAAATTCTCTCTCCACTCGCTTCGCATCGTCGTTTATTATCAACTACGACGCGTCGTTTTGTAGTGTTTAGTAAATTGTAATGTGTCGTTTTGTTTATTAAACGCAGGTGGCAAGCTTGTTTATCAGAGCACGAAGAAGAGGGCTAGTGGACCCAAGTGCCCTGTTACTGGAAAGAGGATTCAAGGGGTATGCATCTTTTTTTTAATATTTAGGTTTTTATTTTGAGGAAAAATATTTATAATGCTGTTTTTTAGATTCCATGTGTCACGCATTAACATTTGAGTGAATTAGGAGTAATGTATAGAAAGTAAGGCTTTGTTTGGGGGAACTTCTCTATGAACATTTATAGGGGAAGAAAATAAGAAGGAAAAACGAAATAAGATTCTACATTAACTAAAATTGGCTTATGCATATGCTAATTTGTAGAAGGTTTATTTCAATCTATTCTAGTTCAGTTCATGGAGAAGTTTGTTTCATTTTTTCTCTCCTATAAATTCTTATAGAAAACTTTACGCAAATACGCCTCAAATGTACTTAGAAAAAGATTGGTTTTTTAGCCAGTGTTTTTTCTTTTCTTTTTTGGGATTGGAATTTTGAAATTGTTAATAAACTGATCTGTTTTTTAAGGACAATACTTAGATGCAGTACTTTAGGTGTTTTTAGTGATTTTCTTCAACTAAAATTGGAGTTTCACCTTTTGCTGAAACCTGTGCACAGTGATTGATATTGTTAAATACTGAGGTGAAAGTCTAATTTTGATTTGAGAACAGTACTTTGAGCATCTAAAAAATTGCGTCTAAGTCTTATCCTCTTTTTAATTGGTGAAATCGGCATAATTTGTTGGCTTAGAGTGAATTTTTGACGTTTTAATGTGTTATATAATTGATTTTTGGTATGAAGTAAGTCCATAAAG
The DNA here is from genome assembly GCA_026586105.1 of Hylodesmum podocarpum. Lineage (NCBI taxonomy): Eukaryota > Viridiplantae > Streptophyta > Magnoliopsida > Fabales > Fabaceae > Hylodesmum > Hylodesmum podocarpum. Next base: position 721,076 of record JALJEV010000730.1, on the reverse strand, counting down.
TGCATTCTTTAATAATCAATGGTGCTAACATTAGAAGAAAACAACAAACTTTTGATTGTTTTGTGTTGGTTTTTCACACAAATTAATTACTCAAACTTTACATTTGTAATAAAGGTTCAAAGCTTGACCACAACTAGTATTTCTTTTAATAATCTGACTGTTTTACTCTCTTTAGCATCATATTCACAGTTAGCAAGTTATATGTCTGATATACTTTTATTAGACCCCTTTTTAGTGCTTTGCTTTGAGCCTTAGGCATATAGCATACCTATTCTCTATCCCAAGTGTTTTCTTTTGTGATTGTCTTATTTCATTTTTTTTTTGAACTCGAGGTTCATTTTACATTACATGGTCCATATTTCTGTGATTGATAATGGATTGTTTATGAATGATTTAAGGTATAGTGTATTGCTTATTAATGTTTGAAAACTGCAGATTCCACATTTAAGGCCAGCAGAGTACAAGAGATCAAGGTTACCTAGAAACCGGAGGACTGTGAACCGTGCCTATGGTGGTGTGTTGTCTGGCAGTGCTGTTAGAGAAAGGTTGGTTTTTCTCAGCTTTTTTCAGTCTATCATAATGTTTAATTTCCGTTGCAAATTGTTTAATTGCTTAATTTTGTGTCTGGTTTTGTAGAATTATCCGAGCTTTCTTGGTTGAAGAGCAAAAGATTGTGAAAAAGGTCTTGAAGATCCAAAAGACAAAGGAAAAGCAAGCATTGAAGGGCTGAGTTTTGAGGAAAGTGATAAAGATCTTTTTGGAGGGATTTTAGGTTTTGGCATTACAGTAAAACATGAAATTTATTAGAGCTGTTTCCATGTTAGTTTTGTGCTTATTTGGCGTTGTTAAATTCATTCTAGTGAAACTGTTAATTTTGTTGACAACTCCATTATGATACAGTTTTGTATGTCACGATTTTCTCTTGCTGGATTATTGATTCTCTGTCTGTTATTAGTACTTTTACATCTGCTGGTGGCTAGTTCAGATTTCATATATTAGTGAACAGATATAGGTGCACACTGTTTAATATGGATGGGGGGGATGAAGTTATCGCAAATTAAAGTGAATCTATCGGATGAAGACTGCGGGGGGTAATAAAATGACTTTTGATTTCATTCAACTATGTCTTATGCAAAGTTGGGTTTCTTTGAATGATACGCTGTGCATTATCATACACTGAATGATTTTGTTGCATAAACTAGTCATAGCCTGATGTGTGGATATTTACGATATCGACATTATTTCGTTTCAAGTTTTAACCATTGTTCAAAATCAGATATCACCGGTTTAACCTATTGAAACTATAAGCCGGAGGTCTCACTGGTTCACTCCTATGTGTTTAAGGCTTAAATTTACTTTTGAGAAATTGTAAATTTGGTCCTCGTTTTTAAGTAAAGGCTCAAATTAAGTATCATTAAATTTGGGGCAGACTTTGTAAAAGACTTTTCAAAGGAAAATTTTTGCAAGATTATGAAATTTTAGGGGTAAAAAGTACTAATAAGTCAAATAACAATTATAAAAATATTTTAGAATAGGGTTTATAAAAAGGATTAAGCTAATACTTTTGATTTGTGTCTTATAGTAAGGATCAAAGAAGCAATTGAGTTTTGAATTGGATTCACATTCTTTCTCACAGAATAAATCACAATATCACGTTGATATCACCGTCTAAAGAATCCACGGATCAAAGGGATAAAAGCATACTCATAGGAAAGCAAAACTCATAGGAAAGCAAAGGAGTATATTAATACCCATGGATAATATGTTAAATAGACTGATAATTTACTTTTTCTTTTTTGTTCAGACGATACGTTAAATAGGTTTTTCCTGTAAATTTTGTGTTGTCAACTATGTTATATTTACTGGATTGACTAACAAAATTAAAAGATGTGAAAATTGTGTACATATCTTATTTATAGAAGCACTGTGTAAATATTTTTTAACAAAAGATGCAATTAATCTATGTTCTATTCTTACAAGAGACAAGATATGAAAGAAAAATAAAATAAATTTCTTCATAACTAATGCATAAATTAATTTATAGAAATCTTCATACATTAGTTTCTGACAAAAAAAAAAACTTTTAATTCATGCAAAGCTCTTCTCAGCTCATCACAAAACTTTATTTCATTTTTCCTTTTTATATTTTTCTTCTCTAAATTCTTATAAAGTAGCTTTTCTTTCCAAAATAAACTCTAAATATTAGTTTAATTTTAATTCTTGTAGAATATTTGTCTAAAATGGATTCAGATATTTATATATTAGTTATTAAATGCCACCGAGATGGGTAAATTTTATCCTGAGTCATGATATTCTAAGGAACATGATTCCTAGTGATGTAATTTCATTCCGTGAAGCTTTCTTTTGACTTTTATTTATAGTAAAAAATAATTAAAGATAAATTATAATTCTTAATTTTGATAATTATAATTTTTTTTATAAATGTTTCATAAATGATATTATTTTATATGCATTAAATGAAGTTTAGTAAACTGACGATGATAAAAATTAGATGAATCAGAAGGAAAAAAAATAATTTATAAACTAATGAAGATCAAATGAAGCATAATAAAACTTTATGAAAAATAAGTATATTTTCTAATGGTTGTATTAAAACATTAACTTTTATTTTATCAAAATTTTTGTTATAGAATTGACTTGAATTGTTCAAATCAAGTACGAGATATTTATTTATTCTTAGTATAACATGACGCGCCAAATTAAAATAAAGAGAACTTCTTTAATTTGAAGATCTGTACAGAAAAAAGAGTTATACTTTTTCTTTTTTGGCTTTTTTTAATTATCAAAGAATAAAGTTGTTAACACTAACGAGACAGTATATGTTGCTGTGTCTAACGAATACTTCAAGTTCATCATCTAAGACCAAATGTTGGTGTTTGATGAGAGAGATTACTCTACACAAGTTGAAACTCATGTATTTTGATTTCTCAAGATCTTTGTAAAGCTTTTTCTATAATTTATTGTAAATTCCCTCCTATGTAGAAGTTTGTTAAATCCTTAAACCTTTATGGTTAAGTATTAGCATGAAGAGCTTGAGTTACAAATAATACTTGTTGTAATTAGCTTAAAGAGGATGAGTTCAAAAAATACTTGTTTAGCTTGAAGAGACAAAAAAATACTTGTTTATCCTAAAGAGACTATGACCAAATTAGAAGACTTATATTCTTGTGAGATATATTGAAACTTTAGTGGCGACCATATGTCTTGAGTTAAGACAAATTAATATAAAATATTTGAGTTTTCTCTTTCTTAATCTTTTCTATGCATACTAATCAAAGGATGTGATTATTCTTCCATAAAATCTTTTGTAAAAATATTTGAAAAGTAGTTTTTTTTCTTTAAAAATTAAGTTTGATCAATTAAACACAACATTCATTTGTTTAAAAAACTTGCGAAAATTCTTGATTAATACAATTCAACTTTTCTCTTGTGTTTTTATCTTTACAGTTTGATATCTGAACTTAATCTCTAAGGGTTAAGTATCTAATAAATGGTAAGAAAAAAAATTCTATAATAATAAATTCATCCAACATGTTCATCACAAAAGGATCCTTCATGAGTAAGCCACTGACATTTTTCAGTGATGATTATCCCTACTAGGTAGACTGGATGGAGATATACATTAAATCCTATTAATTCATTCATTAAACCCGAATGTGAATAAATAAATTAAATTATAATATAAATTTATTTTAAATTAAAATATATGTTATTAAGAAAATGAAATAAATACACAAAGATAAATGAAGAGTAGCATAAGATGATTAAGAAAAACATTTTTATATAATCACGAAGAATACACAAGTGTACCTTTTTTATGTGTATAATTATAGTATTAGATTAAATTTCTTTATAGAATGAATTTTATGATATTGTTCTTCTCTCGTTAAAAAGAAACATATACTTTACGTCTATGTTTATTATTACACGTGTTTACACATTAATATGTCATTTTTGAGATGAGCTGCGAATCCATTTGAAATTTATAAATAAATTGATCCTATTAAAAAAATTAACAGCTAAGAGAACAATATTTTACACTCATGCGGTATTTAATTTGAATATAAGAGAACAATATTTTACACTCATGCGGTATTTAATTTGAATATAAAAGGGAAACATTTTTAAGAGGTAACAATTCTGTTAAGTTAAATTTATTTAAAAGTAAATTATATACCGTAATTTTAATAATTGGTGTTTTCATATTTTTGAAGCAAGTAGACGGATATATACTCAACAGATTAACAATGTATTTCGGATAAACCTTAAGTCAGATGAATGAGATGTTAGACAAAGAAGTATTATTTCTATTCATTGCTTTTATACATACAGACTCTAAGTATCAAAACTTAGTCTTATGTAGAATCTTATCAAGAAAGCTCATGTTCCAATCACTATAAGGAAGTCAACTAAATCTTTATAGAAAGGCATGCCTTTATAAAGTCAAAGAGGATGTTTTCTGACACAAAAATCCGTTACAGAAAGAAATACAACCTTTGTATACAAAATCCCCAAATTGTAAAGATACTTTGTAACTCTAAAGTTGACAATTCAAGAACGCATTAAATATATTAGAACGTTGTATCTGATATCAGTAGATGAAGTAAAGAATTTAAAGCTGTTGAGTTTAGCAACTACTTCAAACTTTTCATCTATTTAAAGGTTAAAGAATGAAGATTTGAAGTTAAACAACACTTTAAAAGATTCATCTATACAATTTTATATTCATGTAAAAATCCTTTCTTAATTATTCTTTATTGTATATCCCTTTCTATGAAGAGACTAATTTCTCTAAGTTAGACAACCCCTTGTAAATCAACACCCTAGTGATAGTTTAGCTTGAATAAGTTGAGACCAAACAATACTTGCCTTTGTTAGCCTAGAGGGGCTAGGCCAAAGAATATTTGAAGTTGTTAGCCAGGAGAGGTCGAGAATACTTGGGTAGAGTTAGCTTGAAGAAATTGTGCCAAAAAAATACTTGAATTAGTGAGAAGTGGTTGATGTCAAATAATACTTGTATTCACTCTGATGTGGTGAAATCTTAGTTGTTGGTAAGAAATAACACGTAGTCTTGATAAGAAAAACCAGTATAAATCTTTTAGAGTTTCTCTCTATTCTGAATGTCTTATCTTTATTATCATGTGTACATATTTGCGTCTAAAATCTATAAGACTTATCTTTACACAAAAAATAAAAAAATTACAAAATCATTTTTACAACACAATTCAACCCCTCCTTGTGTCTTTATCTTTATAAATTCTAATATATTCAAAACAACAAAGATGTGTTAAAGAATCTTGATAATACATTATGTAAATATTTGTCTCTCAACATATCTACGATAGCATCAACATAATAATTATTATTGCCACAAATTATACTTATTCTTTATATTTCTTTGTCATATATATATATATATATATATATATACTTTTAAAATAAGTTTAAAAAATTTACTCTTCATTCTACCCCTTTATTTTCTTTTAGAGCTCATTTAATGGCCAAGACATGATAGACTAGTATAGGATATATAAATAAGATAAGAACATGATAAAATAGGAGTAAAATAAACTTTAATTTTATTTAGTGTTTGATGCACACCAAGATATGAACTAGATAATAATAGAAGCTAACAATGACAACGACAATGATAGGAGCATGGTAGAGGCAGCAAGTGATGGTGGTAGATAAGACTCCCACAACAGCTAGAGAGCTCATTGTAAATATGGCTGCCAATGTTTAGAAATTTGGTACGAGGTCTAATACTGGTGCAGTCTACCATGTACAGAGTTCACCTACCAGACCAGTTTGTGCAGCAACCTCAAGAAATGCAGATCACATAGATTTTGACTAATAAGCTTGATGAGTTGACTTCTTTGGTTAGACAACTAGCCATGAATTAGACAATCCAGGTTTCAGCTTTGAGCCCCCCAACTTGAAGTTGTGGCATTTGTTCAAAATTTTCCCACTTCACAAATTCATGTCCAACACTTCAGGAAAGAAATAGTAGTGATTCCACTGTTGTAGCAACAAAAGTCTTCCCTGATAGACCTCAACAACAATACAACCCTTACTCTAATTCCTATAATCCTTGTTGGAGAGATCATCCAAACTTGAGATTGAGCTCAAATCAGAATCAAAGTCAGTCTTCCCACCATCAGACTTCCACTTTCCAACCAAGGTAGCAAAACTGGTAGCAACCCTCCAACCAACATAAACCTCCATTTCAACATCAGAATTTTACATAGCCACCACCTCCATTGACCAAAGGAACTTAGCTACTCATAATTGCATAAATGAAAATCAAAATTTCAACGAATTTAAATGTAGAAGAAAAGTGGGCAGCCAAGAAAATAAAAGAACACAAAAAGAAGAAGAGGGAAAAGGAAAGTAAAACTAAAAACATAAAATGCAATTGAATTCAAGTGTAAAATGCTCTCCCTTTTACAAGTGTTATTCATTATATATACTAAGTGAGTCATGTGTTAATCACATGTTCATTTAAGTGGCTGAATGACACTCTTCAAATCCTACTTAGAGCAAAAATTAATGTTTAAATTAAATTACATTGGGTCCAAAGTTACAAATATATAAGAAATTCCTGTCAATACCAACCCAAGATTTTAACGTCAACTTTGACTTTGAGTCCTTAGTAGAACTTGTATAGCTTTAAGTTAAGAAGAAAGTCTAGAAAAATCTGATTATTAATACAACGAAGACTTAGTTAGCCTAATCAATTAATAATGGTCTTAAACACACTAATTGACCATTAATCATGCTCAAATTATTATTATTACGAAAAATGATTATAATAATCACATATTAATGACAAAGACAACAATAATGATGACGATGATGGTGATAGAGATAGTGAAGTGATGATAGGGTAGTGATAGTGAAAGCAACAATAGTGGTGTTGATAATGGTAATATCGATAATGATGACAATAATATGGGAAGGTGGTGATAATGAGAGTGATTGTAAGTATTATAATAAGATAATGATTGTTCATATTATGATGGAGATAATGATGACAATGATGATAGTGATTATGGTAGTTATTTTGTTAGCAATGACAATAGTGGTGGTGACAATAATAATAGTAATTGTGATGGTTATTATGTTAATAATAATAGTAATTGTGATGGTTATTATGTTAATAATAATAATAATAGTGATAACGATAATGATTACAGTAATTATTAGGTTAGCAATAATAATAATAGTAGTGACAACGACACAATGCAAATCCTGCCCAATTTATGCGCCAAACACTAGATTATACTAGGATAGAATACCAATCATATCCTTATCCATCTTACCCACCAAACAAACTATTGATTTATTGTTTATAATAGATGACTCATCCTATACTTTTAGATCCGTTATCTCTTAATTTATTGGTCACGGTGGATGACTTATACTCTTTCTTTTTATCACCTATTTAAATTTAATGTATTTATCATAAATTTAAAATATAATTTATATATTTAATAATATTTTGTGAGTATTATAGTTTTTTTTTTATGAAATGTAAGTATATTATAGTTCGCGTTATTTCCTTTCTCTCTTCTGATTTTGTTTTCAAACTTCAACATTGCTTCCAAAATTCTTTCTACAAACATTTGAGTTCACATCTTGGTCTGGGAGTTACAACTTAAAAGGTTCGAAGCCCTAGCAAAAAAAGATTCTACGTGCATGAAAGAGGAGCAGAAATCCAAGTCACACGCACTTGTCCCTGCTTTTTCTTATAATAATTAGAAGCTATAAAAACAATGGCTTCTAATATAATATAAGTAAATTGGACTAAGTAACACTTGGTGTTGTAGAAATAACTAGCTAGAGGGTGCATCACAAGAGGAAGCTGAAGTATCCCAAAGCAAATTTGACTTCCATGCATCACCAATATTGAACGGCATCGTGAATGGGAATCCAATGGATCTTACTGTTTCCAATTGTTGGTCATCAATACGAGGCACATTCACATTAGGAATCTTTAGCAACACATTATTGTCATCGTTGTTGCTGATGTTTCCTTGCATGTCACGTAGTAACAATGGTATGTGGTAGCCACCACTATGCTCTTGTAACTCACCAAAGTTTGTGGTTGTTCCCTCAGAGGTCTTGCTAAAATCTCCAAGCACAGAAGATGATGTTCTCAATAGCAGGGAAGATGCATCCATTGAAGATTTAGCACTAGTTGTTGAAGTAATTTCATGAGGAGATGAGAATATTAAGCCAGTGTTAAGGTCTCCATTCGATATAGGTAACCGATCTAAGGGTTTGTAAAGCAATGGATTAGTAATTGGTTTGTTATAAGAGGCAACAACATCTAAAGGAGAAAGTGTACTACTTGTAGTAGTGGACAAGTGTTGTGTTTCATTGTGATTAAAACTACAAAACTGGTTGAGTAAACTAGTTTTCTTTGTCATTGGCATGTTTTGTGGACAAAATTGGTTGCTGTTTCTCTCATTGGTTAGCATATGATTAGAAGTGGTGGTTTCAGGTAAGGGTGAGACCCAAGAGTGAGAGAGAGCTCTTTGAGCTGTAGCATTGATTTTCTTGAAGATCCTGCAGATGGCCCAGGATTCCTGCAAGTTCAAAAACAAGCTAATGTTAGCAAGTTTGAAAAATCAATTATATGAGAAGATTTTCACAGTGCGAGGTTTTCAAACCTGTTAGATAAGTGTTAGAAAAGTGGAGTTTTTCTATTTTTAAATATTTTATTAATACTTTTTATTACTTATTATTTTTTCTTTAAATTATATATTTTTATTATATCTATATTTTCATCTTTTAATATTTTTCACTGGATATAAAATAATATATTAGGGTGTAATTTTTTTTTCAATAATATCAAATAATTATGATTACAACTATATATTAATACTTCCATAATGATGTTATCCTTCGACCCATTTTAGATAAGAAAATAGTTTTTTTCTAATACTCTTCTATATATATATATATATATATATATATATATATATATATATAGGACATGACATTTGAATGACATGACAATTTATCGTAGAATTACACAAAGAATATACAAAAAGTTGATGTGTGAAATAAAAATATTTTCTTAAAAAATAAAAATATATGTGGACTCTCTTCTTTCTATCCCTAGGTCTTAAACAGTGTCATGCATAATTTCCCTTCTGAAATGATAACTTTGGGTGACGAAAACATTCTTTTGAGAGAAGCTTTACTCACATTAAGAGGAATAGTGGTCTTGTCCAAGTACTTCTTAGGGGATGAGGATGAGTGAGTGAGAGAAGGTAGTCTAAACTCATGCATCATCCAATCTGTTTTGGTCCCTTTGGCAGCTCTACCTTTGTAGAACACTAGAGATTTCTTCAGACCAATACACTTAGAACCCTCTGAAGAATAAATAGGGCGATCAGTCCCTGTAGCTTTCCAGAACCCAGCCCCAGTTACCCTATTAGGCCTTGCACTGTTCCTGTACTTTCTATCTCTAGGGCAGTAGAAATACCACTCTTTCTCCCCTGTGGTAGCCAACTCTACACATCACAAGCATGTAAACAAAAATAGTAAATAATGTGTTAAGTAAAGATTGAAAGTTCGTAGTTGTAGATTATTTATCTATTTTTCTATAAAATCTTATATAAATATAAACTTTTTAAAAACTAACATAAACTCAAACATAGATAAATAAAAGTTTTATCATATTAACTTTTTTAAAAGTTAATTTTCTTAACTTATACATAAGCTCATTAACTATTGAAAAAATTATTTTTTTCCTGTGTATACTGTCTTATAATAAGATTTTATTGAAAAATTTATTCAAACAGTTTCTGCGATAATAATTTTTTTTATAAAAGAAATAATTAGTTTATTAAATACTTTGATACTAAAAAGGGTACTGTAGTTTATAAAATTTCAAAAGCAAGTGTGTGTCTCTTACTTGGAAGATCCCAAGGATCATACTTGTAGATATCAAGCTGCTTGATGAGCTCAATGGAGAGAGGCTTCTGCTGAATCTTTCTCTTTAGGTAAAATCCAACAAGCTCTTCATCTGTTGGGTGAAACCTGAAACCGGGTAGCATAATCTCATCTAGTTTCTCACAATCGTTCCTCTCTTCCATGTCTTAAAACTATTTTCTTCTAGAAGCAAAACCTAATCTTATATGAAAAAAAAAGAGAGAGACCCTTGTGATGTCTCCTCAAGATTTAACCAAAACCACCAGTGAAATAAAAAACACAAAGAAACCAGAGAGTGGAAGGTGGTTTAAGGCTTTGAAGTAATTAACCCTAAAAGAAGTACAATATTAGGTGCTAACTGTTTGAGAAGAGTTGAAAAACAGGGAAGGGGGGAGTGATGTTCACTCAATGTGAAGAAACAATTATATGCTTCCTGAGAAGGGATCTGCCTCCGAAGGTTCAGCCGTTTTTTGTGGTGACGTTTTTAGGAGTGTGTGTGTTTTGCAAGGTTTGGTTTGGCTCATTTATACAGAACAAGGAGCAAAGGGTAAGGGCTCTTAAAAAGAGAACAATGCCAAGAAACAAATCTAAGTCATTAGGTGAAGAAAAAGGAGATCTTGTGATTTTTATAAGAAATTAAGAACCATTTTTTTCTACTGTTATTTGTTTATGACACACAAGGTGGAATCTCAATAAACCACCAAAACTATCAGCATCTTGGATTATGATCAAATACCATTTTTTTTAAAACAATGGAAATATGTTTTAACGTATTAATCTCACGAAAGTTTTGGCTTATCCGCTACAAGCCAAGACAGAGTAAAGTTCCAAGAAAGTATGATATTTTTTATGCATTGTGTTTGAAACTTTTGAAATATGTTTTGGAAACGTGGTTCTGGACCAGATTCCAAAAGAGAGCTGAAATATATAATTCAACAGAAAATTCTTGTTAGACCAACTTAGGAATATATTATTGGTTTCAAGGCTCCTCAGAGTCCGAAAATCCCGTTTCTATTCCATTCCCCAGAGCTTCTATTCCATTGGTTTTGTCAGGATGAAAAGGTTTAATAATAAGCATTAATTACTTTGTTAGTGTCAATTTTCAGATAACAACAAGCGGACGTGTGATCAAAGTCTAATGTGGTTGAGGGGACCGCTTTTTAATTTTACATTGATAGGAATATACTATTATATTCATCTTAACTGATCTTTCAACTTGGGTTTGTGTATAATTCAATAGATACAGAGATCATGATATTTTTAGTATCAAGTTGTTTTCGAAACTGAATATTAGGTGATTCAACAGTGTCAAAAACCATTTTTAAGATAGCTTTTCATCATCTTAAAATTTAAGTTTATATCTATTTCAGTTATTAAAAATAATTCAATAGGTGAAGAGTCCCTACATTAATATACTTTTTTTATTATTATATATTACTAAAAATTCTATATTACTAACATGTTTGAGATTGACATATACAGGATGTTCAGTCTATCAAATTAAACCTACATGTCTTTGCGATTGACATATTAATAACGCAACTATTCAATATTTACCTATTTTTTAAACTCTTTCTTCTCTATCAAAGACTATTTAATTTTATCTATCTCTTATTCAATGTTGTGTTGACATACATTGATTAAGGAATGAAAGGAATTTTCATTCACGAGGGAAGAAATGTAGCTTATTGGAGTTAGTCGCTCTATTGGGAAGAAATGTAGCTTATTTATCATGAATATCAAATATAAGTAATTGTTGATAATATGACTTATGACTTTGAATGTTGTAGACTTTGCATAAGTTTTTAGAGATGTTTTAGTTTGAATAATTTGTTATTAATTATTAGTGAGTTATTTATTCCCTAATTTTTAGTTAAATTAGTAGTTATGCTGTTGGAATCATATCATGTGATATGATCTCTTAGTAATTATCTTTAAGTGTATTTAAAATATTTTTGCATTTAAATAATATGATTCAAAAGAAAAATTCTTTTGTTATTTAAACTCTATTTTTTCTTCTTTTCTTTCTATTTCCTTCATTTCGTAAAATCTAGAGATGGTATCAAAGCTTTCTTCTAAAGAATCTGTGTGTGTTTTATGTTTGTATGGATTTTAAAATAAGTTTTTCCCTAACTGCACTCTCAATCTTAACTATAACTTCTAAATAATGAGAATAAAATCTTACTTGGAGACATTTGATCTTTGAGAAGCTTTGGAAGAAGATTATGAAGTATTTCCACTACCAAATAATCTTACCATGACCCAGGTCAAAAGTTACAAAGAGAGAAAAACAAGAAAGGCAAAGGCAGAGGCATGTTTATTTGTTGGTGCCTCTCAGACCATTTTCAAAAGAATTATGGCTTTCAAATCAACAAAAACAATATGGGATTACTTGAAAAAGGAATATGCTGGAGATAAAAAAATACAGAGTATGAAGGTTCTTTAATTTAATGAGGGAATTTGAGTTGTAAAAGATGAAAGAGTTTGACACAATCAAGGAATACCCAGACAAATTACTTAGTATTGCCAACAAGATAAAACTACTGGTCAGTGACTTTGCTGACTCTAGAATTGTTGAAAAAATCTGATAACAGTGCCGGAGAGATATGAAACATCTATAGCCTCATTGGAGAATACAAAGGATCTGTCAAAGATCTCTTTGGCCGAAGTGCTACATCCCTTGCAAGCACAAGAGCAACAAAAGTTGATGAGAGAAGATCATGCTATTGAAGATGCACTTCCAACCAAGCATAGCAAGAATACAACAAGCAACCAAAAGAAAGGCAAGATTAAAAGAAAAAATTATCCACCTTGTTAACATTGTGAGAAAATGGGTCAGCCACCTTTAGATGTTGGAAGAGACCACTTGCAAAGTGCAATAGGTGCAATTAGATTGGACATGAAGCTGTAATTTGCAAAACAAATATCCAGCAAATTGCAGCTACTACAAAAAAATGCACAAAAGGAGGATGAAGAGCAACTCTTTCTTGCTACTTGTTTCTCCAGCAACAGTTCAAGTAAATCTTGGTTGATAAATAATGATTGCACCAACCACATGACCAATGACCAATAGAGAATTGATTAAGTATCTAAACAACACCGAAGTCAAATGGGTCAGGATCGAAAATGGTGAACAAATTCTAGTAAAAGGCAAAGGATTAGTAGATATAACAAGCTATACAGGTGCTTGAGAAAGGGTTTAAACTTTAAATTTAAAGATAAAATCTGCACAATCAAAGATCCAATAACCCTTGAGAAGTGAGTACTCACATGGTGGGAAGAAAAATGATAATGAGGAAGGAGAAACATCATTTTCTACAACGAAGGAGACTACTCATAACCACGGTGATGATGAAGGAGATGCGAAGGAGAAAATGGATTTTCTGTAACCTCAACGATAAAGGAGTCTGAGAACGATAATGACTAGAAAATGAAAACAACCAACAAATGAAACGAAGGGTGAAAGAGAATGTGTAGAGGAGAACACAAAAATGACAGTGAACAATGAAAAAGGTAATGTATGCTTGGGCGTGATATAAAGTGTTTTTTCATAGCGGTTATACTATGTACTGACGTGAATTCACAAAATTACCACATCTGTTTACCTAAACAACTGACATGATTTCAGTGATTTTTTATGGTAATTATATTATTGACGTGAACTCACAAAACCACATTGGTTACCTAAAGAACTGGTGTGAATTCAAAGATTTTCCGTGACGGTTACATAATAAACTGATGCAGATTCACAAATTACTTAAACAACATACTTGGATTCAAATCAACCACATCGGTTGCTTAGTCAACCGATATAAAAAATTTATTTACATTAGTTTACAATATAATTGACTTAAATTAAATGACGTTAAATCATTTGTGTCTACCAACGGAACTCTGACCTGAAAGTCGTAAAAAATTATGAAAAGAAAAATCAGATACTAGATCAAAGTTGTAACTTTCTAAAAATTGAATAGGTTGTATTGCTACGTGACATGGTCACGCTTTCTTTCCCTAAGAGTTTCTTGATTTATATATTCTTCTTCTAGTTGCTATCCTTTCTCTTTATACGGAACTTTAAAGAGTCGAGAGGGAGTAACGGAGCATTCTATCGATTATATATATGTGCCGAAATCTAATGTGTAACAAATTATAAGTTTTACTTATTTCAATTGAGTCATGAGATGTAAAAAGGTTTTTCAATCTCATTTCAGTTTAAGTCCTTCCAAATTATATGTGAATTTTGAAAAGACTTTTCATTTCATTCCACCAAGCGATAATCTTAACATTTTATTATTTATTTTATTTTATTCTTCCGTATGTACTTGCTTATATTGTTTTTATTTAATATTAGTCCTTTATCTCATATCTTAAATTTAAGATGCATTTTATATTAGTCACTAACCATGTCTCATAATAATATTAGTCTATGAAAGTATTGATATAACAATTTATGTGTCACGTTAGTATTGTGAATGATGTCAACTAATAGAAGTTAATTGGTCCAAGAAATAATTTAAGTAACGAAATTTATTTCCAAAGACTAAAAAATATTTTATATTCTTTTAAGAAATTAATCATACACCAGTCTTATTTTGTAAGAATTAAAATAAAATTTAACCGAAAGATGTGTTACTTTTCTAAAATAGTAACATATACTTCCTTTCCAAATTAACATAAGAACAGAAAAGACAATTTGACTAAACTGGAAACATATACTTCCTCCAGTAACATATGCTTCCAGTCAAATTAAATATTACTCTACTTAATAATTTCATTCACAAAATATCTTCATTTAATTAAAGTTTTATTTTTAAAAACTATTTTACACAATATCAAGTTCTAATAAAAGAAAACTTGAGATTTATTTTAGTTGAGTTTCATAGAATTAAATAATATTGGTAAATATTTTTACTCAATGCAAAATTAATTATTTTTATTTATATTTAAATTTTGAGAAATACTTTTTTCTCACCTTTTTCCACAAATAAGGTTGCCAAATATGTCTAATGGTTGGATGTCAAGTACCGTACCACTAATTAATGTGAAGATTCACTGAGTCAAATGAAAAACTTGGGACTCCAAATTCAGTGAAACTCCCAAAAATTTAGTTCATCTTGGTCTGTTCCTTGACCTAGGGTTTGCTTCCCAAGCGTGTAACCAAAGTTTACCTTCCAAACACCACCCATATACCTCTTTCTACGCCAAGTACACCAACTATCTAAATAAAGTTCCAGAATCCAATTTGTAGTAAATTTTCATTCATAGCAACCAACACCAAGTTATTTAATGCCATCCTATATTTGCTCAATTGTCGCGTTAAAAACAAGGTTTATTGCTACTGCAGTTTCTCTGGATCTTTTTTATTGGGAAAATTTGTGGATAAATAAAGCTAATGTGATCGTAATTTCCATTCTGATGCAATCACGAAGACTCCAAAATTCATGTCAGAAAGCTACAATAACGACCGTTGTAAAGTTTTTTAAGAACTTAGAAGTTGTCAAATGAACGAGGTTTAGGTAGAAAACAAAAACATTGATCTTAAGACTATTGTGACTCGTCATCTCATTTTTTTATTAGAAAAATGACTAACACGTATTAATTAATTAGATAAATAAAAAACATTAAATCTATTTAATCAACGTATATTATTTATTAAGAATATCTTAATTAAAAATAATTAATACAAAACAACGAAAAAAAAAAAAAAAGTGTTCCCAAGTTCGTGAGGCACATTAAAAGTTAAGTAATGTTCCAAGTTGATTTAATTTGTTTAATGTTAGTACTAAGAAATAAGCATGAAGTAGCTATCTTAAAAGAGCACGCCCCGTCAATTACTCACACCAGTTATAAAGAGAGCACGTGGAAGCAAGGTGCAAGCCACATTACGAGAGTCAAGACTCAAGAATTGTAATGTGTCAGACATCGCACAACAAAATTTAGACACCCAAATTAGGTATTACGTTATTATAATTATTAATTTACAGCTAACAAGAGAACATGAGTCTTTTTAGCGTGTGATTTGAAGTTTCAGACAAGCCTATTCTTTTTGGACTGAAATATAAATATAATTTTTTTTAATTAATTCATCTTTAATTAATATCCTTATTATAAAAGTACTCCTAGATTATTTCAAACTTTTTTAATATGGATATTATCTTTAATATATGAATAATTTAAGTACAATGTAATTTTTATATAAAATAAAAAAATAATACTTAACTACCATCTTTAATCTTTGTAAAACTAGATATTTTTCATTTATATGAGTCCAGAAATAATATTACTTTACACCTAAACACCTCTTTGGTACTTCGAATATTCTTGCTTGGCTACGATTGCATCTACTTTGTTCCTTTGTAGATTGTTGTAACTTAACCCAACTCAAACGTGGTATATTATTCCAGCATTTTATAAATCTCATTTCATATCATTTTTCTTATACATTTTGGAATTTCAAAATGTATTTTACATTTTAAATGTCCATTAAAAGATAAAATTTTGAAGGTTATGTTAAAAATGCGATTCTGTTATAAGTCTAACTTAATCCTACAAAACTGGCTTGTAAGACGAGGATTGTTCTTCACTTATATACATGCAACAGATCCTATTTCTAGGCGGTTCCAATATCGGTCCGATAACTGGGCACGATAAACTCACCAAACAATCCCCGCGATAACGGGGCACAACCAATCATCTATAATGGAGTGCAATCCCCGACAATAAGGTACAAACAATCTTAGGATAGACTCTGAAACTACGTTAAAAAGGTGGGTGATGAGTCTAACTCCACCCTATAAAACTATCTTGTAAGGTGAGGATTACTCCTCACTTATATACATACAACAAACCTGAGATTTCCGTCATGTTAAAAATAATATATCTTCCAATGCACTAGTTGATTGCTTCAAGCCGTGCCTCCCAACCCAACTCATCAACTTCTGAAGCCCTCATTTCTGTTGTTTTCTTTGCCCTGCCTCAATAGACTTTTGAGAGAAAAAATCTCTTTAACTTACACCCAGGTACAAAAATATATTTGCAGAAAAAAAAAATTGAGCCCAACTTTTAAGAGTGGCAAAACGTATCAATGCATCAAAAAGTATTGATATAATCTAAGCTCAAATATAGTTTACTACATAGTTTTCTTGGTGAGGAGATGGACCCTGGGTAATTCCCTGCATTTAATGCTATATGATATT
Source organism: Hylodesmum podocarpum (assembly GCA_026586105.1). Taxonomy (NCBI): domain Eukaryota; kingdom Viridiplantae; phylum Streptophyta; class Magnoliopsida; order Fabales; family Fabaceae; genus Hylodesmum; species Hylodesmum podocarpum. The sequence goes on along the minus strand of JALJEV010000730.1, from coordinate 703,914 downwards.
CGACAAGAAAAAAACAGTTTTCATATCAAATAAATAAAAATATATTTTACAATTATTTTCATTATGAGGTTGGTTCCACTTTAATGATCGAAAGAAATAAAATTATTAAAAAGATTTTGAACTAATATTTTGTCATTCATAGTAAATGTTTACTATTCTACCGAGTATATGATGTGATAATATCGTTAAGTAGTAAATATTTAAGTGAATGACAAAATATGAATTTAGAGACATTTTTGTAATTTTTCTTCTTTTAAGGACTAAAGTGAAAATGTTTATCTAATTCAATAACCAAAATAATTATTTACTTGACAGTAGAGAAACCAAAAGCAAACAAAAATTGTGAATAGGAACTAAAAGTAAAAAATCAACGAACATGCACAGAGAAAAATATTTTCAATAAATTAGAATAAAATCAAATGAACACCTAATGAGTTGGATGTACATTATTTGCCACGTAAACTTTTTTTAACAAAGTTAGATAACAATCACAAAAAGTAAAATACAATAAACGCATGAGGCAAATGATAAAAAGTTTAGGAACCAAAAGTTGATAAAAGTACAATGATAAAAAAACATTGAAATCATATTATTTTCTCAATTACTCCCTCTAAACCTAAATATATAAGCAAATTTAATTAACATATACATTTCTTAAAAAGGTTAATATATATCATTTATTGTTACTAATTTTAATTGTAAATAATTTTTTCCTAAATCACCCTTTATTAAAACTTGCATAGAATAAAAGAGATAATTGGAAATAGAATCTCAGTTAAATGAAGAACATTCTAGGAATACCATCATTAAATAGGAGAAAATTGGTTTACATTTTCGGTCTAATTTTTTCATTTCCCACTAATGATATTTTCATTTGTACTATTGTATTACAATGCTTCCTGCAAAGACGATTAGTAACCTTAGTGAGTATTCAGTTGTCCCAAACTTCCAATAATAGACCATTTTGAGAACTCATGTAATTGAAGATTTTACACTATATAATACAAAAACATAAAAAATTATTTGGGTGTGGGATTGGTGTTGAATATGCATTTAGTTGAACAGAATTGGTATCCAAACACACTTAGTTGGCAACCAGAATTGGTATCCAAACATACTTCATTCAAAATTTGGATATCCAAACCAAGTCCTAGTTATTGGCAACCAGAACCTACTTCACTGTTTCAATCAACAATCTGATTATGTTTTACAACATGGAAAGGGAGCACAGATTAACAAAGAAATGGATTTGTATTCTACACTGTACTGTCTGTACATGCTCCACATCCATGCAAAGGAGGGAAGTTTTCCATCAAGTTGCTTGCAACAATTCTCTGATATCATACCCTTGAAGCTAAATATACAAACACGAGAAGAAGCATTAGTACTGAATAAGAGTTGATTGTAAAGATTAACAGGATTTGCATGAGTACCAGTAAACCATACTAAGCAAACACAGTTATAATATACCTGCAGAAAAGTAAGAAGTAATATAACTCCTGAATTCCAAAAAGAATGGATAGTGATGGGAGTGAGAAGGTTGCGAGTTTGAGCATATGAAAGCCCCAAAGCAGCACCTACAGATGTCACAAATTTCTGTTATTTCCTTCACAGTGGATGAATAAATACAGAGCCGTGTTTAAAAAATTTGGGACCTAAGACAAATTTATTTTTATTAAATCTAAAGACTTTTATTTTAAAAGATACTTAATATAATATTATTTATCATTTTTTATATTAGTCTTTTAACTATATACCTTATCAAATATAAATACTTTAATAGTAAATATATTTGACTAATTTCATTTATTTTCTATATATTCATGATCCGTCAGTTATACTCTTCTTTTACTTCTTATATTTAACAATAAACTTAACTTATATATCATTAAATTTCTTGATGACACCTACTATTTGGCCTAAACATATTTATTTTATACAAGTATCCTTGAATTCTGAAATCAATTAAATACCTTGATATTAAACACTTTCTAGTTATTGGGACCTAAGGCAACAGCTTGCTCTAAACACACTTCCCTGTGAATTATTGCATCTTTCAAGAGAAAATAGAGGCCTTTTTGGCTTGAGAAAACGTTTTTGGTTTTTATTTTCTATTTCTATAAAAATATCACATTTTCACTTTGTTTCATAAGTTCAAATATTTGTACAGGAAATAATGAAAACAGCAGAAAAAAATGGTTTTTTTGTAACTATTTGTGAAAACAGAAAACGTCAATTTTTGTAACCTCAAATAGACCCCATTTTCTTTTTCAATTTTTCCCCTTGATCAAGTTAAATAATCATATATTTTTGGTCTACCAAACATTATGGTAGAGAACTTCTCTAGTGCCATTTCTGAAGATAATTTTATCACGAGCTTATTTACAAAATACCTAGAACAAACAACTGCGGAAATTCTCCAGGAGTGAGATGGGCAAGGGCAAACACAGCAGCGCTGATGATGACAGCAACAGGTGTAGGAACCCTGCAGCAAGAGTGATCATTCATGAGAAAATTTGTACCAATTACAATCAATTCACAAAACATGCATAAACAACTAACTTTAGGTATCCATGGTGCATCCAAGATAAGCTAAAGCCACAAACTTGTACCATGAAGCTTATATTAAAGCTCACCAACCCTCCCCAGTGTATATGCTATATATAAAATCTCTTCAAAGGAAAAATTCCATATATTAAACCTCACCAAGTTGATTGAAGAACTACTACCTAAATTATGAGTCAAAAGATACCAATGTGATCAGAAACTTAACTGGAAAGAAAAATAGCCACTAGCTACTACAATGCAAACTTTACTATGCATCGTAATCAACTTCTCCACTGCTCACAGATAAGCTAACTACACTTGTTGAAATCTTCTGTGTTCAATTACCTAGGCATTGAATATCTAATTCAAAAAAAAAAAAAATAACACTTTCCAGGCAAACTGCAGTTTCTTTAACCAACAGATGTTATTTATGATATATGGAAATAAAAGAACACTGAAAAAAAAAACTTTGAGCGAAAAAATCACATGGAATTAAATGGAAGGAAAAATATGAAGGCAATTAATACCACTTAGTGAGGGAAGTCATAAAAAATCCTCGAAATATAGTCTCCTCAAGGAGTGGAGCAAGAACACCAGTGATGCCCACCAAGCAGGCAGTGCTACAATGAAAATAAACACAGCCAATCACTTGAGAATCTGGGATACAGAACCTAAATGGAAACTTTTGACAGCTTTTTTTATTGATGGAAGGATTATGATTCAAAATTGCAGTTCACAACCACAATCTTTGTCACATAAGCCATATTTTACTGCAATTTCTGTAATCAAAGAATGATGAATGCTAGGGTGATCGAGTTACCTAAGTGGATTACAGTGGTCAATTTTCAATTACGGTTAGATTTAGTTAGTCTCTACAATAACATAGTATATCCTTCACACTGAATCATTTCTCCTGAACTTTTCCTCTTTTGCCGTTGACATTTGTTTGTCATGGCCCACCTTTTGCAGAGCCAGATTCCTCTGATGTTCCATCACCACTGTCGTGAGCCACCAAAGACAAACCAACAACACCCAACCAGAGCCTCCTGCACAATCTCCAATCATCTGAACTCGCTAACGCGATGAAGAGTTTTCTTGCTACCATCATCAAAGTCGTTGCTACTATGAAATTTTGTGAATCCTCAAATGTAGTTCCTGGCTAGATATGTAATTTTGGGACACTAAAATAGGTTATTGGGATTGATGGAGGGAAACTCGGGAGGGAAAGGTAGTGGTGGCAAAATCACCAAGGCCCTCAGGTGAGGATCTCATTGGCAACAGAAGAGATAGTTGGTGAAAAATATAATACAGTGTGAATAACACACAATATTATTGCAGAGATCAAACTAATCTTACCGTAAATAAAAGTGGACCACCCTAAACCACTTAACCAATTTGACCACGTTAACCTCTATCTCAAAGAATAACTTAAGCCACAACTACAATTTAAATTAAGGAAACAGAATATCTTAAACTACCTGAGATTCGAAGATCCAATAAATGGAAGCAAGCGAACGAGAGCATCAGTCTGAAAAGTGTTTTATAGGAGCACATTAGAGGTATCCACAAGGTTATAAATCCATAAATTAAACCGTTTTATAGGGAAAAATCTTTAAGAGAACAAAGTAATTACTCATCAAAACAGATTAGTGCTGCTAAGGTACAGAAGGATAGTTGACTCAGATTCATCATTAGATAAAAAGCTAATCTATGTACCTCTAGTTAGGATGGTCCATTTCATACAATGACGGCAAGACAGACAAGTTAGCAACATACTATAAAACAGCTTGTAATTTAAATCTAAGATCAGTGGTTCAATACTAGTACTATTGAAAACCAGTGATCCTAAATCACCTCCTCCCATGCTACAACGAAAATAGTTTTAACATTTAGAAACTAAGATTTACATCTGCATCTGCAGGTAAAATTTCAAATATAGAGCATAAACCTCTCTTTCTGGGGTTTCTCCGCTGAAGAAAGACACAGCAACTCCAGTCAATGATATGGCAATTACGGCACCAACAAGTCCAATTCCAGCCCACAAAAGCCAACCTTTTTGAAGATTGAAAGGTTCCTTCAAATCTGTAACAATGTTTTTACCGTTGAATGAAAAAAGCATCAGTGCATAACATATTTTAATTCTTCTAAATATAAGCTAACTGCAAACAAAACATCTGATTGAAATTAGATTTCAACATGATGAAACAAGACAGAGACAGAGCATGTTTATCAAGGAACAAACTGGTTTGTATTGGTGGTAGTGAACTTGAAAAAACTATTACTTTTCGAAGTCTTTAAGGTATGATTCTAGTCATTAAAATATAAACATTGAAGCATAAGTGCAATCGATCAACAGCTCTAGATATGTTAAAATAACTATAAAGTCTGTATTGAAATCCATGCAAAACAGCGGAGTTATTTTAATATTATTTTGAGCTCTAGTTTAGTTGTGCCTATAGGTACTATACTCAACCTCACACACAAGTATTGCTCACATTAGAAACCTTTTAGCCTGTGTCCTAGAAATAATTGAAGGGTTTTTAAATGATAATACCATATTTGAAGAAGTCTTCAGGAAGTGGCTGGAAAGTGTTAGCAACACTATATATGATTCCAATTACAACAGCAGTTGTGAGGCTGCCAAGACAACAATAGGAGAAAATAAGAAAGTAATCCAAATCTTTACACACTTTGTATTCAACAAGGGAAAGAAAATTGCAAAAATAATTAGGTACAAACAGCGGAAAGGTCAAAGGTGTTTCATCTTTTATTGTTTATAGATGGATCTTGTTGACTCCATAATGCCCAACACAAGCAGAAAACAGTGTCTGAAGTTTAAAGCTGTCTTGAAAACAATAATGGGCAATGCACTTAGGAAATATATTCATGTATCACATGATAAAATGCATTTAATGCTCATGAGTAGTAATGTTGCAAGTTTAGAGCAACAAAGAAAACAAGGTAGTAAATGACAGCCTAAAAACTCAATGCATTTCGCCCACTTCCATGAACATCATGTGATCTTGCTGTATATAATGTGTTTTTACATATTCCTAACAAGAAAATGACATATCGAGAACAAATCAGAACCATTTCACAGTTTACCAACCAACTTCCAGAATTACAAAGGTAAGAGTACAAATTAATTGCATACCCCTGATCGAAAAAGAGTATCTCTGCCTTCTCATCTAGACTTAGCACATCAGGTTTGATCCCTAGATATGGTAGAGCAACTGCTTCAGTCAAACCTGTTAACACAAAACTGCCTGGGAATAAATTAATGGGCCAACATACAACACAACCAGTAAGATCAAAATCAATTATAACATGTTCCCCAGTAGATAAGCATTATAACAGCTATTCACAACACACCCCAATCCACAAGCAAGAGAGGTCAATGAAACCGTTTGCCAATCCCAAGGCACCTCCCACCGCCTGAGAATAGGCCATTCCAATCTTGATTCCTGAAAAGAAAAAAAAAATACAAATAATTTGTGCATATGTTTTTTTTTTTTATAGAATTTAGCTAAAATACATTGACAATATAAAAAAAATTTACAATGTTATTCAATCATAAATTATCATATATGGAAAGAATTACTTTAGAAATCATATATAAGGTAATTTCTGATTGGTTGCTGACGCTATGTGAACATTAAACTCTTTTCATATAATATTGTAAAAAACAACAACAACAACAATAACATAATAATAAAGACCTCTAACTCGTAGGTGCCACTGAAATACACTCAAATTCACTCAAGCAAACGGAATCATATTATCATAGAAAATTTGATTGTAGAATTAACTATAAACCCAATCACCAGATACCCATATCAAAAATCATTTCTTTTTTTGTTTTTTTTTTGGCGAGTCAAACATTTTTTACTCAATACGCATGGAAGTTCAAGGGCGTCAAAAAACAATTCGCGTGATAATTTATAAACTGAAATTCTAGAAAGTAAGTATATAGGAAAATAAATTAATAAGTAATAACAGAAGAAGGTGAAAAAGTGTGTGCCTTATCCTGAAAGTCTGAGTCAGATTTGTCTCCAGCGTTGAAGAAGCAAACTGAAGAAAGAGCCCTTTTAGAATCCAAACTCAAATGGCGTGGAAGAAAAGGGGTTTTGTGAAGAAACGCGTGGGTTTGTTTTGAAATAGTTCTGAACGAAGAAGAAGAAGAAAGCTTGTGGGGAGTGAAGAGCGCGTAAGGTGAAGGTGAATACAGAGAAGAAGCAACTAGCATCGAATTCGAAACCATTGTCTAAGATGAAGAATTTGGAAATTGGAAACAGTAATTTCGATTCGCAAACGTTCAAAGTTAGTATTTTTGATGATATGATATGTGCCCAGGAGCAAGAGGCACAGCAGCAGATAAGGCTTGTCTCTACAATTTCGGTTTTATTAGTTGAAAAAGTGCTTGAAAAATTTTGGATGGGCTAATGTTTTGAAAATTGTATTAGTTTACTGTTTCTTTCACAATTTAACATTTTTTATAATAAGTAAAAGAGTTTAATTGGGCAAGGAAACAGTTTAAGATGTTAAATATTTTACACTTGTAAAATAGTTTTACATAACTATTCAATAAAAAATTCATATTATATAATTTATATATCAAAATTAACAACTTAACATTTTTCCGTCTATCGTGTATGAAAGGTTTTCTTATAGTCTAAACTAGTTGATTAACCACTCTGAAATTCTCTTAGTACGATTTTAAAGATATGGGTTTTGTTAATGGGACTCTGCGCAGTATTAACTGAAGTCAATATTTAGCTAACTTAGCCTAGCTAATCACTACCCATTTCTCTACTTCCACCCCTACTTACTATGTACACCACCTTTGTTTTTAATTTCCAGAGTCACCTTTTCCACAGTTCTGAAATTTCATACTTGGACCTTTAAAATACAATTCGTCTCTCCATTTCTTGGAACAGTACTTCAACCATAAATGGTAATACGATGCGATCGAGAGTTTTTTCTTTTAGCATCCTACAAATTCTTCAAGGTATAGAAAATAATTCTCATCAAATATGCTGCAATTAGTTCTCTTATAGTTAAATTTAAAAATCTATCTATTTTGTGGGGTTATGGAAATAGGAAAGAATTTATTTTTATTGTATGTTTTTTTTGTGTGAACACCAGAAGAGAATAACGGATGTAGGAATGTACTTCCTCATTCCTTTACATTGTCTTCAAATTTTCTCTATACTCAATTCTTATCTCAGGGACTTTTCTTTTCATTTTCATTTCCACGTCCTCACTTTCTTGTCGAACCCTAAGAATATAAAAAAAAATATTAAGCTTATAAATTCAAACAAATAAAGTCTCACTACTAATATTTCTTAAGCTTGGCTAATTCTTATGGTGACATTCTATACAGAGTTATGTATATAGGCCCAATATCAAGTACTACATTAATAGAAAACTTAATTTGTCTGTAGAGGTAAGCCAATTATATCTTTGAAGGATCAAAGAACTATTTTACTATAGGCACATCACTCATCACGACATTTTTCTCTACTTCTAGGTTAGATATGATCATGTATACTTGAGCACCTTACCATCTAATTGGTAGAGAGAAAAACTTTCCCTCTAGTCATAACAGATTCATCAAATGAAATTAGCTTAGTTAAACATATCTATGTGACATGATTAGAAAATATTCAGTTCATACTAAGAATAACATCAATTTGACTAAGGGGTAAACAAATTAGGTCAATAACAAATTTTCTACCTAAAACTTTCATAGGTCATTTTACACAAACATCATAAGTCAAAATAGAACCATTTATAATTTTTTCTATAGCCAAAATAACAAATGGAGAAGAAACATGTAACATAAGCTTCTATGCATAAGCATAAGACAAAAAAGAATGTGTCATACCAAAATCAACAGTACCAAAGTTTATGACACATATACCTTAGATCAGATAATTGGATTTTGGTCGTCCAACTTAGCTATTCAAGTTCCCACCATTTTATTCCTTCTTCAAGTGTCAACAATCTCTACTATAATGGCATTTGCTATGACAGTCAAAGCAAGTCACTTTTTAATGTAGAAAATTAGAAAAAAGTATGACCTAGCTTGCAACATTGAAACATCATATTTATGGAAAAGAACAACGCTATTACTACTACTGTCACCAACACACTTAGAAATAGCAGGCTTTAGATCATTGGGGTGGTTTCCATAATGGCTATGTGGAGCCGAATATGGTTTTCCTAAACTCTATCCCCTAAACTTTTTTCCTCTTACTAGGCTAACATCCTTATAATGGGTTGCTGATATGATCCTAACTGGTTTTGGGTTAAGGATTGATCTTGCTGGAAAATGATTTAGGAAAATGTAGACAGGATGAAAATGGAAGGTGGTTAAAGGATTGGTAGTGGTGCAATAGGAAGCAATAGGTGTATCTCACATTACTCCGAATGTAGAGATTTCAAAACGATGTGAACTTCTGCATTTTGAACTTCAATATAGGCCTAAGAATTACCAAAAAGGATACATAAAACTTAAGTTATGGTCGCAAAATAAAACAGGCATAAGTTGGGCAGAAACTTGATGGTGGAGATGATGTTGGTAGGATAGGCGTCTCACTTCCTATAAGGAAGGAAGATAAGCCTTAAGACATCACACAAAGAGCTAGGAGATCCTTTGGTAAGTCTTTAACGTTTGGTTCAAACAAGAATCTAAGAGAATCACTCTCACATTTATTATCTAAAATATGAAAATTCTACTTATTCCATTCAACTATTGTGCAACCATAGAAATAGCCACATTTCAGTTATAGAAGCTTTGAAATTAGCACCATTAAATTAGGTTTTAATGGTCCCATAACAACTAAAAGAAAACTAAAGCTAAAAATAGTTATTTGAATCACCAAAGGTTGATGCATAAGGTCTAAACTATGGCAACCACGTCCACTTAGCTTAGGGCCTTATTACAACAAAAAAGAAAAAATGCTAGAAAAGGCCCACTATAGAGGTGCACCAATAATTAGGATCGAGCAATAAATATACTAAAGTTTACCATCAATACTTGACTTTCTTAACTAGAATAAAGGTAGTTTACCAGTTGTTCATCATAGCATGCCATGTCTTGGAAGATCTTCTCATTTTCTCAAATCCAACTTTGAGCATCATCAAGGTCATACCCCATTTGAAGGTAAAGATTCTTCCTTTGGAAACTTTTCAACCCATTGTATTCAGTAGTTACCTCTAGTCTAATTCCTCATTGCTTATGCTAGGACTTGGAAAGCATTAGCTATAACGTGATTGTTTTTACAAACTATAACCCAATCGTTGAGATTAACTAATAGTCCTTAACATTGCCAAAAAATAAAGACATGGAAAGAATTTTTGTAAATAAATAATCAATTAAACGTAATATCAAACGGTAAAACATCACATAAGCAAGGTGCATAAGGAACATGAAATATAGAATTCTCAACTTTAGTTTTCTCTTACAATAATATCTTGCTTACATCGTCAAGGTATTATAATGATCAAACATAACAATTCACATTAAAGCGATAAAAATTATAATAAATTGAATAACTCAAATATCTAACAATTATTTAATAATAGTCACAACAACATCACAATACACAAAAAAATACACCATAATAAGATTTTAAGATAAGTAACTCGAGTATTTATTATAATTACATATAGATGCATTCTTAATTTAAACTAAAAATATAAATATTCAATTTTTAACTAATTCTTTGCTAATTTATTTATAAAAAAATAAATGTTTTAATATATATATATGTTACGTTAACCAAAGTTTGTGTCTTATGGTAGTAGAAAATAGTAGATATTTACATATCTTATATAAAAAGGAAAATAAATAAAAAAGATGACACCATAAAGGATGGACTTCGTTCCTTAAGTTTTCATCTTCACGACGCACCAAAATCCGTTCAAAATTTTCATTGCTCAATTATCTACTCTCAATAACAAAATTCAAGATGATTGTAGGCGTATCCACGTGTGCAAACATTGCAAGTTTAAAAAATTTGTAACCAAAGTGCTATTTTAAATAAGATACATATCCAAAAAACTTCTGTAAAGTGAGCATTTTAGAAATAAATGTACAAATCAATTCTAATATTTTAATTTATTAAAGTCATGACTTTCAAGTTATCACCTCACATAAGTCATTTACTTGTCATTCACGTCATCATGTTTGTCTCTTACTCGAAAACAATCATGTAAAGATACATAAAAAAAAATATCACAAACACAACATCCAGATAATAATAAGTTTGAATACCTACATCTTGCATGATTATTGTTAATTTATTTAAATATATATAGTATTAAAATATTTATATTTCTTAGAATAAAATCAAATTATGCAAGATTGAGAATGTATATTAATTGTTATACATGTTAGTTAATGATTTTGAGATTAAATTTTAAAGTTATCGCTACATGCATTAGATTATAATATTAGATTTTTAAGATTATTGCCGCATACACTAGTTTTAAAATCTATCTAACTTGAATTAATGTTTATATAATAAATAAATATTGAAATTTGATGGAAAAAAGAAAGACGATCGAGGAAAATCATGTATGATTTTCATCGAAACTGAAAATTTTAACATAATATTTTTATCATAAATATTAATAAAAAAATTATTTCATAATACCATTGATTTTAATTTGTGTTTATTATATTTTTCCAGTAGTACATAAAAGACTTGTAAAATAAATGTTTCAAAATCCTATTATTTTTTTTATGATACATAAAAAATAACATATCTCATACAAAAGATTTTATAAGGTATATAATATGTAAATAAGTGCATAAAATAAAAAAATAATGAATATTTTTTATAAACAAATTTATGTTTTATATGAAAATTTTAAGTATTTTTAAAGTTAAAGTAATATGCATCTGAATTTTTTATATGATTAATAACTATAATATTTAATCATAATTACTTAAATTAATGAGTTATATTCAATACTAGCTAAAGAGTTTTGTTTATACATACAGACATGAATTGATTAGAAAATTGATTCTATTATAAATTTCAAAATTTTGCACTATAATTTTTTGTTGTAGATATATTAAGAATAAAATATAGATCCGGAATGGATTAATGGAGGGATGATCGGCACACAAATCTATGTTCTTGATTTATATAAGAACTTGCAAATTGGTCCAACTTTGATTCGTTTCTTGTCTTTTCACAATAAATTACTGTCACCTTCCAGCCATGTTCTAGCTTTCCGTCGTGCCTCCAGCGGATCTTGTGTCAGTTGTGTCCCTCCTATGTACTTAGCTAAGTTCAAGGATTCCCTACTTTAAATCCTAATTCATGTACAATTATCAGTTTATCACTCACATACGAGTTTATCATCACTCACGTATAAGTACTTTTTAACTAAATTATTTTTACTTTGTGAACAAAAAAACTAAATTATTCTTACTGCTGTAAACAAATAAAAAACTGGGTACTAGAATTTCGAAAGTAAGAAATTAATTTAATTAGCATGTACACTGTGAATTCATTATAAAATATTATATGTTTAAAAATAGTTTAAACTTTATATTATCTTAAAAATTATACATCATAAATTATGATTAATTGATTATACAAAATTTATTTTTCTATAAAAAAATATTAAATAATTAAAATATATAGCAATTATACCAATCCTTCAAACAAAAGTAATTAAACTATTCAAATAAATACTTATATTAAATAATTAAATTTTGAGATACTGAAGTTTTTTTTTTCTTTTATTATTTTATGAATTAGGATAAAGTCTTCACCTACATAGGTTTGAGCAGTTCAGCAAAGTGAGTGGGACCCACACGCAGAATCGGATAGCTCCCATTTGCATGACGCTTGCACGCGCTTTCAGTAAGTCCAAGGGTAATGAATTTCCTCTTAACTTTTTAATTTCTGTTTGGAAGTAATAGTAGGATTAGGACACATGATACAATAAAAGCTTAACAGATCATTATGGGATAAAGTTCTATTTAAACTATTTTAATTTGTTGACTGGTCTTTGGTCTTGATAATCAATTTTTTTTATTGAAAAGTTATTAAATAATTCTTTAATAACTATACTAAAATGTATTAAAAGTTACAATAAAATTAAGTACATTATTAATAAGAATTAAATACTTTTAACCTCTGAATCAAAATATTTAAAATATTGGTCGTTACTTATAGCAGAACTATTTTTTTTTAAGATTAAGTATGATGATATACTTTTGAGATTATTTTTTATATAAGTTTTATTCACTTTACTTTTATATAGAATTTGTTAATTAAAATTTGTACTATTTTCTATTGTAATGACATAGAATTTATATTTTATTAATAAAACTCTAGTATTGGTTTTGACAGTGTTATAAATTTATTCATTTATTATATTTTTAGAACTTAATTAAATTTGTCCATGTCTTTATTTTCCAACGGTAAAACTCTCTGTAGAAATAGAAATGATTACAAGTTTTTAGTTTTTAGTTTTAATAAATGAAGAAGGAAAGGAAATATAAAAGAGACTATGAAATACAAATAATGTCACGGGTTATCTCAATAAATTCTTGTAAAATTGTTACAATAGTATAAGAAATTATTAATAAGATCAAAATTCTTCACAAAAAATTTAAGATAAAAACCTATTGTAAGAAATCAATTTTTATTAAAATTCATCAAAAGTCTACTAATAATTTTAAAAAGAACTTATATAAGCTAAATTTTTTTTTTAAGAGAAACTAACTCTAAAAAACACAAAAGAAACTAATAAAACTTGAAACATAAGCTTTCTAACCACACAAGTAATGCCATATATGCACTTGGCTTGAATCTCATCCCTCAGATGAAATTCCATGCACATGTTGTAAAAGTTTCCTTGTAATGACAAGGATCACTAACTCCAAATAGAATTCACACATGTTCACACATGTACTTTTAGAAATGAATTCATAATTAAAAAATTAAATCTAATTTCTTTAAAATTAAATTTAATCTTTAAATTTGAATTAAAATTCTTAGATCAAACTAAGGCCTAATTTTCTTATAAATTCTTACTAAAAGAAACACAAATCAAATAAACCCCACTAAATCCAAGTCTTAAATGGAAATGGCCAAAAAAAAAAATATAGGCTAAAATACACAAAGGCACACAAACCTTTAACAAGTTTAAGGAAACTAAAAAGGTCATATGACATTAATTCTTACATCGGATCAAACACCAATAACATAAAACCATCAATACTAGGGTGTCCTACTAAAGAAACTAATGCATATGATTCAAAATTTAAACAATCACACATAGTAGATTTAGTGGGTAATGATAAAGGAGATAGAACACTCCTAAATTGCCACCTTTTCCAAGCAAATCCAGCATCTAGTTTAGGCAATTTACATGTTTCACCTAAATGCAAATCATAAAGCAACAATATATGGAGTTTTCTAACATTGAGATCACAATTCAAAGAAGGAAAAGAAATTTTGGGTTTATACTCAATGTGATTGCTAATGCTCTTTGGGTTCTTTATCAACAAATTTTCATTAGGCATGAGAACAATGAAATTAGTAGAATGTGGCTTGAATTTCTTCTTTAAGGCTAACTCTTCTAAAAATCAACATGAACATTCGACATTACAAAATGAAGAATTAGTTGACATAATCAAGAATTTCAAACCGCCAAACTCAAGGATTTTCAAAAGTGTAATGTTGTGAGATTCTTTCTTGGAAATTACTTATCTAAGCTCACCGAGAAATACCTTGGTTACTTAAGAATAAGGATTGAAAGCTTTCAATTTTGATAAAAGACAAGAAAATGAAAAGTGGAAGTACCTAAGAAATGGAAATAGCATTATGAGTTATCCTAATAAGCCTTTGTAGAATTCCTACAATACTTAAAAAATCATTGATAAAATTTAAAGTTCTTTACAAGAAACCTAAAAAAAAAAATCTCTAACATAAAATTCAATTCATATTTAAATTCATCAAAAGTCTATAAAGATTTTTTGGAAAGGGTTTATATTAATTACAAAAGAATATATGAGAAATTAAGTAGGATATAAAAGAAACTAACTCTAGAAAATACAAGAGAAACGAACGAAAGGTAGAATTTAAACTTCCACTTAAACACTTAGTTGAATCTCGTTCCTTAAATGAAATTTAATCAATTAGTAAATTAAAAACTCTAAACACTTAGTTGAATCACCCATTTGATATACGAGGAATATAAAGTTGGTTAAGAAACTTAAAATTACATTAATCTAAAAATAAATATTTTCGTAAAAAATAAAATATATGCTAGAGTATAAATTCTTTTCTTCTTAGTAAATTAAAAATATATATTATTAAAGATTACATGTTAATAAAAAAAAATCTCAAAATAGTGTTCTAAATAAAAAGAAAAGAAGTCTTGTACTAAATCTTTATCCTAATTTATATATGAAAAAAAAGGTATGTATATAAATATTGTAAATTTTTTTTATCACCAATTGATTATAATTTATAATAAATTTATGAATTTTAATAGTAATTATTCTAAATTTTATAAAAAAAATTGTCATTGTTAATCTTATAAAATAATTTTACATTAATACTATTGATACTATTAATCTATATATAGACACACATTAACTGTTTGCAACTTTCGACTTGAGAATTAATTTTTGTTTTTTATATTTCAACTACCTCATCGAATACAATTAATTTATTACCTATTTATTCCTTATTGTTTAAGTAGCACACGCGAGGGAGATTTGTATATTTAAGATCATTCTAATTCTAAACATAAAACGTCTCGACCACATAACTTAAATTGTAACAGGGCGTATCGAATTAAGATATAATATCTTGTAATAAAATATGTGGCATTTAATTAAAATTTATAAATAATGTAATTTTTTTATGATATACTCAAGGTAGTTATGGATTTGTATATAAGTTATGAAATCATAAATAAGATACTATTCAATGATTTTGTATATTTTCTAAAAAATCTTAATAATAAAAATATATAAATTTTAGTAAGTTATTTGATACGATAAATTATTTTAATTCTTAATAGAAAATATAAACACATTAATCCTTTTATATCTTCTTTTAAATTCTTAAAATTTTACAAAAACATTTTCAGGCAATTCTTTCTTTTTCTATTGAAAATAATATAAGTGTTATAAAATTTGGTTATAATAATAATAATAATAATAATAATAATAATAATAATAATAATAATAATAATAATAATAATATCGGTTGTACCAAGATAATAATAATAAACGTGTCAAAGTAACTATAAATGTGACCATAATAGTAATATTGTGATTTTTATAATTAAATTTGAATGCAATCTTTTTAATCATAATCTTTGAATAATAATTCAAAGTTTTTATTATGTATATTTTTGTAAATTAAACAGGTTAAAATATAATTTTATAAAATTTTAATCATCAAAAATAAAATTTTTAAAAATTGAAAAGATGTCATATATCTCATTTAAAATTTAAATATTTGTACTTGAAATTAACAAAATGAAGATCTTTAAAATTTAAAGGATTCATATAAAAAATTTTAATATTTGAAACACCGAAATTTTTGTATTTAAAACATTCTATAATAAACGGAAAAAAAAACACCTGATTTAATGGACAGAAAGGATAGAATTTTAATTCTGTTATCATTATAATATATAAAAAGAAATAATGTGTCCCAATCTCTTACAATGAACAAGAGAGAGGGGATAGTCAAGTTAGGTGCGTACACGATCTAGTTTTTTTGTCTGGTCCAAATTTAATTAATATAAAATACGTAATATTAATCACTCACTATAAAATTTGAAAAAATTATAGTTCAATATTTCTACCAGTGTAAAAAGTTTTCACAAATTGATAATGCACGCAGACATTAGACCAGAGAAAATGAATTTGATTCTCACAAATTATATCTTTAAAATGAGTAAAAAGAACTTTAAAATGAATACTTTTCTAACGAAGAATTAATCTCATAATTAGAATGAAGTTTGTAAGAATATGTCCACAATTCATCTACAAATCAATCAGTCCAATTTAGGTAATTACTAAAGAAAAGTTTAATACGTTTAATAAATTAAAAAAAATCATTTTAATGCAATTTTAAGATAATTAATATAAAAATCAATGATAACATAAAATCTTTTTATATAGATTGATTGTTAAAAATAAATAAATAAATAAATAAAAACAATATACATTGTGTCTTCATATCTCTCAGCAGAACACAGATTGGTGGCATTTTCTTTTTTCACTTTCCTCTCTTGTATGCTTTATATATAATTTCAAGATTGACTCTTTCTTACTCCATTCTCAGTGTAGCTAGCATAAACAAAAATCATTGTTTGGTTGCTCAGAAAATAAATACATTTGTCCAATTCTTTTCTTCTCTTTCTTCACTCCTCTCTCTTGGGAATCCCAGATCTTCTACTATTGTTCAACCCCACCTTCATATGATCAGTGTAAGAGATCTCAACTTTCATCCCATCTTCTAAATTTTCTTCCTTTCTCCTTCTTTTTGTCTTTTTGAATTCTCTTCCTTTCTTCTTGGATTCCAAGGTTGAGTTTTTTATACTTCATCACGTGCCTCAAGTTGTTTTTCTATACTTAGTTTTCATGGGTATTCGTGTATAGCTCTTAATTTTGTCTCCTGTTGAACTTGCGTGTTTTCTTCGTAAGTTGGTAGTTAAAGCTTGTGTTCCTTTCATAGACTAGGTTAGTTAAGATGTCTATGTTTTATTAACATTTGTGTTGTTGTAGTTAGTGTGTAAATGCTTCTTTTTTCCTTGATGGATAGCCAAGAGAAGCAAGTGATACTTATAATGCTTAAGCTTGACACTGTTGAGCAGATCTACTACTTTTTCTTATCTTGAATGACACTTACTGTTTATGCTGACTTATTAATTTCTTCATGGAAGCTTGAAAGTAAATTGACCAGATTTTTGTCAATTAGGGAATTTGGGAAGCCTATTACTTTCAATGTTAATTAAGTGATGACTTATGATCAAGGTTTGGATAATTCGTTTATATGTATAAAGAACTTACAAGTTGTCTGTTTTCTTCATTATAAGGAAGTATCTTGCTTTGATGTGAGATTTTTCTGCTAGATCTTGAGTGGATGTTGTGGATCACAACCTTGGTATTGTAGTTCTGATTAAGAATTTACCCTTTTCAGGTTCTAGATGGCTAAACCAAGTTCCGCAGATGGCAGGACTAGAAGTTCTGTGCAGATCTTTATAGTAGTAGGTCTGTGCTGTTTCTTCTATATATTAGGCGCGTGGCAAAGAAGTGGTTTTGGAAAGGGAGATAGCATAGCATTGGAGATTACTAAGACGAATGCTGTCGATGAATGTAATATACTTCCAAATTTGAATTTTGATTCCCACCATGGTGGAGAAGTTGGTGCAATTGATAAAGCTGATTCAAAGCCTAAGATATTTAAACCATGTTCTGCTCGATATATTGATTACACTCCCTGTCAAGATCAAAAGCGTGCCATGACCTTTCCTAGAGAAAACATGATCTATAGAGAGAGACACTGCCCCCGTGAGGAACAGAAGTTACACTGTATGATCCCTGCACCTAAAGGGTATGTAACACCATTTCCATGGCCGAAGAGCCGTGATTATGTTCCGTATGCTAATGCACCCTACAAGAGCCTCACAGTTGAGAAGGCTATTCAGAACTGGATCCAATATGAGGGAAACGTGTTCAGATTCCCTGGTGGTGGAACACAATTTCCTCAAGGTGCTGATAAATATATTGATCAAATTGCTTCCGTAATACCTATAACTAATGGGACAGTGAGGACAGCACTAGACACGGGTTGTGGGGTATGTTTATCATCTCAAATTGCAGATGATTTTTGTCAGATCACCTTTGCCATTCTTGTATATGTTATCTGATAGCTTTGTTGTTAGTTTTTAGCTATGTATTCATATATCCGTTTGTTTGTTTAGGTTGCCAGTTGGGGTGCATATCTTTGGAGCAGAAATGTTATTGCCATGTCATTTGCACCAAGGGACTCTCACGAAGCACAAGTACAGTTTGCTCTTGAAAGGGGTGTCCCTGCTGTCATTGGTGTTTTTGGAACCATAAAGTTGCCTTATCCATCTAGAGCCTTTGACATGGCTCATTGTTCTCGCTGTTTGATTCCTTGGGGAGCAAATAGTAAGAACTTCACATCAAACGAACTAACTTCTAATCTATGATCTACTCGTTGTAACTAAGAGAGAACTGTTTTCCCATTCTTGTTTCTCCTGCTTCTACTTGATTTGTCAATTTGTATTGTTTTATTTGTGATACCACTACCAGTTCTTTAAAATTGTATTTTGGGCTATTCATTTGCAGATGGAATATATATGATGGAAGTTGATCGAGTTCTAAGGCCCGGTGGTTATTGGGTACTTTCTGGTCCTCCAATCAATTGGAAGGTTAACTACAAAGCTTGGCAGAGACCCAAGGAGGACCTGGAGGAAGAGCAAAGAAAGATTGAAGAGGTTGCTAAGCAACTTTGCTGGGTGAAGAGGTCAGAGAAGGCTGAAATGGCCATTTGGCAAAAGGTTGTAGACTCTGAAGCATGTAAGAGGAGACAAGATGATTCTAGTGTAGAATTTTGCAAGTCCTCAGATCCTGATGATGTCTGGTATGTAAATCTCCTTTTTAAGTTATATAATTTCATACTTGAATGATTGATTATTGATATTCCTTTTATTTCTTTCTACTAGTAATGAAAACAAACATATATGTACATGTGTACATAAAGACTAAAGTGGTGGGATAAAAACTGGATATTGTGTAGTTTAATATTTGTTATAGTTTTGTTATCATCTGTCTTGATTTTGAAAATCCTACAAATGTGAGCAATGCTTAACTTTGTTAAGAATAAAGTCGTGTACTGAGTTGGAATGGCTTTGTTCTGTGGCTATAGGTATAAGAAAATGGATACCTGCATAACTCCCACACCTGAAGATTTTGGTGACAATCTTGAACCATTTCCGAGCAGGCTATATGCCATTCCTCCCAGAATTGCTAGTGGCTCAGTTCCCGGAGTTTCCACTGAGACATATCAGGATGATAACAAAAAGTGGAAAAAACATGTAAATGCTTACAAGAAAATTAATAGACTGTTGGATTCTGGAAGGTACCGCAACATTATGGATATGAATGCTGGATTGGGTAGTTTTGCTGCAGCTATTCATTCATCTAAGTTGTGGGTCATAAATGTTGTGCCTACAATAGCTGAGACAAATACACTGGGTGTAATATATGAGCGAGGATTGATTGGCATTTATCATGATTGGTATGGTTTCATAACTTCTTGGTCATACTCTCAATCTGAAGTATTGAAATACATTTTATGACTAAATAAATCATATATTAATATTAAATAAATTCTCAATTGAATTGTAGCATAGTTTGTAAATTTTTAGTAGTCAGTTTTGTCTCAGATTTTTCCTCTGTTCCTTTTTCATCCAGGTGTGAAAGCTTTTCAACATATCCGCGGACATATGACCTCATTCATGCCCATGGCCTCTTTAGTCTTTACAAGGATAAGTAAGTTTTTCTTTGGTCAAATGGGTATTCAACTACTTGTCTTGTTAATTTATAATTCAAATTGAAGTCACTTTAGCTTGTCGTTATAGTTTAGATGAAATGACCTCAAAAATGATTTTGCATAATAGGCTTAAACAACTTACCTATTGTTGCAATGGAGCAGTGGCCTTGTGCCAGAGTACAACTGTTATATGGTTGAAAACACTTTGACCTGTGGTTGATTGCATCTATTTCGTGCTCTAAATCTGATCATAGTAAGAAAAAAAAACCGATTGTTGTACATTACTAGTGGTTCCTCCAGACTCAAATATAAACAAAAATAACTAATGTCACACTGATTAATAAGTTAGTTAATATTATTTAGTTTTACTGAGCTAAAAAAAAAAAAAACTATGTTTTCCTAAATTGTCTTTTATTGGAACTTATCATCAATGAAAAGGTGTCACTGAAAATAGAATTGTAACTAAATGAAGGATAAGCTTATAGTGAGAGTGCTAAAACAGTTTCTTTGTTTGTTATTGTTTCATTCAGCGTTTGTGCCTGAAAAATGGACTTTTGGATGCTGAAAACTGCCCTCATGAAATTATTGAGTAGCTTAGGAGTTATAACATATAACATTAGCAGAGTCACTTGTTCCCACAATCTGAAACTATTGTATGCCTATTTCCTGTGGCTCAAGCGTGTGTATGACAATTAAATGCAGATGCAACACAGAAGATATTCTTCTGGAGATGGACCGAATTTTGCGACCCGAAGGCGCTGTGATATTCCGCGACGAAGTGGATGTGTTAATTAAGGTAAAGAAAATAGTTGGAGGAATGAGATGGGACACTAAAATGGTTGACCATGAGGATGGTCCTCTTGTTCCTGAGAAGGTGCTCATTGCTGTGAAGCAGTATTGGGTTATTGGTGGAAATTCGACATCAACTCGTTAGGCACTAAACCAAAGTTTGAAATGTTGGCTTGGCCTTTGGCTTTATGTATACGATCATCACAGAATTCAAATGGTATGTTGGCTCAATTGGTCATTGTAACTGAGGGGGCGGTTTAAGGAGTTTTAGCACAATTGCCACTTACCTAAGATTTTGTAAGTCATTAATTTATTTATTAATGAAGAAAGCTACGAGGCTATGCTTAAGGTTCCATTTAGCATTTTTTGGTGTTAGTTAGTTATGTTGTAAAATGTTACATTCAAAAGCAAGTGCCATCTCTCTCTCTCTCTATACCCCTTTTTTTATTATATTCGTTATTTGAAAGGTTTAATTTGTGCCAAAAGAAGGTTTTTTTTCTTTTCCTGAATTAACTATTGAGTTGTAGCTTCCATTGGCCCAATGTATTGGGGGATGCTTTTTCATTATCGAACTAACAGATTGGTATTTAAAATTTGCGGTTAAAATTAATTTGGGTACATGCTTTAGATTTTTTTAAAGATAGTAAATATGAAAATATTTGAAATATTAACTAATATTGATGCATATGTAATTTCACTTGTATTCACACGAAATAAAATCAAAATATCAATATATATTATCTACCCAAACAAATGGACCAATGATTATTTTAGATATGAAATAAAGACCAAACAATGATTATTTTAGATATGAAATAAACTATGTTAAGAAGGGAACATCAATATTGTGTGCATTTAAATATCAAGGAAATCAATTATTATTTAAAGGCTAAGTAACACCAAGATAAGAAAAAAAAAGTAAAAAAAAGTTAAAAAAGTTCTTGTATATATGATTTATTTTGAAGGATAGTTATAAAATTTTTGTTAATGAAAATTTTTACAAGTACAGGTTGAGCGACGGGGTACCAACAAAAACTTGTTCAAAAGGATGAGTTGTTATCAACATCCTCAAGGTATTCTTGGTGTGCATTTTTATAACAAAAGAATGTGCGGACTAGCTCACTCAAAGTTAAGGTATGGTTTGTGCAGATTTTATGAGGATTTGTCTAATTGCCAATTGGGATATTGATGGAGGGAATAGCGTAAACAATGGGCATTTTATTCTTGGTTATGGTCGAAATTATCTGAAAATAAGTTTAGAAGATTATGAATGCTTACGGTCTCCGATTAATTGATGTATATTTCGTACCAATGCCTATCAATCTTACAAGTATTTTCTCGACTTACAACACTCAACAACTTGTAGGGCTGTATAATCTCCTGATCGAAAAGACCTCAAATAATTGCATCTGCCTAGTTAGCATATTTTTTCCTCCTCCATTAATAAGATCATTTCCTCTGCTTTGTCTATCATGCTGAATAACTTTCCTACAATTGCAACTAGAAAAAAATGAGAAAATGATCTGCTTTAAGTTTATAAACAACACTTATTTAATAAACTGACCTTGAATTCGTAGTGGGTTGCGTTAGGCTAGCTTGATGTGCTGATAAATCATATCCTGTGTACCAAATTTGTCAACTTGTTAACAACTCAGTTTCTGTCGCACATCAAATCACATTCATTACTCCACAATTGACCCACCACTTGAATGAAATTATTATTATTTTGAACAATTGAATGAATTTATTGGGATTATGATCAATGTTATGAATAATAATTAGAGGTGCTAAATTAGTACCTGTTTAATTTATAGTTTGCTAACTAAAAACCAAAACAAACAGCTAGCAAACTAGTCTAATCGAATTCCGTACCATACGTAAACGTGAATTTTGAAAAGTTTTCTTTAATTTAAGGACCAATTACCGCTTCCGTCTGTATCAAGGCATTTCTAACCTGGTCGGCAAGGCTCTTTCTTATCCATCTTGATTTGATTTTTGCTTAGAATGTGGCATAAAACTAACAATGTGGAATCTTGTCAATATTTTTTGTCTGGTCAGTGGCTCGTATGCTTGGATTGAAACCTTGCTGGACCAATAAACACCCCTGTCTGTACAATTGAACATATTTGTTTTTAGGGGTTATAATTCCAGAGAATTAAAATATCAGCTTAAACTACTTCAAATTAAGGATGAGTGAATATTTCGTTTTTCCTTTTCCAACTAGTTTTCAGTTGAGGGAAGGTAAATCCACCAAAACCAAACCAGATAGTAGATATGATTAAAAGTGAAAAAACCGAAAACTTTAAAAAACAAAAACATTTAGAACCCATAAAAACGGATATGCTCCGCCATGACAATGGTAAAAATGTCAAGGATTCAAAAAATGTCTCATATTTTATAGAAGTTGAAGGAGAACCTTACGGAAGATTTTGTTGTTGTAGGAGAGTTTGTAATAATGTAGAATTTTGAATTAAGGGAAGATTTATTGTATATTATGTTAATTCAAAGTCTTACCTTGACAAATTTCAGAAAGAGAGAGTATTTCGACTTGTGATCAACCCATAGTTACCTATAGAAAATAAATAAGCACTCAAAACAAGTGCATGCTCAAATATTATTGACCAACTCCTTATTAATTTTTATTCATTTCAATATAAACGAGAATTCAACGGATTATTTTGACTAAAGAATCGAATAAGTCTACTTAAAAAAAAAAAGATAATATATTGACAATAAAAAACAATTTTCTACATAAATACTATTTTATGTTCCCGTACAATTCAATGAAAACGAAAATAAATATGATAAAATCTAACAAAATTTCATTTTGATTTATATTATTTGTTCTTAAAATTTTTTATTGGTGAGCCACAACAATTGCACCTATCACCTAAATTAGCAAAAGTGATATGTTTTATTCACTCGTATCATACCCTAAATCCCTAAATCTGTATTTAGATTTTAAGTAGTGTGTGTCCACTGATTTGATTTTCACTATTAGGTCCTGAGTATAGTGTTTTTGTGAGTTCTTTTGTAGAAACTCTTTTGCTATAATCTTTGACTCAAAGTAATATTTCTCTGGATTAGGTCTCATGATTTTTGTCCCTCATTGGAAGTTTCCATGTTAAAATTTGTTTGTGTTCTCTTGCTCCTACATTTTTCTCGGGAATTTTATTATGTTGCATATTACAGTTATGTTATCTTCCTTTAAGAGGAAAAGTTTTATTTATACGCTTTTAGAATTTGTGTGTGTAATTTATCTGTTGCACACTTGCATCTTATCAGAGTTTGCATGTAAAATAACTCTACTCTAAAAAATTAGCTTATAAATTAAAGATTGTTCCTTATTTATATACATGGAACATGTCATGTTTTCATGTTCCATATCTTCAAGAGTCCAAACACAATCGAAAATACAATCAATAAGAAGATAAAGGAGGGATAAACATTGGAAATCCTTCACGCAATGTTATGTTTTGACGGTGGCTTGGTGTCAAAGAAGCACATTGACGATAATCTCATCAACCAATTGCTTGTTACTTAAGGTGGGAGTTACTCATGAGTGTGGGATTTTGTTCAGTAACATGTTTGACTTGCCAAGCAATATGGCCCACCATAGTTTCAAACTTGGGTGAGTTAAGCTAAGTGGGCCGAGCCATATTCTTTCAATAAATCTTGAAGGGCAAAAAATTTTCTACCCAACCCCGTGTATTGGGTCAAGTTAGCCCGTTAGTTGCAGGCCATTTTGACAGTTTTATACAAAGCCATGCAAGTTACATGTATCGTAAGTCAAAAAGAATTGACGAGACTGAACGTGACCCTTGTGATTGAGAGGGTGCAATATTGTATGTACGTATCATGTACGCATGTACGTAAGAATGGCCAAAAAAATTAAAAAAATAAAAAATTCATGGTTTATTTGTGGCATGGTTCTAAAATAAACCTTTCTGTATTATTTGTGTATAAACTAACGAATTATTAATAAGTATGTACAATTTTTATACTTTAAAAATCTCAACTTTTAAAAAATAATTAAGAAGATCAAAACTAATGTTAAATAAGGGACATCACCGTACCAATACCAAAAATAAACTGTATTCGTGAGTATACACGCTTTACATAAAATTTGTTTTTCATTTTTCTCGTCTTGAAATCCACCCCCAATTTTTTTAGACGGAAATGGATACGAGAACACAAATACACATCACATTTTTTTTAGACTAAAAAATTTTATTTTCAATTTTTTGTTAATTATTCTTTTATGTATCATTTGAATTAAAATATAATTTATAATTTAATATAATATGTTTACAAAAATACAGTAATTTACTTTAAACGGTGTGATAGGTTAACCGTATCTTTAAATCGAATTCGATAATTTTTCTTTTTTTTAATCTTTAATTTGATTATACTATTTCATTCGATTTTATAGGGGCTTTTTTAGCATTCTTTTATTTTATCATTAATATATATTTAATGCCACTTTTATTTTAATCATTGTTATTTATCAATGAAAATTAAATCAATATTCTAGTGACAACTTTTCAACAAACTATTTTTCAAAAAATATTGTTCCAGAATAAAAATCTTTTGATATTGATTTCTTGATTTTGAATTTATGTCACAATATCTTTTTTATTATATGATATTCATAAATTATATGATATAGTTTTTTACATATTTTATAATAGTTAATTATAATATATATTTTGTACATTAAATTTAATCCGTGCAATGTAAAAGTCAAATATCAGTTTAAATTATAAACTCAAAGAAATTTATTAAGATTTATTTTGCGAAAAAGTTGTTTATTTCTACTGTCTGTATTTTGGGTGAACAACATATTCATTGATCTTCTAAAACCCCCAGCATATCCATTGATCAAATAAAGTAATAATATATGATAAAAAGGATTGTAGATATTTTCTTTACGTTGGGATATTTATGAGAAGAAGTGATATTTTGCTTATGATTCAAAAGATTAAAACGAGATCGTGTAAGGCTTTCAGCCTCAAGTCTCATCTATTATGAGTATCAATAATTGGATTTTGTAGCTCTTGGCATTTCATTCTTCGAAATAAAGAGTGTGAGTTAAATAATTTAATTTTTAAAAAATAATAAAATAATTTTTTTAAATATAATATATTATGTTTTTAATGTCATTTTAATCACTAATGCATCATATTAAAATGAAAATAAGTATTAAATTAAGGAATTAAGTAATCATTGATGATATAATTTAAGGATTAAAATGATTATAGATAATTTTTGGGGATTAAAGTGTTATATATATTATATTTTGACGGAGTAATGTTGGCGTTTGTTAAAATGATAATAAAGGTGGTAAAAATAATTGTGATAATAGTGAAGATAATAACAATATTGATGACATAATGATAATAGGGTGATGGATATAGAGAAGTCATGTTGACAATTATAGTGATGTGATAATAATAATTATGACAATGGTAGTGACAATAGTAATGATAGTGACAATAGTGATAACACTAATGATGAAATTGTGGCGACAATAATAGTGGTGATGATAATAGATTGGTGATAATAATCATAGTTTAATTATTTTATAATAATAATGATAGTAGTAATGATATTGATGATGGATATGTAGTTATGTTAATGACAGTAGTGATAGTGATGAAAGTGATGGTCGCAGTAATTATTATGACAAAAAAAAAAAGATTATCACTATGATAATAATGAGAGTGATAATGATAATGACTGTATAAACAAAAATAATTAAAACTTTGATAACAATGATAATTACGATGATAATGATTATGATGATAATAATAATTTTAATAATAATAATGATAACTAGAGTGTTTATGAAAATAAAAGTTAAAAAAAAAGAGAAAAATATATTATATTCTTCTAATTTTTCTAAACTTATCTCTCTTTTATTACAAGAAATAATCAAGTAATAAGATAAGCAAATTATTCTCTTAATAGACCAAACGAATTATATTCAATACATATTTATCTTTTTGCAATGTGCACTAAAATTATATTCAATACATATTTATCTTTTGGCAATGTGCACTAAAAGTGATGAATTAGACGAATGTATAAAAGATTTTAGATCAAAAGTGTATATAAGTTAATCTCTAAAATTTATATAAATTCTTTAGATATTATGTGTATCGTTTTAATTAAAATTAAAATTATAGTTAACTCAATAAAAAGTATTTTTTAAGATTACGTAGATTAAATAAAAAAACAACATAAATTATGCTAAAGATAACATAATTTTCATTAAAGAATTCGTATTCACTTTTTCCTACATCATGTATTTATATTATTTTGTTTTCTAGTTAACGTAGTATTGACTATTGACAACAGTAATTAATCTGTGTTAGCGATAGTAAGTGTACATAAGAAAAGTATTATTCTTTTAGCTGTCACTTTTCCGTGCAAGATCATAATTCAAAAATACTATAAGGAACGAAATTCATTATCACCTGTAAAACCCAACAGTATAATAGCATTAATTATATTGAAATACCAATCGGCTCTGTTGTGCATTTAAGAAGAATTGCTAGCCACATTTTTTTATTATACACTCTTTTTTAAAATATTCTTTCTGATACCGATATTGTAAAAAAAAAATCACTTTATAATTTATTAAAAATTATAAAATCAAGAAACAAATTCATTAAAAGTCTTGTTAGGTAGTATTCTCACAATACTGGTTCAGAAACTAAAAAGAAATTAATACTCAGATTAAGAAATTAAAAAGAAAAAATATTAGATATGTAGATCAAGAGTGAACATAAAAATATAATCAGCAACATAATTTTATACATTTTAATAAATATTTTCTTCTTTGAATTTCTTAATACGTGAATTTTAATGAATTTTAGTTAATACAAATAATATTTGAAAGAATGTATGATAAAGTGTTCCTGACATTTACGTTGAAATTCCAGGAAAAACTATGGGTGAAGTGTCAGGTTAGCCACTAACACATGACCCTACTACGTGACATTTTGCTTATTCCACTAGCCTACATATAGAGCTACAACTAAATTCTAAAGCCATTCATTCAATTCAACCCTCTCACACTCTCTTCGCATCTGTTTTCTTTCCTCTATCTATCTACCCTTTTGCCTTTTCTTCGCACAAAACTAGTTTTCCTTTCAAGTTGATCCTCAAACACCTAGGGAATTTTTCCATATTTTTCTAGCCTTTTTTTAATACTCAAAATTTTCATAACATATCATCAGTTGTTTTATTTACATATGTATTGTTGGGTCTTTTTCTTTATCGTTTCTGTTTCCCCTCTAATTTGATTCTCTTGCCTATTCTATTAACCCGTGTCTCCAAAGTGGTTCTTTGTTTTCTCTTTTTAGATTTTACCATACAACTTGATCTTCATCAATATGTTTACTATATCCTCCACAACCAACAGCAAATACCATCATCAGTTGCATACTTTTAACTCTGAGAACAACAGCAAAAACCACCTCTACGGTCCCACTTTCTCTCCATATTTGAATGGAACTGAAGGGACAATAGTAGGAAGGGTTAGTGAACCAAGCCAAAAGCTCAGCCCCTTTACCAGCTACAAAAAATCCCCTCTTCAAAAGCTAGAGAAGAAAGAAGAGAATGGAGAAATTGGAGTATTTGGTGCTGAAAAGTACTTCAATGTAGGAGAAGTTGAGACACCAAAATCTTTCAGCGTAGCCACTCCAAAGTACCTTCACCAGAGAGATCATGAACAAATGGCTATAGCAACAAGAAAGAATACACTTCAGTATGGAACTCCAAGCATTCGCTCTGAGTCAACATGCAACAGCCAAAGTGCACTACTGCAGAGTGGAATGATGACGAAGAGTTCTTCAATGAACAGAAAAGACAAGGGTCAAGCCAAGAGTGTTCTATCTGGCCTTGGCTTCAGGTGTTCTTGTTCTGATAAAGATTCGGTTGATGCAGGTGAAATCAGTTTTAGTAAACCTGCTTCTTATGGTGCAGTTCATGGAAAAACAAGAAGAAAGCTGGTCGATATTGCTGCTCTAGATGCAAGCCATTCAATTAAAATAAGTAAGCCTAATGCAGAACTCTTGAAAATCAACAGTGTTTACTTTCAAAAGCAAGAGAGTAATTTTGGGGTGGGAATGAACAGCCAAAAAAGCAGTCTAGCATTCTCACCCTTGAGTTCTGTCTCAGAAAATCAAAACCATCATGTCAAAATGCAACTTCAACTAGAAGAAGATAAACCAAGAAAGTCAATAGAAGTGTTTGGTTCCCCTTTATTGAACAACAAGATCAAGTCCTTGAGCTTTGATAGAAGAAGTAGAAGGTTGGTAATACCCTCAGATGATGCAAACTTCATAAATGATGTTGCTAGTGATGCAAGTTCAGACTTGTTTGAGATTGAAAGCATCAAAAGCAAAACCAACCCGTTTCTTGCAAGGCAAACATCAGATATTGCTTCAAGCTGTGTCAGCCCCACAAATGGTTATGCACCAAGTGAGGCTAGCATAGAGTGGAGTGTGGCCACTGCAAGTGCTGCAGTTATGTCAGATTGTGAAGAACAAATGTCTGAAGTAACAATAAGAAGTCCACTAAGAACATTCAATGAAAAACCAAAAGGCACGAGAGAGGTTCGTAGAAGACGCCCTACCACGCTTTTGGGTTGCAAGAGCCACAAAGCTGTTAGAGTTGCCGGTGATGCATTCATAACATATGAGAATCCAAGTTCCACACCAAAAGTTCGTAATAGGACTAATAGTACCTCTCAGGTTGCAAGGTTTCCTTCAGAGACAAAGATGGGAAATTTTGGTGCAAAAAATCATGCTTATGGCACACCACCATCTCACTCACCTAATGCTTCAAAATTACTGTACATTTAGCATTAGTTTGAGATATTTTTTTGTTCTTGTTCTGTTTTAGTTTTGGAATATTATGTATGAGTTATGAAATGAGAGTATACAGAATTAAGTGTGAGAAAGGAAAAGAGAGCATCTTATGGGCTTCTAATCCCCACATCTTAAGGTTAAGGTGTCTCTAGTGTAGTACTACTATAGTACTATATTCCTCGTATTGATCTTGTGTATTCTTCTGTTGTTGGCTTTGATATCGTATCAGATATATTTTTCTATTCAGATTTAATTTGCAGTTTTTGGTTAAAAAAGTGATGAAAATGGATGTTTTTGTAGTCATGCTTTTGGTTTCATATGAAAAAAGGGATGTGAAAGGTGACCTCATGAATAAAACCTTGTTTCAAATGATACAAAACCTGCTTGTTGTGTAGCTTTGTTTTTATGCATTTTGTTGGATCTGGTCCTTTGATGAGAACCATGTCCAGAGAGTTCAATTAGGCTTTAGCATAGATATATGGAAACAGTTTTTTTCTTTTTACTTTTCAAGACAGTTTTGTGTTTTCTTAAAGTACCACGTACAAGTGTAAAGAAAATAGTAAACTTGCCAAATTTCTTACTGAGTTGTCGGCTATTTGATTAGTGGTAGGTACATCCAATTCCAACACGACAAATGTAAATCATAAAGTTACGAATCTTAATTTCTGAATACGTCAAAAATTCCAAATAACATTCACTAGTTTTTTTAAGGGAATGATATTTAGACATTTTAAACATTTGAATACTATTTTTTACTTCTTTTTATTTTTTAATCTCTCTATGTATAGATTATACATGAAATCTTAAATTTGATCCTCAATATTATCACCATACTCTAAAAAAACCGTACTTATTCTTTCTCTCTTTGGTTTCTCCATGTCTGATAGTGTTAAAAGTGTATTTTTTCTAAAATACATCACCCCAAGTACCCTTCAAATACAGTGAAATTTACATGGAAAAAGTACAGGCATTATATGCATTTTTCTATTTTAGTTCTTCAATCTTCACTACATTCAAAAAGTACAGGCATTATATATATAGACACACACATACATACTAGCAATTTTTTTCTATGTTACAATTAATGCAAAATTCATGCTACGAGTTCATTAGAATCATCTGATTTTAACAGCCTAAATCCTGGATATAAGATGTTACATTACATGCTTAGTATTCTTCCATTCATGATATGAAGAATATACTAACGATGAGCTTATTGGTCACACAGCTGTTCAATAGGGAACCTTTCACGACTAAAGGATAGAATGTCGTTACAGTGACATGCAACTAACGAAAGTGACTCCTATATATGAGAGCCAGAGAATTTTATCTTGTGCATTAAATTCTAAACCACCTCTTAAATGAGGTGGTCCATTAAGCTATAATAATAATAATAATAATAATAATATTATTATTATTTTCTTGCATAGGTCAATAGTGTACCCCAGATAGTAGTACCAGATATGTGTTACAAATTGGATGGCTAAAAATTGTTTAAACTTGTTAGAAATCTGTGCATTTAATATTTTGAATATTGACTACCTATATGATGGCAGTTATGGTCTTTGATTTGGCTACAGAAACCTTTTCGTGGAGATACATTAGCCTTTAAAGTGACAAAATTTGAGAATTTGAAAAATATCGACGACTATAAGAAATGTTTGTCCAGGGGCCATATTCTAGTAATTTAATATCTTCGTTATGAGCCAAGAAATTTATAAAGGTATATTTGTTCCGACTTAAAGATGAATGTGACCTATCCATATTAAAAGCATAGCCACATATTCTTGCTACACATAAAAGTTTTTAGAAGGTTGATATAGATGGATATGACATAATGTTTAATATTTTGGAATCAAGTAATAATGGCAAAGAAAGGATAACTTCAGTATGTGTTTTTAACGAATTTACAAGAGGACTTGAGATGTTGAACAAAATCATTGCTGTAATACCAAGAAGTCATCTGTTTTAACATTTTTAAAAGAGATCAGTCTTTTTATAAATTAGTTAGTAAAAAATTAATTTTGATTTTGGAGAAATATTTTTTTATTTTATTTTCTTCTTCTAATTTTTTTTTAAACAATACCTAAACTGTCTCGAAGACAAAATTGACAAGGGAAAGAGCATTGGGACATTAATATTAAGACAACAATTATAATAAGAGAGGCAAGTTGACCTTATACAATGATTTTAGAAAACTTGTCTTTTATAACTATTTATTACATGTAAATTTTCTTATAGAATATATATGTATTTTTTTATTTTTATATTATATATATATATTTTTTTTCTTTTTATATTTTATATATATATATTTTTTCTTTTTATATTTTATAACTAGTTATATGTATATTTCAGATGTCTATTAAATATTTATCTTAACTTCAATTAATATCTACTTTTTTGCATATTTTGTGAGCCAAAGAGGGGGTTTTTGGGATAAGTTGAAGGCACTTGCCTCTTCTAGAGGTGGTCAACTAGGATTTTAAAATTTTTTATTTTTATTTAGTTGTTATGAAATATTAGATTTTTTTAGTGGAAGGGTTGCGAAACTCAAGACTTTCTTCTCCTTCTGCCACTAAACTAACTTTATCTCTTCTAGGATTATACAACTTAAGTGGCTGGCAACATAGAGTCCACAAATTTGTTGTTAGAGATACACTATAGATCAGGAAACCAACCAAGAACTACCCAAATTTAACCATATATATATATATATATATATATATATATATATATATATATATATATATTCTGCTACCTTTCTACAGCGAGTTCGATATTATAGACCCATTCCCAATTAAGAAAACATGGATGGATTTCGATTTATACGGGTGGATTGTTATAATGGGTCAAATAAAAAATTGACAATTTTTTGTTATTATTATTTCTGGTTTTATTTTTCTAGTTCTTTTATTATTTTTAATGCTGGCTAATTAGGCATTTTGAAATCTTATTTATTCAGACCTAAATCGCAAAATGGATAAACATAAAACAGATTTAAGTATAAGCAATTCAAATCATAATTTTAAAAATATAATTACCTATTGGAAACAAAAAATTATTTACAATATCATCATGCATCCATTAAAATTAAATAAGAGTGTTTGATGTATCATAATTATATTCTAAAATGCTTATATACTAGTGGTTAATACATATATAATATCACTGTGCATCTACTAAAATTAAATTAGTGTTAAATGTAATATCCTAAAATTTTGGTCAATATTTTTTATATATATATATATATAGTTTCAAGTGGAGTTGTCTATGTAGCAATTGTTTTTCTCGTAAATCTAATAATCGAACCTATGAATCGTAAATTTAATTTTAATTAATTAATTTAATTCTTTTTGATATTGCATAAAAAATTATTTTATTTACTAATTTAAGTAATTTTAATTTTTTTTATTATGATCATTTAAATGAGAAATATTTTATATTTTTTAAATTAAATTAAGATTCTTTAAAGATACTAGTTGAAGTGGAGTTCCACCGGTATTTGACAAAAAAACCAAAATGATTAAATTTAAACATCGAAGTTAAATCCTTCTGAACACGCGACCAAACTTTGAAACACTTAAATACAAAACAATTCTTAATCTAAGAGCTTGCCAACTAGCTTTGCATGTAACCAATCAATTTACTTTTTTTCTTTCCCTAAGTAGTCGTGGCCATTGCATGCACCATCCTCTTCTTTTGCAAAACCTAGCCGTGAGTGAAAGTGAGAGGCTGAAAGCAAGAGCGGAAAGGAGGAGCAAAGCAAGAGCAACTTCCATCCACCATCATCAAGTCATCATGAGCCAAGGAAGGAGGACCTCACCTCAAGTGCATCACCATCATCCCTAGCTTGCGTTACCACCAAGCTTGTCTGTGTCTCTTCTTTAGCAAGTTGATAGCTTTCTCGAGAGGTAAGGTAAGGGGAACATTCTCATTCAGACTCCTTTTCTATGCTTTAACCATATTTGCATGTAGCTCTACTTGTGCTTTTCATGGGTTGTGTTACATGTTGATTAGGGGTATGATATGGATTGGTGATCGTGTGTTGGGAATGAGTGAGTGGAGTTGTGGGTGTTGTGGAAAACTCACAATGTAGGGGAAACTATGCCTAAGTGTTGGAGTCCCTTCGAGTCTTGTTTCTCTTATAATGTGGGTAAAGAAATAATATTAAAGGTGTTTTGTGACTTGGGGAATTTAGCATTAAAGAAAAATGAGTTAGAAGGTGTGGATTAGTTGGGGTTGAGCTAAAATGAGAGCTGGGCTACAATCCACATTTTGGCTCAAAGTTGACTAATTAAAACCACAAGGAAATTACACCAATGAATGGTAGTGATCCTTAATGTTAGATCCTCTAAGTAGTTGAATGGGGTAATCATCAATTGAAATCATGTTCAAGGTCAATTGTGTTTTTCCTATGGGATTATATTATGGCTTTTTGTTGAATATAATGATGTTTGGTGTTAGTTTTAGGAAGTGTGGTTTTGATTTTGGTATTAAGTTGGAGCGTAAGTCGTTAGGTGTGGTGGAGGTGGTTTTATGGCGAGATTTATGTTATGTGGATGGAGCCTTAGCTGTGGTGATAGTGAGGGTTAAGTAAGTTGGTAGGGATGAGGAAAAAAGAATTTGATTTTAGACTAGGTTAATGGTTAGAGTTAGGCTTTGATGAGTCTGAGGGTTGTCGCGGCTCAAGTGTTAATGCCTTATCCAATAATGGTATGCATAAAGAGAAAGGGGGCAATTTGCATAAGACTCATGTGTGAGTTCTAAGTTGGGTTTCAACTCAATTAATGCTTAATTCAAGCCTTTTTGGTAAGGCAAATCCTCCCATTTGAATCATGAGCACATGGAAGTAAGTAGGGGAAAACACTCTAAAGATGGCATTGACGTGTTGAACCATGGATTTTGAGATTGGTTGAGTGTAGTTTTGAGTGATAGAGTGGGGGAAACAGGTTCTGCAAGTTAAGAACATATGTTTCTATCATCATTTGCTGAGTGACACTTCTGTCATTGAGCAAATCTGTCCTATAAGACAAATGTTTCTGTGTGTCTTACAATCGCTAAGCGAATGGGTCTTCATTGTGAGATTGAGGAATGAGTAGGAGTGGGGATCTCTCTAGAGCTCATTGGCTGAGCAAATCGTTGTTTACTAGGTGAATAGAGAGTTTTTAACTAAGCGTTAGGGTGATGCTGAGTGATGGGAGTCTTTCATGAGGAAATGTCATTTTTGCAACATTTTGCTGAGTACTGAGGATTGGCACTGAGCGAACACGTCTAATACCGTGTTTTTGTTTTGCTTAAATTTTTTGATGTTTTTATGCTTTCTTCAACCCTTCATAGTGTAGTATAAGTTGATGTTTGAGATGTTCCTTGAATGTTAGATGAAAACAAGAACCCTAAATGGATTTGTGTGAGTCATTTGGATGTAGTGGTTGGATGTAAATCTCAAAATTATGTAGTATACGAATAACTTGTGAAACATATGAGTGGATGAGGATATCATAATGAACCTTAGGCATTTTTGTGATGGTTGTGCTCAGAGAATGTTACATGTGTGGAAATTGTAGGAGTTGTGCATGTGATGGTTTGGTGTGTGGTTTGAGGCATGGTTCGTGAGTTAGAAAAAGTTGTTGGGTAGCACGGTCTAAGAATAGACATGGTTGGAAACTCAAGTTGGTCTTAGTGGAGAGGATGTGGTTGAGGAAACTCTTTATTGGAAACCCAAGGTGGCCCAAGAATGGACATGGTTGGACACAAATATGTTATGTTACACTGCTTTTGAAAGACAAATGACTATGGAACGTAGAGGTGTGAAACTTGTGGGGAAAGGTGATAGGAACAAAGATTCCAATAAATGTTGAGTATGACTAAGTTGAGTCATGGATTAGAATTACCTGCACCTATCCTAACTGTTGTCTAATACCACGTGTGTATGAGTTTTCTTTCCAAGTTGCTTAAAACCTATGAGATAGTACTTCCTTTTTTGCACTTCCAATTGCAATAGTTTAATATAGAAACCTCAACATAACAACCACTAGAAAGCTCTCAAGAGTGGGGCAAAATCCCTTCCTCAAAAATATCACTTCATTAGTTTTCGATTAGTGTTGACTGACATAACTATAGAACAATTTTCACACCAACATAATTTTGGCAACTCAGCATCATCTACATAGAGGTTTCCTTCTGTCTCCATATCACTTGTGGTGTCTGCAACTCAGATTCAAACGAACGCATCCCACAATGGATCAAACTTCCACAACGAAGAAACATGTAACTGCACATGTCACGGCTTCTATAACCTCTGTTGACACAATAGTTACTACTACTCATACAAATATTCTAGAGTCAACTCTGACGACTAGACTAATGATATACCTCCTCCTGATTTCATATTAAAGGATTATTTAGATAGTTATTAAAAGGCTAAGAAGACCATCCAACCATCAAATACTCTTCCAAACTTATCTCAAGTCATACCTTCAACCATTTGACTGTACATGGAAATAGCGATGACTGATATCATGCTTTAGATATCATATAGGTCAAATAATGACATGGTGGTTAAACTTGTGACTCAATATCCCAACCAAGCTAACGATCGATCTAAATCTAATAACACTGTTCTCATCTCTCCCACTATTTTCCATCTCTTTCCTCTCATGCTCACTCTTCTATCTCTTTTCAAATACAAAATTTTAGAAATAAAAAAAAATGTTTATTTTATTTAATCAATAATTTTCATACGAAAAAAAAAGTAAATTACTTTATCCAAACATAAAATTTTAAAAATTAATGAAGTTGATTAATTTATTAAAACAAAAGAATTTAAAAAAAAAATCAATTGAAACAATAAAAATTCTTAACATTTAAAATTCTCAAACCCCAATACAGAAACAGAATGAGCAAACTGAACTTTTGCATCAAGATTCAAGGGAGCATCTTTCACTGATTCTGCCGTGTGTATAAAAAATTTTGACCAACTATTCCGAGACGCATAATTTACATATTTCTTAAAAAAATAAAAGTAACTCTAACCTCAAATGGAAAATTTTGACTTGAAATGGACCTGCATAACTATTACAGAGTTCCTATGGAGAGATATTGCAGGGTCAGGTAAGGGTATTACAAAATAACTACTTTGCGGTCTCACTGGATGGTGGTTCCTCCTCAGCGTTGCCGTGAATCAACTGATCAAGACAGAAGAATCAACAATATGCAGATAATTAGCTATACATACAAAAGAGAAAGATGGGGAAGAGGTACAAGAAGACAACAAAATAAGTGTTTACCAAGGATCCCAGTTGCTCATATGCTCCCATCACCTTTGGATCTTCCTCATCTTCATAACCAATTTGTACTATTCTTGGTCCATTTACAGACCAAAAGGCTCTTCGACCTGCCTCCTACAAAAGGATAAATAGTCCTTAAGAAAGTAATGAACTAATAAAATTAACCAATAAATTATTGCATTATAGCATATTGACACAATTTACAGAATACATCTTAATCAAGTTGTAAATCATTGACAAACAAGGGTTGATAGAAGTCCAGAAAGAAGTTTAAGATCAATTTATTACAAGTATTATTACATTATTACATACTTGTAACATGCATGTTTACTACTTCAAGATTATGATCAAGTATTTGGTCTCCTAATCTAAACTCGAATCAATAACAATGTACAGTGGGAGTATTTAAAAAGTTTATTTGGTATGCTCTGACAGTGTAAAAGTTTTATATAGTTTTCCAAACATAAACCACCATATATAATACGTTTGTTGACTTTTGCATAAATACTTTAAAAGTCATATCAACCACGATTTTTGATTGGATGATTGTGTCAAAAGTATTATACTGACAATGCATAACAATTAAACAATGGGGGTATTTAAAAAGTTTAATTAGTATGCACTGACAGAGTAAAAGTTTTATATAGTCATCTAATTACAAACCTCAGGTATGATATGTTTGTTAACTTTTATATAAATACCCTAAAAGTCGTACCAACCACAAT
The DNA here is from genome assembly GCA_026586105.1 of Hylodesmum podocarpum. Lineage (NCBI taxonomy): Eukaryota > Viridiplantae > Streptophyta > Magnoliopsida > Fabales > Fabaceae > Hylodesmum > Hylodesmum podocarpum. The sequence goes on along the minus strand of JALJEV010000730.1, from coordinate 666,103 downwards.
TTTCAATTAGATAACAGTATCAAAAGTTTTACACTGGCAGTCTATAACAATTAAACTCATGTATAAATTTTTAGCAGTATGTCAAAACCATGGACATAATTAAACTATTTTGTAAACTAATTGTACATGCAGCCATTTAATCAAGCCAGACCACCGTTTAAAATCCTCTTGCTAAGGATAAAAGTAATCATCTCCAGCACTCATCCCATAGAAGGATAAGGGGAGAAAGAGAACTTCTTATGGTAGACTTGTATATGATATGAAGTAGATTTGACAGAATTCTGAGTGTGCAATAGATTCATAAGCCATTAAATAAACCAAAAGACAAAAAGAACAACCTTTCCGCTAACATTCCTAGAGACAATGAGTTACACAATGTTTAATGCTGATAATGTACTCGCTAGATTTCAAAACACATTTCTCTCCAAATGTAGTCTGATCTAATATGTAACAAAAAAAAAATTAAGGAGAACAAAGGGAGCAAAACATCCAAATTTACCTGCAATATGATCAAGTATATGGCTTCCAATGCCTGAATACGAATCTCTGGATCATTAACCGGTTCACGTTCAATTGAAAGTGCAGTCCCGAGTTCAAGTGGCATTTTTGATCTGTCTTCCTCACTGTAGATCTGCATAAAAATTAATTAATAAAATGAAATTGACACAAAATAAACTTCAGTACTCAAGATATCAGTACACACAAAAAAAAAAAAAAAACTTCAGTAAATTGAGCTTATGTTTGCCTTTCATGATGAGAATTTTGACCTATAAAACAAATTAGAAGGGCAAACTCAGATAGACATACACATCAAAGAAGTTACTCATAATGAAAGGATAGACGTCAGGCAAACTACAACTGTTACTAAATTGAAATAATTTAGCTTCATTTTGTTTAGTAGTTAAAAATAAATTGGGTGAGGTTGGAGGATATCTGTTCTCAATATGCAGAATGCTTTAAGGTCAGAAAAGGTAGAGCATGTACCTTGTTGCCCGCTACAGGAAGAAGTAATGCAGGCCAAAGAAACTCTGATACCAAAAGCAAATTTTGTAGCTGATTCTCAGCTTCAAAACAACAGTTGCGAATAGTTCCAGAGACCTACAAACAATAAACATTGCAACAATTTTCAGACGAGTAAAGTTACATTCACTAGAAAAATTGACTAATAAAGAACTGCCTATGTTGGCTTTGTCATTAGAAATAGTAACGGAAAATAATCACAACAATCAATGTTACTGTTACCATAATTACCACAAACAAATCCATCAAGTGGAAATTCAACAAGAATCAAACAATACCAGGATTAGTTAACACCGCATGCTCAGTTTAAAGAATACTGTTATAGGGTTAAAAATTTCATTAATTGATACCAAGTTCAAAAAGCAGTATCCCTCCAAGTGCCTGTAATGTATGCTTCACTGAGCATCAACCCATCAGGAAAGAACTCTCACAACGCAACTAAACCATCTATTGACCATTTCTCTCAAAAGCAGTTCAAAAATCAGATAAAATTGTACATGAAGTATTTCTCAATTGAATTGAAAACAGAACTACTCAAACACTACCCCAGGCAGGGAAACAGCAATCATTCAGGGTGCAGTTACTACACATACCCCTTTCTTTCTCAATGAACTGGTTGAATCAAACTGTCTGATTATTTGCTTTAAGAGAGCCCGTTTCGGGTCAAGTAGAAGCTCCCTCCCTTCCCGCTGCTTTGAGATGTTGACAAGTATTGAACCCACATGTTCAAATGCATCATCTGGTAAAAAAACACTTTCACTCAATCAGACTTGCAATTAGTGCAGAATTATCAGCAGTGACCACAGCCAACAGAAAAGCGCAGAAAATTCCAAAATAAAAGTCAAGTTTTCTAGTTTCACTATTCTCAAATTATTTAACAGTCAAGTTTTATGCTTCTCTGTTTCCACTATCTAGTTTCAAATCTTTGAATCTTAACTCTACAACAGGTGCCCCAGCCACTAGAGAAATTTGTTTAGAATCCTAAACCCTAAACTCTAAACCCATTATAAGATTCATCAGACTAAAACCAATTGTCTACAGACACATGACAAGAGGCATATAATAACTTCTAGTGGTACAGTAAACCACAGATATGCATAGAGTGCTTCTACAAATTACAAATTTAAGCATAATTACACTAAGTTGAGAAGGACTCACCATTACTCTCATGGGTGGTTCTACAAAACGATCTCACAAGCTTCATAACATATAATCCATGTACCTTCTCATCTTCAGTCTGACAATCACAAGAAAATCGCCAATTAACAACACCATAAAACGATTGAGGTTTAGGTGAATAAATCAAGCTTCTTTTATAAGATTAAATCAACTTACACATTCTAATTTTGGAAGAAATTAGATAAGTGAACCTATACAAAAGTTTATTTTGACTTATGCAAGAAGCACAATTTATTTTTCCTTCAATACTGTTTATGAACAAGATTATCCAAACAATACCTAAGACAAAACAATAAACCATGTTTTAATTCCGATCATCCCTAACCCAATGTATTACACCTTTATTTACATGTATCCATCATATCGAGTAAACCATCAATCTGGTCCCTAAACTATCACTCTCTCTTAAATAGTCCCTACAGTATCAGAAATTACATAAATAGTCCCCAAAGTACTAGAAATTACAAAATAGTCCTTAAAGTAATAAAATCATTCTACTTAGTCCCTCAAGTTTTGAAAATTCCTTCAAATTAGTCCCTCAATGGGACTAAATTGATGGATTTTCAATATTTTAAGGACTACTTATACAATTCCATTAGTATAGGGACTATTCAGGGAACAAATTGATGATTTATTCTAACAACAAATCTTATTCAGAAAATTCTCAAGTTTTTTTTTTTTTCCCCGATATCAATAACATTATACATAAATAAAAAGCACGCACACACCTGAAGCAAGGAAGTGGCACCAGCATTGAGTTGAGTGAGGTTGACCAAAAGCATGACAAGCAATCTAGCAATGCTACACTCAGGCTTATACAAAACATCCATTGTCGTTTTGACCAGTCCAATCCGAACCATCGATTCCGCGAGACTCGAATTCTGCGACAAATTGACGAGAGCCTCCGCAGCAGCCTCCGAAACCTCCTGAAACGACACGCCGTTTCAAAACAAGAAACCTAGCATAAGTAAAAAGTAGGTAGTTCTCGCGTTGCGTGTTACCTTGGGTAACGTTAAGAGACGAGACAAAGCGGGTATGAGCTTGTTAGAGTAATTGGCGAGGGAGTTAAGGCCCTCCGTGGAACCGGTTAATCCGCGAACTATGTCGACGGCGGCTTTTGTGATCTGAAAGAAAGTAGCGAGAACAGTGCACGTGTTAAATGAATTTGGAAAAACGAAAAGTGAAAGAGAAAAGTTGGAGAGTTTACTTGTGGCGATGGAGAAGATAGAAAGCTCACGAGTTCTTCCATCTCCGTCGCCATCTTTGCCTTGCCTTGCCTTGTCTACTCTGTTTCTCTGTGGAACGGCTTTGTTATACCGCAAGTCTCTTGTAGCCGCTTTTTCTTAGACCTATATACGACATCGTTTTCTTCTTTAGTTTTTTTTTTTCATTTTTTCTTTTTTCTCGTGTATTCTAATTTTAGGATCAAATAAATTTTTAATTATTAACTTTTTTATATTTTAATTTTTGGGACCCTGATAAATTTTTTTTTTTGACGATTTTTAGTTACTTATTTATTCATTGAAAATATTTTTAATTAATCTTTGGTGTTAATATTAGGTATTAAAAGAAAACTGATAATTCTAATATTTTAAGATTTGTGATTATTAAAGATATGTAATTTCCTAACCAAAGAATATATTGCTAAATACATTAATGTCAATATAATCTTCAGAGAGCTACCATACATAATAATTAATATGTAAAATTCTAGGTAATCCTAAATAAAAATGTTCCATAATTAAAAAAACAGATAAAACATAACGCTTCACACTTAAATTTTTCTTTTTTATCCTTCAATGCATATTTAATTTTTATTTTTAAATGTTACAAATTTAATATTATATTACTTTTTGAGTATTACTTTAATATATTATATTAAAATTTTAGAAAAAAAATCATGAAATGAATTAATGCCTCGATTAATTAGTGATTGATATAATTTTAAAAACATTAGCCATAACTACTCACGTATCTCTATTAAATAATTATTTTTAGCAGTCACTAATTAATGAATGGTTAATGATATATTTTGTGAAAAAATAATTAATATGCAAAATACACCTATTTTAGACTGATGTAATCTACTTAGTCATTAATTAATTAACTATATATTCAGTAAAAAAAAAAAGTAATTAAAATGTAAAATATACGTATTTTATAAACTGGTCTAATCTGCTTGTAATTGTATCACCTGATTCGTTGAATTCGTACACCAAGTACGACCTATAATATGCGGTAGAATCACTCAATCTTTATCTAACCCTGAAAGTGATGAATTTAGGCCAAACCAGTGTAGGTTACAAACTAGCAATATTCATCCTATCTCAATTAATAAATAATAAATAAATTTGCCCAAAAAGCTAATAAATTTACATAAACTAGCAATATTTATCCTATCTTAATTAATACAATATTGAAGCCCAATGATTAATTAACGCAACGTGAACAAAAACTGCAAACACAGAATCGGAAAAATCATCATCGTATTCTTCTAAGCACATACCACACACACACATAGATCGAGAGAATCATCATCACCGACCCACCCACCAAAAACGCTGCGTTACACTGTCGGTGTCAGGGAAAAAACCTCGAAAAAAAAACACACACAAAAAGTTAGAAAAGGAAAGCAAAATGATAAATGGAAACTTTGCCATAACCAAAGTGCGGATCGTGATGTTTGTTTGATTCGTAAAGCGACACCATACCGCAACCCCACTTGCTTTTTATGCTCCGCCGCTACATCTGGCGCCATAGATCCTCACCCTCACCCAATCATTCGTTTCGACAGACCCATGTTGATTTTCTCTTTTTGGTTGTTCCAAGGATCCGTTTCTTGTGAGAATCTTAGTGTTTGAATTTATTCGTCCTGGAAAGATCTCACATTGGGAAAATTTTCTGTATTCCACATTGTTCGTTTGGTTAATCCCTGTAAGTTGTGGCATACCCATGTTTTCATTTCTCCTTTAGAGCTTAAATTTCCTTTTTTTTTTTTTTTTTTTTTTTGCTTATCAATGTTTCATGTTCGTGTTTACTTCTTATTGGGAAGGAGTGGATTCAAAATTAGTTTTAATCTGTTTAGATTTTGGCTATGAGTTTTTTTTTTTTTTTTTTTTTTTTTTTTTAATGATATCTTACTATCTCACCTTTGAAGTCTTACAATTTCAATGAATAATCCAATTATTGGTGCAGGGTTAATGAGAACTTCTCAATGAGAAGTTATGTATTTCAAAATAAATGGGGATTTTCGTGGTAGTGATTGCATCAGTTTTGTTGTTTGATTTGTTTTTTTTTTTTTTTTTTTTTAAAGGTATTTATACAAGTTGCTTGGAGGGGGGTAGAAGACATTTTCATGCATGGTTTTATATCATCACACATTCTAATAGTGATTTTTGTTTTTGTTGGCAGTTATTGTTTTAAATTGGAGGCTGTCATTTTATTGTATACATTAGCATCTAAATCTGTAACTATTTTAGCTTACATGAGTTGCTGTTGTGTGAATTTAGTTTATGGTTTTCAGTTGGCGACATGTGAGATTTATGAGTTTCTAATGGCCTTTTGGTGTGCGTGACTTAGAAGTTGGAAACTTTATATCTTTCTGCAGATGAACTGGTCTGTGTCTGAATCTTGGGACCTGCTTTGGAATGGCTCTGCACAGAAACAATGGTGAATTGTTCATTGAGAGAAGAAGCATTGTTGATGCAGTTTTCAGTTCTTTTGGGAAAAGTGATCATGGCTCTAGAGTTTTACGTCGTGGTCGACGGTTTGGTCGGATTACCAAACACAGGCTTTCACGCTGGATTTTTTTTCTCACTGCATTCCTTTCGATACTTTTAACGGTTTATGGTTTGAAAATGTTTTTTCAAGGTGAGGCCATAGAGATGGGTATTTTCTCCTGATGTTTTCTATGGTTATGTACGAATAGTTTCCCGCTTTAAGTCATGTGTCAGGAAAATCCTACCAGCTGAATTTTCACTTGTAGTTCTTGACAAATTGCAGCTAAAATGGAATCTAAGTTCTCATCAATACCATTCATTATACAAGAAGAACGACACCTACAAGAAAATATTGTCGTATCTGATGTTGGGAAGACATCTAAAGGGAAGCGCCGAAAGCGTAAGAGTCATTTCCTTGCACCTCATTATCTTTAAATTATGATTAATGAATTTGAAGTTGAACTTAACCTGCACTTCTGTTCTTCCTTGCCTCTAAATTGAAGGTTATTGAGAAACTCCCTTAGAAAAAGCAATAGTGAAAAGAAGTTCAGAAACACAGGGTAGTGTTTGCATGTTGACAAAGAGAAAAATGAGCAGCTATCCAAATGGCTGTTGTAGTAAACATCAATACCAAGATAAAGTTGTCATACAGATATTGGAGCATTTCATTATTAATGGCAAATATAATTTTGTTAGCATAAAGCAAAAGTTTGTGTGTTATATGAATAATATTTGCTTTGCTGGCAAAACTTGATTATGCATCTGGTTGATGTTGTTTCTGTGAAACTTGGAAATGTGATGATTAGCATTTTGCAAATGATGTGTGATTCTCCATATGTTGATCACTTTTAAATCTAAAGTGCCAATGGTGTTTCCAGAATTAAATGAAAAATAAATGAAGATCCGGGATTTTTGATACCATGGTTATATCACTTGCTAATTTTTTAATTTGGTCGACTAAATTAACTTTGTTTGTGATCTATCAGAATTATTTGCATTTATATGTTCCTAACTAAGCTGACTCTAGTATGAACTGGATTCTTTGTCTCCAATATCAATCCTTCAGATTTTCCATGTGAAGTTGGATTTGTGGAATCAGTAGAAGGCCTTGTAGAACCCAAAAATTATATGAACTTCACATGGTTTTCTCTGGAGTATGTTGACCATGAAGAAAGAACATCCAGAAATGATTTATTTGAACCTCGATTTGGAGGGCATCAGACTCTAGAGGAAAGAGAAAGTTCATTTTATGCAAAAAACCAGACACTTCATTGTGGTTTTATCAAAGGGCCACTGGGATATGCAAGCACTGGATTTGATATAGATGAAAAAGATAAGGCATATATGTTCAAATGTAAGATTGCAGTTTCTTCTTGCATTTTTGGAAGCTCTGATTTTCTCCGGAGGCCCACAAGTAAACTGGTAATTCTGCAAATTCTTGTAAAATATATATTTTTTCTGTTTTATACATTATCCATAATAAAAGCGAAAGGATTTCAGTCAAGGTTTTGTTTGATCAACATCTGAAATGAAACCAAAAAAGCTTATTGTTAGTTTAATCAAGTGATAGTAGTCTTGATTAGTTGATCCAGAAAAATAATATGAATTTCAAAGATGGAGTAAGATGATCCATGTTACATGTGTTCTGTTATTTGCCCCCCTTCCTGCCCCTAAGTTAATAGGTTTTGAATAGTATAAGAAATGGAGCAGATCAATATAGTAATTAGTAAAGGAACTAATACTAGAGGAGAAATGTAGAATGTGGACTTGGATCTCTCCAAATGAAAGTTCATTCCACAAATTTGGGATTTGATACATCAAATCTTCTGTGATTAGTTAGATTTAGTTTTCTTAAAGTATTGCCTTTGTTAATCTTGATAATGGATCATGTATTTGTTTGTGTTATTAATATGACCTTTGCTTGAAACTAATATTTCTACAATATTTGTTGTTTTGATCACATTTACTATATTTTATGCTAGGAAGTAGTAGAACCCTGACACTTAAAATATCAACCTGAACTATGTGATTATGATATTTCATTGATAGATTGATCATTAATCCATTATGTCTTTGTTTTATGAAGCATATATGAATTATGTGGAAAATATTATATATGTTTCTTTAATGCAATGCAGATCAGTCAATATTCAAAGGACAATGTTTGTTTTGTTATGTTTATGGATGATCAAACACTATCTAAACTTTCATCAGAAGGAAACTATCCTGATGAGAGAGGGTATATTGGCTTGTGGAAAATAGTTATTGTAAAGAACTTGCCATATGAAGACATGCGGAGAACTGGCAAGGTGCCAAAATTTTTATCACATCGTCTCTTCCCAAATTCTAGGTAGTTCTAGCAATCTGTTCTAGAATCAAATATTCTAGCATTTTATTCCTCATTTTCATGTTGTTTAAAGATCATTGCTTGGTAGGTATTCAATTTGGCTTGACAGCAAAATGCGACTCAACTCTGACCCTATGCTGATTATTGAATACTTTTTGTGGAGAAGGAAGGCAGAATATGCCATTTCAAATCACTATGATCGCCACAATGTTTGGGATGAGGTACTCCAAAATAAGCGCTTAAATAAATTCAACCATACAGCAATTGATGAACAGTTTGACTTTTACCTGTCTGATGGCCTCCCCAAGGTTGATCCGTCAAAACCAAATGATCCTCTTCCGAGTTGTGCGTCTCCTTTGCATTTTTGTTCATTGTGGAATATATTTTGGGGTCTCCTTGTGCATAATATGATTCCAACTATTGAGTCTTTCACCTTGCAGATGTTCCTGAGGGTTCCTTTATAATCAGGGCACATACGCCGATGTCAAATTTATTTTCATGTCTTTGGTTCAATGAAGTTGATCGATTTACATCTCGTGATCAACTAAGCTTTGCTTATACTTATTTGAAACTCACGAGAATGAATCCAGAGACACCATTTAGGCTACATATGTTCAAGGTGAATTTTTACACAATTAATTTACAGACACACACAGAGCATTGCCATATAAAGTGAGTTTTAATTTACATTTTTAAGAGGAAAAAATATAGATCATTAAATCTCACATAAATGGTCAAGATTTGCTTCTCTCTATAGTCTCTATGCACATAGACAAAGGTGAGAGAATTTGATCTTAACCATGCAACAATATATGGATGGTCAAGATGATCTTACTTACGTCTAATCTTGACCATTCATTGTTGAGTTTATTATCAAGATTAGGTCCCTCATGCTGCCACCTTGTACACTTCCTACTCAGGTGCAAATAATTGATTGGAACTCAATTTAAAATTCAAAATTTTGAATGTATTATGTGATCTCCATTGAAAGCCTATTATTCAAGATTCAAACTTCTACTTGCAGATTACATTCACTTTATATAAATATAGAAATTGATATTTTACAAAAATGTTTAGAGCATAAAACTTAGCGGTTCTCTTTAATTTTGAGCCTCTGCATGTCACTACTTAGGATTTGCAGTCTGGCATACCTGATGGTCATATTGTTCTGTCATGTTAATTCAGTAACACACAGAGGCTTCTTTCTCTCCTTAACTTTTGTGGTGATCAAACTTTCAGAGGCATCCATGTAGCCAGAGAAACTAATAATGTGTGTTTCATAAGCAGGATTGTGAACGCAGAGCATTAGTGAAGCTATTCCGGCACAGGTCACTTCCATCTCCACCAGAGTCTGCTTGATCAGTTCCATATCTTTGAGGTGCCTTTTGTTGCCACTTGATCATGTACCATTTTTGTTGAGTGCCATCTATAAATATGATTCTTTTATTCTTTATATGGTATTGCTAACTTTCTTCTTTGATGAATTAGCTCGCTCTAGTAAATAAGGCTTTAGAAACTATCTCATGAATTTTGTGACCAGAGAATTCATGCCATTTAAAGTTGCATCTGTCGCTTGAATTCTGATGTCGAAGAGGCCATCCTTGGATACCTTCATACATCAATTAATTCAATTTAGACTTGCATCCAAAGTAGGACTGCTTATACATCCCAAAATTGGGGAAATCAGTACTAAACAAGTCGAAAATTTGGAAAAAAAAAAGAAGTAAAAATATCTGATGCTTGATACAACAAAACTGAGAAATGGTTGAAAATGGGATTTTTTCTTTTCGTTTCTTTTTCCTCATGACTGCAGAGCAAAAATCAAAACCTTTCAATTTGTAGTCTTTATTTTCCACCTGCCCCCCAAACACACTCTTGATTTTCTTTCTTATCTAAGCTCCTCACAAGACATATGTGGTATATGAAGGAAGGCACACCCAAGGCACATATCAACATACTTGAGATCCCTTTTGGCTTGACCAGTCTCAATGTTCATGTATGTTTTAACCTGGACCGAAGAGCGGCATACTCATTACTTGCAGCACAGTGGATTCTTATACTTCTTGTGGCCAATCTTGAAGAGTGATAGCAAGTGCATATTTGTGGCCAAGCATTTTACTCCATTATGGGGTTCAGTGGAAGTTCTTTATGAGGGAAGGGCAAGTTGATCAAGGTTTTAGTTTAGTTTAGCTCCCTCATGTTGAGTATGGAAGATGAGGTGATTTTGCTGACATGTAAGAATACTTCTCGTTTCTTTTTGTGTAGAGCATGTAACGGGTCCTCCTTCCTCTCCCAGTTACAATTAGAGGTTCTTGGCTAGTGGCTGGTCATAAAAACTGTAAATTGCCTTTCAGTTTAGTAACATTTTTGGTGAATAGGAATTTTCTCTCTGTAACGTTTCCTCTTACCAAAATAAAATTAAAAAATTAACTTCTTTCATGCATTGCTCTTACATATGATTTGTTTTTTTTTTTTTTTTTCCTTTTTTATCTGTGAGAATCGAATATAGATTCAGGCGATTTATAACAACTCACATATTCTATTCAATTAACTTAGGTAGACCCCTTTGACCAATGAATGAATGGCGTATGTGATGCTTTGAATGTGTTTTCAAGCTCAGATATTGCATGTTGAGTCGATGAGATATTCCTTTAAACTAGCATTTTAACACAGAAAATTAGCCATTCAACATACTACTTTCATACTTTCTCTTGAAGGAAAATACAACTTATTGGTTGAAAATTGTGACAACAATAATTTTTAGTTCTCCTAGAACTCTGGTTTTTATTTTATTTATTTATTTTGGAAGGTTCTATACACTTGAGGGCTGAGGCAAGTGAAAATTTGAGCGTAGTATTAACTTATCAAGAAATAGAAATGAAGGGGTTGCAAATTATTGTAGAAGTGGTTAATCAGATGTAACCACGTAAGATTGGGTTAAAATGAAATGAAATAGATGTTCAGCTTAATATGTATAGGAATTTATTCATACAGTTTAGAGAAGTTTTACATTAATATTTACTAAATTGTAACGCGTGCACTGTTATTACTCTATAATTTAAATAATCGAAACAAAAAAACAGAAGTTTCGACAATTTCTTTTTTCTTTTACCTTGTGAGGATTTCTTCAAACCTAATCAGTATTCTATGATCTTAAAACCATTATAAAAGTATATATTAACATCTAACCTACTTTCTTGCAAACTAATTTGTTCTGGTTCACTGCATTTATTTGAACCAACCAAACATATTTCATATAACAGGCATAAATATTTGAACACATACACGAATACAGAAACAATAAATATTACATACTTCTAGTATATGATGAGTTTTATATATATATATATATATATATATATATATATATATATATATATATATATCAGACATGGATTTTGATGGAGGAGCTATATTTACTTTGAGCATCATAAAACCTAGACCACAGCATAACACCTCCATATTTAGCAGAACTCTTGATGGCTGGAAGCACATTGGAAATAAGATCAGCAGAAGGAATGAAGCCACTTCCTGCAGCCTCTGGAGAAGCTGGTAACCCCAAGAATATCTTATTTGCAGGGATACCTGATATCCATTGGTTCCATGCATTTTCAAGGTTAGTAATTGTCCCAGAGTATTGGCAAGGAGGGTTGTTGTAGAATTGAACCCAAACAAAGTCAAAAAGGCCTGTTGTGAGAGCATTTCCTATCCAAGCATCAGGAAATGGGCACTGAGGTGCTGCAGTTATGTACACTTTCTGGCCATACCCTTTAAGGAATTTAGCAAGATCACCCCAATGTTGATTTGATCCACCTTCTATGTCAAAATCAATACCATCAAGAACAGCAGGGCCAAGAGGGCGTGATGGCGATTGTCCCCCCAAGAAGTTGTTCCAAAGGTAAGTTGCTACATGGCTTGCATCTTGAGTGGATGCAATTGAATAGCTTCCAGCACCTCCTCCTAAAGAGAGCAATACCTTGATGCCTTTGGCTTGACAAGATTTGATGTCTGAGCTTAACCCAGTGCAACCATTACTATAAGGGTCACAGTGACCAGCCAGATTAATCATTGGAGTTTGGCCATTGCCAAAGGTTGGCAAAAAGGCTATGATCAAATAGTCATAGTTGCCTGTGGCACAAGCCTCGGCCAATGTGCCCTCATTGCCATTCTGACCCCAGTAGATTGCAATTTTGCCAGCACTAGAACCATTTGCTAGTGCTAGCAAGACTAAGCACAAGAATGTGACTGAAATTGCCGGTTTCAGTGCCATTGCCTATTGAATTGCCTGAAGAGAAATCTCAACCAATTCAAGCTGCTACTCTGCCAAACCATGCTGGTGGATAATAGCTTTTATGATGGTACCATGACAACTAAGCCTGCAGAAAACGTTGTCTTTTTCTTGTTAAGAACGTCGCTTGGCAGTCACTTCGTCTCCCATTATATGCCTAAAATACAGTCAATAGTGGTGACCCCATTCAAACAACTAACATTTTACTATTCTTATTTCACATTTCGTATGTCTGCATTCTGTTGTAATATTCTTTTTGGTGCTACACTTATTTTAGACTGTTCCGAGACAATCATTTCCTCTGTTGTACCCTTCTTATGTCTATTTTCTCTTGTTCTATGCTTCTTCACTGAAATTTATCACGCTACTTGAAACAATAATAATGGTTACAGCAGCGGTCTACCGAAACAGTGGCAGATAACTTTCATTTCATTCAATTTAATGAAGAGTTGGGACTTGTGATTGATAGGAATTTGTATCCTTGTGGAAGAACTTGCTCTACTTTCTGTCTAATAATTAATACCCTTTTGTACTAATCTGAATTACTGCTAATATATTTCTTCAGCTTTAAGAATTGAAAGGGTCATTTACGCAGAGAGAAAAACATCAAAGAGAAAAAAACAAACTAGGTGTCAGTGTTGTCTGCGATATTTTACTAGTTAATAAGAAATTATAACTGCATTATCCATCGATACCAGGGTACACGAGAACTAAACTTCACCATCCTTTATTATCAACCTTTTCTTTTTATGATAAAATGCTAGTAATATATTCTAGCACACTCTTTTAAACATTATTATTAAATAAAATTTATTAAAATTACAAAGCTTTGTAGTTTCATTTCTTATTTTATGAATCTCACTCGTAATTCTATATATTTTTCAATAAATTTTAAATAATAAGACATAGTATGTGTGCTTCTCTCCCTTCATTTATTCGTTTTTCTTTATTTGGTACGACAGAGACACGGAGCCATCATGAAATGAGTACAAACTGATTTTGTGACCTGTGTCTTCTCTGACAATAACTTAACTTCTCGCATCATGTTGTCTTATAGCTAAAGGTGTACGGTAAAAATTACCTTAACAGCATAGAAAACTTGCTGTAAAATAACAAGATTCCCAAAGGATGCATATTAGTTTTTATATCACTAACTACGCAAGAGGATGGTCATTAGATCGTATAAAGTGATATGAAAACCATCCATTTGTGCACAAAATGCGTGTTGAGGAACTGATTAATATCAGATTTTCTTTTATTATTTGAATGACAACATTGCATAACCAAAAAGGAAAGACAACATGATGCGTAGAAAACTGAATTGATATCACTTCATCTTTCAGGGACTAAATGTCATCTCAATCTTTCTGATAGAAAAACTATAGTTAACTCCATTTGAATGCTAGAATTTTACTGATACCTCCCAACTTTGAAAAACAATGTTATCAGGATAAAGTTACAGAAGACTTCCTCACAAACGTGGGTGGCAAGGACCCTAATTTGCTTGGGGATACAGATACTTAGATGAAACATCGCAAAGAATTGGAAAACAAATTAATGTACAATAAAATCAATGGAGCTATTTAAAAGTAATTTATCACCTGGTTCATAAGATACATTGTGATCACTGAAACAAACTGGTTCTCCAATTCTAGGCAAGATATCGATACAATCTTCTGTCAGCATCATCCCTCTCTAAAAAGTCACGCTCAATGAGAGACTCAATCCGTTTCTTTACCTCTGTTGGATTTGCCAGGAAACGCGATTGCAACTGCTTGGTGACCTCAGCTATGAGATTGTTATGATCAAGTTGCTTCCTGGATTTCATGATCCTCACTATTGCTGCTTCAATCTGGGGCTTCCTGTCTTCCTCCACTCTCTGTCGGGTTTCCTGTTTCTCAGGTTCCGATTCCTTTTGTGCAACTACAGTTCCTATTTTTACCTTGTACAGTTTGCTGCTGAACTTGTCATTAACAGAGAAAGCATCATCCTCAACAATATCTTTACTCATAGGTTCCTTTCTAAGGACATTTCTTCCCTTTACTAAAGCCAATGATTGCAGGCATCTTTTAAGATCTGGAGCTGGAATCTCAGTTGCTTGCTCAATTTCCTTGTAGCTAAGTCTATCGGCATTATTAAACAGCATGAGAACACACATTTGGTAAGTAGAAACATTCAACTCATGCTTCTGACCCTTCCCAAAGGTTGCTTTTAAGTCTGCTGTACCCATGTTAGTTTGCCAGGACAATCTCCTGCCAGTATGGGTGCCAAGATAAAATGATCGAAACTTCTCACACAGTGCAGACATTTCTACTGGCAGGTTGCACGTGACACTAGACTGAGTTGGCCAAGACCCTGTTGTAAGAACCTGGACAGTAAGTGTAGGACCATCATTGAGTTCAGGGTGACAGGCATAAAATCCCTGCATCGTGTCCTGAGATGTTTTCATGTCAGTAAACATCCCCTCTAATTTAGATGTGAATTGGTAACCACATTCTGTCTTGAGCTTAACTATGAGACTTCTCTCTGCATCATCAGAAACTGTTTTCCCAGACAAAAGCCGCTTTGCCAGATGCTGTTTGTAATACTTCTCAAAAACATCTTTTTCTTGCAGGTATCGGAAGAGCATCATCACCTTGTCTAGAGTAACCTCTACGTCATCCTCACTAACCCCTTTTAGACCTTTCCGGAGTTTATCATCTACAAATAGTGAAATAAACTCTGGAGAACGAGGATTCAAATTGATGAAATATTCAAATGAGGAATTCAAAGCATTTTGGAAAGACTTGTCATTGTTAAATGCCAAGTTTATGATCTTGTCATATTTATCTTTCTCATCTAAGAGCCTCTGCACATATTCAACTGGGTCCTTCAATCTTTCAGGATCAGTAACAAGCTGTTTACCAGACTCTCGCATATGTGAAGTCATCACTTCTCGTATTTTTGATAGACCATCAGTAACACGACGGAACAAGTTATACATTCTACTCAAATCTTCATATTTATCATCACAAAGCATATGCACTAAGCCAGAGTTCTCCATATGGATTAATCTTAGCATGTGATTTTCAATCATCTCCTTCTCCACCACATTAGTAATCTTCTTTTCAGTCCTGGAATCTAAGTAATGGCTGACTCTTTCCATTTCCTCATTCAGACGCCTCTCGGCTTTTTTCAGATAATCACCACAATCACAACACTCAATGAATTTCTGAGACTCTACTTGGTAAAACTCAGCTGAAACTTGAAGAAAATGAATCTCAAATTCTTGCCCATACACAGAAGGGCCTAAATCCATTAGCATTTTTGTTATATTTCTCAAAATGCCTCTATCAATAACTTCACCAGTGCGTTCACAATGTACTAATTCCAGAAGTGTATTCAATAGCCGAGTTCTGATCTGGCTGGAATAAATGACATTTTCTTTCCACAGGTTCAGCCCAAGTTCATGAACAGGAGTCTTCTGGGTGCTTGGGATGTAGGTCCTATCCATGTACATCAGTATGTCTCTAATCATTTGTAATGCCTTATTATGATCATTCCATTTCCTGTTCAGCTCTTCCAGAAAAGAACCCCCTTGGGCAGCTTCAACAGATTGAGCTATATCTTTGAGATGTCCAGTCATGGTTGCAACCAGCCCTGAGTAGAGCTTCTCACCAAATTTGTGAAGCACCATATTGTATGCATTCCTAAATCCACATATAAATAGAAGGAGAAAAATTAGAAACATATGTTTTCCCTAGTGGAAAGAAAAATAAGCTTAAGATCCTTAATGTGTACATATTGCGTAGCCTAGTGCATCAGACTCCCACCTGGTGGGGTCTAGGCAGGGCAGACATATTATGAAGCCTTACCTTCACAAGCAAATAGGCTATTTTCATAATTTGAACCCATAACCTCTAGCTCACAAGGCAAAAACCTTACAGTTGGGCCATGGTTTGCCCTCTAAATGTGTGTACAGATTCATATTATATGCCAAGAATAATTTATTAGCTAAGCATGGCTTAGTAATCATGGACTGTCAATAAAGGAAGCTTGCCTACAAACTTCAACAATATATTATAGATCAATGAATATTGATATCAATTCTCACTGACAATAGTTTCATATCTATTATTTAAAATCCTCTAATCATGAGCAAGCCTTGTCACATTGGCAGGATTAACCACATTGATCAATTGACATCAAAGGAATTTTATAGATTCAACTGGTATTTGAGAGGAAAATGAGAATTGAATAAAGAAATCTAGGGCAAAATACCCCTGCTCAATGCAATCCGAAAGAGTACAGGCACTTTTTGTTGTTATTTATGAATATGAAATATATCACAAACTTGTAGTGTTTATTTTTTATATTTTTGTTAATTTTGAGCTTATATATGCATATTGTTATTGTAAATTATTATATATATACTTAAAAAAACCCAATGTACCCGATGCCAAAAGGCTGCTTCAAGATTCAAACCAATGACTAACTGGTCACCAAGGCAAAAATTTGTTGCTGCCCCAGGGCTCACCCTCTGTAAATTATAGATACTGTATAGAAAAATATCATAATAGCAGCCATCCCACTCTGCATTATACCAACTTAGCATAACTAGGATTGACCACTTGAAGCCACAATCCAAGATTGATTGATAACTATTAATGGCTTCATGACACATGTAAAACAAAGAACTACACAGATAATTAACCGTGACACCAGTCATATACAGATTCTGATAACCAACACCAAGAGATTGTGCAGCTTTGGCAACACTTTGAATTATACATTTCCATCATATAATCAATAACCCCACGAAAAGTAAACCCAAAAAATGATAGAATTTGCTTTCATACTATGATTCAAACAATCCAAAGAACGAAACGTAGATGGAGCTTGGCAAGTGTTTTTTATGGTGTTCTCTAATCAAAATTGGAATTTCACCCAAGTAATCTATATTAACCTTTGTCAAGGTAAACCTTGAATTCTTATCTACAAAACTACATCTAAGTTTTGCCTGAAGCCAAACACCTAGAATCCTACGAGCAGTATCCCTATACCATGTTGCACATTCCTAATCACCACATGAACTCAAACCTTATTCAGATCAAGATAAAACAATACACCAATTAATAGCACATATCAAAACAGAAACAACTTTTTCTCTTCCAAACAACAAAGAAAAACCGAAGATTAATTAATGGTAATCATCATAAAAAAAGAAAAGAAGAGAGAAACAGAAAAAGTTGGGAACCTATAAAGCTCTTCGAAGCTGAGACCACTAGCGTTGTGGTTGTAAATCTCGTGAATCGCATGTTCGAGAATCTTCCATGTCTTGTCGGCATATTTGGGATCCATCACCACGCGGTGCTTAAACGCCTCTATATGAAAATTCCTCTTCTTCTGGTTACTCATTTTAACCCTTTCAATATCAATCCAATACCCACAACCCAAAATCGATTCTTTCTTCGAACCCAGATTCCAAAAAGCGTCTCAGGCTAACCGAAAGAGCAAGATCGATGAGGTTGCGGCAGAGATTGACATGAAAAATTAAATTGAGTATTGCTTTACAGGGAAAGTTTGATGCGTAAGTGATTCATCAGAGGGAAATAGAGGATTGGGTTAACGATGAAATTTGATTTGAAAAACTTGGAAGCAATAAACGGATTGGGATTAATCGTGAAAATTTGTTTTTTTATTTTTTATTTTTGCTTTCATGAAAGTAGAGGATGACGATGACATCGAATCCTGTGTTTTTCTTCTAGTTTGGGTTCAAGGCCGAAACGATTCGTTTCGTTTCGAAGTTTCGCGTTTCGCAGTTGAATAATTTCAGCGCGTTGGTTTGTTTGTTTATCTATTTATTTATTTTAAGGGCCGTATCTGTTGTTGATAAGCTGTGCAATTTTAAATTATTTTATGTTAAATAGCTTTTTAGTTCTTATAAAATAGAATAGTTTTTATAAAATAGAAGGATGTTTTGCTTCTATAATATATAATAAACTTTTTTGTTATGATTTTTTATTGTTAAGTTGGATTATCAAATGTAATAGAAAAAATTACTGGAGATTCAAAAATAATAGAAAATATCATAAAAATTTAAAAAATTAACATGAAAACAATTAAAATTAAGATTAAAATAAAAAAAATTGTATTTATGAATTGAATAAATGTTTAAATTAAATTAATAATAATAATTAAACCTTCAATACTATAAATATCACACCATGAAAATAAAATAATTCAATCTTCATTATTTAATTATTTTTGAAGAGGGTAGTTCATCCTAAAGTCCATCAAAATATGATTTTAGAAAATTTAAGATGATTTTAAATAGTAAACTTTAATGCTGATGATTTTTTAACTTACGACAAGTTACTGGTGACAAGCACAAGAGGGGGAATGAGGGGAAGATTTTTTTAAATGATTATTTATAATAAATTTATTTTTTAATAAATTATTTTTGATTCAATTTAAGTAATTATTAATTATTTTTATAAATAATTATTTAAAAAATATTTTCATCAATAAAAAAAACATTTAATAAAGATTAATTAATAATAATCATAGTTTATCTGTAGCTTTAACCATGATTATATTGTCATTTGTCGTTGTAAATAAAAGTTAATCAGTATAGTTTTTATATATGTTTTTACATTTCACTACTCTAGTGACTTTGAAATAATAGCCTAAAACCTTACAAATCTTAATATATTATAGTTTACATTTAATTTTTTTTATAAGTAATTTTTATTTCTTAATCTAAAAATTATGGACAGTTTAAAACTATTTTCTAAATTCATATATCCAATTAATTATAAATTTATCGGTGTAACTTAAAATGCATAAGTTTTTAAAATTTATTACTTTCTAAAATATAGAAAATACAATACACGTAAACTCTTTACAATAAAGAACATAATGTATATTTTTTAATACATATTAATAAATTTTTATATATATAGAAAAGTGTTGAACAAACCTCAGTCAAGTCTACTTAAAACATATATATAAAGAAAATATAACTAAATTTAGAGCAATTTGTACAGAAAATTTCTTCTCTTACACAATTCTAAGATCTTCATTATAATCCTTCCATAGGATTATCCTTCTACATTAGTAGAGTTTGCATCACTAATAGATCTACTCTTCTAACATAAGTTGAGATCATTATAAGAACTACCCACTAACACAATCATGCATGGGTGAATCCTCCTTTATGCTATTGACACATCAAGAATACCACTGTGTTCTAAAACTAATACACATCATAAGCATACGAGTCCTCATGGGAACTCATCCAATAATCACACTTTATCTTAATACTTACGTATATTCTAGTTAGTCTATTCATTCTTATTGGTTAGTTGCCACATCGAGTTTCTATCATTTAGTGGTCTTATACAACTTTAAGACTATGATGACTGATTGAGAATACACATATTATAGCATAGCATGTGCTCTTACCAACCTAATAATGTTCCACAGTATGTCGAGGTCAGTTGAGTCTAGTACCACACCTAACTATCATTCCAAGAACTTAGTCTGTGTGTAAACATTTTGACATGTGTGTCATCGCAACTCTGGAGATTGACTCCCTAACACAACCTCGTTACTGAACATTGTGGAATTCCTCACTTTGATACTAGGGTAGTAGTAGATCTAGCGCCAAATCATCATTACTTTTGTCTAGGGGGCGGAGCCAGAATTTAAGGATGGAAGAGGCCAATTTTTTTTCTCATTTTAATTTTATTTTTCTTTATTTTCTTCATTTCATTTTTTTCATTTTAATTTATTATTTTTATTTTTTATTTAATTTCTTTAGAATGAGATAGTGAGCTTGTGAAGAGTGAGTTAAAGTTATTTTAGTTTATTTAATTATAATTTCTGTGTAAGTTAATAAAAATATATCATGGTTAAAAATTGTTGTTGTGATCAAGAATTTCTTAAATAAATATATAACATGACAGTAAAAGTTTAAAACTAAAGATGAATATTAAAAAATTTAGTTATAATTTCTGGATAAAGTAATAAAAAATACACCATTAATGGTTAAAAATTGTTGTTATGATCAAGAATTTCTTAAATATAATATGACAAGTAAAATTTTAAAACTAAAGATGAATATTAAAAATTTCAAAACTAAAAATCATTTAGATGGGATTTTAAAACTAAAGATGAATATTAAAAATTTTAAAATTAAAAATCATTTAAATAGGAGTCTTAAATCTGTATGTTTTCAAAATTAGACATAAAATTATAAATAAAAAACAAAAAATCATCAAAAATTAAAATTTATTATTATTATTATTATATATAATACATATTATTTATTATTATAAATTATTATTTATATATATAATTATTATTTAAAATAATTATTTTGGGAATATTATAATTATAATTATTCATTTAAAATTATAAAACTAAAATCATAATTATTATATAAAATAATTATTATTTATATATAAATTATATATATATATATATATATATATATATATATATATGAAAAATGAATTGAAAAATTTTGAAGAAGGGGAGGGCATGACTTTCTTTCGTTAGAGGTGGCTTCATCATTGCTTTTGTCCCACACACACAATTTTTCTCAAAAGGATATGTATAGTCTCTGTTACTCATCCTCAACCTCTTTCTCGAGAATCTCCACTCCATGTCCAATGGCAACATTATTGGCCACCCACCATATCACACACACATGATGACAGTATCACCACTTGCTCATCATTACTCATGGTGGCAGCATCACCACTTGCCTATCACACACACAAATGTGTATAAACACCTTTGTTTAGTGTACATGGGTACCTTATACCTTGTATGACATTCTCAAACAAGATCTCCATTAGCATATCCCATTTTGAACATTGAGTAGCTCTTTGGCTTGGGGCTCACGGGCTAATGAGTCCTCTCACTTTCTTTTCAAACAAATTATCATCTCATATCGCAATATAACACATCTATAGGTGATTCTTTGTATAAGGAGTTCATGTCAACATTAGAGTCTTCTACCCTTAACATTGTCATCATACAAGCAATGATTAAAGTTTATACAAGCTTTTTTATGGAAATACATTGAGAATTAACATTTAGCATTGAATGTTAACCTTCAATGAGCTAACAGAGTGTCGCAAGAAGTCAGATTGTGAGAGAGATTCTGACTAGAGGTAGTAATCAAACTTAGAAAATTTCTAAATAAGTATTTAAATTTTCTTGAAAATTGGGTAGTGTGTCCCCTATAATTTAGACATTTGAAAAATAAAATCTTGTATAAATATCAATCCACAATCACCATGATAGTTCAAAAATAGTCTAAAAAATTGCAAAATATTCCACAACTCATTCACAATTAGTTTCATGATTTTCATATTGCAATATAAGACTCAATCACATTCCATCAATATAAAATAACATAAAAATAATTGTTTTTGCTTGTTTTAAAGTCGCTTTCAACGTAAAAAAAATTTCACACACATCCCAAACATTATTATGTTAGAAACATAACTCTTTTTACCTTGAAGAGGTAGAAGAAATGTGATAAAACTATTAAAACACTCTTATACCCTTCGATATACTCCAAACATTGATCAATTACTGAGATTAACTCTTTAATCCTTAATATTGGTGATCACTCAGTTTCATAATAACTCTCAAAACAAATATATACATATTTATCTTTTCTTTTCCAAAATGGAAAATACTAATATCAATATAGTTCTTTTTTTGAAAACACAATTTTTTGTCATTTCTTTATAAAAACACATGTTTGTCTCATCATTCATACTTATTCTCTAAGCATCTGAAAATTAGGATGATCACTAATCACGTACTCAACCACACTTACATATGCTCCACTAAAATCATGAACATCATGACGTCGTGAACATCGCCAATGATGCAAACATTTCTAACTCGGTGAACTTTATCGACAACATGAACGCCACCAACATTCACTCTTCTAGCATCACAAATACTAAGCTTAATTTGTGAATATATGCCACTATAGCTTCTCTATTACCTAGTCTATATTCTCATGCAAATTTTATGATATACGTGCTCGTGAGCTTTTAGAGTACTTTTTTAAGTCTAATTTCATCTTTGATATTAGCAATTGAACTTATGAGTGCTTGTTCCTACATAATTTCATTTTGGTCAAGTTTTGAATTAAGAGGAAAAAAAACGGAAAACAAAACAAAAGAAACAAAATCAAAGAGAAAAACAATTCAAAAGAAAGAAAAGGGTGAGAAAACAAAAAGAAAAGTGAATTGTGAGTAGTAGTTTGAAACATTATATCAAAGTTGTATCAAGAGTAATATCAAATGCATAGGAAATATAGGAAGAACATTATACACACCAAATAAGAGAAAAGAATATCAAGTTTGAGTGAAGTTGAAAGTGTTGAAAAATAGAGACACGTAGGAACCTTGAACTTAGCACATATTATCCTAGTTGAATTGCTAATACTTTGATCTTTAGACTTGAATGTGTAATTGTTTTTGGCATGTGACTTTGAACCTCTATATGTTGCTACACTTGGCTGTACATGGTGCCATTTAGCTTGAAATTTCATTTGGTTCCTAAATTTGGTAGCTAGATATTTGTTATAACTTGAAAATTTTCAGTAGCTAATTCTAGTCTCAAAATTGGTTGCTAAGTTGGTTGCCATTTGCTGTCTACATGAGAATAGTGCTTGCCTAGACGAGAATAGTGCTCGCTTAGGCAAATTAATCTATCATTATCGCAAGACAACAAGTTTTCTACCCCGATGAAAATCTACTTACCCAGGTGAGTGACAATGTGACATTGTCTATAAATAAGTGGTGGAAGTGCCTCTTTTGCATTTTTGAAGCCCCAACGAAGCCTTTTCCTTTTTCCCGCCCAAACACACTTCTTTAATCCCTTTTCCAACATTTCTCAAGCCTACTTCAATAATCTGGTAAGCTCTCTATCTTTTCTCCGATTTTAATTGATTAAATTTATGAAAATAAGCAAAGGGTTAACTACCTAGAGGGAATCCTAGGAGAATGTTGTGTAGGGTTAACTACCTAAAAGGTGACGTGTCAGTGCGACAAAGACATAGTTGAAGTACGCTGACCAACACTGACAAACTGCTACTCGGTTGGTGAGAGCCTAACCCTATAGTAGATAGGTGTACTCCCAACAAGTCATCATAATTTCTATATGTTGTTAGACCATCGAGTGATGAAACTTGAGGTGACCAATGACCAATAAGATAAATGGGTTAACTAGAAGGTACGTAAGTACGAGATCGAGTGTGAGCGGTAAATGGGTCTGTGCTAGGCCTTGAAAGCATGTGATAGATACATTTGAAGATGGGATGTAATGTATATACATATTTCAATTTTCTTTATATTGTTCGTTCTTTAGAAAAGGATTCACTCTTACATTTTTGCACTAGTGGTTTGTGCCTGTGATTATCTTAAATTATATGATGTAGACCCGATTTTAGATGTTGGACGGAAATGGAAAAACAAACTAATGAGAAGAGATAATGAAGTCTAGGAACGCTTGTATAAGATATTTTTAGAATAGTTAAGACGGTGAGTTTCATGGTATAAATTGTTCTGGAATTCGTTCCTTTTAATGTGTAAGTTTAGACAGTTTTGAGTATAATTAGCCCAACTCTTTATATATTTTTAAGTGTTAT
This sequence comes from Hylodesmum podocarpum, assembly GCA_026586105.1. Taxonomy (NCBI): domain Eukaryota; kingdom Viridiplantae; phylum Streptophyta; class Magnoliopsida; order Fabales; family Fabaceae; genus Hylodesmum; species Hylodesmum podocarpum. The sequence goes on along the minus strand of JALJEV010000730.1, from coordinate 641,885 downwards.
TATATAATAAGACTTGTGTATGTACTCATATGTATGTACATTAATTTTGTAAGTTAAAGGTTTAAGTCTTATTAGTGCATTAAAGAAAAAATCTGTTAAGAAGTCTCCTGAAGTTTCAAAAGTTCATACAATCAAATAATATATAGAAATTTATAATTGGTGGGAAATTTATGTTGAAACAAAGTGGTGAATTTCCTATGTTTTTCCTTAAGAAATAAAATATTTTATGATAATTATTTAAAATATGAATTAAAATCAATTATGATTTTTAGGTATTATAACTTAACAGAAATTACAAAGCATACTCTCGTGAGAGCATTATGTGATACGTATTCGTCGCCTATCCCTCACTTAGTAATAATGTCCTGTAGGTGTCTTAAATAAGTAATGTGCATGTATAGAAATGAGATATGATTAGATTAATTAATCAAAAATAGTTATTATGTATCTTGTAAATAGTATGTATTATAGTCCAAATGTACACTTTTTGACTTGAGAATACTCACTCCCTAATTGTATCTTGTTGTTGGTAGAACCATAATAAAAGACGGCTATCGAAGTTGAAAATTCCAAAGGTTTTTGTGTAAAAAGTCACTTATTTTTGGAGATAGTTGGCTTATAGGTTTTGATTTTAATTAATGTATTGTATTTTTTTCCTTGTAATTCTTAAAACATGGATAATAAGGACATATGTAGTGCATGAGACAATTTGCAGACGGTTGATATTATATGTAATTACATAACGTTGTGACATACTTACGTCTATGTATTTCCTTCTAAAAAAAAAGTTGTATTCCATTAATATAATTTCTTTTTACAAGTATTATTATGGTTGGATTTAAAAGAAAATTTTAAAAGCTTAAGTAAAATATTACAAAATAAGGATTTATAATTGAAACAATAGCTGGGTTGATACATGATGGACCAAAATTTTAGAAAAATAGGAAGATTAAAATTGAGAAATAAAAATTTAAGGGGGACAAAAATATAATTTAGTCAAAAATAATAATTCACCGAAAATATCACATTGGGTATGAGTAAACCACCACTTTGACCTTGAAAGTGTGAGTCGAACAATTTAACCTTTAAAAGATGAAAAATAGTAAAGTAATTCCTTAAAATGTAATAAGTTATTGGACTTGAAGCTGAAGAAGTCGTCTCTTGTTTTTAGTTTTGATTTACTTGTACTCTTGAATTTAATGATAGATTGTAAATAGGAGCTTAATTGTATTGATTGTTATAGAATAGGCTTTGAGTGTGGTTTTTATTCAATTTCACGAGAAGTTGAATCTACTCTGAGAATCAAGCTAGAGCAAGTTTGGGAAACCCTATTTTGATTTAACAAGTTGAAAACTATTTTTTAAATGATTTTAAGATGAAGTAATCGATTACCATATATCAGTAATCGACTACCAACAGTTTGAGAAATCAGGGAAGCCTAAAACTCTCTGGAATAATCGATTACCACATCCTAGTAATCGATTACCTCGTCCTTGAGATAACAGAGGAGCCTAAAACTCTCTGGAGTAATCGATTACCACATTCTAGTAATCGATTACCCACACCAGAATTCATCTCAAGAAGTTTTTAAACTGCTTTAAATTGAAACCTCTTAGAATTGATTTTCAACAAGAGAAATCTTTGAGTATTTTCAAGAAGAAAGGAAGAGTGAAAAACTGAGTTTACAAAGAACACAAGTTCTAAGAGTTCTCTTCAAGATTTCAAAAGATTTTCTCTAGAGATGAAGAGTATGTGAATGATTGAATACTTGGTTATAATCTTGATCAGATCATACACATCAGGTGTAATCTTTACTGATCTTTATTTTGTTTTGTATTTTTTTTTGTTCAAAACTCTTAAGAGAAAGTTGTTCTCTAGAAGAAGAGTTAAGGAATTTGAGAGAGGTGCTCTCAAAGGTGATTCTTGAAGGATTCAAGAATTAGAGATATATGTTCTTAGGAGAAGAACATGTGTTTTGGTTATTTTGATTTTGTTTGTGTTTGTGCAGTGTGTTTGTATTAGACACAAGAAATCATTATAGTGGAAACCGATCGCAACAGTTGTTGGGTTGGGATTGGACGTAGGCCGAACGCCGAACCAGGATAAATCTCTGTCCAAACTTTCTCTCTACCTTATCTCTTATCTTTATCTGAATCTATCGCTTTACAATTGCTTTTACTGATTCATTCTTAAGGAGTTTTGAAAAGGCGTATCAATTTCTTTCTATGTCCACTACTATCTCTCTGAACTGTTATTCTTAACATAAATAAAATTGAATCGGGAAAGAATTTGATAAAGGTTAAAATTGAATATAAGGAACTTGAATCTATTCACCCCCTCTAGATTCAACATAGGGACCAATATAAGTCTATCATTTTAGTCCCCAAAAGATGTACATCGTCATTTTCATCAATGAATTATATTATTTATTATCATTTTAGTCCCTCAATTTAACTTTACTCTTATTTTAATATTATGAATTAGAGACTAAAATGACAATAAATTATATCATTTAGAGACTAAAATGATAGTAGATATTTATCAGAGACTAAAATGATAAACATATTACACATTTAGAGACTATTTTACTATTTTTCATCTTTTAAATATTAAATTATCCCGGTCATATGCTTTCACGAAGTAAAATGATAGTTTATTAGTAGATGGATATTTCATATTTATATTGTGACCAACATCAAACTATACTAATTTATTGTTTATGTTATAAATTTGAATACAAGGATCACACCCTCGCCTCATCAAAAATTCTAATTTAATATTGTATTTGTGTATATCATATGTTGTAAATATTAAATTATGATGATATTTTTTTTATATTTACTTTTGAAATATATGAATGCAAATGAGAGAGGACAAACATTATCACTAATAATAGAGCACTTGAAAACAAAAATGTCAAACACACTTAACAAGGAATAAGAATTCCTAATTGAAAACCCTACACTAAGACTGAATAGATATAGTCACCGCATCATGTTGGTGTCACCTACACCTACCACATTGTTTCCACCATTGTCATCTTAGTCTCAACCACATCATATAGTTGTCTTCACTGAAATTATCATGATCTTCGAGCATTGCTATCTTCATGCATAATTATCTTTATGCATTGTCATCTTTTCGCCTTATATTTGTGCATTGTCGTCTTTTCACCTTATATTTGTACATCGTCATCTTTACATTTTATCTTCTCACATCATCATATTTATCTCTGTAGGCAAATGTAGGAATCCATAAAGAAATGGGAAGAATATAAAGATAGAAACGAGAAAGAAAAATTCCTATAACAAAAATCAAGGATGAACACGAGAGAAAGTTGATAGAGAAGCACAAGAGAAAGAAGACTACTCCCTATCCAATTAATATCCATCTCAAAGTACATGTACAAGATAATCTTAATTAATCTTTATGATTTCTTTTCATTTTCAACTTATAATATAGAGAGTCAAATTTGTTGCTACCAGAAGTGGAACCATGGAGTGATGACCCTCCCTAATTATATATATATATATATATATATATATATATATATATATATATAATTAGTGCCTCCTAAATTTTGTGTGTAATTTTATTATTTATTTAAAAGTTATGATCTCATACTATTTTATAATTTTACATTAAAATCATTGATTATATATATTTAAATAATGAAAAATACAATTTAAATTTTAATTATTAAGATTAATTCTTATAAATTATTGTTTAAATAATATATTAATGATATATTTTAAGAATATGAATATTTCTTAATTTAAATTATAAAATGATGACTATAATTTTTATATAAATTTATCGATTTCCACTTTAAAATCTAACTCGCACCTTGTTGTTACGATATTAGTTATGAGTCAAAACACAAACCTTTACAAAATTACAATTCTCCTGAAAATGACATTAATTCAAATAGTACATGATCTATCAAATTTGTTGCTGTAATTCTAGTTATTTCCTTCTACACAAGGTTTTGCAATATTGTTTATCATCAAAATAGCATGAAAGTGACAGAATTCATAAGACCTGGGCTTTAAATCGGAGCAACATGGGCTTTAAATTTATCAGTCCGCCGTAAACAATAAACTCAAGCTAGCATAAGTTGAAATCGAAACGATTTGGATTGTTGATTTCTCGATGGAATCATAATCATTGCTTTCTTTTGCCAATAAAGACAAGCCTTACAAGATTATTTACCATGAATAGCAAGACAAGTGTGATACAAATTCAAATTAGAGCTCAAGTTAACTTTTCATTTTTTATACTTTTGTTTTTTTTTTTTACTTTTTAGGAGAAATTTTAAAATTTTATTGACATCTTACTTGTATCATTAAATTTATTGACATAAAAATTATTGAAGTATTGAACAGAACTACCTCGAATAAAGAATATCAATAGTCTCTGAAAAATTAAAAATATTGAATTAATATTCAATTTACGAATAAGAAAAACTTATAAACATGATAACAACACGCATGACATCCCTGGACTATATGTACATATGGATGATATATATAATATAGTATATATATATATATATTATTTTTATTATGTATATATTGTTTACTCTTATATTGAGCCAAATTTACTTTTAATATTTTGAATTCAAAAGTAATTTTTAATTTATATAATATAAAAATAGCTTATTTTTAGTTTTTAGACATGATTAATACTAAAATAATTACAAAATTGTCGTGTATGTTATTTTCAATCTAATGAATTGAAAGGCCAAAAGCTACAATAAACTACTAAAACTTAACAACTAAGCAAGTACAACATTAAGAAAACTTAGGATGTAAGTGGCGGCGCCGTTAAAGCTTTGATTTAATATTTTTCTTGCCGACAATTGTCATTTCTATATATAAGATAATAAGTTTGGAATGAGATAACCATTTACTTCTTAATTGTATTTTGATGACATTTATATATTATTTAGAATAAAAATCATGTTGTCTTCCATTGCATTTTTTTTATTTCTACACTAAATTAATACCAAATAATTACTCAGTTTGGAATTCGGTGACCCCAAATGGGAAAAATAAACAACTAATAGTCTAATAGCTTGCATAGAATGTGCCGACCTTTTCTTTCATCCTTACCCAATATAACAATAGAAACTTTATGGTTTATTTTAAAGAAATAATTATTTTAATTTAATGAGCAACAGATATTTTAAATAAAAAAATCAATTACTAGCTGAAATCTTAAATAAAAAATCAATTATTTCGTAGTAGCGAACATGTTAGGAACATGTACGGTGCGTTCCTATATACTTTTTCTATTCCCAATTTCCGATCCACGTTTAGCGGAATGATAATGATGCACTGGCGTTGAATGGAACCCAGCGCCTGTTCAAACACGCTCACATCGTGCAAGTGTGCAACCAGCAATTTTATTTTATTCTAAGGGAATGACCAATTTTTTATTTGTGCATAATATGCAATTTACATCACATAAATGAAAAATTAAATGGGGAGTTGAAATGTTGAATGCACGATAGGAAATTTGAGAAAAAGAAAACGAAAATGAAAATCGATGACATGAAATTTGAAGTACTATGTACGAAATTTTCACATGAAAGTAGCCCTGTGTGAACCTAACTTCGTACTAATATAACCAGAAGATGTACACCTAATGATGAAAAGATTATTCTAAATAGGTTTTGTTTTTTCTCTTAAAAAAGAGAAACATCATAAACATGTAAGTAAGCCATTAGAAGTTAGAACTGCAAAACAAATCAAAGTCATCCTAGTACAAGTTAACAACATCAGTGTCCCGCAGTAGATTCTTGCTCAACCCACCATGTTAACTTCTAGATCTGATCTGAATTTCTCTCAATAAACCACGATCACAATTTTATTCCATAGCCAAGAAAACGGAGAAATTAAATTAAATGCCCAATAAATAAAATGTTGGGGCTAATAAATTGACAATAAAAAAGTTTATAACTTTCAAAAGAAAGGTTAAGAGGAAGAGGTAAAAGAGAATTTTGATGATGATGATCTTCAAAAATTCAGATGCTTGATTCAACCATGAGTGGTGAAAGCATCCCACAACATGTTCTGGTATGAAGGGTTAGTCAGATCCCTGGCTTGTAAAGCAGCAGTCCTGAGAGTCTTAAGGGTCCTTATATTTGCCTCAATAAATGTCAAACTCCTGTATGGCAAATTGTGCTTCTTGCACAGGTCAATCACCAAAGGTGAAACTTTTCTCAATTGTGCCCTTGGAAGCCTTGGAAACAAATGATGCTCAAGTTGGAATTGCAAGCCTCCAAAGAACCAATCCATCCAAGTAGAGCAAGAGATGTCCAGTGTTCCACCTGTTTGCTTCTCAAACCAGTCATTTCCATTTGGTGGTCCAACATACACATCTGCAGAGAAATGGTTCAGGCAAAATTGAAGGTGTTGGATGGAGCAAACAGCAAAACTAGCCAACACAAACATGACCCTTTCTCCCCAATTAGGCAAACAAGAAATGAGGAGAGGGAACCAAGTCCAAAACACAAGGATCCCCACAATGTTGTAGGCTCTATCCGGGACTTTTCTCCTGGAGAACAACAACAACAAAGTTTGGAGGTACAAATTGACCCTAGCAAAGCACAAAACTGGGTAGAATGTCAAGTGCTGGTAACTGACCAAAAACCTCGACAACCTATCAAACTCCAACTTCCTTCCATAGAAAACAGACTTCATTGAATGGAAGAACTTGGAGGACACAGCAAAAACAGGGATGTGTTGCAAATCAGGATCATAGTCAAGGCTATTGCAGGAAATGTGGTGTGCATTATGAGTCCATTTCCACCATGCAATGCTTATCCCAGTCATGCAATTCCCACAAAGGATTTGTGCTAATTTGTTGTAGCCAGAACTTGACATAACCTCATAGTGGCCAGAATCATGACCCACATAAGTGCTTTGCATCCAAAGCAAACCCAACAAGAGGGCAGAACCCAAATGAGCCCACACACTAGTACATCCTACGGTGCCATAAATCACAATGGCAAACATAATAGCAACAGATGCTAGGGTGTACAAGGTGACATGTTCTTTTTTTTCAAAAAGGCCCATTTTTGAAAACTCAGACGCAAGCTTCCTATAATCTTTGGACACCTCAGAGACCTTGAAATCTTTGAGATGGTATCCAGTGAAGAATTTGTCAAGGTATTTCCATGCTGTGCCAGGATGATATGCTATGAATGCATCAGTCACATCTTGGCCTGCAAGATTCAACAAAGGGACCTCACCACCAGGGTGGTCCTTTGCCCAATCTGACACATTATAAATCTTTCCCTGAATTGAAATCCACAAATCCCCTGGCTTGTTATGCACCTTCAGCTCCTCAGATGTCATGTACTTCTTAGTGTCACCCTCCATTGTTGTGAAAACAATAACAACAACACAAACAAATTGATGTTATAATGTAAATGAAAATATATATAAATATATGACCCTGAAATGCAATCAAATTCCAAAACAAGGAATCCCCTCTTTATATTATAATGGGGTTGTACAGAACGACAACCCCCATATTCACGCAGGGACCTTGATTGGATATGGTACCAAGCAGGGATCCAATGTCTCTCTTTTAATATCTCTCTCCCTCTTTGTTTATGTTCTTGTCTATGATATTTTTTTTCTTTTTGAGAAACTAGTATTGTACACAAGTTTATATAATAATCTTGAGACAGATGAGGGGAGAGGAAACACTGACACAGATCTTTTAATAGGTAGAAAACAATTAAAAAAGAACAATAATGTAAAGCAAAATGCAAAAGAATACCACACAAAAAAAAAGATAAAAAAAGGAAAAAGAAAAGGTTCGGTCTAGGGTTGTCCAAGTCAGAAACCAAACTAGCCTGTTAATTAAGTACACCAGCTATTTGTTGGCTGTAACAAACTTAACTGTGTTTTATAGCTTTTTTGGTCAATGTATTTATGTTTGTTTTTGGGTAGGGCACAGGGTAGTAACACTAGGTCGCGTTGTAGGGAATTTGGAAGGATAGAGTCTAACCTAAGATATTTTTGGCAGCGGAAAATGCGATACTTTTTCTAACTCTCATGCTTGCGCGTGGAATGAGTCATATAGCGGTCCATACAATTTGACATGACTGGTTCATATTTATATTGCAATTAATTCATGCTCCACTCATAAATTATTAAGCTTGTTTATGAGAAAAATATATTTTCTTCTAGAAAAAATATATTCTTCTTCATTAAGTTTTATTTATATTATAATATTTTCTTTTAATTTTGATCTGTCTCAAATTGATTGAAATTTCTTATATGATAAGATCTGTATTATGATTTCTTTTTTGCTTTACTTTTCCTTGTACATTACTATAATTTATACTAAAATCATTATCATTGATCAAATGTCTAGCGTGCCTGTTGCCTCTATTTTTGTCATTGTTAATAGTTTATATCATAATCTCACATCAATGTTAAACACGGAACATTTTCTGAATCAATTAAAGTTAAAGGACAAAGTAAAATTTGTTGGGGTGTCTTTTCTTAAGAATTTATAAAAGAAAAAAGAAGAAGAAAAAATAAAATTTAATTTTTAAAAATTTAAAATTAATTTTTCATTAGTTAATATGTAAAAAATTCTATATTTTTTAGAAAAATTTAAAAAGAAAATTTTTATAAATTAACTAATAAAAAAATTAATTTTAATCATTGGAGAAATACATTTTTTTTTTTTTTTTAGAATTTTTTTAAGAGAAAAAAAATAGTAGAGGACTAAAACTAAAACCAAATTAAATTCCAAAGGAATAAGTTTATAAAACAAATTAAGATGTAAATTAACATAAATATTCTTTAAGGATGCAATGTTTAGTTAATATAGCAAATTCGTGTTGACGTGTTGTCAAATAATAATTATTCAAAGTAGCAGAAGATTCTTAATGCGGTGGTCCATATCGTGTTTAATTTCTTGATAAATATGGTCCATTAAAGTCGTATGTGTTAGTTGGAGTTTACTATTGGGTGTATTTAAAGGATAAAATATATTTTTAATATTGATGAGATTTTTTTAAAAATTTATAATTTAAAGTTAATATTTATAATAAAATTATATATAAATAGAAAATTATTTATAATATTAACTATTGATATTTTAATTAATACTCCTGTCCTAAATATTCATTATTGGTTGAGTACGATCATACTCTTGCATTTTTATTTGAAGCCTTTTATCAATAAATACTTTTTAATTATAAAAAGAGGAATTATAATAATTTTCATTAAATGGCATTTTTTTACAATAAATATCATATTTATTAGTCATTGATGAGACGAAAAGTTTGTCGCTCTATCTTTATATATTCTTTTAATTTAGTTGACACTAATCTGTTTTCATTAAAATTTAATATCATTAATAAGAAAGAATTATTAAAAATAGGAGCGTAAGTAAATGAAAAGTGTTTCAGAAATTAAATTATATGTGATAAAATTATTATTTATATTTGACTACTTGTACAAATTGTTTTCTCTATATGCATGTCTATTTAAGTTTAGAATAGTATCATTTATAGATATACGTTGGGTAAGGGGGCCTCTTCCCCCAAAAATAATGATACATTTTTCTACAATAAATATTTATGGATAGATTTAGGTTTGATTAGGATTAAAAAATATTTTGTAAAAACCGTTACGGTATGGATTATACGAAATAGTTAGCCGTATTTAATTTAAAATAATCTTAATATTTTAGAAAAGTTATTTAAGTTTAGTGATATTTAATTTAAAATTTTATATAAATTAATTTTTTTATAGTATTTAATAAAAATATATAATTTTTAATGAATTATTTGATAAGATGAATTTTGTGAATGTGTTTTATTTTTTTAAAAAAATATAACACATTTATTTAACAATTTTATCAAACATTTCATAATTCTTTTATTTTTTATTATTTTTATAATATTATTTCTATAACTTGTATATTGTAATATTACTTTCATTTTTCACTGTAATCATTATTACGTGTTCTATAACTGAATCAGTACAAGTAAGGTACAAGGTTGAAGATCTATTGACTATTTTATCATTTATACTATGCTCTGATTTGTTAGAATCCATTAGACTAAAATGAGGTCATGTTATAATTAATTTTATAACTTTTTTGCGTGTCACTGTGTAATAAATTACTATTTAAAATCATAATAATATGAAGAAAACGATTTCATCACTTAAAATTTTTTCATTTTTTATTAAATAATTAATATAATTTATTTGAATCAGTCAGTTAATATAATTTATTTAAATTCACATTAGTTTATAATGTAAAGTTAAAAAAAACTCATTCTTTTCATCGCGTCTAAACACTAAATATTTTATTTTATCTAAATAACTTTCATCATCACGTTTAAATATTAAATATTTTATTTTATCTAAACAATTTGTTGCCGCTTCTTAGGTCATTGTTTCGCCTTTTTGCCATTGTTGTACCTTCACGAAGATGATGGTTCTCGTTATTACATTCTCAACCATCGTAAAAAATCAACCCACTAAACATGCTATCTCATTTGCGCCACTATTCTTCCCATTACTATCATCGTAGTTCACTGTCATTGTCTCCTTACATGGTCGACGAATCCTCATAAAGATGATGTCTCATCTTCAGCACATTTTCACATGAACCTTGATATGTTCATCGAACACGATCAAATTATCCAGATAACTAAAAATTTGTAGTAAATATCTAACCTAGGTCATTCTTTTCATGAATTTCTCTATCACTCTTAACCCGTAAATTAAAATTAAATTAAGAGGAGATTTAGTGCAGAATGTAATTAAATGCAATTAAAGGAAACAAAACCAAATCAACAACAAACAATCAAAGCAAGAACAAATCAAGTAAATTGAGTGAAAAAACTATGCGATTAAATGATCAATCCGATTTATTTTTGGTCTCTTCAAAACCCTCATTGACTCCTAAATGAATGTAGAATCACAATTGTGACCAAATTAGACTAGAATCCTTGCATCTAATTAGGATCCCGTTGCTTCACAATCGTAAAGAAATTTTATCAAACACTTGGTGTGCTAAACCAACACAATTGCATGGTGAGCAACAAACCCTATTTGATTATAAGCAAATTCAGGAATCCACAACTATAGTCAATCAATATATAGAATTTGAGAATAAAACATAATGTCAACCCATTATCATCCAATTAGACCATGCATTAAATTTAGAATTATACAAAACTACACCAAGCAATAGAGAACAGTTGAGCCTAAGAATTGAGAGAAGAGAATAATGCAAACCAGATTGACACTTGGGAATTAACTACTCATCATCATTTAATTGAAATTACAGCAAAATAAAGGAAAGGAAAGTGCCAAGGGAGAAGAGATAGGGCTCGAACAATGGAGATAGAAAATGTGAATACCAATTATAATTGAAAATAAATTTGCTAAGTGTAAAAATGTGAATCTGATACAAGCAATTTAACATTTATACTAAGTGATTCATGTGCTTGTCACATGACCACTTAAGTGGAGAACCACTCTTCAAGCCTTAGCCAAAGCAAAAATTTAATGTGTCAATTAAATGAGTATTTGTGACACAATTGCATGACAACTCCTATGTCGTGGTAAAGGCCAAGGGTACGTAGAAGGATAAATTTTAGAGAAAAAGGCTAATAATATCAATCTCTATAATCAATGGCAAGTGAATAGGGCTAATCTCCGTGAAGTCATGTTTGTCAAAGTAGTATAAGTTGTGAATGTTGGTGTCTACAATTGTGGGTGTAAGATTGGTAGTTTTAAAAAATGTATATGTGATACAAATAATTTAATTGTAACTTTCAATGACATAAAGTTGTTTGATTTATATGTGAAGCATATACTATTCTTCCTTCTTTATAAGCTCTTGATTTACATGTGAAGCATATACTATTCTTCCTTCTTTATAAGTTCACCCTTGTCCTGAATGACATGTTCAGTGAAACAGACAAGAAGATAGATGACTTCGTAATATCGACTTGATAATATTTAAAATAAGGATAATGTCTATCTTTAATTATATACTCATACATGCATATATTTTAAAAAATAACTTAAATGGCATTCATTAACATGAATAGTTGTTTAATAAAGAAAAAATTTACTCATGTTCTTATAATCAAACTAAATGGAGTTTTAAGTAAACTTTAAAAATATGATTTTTCTCCAAGGTTTTTTGTATAAAGATGGTAGGTTATTAGAATTATGATATCACATTCTGGTCATGTCTTTTTATGTATACACCTATCAAGAATAAAGTTCCATTCTTATGAAAGTTTTCTTGAATTTTTGTAGATTTTAATTGAAACTTTTGAATACCAATTCTAAATATAGACTTAAATAGTTAATTTCCCTTCCAAAATATAAGGTTTTAAAAATAGTGTGATGCTTTAAATAAGCATTAAATATTTGTTCTATTTTGAGATATTTGTTTGCTATTCATTAAAATAATAATAAAAAAAAAGATTCAAATTGGTTTTGGGAACACTCTCAAAATTATAATTTAAGTAGCAAATGTCTTCCCCAAAACGGATCTATTCCGAGAAAGTTCTGAAACTGGTAGATTCTAATCAAATCTCTTGGATACCAATTTTGAAAATAGGCTTCCCTTAAAAAAATCTAAGGGTTTAAAAATAGTGTGAAGCTTCAAATAAGCATTAAAAATCTGTTCTGTTTTTGGGAATGTATTTGTTTGTTATTACGGGCATTAAAGGATGTAAATTATGGGTTGTGGTCTGTTATGATTGTGTTGAGATGTGAAATGGTGGTTGGAGGGAAGGTGAGTTAATTATTAATATTATAATAAACAATTAGTTTTTGTCATCGAAAACACATCGTATAATTATTTTAAGTCTTGAAATGTGCTTGTAAGCTTAGATGTATATCATGGTAATGGATGTATGTAGTGGTGTTGAATGAGGTTGATGTCTTATTTCGCCTTATGCTAAATGATGAATAATTGATGGTTGCACTATGTTAATGTTGATATGTTAAGATGTGAGATGAAAACATGTTTATTAATTGTCATTATACTAGATGAATGGTTTGATTTCGGGGAAGGCATCAAGTGACTGTGTGAGCTGTGAATTTTGTGTACTGTAATGGAAATCCATTGTTAACTATTGGAGTGTTTTTGGATGAAGTATTTTTTTTATAATAATTTATTTTCTTTTTATAAAATTGAATTGGTGTTAATTCAACTGACTTGTTTAAACAATTTATTTTGATGAATTTAAAATAATGTCATTAAGAAGAAATCTCAAATGAGTAAATTTGTAAAAGTGAGACATTTCAATTCCTATTGAATCATTTTCACGATTTTTTCTTAATTTTTTAGTAGCTCACACATGTTTTCTAATAATTTAAAATGATTTCACGATTATCAAGATATGTAATTATTTATTTCTAATAATTTTTTAAATTATTGCAAGACTATATAATTCAAAATTTTTAATTAAGTTACATTTAATTATTTATTATGTTTTTAATTATTCAATATTAAAAAATTAATTATTAAATATTTTGAAACATTAAAATTCATTGTGTAACATTAAAATTATTCTGAATATTTAAGTATTTAAAAATGGTTAATATTTATTTTTATTCAATATTAAAAATTTAATTTTTAATAAATATTTAAAAATAAAAATTTGAATTTTTTGATAATTGAATTGCTTTATCTAAATAAAGAAATTAAAATAAAAAAATTAAATTGATTCATCCAAATAAGATGAATCAAAATTCAAAGTAAAAGAAATTTAAATCAACGTAACTAAAAATGTTAGATATTTAAATTTCTTAGATATTTTAAAATTTCCCATTCAAACACAACCTTAAATTATTTTTTCAATTTGAATTTTATTTAGTTTTTTTTTATTAGCAAATGATAATCGTTAATAATTGTTAATTTTTTTTATAAGTAAAACAAAATCCAAACTCATGATGTTCTTCTTTTCTCTTCTTGTATCCCTTTAACGCCCTTCCCAACTATCAAACCACCTTGTTGATGGAAATGACATCGTTATGAAGGGACACTCCATTAAAGATGGCCAACCAAATTTTGCAATTAAATTAGTCATTAGAAAAACCCATAAATATTTCTACCTATAACACAATGAAAAAAAAAAAAAAACAAAAAAGTAAAATTTATGTACTTAGGAGGTTGCCATTATACGTTGTATTTTGTCCCCTTCCAATACATCGTTTTCATGTTGTTTTGTTTTTTTTGCCTTATTCCTTCTATAATATAACAACAAATTGGTAGAAGATCGAGCTTTTAATTGAAGAAATCTGTGTTGACAGCAGCCAAATTAGAAACGAATGCATCATTCATAAGAATGCCCCACCACTAACCAACTAGTGGTAACTGGTAAGGAGTACGAATTATGAGTTGCTAGGTAATTAGGGATTGTTTACTAAAAGAATAAAGCGAAAAAAGTTATCGTACCTATAAATAAATCGAGATATCATCAGTCAAAGGTCCTGTCAAGTATCACCTTTGAAGAGTCAAAGGTCCTGTCAAGTATCACCTTTGAAGAATTGCCGAATTGGTAACTGTTTTACCAGCACATGAATAGAGATCGAAGAATGATGAGACGGGAATAAACAATTTCAATTGATACTATTTCTATTATGCTAACAATGATTTACAATTTTTATTTAGTTTTTAGTAATGCCCAAGAATTATGTTTTTAATTTGATATTATTCCTACACATATCACATCGAACATATTTTTAAAAAAGTTCTTAAGAAAATATATTGTTACTCATATTTCATTCATATTACATCACCCACTTTTCATGTCAGTTTTGTAATGGATGTAAAAAGTATTTTTTAACGTAAGCAATGAGAGTTTTTTTTTATATAAACAAAGTTTCATCCTGATATCAGTATCTCATTGATATCCATACACACATATATAATTCACAAGTGAGTACCAGGAATTATTGGATTTGAAAGATAACTCTTAATAGCAGAACTGTAAGTCTGTAACCACTCTGAACATCATAATACCTTGACCACAGCATAGCACCTCCATGTTTTGCCGAGCCCTTAATGGCTGAAAGCACTTTGGACGTAATTTCAACAAAAGGAATGAAGCCCCTTCCTGCTACCTGTGAAGAAGCTGGTAACCCCAGAAACATCTTGTAGGAAGGGATACTTGTGGTCCATTGTTTCCATGCATCTTCAAGTACAGGTTTCAGGGCCGGTCCAATGATTAATAAGAGAAACACTTTTACGTTAAATAAAAGAAATATATATTAGGCCCTTAATTTGAAATCTTTTTTGTCAACACATGAAGGTCTTTTACTTTATAAAAACTAATAAGGTCTTTTACTTACCTATCCTTGGCCGTTACTGATAAGGTATACTAATTTCAATAGAAGTGTATTGGCAGGGAGGTTTATTGTAAAACTGGGACCCAAACAAAGTCAAAAAGGCCAGTTGTGAGAGCAGTTCCTATCCAAGAATCAGGAAATGGGCACTGAGGTGCCACAGTTATGTAAACATTCTGGCCTTGGTTGTCCATGCCATACCCTTTAAGGAACTTGGCAAGATCACCCCAGTGTTTGTTAGGTCCACCCTCAATGTCATAAACAATTCCAAAATCAAAGCCATCAAGGACTGCTGAGCCAAAAGGACGTGAAGATGAGTGTCCTCCCAAGAAGTTGTTCCAAAGGTAAGTGGCTATTTCACGTATATCTTGAGTGGATGCATTTGAGTAGCTTCCAGCACCTCCTCCTAAAGAGAGTAATACCTTGACGCCTCTGGCTTGACAAGATTTGATTTCTGAGCTTAAGCCAGTACATCCGTTACTGTATGGATCACAATGATCCGCTAGATCAATCATGGGAGTTTGGCCATTGTCAAAGGTTGGCAAAAAGGCAATGATCACATAGTCATAGTTGCTTGTGGCACAAGTCTCGGCCAGCGCGCCCTCGTTGCTATTCTGGCCCCAGTAGATTGCAACTTTGCCAGGATCATAACCGTTTGTTAGTTGTAACAAGACTAAGTACAAGATGGTGACAGAGATTGCTGATTTCATTGCCATTTTTAAGGTGGTAGGCTTCCTATGCCAAGCAGTATTGGGGGGAAGGATTTTATAATGTTCATATGTTTCAATCAACACCTTTAAAACTTTGGAGCCTTGCTCATTAGAGGGTGCCTAGTCAGTGATGTTTAATATAATAATAAATGATTCTGACTTAATGGAAGCAACGAGAAAATTCACAAATCTTTTGGCAATTATAACATCTTCTATATGCTCTTGTTAAGTGCTTTCCTAAATTTCTTCCACTATCCTCCACTTCTAAGAATGAAAAATTTTAGTATTCAAATATATAAAGCATGCTGGAGAGTTAATATTTTTTAATAGACATCAGTGGTGAAGTGATCATAACATTTAGGAACTTCTTTCTTACTTTATGCTTTCTTGTTATGTGAGAGCTTATTGATTTTCATGAACATGTTTCTTTGATATGCGTCAATTTTGGAGTTTTGAACTGCCAACCACAAGGCCAGCACATATTCCTTTTGGTTTAGACAACTTAGAAGAGTAACACACAAGTATCCCCTCGGCTAGCTGTTTAATTTAGCCAAGTGGGGCTCGTAAATTTTAATTCTTACTCTTAGTTCATAAGATTACGAGGAAAATATGGTTTACTTGAATGTGTTTGCATCGAAGATAAATGACAAATATGGTTTACTGCAATAAATGACAAAGCACCGCTATTATAGATATATTCACAAATTCAGAATAAGTTTAAAAAGTTTTGTATAGTGTTGGAAAATGTCAGTGTTTTAGTTAGAAACTGTGCCTACAACTGAGTGATTGTAACCTACTTGAACCTTAAGTCTCCTCGTGCTAGATACTCAAGTCTTCAATCCTTTAAACTCTCGGTCTCCGATGCTTCTATCATTATAGGCAACCTAGGAATACATGCGAAAGACAATTTCACACTCAAGTAAGTTTACGTTCTGATACGGGCCGTAACAAAAGTGTAGCCAATTGTAACTTTTATCTCAAGAATCAATAAATATATATATATATATATATATATATATATATATATATATATATATATATATAATTCTCGATAATTGGCCAAATAATCCTTAACACGTCGAGATGGGAACAATTGAACCCTTTGGTTTTGGCCCCTGTTTAACTGTTTCCAATATATAAGCCCGAAGCCTATTTGTTTGTTCAAACAAACTTGATTATGTTGCTCAATCTTCAATTATTAATAAATTTTTAAAGTTTTAGTGTTCATTAATTTTGATAAATAAAAGGAAAGAAAGGAAATAAAAACGGGAATAGATTAGGAAGAGAAAAGTTCCATAATTAAATCAATAAATCAAAGAAAAATTGTTATAAACGAAGGATTTTTGGATAAGATTCTAGGTTCTATAAAAAACATTAGGTAATATAACTCTAAACAAAACAATTTTGATCAAAGATACTCATAAATGTCACAACAAAGTTGTTTAATTAAGTCTAAATGAGAGTTATAACTAATCAAAGGGTGGTCATGTAATCATATGTAATGGTTAAGATAATTCACTTAAACAAGAGTGAATCTCCTCCTTTAGATTAGATGAAGAATCAACGGTCTTGATTTACTCTTGTAGTATGAATTAAGGGTTCATTCTTAACCCTTGGATTGACATCTAATCACGTGGCTAGAATTCATGATGCGGGCGTGGAGCGTGCGTGAGTACACCCCATGTTAGCTATGACAAGTATACCATAGTACGGTAAGTGAATTATCTGGTTGCTGGTTTAATCCCTGAAGATTTCACCAGGCTCATGCAGATAATAAGTATTTAGAGAACAAGGTTGTCGATTCCACGAGTATAAACCATCAGATTTACTTCTTATTTTTAATCTTATTATTTAGAAAAGATTGTTGAAAGTTTGTTATGAGAGCAATGACTAAGAAAGAGAATTTAATTATAATTGAAGCGATTGAAATCCCGATTTCATCACTAATTACCCTAATATTCTTCCATTGATGTTATTCAAATTATAATCTACGGTTGGATCATATTCTTACCCTCGTAGCTGTCCCTCTCATATCACCTACATTAATCTAATTAATTAATCTCTTAAATTAAACTAAGTTAATTAGTATTTTAAATATGTGAATATAAACTCTAACTCAATAATAATTTATTTCTATCTCGTACCACTAAGATTCTTTTCTCAAAGTTCCTCTAAATTTACTATCAATTCATAAGTGATCAGTTAACGAATAACATTAAGTATAAAAGAAATAAACGTTAAATCATATACTAAATAACATCGAATAAATAAGAGTTATATCATCCTCTCAATCAAATGAGGAGTTAATTCAAATTGATAAAGAAAGTAATACAAATATAAATTAAAAGAAAATATATAAATGATTAATCCCTAAAGAAGTCGGATGATCTTTACATCTCTTTCATTTTAATTAAAGATTAAATTCTAATTCCAGTCAACCGGTACATTTAGATCATAAATAATACTTATCAAATAATAAATAATTTTATATCATGTTCAAATTTTAATATATAATGGTTTCAACATTATATGTTTGAGATTTTGTTGAACGTTATTTTTTATATTACTCTTTGAAATATTATTTTGTGTTAAATTATATATAAAAATGATAAAATATTTATTTAATTATATTTTTTATTTATCATCGTGATACGGTAAGAAAAATTAGTTATATAATATTTTATTAAAAGTCAAAGTTTATCCTAATTCATACATATATACTCCATGAGTAGCAGGAGTTATTGGATTTCAAACATAGCTCTTAATAGCAGAACTATAACCACTTTGAATATCATAGTACCTAGACCACAGCATAACACCTCCATATTTAACAGAACCCTTAATGGCTGGAAGAACATCGGATATAAGATCAGCAGAAGGAATGAAACCACTTCCAGCAGCCTGTGGAGAAGCTGGTAACCCCAAAAATATCTTGTTGGAAGGGATACCTTTGATCCACTGTTTCCATGCATCTTCAAGGTTAGTGATTGCCCCAGAAATGTACTGGCAAGGAGGGTTGTTGTAGAATTGAACCCAAACAAAGTCAAAAAGGCCTGTTGTGAGAGCATTTCCTATCCAAGCATCAGGAAATGGGCACTGAGGTGCTGCAGTTATGTACATTTTCTGGCCATACCCTTTAAGGAGCCTAGCAAGATAACCCCAATGTTTGTTTGATCCACCTTCAATGTCAAAATCAATGCCATCAAGAACAGCAGGACCGAGAGGACGAGACGATGATTGTCCTCCCAAGAAGTTGTTCCAAAGGTAAGTGGCTGCTTCACTTGCATCAATTGAGGGGCTTCCAACATCTCCCCTTAAAGAAAGCAATACCTTGATGCCTTTGTCTTGACAAGATTTAATGTCTGAGCTTAAGCCAGTGCATCCATTATTACTACGAGGGTCACAATGACCAGCCAGATTAATCATTGGAGTTTGGCCTCTGCCAAAGATTGGTAAGAAGGCTATGATTACATATTCATAGTTGCCTGTTGCACAAGCTTCGGCCAATGTGCCCTCGTTGCCATTCTGCCCCCAGTAGATTGCAATTTTTCCAGCATTAGAATAATTTGCTACTGCTAACAAGATTAAGCACAAGAATTTGACATAGATTGCTGATTTCAAAACCATTGTCAAAAAGGTAATATCTAAGGACTTGTTGAAAGAGAAAAGATTTAGGCTGCTTTCGTATACTTCTATGCCAAGCACTGATGGGGAAGAGGTGCATTTATAATGTTCATATGTTTCAATCCTTTGAACATTAACTTTGTTGCTTTCTTCATTAGAGTGTGCCGTGTCAGTCATGTTTAATATATTACTCATTGATGCAAGAGCAACAGCAAAAGTTATCAATTTCGTTGCGATTCTAACATCTTCTATTTGTTCTTGTTCAGTTTCGTACTAAATTGCTTCCACTGTACTCCACTTCTAAGAATAAAGTTAAAATAGCAGTCAAATTAAGATTTTCTTATTCATGCCATGGCCACGTGTTTCAATGATATAATACTAACTCTAAGGAGTCAATTAATTTATAAAATGTGTTAATTTATTTTTATTTTTTTTATATTTTATAAATAATTGTATAAATGGAAGCTATTTATCAAATATTTTAGATATTGTTGTTGCCTGATAACTAATAACATTAGGGAAGTGTATGTTTGGTTTTACATAGCAAAATTGATCGAGTTCAAAATTGATTGTACATAAATTTTGATACAATTGATTTCACACTATAAAAAATTAAAAATTGATTTTGAACTCAGAATTAATTAAGTTGAGGTACCTTTGAGTAGCTTATGTGTTAAATAAAAAAATTGAGTAAATTTTTTATATTTTTTAATTTCTAAATTGGGTGGATTTTTTAATTTAGTTTTAAACATTTTTTAACTAGTTTTAATCTACGTATTTCAAGTCGTAATATTTTTATTCCTAACCCCTAAATACTATCCAGTCCGGTAATTTTTATATGCGCAATTATATTTAATAACGGAGACTTAAAAACCTAACAGTGAAATGGAATAGAGACTAACACTAGTTAAAATATAATTTAGGAACTAAACTAAAACCATCACTAAAATTTAGAGATTAAAATCATAAAAATTTACTTAATTTTATAATAAAAACTTCCAAATATAAATCACATCATTTTAAATCAAATTTAATCAATCTAATTAATTTTATTCTATGCTCATCTAAACATACTAATTACAACTGATTTTGGAAATTTTAATATATGATGTTATTAGGTATTAGGTACTTTCTATTAAAATTTCTGTCCGTAGAATAAAAGGTAAGTGGATGTGACTAGTTCGTTCAATCTTTAGATTGGCTATATAAATAATATTGCAGTGAGATTGTCTAATAATTCCAAAATTTAGAGATAATATTCAAATCCCTCTTTTCTCAGCCAAAGTCACATAATATTAAATAAATATATATCTCTTTGTTTCTTTTCTTTCCTTCCCCTCCAGCTGTTTAATTTAACACAGTGAACTCATAAATTATAATTCCTAGTTCTGGTTCATATGATTACGAAGGAAATATGGTTTACCTGTACATGTACTGCATGAATGCTTAACATTCTTGTCCTCATATTTTTGTTTATTTGTAATCAGTAGAAAACTCCAACTATTATACGCTTAAAACCAAACCCTGATATTTTGCATCTTGACTCCTATAAATGACAATCCACTGTTTATATGAATGATTGTTGTTTCATTTTTCAAGATTTTTAAATCTTGTATAAAGATATTTATTCATATGTATACGTATCTATCCTATATGACTTTGGCCTTTATCTTAGAACTAAAATAATATTGTTTTTTATAGCATTTTTCAATTGGGATATATACACCTTGAACCTTTGTCTGTTTGAGATGAGAGAAAACTATTATTTTTGCATACATAGCGTAACAGATAAAACTTTATTTTTATATAATCAAGTTTAATAATTATACATCGTTAGTTAAAATTTTCCGCACAATCGCACAATTCATAATATATATAATTTTAGAGGAGTTAGATAAAAGTCAAACTTTGTAAAGGTATATTATTTCAATATTATAAAAAATATTAACAGTGTCAATATATACAAATTAAATTCATAACAAATATGTAAAATTATTTTTTCCCTTATAAAATATTTAAAATTCTGTTTTAGTTCCATTTTTTGTAGCTGTTGGTTGCGGTCCTGGAAAATAAAATAGATTTTTGTTTCAAAAGTCAACTTTTATCTTTTTCTTTGCTTTATTTTCTCTTCCACAAAAATAAAAACAAAATTATTACGATCAGAAATCAGTCTTGTATATTTAAAAAAAAAACAAAAAAAAAGAGAAAATATAGCTAAGTTGAAAACTTTTTAGTGTAAGATATTCTTGTTAGTTAGAGCCAACAGAAAAAGAAAGAAATTTATTATACATTAAATTGATAAGAAATAAGTTATTAAATAAGCATTACAAAAGATTGATCCACTGCTTAAATAATAATTCGTTAACTTACTAATTAATCAACTATCAATTAATATTATTGATTAAATGAAATTAATGTCTAACAAATAAAATATATTTAATAAAATTCTAATAGTTCTTAGTCAATTGTTGAAGATTGATCCCTTCTTTATAACTAAATTGAGTTTAACTTCTAGTTAAAAATTAAAATCGATCCACTAATTGATGGCGTGGGGGGCAGAGTTTTTTTCCGGTTCTGTTATATGCTTTTCTTCTTAGAGAAGTTAGGCGAACAGGTTAATACCCTGATCAATTCGATCTCATGTCTGTTATAAGCACACATCCAACAGTTTTGCACGTGTGGTTACTATTTCAAACATTTGACACAACTATTAGATCACTTTATGTTTTTTCTTTTCCTGTTCGAATAGACATGAACACAAGTGAAGTTTCCTATTCTTTAAATTTTCATCACGTAGTTATCCATTCCTTTATCATAATTATCACTTGATTTGATTTTTTTAGCCATTGAAATAGGTCAAATTACCTTGACTCGTTAAAGATTTGCATTGAGTAGGGTAAAAAAATTTTGATATTTTGTAATCAATGTAAAAAGTTGATCCAGCCTACTTTGATCTAATTCAAATCGTGCGAATTAGAATGTGAATGATTTATTTACATAAAATTATTTTTAAGTTATTATTCACCTAATTAAGGGTATATATGACTTTAAATGAAGTTTTATGGTAGGTGTGTACTAAGTTTATTGATTTCAAAATTAATTATTAAGGCTAATTAATCAAATAAATTTTATAGAATAATTGAATTTTTTTAATGTATTTTTTATTTTTTAATTGATTTTGTAGGTTAGAGACTAAACTGATCTAGTTCATAAGGGTTGAACTCATGTACCTGAGTTGACCCATGGAATATATCTACACGAAATTATTTTTAAGTTATTAGCCATCTAATTATTAAAATTTTATATAGAAATTTATTGGTTTTAAAATCAAATATTAAGGTAAATTAATTAAAGAAATTTTATAGAATAATTAAAAAAATTTAATATATTTTTTGTTTTCTTAATTAATTTTGATAAGATGTATGCCAACCTATTTGGTTCCAACCCACATTAAGTTGAGTTAAACATACAAAATAAAGACTAATCCATAGATGATTCTAGTTGGTTAATCCACTCATTGAGTGGGTCACAGTGAATAATGACAGGTCAGGTAGAATTGGCCATTTGGATCACTTCCCTGTTCTCTTAACACAACACATTATGATGTGTGAATATTGTACGATGGATAGAATGTGAATCTTTTGTGCTCCTGTTATGCTATAGTTTTAACAAACATGATACTATGCAGGATTGGGATTGAGCCATGGCTCCCAATGTTCTACATTTGGCGTGGTAAGATGAATATGATTCGTTACCAACAGTTTTTTGTGAATGTGAAATGTCGTTAAATTAAAATATGACACGGTTTTAGAAATCTAATAGCATCAGGACACTGTAATTAAAAACAGATTGGATCGGATGATTTGAAATGTTAGATAAGAAATTGGTTTTCAGTCAATTATTCCCAAAATTATTTTAAATGGACAGGTAATTTAGTTGAACTAATTATAAATCGATAAAATAAGTGAAAATTACTTGTTCAATTTAGTTTAAGTGGTTTAACATCAATAATATTTATTTTCTAAAGTGATGAAATGACATTATTTTGTATGGAATTTTTTTATTTTCTTTTTTTTTACTCAACAAAATGCTATTCTAACTAGATTAAGAAATAGAATATCTTTCGATTCTTTCTACTTGTGTTTCTTCTTTGCTACCTTTGTCCCTTCCATCATGTTTCTGTTTATCCATGAGTAGTACCCTGTACTCATCATGTTGGCTTGTTTTCCTTAAGTTTTTCTATATGAATTGTTTCTCTTTTATTCTAGATATAAGTATCTCTTTTATTCTAGATATAAGTATCTCTTCTTTGCAACTTGTTTTTCAATAAGAGGTTTACTTCTCATTGTCTATGACCTACTTCCCATCTCAAAACTGATTCTTTCTTTAGCAATGCAAAATATTATGTTACTTTTATTTTTATTTTTGTTTATTACTTTGTAGATTATATTGAAAAAAATTAAATTATTATTTTATTAAAAAATCAATTTGATCATAGTTGAACAATAACTAAACTATTGAATCAGTAAAACGGTATCTTTATCATTTCAACATCAAGTCTGATTTTAAAATTGTGTTAGGGTGTACATTCGTATTTTCCTTTTAAATCACATTTGACAGAAAGTTACAAATAAAAATGGTAATCAAGTAAATTAAGTTACTGAAAAAAAAAATTATTTTCTATTTTCTTACATGGGAAATATATATAAAGAAAAATCTTTAAATCTCAATTTGTTCACGAGGGTTGATTTATGATTTATCCTATATGTCTGTCCAATGAGAATTGAAGAAAATAACTAGATGAGAAAGCATGTTAAACATACTACTTAAAGTCAATACAAATTCTCCTTTGTGTTGTTCCATTTGTCCCCTACTTGACCTTGATAGAATAGACGAATTTTCCTCTTGTGGTCATCATTGTTTTGGCATTATATAATACCAATAACACATTTATTTGTTGCATACAAGTTTTTTTTATTCATCACAACTTTCCAAACCGTTGCAAATGGAAACCTCACTGCCTTTAGCTACAGATAGCTTCTCATATAGTTGGTTACCAAATGGCAAACACCTTAAGGAGCCTCTAAGAGAATCTACTCACAATTCTCTTGAAGGCACCGGCAATTCCCCATTAATGGAAGAATGTCAAAACTTCAATTTTGATGTTTCCATCACTCAATCACCTGTTATTCTTGCTCATGCTGATGACCTTTTCACTAATGGTCTTATCAAACCAATATTTGTTGACCCTTCTAAATTAGAGTCCTACAGTAATTCCACCTCAGATTCCACAAAATCCAAGCCTAAGTATAATTACTCCTTTTCTTCTAGAATTGTTTCTCCAAGAACTGTGCAAATTCATCATGGTCTTCTTACAAAGTGGAAAATCTATACATGTAGAACCTTGAGAAATCTTTCTAGGTATGTCAACCAACTATGTCACAAAGTTGGAAGCTCAAGGAAAAGTACTAAAGTTGATGATATTGATAAGGAAGAGTGGCTAGTTAATAGCTGGAGCAGTTCGCTACAAGCATCTCCAAAATCAAACACTGTCAATCCTATTGGTGCTTTTTATGATCATGAGAACTCAATCTATGAAGCAGTTCTCTACTGCAAAAGATCAATAGGTATGCTATTATGCTTTCCCCTTCTTTCTTTCTTTTTTAGTGAGTGTATGATTTGTTAACCTGGCAAGTTAACTTATTTCCTGTTTTCTTTCAGAAAGATGATCCTTCCTCAAATAGGTGACAACTGATCAGCATTTCAACTGGTTCTTTGAATCATTTCTCTCGTGTTTGAGTGTTATATTTGTTTCTGTTCTTAAACAAGAAGAGGTGCTTTGGAAGATACCAGCTGAGGGATTTGTAATATCAAATTTAAGGAAAAATGTTGGATAGGTTCCTACTCTTCATGGTTTTGTACAGATATGAGTTATAAGATAAACTGTGTATTAATTTATATCGTAAAAAATATTTTTTTTTCTTCTATGCTTTCCTTTTTTTATTGCTCTCTTTAATTTTTAATAAAATTTTAGCTGAAAGATTCTACTGAAAAGTATTTCTAGGAGCACGGTTACTTTAGGCCTTGAACTTGATTATTATAGGACATGCATAGTGCAAGAGCAAGACAAGAGCATGTGAGTGAAAATCTTTATCATTACTTCAATTCGAGAGCTACCACTAAGAAATAGCAGACTGTTATGGCTAGCTACCACTTTTAAGGACCCTTTAAATTTCTCCATCTTCAATTCTTCACTGCTCTTTTACCTTTTCAATGTAACTTTTGCTTCTGTGGAAACCTTTATTTGATGCCATGGTGAGATAAGGAATGAAGACATTAAGTGTTACAAACTTACGTATTAGCAGGATTGGCATTCCATTATTTAATAGCTTATTTGATTGGTCCCTTGTCACTAGTGGATATTTTTCTCTCCAACTTCTTGCTGCTAACAAACACTAGGGTACTTAGTCAATTCAAAAATTAGATCTTATTCTTCAGAGCTAGGAATGTTTGCAATCGAAATCTAAATCTCCAGGGGAGAACCTACTCTAGAGTCTGGACCATTTTGGCAAGTGACAAGTTTACTGGACTAGGCAAACATCAACCTATAAATTCTACTTGAAACTTTGTTTTCAGCTCTGTTGTTGTGTGGAAACTCTGATGATTTGCATTTGATTTTTATTTTTTTTACTGATAAAAGTATTAAATCACAACAATTAATGAAAGTTTTTTTAACCATTACATGCTCTGCAAAAAGTATTTATCGGCTTTATTAATAATTGAATTCTTGATTTCTGATTGGTCATCTTCAACAGAATCTTCCTCAATCACTTTTTCCACCCGAATTTAAAGATTTTATTTAAGGGGTCCGAACCTAGCACTATTGGAACCAACAATTTGGTAAAATTATTTTAGTCATATAAAAATTGTGTGACAATAAGAATAAAACATATGATTGTTTTCATATATTACAAAAACATATCTTTAGTTCATGTAATTTAAAATTAATATTGCAAGATTTTGTAAAAATGTTTAAATTGAAGAAATTAATTTTTCGTAATCTAGCAGCGACTTTGTTGTTCCTTGTACCAAAATCACGAACAGATATTTGAAATCACGAACCAAAATCCTGAAATGTGTGACAAAAACTGACGAGATTTGATGATGATAAACCAGGACTTCAAAATACAGATAAACAAAACGAAGACAAAAATGAGGATACAAAATCATGGTTTACGGGAAAAAAGAAAATATTACATTCAACTAACATTTTTAAAAAATTACATTTTATAATAAATACCAAAAATTGACCTGGCCAATTTCAACTGGCTTACATGAATAAACATATAATGGGTTGAGTTGGCTCTAAGAATTTAATAACTCATTGTTCACTTAATTCTAAATAAATATTTTCATAAAACATGCATAAATAAAGTTAATTGGTTCCAAAATCATTTATTAATTAATGCTAATTAATTTTAAAAATTAAAAACTAATTAAATTTTCAATGTATTTTTTATTAAATTTAATGGATTACAGGCTAACAAGTCTGATCTACTAAACCAAGATGAACAATAGAAATTCACCAAAAGGTGGGTCTAGTTGGACTGGCCCATCAATTGGTTAAAGTCTGACTATATAATAATAAAAGACAAAATTAATATTTATCTTATATTTTAGAGTACATTTATTTTATTATTAATTTAGATGTAGATTTATCTGGTGATTTTATTCGTACAATGAAACATAACAGTTTTTGTTGTATCAGGTAAGTCTGAAAATTTCAACTTATAAGATCAGACTTTTGTCGTAATGTTTTATGTCAAAATTTGAGAGATATATTTGGTCTTTAAATAAATTTGATTTAACAAAATTTAATCTAGAAAGATAAGTATTATTTATTATTAATTTTAGAAAAGATTAATAAAATAAAAGCGATAAATATTAAAGAATGTTGAGGAAAAATAGAAAAGATAACAATTATTTAAGACAAAAATAACTTTTAAATTAAGAAAAAGAGAATTTCAGTCACATTAGAAAATAGTATAGTTTAACAATTCATCAAGAAATATATAAATGAAAATGAATGTGAAAGATCGGGGAAGGCAGCTATCCCGAGAATAGATATTTTTTTTTAAAAAAATTTATACATATAGAATTATAGGAGGATTGAATAATATATTTAAAATAAAAGTAAAGAATATTTTCTCATAAAAAATTAATCTAGAAATATTTATTATTAATTACAGTGATACCCCTTATGTTTTTGCAAGATTTCTCAAACACCCGTGCTTCTTTTACACTTATACCCAATAGTTTGAAAAACATTATACTGGCACATTCTTTATACACTATGCTTACCCTTTAATTTTGCAAACATTACACTAAAACCTCTATTAAAGTTATAAAAGTAATTTTGAAAAACCTTGAAGTAACAAATACAATATTCCAAAAACAAAGCAGGTATTAGATACAAATAAAAAATTATCTAAGATAAAAACAACTTTGAAGTTAAAGAAACAAGAACTTGTAATAAAACATATACAAGTAAAATAATATAAAATTTACTAAATTGTTTTATTTAATATTAATTTATATTTATGTAATTTATAATATTATTATATATTATATAAATTTAAAATTTAAAATATATACAAATAAGTTAGTCAATTGTTGCTAATAATTGAATATATATATATATATATATATATATAT
Source organism: Hylodesmum podocarpum (assembly GCA_026586105.1). Lineage (NCBI taxonomy): Eukaryota > Viridiplantae > Streptophyta > Magnoliopsida > Fabales > Fabaceae > Hylodesmum > Hylodesmum podocarpum. The sequence continues at coordinate 613,474 of JALJEV010000730.1, read as the reverse complement.
ATATATATATATATATATATATATATATATATATATATGATAAGGTTATTGTAGTTAACATGTAATATTTAGGGTGTAATATTTACTGTTCATTTAAAATAATTAAATGAAATGTTTTTATGTTTATTAAACATTTTATATATTGTATAATTTTTTATTCAATAAGCTTTTATGTTGTATAATTTTTAAAATTTATGTTGTCGCATAATTTTTAAAATCAAATGTTAGATAAAAATATTTATATATTTTACATATTATTAATTTTTGTGAATGAAATGAAACCTAATTCGAACTAACTTTTATAATATAAATAAGGGTGAGAATATTTTAGACAACGTGTCAAAGGTCTCTGACCTAATTTATTTCATAAACTAGTTAGGCTCAATGCAAATCTAGTCTAATATTTTAGCTTGGTTCATTAGATGAAATATATTTAATCTTATTTTTTTTTCGTTATGACAGGATAGGATTCAAACTCACGTACCAAGGTTCAAATCAAAAATCATTAATCACTATATCATAACATTATTTTATAATAAATCATCATGGAAAATGACTTGAGTAGATTTATAAGCAGGTCTCCTAAATAAGTCTTGATAGCATATTTTATTAACAGGTCTTACAAACAAGTCTTTATACATAGGTTTAGAGAAATAGATCAGTCTATCAAGTCATAGATTAGATTATATTTTTTAAACAGGTCAGGCTAAGTCGAATAAAACAATGAAAACAAACCTAAGTTTGATGTCTGATCTAACCCACCCTAAAGTGATTTTGACATACACCAATATAAAATTAAAGTTAATTATGCACGAATGTGACTGCATATAAGTGGCGAGAACATATATTTTTCACTTTTTTTTTTTTATCTTACGCAAATGTTTGATACTAATTTGGTTTAAATTTAATTTTAGTGATTTATATGTAAAACTAAGTTATGGAATTAACTTTTCTCATGTTCTCACCTGAGAATTGAGACATGAGACTCGAGATAGTTCCCTTACACAAATTCAATAAGACAAGGAGGGCACACATAAGAAATAATGTTGGAGATAAATCCATTGCTGATTGAATCATCTTAATTAGTGAAGTTCTTCATTCTTTGTTTTCTTTATGAGAGTTGTGCCTAATTATCTATGATGAATCGCTAGAAAGTGACGTGATTATCACTTTGCATATCTCCAACTCCATGAAACGTTGCCTATTGTCAGTGAGGACAATATGTCGCTGCATTGTATATGCTTGTGCTCATAGAAAAACTGCCAATCCCATTCACATGTATACTTTGCTCAAATGGTTGAAATAATGTATATTTTCTCTTTCATGTTTTTGTCATTGAGAATTGACACGTCATTAAAAAATTCCCTCTTTCTATGATGAATTTATAACTAAGTATTTCTAACTGTATGTTACGAAGATAATTTTTTGTAGAGAACAAATATTCATTTTTTTAAAAATTTTAAAATCTCAAAATTTGAAAAAACTATACTTTAGTTATGTATTGATGATTTATAGATATCTTGTTGTATTTGACTTTGAGTGAAGAAATGTAAGTATTGATTAAACAAATTTAGAAAACTATAAATCTTATCTAATTGCATAGGTTCTTTCATCAGAAATAAAGCTAATTGTTCATTTTAATTTTTTGTAATTCGTGCATAAATTTTTCATAATAAATAATAGTACAATCTTCTTTTATTTCATTTGATTTGCTATTGAAAATTTTGACACAAGGATAAAAAAAATGAAATCGATATTTTAAATTTTTTTTATGACTAGCATAGTCTCGTGCTTTGTCCAGTATACACTCCAATTTTAATTGAAGTAAATATAATAAATACAAAAATAAAAATATTTTTTTTCTTAATTGAGACCAGATTTAAGAAATGAAAACATAAGAGTCAACAATATTTATTGACAAAGCCTATTTAAATCGGCTGAATAAGTTATTGTGTTTCTCATCAATTGTGTGAATTATTCACGTCCCTAATTACAGATAATTAGGGAATTCAACGTGTTGACATAATGACTAGGAAAACTTGTGAAAGAAAAAATATTGCAAAAGTTATAAGGTTAAGAAAGATAAATGAAGCGTGATTCAAATATTTTTGTAATTACAACGATTAAAAGTGTCATATTCATTTCACAAACTGCAGAGGACAGGCACATTTCAAACATTTGCAATATGAAATTCCATTCATCCACGTGAACTGCACGTGATACTGTTAGCAAATTTGTGATCTATCACAAATGTACAATTTGTTCTCGAAACAATTTTCTCTTCTACAAGGATGGACACCTCGACCTCGTGAAAGGTCCCATTAAAATTGAAAATAACAACTTAATTGGGACCATTTCTCTTACAACTCATATTATTATCTTTGTCTTGCCACAACTATTGTTTATATGGTTCACGGAATTAAACTATTACAATACGACAAACAGGTGTGAAGGAATGTTCTCGATATAAGTTCCTTGATTGTCTTAGAAATTTTGGAACAATTTACGTTAATTTATATACTTTCATCCCCACATTGGCTCTGTCGTTTCCATTTGGGTCATGTGTTTCAGCTTTTGTTCATTTTGTTATGTCTTTTATCTTTCTCTCCTCTCAAACATTAATTCTCCAGTCTTTGTTATCATTTATAATTTTTTATTCACAATAAGAATTAAGAAAATTGAAGGAAGCATTTGAATGTTAAAATTATCTGATAATTCATTTCTAGTCTTTCTCGTGAAATAGTCTTTCTAGTGAAATTAAGGTATGACTTGACTTGTTAATTTATTAGAGTTTTTTTTTTAATTTTAAAAAAATTGGCTTGACCTTTTCAAAAGTCTAGCATGATGTATTAACATGTTTTAAAACCTATTTTATATTAGTACATTTAAAAATTTATATAAAATATTCTACATTGAATAAACCAAATAACTTTATTAACAAAACAACTCAAGAAAAAAGTTTTCTACTATTAACTCCCTAATACAAATTTTGATTACATATAAAACTCATGAGAAAATAAGTTTAAACAATATATTTCTAGTATATTAAATCAAATTTATTAGAAAAAATATAAACCGTTAGTCACTCAATTCATCTACTTGGTCACATATTTTTTTCATTAACGTATAATATTTTTTTCAATATATAAATAGATTGTCTATCAAGTTTAATAGGTATTTTTTTAAAAAAAAAATAAAATCTAAGCTTGGTATATTTAAAAGAATAGACTTTTCAAATAGTTTTGTCTTTGGCATGCCAAAATCAAGGATAAGTATGGATGCAATATTTGTGATTATAAGTAGATTTTTTAAGATGACACATTTTATTTTAAACCATAAAATTGATGATGTGACACACATAATACAATTGTTCTTTAAAGAAGTGTTTAGGCTCTATGGCATTCCTCAAAGTATTGTGAGTGATAGGGACTCAAAGTTCCTTAGTTATTTTTTGAAGATTTTTTGGAGCAAGCTTGAAATCAAGTTATTTTTCTCCACCATATGTCACCTTCAATCTAATGGCAAAATTGAAGTGGTAAATAGAACTCCAGGCCAATTGTTGAGGAGTTTTGTGAAAGGTAAATCCAAATCTTGGAAGATTGTTTATTGCATTTTGAATTTGCCTATGATAGAATAATCAATTCTACTATGTTACACTCTCCATTTGAAATTGTCTATGATTTTAATCCACTAACTCCTCTTAATCTTGTTGTTTTACCACTTAGGTTTGCTTTGAACATGGATGTCAATGACAAGGCCGAAAAGATCAAGGTCTTACACTCAAAAGTTAGAGAAATAATTAAGAAAAGAAATGGAAAAGTAGCCAAGTTCCATAACCAAGGTTGAAAGGAAGTCCATTTCAAAGTTAGAGATTTAGTGTGGTACATTTGAGGAAAAAGAGATTTTCTAATCTTAGGAGTTCTAAACTTCTTCCTAGAGGGGATGGTCTGTTTAAAATTAACCCTAATGCATTTAAATTTGATATTCCTCATGATTTCTTAGGAAGTAATTATTTTAATGTTTGTGATGTTACTTTGTGTGATGTAGGTGAAGAGGATCAAACCAACTTGAAGACAAGTTGGATTCAAGAAAGGGGGTTTGATGGAGGTCCATCTCAAACAATTTATCCTACAAGAAGAATAGAAGCATGCTTAAAAGGATGAAGGATGGGATTGAGAAGGAGCTACTAAAGTTGGAAATCAAGACTTAAGACCTAACTCAATTAGTAGACAAACCTTGTAATCTTCTTATTAGTGATTTAACATGTAAACAACACCTTTTTGTACCTTAGGTGTTTCGGTCGTGTTTGTGTGAGCAAATAAAGCTCACGACCACTTATAAACTTTATAAATAACTTTGTTGACTTGATAACCTTGAGGTTAGTGGAACTAAGAGAGTAAAGCCTAGTAAAAGTAGAGTAAATTTAAGTCATATTTCTCACTAAAATTCACAAGTAAAATTTAAATTTAATTTAGATTGAATTTGAATTTCATTTATGAATCCAAGCACTTAATCTCAAGTAAGATTCTTACTTAAATTAGGGTCCATACCTGATCTAAGAAACAATCTAAGACTTTAATTACTCAACTCATTCAACAATTGAGATCAAAGAGGATTGGTGGCATGTCAACTTGAGAGTGACCCTTATACTCTTAAAAGTGACATGTAACTTGAACCAAGAGTGTGTGGCTTACATTCATTCTTAATTTCTACCACTAGTTTTAGTTTAGCTTTCTCTCTAAGTTTCCTGCAACTATAAAAGGCCTAAATGAAATTGTTGAATAACTTTTTTCCAAATTAATAAAAAATACCTTTGCATTATGAGAGAGAATTCTCTTAGTCTTATTAGAAAGAAACCTTGAATCATATCGATGGCTTCCATGACTGTTGTGACAGTTCCTTATGAACCTATTGCTTCATGCATGGTGTCTTCAATCATCTTCTGAACTTTCCATTTTCATCTTTCTTCTTCTTTTTCCAACTTGGTAGAAACATATTCATGTGTTCCATGGAGGGTTACTTGAAGAATTGAAGATTAGGGCAACTCCCAAGTATAAAGACTCTTCTATGATTTGGTGCTTGTATCATGTAGGGCCATCAATAGCATCACCATAAGGTATAGACATCCTATCCCTAGATTAGATGATCTCTTAGATGAATTGCATGGTGCTACTACTCAACTTATGATTAGGAGTTGTATACACTAGTGAGGTCCTTTCGAGTTTGGCAACACTGCCTCCTTCCTAAGGAGTTTGTAGTTCACACGGACCATGAAGTTTTCAAACATCTCAAAGGGGAAGGAAAGCTTAACAAGAGACATGTAAATGGGTAGAATTCCTTGAACAATTTCTTTATGTGATTAAATATAAGAAGATATACGTTGATTGCGAAGCTAGAAACTTAGTTGCTAGGTCTTGATCACATAAAGGAGTTATATATTGATGATATTGATTTCAACCAAGTGTACATGATGTGTGCTAAAGGTGCTCATAAAGATTTTTCTAGGTAAAATGATTATCTTTTCAAAGAATTTTTTTTTTTTGTGTGTGCTTAAAGACATTTTAAGAGAACTTTTAGTTTGTAAATCATACGAGGGAGACATTATGGGACACTTTGACATAGATAAGACTTTAACCATATTGCATGAGCATTTTTATTGGTCACACTTGAAAAGAGATGTATCACGGTTTGTGCATAAATGTATTATATATCATAAGGCAAAGTTTAAATTGATGAATCATGATTTGTATACCCGTTTACCCATTCCTACCTCTCCTTGGATAGATATTTCCATGGATTTTGTGCTTGGTTTGCCTAAGACTAAGAGAGGTAAGGATGCATTTTTGTTGTTGCGTGTAGGCTCTCAAAGATGGTTCAATTCATAGCTTGCCACAAGGTGAGTGATGCTACACACATAACAAACTTGTTCTTCAGAGAAGTGATGAGACTTCATGGAGTTCTCAAGAATATTCTGAGTGATAAAGAATCAAAGTTCCTTAGTCATTTTAAGAGGAGCCTCTGGAGCATGCTTGACACTAAGCTAGTGTTTTCCACCACATGTCACCCTTATACAAATAGTTATAGGACATTGGGTCAATTTTCAAGGAGCTTTATGAGAGGTAAATCAAATTATGACAAGAGTGTTTGCCCCACATTGATTTTACTTATAATAGGATTGTAAATTTTACTACTTTTCACTCTCCTTTTGATATTGTTTATGGCTTTAATCATCTTACTCATATTGATCTTATTCCATTGCCGCATGAGTTTGCATTGAATAGGGAAGGGCTAGAGAAGGCCAAAAAAGTGAAAGTTCAACATGCTAAGATCAAGAAGTAAATTGAAAGAAAAAATACCAAAATTGTTGAATACATTAACAAGAGAATGAATGAAGTACACTTCAAAAGAATAAGAGTAATAGCCAAAACTCATATTTATCTCGTTTCTTGAAGTCTGTTTTATACTTCGTTTGTCTGATATAAATCTTCATCAACATTCATTTGTTGTGTTGCTTACTTTGTTGATTAGATCCAAAAATTTGAAAGTTTCAACCGTTTTATAAGTTCTAACTTTTATCTTAATAGTTTATAATTAATCAAAATTAAGGTTTTAATTTATTTTTAAATAAATTTAACTTGACCATTTTATTAATTTATGGAATGAAATAATTTCATTTTAACTTAATATCTTAATTTATTAATGGATTTTATTTAATGTAATAATGTCATTTTCTTCTATGAAGCATATTTTTTCTAACATTATTATTTTTTTTTTCAAATGATGCAATACATTATATTCAGGAGACTCCACAACTTATTTTGAATTTTAAGGTAGATAAATTTTAGATTTATTTTTATATTTATTAGAACATTAGAACTTTAATATAGATATTTTACTTTAAAAAATATAAATTATAATTACATTTAATTTGATTTAACATATTTTGTTTAAATTGATTTGATGCTTTATTAGATTTTCAAAAGCATTGGTCAATTATAATGGTTATTGCATTGGTTTGACCTTTAAATTGACCCGTGGTGTGATTTGGTTAGATGAACTGACGAATTGGTCATGTGAACGATTATTATTCATTTGGGTATTGATAATTCGTACTTTAAATATGACCATTAAAGAAACAGAAAATATTATTCAAACTTAGTTGTAGCAGTTAGAAAAACTAATACACCCCGTATATGTACTCTGCTTTCCCCAAATGATATTTGCATCTCTATCTTCCCACAATTTTATATTTGCAATAAGTTATAAAAAATAACTGCATGTAATTTGTCAAACCTGCGGGCTTCACGGGTGACCTAGAAGCCCGCACTGTTTAAAGGATTGGAAGTTGATACCCTAATTTTGCTTCCTGTCTCTCAATCTTTTTGCCTCTAGGCGTGATGCTACCATTAATGTGAATAATTTACATGATCCTGAAAAGAAAAGAAAAAAAATAACTGAAATACATGTTGTCTAGAATATTTAGTAGAATAAGCTTGACATTTGATGTGTGAATATTTTGTATTTCCGAGGGTTATATTTCATTAATTGCACATTATGTTGATACAAATTGGAAGTTGAATAGTGAAATGCTTACTTTTATTCCACCACGTTCGGGACGTGAGATGACCCAAGTTATATATGATTTTTTGGAAGAACGAGAGATTGAGCAAAAAAAATTCATTAACTTTGGATAATGTTTTTTTTAATTATAAAATGTAAGATTATTTGAAGGAAAGACTTCTCTTGCATAATAATGGTTTAGTAGGTGGTTGTGAATTTAAATTTGTTGCTAAAGATAATTAAAAATTTATGTTGTTGATTTGTTTTATTAAGAATTTAAAAGGTAAAATATAACATCTTTTTTAGCATTTTTTTAAAAATTTCAAATTTAGTATTTTTTTAATTTTTTGACTAGGCCCGTGGACCCGTGGAGCAGGGGCAGACCACCAAGGTAGATTCGTTTAGCATTGTAGGGAGGGGCAAAGCGGGGCGGACCAAGCTCTTCACAGACTTATGCAGGCGGGCCTTAGACGGGGCGGCCTGACCCGCTTACCACCCTTATTCTTTACTAGTAATTCTAAACTAAATATACTAAATAATATTTTCACTTTAAAAAAAATTACATGAAAAATAAAATATATGTATTATTTATTTTACTATTCTTTTTAATAAATATAGGTCAGTGATGAATATATTCTTATTTCTATTTTAGAATATTTCTTATTAAATATTAAGATTATTAATAAAATAAAAGAGATAAATATTAAATGCTGTTTAAGAAAAATTATAAACAGGTAAAAAAATATCCAAGATAAAAATTAATTTTCAAGATATGAAAATGTAAACTCTAATCAGAGGAAGGGACCAGAAGTAAGTGCTTAAATTGGATCTTACTAATCAATGTTCTAAGTAATATATATATATATATATATATATATATATATATATATATATAATATTAAGCAATATAATTTTACATATTTTAATTAAAAAAATTCTTTTAATGCTTTACTTGTACTCTTAAAGTGGTTAACGTTTACCCTTTAAATTAAAATAAATATGAAAGTGAAAAAATAGTGCTATGATGCGAAATATATAGCAATTGGCGTCTAATGTTAGCTCCTATTAATTTCGACCTTTTTTTCTAGCCACCATGTCTTCTAGTATGTCTTCGAGGTTTGAAATGAATGTCACATAGTCAACTACACCGTGCATGTGGAACCTTATAATCAAGACACTGATTTCCAACAACAAAACACTCTGTTTCTTAAAAGATAATAAGTTTTATCAACATGGTATACTTAAGGGTACTCTCATCCGACGACAACGAAGACAAGAAAAAGATTTTTTACACAATTTATATCGGACCAAAACCCCAATCTGAAAATCAAATTACACTTGCAATATAATCTACTTCAATTTCCTTGTCATTTCCATGCAATTCTATTTCATCCCTTTCGTATCTCCACAAACTAAAGTTGACAAGTATTAAATGCTAATCTATTACAGCAATATGATGATTGTATTTATCGATCGATGTTTAAGATTAGTTGAATTCTTTGGTTTCGGGACTCAAGTATCTCGTGAGCACTAATGTTCTATTTTTGTTTAAATAACATGGTAACTACTTTCTTCCAGGACCAAAGTGTAATATACTGTTGATCAAGAATCTATGTTAAAAATTCTCTATATCTAGTGTTAACCTCGATCAAGACATACTTAATCAATCTAATCCAATATTTGAGTCAAAGTCAAACATTATTGTGTGAAAAAGTTGTAGTCATGTATTCTATTTCATTAATTTAGACTCCTTTAACAAAATTATTAATAATAATTAAAAGCTTAGATCAATATGCAACATTTATGATAATGAAATTGTGTCCATAAGAATCAGTTTATTTATATCATTCTATATGACTACTTTGTTTTCTCTAAAAGGAAATATTTCGGAATACTTAACATTACGTCCAAGATATCATCAAACAAACTTGAGGTGATATTTCTCTCACATCATCATTTCTTTGTATTACCTTTACAATTTATTTGGTTAAAAACAAAAATACACATTTATAAAAAAAATAATAATTACTGAAATAGTTGAAAGTTAAAAAAAAAAATACTAGTTGTTAAATTACCATGTTTTAGTAAATCTTCAATATTTGTGTGCTAACATTTGTCAAATTAGCTTCAGTAAAATTAACTGTTCATAGGTAACTTATATTAGGTTTTTAATTAGTTTTGAACACTTATAATTCTTTTATTTAAAGAATAAATATTAATTTTATCAAAATAATTATTATAATATGTCATCTTATTAGTTTTGAATTAAAATTTTTCAAAGTGACAAAAGTATGATAACAAAATTAATATTGATATTTTTATGCTCTAATTTTCATAAATATGTTATTTTATATTCTTTCATCTTTTTTTTTTTTTATCACTGGCCAATACTAAATTCATCCAACCAAACCAGCTTTTAATTCACTTGGATTTGTCGTTTAATTAACTTGGAGAATAGTTTTTACTCGATTCAACAAATTCTTTTTTCAAATTCGATTCACCTTTTATTAGCCAGTAAAAAATGCTAACTAATTGACTCAAGACCGTGGAAACAACAAGGCAAATAAGGAATTGAGCCCCAGTTCATTTTATTAATTAAGGTATTAATTGGATTTTTATATTCTTTTATAAGGTCATAAATTTTATTATGACATAATATATTATGTTATTATTTTCATTAATAAGACTACATGATTTTAGGATGCGTAAATCATTTGAATGTAATTTTCTTATATATTGAAAAATAAAAAAAATACTTTTGCATATATTTTAGACACTCTACCTTCTCCATCCCATCTAAGAGAAAATAGTATTAAAATTAATTTATTTGGTATCAAGAGATAATGTAAAAATATTATACCGTTAATCAATTACAATGTGTTACATTTTTAAAAGGATCTAATTCTTATATAATTATTTCAAAATTATATACATCATAAATTATACGATTAATTATATCTAAAAAATTATACTAATTAATAATAATCCATAACAACTAAACTCTTATAACTAATATTTAACTTAAATTGCATGAATAAAATGTATGAAAACAGAAAATTTGATGACATAAAAGATTTTCATATACAAATAATGGCATAAAATGTTTTCATACACCATAAAATATTTTTGAAAAGATCAAAATTTTCCGTTGCATTATTAACCACAATCATTATCTTTTGTCGCTTAAAGGTCACCCTTTTCTGGCTTGTTCTCGATCTCTCATTCTCTCTCTCCCTTTTTCTCTTGAAACAACACACCTCATCTGCCACCTTCCACCCCAAAGGAATTCCCTGCTCCACAAACAAACACACACACACAAGCTAGCCCACTTTCCAGGGTACAAAGAGAGAAACAAAGACATCACATTGAACCACCAGTACCATTATATCAATATCCTTTCATAACACCATAAAAAAAGAGACCCCACATAAATTTTTCAAAATATATTACTCAGAGATATTTATACTTGTATATTTTGGTTCGATCCACTAAAAAATAAATTATTTTTTTTTACAACAATTAATATATTTTCTTTTATTTAACTAATTGAGCTAGAAACTTTATCAGTGCATCATGGAAGGTGTTGGCAAGCCCAATTTGTCACTACAACTGGTGGAGAAGAAAAAGGACAAGGGCCAGGAGCGAATTGAAGCCCCACCGTTGGCCGTGAAGAAGCCGGCGGCGAAGCGATCATCAACGAAGGACAGACACACTAAGGTGGAGGGCCGAGGGCGGCGGATCCGGATGCCGGTGGCGTGCGCGGCAAGAGTGTTCCAGCTCACACGTGAGCTAGGACACAAATCGGACGGCGAAACTGTCGAGTGGCTGCTACGGCAGGCGGAGCCTGCCGTCATCGCCGCCACCGGCACCGGCACTATCCCCGCCAACTTCACCTCACTCAACGTCTCTCTTCGCAGCTCCGGCTCCACCCTCTCCTTCCCCTCACAGTACTTCTTGAACCGCCACGTTAATCTTCACAACACCAACTACCAGCACCAGTCCTTGTTCTCTTCCGTTGAAGATCATTCTGGAAGGTTCTTGTTCCCTAACACCTCTAATTCTTTCTTCAATGCTAATAATTATAACTTTGTTGAAGGGAAGAGAAGGGAAGAGATGATGAAGATGATTCCACAGACGAGTACGGATTCCGTTCTCGCCATGATGAGTGGTGCTGATTCTTCCGTTTGGGCTAGTGGGAATAATAATATTCATAATTTTATGAATTTCGCTTCAATGTTGACCGGTCAACAGGTAGGTTTTTCTTCTACAACTACGACGAGTGAAAGCAATTTGGGCGTGATTAATAGTAATGGCTATTCCGGCCAACAATGCTCACATCATGAGGGAGTTTAAACAAACAACTATAAGAGGAGCCAGTAAGTGGTTGATTTACAGGCGTGTATGATGCTGCGGCTTTTTTTTTTTTTTTTTTTTTTTTTTGTTTCTCCTTTTTCCCTCTTGGCACTAATTGTTAATTTCTGATAATGTATGAGTAGATTTCGAAGTTCCCACACGTGCAGGCACGGTTTGATTGCTTTGATTTAACGTTGATTTCGATAGTAAATTTTGGTGTGGCTTTTGCTGAGGATCGATCTGTCTTAATTAGGGTTTGTGATCAAACACACTTTGACACATTTTTAGCAAAGGTTATTATAAATATAAAGAGATTAAAAATATATAAAAAAAATAAAGATATAATATGTGATATGATTTAATAAAATATATATAATCAAAAGATATAATGGGGATTACAGGATATTTATTATTTAGAGATATTGAAATACCATTAAGTATAAATATCAAGGTATTTACTCTCTTTTCTTTACTTTCGTCTTAATTGAACTGCTGTTTATGCATAATATGGGATTTGTTGCATGATATTATGTATTGTATTGTCACGGCCATCGTTATAGAGGTTAAAGGTTGGTAATTACTAGTTAGGTTTAATAAACTCTTTATAACAACTTGTTAGTCATTATTAGTTATTTATTGCTGCAAAAATATTTATACGGTATATGGATTTGATCTTTATTATAGTGAGTTGAGAAAAAAAGAATATATACATACTCGTGATTGTATAATTGAAAAATTGATTTTTTTTATCACTGTTATGCATCGGCTGGAAAACAAAAGGAGATAGAATTAAGAATAGTATTTCATAGAGAGAGAAGAGAATTATATATATATAGAGAGAGAGAGAGAAGGTGTGGTGTAAACATTGAACTGTGAAAAAAATCATAGAGATATTTACCACCTTTCTCTCTCTTTTATTTTCCTTTTTCTGATGTACTAGCGTTCTCTTGTTTGTGAGTAAACTGACGCTAGCACATGTATGATGCATTGGATTTTAATGCTGTAGTTGGGAATTATGTAAGTGTACCACATGGCTAGATTAGATAAGGAGTACCATTGTATTGATGTCAAATTTGTACAGAAGAGATCACTATTGAAACAGGTATGTAACCTTGTTTTAGATCTGGCCTGTGAGCTAGGTAGTAGTTAAACTCAGGTGGTGAAAATAGTGACCCCCAGGGCTGCCATTTTGCGCCTATAATTGATAACACTCAGTGTGAACAACACCTTCATTGCGTTATAAGATGGATATGCTTTAGTTAGTTTGGCACATACGGTTAATTAGGTTCAATTTCTTGCCTACAGTACGTGTGTTCAAGGGTGAGAGTGGTAATGATTTTTCTAAGCTATATGAGGTTATCACCTATCACCCTAGTGTACCTTCCGGGCCTCATCCATTAATATGAATCGTTATTTTCACTAGTAACTGGAATAAGCTATAGCTTCTATGTAAAGTTATGTTTTCGGATGAGATAGCAAAGGCAATAACTTACGTGAGTTCAGCCTCAGCCACACTTGCATTATCATGGCTAAGTGATTTTTTTTATCACTAATATTTGTGGGTTGCGGCTTCTCATTCGAATCGCTATTGTAGTGTGAAATTAAGCATATAAAGAAATTATATAACTATTTTAGCGTTTCATATATTTTGGTCTTTCATTACTTTAATTAATCACCACCAAATACCTTTTACTTTCTCCCAATATGTTCACAATTACTTATGATTGACACTAGATTTAGGATATTAATTAAAATCTAAATCTTTATTATTAAAAAATAGACTAAAAATATGTTACAATTTCAATGCAGCTATGATAGAAAAATACTTAATAGATAATTGTGATAAGTTGATAACTAGATAATTATTTTATAAAATATAAAGAAAAAAAGAGAAAAAATTAATAAAAAAAATAAGTACGGAAAGCAGTACTAATTGTGTATTAAAATTGCTTATTGCACTGCCATATATTGATAATGCGAAATTTCATATAATTTAAGTTCACAACTATTGAAATTTGTGTAAAGTTATACAACAAGATTATTGAGGCTCTAACAAGTATTACGTCACACAATTTAAAACCATGTAGCTAGCTTATATCAGAATTTCAGGCTTTGGTTTTTTCTTTTTTTATCCGAGTATGTATCTCCCAATCCACTAGGTTGTAGACTAAGAAAATTTTTAATTGGATCCTTAAATATTATGTAGCAGTGTCAAATATAATTAACGTTCCTTATACAAGAGTCGGTCTTTAACACAATAAATGAAGAAAGTGAACCGGAAGAGAAAAGAGAAAATAAAGTAAAAAAAATTAATTTAAATCTAGGTGACAATGTGAGTCTTACTAAATCCACAAATTTTAATATAATAAGAACTTATTTAAGAAACAATGACCGAAGATGTTATCAGAATTTCAGGCTTTGAGACAACTAGTTGGTTTTCGTTTTGGCCTATTATTATGCACCCTTTAATTTGCATGTTTTCATTTATGATCTTTAGACGGATTGCTTAAATTTGCATTATAGAATCTAACACACATTAGTTTCGTTTTATTGACCGTGTATTTAGACTTCAGAAACATTTTATTTAACATATTAATTAGTTTGTTGCTTTAATTCGTTTCTTATGCCTAGCTATCCTAAATTTATCGACAACGAGTAGTTATGCTTAGAAAAATCTCAATTTTGAAGATTAATATAATCTTTGAAATTAATTAACCTAAACATGCTTCATAATGTATAGCATTCTAGTTATTTATCTTTTAATTTCAAAGTGGTCACACATATTTGGAGTTGACTGAATATGTATAAATTCTTCTTCATTTTAATCCTCATATGAATATGATAAAAGTGAGTTTTAAGAAACTTTGGTGTCATGAATGAACCGAGAAAACAATGCTTTTATAATTATTTAAATATTATTACTTTTGTAATTTTTTATCATGTTCATTATCAAGATTTTTTTTAAAGAAATTATTTTTGATAAAAAAAAAATAGTATTTACTGTAATACTAATAAAGAGATTTTGACGTTAAGAATATCATATTTACATGTTCCTCTTTACATTCAATATATAAATTATATTATTATTTACTAGTTCATTTCCACATTTTAGTTCAAACATAAAATCATCCCTATTACTTTTTTAGATAATAGTGATTATTTTACCTTTTTTATAATAATTTTTTGACATAATTTTTTTATTTTTATTTTAGCTATATAAGTTTAAGTTTATATATGATCAAGGTTACATGTGATCTATCAATCGTATAAGACTTTTATCCCAAAACATTTTAAATTATATGAGTTTAATCTCTTATATTGTCTTTATTACGCTCATTTCAGTTAATGTACAAGTTCAATTCATATAAGAAATAGTCCAATGTTCCGGTACAAAACATATTACATCTATCACAATTAGCCATTTAACCTTTTTTTAGTAAAATTAACTTCCTTTTGGCAATCTACTATAATTCACTTTTTAATTTTATTTTCGCGCCAAAAGCTCACATGCAATCGTCTTATTGAGATACCTGAAATTTTAAATGAATTAGTTCCTTAATACTATGATTAGGTACATTCTTTTTTGCAAATATTATGTAACATAAGGAGAGAAGATATTAACTAATTTAGTTATTGGAATTTTCTAATTGTCTAAAATGCAGGCAGTTTTTTAAAACTATTAATAAAAGATCGGTAAAAATGTATTATCAAATTCATTCTTTTGGTTTGTTTCTTTGCATCATTAGAACACATACGTCTATAAGAGCCGAATTGATTATTGGATCTTTGTAGGCATAACTAGTTTGCTCTTACTACAAAACAAAGAAAATATATATTTAGAGATTAAAAGTGAATTTCACTTAAAGTTACCTGATATTTAATAATATTTATTTGTTAATGTTGAATAAAATATTATTATATATTATCTTTAATAGTATTTATATGATGAAAACTGTTGCTAAAAATATCAAAAATATATTATCATTATATCATATTTTAGGACATAACTCAAATACAATATTACTAAATTAATATTACTGAAATTAATAGGTAATATTTTTGTATTTTTAATTTTTTTTAATGTTTCAAAAAATTCATATATATATATATATATATTTATATATATATATATATATATATATATAATAGTGAGTATAAAAAAACATATTTGACTCAAATATTTGATACATATTCCACTTTTTTTCTTCTATCTCACTTTAACTTCCATCTAATGTTTTTTTTATCTCTTCTTTCTTTATGACATCATTTATCACATTTTTCATTTTACCTATATTTCTTTGTTGTTTTTTTCACTTATACCCATTATTTTAAGGTGTACATTGTTAAACAAAAAGAATGCATAAATAGTAGCCCCACTTATATATCGATGAATCAAGTCGCGCCTTATTGGTTGTGTGTTGCACGCTACACGCAATCATTTTCTGAAAATTTCCACAAAGGCTCATGATTTCGGCGTTTCTTAACAATATAATGTGCAGAAAAAATAAAATCAATAGATATGAAACTCACTGAGTTAACGGTGTTCAAAAAAATTGAACCGAATCAGATTTTGAATAACTGAAACCGGACCAGTCTATTTTAGGACTGAATTTGAACAGTTGGATTTGAACTGAACTATTTTTAAAAATATTTGAGCACCAAAAATGAGCTGTATAACAAATTATAGCTAAATTATAAAATCAGTTTGGATTAGAAATATTTGCCACATTTAAGCGTGCTAGAATTTCTGATTTCTTGTAAAATTGGCTTCGATTTGAAACCTTTAGGAATTCCCCATGTGGAACTTGCCGTGGAAAATAGAAACTACCAGTTGTAGATCGAAATTTTGTGGCTTGTGGTTGAATCTAACAGGTGCTGGTAGAGACAATGGACATGATGGTTTTTCCAACCAATTAAATTAAGCTTTAACACTATATAAATTTTTCCTCAACTATAGCAGTACAATGGACTGCAAAATCTTAAGGAACTAAAGCAGAACAAAGATGAAATCAAAAGAAAATTTCTTTTATGAATGAAATTAAACTCATTAAAGCTTATCCAAAAAATAAAGTTCGCGTTAACTTAGAAGATATTCATCTGTACATAGCTTATCTGTTTATTTTGTAGTTGGGTATATTGATTTTGAAATCATATTATAATAGAAGAAATCAGAAAATTTGTATCATTAAGAATACATTAGAAATCACTGCGGGATATACTAATAACATTCTACGATAAAATTTTCACTTTAATTTGCCGTTAGCATTTTCTTTTATGTGTTGCAGATTGATGATCATGGTTTGAATCCAATTCAGTTTTTAAAATTGGTTTCAAACAAGTTTGAAAAACTGAGTTTGGTTTAGAATTATTCATCAGAAGCAGTTCGGTTTCAAAACCAGTTTTATAAAACGATTTATATAAACGGATTACAAACCAGATTCATTAAAACGGTTTGGTTCGGTTCTCTTAGAAAACCGAACAGAACCGAACCGTGTACACCCTTTCAGTGAGTTTACTCAGAGCTTTAGCAGTGGTATATACTATATAGGTTCCTTTTTTATTTTTTATATAAAAATACTATTCCAGTGAATCACGTTTTGAAAGGAAAATAATTCGAGTTTAAATCTAAAATGATTAACAACAGATAATCACTTTTAATTTTAATAATTACATCTTTATAAATGATTATATATATATATATATATATATATATATATATATATATATATATATATATATATATATATATCAGTTTTAATTAATGAATGATAAATAATATAATCTTAGTAAATTAAAGAGATAAGTTTAAAGGATTAGACTATCAGTATGAAGGAATAACTTAACGAAGAACTAAAAGAAGTTTTTGTGAGAAAAATAAGTATTTATTTTATATTTAAATGTTAAGATACTTATTAATATAATTTATTGTGAGGATGATTTGATTTGGTTAAGTGAGTACATGGAATATATCTATTCCTTATATCAAAAATTATGTCAAATCAAATAAAGGGAATTTTTGAGTTGAATATTTATAGCAAAAAATTAGTTACGTTTTTTAATATTTTTTAACTATCAAATAATAAAAGTTGTCAATTTCATTAAATAGTAATGCAGAAGATTTTAATGTTAATGGACATGTTTTCAACGAACAAATGAAGATTTGAAATTATTGAGTCTAATGACTATTTTAAACTTATTAATTATATAAATGTTAGAAATTAATTGAAGATTGAAAACAAAGATTACTCTATACAGGTCAAAACTCTTGAAGTTTTGTTTCTATAATCTCTTTGTAAAAACCCTTTATTACATTCTTCATTGCATATCTATCTCTATACAAAGGTTATTCGAAGTTAGACACATCTTGTGTAAAATCCTAAAATCTTTTACTAGTTAGGTGTTTAGTGTGAATAGATTCAGTATTAAAGAATACTTGTTGTGTATAGGCTGAAGAGGGCTAAGGGCAAAGAATATTTGTTTATCCTAATATGATTGAGGTCAAAGAATATTTATATTCTCGTATGATAGTGAAACCTTAGTAGTTGCTAAGGAACTAGACATATTCTTATATTAAGATGAACAATATAAAAACCTATGTGTTTTATTTATCTTTTGCTTTTTGTTAACTAACCAAAAGGGGCTAAGTGCTTTTCTATAAAACCTTTAGTGAAAATTACTAAAAAGTAGTCTAAGAAAAACAGAGTATGATAAATTAGATGTAGTTATTGTTGGTTCAAAAAAATTGTAAGAATTTTAATTAACACAATTCAATTTCCCTTCTTATATTTTTAGTATCAAAACTCAACCTTTAAAGGTTAAATCCTGATAGTTGTTAAAGAAAAATACCTAAAATAACAAATTCATTCAACATGCTTATCACATGAGGATCTTCCATGAACAAGCTACTAAAATTAGAAATAGTTTTATAAAGAATAAGATTAACATTTGAATAACATTTCAAAGGATATCACGATCAAAAATAATGCTAAAAAGAATGAGAACTTCATAATATATTACAAAACAAGAAAGTTGAAAATAATGTTTTATTTATAATGACGAGAATTTGAATGCTAATTGGATTTAAATTTTATATATTGTTAAAAGAAACTTTTCTTTTGTGTCGCCGTGTATATGTCATTTTAATTTTGACATAATTTAACTATTATATTTCTTAAAAAAAGTCAAGAGTTATACATTTTCATATATTTTAACTAACACAAATAGATGTTTGAATATAGGTATATTACTTCATGGTGGCACCATGAAAAAGGCACAGCAATTCAATACCTAATACACCAACAACTTCACGATATAAAATGGGTTTAATATCTAATTATACAACTTCTTTAAAAAATAGGATGAATCGAAATATATTGTTATATGAAGAACTAACTAGACTAGGATAAAATAGGAATATAAAAATAAAAATAGCAATTATAAAGTTACAATTGAATAGGTCAAGCTAGTTCAAACTCACATAACATAACATCTCCAAAAATACTACGAAGAGCAGAAGAGTCCGTAATCTTGTGGTAAAGTTAAGGGATGAAATATTTCACTAAATAGTAAAGAAAAAAAAATCCAAACATATAAAGTTTCAAGAAATATAATTATATAAGGAAATTTTTATGCTATCATTATAGAAATATTTTTTTTTTTATTTAAAAATTTACCTAACTAAATGCAACACACTAAAAATAACTTTTTATTTTACATTTGTATCAAAATTTTCTTTTCCATTTAGAAGGGTCCCAAAATAGTTTGTGTTTTTCTTGCCAAAATTATAACAATGTTTAACAAAAACATCAAAAGATAAAATAGACAAGGTATCATAATTTAAGTCATGTTAAATGAACGATAAAAAACATTTTTAGAGAGATAAAACTTGAGTTTTACATTTTTATGGGATTGATTTGAAATTTTCTCAACAACAGAATTCACGTAATACTAAATTTAAAAACGTTCTTTGCACATGTTTAATTAAAATATTATTTAATTTTTTTTAGTATTGTTTAAATATATTAATATATCGTCATATTTAAAATATTTTATAGTACATTAAAAAATAATTAAATTAAGATTAAGGAAATCATGATTATATATTTAGTTATATATAAATGTTATCTTCGTAAATATTAAGTTTATTGAAATTTATTATGACTTGTTCCTTTTCAAGTAATAATATTGTAGTGTGATGGGTGAAAATATTGGAAAAAATTTCTTCGTAAATTCGGTGGTGGTATCTTATCTTCCACTTAGAAAAGATTTTGTTGTTTTAGTGGTGCAGTAGCGTGAAAAGTTGACGTTTAGAATAAAAGTGCGGTAGTTTGTGTCAATCAGACTGGTATGAATGAAGAAGTACTCTTGACATTCCAAATACTAGAAATCAACACCGATTCATGCAACAAATAACTATATATCCCTAGTTACACTATCTGGCATTGATGCATCTTAAGGAAGACATGAACAACAGAAATCTAAGGTCTTGGAAGAATGGAAGCCATAAGAGTAATGTTCAAAAGTGATTTAAAATTAATGATTAACCATTCCTACAGAGAATTCATATTATCACAGAAACACAGATATATAACCATCTGCTTAGAACGCAACAATTAAGTCATGATCACTTTCAAAGATCAGACATATTACAGTCAAGTATTTAGCAAAAGCAATATATGCAAATGTATAATGAGACAAAGGAAAGGGCTGGAAACAAGAAAACATAGCAACCAACAGAAAATTTTACTCAGATATATCTTCTTCTATGAAGGACTAGATCCTTTTGCGCACATGCATGGCTTAGACAAATGCATCAAGACCATAACTTTTTTTTTTTTTTTTTCTTTTTTAATAATTTAGATAGAATATTCCATGCATTAAACTGCGAGTATTAATTGTATTGGGAAATATTAACTGAAATTTATGAAAGGTTTTTTCTTTAAAACATAATTAAATTGTAAATTATAATTATTTCTTAGTAACTTTTTTTCAAACATGTTGTTTTCAAATTATTTCGAGCTTTTTTTAACAACTTTCTTTTTCTCTTTCATCTTCTTGTATATTATTTTTTTCATTAAACTTATATAAACAAAAACTAAATTTGATTATAAACAGATCCGTCATTTCTACCGGCAAAAGTAGAAATCCATTCGAAAATCTAGGGTGATATAGAGTCGTGGGAATTGGTCAAATACTGGTCCCGACTACAAAAATAACTTTTTAATTTTTCATTATTTAAATTTAGTTTAAATTTTTTAAGAAAAAAATATATATAATAAGAAATAGTATAAAAAAATATTTTATTTCAATTTTATTTTATATATTATTTAATAATTATTATTTTATAGAAAACAGTTCAATTATAATTTATTATTGTTGACATTTTTGACGGGTTTGATATCCAGGCTAACTTTAAAAATACTAATTATAACAATAAATATTATTAAATAATTTAATTCTTAAAAATATCAAAAAATATTTAATGAAATAAATTATAATTTTAATTTCTGAAATGGTTAGTATTATGGTAATGATTTTTTAAAATAAAAAAAATATTCAAACGAATCCCGAATATCATAAAACAACAGTCTCTAAAATTTTAAAATATTGAAGAAATCTTTATATTTAATCATTTAATTATTTATAAATATATATTAATAATATCAGTATTGGTTTCAAGTTATAAGACATTTAAATAAAAACATAGGGTTAAATATGTTCTTGTTTCTTATAAATTTTTTAAAACAATTGTATTTTCTACTTTATTTTTAAATAATTTATTTTAAGTTTTTCTTTTAAAATATGTCAGAATCTTTTTAATTGATAAAAACGTGTTTATATTAAAATTAATTATCGATATAAATTTTGATAATTTTTTTTAAAGAATAAAAATAAACGATATAAAAATAGCTTAAGTACGAATATTTAAGCGTACTAAAAATAAATTTAAAAGAAAATATAATTCAATAGCTCGTGGGATGCGACAAAAGGTAAAAAAGTAAAATTCGGTGCCTCGTTGGTCGTGCGCAATAGATATGTCCGAAATATCAGTTCTTTCAAGACGCTGCTTTGACTGTTCTGTCAACTTTCCCGCATTTTCTTTGATACTTTCTGTGTGACACTCTTTTCAAACCCTCTCCCTTCTTCTCTGTCTCTTTGTGGGTGAACACTCTTTTCTCATTTCTACATCAAACTGTAGAATAAACAGAACTTCGTTGCTAAACATGGGTGCTTCTGACAACAACAACAACCATTTTCTCCAAGTTGTCTTCAGTAACTTCGATGTTCTTGCCCTGTATGTCTTTATTTTTTTTTTCTTTATTTGCTTAATTTCATGCCAATGCAATACACAGATTCAACATTTTTTCTTTTGTTTAACTACTTGCTCAATTTTTATGGCAATTATTTTGATCTGAGTGTTACTAAATTCATTCTCTGATTGGCCTTTTTCTACAGGCCCTTGGTTACACTTGTTTACCCTTTGTAAGTGTGCTTCTTCTTTTGTTGTGTTTTTCTTTTATTCTGACAATGTTTGTCTGGTTTTGCAACTTTCATGCATACCCTTTTGTCTTTGTGATTAGATATGCTTCTATTAAGGCCATAGAGACCAAGTCTACTACTGATGATCAACAATGGCTCACGTATTGGATTCTGTATTCCATTCTCACTATCTTTGAGCTCACATTTGCGAAAGTTCTTGAACTGTAAGCTTCTCTGTTAATGACCATGTGTGAATCTATAACTTCACTTTTGGTATCATGCTATAACATATAATTTCTAGAGTTTAATTTTCAAGTCCGGTTAAATTTTTTTAAGGGGTAGAATATGGTTTAATCCCTTTCAAAAAGCTGAAAATTTTGATTTTATTTTCTCCGAAAAATTGTGCTATTTTGGTCCCTTCATGTAAAAATGCTCTATTTTGAAGAGTTTGAATCGAGGACCAAAATAGGGCTACACATTTTTGAGAAACTAAAACAAAACTTTTCAAGTTTTCATAGAGATAAAAATATATTTTACTGAATGTTTTTATACTGTCAACAACTCAAAATCATGGTAGCAGAATAATTACAATAAAGTTAACAAATTTGTAATTAGATGAGCATGTCATATGTAAATGATTCAACTTTGAGTGTGCTTTCTATTCCTTCACAAAGGATAAGGATCCTCCATTTCCTCTCACCTACCTTATAGATGCTTCACAATTTAACTATCCCTTTGCTTGTCGAATTCTGTAGAGGCGGTTGATAAAATGAAGTTATTGAACTTAATGCCTTGTCTTTTGTTTTCTTTTGTGGTTATTTGAGCAAAGATAGTGAGTGAGGATGCCTGGTTTTCTTTGTAATATTTTCTCCTTTCGTTCTCATTGCTTAGCCAAAAACAGATTTTGGCCTTTTGGTGGAGTTTTAACTCATGTTTCAGTGTTTTTCCAATATAGTAATAATTATGGTGCTAATTTCAGGCTTCCCATTTGGCCATTTGCCAAGTTGATATTCAGTTGCTGGTTGGTTCTGCCTCACTTCAATGGGGCTGCGGTTGTTTATAGGAATTACATTAGACCATTCTATATGAATCCACAAATCCCAATTCCACAAGGCTCTCAAATTTGGTATTTTCCACAAAAGAAGTCCATATTCAGTGAGCGAGATGATGTTCTAAGTGCTGCAGAGAGATACATGGAAGAGCATGGTACAGAAGCATTTGAAAGGCTTATAAGCAAAGTACGCATATAACATTTTTCCCAATGATTATTTTTTTGTTGCTTATGTTATAAGGGAATTACATAATGCACATAATTTAAATCCCCCCTCCCTCTTAAATAATTCTAACTATACAACATTTAATTATAAACTGAAATCACTGTCTTGCTTAGCTATCCACTGGATTTTTCTATGTGAGCCAGGGGAGATTCGGTTCCTTGGTATATGTTATAGAAATTTATCACATAAATGTATCTTATTTTCCACGTTGATTTTTACTAGTTCCATATTTTCTCTTTCCATGAATCATTTGAGCTAGTCAACCACGAATTATAAGCTGAAGTTTCAATTGAAATACATGTGATTTGGACTTCCAATCATTCTGATTTAGTAAATTTATTGACTTTGATGAGCAGAATGACAGACAAGCTAGAGCAAGGAGGAATGGAAATTACATGATCTTTGATGATGACTATAGATATTGAACTTTGTCAATGCTTCAGTTTGGCTGTTGCTGATATTTCAATATATCGTATTGTGTGATCTTTGATGAAGACCGACCATCTTTATTGAACTTTGTTAACGCCTCACTTTGGCACTTGCTGGTATTATTGTAGATTATATTGTGGAATGGAATATAAACTATGTTACTGTACTGATTTTAATTCTCTTGTATGATGTTTTCAATAGATAGTTTATCCATAATTAGCCTGATCTAAAAGATGGCAAAGGAGCTGTCAAAGAATTTCCCCCACTTCTTATTTCCCTTTTCAGTAACGTTGGTGGTGATTATTGAATGTTATAATTTGAGTGTTAGGAACTAGAATTGAACACAAGAAAAATGGAACAGAGATTTAACTATAGAGTGGATAACTAAGTATTACAATATGCTTATATAAAAGATTACAGAAGAAAAATATTTCTATGCGACAGAGCTATTGCTCTCCACTCATGATACTAACAATGGTTTTCCAAAAAGATGCCTACTAAACATTACCCCAATCTTTTGATACGTACGGCTTCATCTGAAAACCGTTGTAGTATTCACACACTCATTGCCAATTCAACCACTTTCCTTTTCCCTTCTCACTCTTCTAATGTAAACTTTCCATATTTTGGGCCCATGTGATAGTTACTCTTTAGGCATACGATCAAGTTTATGTCCTCTGACAATTCCTCTTCCTTCATTTGTATCAAGACTTGATAATGTGTGGGGTCTTAGCTTCAAAAAGAACCAGTCACTAACTGTAAAACTCTTCTAAGTTCGCTTGTGATTCACTTGCTCTTTCATCCTTCTTTGTGCACACTGGAGATGAAATCTAAGTTGTCTAAGAGCTTCATCTCGATCCATCAACTCCCTTTGTGCTATCTTTACTCGTGTCTCTCATTGCATAAAATGGTCAATTAAAGGTGGTTTCATTCCATAGACAATTTCAAAAAGGTGTCTTCCTTGTGGCAGCATGGAATGTTGTGTTGGACCAAAATTCAGCCCATGTAAGCAATGTGACCATGGTTTAGGTTGGTCTACGATGAAACAACGTAGATAAGTTTGTAAAAATCTATTCACCACCTCTGACCATCCGTATCTCTCTAAATGATACGCTGAACTCATTTTGAGGTAAGTCTCATGCAATATGAAGATTTCCTCCCAAAAATTGGTCATAAAAACTTGGTTTCTATCGGTAACTATGGAAGTTGGTTGGTTCCCCATGTAAATGAATAACTTCCTTAGCAAAATCTTTTGCCATAGTGCGCACTGTATACAAATGCTTAAAAGGAATGAAATGGCTATGCTTGGAAAGCCTATACACTACCACAAACACTGTCTCATTTAAATTAAATGATTAACTTTGTAATATAATGTCTTAGGTCATTTTTCATATATTACTCATCAATTCTTACAGCCAAATTAAAGAGAAATTAAAATAGAGATTTAAATGCAAAATTAAAATAAAATTAACAAGGCAAATAAAATAAGTAAATAACTAAGCTAAACAACTAACAATGCGGAATTATAAAACTAGACAGTTGATGGAATGAGATGAATCGAATATAACACTAGATATTCAATTGATATTCAAATATAACACTAGACATTCAATTAACTCGATTTAAGTTAAATAAGTTTTTGGTGAGCTATAAAGATTTTTGTATAATTAATGTACATATTTAAATAAATTAATAACAGTTATCCTCAATAATAAACAGACACGGTGTCAGTGTGTTAATGCAAACAAAAACTTTTACATAATTGCTTCAAAATCTTGCATCCACAACTGAAATTAGGAAAAACAATTTTTCAAATATATTTTTTATAGTTGTGTTGCATATATCTTAATTCTATCAACAAGTGGTACATTAAAGCACATAAATTATAATTTTGTAATAAACAACAATTTTTCCATTGAAAATGAAGTAAATATAATTTTGTAATAAACAACAATTTTTCCATCCAAAATGAAGTAGATATAATTTTGTAATAAACAACAATTTTTCCATTAAGAATGAAGTAAATAGTTGTTAGCAATAACAATGCCAGATCTCTCGTGTAGTTATACTCTTAGGTGGTGTTATTGAGTACAAGAATTTATATAAAAATATAAATCCTAGTTTTGAATTTATTAAAATAAATCTCTTATTAAATTGAAGGTATTTCGAAAAGTGGAGACTTAAGAGATGGTCTCGCAAAATGACCATCAACTAGTCCCTTTGCTATTAACATGTAAGCTGCTTCAGTGAAGTGAGCTCCATCCCAATTTATATGTTTTGAAGGATCAGAGCAAACTGTTGTACCGGGGTTTCCACAAGTTAGAATTAAGTCGACGTTGTATGGTTCACCTTTTCCACAACATGCTCTAAAAGTCTCATTCCTTTCAAAATTAAAGCCTGCAACATCAATGTCCACAAGTAAAAAAGTAAGAGAAGATTAACTCATGATAATATTGGTCATTAAAAGAAAGAGAAAAGAATATCAAAGTACCATATTGTTCTGGTGCTTGAAATAAACGTTTGGCATCATTAAAATAATCAAAATATGTTATCTTAACGTGGTTGTTCTTTAGTTTCAATGTCTTTATGGCTTTGATGAGTTGCTGATTATAGTATTCAATGAAATCATTGTAAGCTTTTAAACACCCAAATTGATCATAATCATTTTTGTTATCACTATTAACTATTGTCAAGACACCAGAATTACACCCTATGGGAAAGTTCCCCGGAACAACAATCTGCACTGCTCCTTCTTCAATTAACACCTAAAAAGTGAAAAGAAACAAAAATAAAATTCAATTCTTGATTGACGGTTGCTTTACCCCCATCATATTTTTAATCAAAACCTAGAGCAAACATGTTAATCTTAATTTGATGACATACAGTGATTGCATTTGTAATTGCATCAATAATTGGAGGGACTATTTCACGGAGTTCTGAAATATTTTTTTTCGATAAGATAAGTGCATTAATATCATTTCCACCAATTTCTCCCACTATAAACATTGATGATTTGAAGTAGTTGTCGCATTCTGTAAAAAAAAATAAAATGGAATGCAAGTTATATGTCAAGAAAATTTCATCTATATAGCAAAACCATTATTTAAGGAATTTTGATAAACCTTCTTTATTTTTGCAAAGAGATGGCTTAAGCTTCTTAAACCAATCAAGTTGAACGCTTAGTGAATTATTTGTTGCTGGCGCATTTAGTCTTTTGTCTATGTAATAATTCATATCAAGTGCACCCGAACCGGCAAATGCAAAATTTACCCCATGTCTAATGTCTTGGCCATTGGTTAGATTTAGATAGGCCGGCAACCGTGGCAACCCATATGCCTCAGCTATAATTAAAATAGTCATAGGTTAGTATTTTCTTCAATAAAAAGATATCATTTGTATTTCCTTTCTATTAAGAAAATTTTATTTAAGCTACCTAAAGAAATAAGGTTATATACCTATGAAATCTATGATTAATCGTCCATCTGACAAACGTCCAGATGCATGTTTAAAGTATGTTGAGCCATATGGACTATTGGGTTGTTGTTGGTCTTTGAAAAGAGTAGCAGCGTTTCCAGTGTCACTTATAGAGTCACCAAAATTGAAAATGGCTTCGTACGGGAGAGGATTAGCATTTGAAATAATATTTTCTAGAAAACCATATGTAAAGATGATGCTAAAAAGAATGAAGATCTTCATAATTTACTATAAGGCGAGAAAGTAGAAAATGACTTTGATGATGAGAACTTGAATATCAATTGCATATAAGCTTTATATATTGTCAAAGAAAACCATCCCTTTATCTCCGCCATGTATATGTCACTCTAATTTTGATATGGTCTAGTTGGAGTTTCTTAAAAAAGGAATTGAGAGTTGTATATTTTCTTATATTTAACTAACTCATATAGACCCTTTAATATAGGTTTGTTACTCCATATTGGTATTTGTTGTGTTACTATTTTTGTCTTTCTTTGGCAATTTTTGGCGTTCATACACAACAATTTAATATTGTCATAATTATTAAATATGAATGAATGAAATGTGTCTTTATATATTAACAAACAGATTTTAGATCAATGGTATTAAAATATATATTATTAAACTAGTTTCACTTAAGAATAAGGGAGAGAAATTTTTTTCAATGATATGAAATGGGGGCTTCAAAAATATTGTTTCAAGAAATATAATTGTTAAGTCTAGGATGATTTAGCATCTTAATTTTGATAATTACATAACAGTCTGTTGTGCCAGTAGACGAAAGAAAGAGCAGACTGAAGAGTAGACTAAAGAGGCATCAGACTGATGATCAGACTGAACAGGCATCAAACTGATGATCAGACTAAAGAGGCATCAGACTGATAGGCAGCCTGAAGAAGCATCAGACTGAAGAGGCAAATGCAGACGGAAGAATGATCAGACGAATCATTAATGAGCATAGTCTCAAGCAGAGACGCACAAGATGAAGTGTTCAAGTCATCAAGCCTCAAAGCAACTACATCAGATGAAGAACCTTCATTGTTCAAAACAAAGAACTCATCTCAACTTCAAGTCAAGTGCTCAAGAAGGAAGACTTTGAAGACTGAAGTTGAAGACGAAAGAAGGAGACAGACGAATGAATTCAACATACAACTCATTTATTTATTCATTCGTCTACCCCGTTTAATTAAGTTCAGACGGAGTAACTCGCACCCCAATTCAAATGTAGCCGTTACTCAATGAGCTTCCAAAGACAAAATAGAGACCTGTGCAAAACCCCTGAAACACGAAAAACAACCATGCTTTTTGTTGATGTCTCTAATCAAGTCAGAAAAAGTTTGTGCAAACATTAATTATTCTGATTGATCTCTGTCACACGTTTTGAAGACCCCCAAGACAAAGGACTAACGTTCAAATCTTCAGTCTAACAGATACTTCACAAAGCTCTCTATAAAAGGACTCCATTACTTCAAGAGAAGATTGGCGAATTGTACAACAAAGAAATTATATTCAAGCTTCAAGCTCTTAAGCAAAGTTCACTCGCCCTGAACTTAGAATAGATCTCATTGTAAAATCTCTCTCTATGTAGAGGATAATCTTTCTTTAGAACATCTTTCAAAATCCACTATTGTGGTGCTCTTAGCCTGAGGAGGTTGTGCTTCAAATAATACATTTGTATTAGCCTGAGGAGGCTACGTACAAAGAATACCTTGTTTAGCATGTGGAGACTGTGTTCAAAGAATACCTTGTTTAGCCTGCAGAGGCTGGGTTCAAAGAATACTGGTTTAGCCTGAGAAGGTTGTGTCCAAATAATATTTGTATTTAGTTAGGTGTGGCTGGGTTCAAAGAATACTCATAGGGGAACCTTAGCGTGTTGCTGGGGAACTGGATATAGTCTTGATCAGACGAACCAATATAAAAATATTGTTGTCTTCTTTATTGATTTATCTGTTAACTAACAGGGGATAATAACTTGAACAGTCTGATAATAAAATCAATCTTAAGAAGAAAACAATCTTGCGTCTGATCAAGCTTTGAAAACAGCAGAGCAAACGCATCGTCTTAGAGAAAAAGTTTTTAAACAGTCTACACAATTCAACCCACCTTCTTGTGTATTTGTATTTTACAATAATTACGTGAGACACTAAAAATTCTATCACTATAAAAATATTACTTTATTGAAAAGTTGAGACACTAAAAATTCTATCATTGTAGAAATATCGCTTTATTGAAAAGTTGAGACACTAAAAATTCTATCATTGTAGAAATACCCCTTTATTGAAAAGTTTTACTTCATGAAATACAACAAGCTAATTTTTAAATTATTTCACATTTGCACCAAATTTATATTTTTTTATTAAGAATAATTTCCAAATAGTTCAACTCTTTTTTTCCCAATATTATTACCAAAGTGTTTAACAAATATTAAAAGAGAACACAAACAAAACATCCTAATTCAAAAACATAGGTATATATATATATATATATATATATATAATATCATATATAAAATATTAGGTAGTACATTCAAAATTGTTAAATTAGAGTTAAGGAAGATAATTAATTATGTTTTTGGTTATATATGAATGTCATCTTCAAATATATTATGTTTGTTGTAAAGTATTTGAGGTGGAGTGATAAGGTAGACTATTAAGCCAATCTTCTTATGAATTTGGAAAGGAATAAGAAACTTAGGATTGAGTTTACAAGATTGAAGAACTTGTCCTACTTCAGTCAAAGGTGTCACAATTAAAAAGATGTGATCCGCTTCTTGAAACTCTAGAGTTTTACACCTTTTATCATTGTAACTCCTCACCTGCTCATAAATCATCCTTACTTGTTGAGATATTTGTTGCAACATCTCTAGTCCCAACAAAAAGACCTCTCCACCTTCAACCAAAAAATCTAATGTTCTACACTTTCTCACATACAAAGCTTCAAATAGTGTCTCACCAATTCTAGATTGGTAACTATTGTTGTAGGTGAACTCAACCAATGGTAAACGAATCTCCTAATCACCTTTCTATTCCAACACACAAGCCCTTACTAGATCTTCCAACATCTAAATCATTCTCTTTGTGGATGATATGCAAAACTCAAATTCAACTTGGTACACAAAGCTTCTTACAGACTACAATAAAACCTTAACGTGAAATTCAAGTCTCACTTAGAAACAGAACTCTTAGGCACCACATTTTCAACTTGTATTTCATATTCACAACAATAAAATGACCACACTTTATCAAC
The DNA here is from genome assembly GCA_026586105.1 of Hylodesmum podocarpum. NCBI lineage: Eukaryota > Viridiplantae > Streptophyta > Magnoliopsida > Fabales > Fabaceae > Hylodesmum > Hylodesmum podocarpum. Next base: position 582,656 of record JALJEV010000730.1, on the reverse strand, counting down.
CAGTCCACTATCACATAGACTGCATTTTTTCCTCGCACTATTCTTGGCAATCTACAAACAAAGTCTATGGAAATTCTCTCCCACTTCCTGTCCCCAAACTTTAACAATTGTAACTCCCTGAATGACTTCTTATACTTAACGTTGGTCTTCTAACAAGTCAATTAATTAGTGATGTGATCCTGTTGAAGGAATCATGTTTTCCCAAATCCATATTCAATGGGTAACTTCCAAAACGTGCCAAAGCTAGTAGAAATGGTGAAGAAGCTCTCAGTTATGGAGTTTGATTGCAAAAAGTAGAAGAATAGAATTGAAAAAACACAAAATGGGTTTAAGAAGATGATATAGAAGGAAAGACGTCATAAGGAAAAATCTTTAAGAAGCCTTGAGAAATCACCATAGTGGTTTCTACCTCCACCGATAAGATTTGAAATTTCCTAAGAAGCTCTTAAGAGAATCCTTTTTAGAAGAAAAACTTGGTTCTTTAATGAATTTGGCAAAAAGTTCTACACAAGGTTGAAGAAATAGCTTATATAGGATCGGTTTCTTTATCGGAAGCCTAAGAAAACTTGTGATGCAAGTTATAAAAGTGAATCCTAAGTTGCACTCCATCACATGACTTCACACGAGTTGCTTGTTTGGCAATCCTATATGATGATCTATTTGGGAATGGTTCACCCCGAATGAGATCAATTTGGTGTTCAATTCCCCTTAGAGTTAGAAAACCATGTGGACTTCTTTTCCAATGCCATTGTTATTGCTGTTTTCTTAGGAAAACTCTCACTACTTCTCTACCCTAAGGACAAACCAAATCTTTTCTGATATGGAAGATCAGACAAAGTCGCAACCACAGATCATACTAAAATATTGGCTCTGCCAATTGTTAAGAACAAAGCAATAATGAAAGAATAGAGTAAGGAAGAGAGAGAAAAAAAGGAGACTCAAGAATTTAACGTGGTTCGGCAAATTACCTACATCCACAAGCACACAATACATATTGTCTTTTGTTGTGCACATAAAAGCTTTTACATAGAGCTGTTTATATAGAGTCATAATAACAATCTCTCTCATCGTTTACACGATGTGAAACTAAAATCAAATTACAAATCTCTAACTCTTGACCAACACTCCAATTTGATGGAAGATTGACACCCTATATCAGTTTCTTCAACAAAAAATTCCAATTGATATTTCTATAATGAGAAGTTTCTTTTCGGTTAGGATGGTGACTTCCTCCTATGATGAAGACCAATTTTCTTATACATAAGTTATTTCTAAAATATATATGTTAAAATGTGTACTAACCTTCTTATTCTTGAAGTACTAGAAGTTGTTGCATTCGTGCATTTGATTCTTCCTCTTCACTTTAAGGTACATTCTCATTAATGTTTTCTTCCTTAGATGATTTATCAATGTATGAATTAGATACACAATATTTTTCATCATTGTCATCATAATTTAAGTTTGTGTAACCTCTTCCTTTAGATATACCCACTTCAAATTCATCTGTCTACATTATTATCATTCGACAATAAAGAATTGGTTGCATGAAAATCAAAACTACCTGTGGCATCAACTTTAACATATAATTCAATATTATCCATATCTTCTTTTTGTTGATAATTGTCAATCATTATTTCAACATCTTAATCATTGTATATTTGTAATGCAACATACTTATTTACAACACAAAATCTAATTATTAATAACTAATAACTTCGTTTTATTGTAGTTTCAATTTATGATGGATTTTGCTCTTTAATTTTTCATAAGTAATTCATTGTCTTTGAAAGAGCAAACTTAAACACAAGAAGAGGAGGGGTTGAATTGTGTTTAAATAAAACTTTGAAAACTTTTCACAAACCCAAATAAAAACATATATATTTAAAAGAACTTTGTTTCAAAAAAGATTGTCCAACTAGAATGCCATAAACAATATTCAAAACAAATTGTGAAAACAAGGTTGTCTTTAGTCCAGTAAAAACATAATAAAAGCAGAGTAATGTTATGAAAGTTTTTATCATCCAATAAAAAGAAAAGAGATAAAAGAATAGAGGAATGAATACAAAGGTTTATACTAGTTTAGTCAACTGAGCTAATGTTTAATACTTTCAAAATACTTGAAGAATTTTCACTAACCACAATACGTTACAAGAATTTTCATTTCTGGTTCAACCCTAATATTTTTTCTTATACGATCACTTCTAGCGTACAACCAACGTAAAATTATTACAAAGTTTACTAACAGAGTATTCTTTCTTATCGAGCCATTCTTAGCTCTTATAAAGAAAACAAGTTTGTGTGTTTCTTGATAACTCACAATGAGTATATATACAAAATAAGCTCACAATGTTTGTGTACAAACTTTGCTAGGTAAAGAATATATAGAAGATTACACTAAAAAGGCTTTGTTTGAAACCAAAGGTTTTGTTCAATACATAGGAACTCCTGAAAGATGATTTGCGTCTTTTTCTTTTAATTCTCTTCATGTCACTTTTTTATACTTGATAAGTTGACTTTTTTTATATAATAAATAATTACCATTCGGATTATAGTCGCGAGGTATTACAAGTAAAAAAGTCTTTTGAAAAATGTGGTAGGTTGGAATAGAGAGGTTTACGCCATAGCACCTTCAAAAAAAATTAAGTTCCATAATAACTATGTATACTAAAAATGTAGTAAAAATGTTTACTAAATATTTTGTAAAAACATGCATATTGACTGTTTATTGTCATACTTTGATTAGGTGAAAAACGTAATTCAAAATAGTTTGCCGTCTTGTAGTAATATTGTTACGTAGAAAATTACGGTTACATTTATAAATAAAAATGTAGTAGAAGAATAACTTTGTTGTTTGACGTTTCAAACGTTATTAGATGTTTCCGATTTAATGTAAATTCACTGTTTTAATTATATTATTATTTGTAGACAATTTTGTTATGTATTTAGCATGAGAAACCTATTAAGAATTAATACGTAAAAATTATATATTGTTACACAGAAAAATTTACTGATTTTAAAAATATACAATTTTCAAAAAAATTTAATTATTTTCCGGACTGTGATTGTACACACAATACAAGTTGAAAAATTAAAACAACAAGGATATCAAAGGGACTATGACTCATTTTATGTAGAATTAGGAGTAGGATTAATAAATATACAGGTTGGAATAAAACGTTGTATGACAAATTTTCTGTAAATTAAATACAGAAAACGTCTTAAAATTTTATGTAGAATAATATGTGAAACAAAAATTAGGAAAAAATAATTTTTAGAATCCTTATAATTTTGTCTTAATTATGGCATAATCACATATGATATTTGAAGGATGGAATTAAAATCATAAAATTTAGAAGAGAAATTAGGGTTTAAAATCATTATGAAACCTTAAAATTAAGTAACTCCTAAATTGCTATTTTGTGAATTTATGCACAATTTGTAATCCTTGCATATAAATTAATTAAAGAAGCATGAAAAGGGTAAAAGAAATATGCAAAGAAAGCTTAGGAAGAAAGTCACAATAATTAAAGAATTTTTGCAACCAAAATATCAAAATTTGGAAAATTGGTAATTTTTAATCACCTTTGTCATTTGTGAAATTTTAGCACATGGAAACTCTTAGCCACCATGTCTCGCGTCATGGCTAGTGTAAGAAAGAAGAAATATTCAAATTGGCAACTAGAAAGAAATAATCAAAATTAATTTTCAAAGTAAAGTAAAAAATGACTTACTTTTTAAAAGTAATTAATAGTTAAAAAAATCAAACTAGCCTAACTATTTGTTACATGCCTTATTTTATTATTTTTCAACACCTATAAATATAGCCAAGGTGTGGACAGTTTTTACACATCCAAGATCGTGACACACTTGCATAAAATCACCAAAAATCCCTTTGTTTTCACTTTGCTAAAACCTTGAACTCTTTTGGCATCATTTCGAAAATTTTCCAAAATTTTTTCACCTTTTAACTTAGCTTTCTTCACGTGGTCTTAAGAGGAGAGTGAGGCCAAGCTCTTTCAATCTTTAAAATCTTTCTCAAATCATTTTAAAGAATGTTCCGAAGAAACTAAGGTTAGGAAAGTCTCTAAGATATTCTAAGTTTCTAAAGTATCTAAACTCTTAAGTATTTTAAAGTTTTAAGATTCTAATTTTTATGAATTTATAAACTTTGATGTTCAATGGTTTTTATGGTCTTCTACACTTAAAATAATAAGTTTTGATAAAGTTTTAGAGTAATAAGGATAGTAATGAAAGTTTCAAAATTTCTTAAGTTTTCAAGTTCCTAAATGTTCTAAAATACTAAACTTTATGTAATTTTGTGTTCTTAAGCTTTTAAACTTTTGATGTCTTAACTTTTATATGAATTTAAATTATGGAAATTTATAAGTCTTATAGAAGTCTTGAAGTGTTAAAAACATTAAGGGCTATTACTAAAATACTCCAAATTTTATAAAGATTTCTAATGATTTTTAAGAGTAATTAGAAAACTTGTTGACAAAAGGTGTATAACATGGTTTCATGGTGTTTTAACCCTAAAAACCATATGGCCAAGCTATATTAAACACTAAAACGAAATGGGAAGCAACAAAAAGTAATTAAAGAATAAGTCAATAATTACAAATGTTAAAATTCTAAGTTTATAACAATAAATTTTTTATGCTTTGAACTTGGATGTCATGTGCTATGAACTTGAATGATGATTTGGATTGTATTTGATTACCTTTGCTTTAAATTTGGACGACCTATTTTATGGACTTGGATGATAACTGAGATCATGATTAATTACCTATGTTATGCTATTTGATGACTTGTGTTGTAAACTTTGACGGTTTGGACTATAAAATTATGGATGGACTTGTAATACCAATGAGTTGGTGTTGTATTAATTAATGAATCTGACTTGTGACACTATTATTTTTGAATGATAATAATTAAATTAATAATAATGTTCTATTTGAAGTTGTGTACCTTTGAAAGAAAAGTTGTGTATCTTTAAGGTTGAGTAACTCTATAGGAGGTTGAGTACCTTTGTTAACATGGTTGTGTGCTTGATGCATTTTAAACATATTAATAGTGTGGAGGTAAGATCATGACATACTTGCATATCCTCAAATAGAGGTGGGCCTCGTAGGGGGAGTAGATAATAAACTTAATATGTGCGTCTGAGTGTGATGCTTAATACTGGGGGGTCTTTGAGACATTGAGAAATCATTTTACTCTTGATGATCACATGTTGTTTATGATATTCTACGCGACACTAGGAGACCCGAACTAGTCGATAAGTTGTACGGTGATGATTCCGTAATTATCTGAGATGATACCACATTGCATATTTTTGAAGTTGAGGTTGGAGCATGCATCATATAAAAAATTCTCATTTCCTTGAGAAGTATTATCCATATTTATTAGGAACTTTAATATTTTGAACTTATCCTTGCGTGTTTGTATTTGTGGTTTGACACCTATGTTAATCCTCAATTTTATTCGAAGGAACAGATTAGTAGGTAGATTCAGTAATTTTGTTTGGAGGTGTGGAGGAAGAATAACTAGCATGAGGGGATATTTGTGAAATATGTGTATACTTTGGATGTGATGTGATTTTATGACACATTGGATGAGTTCATTTTGTTAAGAAGAATTTAATGATGGTGATGTTTTTTTTTTTTTGCAAGGAAAAATATTTCAAAATTTTATTAAAAAAAAATCTAAAGGAAAGGAAACATTTTCAAATAATAATAATAAATGGAGAAAATTGAAGTATTTTAATAACAATTAGAGCGGGATGTTACATATGCTAACACTTGTCATCATTTTCAATTCTAAACATTATTATTATTTTGTCCTTTTAGTTGTTGCTTCGTAGAATATCTAACATTTTTAGCGTTAATTTTCTAATCACAATAAATGCAATAACTTATAAAGGATCAAAGAATAGATATCACTCTGCATCAAAGTAATTGTTAAGAGAACTTATTTTCGTAAATAATCTCGCAAATAACGCCATTTGCATACTTTTAGTATAGGTTACTCACTTTAAGTTATAAGATCTTTGAATATTGATAAATTCGTTTAGACCTCGATAAGAGAATTAACAATTGGATTTTGAAGTACTATATTTACTATTAAAATATTTGAAATACCCTACTTTACGAATGCAAAAAAACATCTATAATATTGGTTAAAATCTACTTTCCACGTCAATTTTAACTCAATGTAAAAAGTGGGTGACATGAAAATGTTGGACTTAAAGCTTGAAGATGCTTTGGTGTCTCTCTCTTGGTGTTTTGCTTTTGATGATTATGTAATTTTGGTTTTCTTAGATGAAATGTAATTAGGAGTTTCCTATGTATTGATTGTTTAGTTTAGGCATGTATGTGGTTGTTCTTTGTTTGAATGCGCTGGAGAGCTTGGCAATCTAGTGTGATTTCTCATGTGTCAAATGTTTGATTTCCCTCTCTAAATTGCTTTGAAAATGTCTTTGGTAACCAACTGAGGTAATAGATTACCAACAGTAGGTAGTTAACTACCAACAGCAGTTAATCAACTACCAACAGTAGGTAACAGAGTGTGGGAATTCATTTGTCACTGGAGTAATCGATTACCCCCTCGGGTTAATCGATTACCATGGGTCAAAATCACCCTGGAAACCTTTGCTCACTGGTTTAATCGATTACCAGCTTCTGGCAGTCGATTACCCCTATCAGAAAATCATTAAGTTGCCCAAATTGAGTTTTTAATTGAACATATAAATACTCTTTTCTCAAAAATTAACATAAGATCTTGGAACATAAGTTTTAGAAAAGTTCATACACTTTCAAATTCTCTCTAAACTGAGTTCATCATCTTTTCCAAGAAACCCATAAAGAACTTCAAGAGTTTATCAAGTTTTTCATAAAGAAAGGGCAAAACTTGATCTTTTCTCTGACTGGGTGGTATTCATAGTGTTTTCTTTGTGATCAGATCTACATTCCAGGTGTTTTCTAAACTGATCTTTTGTTTACCTTTTTGGTTTCTGGGTTGTTACTCTAGGAGAGAGGTCTCTCTGGATAGAGTAAAGGTCCTTGAGAAGTGTTTTCTCAAAGGTTTGATCTTGGGTGTTCCAAGGTCAGGGAAGAACTGTTCTTTAGGTTAAAGGATAGGTTTTTGGGTATTTTGATTTCGTTTTTGTGTTGCTTGTTGCAGAGTGAATGTAAAAGAACACAAAAGGGATCATTTGATAGTGGAAGACCGATCGCAACAGTTGTTGGGTTGGGACTGGATGTAGGCAGTGGGCCGAACCAGTATAAATCTCTGTGCACTCTTCTTCTTCCTTCTTCTCTTTACCGTTTACCTTACATTGTTGTTATCACGATTTAATATCTGCAATTTGTTAGGTAATTAACTCGGTAATTGACTCAGTAATCAACTAAAACTAGAACAGTTAGATACTGATATTGATTATGTTGTATATTGATTACTAACGTGTTTCTGAGTATTCCTTTTGGTATTTCCGCTATGTATCTTTGATATTTCTCGCTTATCTGTCTTAACTATTGATAGGTAATCAAGAATAGTGTTGTTTGAATTAAAAGGGATTAGAAACTCGCTAAAATTGGGCTATAGTGGAACTAGAATCTATTCACCCCCCTCTAGATTCACACATAGGGACCAACAGAAAAGTATGAATTTTTTTACGTCAAATAATAATTGACGTAAAAAGTGCTCAGAATTTTAAAAGATTTTTTAAGTTGATTATTATATCTACTATCTAAAAAAAATACCTTTAAAAGAGGTGCAAAATATATATAAGATAGTAATGCTCCACCCACGGCCTACTAGTAAAGGATAATATTTTTACTAATCAAGCTTATGAAAATTTAAAATTTGAAGTAGTGGGACATGAGACTATTTATGTATTATACCCACTCATATGCCCAACATACCATATGTGCTTCGGTTCAACATTTAATTCATATGAAAGATTTTGTATGGAAAAATCATATCATAAAAGAGCTTAATATGATGATTCAGGCACATAAAATTTAGTTTAAACGTAATTCATTTTTGAAACATCCCTTGTTGTCCCTCCAACTACCACATAAACTTCTAAAAGCACAATCATGAAGAAACCGCAGTTAGGAATAAGAAAAGACAACCAATTATCAATACATTCAAGTGATAATTAATTAGTTAAAAATAACCATACATTAAATTATTAAATTAAATAAACAAAAAAAATTGAAGAAACAAAAAGGGAGGTAATAATACATCAGCTCTAACTCTAACTTCATAGAGCTTTTAACAGCAATAAACAATCTGATAGATCAAGTTCCTTGTACTTTGAAATCTCCTTTCTGCATAAGCATTGATGACAACTGTTTTCTTAAAAATGTCATTGCAAATAGTAACAATATAAGATGATCAGTACATCTCAATACCTTTTAGATTGTACTAGTGGTATCTCCCTTTCAACAACATGTAGCACATATCCAAATAGCACATGTAAGTAATACTTTCAATCAGAAATAAGGAGATAAAAGAAAGAAATAAATTCAAAATCAACATGTTTGTGACTTACCCATGCCCATAATATATTCAATTTCTTATAAAGTGAAGTCACACATTTATAAGAATCCTCTAGTGTTTTACTCATAGGCGCTATTCCCTCACAGGAATACAAATTATATCAAATCCACAGAAAAACTAAGGATATAAACCCATTGCAAAAAAATAAAATCCATATGAATTGCAGAGTCGCACAAAAAATCACATATTTTATCCACAAAATAATTACTTCAACAATATAATCCCCATCTTCCATCACATTTTACCCACCACACAATGCACGCAAAGAAATGAAAAAATAGTCACTTTTCACATACTAGAACTCAAAGAAGAAACACAAAATAAAAAAATATTAATAAGGGTTTGAGGGGTAGGGTACCTTTGATGTAGGTGCTCTATGGAAGGTGCTCCAATGAAGCTCAAAGGTTTGCCCTGATCTAGTCTTCAACAAATCCCACGGTAGAAACTAAGAAGAAGCTCTCGGCCAAGGAATGTTTAGGGTGTTTAGGAATTAAGAATTGAACGGAAAAAATAGAGAAGGAAGAGATGGTGGTGGCGCCAAGGTGGTGACACCTATAAGCCTAGGAGGAACCGCCACAATGGGTATAGAGAACCATTGATAAGATTCAAAGAGAATTTCCTAAGGGAACAAGAGACTAATCTCTCAAGAATGCACTAAGCAATTCATTCAACAATTCATCAAAAGACCCTTACAAAGGGGTTCAGCAATGGCATTTATAGGGAACCAAGCTTGGCCTCCAAGTAAGCCTAACCACGGTTTAGGAGCCACTAACCAAGGTTAGGGCTGCACCAATCCGTGGGCTTCCTTGCAAGCCAAGTAACCATGTGGGTCACTTGGTAGTTAAGGAAGCACATGGCTTCACATGGGTTTGTCTCCCCTTGTGGCCCATGTGATTAGCTATGTCATCAATTCTAATCACTTCCTAATCAAGGATGGAGATCCCTGATTAAGTGTTGGCATGGATCCAATGCTTAATCAAGGAACTCCTTCCTAATTAGCAAGTGTCTCAAGGCTTCACACAAGTTTTTGAACCGAAAATGATTTTAGCCGCTTTTTGAAAACCTTGTGTGGCCTTGACTAGGAAAGCATGGCATGTGTAGGTGTTTATGGAAACCGTGGGCTTGGCCCTAAGAACCCATGGGCTTAGCCCAAGTCATACCCTAGAGCTATTACAACATAGGACTTAATCATGTTCAAAGGAATTTACAAGTAGGTTACAAGTGATAAGTCCTATACTAGCTTCATGGTCTTGGAGTCTTCCCACCTCGTCCTCTAACCTCCTTTGCATGCTTCTAGTAACTCTTCTAGATGTTCCTACATCAAACCCTCCTTCTTTGCTTGAACTTGTCCTCAAGTTGAGGTCATCATTAGTACCTACATCACACAAAGAAAGATCAGTTATATTGAAAGAGTTACTACCACCATACTTACTTGGAAGGTCTAGCTTGTAGGCGTTTGGGCCCAACTTCTCCAAGATCTTGAAGGGTCCATCTCCTCTTGGAAGAAGCTTGGAACTCCTCAAGGTAGGGAACCGCTCCTGTCTTAGGTGCACCCGAACCATGTCCCCTACTTTGAACTCGATAGCTCTATGGTGCTTGTAGTAGACTTTCGCTATTTGCTCATTCTTCTTTTCTATCTTCTCCTTTACTTGAGTGTGTAACTCTTGGATCTTTCTAGCCCTCTCTTGACCATTTCTATTACAAGAAAACTCAATAGGCAAAGTCATTAGATCAAGTAGGGTGAGTGGGTTAAATCCATAAACAACTTGAAAAGGAGAAAACTTAGTAGTGGAATGTTCAACCCTATTATAGGCAAACTCAATATGAGGTAGCCAATCTTCCCAACTCTTAATGTTCTCACCAACAAAAGTCCTCAATAGTTGACCCAAGGTCCTATTGACAACTTCGGTTTGTCCATCCGTTTGGGGGTGACAAGTTGTAGAGAAGAGAAGCTTGATTCCAAGACAACTCCAAAGGGTTCTCCAAAAGTGCCCAAGAAATTTTGAGTCTCGGTCACTCACAATTGTCTTGGGTACTCCATGGAGTCTCACTACATCTTTGAAAAATAGCCTTGCAATATTTGAAGCGTCATCAACCTTCTTGCAAGTTATGAAGTGAGCCATTTTTGAAAACCAGCATACAACTACAAAGATACTATCCATTCCTCTTTTAGACTTAGGGAGACCAAGGATAAAATCCATGGAGATGTCCATCCAAGGAGTGGTAGCAAGCGGAAGGGGTTGGTATAAGCCATTAGGGGAGACCTTAGACTTGGCTTTGTTACAAGTTATGCACCTAGAAATGTGTTTTACTACTTGGGCCTTTATGTGAGGCCAATAGAAGTTCTCTTGCAACATAGCCAATGTCTTATCCCTACCGAAATGACCCATCAAACCTCCTTCATGGGTTTCAATCACCAATAAGTCCTTTAAGGAAGACTTAGGCACACACAATGCTTGGCCTTTGAAAAGATACCCATCGTGCCTAAAGTAGTCCTTGAATGCACCTTTGGTACTTGATTCCCAAATAAGACCGAAGTCTTCATCATGGGCATACATAGATTTAATATGATCAAAACCATACATTTTACACTCAAGAATGTTAATCAAGGTGTGCCTTCTACTTAGAGCGTCAGCAACTATGTTACTAGACCCTTGCTTATACTTGACTATGTAAGGGAATTGTTCAATGTACTCTACCCACTTAGCATGTCTCTTATTTAATTTTCCTTGCCCTCTCAAATATTTTAAGGCCTCATGGTCGGTGTGAACTACAAACTCTTTAGGTAGTAAGTAATGTTGCCACACTTGAAAAGCCCTAACTAAAGCATACAACTCTTTATCATAGGTTGAATAGTTTAGGTGCCCCCCCTTTAACTTCTCATTAAAATAAGCTATAGGGTGTTTCCCTTGCATTAAGACCGCGCCTATGCCTACGTTGGATGCATCGCATTCAAGTTCAAATGAAAGAGCAAAATTCGGTAAAGCAAGTATAGGTGAGTGTGTGAGTTTGTGTTTGAGCACTTTGAAGGCCTCCTGTTGAGAGGGCCCCCATGTAAACATAGTGTCCTTCTTTACAAGTTCATTCAATGGGCTAGCTATAGTACTAAAATCTTTAACAAACCTTCTATAGAAACTAGCTAGACCATGAAAGTTTCTTACCTCTTTCACACATGTTGGGGTTGGCCACTCCTTGATAGCTTGAATCTTGGCCTCATCAACCTCCACACCTTTTGCACTTACCACAAAGCCGAGGAAGATCACCTTCTCGGTTCCAAGTATACACTTTTCTTTATTTGCATATAGCTTTTCTTTCCTAAGTACTTCTAAGACAAGTCTCAAATGGATTACATGTTCTTGAGAAGACTTGTTATATACTAGGATATCATCAAAGTAAACTACTACAAATTTTCCTAAAAATTCCTTCAAGACATGATTCATGAGTCTCATGAATGTGCTTGGAGCATTAGATAATCCAAAAGGCATTACTAGCCACTCATATAGTCCAAATTTAATCTTAAAGGCGGTTTTCCACTCATCCCCTTCCTTCATTCGGATTTAGTGGTAACCACTCTTAAGATCTATTTTAGAAAATATGGTGGATCCATGTAATTCATCTAATAGATCATCTAACCTAGGGATAGGATGTCTATACCTAATAGTAATATTATTTACCGCTCGACAATTCGTGCACATGTGCCATGTACCCTCCTTCTTAAGAACCAAGATAATTGGAGATGCACAAGGTGAGAGGCTTTCTTTGACCCATCCCTTCTTCAAGAAATCTTGAACTTGCCTTTCAATTTCGTGTGCTTCTTGTGGTGAGCTCCTATAGGATGGCTTGTTGGGCAATTGCGAACCCGAAATGAAATCGATTTAATGTTCTATTCCTCTTACAGGAGGCAACCCATGAGGTAGCTCCAAAGGGAAAACATCTTTGTACTCTTCAAGTACTTCTTCTATTTCTTTGGATTTGTTCATACACGCATTTAATATTATGGATTCGGTAAGCATAGAAACATAGACCTTCTAGAAAGGTACTCCCTTTTGATGTCCTTACAAGTAATAAGCAAAGTCTCTTTACAATTGTTTTTGCTATCTACTTTACACTTAGAACTATTTACACTACTCTTTACATGTTTCTTCTTTGTATGGCTCTCCGCCAATACCTTGGTGTGCTTGGAGTTCTCGGCCATGCCCACCTTTTCTTCTTGGGACCTATTGATCTTCATCTTGATTCGGTCCTCACATACATCCTTTGGGGCTAAAGGCTTTAAGAGCACTTTTCTACCTTCAAATGTAAACAAATAGGTGTTAGCAAGTCCATCATGTATAACATTCCTATCATATTGCCATGGCCTACCTAAAAGCATATGTGTAGCTTCCATGGACACAACATCACATAGAATATTATCACAATACTTACCAATAGAAAAAGTGATCATACATTGCCTATCTACTTTTACTTCCCCATTTTCACTTAACCATTGCAACTTGTATGGTTTAGCATGAATTAAAGTTGGCAAGTTAAGTTTATTTACAAGTCTTTCACTAACTACATTTGTACATGAACCACCATCTATGATAAGGGAACAAACATTGTCCTTTACCTTACACCTTGTATGGAAGATATTCTCCCTTTGAGTTTCATCCAAATCATGGTTCAATTTTAATAACCTTCTTACCATTAACAAATCTCCCTCCTCGGCCTCTTCACTAAAGGTGGAGTGAGCTTCACCTTGATCTTCCTTTTCACTTGAAGATCCACTTGATTCTTCACTAGTGATCTCTCCATCTTGCCTCATCACCATTGCTATCTTGTTGGGACATTGAGATGCAATGTGGCCCCTTCCTAAACACTTAAAACATTTGATGTTACTTGATTTAAAGGGTTGGGATGAAGGAACTACCTCTTTACCTTTGGTGAGTTCTCGGTTACTCTTCATTGGAGTCCTAGGTGAATAGTCTTTGTTGCTCTTACCTTTCCAAGTTGATGTAATAGTATTGGAGACCCTTTTAAAGCTTGACTTCCTCATCAGTTATGCTTCAACCCTCTCGGCCAAGTGGATGGCTTCCTCAAGGTTGGAGTATCTTTGCAATTCAAGGACATCTTGGATCTCTCTATTGAGTCCATGTACAAACCTTGCCATTGTAGCTTCTAGGCTCTCTTCAACTTGGGCTCTAAGCATGGTAACTTCCAAGTCTTTGTAGTAGTCTTGCACACTCCTACTACCTTGCATAAGTCTTTGTAGTTTGTGATGCAAATCCCTCATGTATGTTGGCAGCACAAACCTCTCTTTGAGGGCTTGCTTCAACTCCTCCCAAGTGGTGATTCTAGGTTTTAAGTACCCATTACCTCTTTCTTGTTGATGCCACCAAACTAGTGCATATTCTTCAAATTCAAGGGTGACCAAGTGCAGCTTCCTCTCCTCACTAAACATAGGGTAGCTACTAAGTATTTGGTCCACTTTCATAGCCCATTCCAAGTACACATCCGCACCACCACTTCCATTGAATTTGGGTATGAAGAACTTTAGGTTTCTTTCATCAAACCGATCATCATCCTCCCAAATTTGTCTACCATAGCCTCGGTTTCCTCTTCCTCCAACATGTCCAGCACCTCTCCCACCCCTTCTATTATTCACAAAAGGGTTCTCTCCATGTGCCCCATGCCCAAAGAAGATCCCACCATCACTACCAATGGAACTTATGTGCTCACCTCTCCTACTACTTCTCCTCTCACTTTCTCTTCCACTATCCTCATCATTTCCTCTTCTACCTCTCCTTCCTCCCTCTTTATTGTTTTTCCTCTCCTTCTCATGTGTCTCTTTTATCTCCCTCACACCCTCCTTAACACTCTCCCTCAAACTCATTTGGATCTCATTCATTCTTCCCATCATTTTGTCCATCAAAGCTTGGGTTCTTGGTGAGTGCTCATTACCCACACTTGGGGAACTTGCCATAGCTGCAAAGAAAGGTTAGTATACAGAAAATACAAAGGGAAATAAAACCTCACTAAGTGTATCACTCAATCAACTCGTGTATCACACAAAATTAAGGCTTTTTCTCTAATGTTCTCTCTTGCCTTTTACCACTTTTTTTCTCTAAGCTCTCTTAGTAAACTCTCTTCTAATCAATTATCAAGGTCTTATCACACCATCATGAAAGAAGAACAGCACCAAGACTAGGCTTAAGAGGCCAAGAAAGACAAAGGACTCTAAGACACAACCAAGGAATCCAAAGGAGACAAGCAATAAAAAGCTAAAATAGAAATGATAGGCACTCAAATTCAAGAGAAACTTTTAGGAGACAAAGGCTTATACTAGGGCAGCAAGATAGCACCCAAATGCCCACAAGAAGATGTCAAAACAGAAATGAAAACATGGTATACAATACTGTACAACAAGCTCACATAAAGCAAAATAGTCACCAAAAATTTTAGAAACTGAAAACAAAAATCAGCAAATTTAGAAACCGATTTTGCCTAGGTTACAAATGGGTAAACTATCATGTGATCTAATACCAATCCAATATACATCCAATAAGTGCAGTACCAATACAGTTCCAGCAAAGTGTAAAATATGAAAGAAAAAGAAAATTACATGTAACTCATCAAAAGATACACAAATCACTAGGAAGCTTAAAACTAGAAAATTCACTAGAATGATGTAGGCTCTTTCCTAGGTCCAATGGTGTTTCCTTTGTGTAACCCTCTTTCTTTTTCACTTCTTTAACTCTTTTCTTGCTATAATCTTTCTTTTCTTTTCACTTTCTATGGTTCTTGAATTTTTCTACTAGTTTAGAACAACTACTATTCACTACTTGTTTTTCTTTCCTCTTATTTTTCTTTCTCTTTTCTTTTCTTTTCTTTTGATTTTGATTCTTTTCTTTTGATTCACTATGACTGGACCGAAACCTAAAGGGATATAAGAGCCACTTTCTAGGTTCAAATCTAGCTTATCATAACATTTACAAAGTCTAGCCGAAATTACAAATCAAAGGGTAAACTAAAATTCACTAAAAAGTATGTAGCATGTAAGCATACACTAGAATTGCTCCTAACACTTAGCATTCATGTGAGATATGTAACTAAAGCTTTAAGTGCAGTACAATCCAGCAAGCATACCATAATGTGCAGTAAAGAATCAAGACTAAACAAAAATCCTAGAGGCATACATGAATCATAACTTGCAAGAAGAGAAACTAGAAAATCATGGAATCAAAATTGCAAGCTAGTAAATCATGCATTCAAGAATCAAAGGAAGAACATGCCAAGGTGAGTCACGAAATAAGGCTATAACCAAAAGAAGAAAAACATGCTCCTACTCAAAACTATGAACAAGACAACTCAAAGGAATCAAAACTAGCAACTCAATGAAAGAAAGACTCTAGAGATGGAAGAAACTCAAAGAAAATTAAAGACTCATGAAGACTCAAAACTAACTGTGGTGATGAACCAATTGGTGAAGACAACAAGCTCTAGATACCACTTGATGTAGGTGCTCCAATGAAGCTCAAAGGTTTGCCCCGATCTAGTCTTCAACAAAGCCCACGGTAGAAACCAAGAAGAAGCTCTCGGCCAAGGAATGTTTAGGGTGTTTGGGAGTTAAGAATTGAACGAAAAAAATGGAGGAGGAAGAGATGGTGGTGGCGCCAAGGTGGTGACACCTATAAGCCTAGGAGGAACTGCCACAATGGGTATAGAGAACTATTGATAAGATTCAAAGAGAATTCCCTGAGGGAACAAGAGACTTATCTCTCAAGAATGCACTAAGCAATTCATTCAACAATTCATCAAAAGACCCTTACAAAGGGGTTCGGCCATGACATTTATAGGGAACCAAGCTTGGCCTCCAAGTAAGCCTAACCACGGTTTAGGAGCCACTAACCAAGGTTAGAGCTGCACCAATCCGTGGGCTTCCTTGCAAGCCAAGTAACCATGTGGGTTACTTGGTAGTTAAGGAAGCACATGGCTTCACATGGGTGCGCACTCCCCTTGTGGCCCTGTGATTAGCCATGTCATCAATCCTAATCACTTCCTAATCAAGGGTGGAGATCCTTGATTAAGTGTTGGCATGGATCCAATGCTTAATCAAGTAACTCCTTCCTAATTAGCAAGTGTCTCCAGGCTTCACACAAGTTTTTGAACCAAAAATGATTTTAGCCGCTTTTTGAAAACCTTGTGTGGCCTTGACTAGGAAAGCATGGCATGTGTAGGTGTTTATGGAAATCGTGGGCTTGGCCCTAAGAACCCATGGGCTTAGCCCAAGTCATACCCTAGAGCTATTACAACATAGGACTTAATCATGTTCAAAGAAATTTACAAGTAGGTTACAAGTGATAAGTCCTATACTAGCATCATGGTCTTGGAGTCTTCCCACCTCCTCCTCTAACCTCCTTTGCATGCTTCTAATAACTCTTCTAGAAATTCCTACATCAACCTTTGACCACAACCTAGATCCCCAACCAATATCACCTAAAATAAATGACAAAATCCAGGTTGATTAATATATGGACCGACATTAAATCTAAAAATTATGTCAACTATTCACTTAATCGATGAAAAAATGTTTTCCACATAAATACTTTAGATAACAATGTAAATTTATAAGACGTTAAAGCCTATTTTATATTAATTTTACTTCGTTAATAACTTGAATATACAATTAATACAACTAACATCTCATTCATAATATATATATATATATATATATATATATATATATATATATATATATATATATTTTTCTCTTTTTATATATATGTATTTCTTTCTTCATATTTTATAACAGATTATCATGTTGTTCCTTCATATTGTAGTTATTTATCAAATATTTTTCATTTTATACTAATAGACTGACTAAGAAATTTTCTTCAATCGTCAAAGATACTAGAGTAAAGTTAAACAAATAATTTGTTATATTACATACGTTAAATTAATGGCCAAGTTAAATATTTGTTTACACATTGCTATCGTATTAGGTGATCTGTTCAAAAAATTTAACAATACATGAAGTAAGTTGAGAATGCATTTCATTAAAATCTATGAGTCATGTACGAGAAAATTTTAATTTGTCTTTTAGATAAATAATCCTGACATTCATATATGAACAACTACATAGAATTTGACTTAAATTTGATATGATGCTTTTTATCAAATTAAACTCGTAAATAACCCAGTTGAATTTGGTATTACTATTTATAATATTCATTTATGACTAAAAAATGGCATTAATATAAAATTAATTACTAAACTACGAAAAAATGTATATCAAATTGATTTATAAATCATTTAAAACTATATAATTCAAATTCAACTTATTTATCTCATAAACCAGGTTTTTAATTTTTGATTGGTGCTCAACTCATTAAATTTATAAATTAAACATAAAAAATCATCTATTACAATAAGTCATACATAATTTATTTCAATCGGCTCATTTGCTTACCGAAGTTACACCCTTCATACAATTAAGGTCAAGTTTATAATTAATCTAAAAAATAAAAATCAAATGAAATCTCTTCCATTACATGTGAAATTAAGCTCAAGAGGAGAGTTAAGGTTAGATTATTACATTAAATAATATTAAATACCCTAAACTCCTATTGTCCGTGAAATCCACCTGGAATTACCGGGTGTGGGAAAGAGCAGAGTGTACCCCACCAAAATAGAGCTCGTTGCGTCTCTGATGAACTAAGGCGAATCACGAGAGAGTCGTAGCGTAGTCCAAAGCACAGAAGATTAAAGTCCCCGAGAGAGCGACACCAGCGAGGCATGTCGTTTCAAATCCCGAAATTGGACTCATTTGTCCCCCTAAAGTTACAGAAAACGACAAAACCAGCCATCCCCATCTCCCAGATTTCAGTTGCTGACGTGGCATTAACCGGCAGAAAAAACAGTTAGCCACAGAGAGAGAGAGACCCCTCTCGCGTGCCTTCTTTCGCTTCGCGTGTTACCAATTTTCAAACGGATTCGAGCTCAGAATAAATAAATAAATAAATAAAAATCCCAAGGCATTGTCTCTAACCAACGCCACCACCTCATCGCACCCCTTAGTTCTTCCAATTCCGTTCGCGGCGGTTCCAACGACCCTAACCTCTCCCCAAACGGTTAGGTTTTTCGCGTTCTCCCAGGATTTGTCACAATGTCGCTCGTTTCGGTTCCCGCTTCGTTGTTCTGTCCCACATTGGAGACGTTGAGGGCCCGCTGCTAGAGAGAATCTGAGGAATTTCAAGGTTTCGGTGGGAAACGCGTTTTCTAGGGTTTCTTCCGAGCTGAAAGTGGTAACCGGAGGCGAATTTCTCTGCGGTTTTATGAACCGTACGGTGCGGTTGAGCTATGGGGTAGATGAGAGTAGCTATTGTTGGTTGATTTGAAAGCGGTGAATCGGGTTTTGATGGGGAGAGGTTGGAGGGTTCTTTATGGTATATGTTTTGTTTTGAGTTGTTCAAATGGGTATTGGGTACATTCTTGGGAAACGCGTCTTATTGCAACTTGAATGGCTGATCCTCAGAAAACTGCTATTGGCGAGAGAGATATCGAGCAGGTTCACCAATTTTTGCTTTTTTCTCTGTTTTTGGTCTAATTTTTAATGATAAGTGTACAACCGAGTGCATGGATCAATTCGTACTTGTTGTTTTAGTTTAATTAGTGGTCTTAAGTTTGAGTCCTGTGTATATGCAGTTGTGTTGAATATCTAGAGAGAAAGCTCTGCCACTCAGTGGTTCTATTAGACTCGAGCTGGATTGCCTTTTATGAAGGATATTTATGGTCTATTATAAAAAAAATGATCAATGGAATAAAATAGAAAATAAAGATAAAAATTGGCCTGTCTATGTGTGCCGTTCACCAGACATACATTTTAGTTTTTGTTGTCATGGTCTTGCTCAAGCTAATGTGTTTATTGGGGTGAAAAGTAATTTGTAGTGGTTGTTGAAATAAGGAGAGGTTGCTGGAAGCAGATGTTTTGCGTTGTGCTTTGTGGTTTTACTGTCATGGGATCATCTTCTTTAATGGATAACTAACCTTTGTGTTCACTTTGTAGGCAATTACATCTCTTAAGAAAGGCTCATATCTGCTGAAGTACGGGCGAAGAGGGAAGCCGAAGTTCTGCCCGTTTAGGCTTTCCAATGTAAGTTGCTATGGTATTTCTTCTTGTAAAATTTTGCGTGTAGCACATCACAGTACATGTAATTACTTCCTTTCTTTGATCTAAAATTTTATACCTTCGAGTTTATAAGATGTCAACAACATTAACAGTTTTCTAATAGAAAGTGATAAACTCAGTAACAATTAAATGCTATTATAGATGGTGACTACCAAAAGCATGGTAATTGAGTAAAACCGTAGTTGAATATATGGTCCCGTAGTGAACAGTTGTTTAGGATGATGTGAATCTTGTTTGAACAATCTGAGACAGCCTATATATAAGAAGAAAATTATGCTTGAAAAGAAGAGGTCAAGAAGCATTGCATGTAGATGCATTGTGTCTTCAGTGTTATAATACAGAACTCTTCTATATTATTTCTTGAGTAAACTTAACTTTTGCCAGGAATACTCAAAATGTCTTCATTTAGTTGTTTCTAATTTGAGCTCAATCTGTTCACATATCAATTCTACATATTTGAAATATTGTGTTTTTCAATACAAATTTTGAACTAAGAACAAGAAAAATTAGCATGTATGTTTTGTTCCACACTATTCAACACTTTTGGTTTTGGTTTCAGGATGAGTCTCTACTCATATGGTACAAAGGCAAGGAAGAGAAACAGATTAAGCTCAGTACAGTTTCAAAGATCATTCCTGGGCAGCGAACTGTAAGTTTGTTGAAAGCTGAGAGACTATTTTTTCTGGTTAATACTAGATGCCTTTATTGAAACTTCAATTATGGCCTTGATATGCCTACATCTGCCTTCAATATTTTGTTCTGAAGTGACTTTTGGACTATATTCTTTATAGGAAATGTTGGAAAAATACATATTTATATCCTTAGGACTTTTTTTTTCCATTGGCTTACTTCTCCATACTTATAATTTTATTTGGTGTTATCATCCAGGCAACATTTCAACGGTATCCACGGCCTGAAAAGGAATATCAATCATTTTCTCTAATATACAATGATAGGTCCTTGGATCTGGTGTGTGCTCTTTCTGCATAATTGTTATCTAATTTAAACCCACATACTGGGCCTGTAATGAAAATTGTCTAGTCATGTTTTTCTTTTCTCACTGACCTGGTCGTGAAAAGCTAGTCTGATTGTTATTAAGTAGTGTTGAGTATGAAGGGAGAATTTATACCTTGTAAACGTCAAGATTTGACTTGCTACTAATATTTGTACAGATATGCAAGGACAAAGATGAAGCTGAAATCTGGTTTGTTGGTCTCAAGGCATTAGTTACTCGAGGTATCAATCGCAAGTGGAGATGTGAATCAAGAACTGGTGACAGTCCGTGTTCTACTAGTCCAAAATCTAGCACACGAAGATCCACTCCGTCAATTACACCATTTTCTGTAACAATGGCTTTCATCTATTGTTCCATACAGTTCCTATAGAGATTGGCAATTTCCTATATTGTTTACTCTTTCCAATTCTAATCTACAGGACCCCGGAGATGCTTGCGGAGGTTCGGTTGATGTGCAAAATAGATGGGTAAGGGCTTTCTCTGAAATAATTTCTTACACTGCAGCTAGCAAGAATTCCAGTCAAGCTGAATCAGTTGGAAATTCCTCTTTATCCTCTGGGTCTGTGGATAACTCAAGTAATCGAAATTCTGCATCTGAAGCATTTCGAGTTAGTTTATCTAGTGCTGTAAGTTCCTCCAGCCAGGGTTCTTATCAAGAAGATTTTGATGCCTTAGGTGATGTTTTTATTTGGGGAGAAGGTATCGGTGATGGAATTCTTGTTGGTGGAGTACACAGAGTCGGAGCCTTATCTAGTTCTGAGATGGATGCATTCCTTCCCAAGGCATTGGAATCAAAGTTAGTTTTAGATGTTCATAGTATTGGTTGTGGTTGCGGACATGCTGTTCTTGTCACCAAACAGGGAGAGATATTTAGTTGGGGGGAGGAGTCAGGAGGTAGGCTTGGACATGGTGTAGAAATGGATGTTTTTCACCCTAAGCCCATTGACACTCTTAGTGGTATGAATATTGAGTTAGTAGCATGTGGAGAATATCATACTTGTGCTGTTACATATTCTGGGGATCTTTATACCTGGGGTGATGGTACTCACAATTCTGGCATGCTTGGGCATGGAAATGAAGCCAATCACTGGATTCCCAAAAAAGTAAGCGGGAACTTGGAGGGTTTACGTGTATCACATGTGTCCTGTGGACCTTGGCACACTGCTATTGTTACATCAGCGGGGCAGTTGTTTACATTTGGAGATGGAACTTTTGGTGCCTTAGGCCATGGAGATCGTAGTAGCACAAATATTCCTCGGGAAGTAGAAGCTTTGAAAGGGTTGAAAACAACCAGGGTTGCCTGTGGTGTTTGGCACACTGCTGCTGTTGTTGAGGTGATAAATGAATCTGTGGAATCTTCTACACGGTCATCTTATGGAAGACTGTTCACCTGGGGTGATGGAGATAAAAGCCAACTTGGACATTCTGATCGGGAACCTAGACTAGTTCCTGAGTGTGTAATTGCATTGAGTACTGAAAACATTTGCCGAGTGGCTTGTGGCCACAGTCTAACAATTGCTTTGACAACGTCAGGACATGTTTATACAATGGGAAGTACAGCTTATGGACAACTTGGCTGTCCTTCATCTGACGGGAAAGTCCCTACACATGTTAAAGATAAAATTGCTGACAGTTTTGTAGAAGATATTGCCTGTGGTTCATACCATGTTGCAGTCCTGACTTCCAAGGCAGAGATTTACACATGGGGGAAGGGTTTGAATGGGCAATTAGGTCATGGAGACAATGATCACAGGAATAAACCCACACTTGTTGAGTTTCTAAAAGATAAGCAAGTGAAAAGTGTTGTTTGTGGTTCAAACTTTACTGCTGTTGTATGTCTTCATAGATGGATACCAAGTGTTGATCATTCTACGTGTTGCGGATGTCGCAATCCATTTAATTTCAGAAGAAAACGACATAATTGTTACAACTGTGGACTTGTGTTTTGCAAATCATGCACCAGCAAGAAATCTATAAAAGCTTCCCTTGCTCCCAATTCCAACAAACCGTATCGAGTTTGTGACGACTGTTATTTTAAACTTAAGAAAGCTACTGAATCAGTACCATTGGTACAAACTCCTAGCTTGAGAAGCGTAAGTTTTCAAGACAATAGAACCACTAAATTACAGGGAACACTACTAAGGCTTTCATCTTTTGGTTCTATTCTTCAAACAGAGAGTAATCAACCTAAGCCTTCAGACTCACCAGATAGCCATCGTTCCCCAGCTTTGATGGGAAAATTACAGATGAGGGGTTTTGCTCCTTCGAAATCATCAAGTTCTCTTTCTGGGGATTCTAAGAAAAACCTTTTTGTTCCTGAGCCTGCTCCAAGAATATCTTGTCAATCAACATCTCCAGTTTCTTCATCAAAGTCAAGTCCAAGACAATCTTATGAAGATATCAACTACAATTTAAAACACAAAAATGATATATTAAGTCAAGAAGTTATAAGTTTAAGGACACAGGTAAGCCCGATAATTCATATTTGATATTCTGATCCATATGTGTATCTATACTTCTAGAGAACCTTGATAAATCCAGATGAAATTGTGTGATATATATATATATATATATATATATATATATATATATATATTTCATTTTTGTGATTAACCTTTGGTATTCCTGCTTCATGCTTATATTCCTTAGAGGGGCTTTTAGTGTGATACATATGTACTGTGCATAATCAATATTAACCTGTTTGGGACCTGATGCTTTGCAAAATATATATATTTGAATTTTTTATTAACTTCCAGAAACTTGCATCTCTCATTACAATTTTTCTTGCATGATTCCCTTAGAAGAAATCTCGTAAAATGAGAACAAGAAATTACAGTGTGTTAGGAGGATATAAGGGCTCCACCTTAACATAAAATATATAAAAGAACAAAAAATATTCTTAAGATTAAAAATTTCCGCATATACTGTTGCATTATAACTTTCCAATGCAAGAAAAAATCCATATATGGCACCATTTGTATCAATTGTTTGCAGTACATTTTCATTTAATAGTTTATATTATGTCAAGAATGGAACCAGAATTTTGAGAGAGAAGCACAAATGAAGGATTGTCTTTTTCAACAATGAAATAGTGTGTCTAAACTACCCAGGCAGTTTGAGGAATCTGAACCCTGCCCTCGACCAATCTAAAATCTCAACTGACTTCTCTCTCTCTATCTCTCTTTTTGTCTAGGCTCTTTTTATAGTTAGAGACAATTAAAATAGTTTCGTTTTCATTTTATCCCCTTTTCCGATGCCTCATAGCATAAACCTGTCTGATAGGGGCCTAACTCTAGCATATTCACTGCTCAAGCTTGGATAGAGCCTATTATGACATATGATAATTGAAGTAAATAATTATCTAATACTTGAATTAAAATTATTGTAGTGCTTTTTTTTTTTTAACTTTCTAATATTTTTTTTTATTACTTGCTTTTGATCTTTAAATGTTGAAAATGTTTGAAGTATACTCATCTCAGAACTGATCAAATATGCTGGTTAGGTTGAAGATCTTACTCGTAAATCAAAAGGTTTAGAGGCTGAACTCGAGAGAACATCAAAGCAATTGAAGGAAGTGACTGCAGTAGCTGCAGATGAAGCTGGAAAATGTAAATCAGCTAAAGAGGTCATAAAGTCATTAAATGCACAGGTTAAGTATTCTACCTGCAGTTGGGTTTTTTTTCCTCCTCTTCTACATTAGTAACCATGGATGAAGTTTGTTAAATCTTTTTATGAATTATCTTAAGAATGAAAATGAATGAAAATATATAGGACCTTAGATGAAATAACAACCCTAAAGGTGCCAATTACACCTAGTATTAAATTCTTTGAAATATAAAAGGCAATTCATAAATGTTGCATCTTCTTTCGTTTTTTTCTTTTTTTTTTGGTGACGGGTGAGGGTGCTATTATGGGTGGTATTTACTGCATATATTTACAGATTTATGAACTGGTTAATGCACATGGTAGGTAGGGTTTTAAATTTAATCTTTAAAACATTAAGCTTTGTTGCAAGAAGTTGATAATTATTAGATGAGAGAGATAGCATACTGATACAAATTGTGGAAGAAGCACACCACAAAAGGTAACCATTGTAGTTGAAGAGCCAAAAGCCTTATAAACCCCTTCCTAGAATCATGTACTTCTAATATGGGACTCAAGTTTCATACTTAGCAATGAGATCCTAACATATGCATAGACGGTACATCTACACAAATAATATCATATTTTGAATAAATATCTTACTCAAATTAATGTTCAATGACACAGCTGGCTATTTGATTGTGTCAGTTAACAGCAACAACAAAAGCTTTATCCAACTAGGTGACGTCACCTACATCGATTATAGAAGCCATTTGGCTTGGTTAAAGACCAAATCTTTAGAGATATTATTCACCGTGACATTCGTCTTAACAAATTTCTTAAATATACTTATTGGTTTCTCTCTCCCCTTTTTCATAGTACTACTAGAAACCATATGATTTACTCTCCTCATTGGTACTTCTAGTGGCCTTCTTTGTATGTGTCAAAATCATATTAACCGGGTTTTTTGTCATATTTTTCTTGACCAGTGCCACACCAATTTCTCCTCATAGGCAATCATTTCATATTTTTGTATACTATCCTTTCTTTATTGACCACACGTCCGTGTTAACATTTTCATTTATGCTACTTACGCTTTTTTCTCACATGCCTTTAAAGTCTTAAATTCACTAACAGACAGTACAACTAAATGTATAGCATTACGATAAAAGTTCCCTTCAAAGTTCAATCTATGTAAATAATAACTCTTCATGCATTCCTCCATTTTAGCCATCTCACATGTATTTTGTGTGGTACATTGTTGTTAATTTCCTTATTATTTTGTAATATTGATTCTAGATATTTAAACTAAGAAACACATGAGATGACAATTTCTCCCATAAGTTTTATACCTTTGTAGATTACACAATTTTGAATATCTCCCCTGTTCTTAAATATAGGAACCAAGATGCTTTTCAGCCGTTCATCTGACATTTTCTTAGATCTCGTAGTCTCGTTAAATTGCTTAGTGAGCCAAATAATACCTCATTCTCTAACACACTTCCAAACTCAACAGGAATACCATCAGACCAACAACTTTACTTTTATCCATCCTCTTAAGGGATTTTTTTACCTCTCCAATTTGAATTCTGTAGTAGTAACCCAAATTTTGTACATCCTCTTAGATTTCTAGACCTTCAAAATATTACAATCCGATTCTTGTCTATCATTGAAAAGCTTATAGAAGTAATTCTTTCATCTCTTTGATATCTTGATCTCTGCCCAAAACTTCATTCTTAATACACTTGTGCCATAAAATTGTTTATGTGTATCTTAGCAATATGGGAAAAATATATTACTCAGCATCACCCTGATGGATTGAAAGAATGAAAACTTCTCTTGTTTAGATGAAGAGAAAATGAAGAATAGGGAAGAAAGAGAGCCAGAAACAAAAAGTAGAATTTTTCTCCTCTCTCATGGTATGGTTTTTGTCCTCCAATACAAATGAAATACACCACAGTAAGTGTACAATTTAAGGGTTGTCTTTGCTGACAAACACATAATGCTTTTAACACTGTTTACCAGTTGAAGGATTTAGGTAAAAGGTTCTTTGGTACACATCTTCCATAATCATTTACTAGCAGGAAAAGAAAAAGGCAATTATTCTCTAAAATAACTGGACCAAACACACTAGATCTATTATATATTGCTTTTGGCTCATGGCAGTCAAGAGATGCTGGATTAAATGATTGCTGTTTTGTAGTTGACCATTCTTGTCCTTTTGCCCCTTGATTAATTATCTCTGATGCTGTGGATGTTAAATTCTTACAGTTGAAGCAAATGGTGGAAAGACTGCCAGAAGGACAAGATGTAGACTCCAGTACAGAGCCTGAGGATGAAACAACTAATAGTCTTCTAGATCATTCCTTGGATGAGAGCCATATAAGAAACACTATCATTTCCAAAAATGAAGGCAGCAGCAATGTAGCAAATCAGATATTAGCTAATGGTGCCGGAACACAAAGTGTAAAGGCAGAGTGGGTAGTGCAAGATGAACCAGGTGTGTACATAAGTTTGTCCTCCCAGCCAGGTGGTGGTAATGAGCTTAAGCGGGTTCGCTTCAGGTATTTATTCTTTGTTATCCTCTAATTTGTTAAACATATCAAATCTTCATCGCATTCATATTGACAGTAGATTTTATTCTAAGGTGGCGTTTATTTCACGGATTAGTTTATTTTCTTAGGAATGATATTCCTGGGAGTATTATTACGGGGATTACAAATATATTCCTTCAAATGGTTTTATTTTTCAACTAGCTGTATATGCGTGGTTATGGAGCACAAAAGAAAAGGAAAAACTGCTGCATTTATTTAAAATTGTGTTGGATGTTTGAGAATATTTTCTTTATCTATTTATCAAGCAATCAGATTTCGTGCACACTTTACTAAAATTCTCAATTGCTTTTACAGTCGAAGGCATTTCACCGAAGAACAAGCTGATAAGTGGTGGACCGAAAATGGAACCCAGATACTGGAGCGGCACAATATAGTTGCTTTATAGAATGCAAGAGGATCTGTTCCCTGGAGCAAAACGTTATCCTTCTCTTCTGACACTATGGAAACAGTAAACTCTTTCCCTTGCGCCTCATCCAAAATTAACAAGAATCTTTTGTGCAAAATTGACAGGTAGGACACAAAATCATGATGGGACAAAACCTCAGTAGGAAGGAAACTTGTAACTCCCCAGAAAAATGCTACTAAAACCCCACCTCCCCTCAACAACAAAAACAAAATAGCGGAGGAAAATTTTTCATTACTGTACTCACTGACGAGTGTGGTGCAATTCAGCTGTGTTTTTCTTGTACAACAGTGAAAATGCATGCATGTTTACTAGCAGCTGATTTTTTTTGTTTTGTTCTGTTTCTTTTCGCTTATTGTATAGCTATTTCTCTTGCCAACCTAGTGATTTCTTACGATGCATTTTGTCGATATGCTCACTCCATTCAGTTAGGTCCCTTTTACACCATCAATTCAATAGCGTTGGTCCTTCCAACGCCATTCTTTTTGTGATAAATTTAGATCATCATTGGTCCTTGGAACTTGGAAGAGTCTGAAAACATTTTAGATGCGCCAACTTGTGATTAGCATCTGTACTTAATCTTGCAGAGAGAAAGATTTTTAATCGCAAAAGTAGTGAAAATGGTGATTACTGCTCAAGTGCATCTTGGGGGACCAAGTAGCAAAAGTTCAATCCAAGAAACAGTACCCCAACACAACATTTTTCTTCCTCAGGTTCCATCAAACTGGAAGTGGAAGGTTCCATGGTTTTGGTCACATTCTTAAGCCTCTTGTACAAATTCTCCGATTTGGTGAAGCACTGAAGGATGAAGATCAAACGAAGACTG
The DNA here is from genome assembly GCA_026586105.1 of Hylodesmum podocarpum. Classification (NCBI taxonomy): domain Eukaryota; kingdom Viridiplantae; phylum Streptophyta; class Magnoliopsida; order Fabales; family Fabaceae; genus Hylodesmum; species Hylodesmum podocarpum. The sequence goes on along the minus strand of JALJEV010000730.1, from coordinate 554,483 downwards.
CATAAATAACCATAAAATAGAGGAACGGGTGTGTTTAATTTCCTAAAACATTAACAATTAATGCCCAAGTTGCGAATACAGAGGCACTATAGGGACTATGAATAAACGAGTCAGTGGGCTATAGGCTGTAGGTTGTAATATTGTTAACTCACTCCATCCCAGTTCATTTAAGGCTATAGGCTGAATGATTTAATCCATCAATTCACTTTTTTTACCCTATTATTAATTTCAATATTCCTTTTCTTCTACGTCAATTGATTTATAAGGCGATGCAAATTTGTTTTTCATGCAAATTACAAGCACAAGGAACCAAAGTGCATTATCAGGAATAGTGTAAGCACAGGATAGTAGGATTACCACTGTACCAGGCATGATTTTAAACTTTTCTTCTTTTCCAAAAGAATTACTTTTTAACTGTCAAAAAAAACGGCCACTTTTCTTTTAAAACTAGTTATTTAAATTTTGGAGATAATTGAAAATTAAAATCAGAAAAATAAAAGTAAAGAACTGCTTCTATTGAGAAGCAATTTCTAAGTTTTTTTTTTTTTTTTCCTTTCATTATTTTACTAAAACTATGTGGTATAGTTTTTGTTAATGGTTCTTCAATGCAAAAATACCAAACTACAGAGTAACTAAACTATTATATAGAAAAGAAATAGGGAGAATATGTATATTATATACATACATACATATATATATATATATATATATATATTATATTTTATAGTGAAAAAGATAATTTATTATCAACTACGTAGTAGCTAAGACTAGTATATAAAAATAAAACTTATACTATTTCATAGATTTTAATAAACTCCGACTACTAATATATTATTTAATTCTTCGTAAATACAAATGTGATGTTTGGGAAAAGAAGAATATCGCAAACACTTAGAAGAGCTTTATCTGAATTTACCTTTCTTGTTTATAAAAATTACTATGGTTAAACTTAATTTGCTCATTTTTTCTTTACTAATAATTTGCCTCATCTAATAGATTCATCATTTATTATATACATACACGTATATAATTTTTTTTTCATCAAATACGTTAAGATTATTTATCACTCTCTGAATAGTAAAAAAAATTATTAGATATTCTGAGATTAATGTGGTGCTAACTAGTTTTCACATTATACCTATTCAAATAATATTAATTTTTTTAAAAATTTAAGAACTTGAATACGTGTATAACCTAAAATTTATATACAATAATGAATACTAGATTTTATACTATCTAATCATTTTTCTTTAACTGAATTCCCTTGTGACAAGAACTTATTTAAAAATGAATAAATCACTATTTTAGTCCCTACAAATTTAAGGATCAAATCATCTAATTCTCAAAAGATAAAAAATAATAAAATAATTTCTAAAAGATGTATATTGTCATTTTGAACTTAAAATTTAATTCTTCATCATTATCTCATGAATAAAAACGATAATAAATATTTTTTAGCAATTAAAATAAAAAAAAAATATGTTAGACTTTTAAGAATAATTTCATTATTTATCTATATTAAATTATCCGGAATGAATGACAAAATCGGCAAGTAACTCATTTACTAAACAAATACATTCTTTTTGTTGTTTGAAATGTACATTTGAAAATCTTATTTAAGGTGAATTAAAACGAAATCCGCGTGTAAATAACTGGTAAGCGCGTTCTTTTGTCGAGTGAGAAAGAGTACGAAAAAACATAGAGAAAAAGCGAAGAAGAAATGTTGGAAGCTTCACTAATGGATGAAATTAAACATGGCGCGCATGGCACGGGGCTTGATTTTGATTGATTTTATTGTGTTTCATCATTTTCAATTTTGAGTCGTGGGAATGGACAAACCTCGGAAGCAACTACACTATTTCGGAATTTGACTTATTAGTTATTAGTATCATCACTAAACCATTTTTCTGAAAACAATGGCCACTAACAATTTTCCATTATCGAGTAAGAAAAATATCCTTCTTTCGACGACTTTAATGCATTTAGATGTTTCACACCCTCTACCTATCTTCTCTTCCTTACTTGAATAATTTTAAATTTTCTTGCAATTATGTTTTCAAGAATCTTTCTAACTTAAAAATAATTATTATTGTTATAATGTTAATAATTTATGCTAAAATCTTGTATTTATATCACTTATAGTATATAAACATTAAGTAGGTCTCATATTTAATACTGTCAAGATAAAAAAAGTTATACTGGTACAATATTATTTTAACTTGTTCACGAAAAAAACAGCGTCGTATTATAGAAAATTGAGACGAGAAGATACAATTCCTTGATAAAAATCTGATAGAATTTTTTATTTTTTTTTTAATTTAGGTATTTGTCGGTGGGTAACCAAAGACTGATTCTCGAGATACAAAGATTTATGAAAGAGCATGATAATATTAGGCAATCTCCAATACATGGTTCATATTCTTCAACTCAGAATCTCACAAATCTAGGAAGAGAAAGGAGAAAGTAATTAGTATAAGAGATAAATTATGAAACCTAATTAAACTAAAATAAAAACCTAGAATATTGTAGTAAATATTGATTTTTCGTAAATCTAAGTGTCATTAAAAGATTCAGTAGTTGAAACCTCAATGTGAATTATGAAGATGATCTTATAGCATATTTAATGGTGGATCTTAGTTAAGGATCTTAAGTTTAAGACTTCTTATTAATTTTCCGCTAATCTTATCATACTATAAAGACCTTGGAGATTGGAATATTCTATAAGATCTATACTTTTTTCAACTAAACATAGAGGAAAGCAACAAAAAAAATTAAGAATAATTTAAATAATCAATTTACGTGAGACCAACAAAAATTATCACTGTTCTTAACACAAAATTTACTTGTTACGTGAAATTGAACGAGATATATGTTGCAATTTGATGTGAGATGGTAGAACCCACAAAAAGTCATATAAGATCTCAAAATGAGATCCACCACTAAATATATATTTTCTTAAAAGATTTTCATTAATAATTAAAAGGATTAAAATATTAAGACATGATAGCCAATTTTTAATCTCTTTAAAGTAAATAATATATTTTTTTATACATGCTCATGTAAGTGGCACTACTTACCAATTTCTTAACCACAATAATTAACATCTCATGCCCAAAATCAACTTAAGAAATCACTTTAAAAAACTTTAACATTTGAGAGTAATTATGTGCAGAATTCTCAATTTTGTATATCATTTTAAGTTCACTGAGATACCACTTTAGTAATCATAAATTGTAAATATAATCTTAGCTCATTCTCGTTATGTGCTTATATTAAAGTGAGTGATTCAACTTAACAACATCTACCTAGGAATATCTTCATACCAAGCCTAGAAAATTACTAAGACCCGGGAAAAGAACATAACATTAGATTTTTCATTTTTTTTTTTACTTTTTATTCGTGTCTTTTTTTTTTTTTAGGTTTTTACTTTTCTTTTTTAATATTTTTGCACCTTTTCTATTTTGTAAGTGGATGGACTTTTTATTTGGCTCAAAGGCCAAATTTTATTTTATTTTATTTTTTACTATCTGGATTGCAAAAACCCCAGAGTGAAAACGAATAAAAAAAACTAGAATATACATGAAATAAACTAATTAAACGGAATTAATAAAACAAAAAGAATAACAAAGTTGGCTATTTACAAAGCTTATTACAGGAAACACATTAAAACTTGTATATAATATTAGAATAAATAAATTTCTGAAAAAGCTATACACTTTATATTGAAGATATATTGTTTTAAAATTTTAAAATATCTTTTTTAATTAAAGAATATGACACTTTTTATTGTAATATGTAAAAAAAAAAAAAATCAGTTCACCCGTTCAATAAAAATAATATATTTTATCTCTTGCCAGCTTCCAAGAATTTAAACTCCATAATTTTTTTGAAATAAAATATTTTCAATTTTTTTATGAACTTATAACTGAGATAAAAAAATAATTAATTTCATCTCAAGAGTACAAAGTAACAAATGAATAAAAATAATTTATTTTTCAAAGGTAACAGATAGAAAGAGACAATAATGCATTCCAATAATATCTCAAAAAGACAAGTAAAGCCACCCAACAAATGACCTCCAAGAATTGATCTAATCACTAAGTTTAACACTTTAACTAATTAATTAAATTCGTGATGGCTTTACTTTTTCTTTGTAAAAATAAGCACATGTTAATGTTATAATATATATGCATATCATTAAGATTAAACAAATTCATGGGGAATCCAGATTATATTTTAGATAGGATCATTGGGTCATTAATGGTGGTACAATGTACAGAAGCTAGTTGAGTTTAGTGTAGTGGGGACCAATGGCTGGAATCGCAACGGTACACAGAGGTCCACTTATAATTGTACTTTCAACCATCTGGTCCATATGCCATGTGCTCAATGATCATGGGGCATCAATGATTATTCCAATAATAATTAAATAATATACTGTTGTTAATTATAACTTTTTTCTTTATTTTTTTAATGTTGAATTTGATTTTTAGGTTTATGAAAACTCAAATTTAGTTTTTATTTTTATAAAAATGATTTAGTATTAGTTCTCTAGACAAATTTGTTAAACAGTATTAAAAGATGAGTTTGTGAATGCTAATATATAGCTAGAAGTAGAAGATGATACACTACGTTATTCTCACAGTAATATATTTTCGTTAGTTGCTTGAACGATGTTCTTAAACGATATAGGCGGAAATAAGAATATTAAAATATTTTCAAAAATATAAAGATTGAATTAAAATTTTCAAAATTTAAGAATCAATATTAAACTAGAACCATTTACCACGAATCCGGGAGAACCATCTTCTTTCGAGAAATGAAAACTACTAATAATGACATTTACAGATAAAACAAAATTTGTTTAGTTATTATTATTCTTTATTTGTTTTTTTTATAATTATATGTGTTTTATTTATTTATTTATTTATTATTATTATTATTATTATTATTACATTTAATCTCGACTATCATATTTTTTTACTATAATTATATTTATTATTATTGATTATTACTATTATTTTTATGTTATTATCTCTATTATTATCATAATTATGAAATATGTCATTGTTTATTATTGTTGTGAGAACTATAATTATTAATCATGATTGTCATGATAACGATAATTAATAATTATGACAATAAAATATTTTATAACTGTAACATTAATAAAAATAATAGTGATGATCATGATAAAAGTAACATAGCAATAAGTCTTGATAAAGTTTTTTACTTTGTATCGAATTAAATTATATGTTCCATTCCTTGTGTAAGTTTCATCAATTCATTTAAATTTCATTCTTACAAAATCTAAATTATAATAGTTGTTATGGAGTAAAGTCCTATTTTAATTCTTGAAAATGTGTGGATTGGATATTTAATTCTTAAAAGATAAAAATAACAAAAATTTTTTTAAAAGTATATATAACATATTTATCACTTTTTTTCTTTAAAATATATCTATTATTATTACGATTCATGAAATATATAATGTACTATATTTTAATCCCATAATTTAAGAGAACGAAAGTAACTCATTAATTCAAAGAGTAAAATGATAATAATGATAAAATTAAGGGATTAAAATAATAATGAATATGTTTTAGGATTATTTTCCTATTTATTAACTTCGAGGTAGAAATAAGAGCTGAGATTAACTTTAAAGGTGGGGCAACATCTTTTTGTTTTATTATTATTATAGGTAAGTGAGTTCAAGCCATTATCATGCAATACTCTTTTCTTTAGCTGGGACTTAAAAATATTTAGGAAAGGTTAAAATTTATTATCAATATATATATTGTAATTTTTTAAAAAAACTACAAAATTAAAATAGAGCATCGGAGATGGAGAACTAAGAGGGACATAAGTACAATTTACCCAATAAAATAATAATAATAGGAATGATATGTAAGTTTATAAACAAACATAATACATCCATTAATAACAGGCTTTTTGGAGGAAGTTTAAAGACAAAATCGTGAAAATTTAAGTTTAAAATAGACAATATCTTAGGAATATGGAGACATGTATGTGTGAAATCCTTTGTAGTGATCGACAAGTGCTATCAGATCTGATGATTCAACTTGGTGACCAACTCAAACATATAAAGCAATGATTGGAGATGGATCCAGGTAGAGGTCAAACAAACCTATTGAAGGGGATCCCTTGTGTCAAAAGTTTTCTTGGTGGTGAAAGCTAAACATGATGCGTCTAGCGGCTAAGTTGCAAGTGTCAGAACTATTAAAAAGGTATCAAAACTAATGGTTTAACTTGGTGACCAACTCAGACATGTAAAACAATGATTGGACATGAATTTAAGTGGAAGTCAAGTACGCATATTGGAAGGTATCCCTTGTATCAAAACTTTTCTTAATAGTGAAGGCTAAACATGGTGTGTTCAGTGGCCAAGTAACAAGTAACAAGTGACGTTGATGTGAGCTATCAAAATGACTATATAAGAACTAGAACATATTACCAGCAATAATTAAGCTTGATAATTGTTATGATAGTGGTAACTCTAATGATTATCATTTAATACATGTATATCGACAATGATTTCCCCGGTAAATGAGGAGGTATAATAGTCTTTTATTTGAGGGGAGACAATAGATATACTCAATAATTACCATGACAATGGAAGCTCTATTAATCATCACTGCATAATACAAGAAAAAATATAATAGTACTTTACTTAAGGAAGGAGAATAGTTAACCTTGATATTTACTATAATAATAAAAGTTTTAATAGTCAATATCAAATACTCGTAAATCTCACGTTAAAAGAATAAAAAGAATAACATATGAGATATATATAAAACCTATTTTGATAAGAAGTTTTTTAAATAAAATTCAAAGACAAAACTATAAAAATTTGAACGCAAATTAAATAACATTTTATAAATATGAAACTTGAAAAAACCTAGCCGGTAACTGACATGAAATAAAATAACTATAAAATTCTTATTTAGTCATGTCTTCCTACCAAGTTCCATATTCTAACAAAAAAAAATCTAACACCAAACTGCGACGATTTTCTTTTTGTTTCTAAGCAAAAGTTTCCTGATATAATTACTATTTTTGTTACTCTCTAAGTGGCAGACTGAAAGTAAAAAATAACAACATATAATGGAGTTTTAGAGATACCTACTTGCTAATTACCATGGTTAATTTGGATATATAAGCCTAGCTGCTTTTTACTACATATTGTCCACTACTAGTATGCCAAGTATAACAACCACCCAAGTAAGCATCCCATCTTAATTTACAAAAAGAGGGATACAAAAACATAGAAACAAAATTAAAAAAAAAAAACTTCGGTTTTCTCCTTGGATTTCATCGTGAAATTGGAAAACATTGGTTTTTCACTTTGTAGCCCCCCAACATCACAAGGAAGCTAAAGAAACTAGAGAAAGAGTTGAGCCTGCAAAAGATCATAGTAATTTGCAGTTTCATCTTCAAGCTCCCAAAACCCATCAGAAATAGAAGCAAACATGTCTCCACCAATATTAAACCCATGATCTTCACCAAGATCAAGTAACCCATCATCATCCCCTAATTTATTTGGTATCCCAAGTTCATCATCAGAAGCTGCTAGAAGGTGTCTCATGACCCCTTCTTTTTTATCATGTTCCTCCACTGTGTCACTACAATATTGAGTAGTGGAGGATGTACAATCCTCTAAATTATTATTGGTTGTGGTGTTGGTGTTGGTGATGGTGAGGTTGTTATGTTGACTCAAAAGGGTATCTGAATTAGAGGCACAGTTGTTGATTTCTTGTTGAAGGGATGTGATGAGAGGAGAGAGGTCTTGAGAGGAGTCCTCTAATGATTCCTCTGATTCAAGAAGAGAGAGTATGTGGTTATATGGTTTGTGCCTCTTTGAGGACACTAGTTCATCACAATCTAATGCATTTTTTTTCTCTAGGAGTTCTTCTCTTGGCCTCTTTGGGACCATACTTTTCTCCATTTAATTAGAAAAATGAAATTAGAAAAACAAAGGAAGTGGAAAATGGGGTGAGGTGATGCAAAGTGAGAAGGGCCATGAGGTTTATATAGAGTGGAACAAGTTCCGGAGTATGTGGTCAATGAGTGGTAAAGAGAAAGCAATTGGGGAATATCACCGTAGAAACATTGTTAAGTGTGTTCCTTGGACTAGGGTAGTGGAAAGACACCTAGAAATTTTGTTGCAATAAGTGAAAATTAATGAAAGAATAGTACATGAAAAGAAAAACAGTAAAGTTTCATGTTAGTTTTAATTTGGATGTGGTGGTGTGGGTATTAAAATTTGATAACCTTGGTCTCGAGAAATGATATTTCCTTGCTCCATTTTTTAAGATTTTGAAAATGTAATTATTTTTTTCATGCATAGTACTTATTTTTTTCACTCATAGTTCATACCTCAATTGTTTTGGGATAAAATGGAATAATGATAAAACAACTAAAGATATCGAATGGAAATAGTAATATTTTATATTTTATAAAATTGTTATGCAATTTTTTAATATATATATTTTCTTAACTTTCATGCTGATTACATTGTCTCTCGTAATTTTTTTTAACACTCCATGTGACAAATAGGGATATAATAAAGAAAAAAAATTAGTATAATGTTTAATTGATACTACATAATAACAATAAAATGGAAAATTTTTATTTAATAAAAAATCACATAAGTCATATAATTCTAATATAATAACTAGTCCAAATGATCATAATTTGATCATTTCCACTGTTAGAGAAAGTTCTAATAATTCCTGTGTAACTCCAAAATATAATATTCGAATGTGAAAATTGTTGAATCATTGTTGTTACCCTCTCATTTCTTACTGATGGACTTTCTCTCTTGGAGAGAGATAAAGTCATATCTCCAAATAAATAATTTAATTGGCAACAACATAATGCGAAAATTGTTACCTTTTTTATCTATATTTTATATTTAAAAGAGTTTCTCTTGTCAATAATGGTGCGTCTACCTGTTCCCACGCGGAAGACTTTAACTTTCTAGTCAATTCCATTAACACAGTATATGCATTTGTGGAAATTAGTGTAGGTCCTCGCAATATGGATTGGGTAATTTAATATTTCAAAAAATAATAAATATTTTAAAAATATAACAAGATTAAAATATGATAAATAATTAAATTTAGGGATTAAAATAACAACAGTTAAAATAATAATTATATTGTGTTTAGAAATTATTTTATTATTTTTATAATTAAAAGATAAAAAATAATAATTTTCTGCGTCAATTATGTTGATCAAACTAACATCGATCCTAACACACACGTGGTGCACCTGTGAACTAACTTCGTTTTGTTTTCTTGGTCTATTGATTGTGAAAAATCATAGAGCAATGACGTAAGAAACAGAAAAGCTTGAGTAACGAGGAATTAAAAATGAAAACGAGAAGAACGAGTAGAAATGAAGTGATGTTATTTCATTACAGGGCCTGGTAGAAAGAAAATGACAAATGTCGAATTTGATTCTTGAAGCTTATCTGTACAAGTCAAAATCATACACGATTCGTTAATTACGTTCCAATTATGTTAGTATATTATGTGTGAACTAAACTGATATTAATGGAAAAAAAACGATTTTTGCTTCTCAAGTGTGTATGCGTGTACTGCAAAAGTTTGATTAAGTTTCTCAGTTAATTAAATATCTGTAAATATATCTGTTATCATGTATATATCAATTTTGTATTAAAAAATGTATATATGTAAATAAAAAAAATAAATATGCAGTATTTAATTAAATTAATAACTTGTACCAGATTAAAATATTTTCTAAATTTATTTTAGTCATTGTAATTAAAACATATATATTTTTCAATGATATGAAATGGATTTTAGTATCTGTGTTTATTAGTTATTTGGAGTGGTGAAAAATCAATTAAACGAGGACCATTTAGCATATGTTTGAAAATTATAAAGGTTATTATACAATATTGTTTAAAAATTACTATCTCCGCTCCTATATATAAAAAATAAATATTTAATTTATCAGTATCGCTAAAAAATAGTTAAGTTAATTAATTTTCTATAATTTATTTTTTTTTAAGATTATTCATAACATGAAATTATTTAAGTAATAGTTAGACCTAAGCTAGGAATGAAATATCATTAGGATAATGTTTTATTTAGTAAAAATTAAATGATTAATTCGTAAAGATGTTGTTTGGCTACAGTAAAGAAATGCCATTGCTGAAAATTGAGAAAACAAGAAAGTAATTAATCATTAATTTCGTACATGTTAGATATTTAATGAAAATTATCCTAATTAAATGAAAATTTCGTACATGTTAGAAAGTAATTTAATGAAAATTAAAGAAAACAAGAGAAAAAAATAGGACATGATAGATATTTTTATTTTAAAAAATTTATTTTAATTTTTAAAATTTAATGAAGTAAAGTTGTGTCTGTAACTAGTAAAAGATGGTGAAAGGCACAGAGCAGAGTATGAAATTGAGAGAGGTAAAATAAGATAAAAATAGAAGAAAAAGTTAAACAAGGTAAAAAAAAAAAGATAAGAAAATATCTTTCAATTGTTTCTATTTTTTATTTTAAAAATATTTTTCAAAAGTTAGTAGATTTTGTATGAAAAGTTTTTTGAAAATGATTTACACTCACAATATTGATAAATATTAATTATTCATTATTAGTTTTTTTAGTTAAATAATTTACACTCTCAATATTTCTTTTTTTTTCAATCTTTTTGCGCTAATTAATCATATAATTTCTTATGATGATTTTTATCCTTAGCATAAAAAAGATATCGAATAGAATGAGAGTAAAAATTATTAAGAGGACAAAAATGTTGGGTGGATCACTCCATCGACGAAATCCACGTTTTACATACGTGACTCTGACCCATCGCCATTATTGGATTTTTTGGAATAGCAACCAGTAGTTCTAGTGGTTAGCAGATTTCTGTCATTATCACGTGAAAATAATGATAAATTTAGGTTTCATAAGTACCTTGTTTAAAATTTGAGGAATTTTATATTAGCAATTTTTATTACGGTAATAATAATTAATATATATATATATATATATATATATATATATATATATATATATATATAGACATTGTCATGTATGTGTTTTATATTTCAATTTTTATGTAATTAAATTCTTAAATATAAGATATGTTTAAATTTATAATAAATATATTGAAACAATTAATAAAATATTTTAATTAAAAAGTTAATAAATATTTAATTATATATTTATTTTTCATAGTACATATTTTATTTTTTTAAGTCTTTGTATAATTAAAAAATCTTTTGAATCTTAATTTTTCTGAAAAATGATTAAAAATTGAAATGTTAATTATTCTGTCAAATAATAATAATTAAATAATATATAAACATAAATGAAAGAAAATAATATTGATATATGAGATGATAAAATTTCTTCAAAACAATATTTTTTATAAAATTTTCGTCTTATATTACAACAGGAATAAAAGGATTGAAATTTATTTTAAAAATTGAAGTGCTCAACTACGAAAGTTAACTTCAACAACTAAATCCAACTAATCCCTCTCTTCCACAAAATATATATGTCAAGTTTCCTAATAATTTTAAATACATTTTATTTTATAATTTTAAAAAATATATTTTATATTTTAAAATATATACTCTCTTTATATTTTTTTACTTCCATTTTTAATTAATTATACCTATTAAAAATTTAAAATATATACTTTTAGGAATCATAAATGCAACCATTTTTATTTCTCCTGAATAAATATTTTTAAAAACATAAAATATATAAAATTGAAGTATGAAATAGAGCATAAACTCTCTATTCTCTTCATCTTTGTAATTCTCTCTTTTCTTTTTCTTGATTATTATTTTTCTTGTCATTCATTGTGCTTAGTCACCGCAATAAGAACTCGGCGCTGAACTGAAATCCCTGTCATCTCTATCTTTGTTGCGAATATTAAAATCTCTCTTTTCTCCTTTGTCCTAACCAAAATTATTTCTAACTATCGTTGTTCTTTGTATTTAGTATTTCTCTTCGTGTTCAGTTTTTTTTTATGTCCCTCTCTTTGTGTTTATTTTTTCTCTTTAAAACCTTATCTTGTCCTTTATTCATGTTTTGTCCGTCATTGGTTCGACTTGACAAGTTTTATTACGTTATCCTTCTTAAATTGTTAAGGTTGGTGTCCTAATTTCAATGTACTTAAATCTGTTTTTGATATATGTTGTATATTCTTGGTTTATTATTATAAAGTTTTTTATTTGTTTAATTTTATTTTTACATCTAGTTTTGCAAGTTTTACATGGTAACAAGAAAATAGATTCAAATACACTCAAGTTAGGACACCAACTTTAACGAGATAGACAAGAGATTCAATAAAGAGAATGAAGAACAACAAAAACAAAGATCAACCTCAAACCAAACACAAACAGAGCGGCTTTTGAAAATGACTTTCTACTTAATCTGACAAAAAATAACTTTCTTCCTTTCAAATATAACTTTCTACTTAATTCGATAAGGGATAACTTTTTTACTTTTAGAAATGATAAGATTTTGAGAGATAAAAAAGGTTTTTATTTAGCGCGATAGATAAGAGTTTGAAGAAAAAAAATAGAGAAAAAAATTAATAAACCAAATACCAACACAAAGACATTTATCTAACTCAATAAGGCTTTTAGAGAAGTTTTGGAGATGAGAATAATTTTTTCATTTGACGGAGAAAATGCTTGGACACCTCAAAATTTTTTTTCCCAAAATATTCGCCCAAAACATCATACGGCACTGTGTTTCCTTCTTCTTTTTTTTCAATCAAAACACGGGTTAGAATAAGATGACCCATCACCAAATTTTATTCAAAATCTAAATCCCCGTTCTCTTCCATGAAGTGTATCTATCAAGAATATACGATTGAGGTTTTCCATTATACTATATTAATTTCGTTTTGAATCTTTGTATACTATTGACGTTTTCCATATATTCTATGATAAATTTGTTTTATTTTTTAAAATTTTTTTACAGTTAAAAATATATTCTACTTAAATGAGTAAATTAATGAAATAAGTAAAAGTATAATTTGACAATAAACAACAAATGTTTTCTTGAACTCTTAACTGACAAATAAATAAGAACTATTCTTTTTGAAAACCAAATTGATGATTAAAAAGAAGAGAGAAAATATTTATTCTTTAATCAATTTCATTATCTAAAAAAATTAAGACAAAGTAAAACATTTTAATTTATTACCAACTGTAAAGTTTTATTTCAAATCTATATTATTTTTTAATCATACACATTGAAAAAGTAGTTGTAAATTATGTCCAAAAGTAGTTGGGAGTGTGTACTTTGAAAAATGAAGGAGAAACATACAACAAACATTTTGTTTTTTTTTTTTTTTTTATATAGTAACATGAATCCGGGACGCTGAAGATCTGCCATTGGGTATTCATAATTCGAAACAATTGAGGAAATTTTAAAATTAAATTGGTTTGATTTTTTTTTAATTTAACTTGAATCAACTAAATTAAATTTAAAGTTAATTCAAAGATAATTGATTTATATATTTCTTTTATTAATAAAAAAACATCATTTTACTTTTCATTGAGTCGTTCAACATAAAAAATAATTTAAAATACCATAAAAATTTAAAAAAACATTAATGTAAAAATATTTAATTATACAAATATGCAACTTTTTATGGTAAGCCAAAATTGGTATATTACAAAGACTCTCAAATTAAACGAAAACTATTGAATTTTTAACCGAACATATTTTGTTCAATCTTAAATATTATGTATTTTTTTACTTACCTTAAATTCTATTATTACTTAAGAATATATTCTTGCCATGTTTCTTAATTAATCTTATTAGGCAAAGAGAAAAAGATACAAGAATTTAACGTGGTTCGATAAATTGTTTATGTCTAAAGTTACATAATATGTATTGCATTTGTTGTGCATTGTGTTACTCTGAAGCTTTACAAGGAGTTGTTTATATAAATATATAAGAGCAATCTCTCTCATCATTTACTTGATGTGGGACTAAAATTATATATGGACTAAAATCAAATTACATATTCCTAATAATCTCCCACTTAGAGTTTGATTATAGTGTCCTTGCATCTAACAAAGCACGACTAGAAATAAAGAAAAGTTAGATTCTAAATTAAAAGTTGATATGACATCATCTGGTTTACCTTATTAATTATGTTTTTATCTTTAAATTTAATTAACGTTTAGAGCTCAACTTTTAATTATTTCTTTAATTTTAGTATTTATATTTTTAAACTATTATGTCTTTAATTTCTATCGTCAATATTTGATAAATATTTTTTATAATTCTCATTAATGTAAAATCAACAAAAATATAGTTACATTTATGATAGAAATCTAAATAAATATGTTAAAACATAAATGACGCTAAAATCTTTTTCACATTGATTTTTAAAATAATTAAAGTAAAAAGCATATACAACATTGATTTTATTTAGACCAATATTATTTATGTTTTTAAGTATATTGTTTATTTAATTGATATTATTTATGGTTTTTCATCTATTAACATTTAAATGTACATGAAATTTAGAATTTACATTAATTTAATTTTGAATCGTAGTGGAAAAATCATCCCCTTTACTTGTATTGTTTAATTTTGTCTCTCGCACGGGTCTCTTTTTTTTTTGTTATTCTCCCCTTTCACTTTCTCGTATATTGCTTCATTTGTTCTCCACCGCACCTCTACCTTATTATCCTTGCTTCTGGGCCACACCGTTCGTGCCTTTGTGCCATTCGTCATTTGTTCTCTCTCGCACATTTTCTTGTCATCCTTACTAGTGTATTTCCTCTGTTCGCTCCTCGGTTGCACCGTTCTTACCTCTATGTCACGCTTTTCACGCTATTTCTCCTTTTCATTTGCCATTCTTCATACCACTATGTGTGTACTTACTTCTTTTACTTGTTTTTCTCCCTCATGTCTCTTTTCTCTGTTTGCTTTCTCACACTTCTTTTCTTACTTCACTTCTCTATTTGTTTATAGCATGGTTCTCCCTCGTTTTGGTTTCCATCCTCGTTCCCATATAAATACACTTATCACACATTAAGTTAATCTCCAAAGGTTAGTTTACATTTATACTTGTATTTTCTTTTCAGTTGTCACAATGTCTTAGATTGAAATGTACATGATTTTGAATGAATAGGGTTGTTTTTAGAGATAAATATGTTGGCTTACTATCTGACTATAGGTTGACATGAATTCTAGAATTTCCTATTAAGTTGATTGGGTTCAAATAATTGATTGGTTGAATAATTATTTATACAAATATATTTAGTATGATTTTATTGATAGGATGTAAATATTCATTATAGATTCAAAATTCTATTTTGAAATATACTGATTAGATGATTCTAGATTGTATTTGATTAATTTTGAAAAGGTTTTTGTTTGAGAACTATCCGAATTATAGGAGAAACTTTACCCAACTATTGTTAACATTCTTAAGATAGAGGTATAAAACATAAACATAACAAATAGATGTAATAGACAAATGCATGTTTGAAAAGTGATAGTTATTTTGTTAGTTTTGGATTGGAATCGTGTTAGCTTCTATCTGTGTTAGGTATTTTACATAAAATAGAGTGTGTATGGAGGTTTTGGACAATTATTTTATAAGAATATAATTAGTGAAATTTCACTAATAGGACGTGAATAATTCTTATAGATTGAAATTCTATTATGAAATGTATTGATAGAATGATTTTGGATTATATTTGATGTGAGGTATACGTGGATTGAAATTCTTATATATTGATTGAATTCTTCTCCTAATTTTAATGATAGATGCGAGGTATATGTGGATGAGTATCTTCCGTGGCTAATAGTCACTGGTATTGTGTGCAAAAGAGGTGCAATCATCCATGGGATTCCTATACAACCACATTAGGTCAGGATGGTGGTCGATGATGTTAGAGAACCTATTGCCCAAGTGTTTGTGCCCATTATAGAGGTTCAGTTCATAGGGTTGACACTTAACATCTTCATCGCATGACATCGACATTTGATCAAAACTAAATGTTATGAATTGACTTTGAATGTTTAGGATAACATTAATAGAGGGAAAAAAGTTATGGGTATTAAAAGGCCTTCAGATGACGATGATACAAAAGAGAATCTCATGGTTGACCTTCTCAACATATCATCATCCTTGATGCGAACCCCTATACTGGTGTCTTTCACCAAAAGAGGTTTTTGGTATTGGTAACACAAATGTCTCCATGTACTGTGAGATGTATTAGAGATTAGAACGAGGAATGTCATGTTAAACATCTTTGTTGTACAACTATGACAAAGGTAAGTAATTTTATTAATTAATAAAATATGATAAAAAAAAATATTTATTTATGTATATATAGTTAGTTGGATGACTTGAGCATAAACCAAGAGACGACACATGTATATAAATTTCTTAATCCTTGGTCTATACAAAAAATTAACAATAACAAAGACTTAATTTAGCAATACATGGAAGAGCGAATTAAAAAAATAAATATTTTAGCTCCATAAATATCTATATTAGTTGATAATCTTAAGTTACTTTTAATATATTAATTATTATGTTACTAATTATTTTTTACATTACAGGTCTCATTGACAACTTATTATCCTTATTCCCAAGAAGTATATTGTAGTTTGGTTTCATTCTTTATACTATAAACCCACCATTGAGTTATATTAATTTAGCAATACATGAAAACATGAATGAGTGAATAAAAAAATAAATATTTTTAGCTTAATAGATATATGGGTTAGTTGATACTCATATGTTACTTTTAATATATTAATTATTATGCTACTAACTATTTTTTACATTACATATCTCATTGACAGCCTATAATCCTTATTTCTAAGGACTATATTGTAATTTGATTTTACTCTTTACACCATAAACCCACCATTAAGTTAAGACACTTATTACAAGGGTAATTTTAAAATGCTTTAAATATATTACAAGGGTTATTGAAAGAAACATGTTATAGCTATATAATAACATTTAATTTCATTACAGTCATCGTTGGCACAAATCTGTTAAGTAGAAGGCTTCATCGAAGAAAGAATATCAAGAATATTATTCCAAACCTATGTAATTTATATTTATTGAGATCCAATTAATTTACAAAGTTCGTAATGTAATCTAACTATAAATCTTATCAATGTAGTGTACTAAACAAATTAACTTATTTAAATGTGACTATTATGTCGTGTATTGTATGAAGGTCATTATTACTACCACTATTATGAACTCTTATAATATATATATATATATATATATATATATATATATATAATAATAATAATAATAATAATATATTTATATAATTATTCAAAAAAGAATATTTATAACACAATTAAGGATTAATTCCTTTAAAATGTTTCAGGTGTTCTAGGATGATGACTTATTACAAAGTGATGATATTGAAATTATTCAAAAAAAATTGGCAACATATCTAGTTTAAATTAAGAGAACTTTGTCATGTTAATGTCCTTGTATAAAGAAGTAATTTAAAATAGACAAGATTATTTATGTTTATGGAAGCAATTGTTTTATGAAAATTATTCCGAAGATTACGTTGTTATGTTGAAGTTGAAGTTAAATAGGTGTTTTAAATGACTAGGATTAGATTTCATCTTTACATAATTGTGTTCTTAGATTATTATAGATTGAAATTATCTTCTAGAATGCATTGATTGAATGATTTTAAATTGTATTTAATTGATTTTGAATAGGTTTTTGTTTGGGAACTATCCAAATGACAGGAAATACCCTACCTAATTTTCATTAAAATTCTTAAGTTATGTAATTTATCGGACGTAACTCTTCTCTAAATGTAATAGACAAATGCATGTTTGAAAAGTGATATTTACTTTAATGGTTTTGGGGTGTGTTTGTGATTGTTAAGTTTGTGATGTGTTTACTTGGAGAAGTTAATGTTAGACTTGTAGTAGTTTATTGTGATATTTGAATTTCCACGCCTCTGGTAAGTTTTCTTGTCCATGCTCTTAATTAAACTATTGATCCTTTTTTAGGTTATAGTAATATTAAAGTTATTGTTGGAGGAGTTGTTGTTGGTGTTTTTCTATTATTTCTTGCCCTTACAATGCACTTGCTTATTAATGTGACAAATTTTTTAATATTATTTTATATGTAGTAAGTAATATTATTAGTGAATGGTTAATCATTGTTGACAACTGATATGTAATATTACATATAAATATTATCAGTTTTATAATCAAACGGACTGCTCGTTTGCCTGTTACTTCTCTATTTTTAGTGTGGGAAGTTTATTTGTGGATGAGATTGAGGCAAACAACATTAGTAAAGTTGTTGATGATGAATTTCATGAATGATGTTTGAATTGATATTTTATACAGATTATTATTGTGATTATTTGACAAACAAAATAAATATTTTAAAAAATCACTTTTTACATTGATTATAATCCTAATTGACGTGAAAAGTGATTTCTTTTTTATTATTATTATTTCTAAACCACTTTCCATGTCGATTTAATACTACAATCGACATGGAAAGTCTACTTATTCATGTTAGTTGGTAAGAACAGCCGATGTGAATTGTACTTTTTATGTCGGTTATAAAACTGACATAAAAAGTCTATACTTTTCACATCATATGTTTCTACATCAATTCCTGAACTGATGTAAAAATTAGATTCTAATTGATGAAAAAAATCTCTTTTTACACCAATGATTACCCCCACTTACTTAGGATCACTAAAATTTGTAGAAACAAATCATATATTCACAATTTAGGAGTAACCAGGATCACAAAAATGTAGCTAGTTTCGAAAAGTAACAACTTTGACCCTGACTTATACACTAGCCCATGGCTTTTAAATCGAACAAAAGTTAAAAAGACAAAGCTCTAATGACTTACCTTTGTTAAGAAAGACACATATGTGCTCCTTGGACTCCAAAGACATTACTTTTCGGAGTGAGTACATAGATTTCAGCAAGAACTCCTTCAAACCCAAAACTTGATGGTGGCGTGAGCACAAAATCTCGAGAATGACAACCCAAATGGAAATCTCACACCTCAAAACCCTTCAAGACACTCAAGAACACAAGGAGGAAAGGTTTTAGGACAAACGGAATGGACCAGCAGTAAGAAACCCTCCAAAGTGCACCTCATACCTTGCTACATATATTTATAGATTGATGCACCCGCTTGAGTGAGTGCATCTCTTACCTAGGTGAGTAGCCTGATGATTATCTCGCATGGCTAGATTCTTTAATTTTGTGGTTGTTCAGTCACTTGGCGAGTCATCCTTCGCTTAGGCAACCTAACTTAGTTTGGAAGTTTTGTTTTGGACCCACACATTTGCCTAGGTGAAATATCTTTCATCTAGCCGAATATATCAGTCCCTAGAAATGTTGTTATAGTTTTTCTAAGCCTTTAAAGATAGCTTAGACACTTCAATACTCTTCAATATACCATAGGCATTGCTTAACTCTCAAGATTAACTTTATAATCATTGATACCAATGAGAACCTTCAATATACTCATTATTTCCCAAACTCTCATTAGTATCAATTATTGAGAAAAAGTCTATAACTTCTAAGTTATTGCAGTGCTCAAACTAACTTCAACCTTTATTCAAAGCAGAACTCACAACCCAAACAAACTATAATCCTTATTGTCTGAAAACGTTCCTTAAGAAACTACTTTTACCAAAAAAAAAATACTATCAAAATACGCATATGCATAGTCATATTTTTTCTCTTTCAAAACTAAAAAATATTTGTATCAACCATAATTTTTTCTTAAAAACACAATATCTTAATTGTTTCTTTTTGAAAACACTCATTTTGTCTACCTGCCCACCACTATTTAAGTAATTGAAAATTAAGGTGTTACACGAGATCCCTTCGTTTGGGTGGATGGCAAAATTTTACTCTTTCACTTGGACAAATTTATTAAAATATTATTTTCTAATATTTTTGCATGGACAAAATTTGTACCTATAATATATTTTTCTTGTTTTTCACCCCTTTTTTCTTCATATATTTCAAAACTATTTAATTTCTTTTCATCAATCAATATTTTTTACAACTATTATACTTTTAAGATATTACAACTTCTACCACTTGAAAAGGTTGAATTTAAAAAATATTTTATTGATTATCAATATAAATAATTAAAATACTAATGTAGATAAAAGTGATTTAAGAAATAATACTTAATATAAAATCTTAATTATGATTGAAGAATTAAATGTAATATCGTGATTAAGAAGAACTAATATAAATAAATTATATTTATATTTCTAACACTTTAATTATGCTTTACAATTTACTTTCAAATTATTTATAAATTCTTTAAAAACTATGATTTTATCATCTGATGTGAAAATTTGATAAGACATAATGCAAACTTCTTTTTCATTTTTATATCATTTAAATTCTTCCACTTAAAATTTTAAGCATCACTAATAATTAATATTTATCAATTAAAAAATATATTGCAATAAAAATAATATGAATATCATATCCAATCAATCTAATCTTTAATTCAATTTACATTTAATATCTAACTTTAAGTAATAAACTATTACATAATACATTTGAAACTCAACAAGTTAATTATATTCTGAACTTTGTCGGGATTCATTAATTAGGATCTAGCTAGATCGTGTATGCGTATAATTGTCAATATCCCTTTATCACTTATTAGTTTGTCGTGCATACTGCCAAGTGCCAGTTATATAATCTTGTCCAGGAAAGTGGCAGTATCATGCTGTATGAAAACACTAAAAGAGCTACAACACCATGTATGTGATAAAGACATCCTAACTAAGAAACTATCATAATTAAATAATATTCATTGTTCCAAACACTTTTACGGACTTTGAAGCCGCATTCTATGCATTCGATCTGCCTTAGATATATATATTTGCTTAACCACCCATAAAGTGTTGTTATGTGCACATGTTGTTGGAGGGAAATTTTGTTGTAACAAGGTTGGGCACTCCTTCAATACATTATCCTTTTTATTAACGTTAATAATTAATATAGCCATTTTGCATGTAAAAAAAGTGGTATTATGTGCATTACCAATCTATGTAGGGTTTTATTAACCATTATTGCTCTAAAGTAGTATTAGGCACAAGGAACTAATGTTTTAATGTGTCAAGGACATTGCCTTTTTAACTTGATATAATCATTGCTTGCTTATCAAGTTGATGGGACAAAACATTAGCCAAAATATCTAAAGACATTTTGAACAAAGATAGTGAAGTTATACCGGTAACCATGTGCTACAAACCCAACAAACATGTTAAACTCAGAAGCCAGTTTGGGCATAAGTGGTCTGCACGTGGTGTGTACACCAAACTAGCTTAGTACTCTACTTTCCATCAAAATGAAAGAGAAATTCGCCAAGGGACTTCAGATATATAGAGTAAATTGTGTGTTAGAGTTTCTTTGTTTTCTTATATGACACTCGATATCATTTTTACTTTACGGAGAATGACAGTATAATATTTTTTAAATTAAGAAAATTTTATTTAACGTATAAAATATGTTAATGTATTATTTTTGAATTAGGAAATCTAATATAAAGATTAAAAAACCGAAAAATGTTTAAGCAATTTCATAGAATTTTAAAAAGTATTATATAATTTAGTACTCTAGCTAATATACGTGGAAAGTCCAAATGACTTTTTAAGGTACCAAATAGGTATAATGTCACGGAACCTAGCCTTAATACTTGAGTTGGCACGTTGTACTATTATATACTGTGGTTTTAATGCTTATACATATAAAGGGGTTATCGGTTAGGCATTAATACATATTAGGCATGTCGAGAAGGCCATGCATGTGCAGAGAGAATTTGAATATTGCAAGCCTCAATCATAGTTGTGGCTCAATTATTAGGTGTTGGGATTTTTTTATGAAATAGTATTGTTTAGTTATTAAGTATATTAATTTTATTTATTGAAAAAATATTGATTATAAAAATTAATATTGTGATATTTTAATTATAATAATAGATATTTGTTATTTGGACTTTTAGAATGGGCGCATGATCAGAAGGTTGGAGTTTTATTTGGTATCTGAATAAGGGGCTATTATTAATAACAACCGAAAAATTATTGGTGTTAGACAATCTTATATGCATAACTTGTGGGAAAACCTTAACTAGACAGAGAGTAGTTTTTTCTCTCATTTTCATTTCTTTGAGTTTGGAATGTGATTGCAAGCATGATTTTTTTTCTTTATATTGGATAAGCACGCAATTGGAAGCATGAAATTAAGAGTCCTTCCATGGTTAAATCATGATTATATATGGTTATGAATAAGAGTTCTTCTAGGTTTATACATATTCTAAAACCCTATCTAATTGTGTGTTAAAGATTAATATATTATGCATATTAAAACCCGAAATTGTTTTTCTAAAATATCTGCACTATGCAATCGACACAATTAGTTTTCGCAAAAGATTAATGATCATTAAACATTTATTTTAATGAATTTAAAGATATAACAAACTAGTTATAAAATTTTAAATTTTAAAAATCTTTTAAACCATAATAGATTACAAAAGTTTTACAGAAATTTAAACAATAAAACATATATTTGTAATGTTGTTTTGGAAGGTTCGTGTGGAGACTAGAAAGTGAATATGAATATTCACTAAAATCGACTTAATCTTCAAGAATTTGAATAGTATACAAAAATTTTGAATAATATACATGACCACATAAATTCTAATTGCAACATTATTATTATAAAAACTAAGGCTATTAATTTTGTTGTCACAAGTAATTATTTATTTTCCTTAATTAAGTAATTAAGTAATCCAACCTTGAAAACACGAGAAAAAAAATGTCATCAATATTGTGGAAAAATAATAACAAAAATAATGTCAGCACATGCACCACTAAAGTTTCATCCAGCGGTACGTTCACTTTATGCTGGTTTATGTGCAATGTGCGCCAAAAAGGGAATGTTCCCTGCATATGATTATCTTATCGTTGTGTGCACCCGCATAAGTTTATATTATGACTCTAATATTCATTTTATATACACTATTTATAAAAATAGTTTTATACAAAAATTCAATAAGATTTAATCATTTCTTTCTGTAAAGGAAAATTTGATCATTTTATTACGTCATCCTATTCAATTATATTGTGATAAAAAATATATTCTATTATATTTTTATGAAACAATATTTTACAATTTTGTTTAAAAGAGCATTTGTTGAAAAATTAAGTTTTTGAATTTTCAAAAAACCAAATAATGTATTATTATAATTCTTAAATGAATGTTACAAAGAATACCTTATTATAGATCACATTTTTTTTTAAGTTAATCTTTTAAAATCAATTTTAATATACATATATATGATAGGATCCGTTTCCACTAGCTGTCATTCTGGTTAACTTACACTTTTTAATAACATTTTATATAAATTAAATTTGAATATATCCAATTGTTCAATTTAATATTCTTGTTAAGGAGGCTATGTATGTAAAATTTTATATAATTTAAACTTTTCTAGATATATTATTGAGCAACCAATAATATATATATATATATATATATATATATATATATATATATATATATATATATATATATATATATATAAAAATAAAGTAGTTCAATCAACTATCAATTAATTTTAAAATTGTATAAAATTTTATATACATGATCTTATTAATAAAAATATTAAATTAAAAAATTGGATTATTCAAATTTAATTTATACCAAAAATTATAAAAAGTGTAAATTAATATATGATATCAACGTATCATATTATACCATATTATATATATATATATATATATATATATATATATATATATATATATATATATCACATTCTACAAGAAAGAGCGGAAAAATCTAAAATAGCAAACTATTGTAAAACTAATAGAAGTTACAAGGAAGATAAACATGTAAACTTTGATATTTCTTTATTGATTTCTAAACGGTTAATGGGAAGAGTTTAAAAATTGTGTATTAAAAGTGTAAAATGGTTTTACAAGATCAATTCATTATAAATAAAATTCAATAAAATTTATCGCACGTTATGGATTTGATTGATTGTATAAATACATGTACTTATTCTCTAATAAAAAAATTAAATTTATAACTTAGCTAGTTGTAATCAATAACAATCGAACAAGTGTTGTAAAAAAATCATACAAATGTACTCATCTAATTTTAGGAAATTTAAATAAAATTAAATGTTAAATATAGAGATGAATATAATAATATCTTAATATTCTTACACTACCCTATAATAGGTTTTGAACTATATAATTTTTTTTTTTCTTTTGGACCTTCCTAAGCCCATAATATCATATGCAGCAGTAGTAGTGCAACATAGAATGATCAATATAAGTTCTGTGTTGTGATCTGATAGGACCCAAAAGGCTAAAGAAGAATTGGCCAGCCCAGGATTCTTAAGAGAGATATTTGGGACATATTGTTTGAAAACTGGGACATGGAATGGAAATAAGATGAGAGAAAATGCCATCTCATGCTTTATATGGGAGATAATGGATACCACGTATTGATCCATTGTTGGGGCTGAGTAATTGAGTTCCTTTTCCTGTCCTTTACATGTGTAATTTGCTTTACTAATCCAAGTGATTAGTGACAACAAAAATTGCAAGATAGTAAGAAAAAGAAATCTGTCACGCATAAAATTATACACAATAGTGACAAAATTATGCACATTATAGACATTGATCAGTGATGCTTAATTTGCCGAGTTTAAACATGGAAAAAGTTGAGACAAAAGAAAGAGTGCGATAGATAGTTGTCGAGGGTTCTTATCAATGAATGAGATCAATATTTTTCCTTATCATCATGAGTTAAAATAAGGTATATTCATTTTGGAGGTTATGTAATGAAAAAATGAAAAGAAAATGAAAAGAAAATGAAGAGGGAAAACTAGAAACGCACACGAAATGAGGATTTCCTTTTGATTTAATTGCGTTATTTGGTAAAGAGAGTATCCCAAGATAGTTAGATTTTAGTTTCCGAATGCAAAGCAAAATGCATAGGGAATTATTCAATATAAGGCCCAAGAAAATGTGTGTGGGATTCTCTCTATTCCTTGTCCATAAACTACTAAGTGGGAGCTTTCAGTTGCGTGTACGTTAATTCAATATAAATCAATGACAATGGAAATGGAAAATTTTGCATAGCTACATTATGTCAGTTTGTGCTTGCTCTTCTCTACTGATGCATAATACTTTTTCATCCCAATAAGCTAAAAAACTTCTGTTTCTAGTGATTTTTAGTTTGAAGTTTTTCTTATTATTTTCTAATACTTAAAACTAGTTTTTTAATATCTGTATTAAAAATTACATAAAGAATATCTGTATTAAAATTAAATCGAAATGGTTAAAACTAGAGGAATAAAACTATAGTTGAAAAAAAAAAGCCAATAAAAGTAATAAGCTAAATTTTCCATCAAAGATTAATCTTGACAAAGTTAGTTAATTCTTCACATCTATATTACATTACCCAAAAAGATTAAAGGAATAAAAGTTATACATAAATCGGATATTCCACTAACCAACCCCTAAGGGATAGTTATACTCCCAAGCTAAATTTTCAAAATGATCTTTTGTTATATTATAGTGAAGGTTATTTCCATTTTTGTTTTTAGAATTGATGAAGTTAATTTGTGCTCAACGATCAAGAAATTGCTTTGAGATAAAGATTGAACAACCCTACCCAGAAAAAGAAAATGGCTTTGGTATTTTGTGGGGTTTAGGGAACATCACTTCTTAGGTGAAATGACCATTCATTCAAGTAATTGCCATTGTAGATCTATATAAAATTAATGACTTAATTAATTAAAAACGATTACAAGTATTTTTTCCCCTTCCAATAGCCATAAACATCACACCTAATAGAACCGTTTTAGCTATTTTAATATTATGAATTTCACTTAGCAACTTTTTCTCTATCCTTGTTATTATTGTTTTTACATTTTTGTGGAATCAATTCTTAATAATATACCAACTTACAATTGGCTTCTTTTGATCGATGAATGATGGTGGGCTTAGAGCCTCAAACAATGATTTATGCCATAGCAATGAATTAAATATATCTTAGATAATTGATAACATATTTTCTTTGATATATATTTTTTATTATTAAATAATTCTCATTAATAAATTCTATTTTTACACTTCTATTTATTCTTTAAATCATTACCTCTATTTTATTATTCTTTAAACTCCTTTTCTATACTCACCCTCTTCAATATTCTTTAAATTCTAACTTTTACAATAGTTTCATTGTCTGATTAAATACATGGAAAATTCAATAGATTACATTTTGTTTAGCACTTTTCGTTGTGCCTGATATATTCATTATGCATTTTCATCAATTGAAAAAGGTTGCTTTCTCATCAAATTGGTTATGTTTTCATTAAGTCATTTGGTAATGTATTCTTTGTCTAAGTCATTGTCGCATTTAAGTTCTTTTCAATTTCGTTTTATATTTAAACATCATTAATTTAATTTCTACGTACTTTTCACTACTAGAAAGTACTTTCAGTAAAACTAATTTTCTATTTTAAAAAGTATTTTCCTAAATTTTGTATACCAGAAAATACTTTTTGGAGAGTCAAATATTTATTTCAAAAATACTTTCTAAAACTCAATTAGTTTTATCTGTAAAATCAATTACTTATTTCAAAAAGCACTTTTTGAAACTCTATTTTAATCAGCATGATTGGATTACAATTCAAAAGGTACTGAAAAATGTTTTTTATCAATGGATTACGATCTTTATTTTTACATTCATTTTATTTTTACATCTTGAATTTATATTAGAACACGTTTACAATATACAGGAAATTTTCTTTCCAGAAATTTACTTTTAGGTAAATACAGTTTCAGAAATTTTTTTTTATAGATTGTCTGTTCAAAAATACTTTCAGATAAATAGAATTTTAAAAAGTAGTTTCCAAAATAAAAAGATCAGAAAAAATTAAATGGAAATAATTTCAAAAGAAAATTAAATTCTAAAGACATGTAAGAAAAAATAATGAAAAAAACTGATAAATCAGGTATATTTATAGGATTTATTTATCAATTGCCATGTTATATACACTAACCACATCCCATTGCCCACTATCAATTAAAACGGGTAAGGAAGGATAAAGCCCACTCAAAACCCAAATTTGTCTTTTGCTCTTTATTGGGTTACAAATTATTTATACTAACAATAAATATTTTTAGATATTATAACATATTTTTTTACTAGAAATTTATAACACTTGCTCAACCAACTGAATTATATTATATACATGCCAAATTCATCCAATATTGTATTTAATATTTAAAAATTATTCTTCAGATAAATTATTCTTCATCCATACTTCAATTCTTTGATTTAGTCATGGGATTACTTCTCCATTCGAAACTTAATCGTACTTATTTAATACTCTTCAAAAAATTTTAAAGATTTATTTAATGAGAATCGAACTTAAATCCTTCTTTCACTAACTAATTCACACTCATTACATATATTTTTATTTAATAATAGTATTAAAAATGTTTAATATTTTAATTCTTATTTTTTTACGGTTATTGTAACTAATTTTGAATTTTCTAGTGGGACCTTTAGATATTTCTCCGATCTTCAATTCGTTATAAAATTACTTATTGAATTCTTAATTATAATGACTAAAGGCTATTTAACTTTTACCTAAAGAAGAATGAATGGTAAAAACATTCGCATTCGACGATATCTATGCACAATACCCACAACCGATTAAAAAAATGGGTATTCATTGGTAATGGGTTCCGGTTTTTTAAAACTCACCTTACTAGTGTGGTTTTATGTTATTCCTATTCACATATACTTGTTTATGGTTACTATTAAACTAAAAATGGGTAAAATGAAGTTTAATTCAATATTAGAAGAACTAGACGATGAAGATGTTAATAATATTTTATTATTATTTCATTCAAATTTTAATAATAAGATCATTCTATCCATTATCATTTAACATTTTAATATTCTATTGTAATTTCAATAATAAGATACTAATTTTATTTGTATTTTGTGAATTAGAATACTATTTTATTTAGTTTTATATTCTGTAAGTGCAATTTTATCTAGAGTGAATAGAATAATTTTGTGTTATGATCACAAAATAAATTTATCATATTTCATGAATTTAAATAACTATTTCCTAGTTGCAAGTACGTGTGAATATTCACAGGTACAAAAATAACTGTAAGTAGTTACGAATTTTTTTTGTGAAGCGCTTTGTAGTTTCGTAGTACCCATACTCACCGGCCCCCTTGCCATCCCTATACCCAAATATATATTTTAATTTTTATACAAATTATTTTGTGAAAATGGACCTTGGTAAGAATAACTAGCATTGTTAACAAAATCACGCTCATTATATATTCTTCATGATTTTAAATATCATTATATATATAATTAATGTGATTAAATTAAACATGATTGCTAAACAATCTTAATAATTGTTTCATATTCTTATCAATAATACTAAGAAAAATCACTCTTTCTAACATGGTATCAGAACTTATTCTATGATCTTTTGTATCTCATTTTAGTGG
Source organism: Hylodesmum podocarpum (assembly GCA_026586105.1). Lineage (NCBI taxonomy): Eukaryota > Viridiplantae > Streptophyta > Magnoliopsida > Fabales > Fabaceae > Hylodesmum > Hylodesmum podocarpum. The sequence continues at coordinate 525,856 of JALJEV010000730.1, read as the reverse complement.
ATTCTTTGTAATTGTGTGATCTATCATCTCGTTTGGTACGAGAGGGGTGTGTTGAAAATATTAAAAATCTCATATCACCTATAAGGTTGAGTTAGAATGAGGAACGATTCTCGCTGTATAAACCAGTTTATAGGATTGAGTTAAAAAAATCAATCATTTCTAACAAAAACATCTTTATAAAATCAGCATCCAAGACTAGCAATTCATTATGATACTATAGCAACTCCGGGGGGTTGGAACCTTTTAACATAGGAACTTCGTAGCATGGACACATACATTATTGTTCCAATAGAGCTTTCCATTTGGTGCTCTCTCTTTAATTTTTCCCTCCCCAACTCTACCATGCCCCGTGACGCATAGACACTTGCCCAGACATGAAACAGAAGCACAACAGAAAATGCTATGTACGGAGTACACATGTTATGAAACTCCTTGTGACAAACATCCAACTCCGTGTCCATGATGCACAGGTTCTGGCCATCATTAAAATTTCTTATTAACAGTAACCCATACTATCCAATAAATGAATAAATATAATCAACAAATGTTTCGTTCAACACCTTGACTTTAGTCAAGTACCGTAACATTATTAAGATACCCGTTGAAGTAGTACCTTCACCAATTGAATTCAGCGCAATGTAATAACAGACATGATATTGACATGTCACCAAAGCTGATTCCAAGTCTTTAAATGAGTAGGAGGCAGATAGTAAACGAGATTCTGCATTGGTACAAGCATTCACAACAAAAAAATACGCGCAACACATTATGTTGTTCAAATTCGCAATAACCATAGGCTTATTTTTTCTTTTAATAACCAAAATGTTTCTATTCTCATCCAACCTTAATCAAACATCAAATTTATTATCCTTACCAAACGATATATTATGCGAAAATCAACTCACGTTTTTTCTCCACAAACTCAATGTATAATATTAACTTAATTATACCAATTGAGTATAACAATAGGCCAATTGCAAAGCTAAGAGTCATTCATTGGTTAAAACTTATTACAAAATTCACGAAATTATGTCACTTTTATTCTCCATTTAATGAATTTCAGTAATTATTATAAGAATTTTAATCAATAAAAATATATTTGAAGAAGTATGTTATTAAAGTGTATTGATAATACTCCCCAACTCATCATAACAAGTAATGACATACATTTGAGTAATTAAGTTTAACTTGTACTTATCATTCAACACTACCAGTACTAGAAAAATCTGTCATTTACCTTCAATAAACCAGCTTAAAGCTTTTACCAATCCTTATCATGCAACACTACTAGTGCTAGAAAAATCTGTCATTTACCCTACACATATCAGCAATTCGTTTGTGGTACTATACTACTCCATAGAAGAAGCTTGTTATAAACTTACCAAAAACATCATTTTTATGGAAACAAATTTTAAGAGAACTACACATTGGAAACAGTCCCGCAAAATATAGGACAATTATTTGAATCACCGTATATATTTAATTCACACTTTACCTTGATGTTTCAGTTACATGACTGATAACTTAGTACTCAAGTTTTTTGTGATTAATAGAAGTTTCTAACCATGTCCATCCACAACTTCAATCATCAACCAGAATTTTGATGAGTTGACGCTTGCAGAATTGGCATTCTCAGATAATTTTTATCTTTAGAAATTCAACATAATAGCTTGTCCATCTTATTCAACATACTAAACTAGTCCCTCTTAACGGCATTCTCATTTATTATTCTTGCACTGACTATAACAAATTGTGGAAATATTCGGGGAACGGACTAGAAGCTAGACGTGTTTAATGAAAAAAAAAAAAGGAAAAAAAAAGTATTAAGTGAAAGGATTTGGTATCTCTAATAATGGTGAATCAACCACACAACAAAATAATAAAAGCAGCTTTCTGCAGCGCCTGGTCTGAAGATGTATTTCCACAGTATTATGACCCATTATCATATAGAATTATAAATATCCAATAACTAACGATAATAATTAATCAGGACGAACAAAATTAATCATATTTCAATTGAAACCGCATCTACAAGCATTAGACTCCAAAATAGAGGCATCCAAAAATATGGTCAATGAAATTAGAAAGATACCAACAAGCATCTTTGCTAAAAGGGCCTCCAATTATCATAGAAATTAACCTTTGTCCAAAGGTGCCAGCCCACATCCATATGGAATATGCTTACTTTCCATCAATGCCTAACAAGTAAGAACTTTTTCCTATAGTTTCAAGTTTATAAGTTCAGCATCCACATCCTCCATAACTTATGATTTTTAAAAGACAAAAAAAATAAAGCACCATTTATTTATTGTTTCAACTGATATAGCGAACTTGATTTTTCCAGATTTGGCAACTATGCAGCCCCCCCTAGTGTCATAATCAATAATTCAATCATTGACAGTACAGAAGTAGAAAATGTATAATGATCACAAGTTAGATTTGCAACAATTAATAAATGAAATGGTTATCAGGCTATATACTACTTTCCAGGGTAGGGAAAGTTCAAAATACATAGTCCAAGAATTCAAATGAAGATTGAATTGCTGAATAATCCAAAATTAATGAACAACTATCGGAAATTATTCCATCCTTCAAGCTAAGAAAATTTATGATCATTAAAATCAAATATCTAGTTGTGTGTTCTTAAAAAAGAAAAAAACTTAAAATAAACAACACCAATAACAACCTACATTTGTGTTGAGACTTCAATTATTTAACCTATTTCTGTGCTACATGATAGCAACAAGCTTTGAAAATTTTCAAGTAAATGTAAATGGGGGAAGATACCAATTTCAATGGAACAAAATGGAAAGTGAAATTTTAAACATAAAAATAAAAGACTGAAGAGCTCCCTTGTTGGAAAACTTTTCAGCCAATCTTGAGAAATATCTGAATCTCCTCCCCATCCTTCCCCCACCTTTGAAAGGAAAATTATATCATAGAAAAAAGAAGGGGGAAAGTACCAATTAGCAAGAATTCTGTGTCAATGGATGAATCAATGTTGTGCAACTCATTGGATATGAAGCATTAAAATGTGTGAGATCTTCACAAATCAATTCTTCAGCATCCCATGACAGCACAATTATAGACAAAGTTGCCAGACCGTTTTCTGGCGAGTAGATTCCACTGTGGAGGTCCTTCACTAGGAACCCATGCATTGAGTTCAATAAAACCCTCACCATGTGTCCTAGGTCCACCAATCACAATTAGCCTATTTCCACATGCCCTGAATGCGAGACCCCAACCATTCATCGACACCGCTCGCTCTGGCAATCTCCCAATGTTAACCCACACTCTCCTCTCCTTATCATACTTTTTGACCTCCATGTCAGCATAATCTGCAGCATATAATTCATTATTTACAACAGCAACCAGAGGTGGTGCCTCGGCTGTAGCAGGCATCTCAGCTCCCCTAGCATTCCGTCCAGGGGACATGTTAGGAATTTCTGTCCATGTTCTTGTTTGTATATTGTATTCCTCACCACATGTAAGAAGCTTAGATTCACTTCCACCAATTCCCCCAATAACATAAAATTTACCGTCCATAAATACCCCAGAGCACATCTTCCTGGGCTTCTTCATGCTAGGAAGCAGTTCCCAGGTTTGATTCTCAGAATTGTACAGTTCAGCTGAATCAAGGATATGACCGTCTGAATCACACCCACCAGCTAAAATAGCTATCTCTCCGAGGCTAGCAGATCCAAACAAGCATCTCGGAGCATTCATCCTCATTCCAGATGACCATGAGTTAGTCAAAAGACTGTATCTGTATATCACATGGGATCTCATCTCCCTTCCAAATACAAGTAATTCAGTACCTACAGCTAAAGACTCCTTATCTGAACACATAAAGCATTCATTAGAAGCCATCCTTGGTAAATGCATCCACCGTTGCCGAATTGGATCATAGGCCTCCCATTCAAGGAGGGCACAGGAAAAGTAAATCCAGTGTTCTATTATGCCGTTAAGTCTCCTCCACCTATACAGCTCACCACTTCGGATTGTGTTGCGAAAACTCCTATTCAGTGAGGCCAGAGAACCGTAATCAGACCTTGAACAGCGGCTGAGACAGGCAATTGAGCTGTCCCGATTCATTCGGGGCAAAAGAGAACCAGAATCTGATGAATCCCCACCATGATGCTCTTCCTGCTCATCAGGTGGCTGCTGATCACTGGCATCCAACAAATTCCCAGACATCTGCTGTTCATCAGATTGCTGAACAACAGAATCTGATAAATCCCCAGACATATTGTCCGCCTGCTGTTGATTAGATAGAACATCACTCAGCACAACCGACAAATCACCAGCTTGATGCTGTTCTCGAACACCCAATAGCTGTGGTGAGAAGGCTTCAACATTTTCAACTCGTTGCCAATTACTCAAGAACTCACAATCCTTCCTCTGATCCTGATCCATTTCTGGAACAACAGAATCATCAGCATGACATGATTGTTGTCGAAATGAATACCGAGTGGTCTCGCCTTGATGACAAGAATCCACTCTCCTGCTAGCCTTCCTTGGTTGGGATTCTTCCTCATCATCGGTGTCTGACGGCCGCTTGCCATTCTTTATGTCCAAATCCGGCAGGTATGCCATGTAAGGCCACTTGTTATCCGCCTGGCAGGAACTAGGAAACAACCTCGGAACTACACAAGATCGACCGTCCAACATAGTCTCCACGACAAGAAGCAGAAGCAAAAACAACAATCACTCGACTTTCAATCTCGTGCTATCTTCTTTCTTTGTTGGAAGGAACAAATTCAACACCACAGAGATGAGGAATCTCAGCCCCCAATCAACTCCACAGCACCACCTTCCAAATGAAGAACCTGTTCAAAAGGAATCAAAACAAAATCAATCTCAATTCATAAGTTCCATGTATTTTTTTTCTCTCTCTCTTATCAACCCTTCTTCTCAGCAACAACATATCCACTTGAAAATTAAAATGCCCAAACACGTCAACACCTCAAAAAAACACGATTTCAGATCGGAATCCATTAAAAATCACATTTTTTTTTTCACATCAACCCCTTGATTAGAGTAAAGGGAAAACCCCTTCGAAATCAAATTCACAGAGAGATCTCAATCAGCAAACATCATAGACAACAGGGAACTTCAATAGAACGAAACCGGTAAAGGGAATCAAATGCGACACACGTAATGAATCCAACATTCCAATGCACAGACCAAAAAAATCAATTTTGAACAAAACCCATCAATCACAATCCCTCAGGATTCAACAAAAGGCCAAATTTAATCAGATCTCTCTAAATCTACAATCTTCATCAATACCCAACACATGGCAAAGAAACCACCTCATTCATAAAAATTAATAAAGAGAGAGAGAAAGAGAGAGAAAAAAAAAAAAAAAAAAAACAATGATGCGAGAAACTTACGAGTTGGATAAGAAGAAAAATCGAAAAAACAACACAAGTACTTGATAGTCAGTTATTGCGAAATTGAACATCAATCTTGAACTACTTCTTTCTCTATCTCCAACTCACTGTTTTGCATGTTCCCCCATACACACACGCACGCACACAACACACACAGAAAGAAAAACAAAAAAAAAAAAAAAGAAAGAAAGAGAGAGAGAGAGAGAGAGAAACTTTCTCTCTCTAAACTGCTCTTAGAAAAAAGCTCTTTGGTTTTGGTTGGTCCTTTGTTGGTTTAGTCTCTGCAAATCAGATGAAGGAAGGTTTTGGAGCAAAAACTCAGAGAGGACCCCCTCACATGGCCTTATCTCCCTTAAATCATATCTTAATTTATAATTAAATAATTCCTTAATTCATTTCTTTCCCATCACCATAAATAAACTATTTTTTAATTAATACATAAACATCGTTCTCTGTGTGAGTTTTCTTCTTTTTTTTTTCTTGTTTTTTTTTAAAAAAAAATTGTGTTTTTGGGTTGTGCAAAATTTGACGGAGGAAGTTATGGTGGGGCCCGCAAAAGGTTCGCCGGTTACCCGTTACTGGTAACCGCCGGTGGTGACACGTGTTTGACTAGTGAGGTGGAAAAGGATGAAGCGTTTGTTTTCTCTCTTTTACCTCGCCTGACTCTCAATCCAAAATGGAACATTGAGAGTATAAAGGTTTTTTATATTTTAGGAGGGTTAATAATATATTTTTAATGTTTTTCATTATTAAGTAAATAAGAAGTTTAACTTATAAAATTTATAATTTTAATATATTTCAATTAACATGTTAAAAAAGTTCGTTATTGTGTCTATGTTTAAAAGAATTTGCTGTAGAATGTGGCATTATAACTTTTTAAATTTTTGTTTAATAATGAATTGCCGTGTATAATAACTATTTTAAAAATTATGATTATTCTTATTTTTTTATAAATTGAAGTATTTATCAATCGATAATGAAAAATCAATTATAAAAATAGGCGATTTATTTAAGAGATTTACCTTTTTTTAATAAATATTTCTTATTATTTTTATTAATTCAAAATATAAAATTTGATTCTTTATAAATTATATGTATTTTTATCATAGACGTTCTTCTTTCAACTAAACAATAAACATAATTATTGTGATGTTAGAATTTTTCTTCCATATAATATTTAATATGTTATATCATATAAATTTAAAATAACTAGTTTGATTTTTGTTGTGTAGAAAATATATATTAATAATACATGATATTTTTGAGAGAATAATACATGATAATTTTTTATTTTTAAATTTGATAATTAAACTTGATTTTTAAATATGAAAAAGCAAGAGAGAGAAAAGGACTCCTATGTTTTCATTACCTATACGTCTCTGCGCCGTTAGATTCTTATTCCAAATTCTCGGCTGGTCAATTTCTCGTGGTGAGGGAGGAATCTGGTGCGACGCGGGTGTGATTAAGATTGGTTTGGTTTGTTTTGTTGGTTAATCATGGAAAAGTAACACCTAGATTTTACCCTCACAAAACAAGCCATGAATGTGACTTTTGACTAGTCAATTTTTCATTATTATTATTATTAATTAATTAATTAATTATTAATGTTTGTTATGGTTATTGGTGTTTACACATGGAAGGGGAAAAGGAAGAGAAGAAGGAATATTTACTTAACAGTTGTGATAATGTTGTTAATAAGGTGATGATTATGATTATTGCTACCAAACACGGCTGAATCATGGCGAAGTCAAAAAAGCAGATTATGCTACTACGTTTCAATTTCCGCTTGCGTTTTCGGCTGGGGCACTTCTTCCTTCTTAGCCTCCTTTTTACGCTGTGTTTGATCCATTGATGGGACATATATCTATACTATTGTCCTCTTTATAATTCTTTATTATACAAATTAATATTACTTTTTAAATGTGCAATACCCATGATTTCTTATGTTTATCTTACTGTTTAATGGTGATGGGTTATTTATTGATGACCTATGGATTTAAACGTATCATATTTAAATTGCACATTTAATTTGTTGTCCCAACGTGGATGACTACCCAGATCTTCAATTTCATTAGTACATGTGGAATGGAGGAAGAAAATTTTAGTTATTGAACTTATCATTGAAAATTAAAAGATTTAACTAGTCTCTTCACTTTCCTTCTTTCGGAATTTGTTCCATTTAAGTCTCTTTTCTTATTTTGATTCAAATTCAAATTGTAAATTACATACTATTTGTGATGTATTTATATTATATAATATAAAGTAATATATAACATGTGCAAAATTAGATGAATGAAGAAAGGACACTGGTTTGACACGCATTAGAGGTTCACACCGGGTATCAACAAAGAGATTTAAGCTAAAAAATTTCTTGCAAACACTGTTTTCAGATTCATACTTTTAATTAGTTTCAACATTCATTACTACCAATCTAATATCTAATCTTGTAGGCTTTGATAGGTCTAACTTTTGCAATTTTGCGCCTATCAACCTTGAATTATAATCATCATCTTCAACACATCTTTTTTCTTCCCCTACTTTTCTGTTTTTCTATGTGATCATCACGGGTGGTACCTTGGTCGGCATTTGCACATAATCACAACAGTTAGCAATCTTAATCATCTTTCTTTTCACACAAACAATATGTCTACACATTGTAGTTTGTCGCGAGTTTTCCATTTTTTTCATAAATAGAAAATCTATTGTCGTGTAATATATTTTAATAATTAAAATATTTTTAAAGATGAATATTAAACTATAGCAGTTTTGTTAATTATCCCACAAGAGTACACCTCGTTTTCATCGTGGTTTTGTTGTAATGATATTAATAATTATATATACATCCAAAAAAGTGTATACATTTGTAAGGGATAAAAAAAAATGAAAAAAAGAAGATAAGATAACTAATAAATGATGTGGTCAGAAAATAAAATAAAAGACAACAAATAAAAAAATTAATTAAAAAAATCAATAATACTCTTTTATAATAATATTCCATGTTTATTCAATTTGTACCATTGAAAAATTCAATATTTCAATTGTAGACTCATAATATTTTTTTTAGCAGAGATAATATTTTTCAATTGAGACTGATTATTATATGTGATAAAACTATATTTTAATTATTTAAGGAGTCACGTGTCTAAAACTCGAACTTAAAACATCCAAATTAAACTAAAATAGTATCACATGAATTGATCTGCACATTAAATAATATGAAATATTTATTTCTTATAGTGGATATAACTATGTAAAGAACTCTAAGGTTGGAAAAAGATCAATAATATTATTATGGCGTTGATCTCTTTACAAATTATCAAACATATTTCAAATCACTGACAAATGAAAATCCCTCCTCCTGAGTGTATTTAGAAGTTATGATATCATCAAGTTTGTATACTTCGAATTGGAACCCAGTTAGAAACCTTGAAAGGCTTATAAGAACACATATATACAACTTACTGGTAAGGTTGTTGTTCCTTCAAAGATAAATAAGATAGCCTAAAGTTCTCAGTCATCTAAGATTTCAAATATTATTTATACACTTAAACCGTGATAGTTAACATTGAATTGTATTTTTTTTATTCATAAGATATACCCTCGTTACCGTTAAGTTATAGTTATAACCTCTATTATCATTTCATTATTAATTCTCTTAATAAGATTATCTAGTCCAAAGTTTATGCAGACAGATATTACTGAAGATGATTTAAGTGGTCTTATTAAAATATTTAAGAAAATGTTACATAATTTTTAAAAAATATATTAAGATGTGTATAAAAATTAAGTTTTGTCAAAAAAAAAAAATACCCATAAAAGAATGTTAAGATGAAAACATTAGTTGTCAAGATTTGAAGATTAAGTGTTATGTGTGAATAATATAATGTCATATTATTATTATATAAATTAAAAATTAAAAAAAAAATTAAATACACAAAACAAGGTGAAAAAAATTTCTAAAGCAGAAAAGAAAAAAAAAATTAATACATGAACTAAATAAACGTGAAGAACATAGATTTATTAATGGTGATTGGCCATATTTCTCGATGAAAATTAATTTCATGAATAAAAGTTATCGTAAATTTCTCTTCTCAGATAATAATTAAAGAATAACAAATATTGTCATTATTGAAAAAATAAATACTCCATTCGTTTCAAATTATAGATATTGTACATAAATATTAAGAAATATAATTAATACTTTAAATTTATATAAATATCCACATAACATTTTAATATATCATTTTTCTCATTTCATTGATTAATTGGAAAAACTTTATTGATTAATTGGAAAAATTAACAAAATAAAGGAAAATAATAAATATATGTAATTTTGGACATTACGAGAATTAAGATAAAAGAGTAAATATATATAATATTGAAAAAATAAATCACAACAATTAATATCAATATTCGTAATATTAATTAAGTGTATTCCTAGAAAAATAATGAATATTCTATTAATTTTTTAAAATAACATATAATATGAAACAAATTTTTTCTCTAAAATTAATGAAATTTCAAACAGAGGATGTAAGTAGGTATATTTATTTATTTATTTTTAGCAACTCATTATTACTTCATTCTAAGTAATTAATTAAGATTATGTACGTTCTTTACAAAAAAAATTTAGAAAATCAACTACGTAGGATAATTCCATAAATTAATTTTATGAAAAATACTAATAATATTCTTTTAAAAAAAATTCTATTTGTTGAAATCCATTAAAAATTATATTTTTAAAATTTATTCATTATTTAATAAATTTTAACCAATAAAAAATATTGTTATAAACAATGTTATTAGCATACATTATATTCAGATTGAATTTGTTTGGTATAGTTTATAGAAATCATGTATGTTTGTATTTTGTACGGTTTCAGTATGTTTGCCAAAATAATTTATTAATCCGTTACATTTTCAATTTATTTATAAGGAAATTGATTAAATCCATCTAATCTAAAAAAATAATAAATTAATAAATTGATGTGATTCATTTATTTATTTTATCAATATTTATGACTTATCCATTTTTTTTAAATCCAATGAATTATTTAAGGAATGCTTATCAAATTTAAACTGATCTAATGTATTTTTTTAATATAAATTTTTTGAAATTTATTATATTAAAATTTTAAAATAATTAGAGATAGAAATAGATCTGGTTTGTTACGAGAGATTTAGAGTCTTGTCTCATTTATTTATTTTTTAGAAGGTTAATCTAAATTTTCTAAAATATCTTTTTTAATGATAAGGTTAACTTTTAAGCTTTAAAATTTTTTATTCAATTTGTTTGATCGGTACATATTATATTATATTATATTATATTATATTATATTAATAAATATATTTATTTTGTTAATCAAAATATAATATATTAATAAAAATGATTATTTATTAATTTATTAATATAAAAGAGAAAGAAAGAATATGAAAAAAATAAAGAGACAAAATATTTTAAAATGAAAAAATAGTTAATTTCTTTTTAAATAAATTTATTTTGGTGGACGGATCAATATCCATCCATATAAAAATGGTTAATGGGTGAATTAGATGAATTTTAATTAAATATATCAAGATGGATTAAATTTTTTAATTGAATTTTAATGATTTAAAATAGATTAATGAATTGTTTTAGTCCAATTCATTATGATTAAAATAAAAATTTATTTGATTTTCGTAACCTTCTAAATTCTTTTTCTCTTGTTTACTTTAGTTATTTAAATTAAATAAATGTAGATATATATGGTAAATGCTTTAGTTAGTTGTTTTAAAATGGTTTTAAGTTCATAACACTATTAATTTAATTCTAGTTCTGAATTTTATAATTTTAAGAATTTTAAAATTTAAAATTAGCTTAATTAGAATTATATTCTTCTTTAATTAAATTAATAATTTTCTAATTATGTTCGGTATATGTTGAATGTATTAGATTTACCTGTTGAGTAAATAATGTATATATTTGGATTCAGGAAAAAATTTGGAGTAAGTTACCTTCAACATTTGATTAGGAATCAATGAAAATATATCTAAGTGCTTATTTTCTCTCTTTTTCATCTTTTGTCACTCTTCATCTTCATCTTTCTTTCCTTCATTTGCACATTTCATCTATCACATGTAAAAGCATTGGTTTTCTCCTCCATTCTTCTTTCCCATTCATTGAAACTATTGTCTCCTTCCTCCTCGTATGATATGTTGAGCTCGCCCAACACAAGTAAGAGAAACCATTGTCTTCTTCTCTCTCTAGCAAGTTTTCTTCTTAAGTAACCATAGTAAGTGTCATTCTCATTCTTTCTTTCTCTTTTTCTACATAACCCACCCTTATATTCTCATGGTTGGCAACCATAATAAGTGTTCTTCTCCTTCATTTCTTTCTCCTTCCATCAAGCGTTCCTTGCTAGTTTTGAGCTTTTTGTGGAGGTTTTGATACCTCACCCTCAACATTTATGTGTTCCTTCTTGACTTGTTTTTTCTACTTCATTTCTAAGTAAGGGTAGTTCTTAAGTTCAACAATAATGCTTATGTTTCTCTATTATTGGTAAATTTATGCATTAGTGGTATTGTGGTTGATTGTGACTTATATGCTCTATTTTGGATGTGAGGAATAGTGAGAGTGACTAGTTTTGAGATGGAGAATGTTATGTTGTGTATTGTGTATAGTTGGTTGAGTTTTTGTGTATGGAATAGTCTAAATGGGAGTGATGAAGTGGTTAGTTTGTGTTTTTAGGGATTTGAGTAGTTGTCTTTTAGTTTCAGAAGGAATTGGACCCACATAATCATCTAGATAGTTCTTTAAAGCATTTTAGATTCAGTGGAACTTGTAGCCTAATCACAAGAGCCTTAAATCAAAATTTGAGTCATTAGAACCTAATAACTTAACATTTTAGTGATGTTTAAAGCATAGAGAGTTATTTCAAATTAGGCTATTTGGATTGATTTTGAACCTTCAAACACTTTTATAATAGGTTTTTAGATTTGTCAAGGTGAGTTGTTTCTTGGTTTGAATCTTATGCAAGTTAGGTGAAAATCTTTGAGTTGGTGTGAGAATAACATGAAAATTTTAGTTTAGCCTCATCGAATGATATGAAGTATTCTTGGAGATGTCTTTGATATTTTGGTATTGAAACCTTGGAGCATAAAGGATTAGAGATGTACAATCAAATCAGAATAGCTCATTTATCCAGGTTCTACATTTATGAAATCTGTCAAACTTGCCCTGACGCCTAAATCCGTCCAGGCAGTTTAGGGGCTACAAGTATTAGGCACCTAGATGCCTAAATCCACCTAGTCAGATTAGGTATTGCAAGTTTTTGGTGCCCAAGTGGCAAAACCTCTGTTTTCTTGTTGTTCTTGTGTTATGATGCATTCCCTTATTCTATTGTCCCTTCTCTTGCACTAATATGAGCATAAAACATAATTGAATGATACTGAATGAAGTTTTGGGTATGATGAACTTGAGATGAATGTTGTGGGACATATATGTATAATGAGAAATCCTAGATAATTCTGATGATAAAGTTTTGTGAAACTTGTCAGGGTGTATGCCAACTGCCGATGCGTGATTTGGTTGCCAATTTAGTCTATAATGGTGTTTGAATAAGTGCTAATGTTTTATCTTCTTGAGAAACTAGCCTATAATACAATTTGACGAACAGAAGATACAATCAAATATACAAACACAATGGAAGAATAAAAATACAAAATGAATACTAGTTTCCTTAATTTTATTGACTTGACTTTTGTTATATGATTGTAGAAAGTTAGGTCATCACACACCTTACTATAGACGTCATATGTTGAGAAACAACAATCCTTTTAAATTTAAAACCAACATGACAAAAAGAGATAATATTATTATTGTGGTTGTTTCATTTCTTAAATATGTGTCATAACTAGTATTAACATATAAGTAATAGATTATGAAATTTTTGATCATATTTGTACTAACAAAAATGCATTTACCTTATATACCCCTTTAAAATATTATATTTATACTAAGTTTGAAAAGATAAAAGATAAAGCAGGAAAGTAAATTTTGATTATTATAACTTATATTAAGAAACGAAAATAGTTGATCATTCTTGAATGAATAAGCAGATGAAAGTCATGAATAGACGATGCAAAATGCCTTAAATAGACGATGATCAAATACATGAGTAGACAAAGTTTATAATTATAAGCAAATGAAACACATGAAACAAAGCTTAGCTTAGTCACTTTAGCAAATGGAGTATTTAGTTTATTGACTATTTCATAACATTAAGAATCTAGCATTAGCTTTTCTTTCATATAAGGGCACAAAATGCTAGATTAGAGTATGAGGTACTTACCAACTCTTTGCATAAAAACATGTTTTAAGTTCAGAAACAAAGAGAACAAAAGAAGAAATCAATATTGAGAAAGACCCGTTGCGGAAAGCAAGTTTATTCTTCACATATACAAAAATATATTTTTTGTTAATTGCGAAAAAATAACTTATGTAGAAATATTAAATGTGACAAAATAATCTTCAAAACATCCTTCCATCAGACGAAGGATCTAAAAAAATTGAGTCTAGTGGCTAGTGTAAGATCCTTGCCTATATAAATGTCAAAGTTTGAAGTATTGAAAAGTTTTAAATACAACAAAATTTTCCAAAATTCTTGAAAATCCATCTTCAAAATTTCTCTCTATTTCTTTTTGCTTTCATGGTAAAATCTCTCCTTATGAAGAGGTTAAAACAAGTTAAACTTACATTTTTCACTTTTCACACATATACAAGTGTTTCGGTTTAGCTTGAAGAAGTTGTGTGTAAAGAGGTTAAAATCCCTCTTTGCATTCATTGTAAAATCTCTCCCTAAATTAAAACACTCAAAGTTAAACTTACCTTTATATACTAAGTATTTCGATTTATCCTGAAAAAATTATATGTAAAGATTATTTATTTTAACCCTGAAGAGGTTGTATCTTAAAAAATATTTGTGTTTTACTTGAGGCTTAAAAATATTAATATATTTTAATGATATAATGAAACTTTATATTACATTAGACATTAATAACATCACTTACATCATCCTTATTACTTAAAATATTATGTATTAAACACAATAAAAGTTATATAATTCTTTTATTAATGGTGTTATAGAATTAATAGTTATAAATAATAACTTAAGTATTATTTTTTATGTTTTTATTTAATAAAAATAGAATTTTTTTTAGATAAATATTTTCTTTTTCATATTTATATTTAATATAAACTATGCTTATTTAAATAAACGTTATGAATAATTATAAATAACATTTTTTAATATATATATAGCGCTTATTTAAATAAATGTTATCTTTTTTATAATTTTATTTAATAAAAATAGTGCATATTTAGATAAATTTTATATTTTTATATTTTTATTAATGTAGACAATATTTATTTAAATAATTGTTATTAATAGTTATAGACTGTGTTAATTTAAACTTTTAAATTTTTATTTGATTTAAATAATGCGTATTTAAATGACCCTTATTAATACTACATGAGTTAATATCATTTATTTTAAATAGGAAAAACTATAAATTTGATATCAAATTTTTAACATATTTTTAGTTTAGCTCTTAAACTAAATGTTCATTGATTTTAATTTTTAAATCTTTTTCATTATATTTTTAGTTAAAATTTATTATTAAATAATGATGTGGAGTTTTTTTTTTTCAGTAACGTGTTACAAAATAGTAATAAAATTTTGATATTATAAGAAATTTTAACATAAATAATTGAAAACATAATAAAAATAAGATTTAAGAATCAAAATTACACAATTTTTAGTTTAAGGATTAAAATGAAAATATTTAAAAAGTTCAAGATTGCATAAGAATATTTTGTTTTAATTCACAAAATGTAAAACTATGTTATGATGAGAATCGCATAATGTAATAATTATACAAGATTATTCCTATAGCCATCACTTATTGAAGTGAGTGTTTTGTTTTATATAGACTTATACACTTAGAAAAAAAATTTCACATCATCTTTTTTAGAATCCTTTTATAATTGTTATAGGTGTCATTGTGAAAAATTTGAAATTGATGACATAATATTTTGTTTTTCTCATTTAGTGAATAAGTTTGTTTGTTGACAAAGGAGAGGGATAATATATTTATTATTATAAAATGCTAGTAAATTATATATTATTTTTAACTAATAAGATTTTGATAAATAATTTGATTCTTTAAATATATTAAGATTCAATTATTTGATTATACATGTGAAAGAAGAAGTATTTTTTAAGTTACAAAGTATAAAGGTATGTTATGTTTATCGTACAAAGTATAAATGCACACAAGGTCTACAAATAAGATAACATTATTATTGGAAGTCTCACATTGCCTAGAGATATAACCTATTACATATATATATAAGTGAAGATCAATTCTCACCTTACAAGCAGCTATAGCCCTTAGTAAGGGCGTAACTCCCCCTCAGCAATTGCACCTGCTGGGAATCAACCTCGTGATCTCAGCTCTAATACCAATTGTTGGATCGAGCACTTACCACTAGACCAAAAACTATAACCCTTAGTAAAGACGCAACTCTTTCTACATACATTAAATAACTTTTTCATTTCATCATTAACTTGTTAACTTTGATTACTAATCATACATGATAGTATTAAATAACATTTCTATTTTGTTTCATAAGATACTTGTATTACAATTTTGTTTTGTCAAATGCCTTCTTTTTCATAAGCCTCTAAGGGATAACCAAGGAATATCACAAATTAAAATTCATTGAATAAGTATAAGTACACTATTTTTTTTTAAGAAATACTATGCAAAGTATTCTAGAACAACATTTTGTCACGGAAATATTATGTATAAAAATACATTTAAATAATATTCTTTAGTAAACTCTACGTGATAATAAATAGCATCTAAATCAATAATATAAGCACTATTTAAATTTGAAAATATTTATGTTTTTTTAGCGTAGTGTTAATAATTATATACATAATCTTGAATTAAGATAAATTAATATAAAAATATCTTTTTATCATTAATTAAGAATTATTTTATTTTTTAATTTTTAAACAATTTTTTGAAAATTTTGTTAGCACTCATCTAATATATCAAAAGTAGTTGTTTGTCTCGAAAAAGAATCAAAAATACTTTTAAACACAATTTAACTCTAATTATATTTTATATTTATATTTTATTTTAAGCTATGTCCTTTCTCTCTCACGACGTCAAACTCCTCCTGCCCCGCTCTCTCTTCCCTCTTGCTACCCCTCTCTGTCGTTACTCCTATCTGCTACTTTTTGTCGTGCTCCTCCAGCACCATGCTCCGTCGTTGGCTGCAACACGCCATCCGTCAAGCTCCCTCATTGCAAAGCTCTGTTTCCCCCCTTCTCTCCGCCAAGGGTTTGGTGTTCCACACGCCGCCACCCCACCACCCTCATTGACACCACACCACTGCCACCACTGTTGTTAGGGATTGTCACCACTGTTGCCAGGGATTGTCAACGCAGGTAATTTATTTATATTATATTTAGTTAATTTAATTTATAATTATTTTTAAGGTTCTCATTTGATAGCAACAAATATTTGTTTAAATTGATTTTGAGATGAATAGAGCAACAAACATGAGTTTGTGTTAGCAGTAAACCGAGTTGTACTTATACTGTACATCAACCAGCCTTTAATGAAAGGTGAGAGTTGTATTTAAATCAAATTATTTTTTCAATAATTCCAATATTTACATATGATCCTAACATATACATTATTGTTTGACAGGTGCGAGTTGTATGTGGAGGGAGATCCTCCATGAATAGTAGCTCTTGATACTATGTTCGGGGGTGCCACGACCATAC
Organism: Hylodesmum podocarpum; assembly: GCA_026586105.1. Taxonomy (NCBI): domain Eukaryota; kingdom Viridiplantae; phylum Streptophyta; class Magnoliopsida; order Fabales; family Fabaceae; genus Hylodesmum; species Hylodesmum podocarpum. The sequence goes on along the minus strand of JALJEV010000730.1, from coordinate 508,620 downwards.
ATGAGGTCCCTATACAACCACACTATGTTAGAGCGGTGGTGGAAGATGTCATTGACCCTAATGCCGCAGTGCCTATGGCCACAGAGGTTCAATTTGTGAGGCTTGCAATTAATACCTTCATTGCATAGTCTCGTAATTTGATGAAGGTTATTTCATCATATGATAATTTACAATTTATTTAGTTCAATTGTATATATTTTTAGTTATAATATTAAATGATACCAAATGTCATTTTGCATGTTTATGACCACATGAATCAAGGAAAGCAAGTGATGCACTTTCCAGAGCCAATAGTTATACTAAAGAAAAAAAGTGATAATGATGATGCAAAACAAAATCCCTTAGTTGACCTACTCAATATATCATCATCATTGATTCGTATACCTGTATAGATACCTTTCACAAAAGAGGTATTTGGTGCTGATAACCAAGACATGTCCATGTACATATCTTTGTCTAATGTTCTAGAGATAAGTTCGGGGAATACCATGCTAAACATATCCATCATACAATTATGACAAAAGTAGTTAAATTTATATACTAGAAACTAGTTATTTAAACATTGAATTATGTCTTTAACTTGATATAGTTACTTGTATGAGTTGACTATCAATCAAGGCACGTCACATATATATGACTTTCTTGATTCTCATTTAATACAAAAAGTTGGTAATAACAAAGCCTTAGTTCAACAATATATACAAACATAAATGAGTGAATCGGGAAAATAAATATTTTTGGCTCTATACATATATGGGTTAGTTGTTTAATGATTTTGTATTATTTTTAATTCCTTTTCATTAATGATTATGTTAGTAATTAATTTTCGATCTCATTGACAGCTTATAGTCCTTATTTATATAGTAGTTTAGTTTTGCTTATTACACCATAAATCACTCATTGACATGAGACACTTATTAAATGAGTAAAGTTATAATGTCTTTAGATATATTGTATATTACTTGTACATATGTTTTAATGGTATAATAATTAATAATTTAATTAGGGTCACCGCGAGCACAAATATGTCGAGTGAGATGTGTAATAGAGGAAGGAATATCGACATTATTATTCCTAAGGTATAATGCATCATAGTTAATTTTCATATAATTTATAATGTAATCTAACGGTGAATTTTATCAATGTAGAGCACTAGACAACTTGACTCATTTTAATTTGGTTATTATGTCTTGTATTGGATGAAAATCATTATTGCTGCGAACATTATGGATTCTTGGGTTGAGGTAATATCTTTATAAGTATATTTTTATATAATTATTATATTTAAGAAGACATTTAAAACACAAGCAAAAAAAATTAATGATTTTCATGTGTTTCATATGTTCCAAGATGTTGATTCATTACTAACTAAGGATATTGACATTATTCGAAAGAAATGAACAACATATCTAGTTCAACTAAAGAGAAGTTTATAGCACTGACGTATCTGTATAAAGAGGTACCTTGTAATAGTTTTATAAAATCTTTAATTTTATGAATAAAAGGTTACATTGTTCTGTTTAAGTTAAGGTAAAATAAGTACTTCAATTAGTTATGTTTAAGTCAGAACTTGTTATTAGATTATTATTGATTTAATCCCTATTGTGATATGTATTGATTGAATGATTTTGAGTTGTATTTAATTGATTTTTAACAGGTTTGATATTGAGAATTATCCAAATTACAGAGAAAAATCTATCAATTTTTTCTTAGAATTATTATTTTAGCTTATGTTTAATTTCTTTTATGTTATGTATTAGACAATATTATGTTTGATATTTATTACACATTTATTCCATTTTCAGGTAACATGCATAATAAGAGTTGATGATGATACTATTTAATTTATTTGTTTTTAAATTTTTATGTAATATACTAATTAATGTTCTTTTATATATAATATTACTAAGGAATGACTAGATATTGTAGACAAATAGATACTTCTTCATAGTTTATGTCAATAAGAGAAGTGTTAGTAATTATATAAATTCTCTTTTGTTTGATATTTATTTGTGTATGAATTTGTAATTGTAGTTAAAAATATTATGTTATTAAATATTTAAAAAGTTTATAAGGTTAAAATTCTATAAAAACAATTTTTTTTTAAAAAAAAGAAAACACTTTTCATATGGATTCTAAAGGAAACTGACGTGAAAAGGGTAATTTTTTTTTAAAATCAAGAAACTATGTCAATTATTTTCTTTCCTGATGTTAAAAACAACACCATTACGTTAATTTATTCATAATAATCAAGTTAAAATCCATTTATAATGTTGGTTAAACAATCATCCTAAAAATCTCTATTTTTAACGATACTTATATAATATGATGTTCTTTAACTATCGAGAAAAACGATAAAAAGTTTACATAAAACATTATTGTTGTATTAGTGCCAACAATACATGCAATATTTTCTAAGTTTAGATCCATGTCCATGCTCTAGATCAGCAGTTATATATGTGATAAATTCATTTCCATACAAAGTGGTCCTGAACAAAAAAAAATAATAAAGAACACAACTGCCAAAAATAAAATGAACAAAAAAAGTTAAATGTTTAATCATTTACTATATAAATTGTTTTTTTAAAAAACAGAATTTTGGAATTAAATGAAAAACAAAATATGAACTAATCATGTTAAATAATTAAGAGTTTGGAAATATGAGGTAAATAGACAAGTTGATAGAGCTAATTATCTAAATATTGGATTCAACATTTTGAGATAATTAAGTCAGTTTCTTTTTCTTTCTTTTATTATTTATATCTTTTTGCTAACATTAAAACTTTTTTTTGTAAATTGGCATTTATATTCATCAAGATTGTCTTCGAAAGAAAATGTTGAAAAAACGATGTTAGAAAAAAAATAGAACATATAATACAAATCATTTTTGAAGGCGTTTGTTATAGTGTTATCCATTACTTATTATTTAAATTTTTTTAAAATTTAAAAATTACATATAATTATTAATGAATACACAAAAATGACACATGTTGAAAATGTAAGGACCGTATAATAAAATGCATTATTATTTTTTATTATAAATATATGTATGTTGAAAATGTAAAAAAGAATTTCAAACCTATGATTCTTTTGTTTACAATTTCCATTCTCTAACATGAACTTGTTTCTTAAAACATTTAAAAATGAACCAAAAAAACTACGATAGTATATATAATAAATTTGAAATATGTACTATATATGTATATTTGATAAGACAAATGAATGAGAGTGTACTTGAAGAAAAGAACTTAAATGCGGCAACAAGTCTCCAAAAAGGATCACATGGGTTTATATTAGATGGAAGTTGAAGTTGGAGATGGAAAAAAGAATTGTAAAAGAGAGTAAAATAAAACAAAAGAGGGTGAGCTGTGAATGGAGAAGATGGCCCAACCCACCCCCACCCGAGTATTCGTTGGAATCAGCTGTGTGTGTTGTGTGCAAGCTAGCCCCACCCAACGTGTCTCTCATCAATGTTATGTATGCCATTCCAAAACCCCCTTCTCTCTTGCATTCTGTCACTGGTCCCCACCCACTTTCTCATCTTCTTCATCTCTTTCTCACTCTCACGATATTTTCACTATCCCTCTTCTATTATTATTATTTATTATCTCACATACCTCTTCTCTTTTCAAATTTATACTTTTATTTGTTATAATTATAAAACTAATTCTTCCCCTTCCCTTCAATTGTGTTGCTCTCTAAGTTCATTTACAACCTTTTCTTTCTTGTTACAAAACATTAGAATAAGAATAGATGATACATGCACTTCTAAGTTTATTATGTTTTCATTTGGTTTTTATATCTATAGATCATGTTAAATACTAATGACTAACTTTTGTTAGAGAATTAAATTAGTATTTGTTTAGTGAGATCTCACTTCTTAGCTATTTCTTATATATAAAACTCAATTTGAGTTTTTATAATAAAAAATTATAGGGTTAGGAAGAGAAATTCCTATAAAATTGTCTAAGTTTACTGTTAGAACTTAATCACCAGTAAAGTTTGGTGAATACTTTGTAATGTTTTTAAAAGAATGCTACATTGAAAGATAAAGATATCCATTAATTAATGTAAAGGGTGGTCAAGATTGTACATAAGAGAAGTTTAATACTTCTCTCTTACCAGATTGCGTGATTTTGTAAAGAAATAAAATATTCAGTATAATAATTAACAATACAAAAGTGAATATATGGTAGTGCATAGCCGCTTAATGAAATGACAATATTATCCTTAACTATGCGCATGACCAAACTTTTCCTTTTACAAGTAATATATGCATTATAATAAATGAGAATTTGAGGTGTGGACAAGACCAAACTCTTGCTGGTGTAAGTCGAAGGAGTTGAAGTCCCAATTAAAAGTCGTGTTCATCCATAACTCCGAATTTGAATTCAAATAATAGTCTATTATATTTAAAAACTAAAATTGATTTGAGGGGTTGTTATGTCATTACACAAGGATCTATTTTAACATATCTTGTGTATTTGGACGGTAGTGCACACGTATCGTGTTGGTAAGTGTTGGATTTTAGAACCTAAAGGCTTTGACGGCGTCGTTGAGAGCATCGAAAGTGGACACATGAGCGGCTCGTGCACCGCATGTGCGTGCGATCTTAAATCTTTCATTATAATATTTAATTAATCCAAAGCACAAGGATTTAATTAGTGTAATGATCTAATCTAATCACAAACACGTGCGTGTAGGTCGCACGTGGCAGAGATAAGGTGTTTTTGAAGGGTGCGCGAGACTACGAACATATCATGGGACTTCGAGCCACGTGTCGGCGTACGTGGGTTCCTCACACTTTATTCATGTATCTTATTTTTAACATTTATTTTCTAAAAAATTGCTTTAGTCAATTCTTTGTTCTTTTCATATACTAATTTCTTTTTTTTTTTGGATTTTAAGACCTAATTTTGAATTTATTTTATAGATTAAGATATGAAATTTATATCATTAAATTTAATTCTGCTACATCAAATTATGAGATTTAACCAACATGAAAATTAAAAATACCATAAATATGAAGAAAATCACACAAGTCTCACAAGTATTTAAAACAGAATATGATACTAATTTTTAAGTTTTTCAATTGATCAAGAATTTATTCTTTTATTCATTTTTTATCATGTATATGACCTTCCTCAATTTTAACATTAGTTATGTTCAAATTAATTTTTATGTAAGTAAATTTAATAAAAAAAAATCAGATCTTGAATAAATAAAAACTAATTAAAAATATGTCATAAAATTAAAAAGTAACTATTTCAAAACAACAACATTGGTCAACTTTTAAAATAAATGATAAAAAAACTTTTCTCAAAAAAAAAAACGATTTTAAAAGAAGATAAAGAAGCAAAGAATATTTTATGCCATATTTTAATGGACATTGAAAAAAAAAAATTAAATATGGCCGCCATGTATTAATGCAAGGAGGTCATAGTAGGACGGTACAGATGGGCACGGGAATGTCCGTGTGTGCCGGCTTTTGCTTCCATTTGCTGTATTACTTTTGCGTTAAAATGTTAAAGATAATCATTGTGATCACTTATTATTTACCAAATTATTATATTTAATGTATTATGCTCATTTTTTTTTTAAAACGCACTATTTCAGCGGTGACTTACTGTATCTCTATAAACAAATATTTTAGATCTTAATTTTATCACAATCAATCTCTGACTTTTACGCATTTTACACGTACGTACCTCTTTATGTTAAGTTGGAACGAAATTGCTAATAGAAAAAACATAGTCATATATTAACTTTTGTTTTGTTATAACCAATTTTTTTGGACAACATGTTATAATACATTTTTCAAACATTAAAACATGAAAAAAAAATTACTTGAAAAATAATAAATGGAAAACAATTGTGGAAGTCATATTGAAAAGTTTAAAGTAATTTCAATAAATATAATAGTTAGTCTTTTTAAACTTTACTTGTGTTATACATAAAGAACTTTCGTTTCACCCAAATTGATCCTTAAATTTTAATTTTATATATATATATATATATATATATATATATATATATTACATTGTAAATTATTACAATTGACCTCTAAACTTTATTCTTAACACAAATAAATATCTTAAATTCTCATTTCACCTTAATAGATCTTTATATGTTTTACAAATAACTCTTTATTAAGTTGAAGTTTAAACATTAATAGAGAAAAAAATCCAATCATTTGTTTACTTTAAATCTTAACTATTTATTCATTTCTGTTTTGATATAATTCATTTTCCAAACATAATAAATGATAAATTTTGAAATAAAGGAGAATAAATAATAAAGAAAATTTTTAATTGATCTTTAACATTTTGAATTCCATTATATTTGATGTTTAAAAAAAATATTTATAAAAATAAAATTAATAAATATGAAAACTATCACTCCTTTCACAAAGACACAATGGAAGAAGAATAATTTTAAAAATATTTTTTATATATATTATGTTTAAAGCTTCATTTTTAAGTTCATCGTTGGTTATATATATATATATATATATATATATATATATATATATATATATATATAGACACACAAATGAGCTTACTATTATAAACAAAACATTTACTTATTTAAATTTTCATAAAATCTATTTAACTTAAGCTTATATTGTTGTAATTTGTTAAAGAATATAATTATGTTCATGATGCAAGATCCTTTGATTCAACTAAAATGGTCGTATTCAATTGTCAAATCCCACTAAAACATCTTACAATATTGTTATCAACATTTCTTTTTCAAAAGTTTTGCCTAGCGTAATTAGATAATTGACATTGTAAACCAATCTTTTCTTCTATGTCAAAAATGTTCTTAACATTCTTCATTGTAAAAATTTCAAAAGTATCCATTAAAATTTTCTTTATGAAAGTACTTATGAGTTATTTAAAAAGTATCTTACATGTGCTTTGCTCGAATGCAAGTAGAAACTCAAAAGGTTTCATCATAGCCTAGTGTAAATACTATGAAATTTTGGCTAGAAATTTTCAAATTGTATTACATTGTTTTCCCTAATTAATTTGTTTTTATTTTCACAATTAAAAATATATATTGATACATAAGGACCATTTTTTCACAGCATCCCTAATTATAATTGAAAACCTAATTAAATATATTAAATGTTAGTTTCCTTTCAAGTATATTAAATTTTATATTTTTTTTTATATCGTTAATGTATACATAGTCGTTATTTAGATACTGAAAAAGTTCCTATATATTTTTAATACATCCAATCAAATCACTAAAAAAATAACAATAAATTGCTAAAAAAATAACAATAAATTATTAATCATCCAATTCATTCACCCATCACATCATATTTTTATATTATCATACAATGCATTCTTTTCAATATATAAACAACTTGACCTATTAGGTTTTAATATATTTTTCTTTTATGCTCTATGTGTATGATCTTTATTATTATCATTTCTATGTTCAGCTTTGAAAAAGAAGAGTTTTATTTCGATAATTAAATGAATACGCATAGGTGGTTAGTAAACCGCATTAAATATATATGTATTTATTACATTTTATCATTGTTTCAAATTTTTTGTTTTAGATTTCTTATAAAATTGGACAAGTTTAATAGTTATTTTCTGAAATAATTAATAAAATGAACCAAGAATAGCTATAAATTTAGGGTGTTATAGAGTATTCTAGTGCAGCTGCTCACTAATAGGTATTGACTTGGAAAATGGTTTACTCTTTTTTTTAATATACATGAAAAAGGTAAATTAAACCAATACTCTAGTTAAATTTAAGTTGTATTTTTCTGTTTGATGTACTTGTTGTACTCCATACAAATGATTGCTCCATTTAAATTTTGCTGAGCAATACTTTAATATATTACAGCTCGTGAGTGAGAAAAATTTTAAAAATTTCAAATTTTACATGCATTTAATAATAAAGTTATGGAAAAGGTTTTCCATGACTTTAGAGAAGATGAATGTTATTTTAAGAAATGTTAGTGCGTGACACTTACAAACAATTATTTACAAATTAAATATGCTGGTTTAAAAAATCTATTTCCTTAAACAAAATAATTGAAACAAATACATAAAAAATGTTAAATGGATTATGTTTTAAATATTTTCTTAATAAATTACTTTAAATAATCTAACCCAATAGTTATAATTAATATGTTGCATTACTTATTATTTTTCTCATCTCAGTTAATATTTAAAATTTTAAAGTTAAAATAGAGATTTATTTGAATTGTTTAACATAAATTATAATTATTTTAATTTATCTTGATATATTTTTGTAATCAATATGTTAGATTACTCTTTATTCTATTTCTCAAAATATTCAATTTTAAAATTCAAAATATTAATATTGACTTACATTCTATGTGTTAGTTTATTTTAGTATGTTTTGTAACTAATGTGCTAGATTATATTTTTATTTTATCATTCTTATATTTTAATTTTGAATTCTGAGATGTCATTTTTGTTTGAACTTTTATTAGCATATTTAATCAATTTTTAGTTTATAGGCTGAATCACCTTTAGTATATTTTTTTAGGCTTGTAATTTTTTCCAAATCAGAAAAGTCTATTTGATGTTTTTTTTTTTCAATTCTATGAAACTTTGGCTCCAATTGGTGAAAATTAAACACCAAAAATAGAGTTCTTTACTTAGAAATAAATAAATTGAAAGCATGAGTATTCTTTTGATCCTAATTTACAATTTCAATCATTTTACTCCGATTTGTTATTTTAATTTTTTAATGCAATTTCTAATTATGATCTTTTAGATAATAGTAATTTATTATTCTAATCGATAAAGTATTCCAGATATCCTAATCTAGTTATATTTTTTTAAAAAATAAATGTAATAGGTTGATAATTGAGATAATAAGAATTGATATAAGCAGACGTAATTTGATGTCATATATATATATATATATTCTGTAACTTATGATCATTTTAATTATTTTTGTTGATTGAATAAATTATATTTTCCTAATATTTTATCCTTATTTAAGTTCTTAGAATTCTAACATTTCTTTATTTATTAATTCCATAAGTCGTGAGCTATTATGATAAAAATAATAAAAATTATTCTTGTATTATAAATTAAGCGTTTAGGTTGCTTGACATTCCTACAACATGTACATCCTAAAACCTAATTATCATTTGCAAGTATAACATATAGATTAAAAAAAGAGTATAAATGAACGTTGGAGGAATAAACCAATACGCTAGAGAACCTAATTAAAATTTAGTGTACATTTTTGTGATTTAGCATTTTTTTTCATTTTTAGTCTTTTCAGTTTATTTTTTTTTTGTCTTTAATCTTTTTAAACATTTTAATTTTAGTCTTCGTAATTTTTATTTTATTTTTCATTCCTGTGACTTTTTTTCCATGTTTAGCATAATAGATTTTTTTCTTCATATTTAGTCCTTGTCAATTATTTTTAAAAAATACTAATTTACATCGATTGAATTGAGCAAAGTATTAAATTGATTCTTGATAATGCAGAGTTTTGTCATACTAATCTCTAATATTTAAAAATGGTAAACAAGTCTCTCATTCACTTTTACTATTTATTTTCATTCAATTTCTTAATATGTACAATCTTATTATCATTATTGCTTATAATTTTTACAATATATAATATTTATGATTGCAAAACTAATATATGACTAAGGTAATAAAAGTTAAAGACTTATTTTTTATTTTTCAATAATAGAGACTAATATGACAGCACTTTACCAAGTCAAAATTTAACTTAGTAATTTATTCAAAAAAATATATTTATATGGATAAAAAAGAAAAAAAAATATAAGGATTAAAATGAAATGTTTGACGTTTAAGAGAAAACTTGTAAGGATTGAAACTGAAAAAATGTTAAATAACATGATCAAAGTATACATTAATCATTGTTTTAATAGAAGTTAATTATATGTTATTCTAGTACGCTATCCTAAAAAAATCATTAAAATAAGTTGTAAATAACTCATGAACCAGAAGCTATTTTTTATAAGTCCTATCAATTATTTTCACATATACATAAATACTTATGTCATAAAATATGTCTAAATATATGTGTTGTAAACAATACATAAAAAATTAAGTGTAAATAAATTATAAGTACTTAATTATTTAATAAGTTAAACACAAATAATTTAGATAAATACTTTGAAACATAACCTTGCTCTTTTTAAATAACATAAAGAGGTGTTGAGATAAATGAAAGGCCGTCTCTTAAATTTTGACATTTTTCTTGCTTCTTCGAGCATCCATTAGAAGGGAATCAAGGCCATATATGTAAATAATGATCAGAGGATCAATTTACTATTATGAGAGTAATTAAATTTAACAAAATCGTTCGTTATACGTATCTTTAACTTTCATAAATAGTTAATTTATAATCATTAAATTAAAAAAATAAAATATAAAAATAAAGAGTAATTTTATTAAATTTACTCTTAAAATTAGTTGATTCATCTTTATATATATAATCAACTAAGCATTCACGCATATTTACGAAGAAGAAACATTGTAATGGTGTAAAGTATTTATATTGAAAATTATACGCAAAGAGAAAAAGATAAGACAAAAGAGAATATGAAATAGAATAATTCATATGGTAGAAGAAAGATAGTGAAAAAATGTTATAAAAATAACATATAAGTTAACTGTATGAAAAAATGATGTCTATGTGAAATATTCTCTAAGCACAAGGAAGAAAGTGATTCTCATGAAAGAGTTAGGGGAATAATACAGTTCATTCATCACTTGCCATCTATGACATCTCAGCTACCATAAATGAATAAAATTCAATGCTCCTACCTGTGTAATTCACCCCAAAGATTCTTCACTGAGTAGATTGTGTATAACCTAGCCATGATTAAGGGGGCTTGACGTGTTACACTCACCCATTTCTTTACTTATTCTTTTGCATTTCGTTGAAGAGTGTGAAGATTCTTAAATAACGGAATCAACCTGAACTTTAATAAAAGTTAATTTATTTGAAACAAAAAAGGGAAAATATCCTTAATGGTTGTGAGGAATTATGAAACCAACATTTCCAAATCATGTCGTTTACAGCAAAAATTAACAACAGCATCTAATTTTTCTCTCTACCATATCTTTTTCGTTTGAGGAAAAAAGAGAATAAAAAAAGGAAGGAAATTCAAATAGGAAAGTGAATATACATTTTTTACATCAGAAATGTATATATTAAGAGTGTTAGCTAAGTTTTCTAATACATTAAAAATTTATTAAATATTCTTTCCGACGCGTATTTTATGATTGGTCAATTTATTAAAAATGATAAAATTAAGAAAGTAAATCTCTAAATAATAAATGAGAATAAAAGAATATATGAATCAAACATGAAGAATGAGCTGAGAAATGTCATAGAAAATGTGTCACTTGCCCAATATAAGTAACATAATAAAGAATTTGAAAGGACTATTTATCTTATTAATAGTTTAATATAATTAAGTAACTAATACCATTCTCTCCCCAACCTTTGTTTCTTTAATACAATTAACACACTTTTGTTTTCCCATAAATTTTTCTGTATATTTTTTTGAGCAGGAATATTTCTTGGCAAAAAATTAAAAGTTAATATATATCTGATAATACATATATTCATTTCGGAAAGTGATTTGTTTTAGAAGATGTGTTGTATACCTTTTCATGGGAAAAATAGGGTACGGTGGTCTAATGAAATGTTTTGAGAGAGAGGGAGAAGTTTCCTTTGTGTCAAAAGAGGAGCGGTTTCCTTTGGTTAGGCGAAATTCACGGATTTGTCACACCTAGTCTTTATTATCTTTGAATAGGACATAAAGTTATATCATATACCACAGCTAAGATGATACCATCTCACATTCTTGTACTGTGCATGACATGTATTTACATCATTTCCATGACAAGACTACAATGTTATTCTTGCTCAATTTCTTATTTTTAAAACACTTCTATAGTAACGTGAGAGATACAGTAAGAAAAGAGAAAAATAATATAGGAAATAAAACAAATGATTATATATTATAAAAGAAGAGAGAAATATAATATAAGAGGACATGATGAGTTATGTTAAAAAAAACATGATGAGAAAAAATAAAATAGATAGATTATAAAAATATTGTGATTATCTTTTAGTAAAAATTATTTAAAAGATAATGAGAAATTTATGATACAAGATTGATGATATCGATCGCTTAACTACTTGTTGTTTGATATGAATATTCTTTCTCGTGGAAATGGAAATATGGATAGCACGGGGAAGTGAATAGAAAAGGATCATCACTATTCAATTGATCTAGTTGTATTTAATTTTTTTTCTGGCTTAATGTTGACTTTGTTATATTCTTATCTAAATATCGACTTTGTTATTTATTATTTAATTTTATTCTTTTTACTGGATAAGTTATTTATAGGAGAGTTTGAACTCCTAATTTTCTCCCCTCTTTCCTTATGTTTCCTTTATTATATTATAATTCCTGTTAATTGATAGTTTATTAATTCTAATTTATACTTGAGTATAATATATATTAACATGCATTATTGAATTAAAAATTAGTTATATTTTATTTGCGAGCTTCATTTTTAAATTTATTTTTTAATTCTAAACTTCTTTCAATATTTTAGAAGAATTATATTACCTTAGAATTTATGGATATCAAAGTTTTATAAAAAATTTAGAAGAAAATAATAAAAAATAAAAGTTTAAGAAAAAATGAAAAATATCTAAACTATATATGCATGGTATCCTTCCTTTGCTGTTGTTAGAAATATCAAAAAATATAGTGTTCACACTCTTCTAATTTTATTTGGATGATTAAAAATAAGATGGAAAGTAATAGAACAAAAAGAACATGAAAACATTGGAGAAAATAACATTTTTCATCCTAAAAAACGGAAAAAATTGGAAAATAATTAATGAAAGAATAAAAGAAATAAAAGGAAGAGTGTTGGATATCATCTTTAAGACTTTTTTTTTTATCCTTTTGCTTTTAAAACTTATTTTGTGAAAATTCATTTGAGAAAAAAAATTAAGAAGGTAATATATTTGGTAATAATTCTCCGGGCGATCCTTCAATCCAGCACTACCTCTATTTGTATCTACCTGTTATTGTTTCACCATGTCTTGGATCATCAATGATGAACGGGTAAATGCCAAATGTCACTCTCAATAGTATGTCACTATCATACCTTTGTTTTTTAAATCGTATGTGGTGTGTTATCCCCTTCGTCACCAATGATCCATAGTCATACACGAGTCAAGTCATAGGAAAAATTGTAGTACAAATTAATAATTTTGGCTATTTCACAAGAATTTTAATTGTTATCAACCAATTAGAAATGTTAGAAAATGGAGTTTGAGTTTAAGAATGAAAATAAATTATAAATAAAGAAGAACTTAAGAAGGTTAAAAAAACTAGGTTTGAGTTTAAAAATAATAAACAATACATTAATTAAGTTTTCTAATTAGACATTTGTCATCAATGTTTATATATCTAACTAGGTACAGAGATTCACTACAAGAAAGTCGCTTTTAGTCACCAAAATGTGATTGATATATTAACAAAAATTATAATAGACAATGGTATCTGAATCAGCTACGGAAAGTAGTAATCATAAACATTCAACGATAGATTTAGCAACTAAAATTGAATAACTTATTAACTAAAGTTGAATTATTAGATTATTTATAATGAAATTGGTTGCGATAAAAGTCTTGATTTTAATTAAAGGATTTGCGATGAATTTGCAGCATAAATATTATAGAATATAGCACCAAAATATAATTGGTCACTGTGTTTTACATTAGCGACTGAATTTCTATTGTTGCAACTGATTTAAAAAGAAATTTTTAGGTAGCAACCAGTTAAAAATCTGTTGCTAAAACATTAGTGTTTAATTACCTAATTATATAGGTCGCTACTTGTAGATCGTAAAAAGATAGAATTTTGCGACTGAATTAAATCAGCGGCTAACAGTAACAATACTTATTATTTATAAATTTACTTAAATAAAAATGTTTTTTTATTTATTATAAAATATAAATTTGAGATGCAGAAAATAAATTTTTATATCATATCATACTAAATTTAATATATTGGTATAATTTAGTTTTATATAATTATTATTGTGTAATTTATTAACTTAATTATATTAGTATTATTATCATTAGACTACGTGGTAATAATAATTAAATATTAAATTACTAATAATTTTTACTTATACTTAAATATATATATATATATATATATATACATATATATATATATATATATATATATATTATTTACTTGAGGCAGAATTCGTTTATACAGATGCAAGTTTTATCAATTTATACACATTTTAATAACTTTTTCTATAAACTAAAATTAATAATTCAACCTGTTAATTTAATATTTTTATTAATAAAATCATGTATATAAAATTTTATTCAATTTAGACTTTCTAAATACGTTGTCTAACTATTAATATTATATATATATATATATATATATATATATATCTTTTAATATCATATTATATATTAAAATAAAGTGTTTGAATGAAGTATGAAATAATTTTAAAATTATATTAAATATTTTTACACATGATCTCAGTCGTAATAACATCGATTTCAACCTTTAGATAATTCAAATTTAACTTATTTAAAAAATTATTAAGATATGTAACTAAATAGGATTTACAACTGTGTCAACATATCTCTCTTGTTATAGTATTGGTCTTTATATTCATATTTATACTCTTAAACTTATATATTTTTAATTATATTTTTATATTTTTATATTTACTTATACTTAGACTTATATTTGTATTTATATTTATAATACTTATATTCTTGTACATTATTACTTATACTAGAATTATATTTATATTTATATTTATATTTATACTTATACTTATATTTTTGTGTATATTTATATTTATACTTATACTTATATATTTTACTTATATTTATATTTTAATTTATATTTATAATTATATATTTTTATTTACTAACATAATGCGATGTAAATGTAATTATAAATAATTCTTTTCCTTTGTATAATTAAATGTTCACGTTCGATGAAATGCAACTCCTTCCATGTCAAACATGCTATATTAATGTTTGGTTAAATTTATTTTAAAAAAAAGATTTCATAAAAATAATAAAATTTAAAATTTTATTCAAAATTATTTTTTTATAAATAGATATTTTTAATATAACACTATGTTAATCGATTGTTGACCTTCAACATGCTATACCACTATATGACTTATTTGCTGCAAAGTACTCTAAATGTATTTAGTTTTTCATTTGAAACTTTCTTGGTAAAATATTAGAATGATATAATGTTCATTACTAAAAGTCGGACCAAGATTTTAAGATATTCAGATACACTCTGAACCATGAACTGATGAACACATGACTGAGATAAACTCATCTTTCCCAAACTGTAACTTCATCATAATGACATGCTTATGGAATTCAGTTCACAATAATGTTGAACAATATAACATAAGAAAAATTAACGACATTCAAAAAGTATGTCATCACATAATACCATCAATATCACCTATAGGAACATACAAGAATTAAGATCACGCATGTATAAACATACTTTAAAGAATTGTTTTAGAATAAATTTTAAACCAGCTCTTGTCTATGTCTTTTGTTTTGCTCACTAACAGAATTCCTCACATAAGTAACCTTTGAAATAAAACCTCTTACCGAGACTATAAGTTCAAAATCAACACTATTTTTTCTTAAATCATATCTCAACCTTATCAAAATTAATTCATAATTACTTTTTAAAATTTTCCGAACACTCACTAGATAAGAAACACGGAATTGGATTTGTGAGAGCTAGGGAACATGTTATAAAGAAATTTATAGCAATATTTAGCATAATTAATAACTAGAATAAAATGAAGATTCACCAAATGTATGCACGAAGAAGTGAAGTTAAATAAATGCATTTTCTGAATCCAAAAAGCAATGAAGCATAGATTTTCACAACAGCAAGCATTCACTTATTTTTTTACATTTGCTAAAATATAATGACATAAAAAGAAATTTAGAGAGAAAATTACTGCAAAACATGACAAATAAGAGGCAAAAGAAGTGAGGAAAATTATCATGCATTTATGAATTTAAGTATCTATACAAGTTTAATATACAACTCAAACCAAAGTATATTGGAAATGTCAATCAAAACTGTTAGGGAATTAGAAATTAATAACAGAGGTGTGCTTCCTTGAAGTAGAAAAATAACATATTTTCCAACTCAAGAAGAACATGCAATAAGTGAAGTATATTGTATAGTTACACACACATCTACTTAGATCCAATAATTTTTCACTTGAAAGATCTTATACATAAAATAAGAGTACCCCAAGAAACATCGCATAGTGCTCTCAGTTGAAACAATTGGGTACTCGGTTTGATACAAAATTTCAAAGCATATCTAGAGATCTTCTAAGGGCTATCATTGTTTCACAGGTTCAACAAGACAGGACGAAAAGTAAATTTATTGAATCTAAATTAGTACTTAGAGAAAGTTAAGCTTACGAGTAGTTTTATAGAGTGAATTTACTGATAATCATGGCAAGCACTAGTTAGAGTTGCTCCCAACAGCATATAGAACAAGAAACTATAACTAGGTAGTTCAATGCAAACTATTAGAACCATAGCTCATAGCAAAACACTAAAATTTGCTTGTCAAGAAGATAGAGGAGGTTCAAATCAGTAGCTCAACCAAAAGAATATTAATTTACCTCCTTCCACCTTACGCAACACTTTATAGAAACATGAAGCACGGAAGCAAAAGAAAAAACCCAAAAACTCAAAACACGGATTGAAAAAAGCAAAAAACAAAAGAAAAAAATCCCAAAACCTAAAAGCTTGGAATACCAATTTAAAAAATTCAGGGAAAAAAGTACAAACAACACTAGCAAAAACAAGGAAAGGAAGTAACCCATTGTTTCGTGACAGAAATTTTTAGTTTTTCTGTTTTTATGATTAGTAGTTAAACAGTTAGTTGTTAGCTATAAATAAGGGTGCTTTGTGATATAAGGGTGCTTTGTGATCTGAGTTGTCAACTTTTGAAAAACAAATTTATCTATCAGAATCCAAATTCTTCGAGTTTTCTATTCTTCAGGAATTGTCTATATCACCCATTGAAAGTGGGAAAGAAGATTTGGAGGGCTTCAGGACTGCATGTACGTCAAAGAAGAAGGTTCCTTTCTTACTTGAAATTGTCGAGTGAGAGGTTGGAATTCGAATGAGTGATGTTAGGGCCTAGGGAGAATTAGATCCTCCTTCTCGTTATTTTTAATTTAAAAAGTTTATTGAAATTTAGTGTCAACTTGGGTTGACATTTTTAAGAAATAATTTGTTAAAATTTTGAAATAATTGATAATCATGGCCATTATTGGCTTTAATTTTTAAAAATAATTAATAAAAAATATAATTAAATTAAAATTATGGAAATTAGTTTGTGGCAACTTAGCGTTGGCTTTTTTTTTTTTCACAATAATAATGTCAGCTTAAGTTCGAACTTTTTTTTTGACAATAATAATGTCAGGTTAAGTTCGATGCTATTTTTTTTGCAGCTATTCATATTATTTTTTGTAGTGCTTTAAAGTATTTATAAATAAATATTTTAAAGTTTAGTTATTTTTAATTTTTTTAATCAAGTTAGAATTAAATCATACGCAGCAAAGCTTCGGAGAATTTGACATTTTTAATTTCCAATTTACTAAAAATCTTTTATTTCTATTTTTGAAAAGTAAATTATTATAACAATTTAACCTAAAATTAAGTTAAAAATTAACATTTTAAAGTAATTACTAATTAAATATTGGTCCATCAACAATATTGGTCCATCAATAATATTGGTCCATCAACAATATTGGTAGACGGACTAATTTATTTTAGTGACCATTATTTATGGTCAATGATAGCTCATCCTGTCATTTATGTTGCTATTAGCCTAAGGTTTTTGCAATAACTATATTTCGATCGCTAATTTGGCAGGTATCTAAAATAGTTACTTTAGCGACTGATAGTGTGAGTCGCTAATTGGTAACGTTTTTTTTTTAGTAGTTGTGCATAATCTTTATTTAAATTTCCTTCGTATTGTTCATCAATTGATTCTCCAATCTTAAGAGCTTTATATTAAGATACTTTTTAAGCTTTTAGTTAATAGACTTTTTCTTTCTTTAACTTTTAATTTCTTTTGATTTGATGTCACAAAATTCAAAGATTTTTTTGTTATGCAATCATGATGTGAATTTTACCAATTATTAATGATAATGTACATGAAATATCCAAACATTTCACCTATAATGTCATGTTCTTACGTTTTAAATTTGTATTTAAAAATAAGCTATTTGAGCTTTTAACTTAAAGGGTCTTTCATAAGGAAGACCCAAACTATCCCAAATTTTTTTTTAGAGGTTTTTCATAAACTTTTGTCATATTCAAATTGAGTAAATAGCCCACATGAGAAAGTTTCAAGGTTTAAAGTTTAGTTGAAACATAGTTTTTTTTATTCTTAATCGAATTAAATCAAGAATAGGAATTAAGTTATTGTTTTCTGTGACATTGAACACATCTATTTGACATGAACTAAAGAATATAATCATCATTTATTACTAGAAGTAATATTTTTCTCCTTTAAAGAAGGGTGATATGTTGATAACCGTATCTATGTTCTCCATGTTGTTATAAAATCATTTTACCTTACACTATTAGATGTTTGACTTTTAGGGATTGAGATTTTATACAAACAAAAATAAAATAGATAAACACACGAAACAGGATTGAATTATGTGTATGCGAGTGACCTTTCAAATCTTCTTTAAAAATAGATTTCAACACAAATTTGAAATGAAAAGATATTTTAGAAAGTTAAACAAGAAGATTTGTATTAGCTCACTCTTCTACTAAAAATTTCATCCAGTCATCCCTTTCTTGAAGGATTTTCACTAATAATGACAATTTATATAAATATATTTTGCTACCTTTTTAGGCTTGTAAAATGTAATTCATTAACTTAGCTTACAAGTTAAAAGTATTATTTATCACCAAGTCTTTTTATACTATTGTAACAAAACATGTTTTTTAAAGAAACTCATTTGGTAAAGGATATTGTTAAGTTAAATTTATTTTAAAGATAAATTATACTCCTCAAATTTTTATAATTATAGAATTTTAAGATAAAAGTCTAAAATTATAAGATGAATAACTTTCTTAGATTTATTAAATGCAGTCTGCATCTGACTAGACAAATGATGCAACTAGTAAACATAAGATTGTCTTAACAAATGAAGATGAATGCAGAATAATGTTATTTTAAATTCCGATGAACGACAAAGACAAGAGATAAGTATCAGTTCTTCATTACTATCCAGTACTCTCAGACTTTAACTTCTACATATATGTCTGTGCAGAGTACTTCAGTCTTTATGAAGGTCAACGTTGTATGCATTGAAAGGAACGTTTAAAAGCCAAAAAGTATGTTTTTGACATATAGTGATTTAGAGTAGTAATCAGATCAACTTTTCAGAGTCTTTGAATCTTGTATCAGACAACTTTCTGCGCTGAAGTTGACAAGGTTTGTCTTGCATTAATTGCTGATGAGTCTTGCATGGTTCCATTGTCAGAAAAAGAAGATTTGAATTCAGCTCTGCTTAACGGTTACTCCAAATCTTCTTCTATATAAAGGCTCAAACTCAAAGAACACAAGTTGGCGAGAATAATACAATTTAAAAGAGCTCAAGACTTTGTCTCTCTCTCAACTATTTCTTTATATCTAAGCCTTTCAATTTGTGCTCCTTTGTATAATCCCTCTCTGCATTGTGGTTAAACATTCTAGTAGACAAAACCTCTGTAAAAATCTACCATTCATGGCTAAAGGGTGGCATATTTGAACGTGAACTTGGCCACCAAAATGTTAAACGAGTCAGCGGAGTTGGGGACAACCTTGTGTACCCTTTTAGTGCAACTCCCTTCAACGAGGAGGTAAATACATGATAGAAGATGACGTCATCAATGGTGTAATGATTCATTCACCTGTGTCATAATATTATCTCATATTTGTCGATATTGACATTCTTCCAATCTTAGGGGAGTAGGGTCTCCATGATCCTTTCAATGAAAAGATGTCGACGATACTGTCCAACTGGCTTGTTTGTCATTGTCGTCTACGTTTCGAACATGCATTTGTTTATTCTTGTAGAACGTGTTCCTTTCTCGGTCGCTCTGACCATGGCTCCTCCTCCTCCTCTCACTGGGCTTAATCCTTTCTCCCTTTCCCATCTAACCTTTTAGCTCTATGACGTAGCCCTTTGTTATCTCATTTCAACTTTTCATGCTTTCTTCTCAGCTTTTCTAGTTCCCCCTTTTCTCGCTTCCTCTCACCTAACTTCTCATCGTTCTCCTATCTCAGTTTCTCGAACAAATCCTCCTTGCTGACTGCAGGGTCAGATATCTTGTTACTTAACGCAATGATGTGAGATAATTAGCCAACATATTATCATCTGATGGTAATGTCATCATGTTTAGATTTGGTGGTGGTCGAAAGAAAATTACTTTAATCTTATGATGGACTCTCTAGTGGTCGTACCACGTATGATCTGTCACTCCTAAGCGACGACAACAGCGTATCTACAAAGACACTTGTGCAAGTTATATAAAGAAAAAGATAACCCCTTACTTGTGAGGTGCACTTATCTTTTTATAGAGACAAATATTTTATCTTTAATTTTAATTACCTTGTTAAATTGACAGTATTTAATTAATTTTTCAATTTTTATGTCAAAACATCTATATATATATATATATTTTGTACAAAGTATAAAAAATCATTTTCTTTATTTCTTTTGAGATACATTATAGATATAGAGGGGAAGGGATAAGCTTACTTCCAGCTACCCCTTGTTTTCTCTTAATCCATTGGGTTAAAAAGGATGACTTATCATTCATCATTAAATTAAGTAAAATAATGATCAGAGTAAATATTTTGGACTTATACAATAAGTTTATACCTTCTTTTTATATATATATATATAATTAATTAATTAGAAGTAACACGACTATTTGTCTTTATGCCACAAGAAAAGATTAATCTCTAACTGGTGTTCCTAATAATCTTGAAATAAAACTGGAGACTTCTATCATTTAAACATTAATTTTGCCACAGTAGGGTGTATCTCTAGTTCTTGAGTTCCAATGAGATTGCAAGGCAAGATACCAATTATTATTAGTGGTTAAAAAAACATTGTTAACTAGTTTAGTAACAAGATAGTTGATTGTGCCAGTTTATTTGACTATTGCCAATGAGAAAAATTTAGTAAATAAAATTAGTAATTGCTTTTATTGGTACCGTAAACTACAGCAGTGTTAAGGTTCTAAGTTTGAATTAATGAGAAGACATACTTGATTATATACCTAATTAGAAAGAGCAAAACTATTTTTTTTTTGTCAATTTAAATGTAAATGTAATTCTAGATTCTTCCTTTTAGTAAATTGGGACTTGAGTCGTCTTATTTTGGATGGTGAGAAATTTATCTCTCCTGACTTTTTTCTTCGACATTAAGTACCTAGGGCTTTAATTATCTCAGGCTATCCTTCACCTCTCAATATAGCCTTCTTTTTCACTCATTTGCTGTGTGTATTAGCATTAATTCTCAGTGTGAACCATGGTGGTGTATTTAAAGCTTCATCTTTTCTCATAGAAGAGCACTAAAATCTGAGTGCATAGATACTCAATGAACCTAGATAACTGATTTTATGGCTATTTGTGACTCAAGCTTATTCCTTGGATCAATACAATCGCCACGAACGGATTGCTACCACACTATAGAACAAGTGGCATACCCACAAAAACATTGCTTAAGTAAATAGAGAAAATGTTTGAAGCTAGCTAGATCTAGATAAGTGTAGCTTGGGTTCACTGTCCAGCTTTTATATGATATTATTGTGTCATGATATAGAGAACCATACATGTAATAAATAGGTGGAAAAGTTGAGCCTCCTAGTAAATTAGAAAAGTTGATCTCTTAGTGAAACAAGGAGAAAGAAAAGTAGAAAGGCAACACTGTAAGAATTATGTTTGAGTAAAATTTCTTCATGTTTCATAGAGAAAGAAAATAGAAAAAAGAATTGAAATAAATTTCTTAAAATGAGTTTACGCATAAGTCAACAAAATTATTTTTGAAGAAATTATAGTGAGTGAATTTTCACAAATTAAGATATATATATATATATATATATATATATATATATATATATATATAAAATTGATTTTAATATAAGAAAAATTATATTTTATTTTTTTTTCTATTTCTTCTACATTATGTAATAGATTTGTGATAGAGTAATGATTCAAAGCAAAAATAAATATGACCTTTTTAACATAACCAAATATTTACAAGAAGAAAGACATCGTAGAAAGTACAGCTTCCATAAATAACTGAAGAAAGGTAATTTCTTTAAAAAATAGAATCACCAAATTTTTAGATGTTTAACTTAAGGAAAAATATTTTTTTCATTTTAATTTTAATTACAAAAATGTCGACTATTTTTTATTTCAAATATTTATGCATACAAATTTTTGAAAAAAAAAAATTGATGGTTTTTGTAACTATAAAGAAACTGAGAAACTGTTTTTAAATTAAAAAGAAAAAAGAAAACGACACTTGAAATGCATTTTGGTCCTCCCTCACCTGATTAAATCTCTACAACTAAACAAAAATCCAAGTGTTTGATATAATTAACCTCTCAAAATTTCAAGATTTTAAAGTTACTTTCTGTTTTTTGCGGTTTTTTTTTCTTTTTTGGGGGTGAAAAAATCACCATACCTGGTGGAGAGGACTATGGTTGCTTGCAAAATTGATTTTGTATTTGTTTGCGGTGGTTGGAATTTTTATGCCTATAATTATGCCAATCTTTCTAAAATTGTAGGCCGACAACTAATGTGTGGTCTATCTCTGTCACTTTTCTATGCCTAAGGCATTAAACATCACTCTCCTTAAAGTAGTGCGGGTTGTTTACCTTTTGTTTTATGGTTCCACCACATGCCCAGTACCAGTCTCACAAATTTAATTTGTCCTAGCTATCAACACAATACTATTGATGAAAACTTAATGCATGTTTAAATGTATGGTAAGCAAAATTTAATACCAATAATAATTTACTTTTCAATCATAAACTTGTTTATTTAATTAACTTGCACATGTATAACTAATACATATTTATTGTAAAGTACAGTTAAAAATATATAATTAATACGAGATTTTAAAACTATTTTAAGAAAACCAAGAAAATTTAATCTACTTTTTGTTTGGTGTAAAACAACTTGAAAAGATTACTAACAAGGAAGGGATGAAGTAGTAGTTCACCATTAAATGATACAATACTCCTCCTATCCTCATTATAACGGGCAAATGAAAAATAATATTTGATTTTTCTTATAAGATCCAATCTCATGTAATAATCATTCACCGATTTAATTATTGACATGCATTAATTATTCTTTAACAAAAATTATTCATAATTAAATCATTTCTCTTACTTTAAAAGTGAGTGGTAGAGTAATGATGGGTAATTTCATAAAAATAAATAAATTGAAAACAAATTTAATTATATCAACTAAATTAATCAATTTCCTTAGTGTTGGTGAATTAGATAATATGACCCTATAATAATGACCAAACCGAGTATAAAATATGGATTTAATTGATATTAATTGACAATAAAAAAATTAACACAGCCATCTAATTACAAATTAGTATGATGTTTGTTGAAATATATATATATATATATATATATATATATATATATATATATATATATATATATATAATACCAATCATAAATCCCAATGAGTTAATTGTTTAATCATAATTGAACTGTGAATAAACTAGTTTTATATAATGATAATAATCAAATATCATATAAAATAATATAAATAAATATAATATTTTTATTTCATAAAATAAAAAAAGAAAACATCATTTTATGTCTATTTTTTATTCTTATTAAATATTTATTTGATTTATCTTAAATATATTTAAAATTAAATTTTAAATTTTAAAATATTATTTTAAATCAAGTCTATTCAAAGCAGTTTCCATCGATTTAACAAAATTTTAACGGATTTCCACCAAATTTAAGCTGCTTTTATTTTTTGAGTAATTAAACTAATTATTTCCCCATGTCGAACAAGTTAAACTGATTAGTCCAATTCAAATTTTAAGGATAGTAATAAATTCTAATTGGATGAGTGTTTAAAAGAAGTGTATAAAGATTAAACTCAAAATATTTTATATTACAATAGTCCAGGAATACTCATCAACTGACTCAATATTTTATATTATCAGTAAAATTAATTCTATTCATGCCAATAATAAAGTAACTAGGTCGGTGATTAGTTGTCTTTAGTGATTAGGTTGAAAACATGATTATGATGATGAATGGTGCTGACCAATTTTGCGTAGAAAAGCACAATTGAAGTAAATGATAAGCTCTTAAAGTGCTTTAATGAAGGATGTTTTCGTAATGAAAACTAATGTGTTTGGTTGGGGTTTAGAATGGGGTATAAATGTGGGAGACGGCAACGCGTGTTATTAAGATTGTGATCTTTTTCTCAAGAACAATCTGTGTGCATGCATAGATAAAATAAAAATACTTAACTTTTTCAACTTTATGGATATCCTTTTACATATGTCTAAATTTCCTCCATCTAGAATCAGTGGTCGGCAATCACAACAAGTAATTATAGCTGCTAACATTTTTTAATGTTTAATATTAATCGAAAAGCTTTTGTGTTTAACGATGCAATGTTCCATCGAAGAAAAAGAAAACTGGTTTTGATATATAGCACTATGGTTTGCTATTGGTAACTTTTGTTTCGAAATCCCCGAGTAGCATCACCATCATGGGTTTATGACTTATGAATTGAAGTAGACACTAGTATCTCTGTTCTCTTTTTTCATTGGTCCTCTTTGGGTGTAATTCTGACTGGCCATTTAAACCCAACTATGTAGTTTTTTCAGCTTTATTTGTACTGATTAATTAAGTTTTTCCTTTATGGTTAAGAGGCCATATTTTCTGATGTCAAACAAAGAATATTATTGAATTTAATTTTTATCTTCTCTTTCTTATATTGTAAATTGGAGATTTTCTTCAATATATATTATTTTTTACCACCAATCACATTAAGGTAAATTTATTCTAGTTTAATCAATAACTTTTATGATTAAATTTCAAATATGAAATTTTCTTAGGTATTTGGAGGAAGGGTTTCATTTCTTATAATAATGTTACTTGGTTCAAGAAGAGTTATCTTCAGTTGAAGATAATTTTAATATTTACAAAAATAAATTTTGTTTAAAATAATTATTAAAGAATCATCAGATATTACATCTAATAGAAGAGCTAGCCTCTTACTATTGACTATTGAGAATCAAAGTTTGAATTTTCTTTCAAAGAAGTGTTCAAGTGTGAGTTCACCTTAAATAAAACTACTTTTTTATTCTTAAATAAAACTATTTAATGTTTATGAATATATTTTGAAAAACATTTAATACTATCTATAAATTAGTATTATATTTAATCTAAAATATCCACATTTAATTTATATTATAGGATTAGTTGTTAAGCATGACATGATTATTAATTAGGGGTAAATGTAAAAGAAAAATCATAAATGAGAAATGAAATTTATAGACATTTATATAGTATAGTAGAGGGAGTATTATGAAATCAGTTCATGAATAAATTGACATAAAATTGTTTTATTCACATTCAATTCTAAATACGTAACCATATTAAATAAAAAAAAAATTGTTACTCATAATAATGCAATCCAACTCAAACAAAATTATATTTATAAAAATAAAAAACAATTACTTCACCATAATATATATATATATATATATATATATATATAAAAGAATTCATATATGATTTATTATTAAATAATAATATAAAACTCTATTAAACTAATAATACATTCTAATTAAATTAAAGTATGTCATATTATATTATCTAGAGTGGGCCCTGGTTATAATTCACATATAAAATATAGGAGTAACCATAATCCTAATTCATATATTTTACAAAATAAAAAAAATAAAATAAAGGGAACTCTTAAATTATGGACTTTTACAATAATAATAATAACTAGTAATTTAAGTTTATTTTTAATATTGTTGTCATGCAAATTTTTTTTAATATTTAATTATTAATATATGTTTTTAAAACTGTTCATATTAAATTAGCCATGTAAAGAATGAGATTGTTTTAAATAAGTCATCAAAATCAAAAAAATAAAATAAAATTCAAGTATATATACACGCTAAATAAATTTGTGACGAGTAGTCTTATAGTAAAAATAGATTTGGATACTTCAATATTCTTAAATAGGATATCATCTTTTGTTAGAGAGAAACTAATTGATTTTAGGATCTATTAATTATATATATATATATATATATATATATATATATATATATTGTCTTGGAGATATTTCTCTTCAAAAGGGCTGTATATTCTTAAAAAGGATCTTCTATATTAAAGAAAAAATAAATATCACTTTTAGAAATTTAAATTTATATATTTTTTTTAATTCTTTTTAACGAGTTATATTTTGATTTAATTATTTAAGTTCAGATTTTTTTCGTTTTAATTTTTGTAAGACATTGAGATAAAAACTAAATCATTCACCACTTAACTATTTAATAATTTCTTTAAAACTTTTCATAACATATATATTTATATTTATATAAATACATTATCCAAAAATATATAAATATCATATATATATATATTAAGGTTTTAATTCAATTATAAGAAATTTAATAATAAATGGCTCAGTCTTTATTTCAATATATTGAGATTTAACTTATACAGTAAATTTTTATCATTTTGAAATATTTAGTGATAATTAATAACTATCTCTATATTGAATTAAATCATTAATCAAATAAATATTTTTAATAAAAAAATACTTAAAATATTAAAGCAGGTGACTTTGTATTCATCCAATGATATGTTAACAGCTCTTGTGCATGCGTATAATTATGAATCCAAATGGGACTAGGCTATTGGGTATGATATCATAATTCGAATCAGAATCAGATTCTGCTTAAGGAATAGAATTGTTTTATGATTGACAACAAACATGTTGCAAGTGCCAAATACCAAACGTTTACTAAAGAATAAACTTTTCATTCATCAGCTGGCATCCATGGCAAAAATTTGATCACAGAAACAATCTTTAAAATTTGGCACATATGCCTTTTATCAACAGAAGAATTTCTATATGTTCTTGAAAAGAATTTGGTTTAGGTTTCAATTTGTCCACTTGAATTCGAATATTCTAAATCATTGTATCTAGAACTTTGAAGGGATATAAAGGTAACCGTATGTGTTTGATGAACATTTGATGCTAATGGGTTTGAGTAATTTGTTGTACGTTGTGCTTTTGCCAATAATTAAAAGTAATTTGTTGTACGTTGTACTTTTAATAATTAAAATTTACGAATAATTTACTTTTGCTGTTAAGAGTCTAATATATAATAATCTTGTTAGAGTAGACAAGGAATAATTTTACATCTCTACAAAATTTTCACTAAACACGAAAAGAGAATAGTTTTCTTTTTGGAAAATTCAACTGTGGTAGTTCTTCAACTAATAGACGAGTATTAAACATTAACATTTTTTATTTTAGTTTACCATTGTGTCAGTTCTTCAACTAATACAGGAATTACAATCTGTACATTATTGAAAAACAGAGGTTAATTTTGCAACCTTAGTGGAGAATTTTTTTCTGTTGATCGAATTGCTGAGAAATTTATGATCTAATTTTTGTTTCTAGAAGTTAGGGACGTTTGATTCAGGGGATGGAAAAGAATTTCGAAGAATATTATATATTAATGTTTATTACAACTTGTAAAAATATAGGCAAATGCTAATAAGTGCTAAGTACACTGGTTAAAGAATTAAAAGGCGTAAAACTTTTATTTGACGCGTAAAATTATGCTGTCTAAATTTTTTTTTTCATTCACTCATAATCTACAAATTAAGTATTTCATTCCTTAACCAGTGTCATTAATAGAAAGAATGATTGATCCCCAAGATATAAACTACTCACATTTTTATTTTTTTTTACTTTTTATTCTTATAATGGAAGATAAGAATATTTTATTTCTAGATTTAATATTTTCAAGAATATGATTCTAAATAGGTGGTCATTTTTTAACATTTTCTTGCTTTCTATGGTCCATTACTTAGCCATCTTCATATATTCTCCTAGATCAAAACCTACCTACGAGGATTTTTCTCCTTTAATCCCCATATTCCCCCTTGCACCTTACAGTACATTCTAGAATATTCATTCTGGAATATAAATACGTTTCATAATGCGCATTCGGAAATGTAAGTAAAAGGTGGTGCATAGGGTAAATTTATGGAGTGTGCTAAGAAAATGCTAAATCAGGGGTTTCAACAAAGTTAATTAATGATTTCTTGTCCATCGGGCTTCATCTGAACCTACCCTTAATTTTTCAATAAACCTCCATTGTGCTTCTGCAAATTATAAACGATATTTATCTTAAAGAGTAATTGTTTTTAAAAGTAATAAAACCACTGAGTGCAGTTTTAGGTAACTTTGAACCAATTTTAGATTAAAATGAGTGCAAAAAACAACTCAAGCAAACTAGGCCAAAAATAGTAATAAAAAAACACTGTGTAAAGAAATAAACCAAAATGAATTAATTATGGAAATACTAGGAAAGGTCTCATATTTTACCTCATCTATGATTTTGCCATTTGATTTCCTCCACCAACGGACTCCATCTCAATTCATCAAAATTCTGAACTAATATTTTTACAGTGAATGTCCAGTTAAAAAATGCGGGCCTGACCAATTCCTTTTTTCTTTAATTTTTTATTTTGCTGCTTCTCTACTGAGTTGGGCTCGGCCCAATTTTGTTTGATTCTGATTTTTTTGGGCTTGACATGTGTCCTGTGATATCATAATAGAAAAAGAACATGGTCTTGCTCTTTACACTCTTTTCTTGCTGCAAAGTAGAGAATGACATATTCTTCAGAGTCCTCATTAAAGCCAATACCAGAATTCTAGGCCCTCAATAGGAGTCACAAGCCCACCTTCATAAACCATGTTCTCTGACAACTTCATACATATCTTATCAAATTTTCCAACATCACCAAACTCATCCTTCTTCTCCAAGCATTCCTTCTCTTGAATTCCCAAGGATGTGAGTAGAGTTAAAGTTTAGGAGTGAGAGGGGCAATAAACTTTTTTTCAATTCAATTTTATTTTTTTATTTCAATTTTCTTTTTCTTTTATTATTTTCTTGTCTTTTTTGGAATAAGGGTCGATCACACGTAAGCTTATTAACTAGTAATAATTATTTTTGTCTGACAAATTAAAAAAAAGTTAGAAATTAAAAATTTTGAGGCCGGCACCAACCCCATTTCTTGAAAGTGACTCCATGGCTCCGAGGTGCTGATGTCAATGATAAGATAAGGGTAGGAGTTGTATTTCATACTCTCACCACTCAACTCTCTTTTAACCCAACGTTGATCATCTTTACGGGGGATTTTACTTACAAGTCTCCATCCTCATAGATTCTTATATTATTTTATAAAGATAAAGACAAAGAGACGTTAAAACAATGACATGTAAAGACTGCGTTTATGTGAGAAGATGATGACATGACATGAAAAATACAATTACTCAATAGTGATGTGAGAAGATGATGACATGACATGAAAAATACAATTACTCAATAGTGATAAATATACAACTGAGATAAAGAAGACAATAGTGGAGTTGAAGGGGTAGGCAACAACCATACTATGAGGTGATAGTTCAAACTCAATGTAGAAATTTTCAACTAAAAATTTGTGTACATTATTCTGCGTATATTAAGTACTTTTATTTTAAAGTGATCTACTATTAATAATATGTTATAGCCCTGTGTAAATCAATATATTTCAAAAGTAAATATATCAAAATATCCTTATAATAATTTAATGTTTATCACATGTTTAAGGCTCCTATCATACTAGTTTTTAGTTTTAAAATTTTCAATTTGAATCAAATTGAATTACTTTTCCATTCAATTTTTTAAAATATTGATTATAAATTTTAAATATTATAAAAGAAATAAAATTATTTTTATTTAATTTTTTTCTTTTTAGGGCACTTCTTGGCCGGGATAATTATTTCTATTGAACAAAAAAAAAGTTAGAATGAACAAAATGGTATTATTTCAATGATAGTAGTAAAATGGTATTGTTGACTTTAACATGCTTGTATAAGTTATTGGATAAAATGGGGAGAGTAGCAAAAGATAGATTTGGTACCGAAGCCTTGGTTTTTGATATCATTAACAAAATACCTCAACTTGCACTCTTGTGGCTCAAAAATTTCAAGTGCCTAAACTCTCACTTTCTCTCTATAACACTATTTCATGGTTAAAACCACAATTTCGGAGATGGACGAGGAATCGTATTGGGCATGCGCCATATATACACCAAGATCATTAAACTATAATCATTAGATTAAAATAAATTAATTTTAAAAGAAATTAAATATTAATTTATTAAATATTTAGAAAAATAAAATACATAAAATATCTCAATTAGATCATTAAACTATAATCATTAGATTAAAATAAATTAATTTTAAAAGAAATTGAATATTAATTTATTAAATATTTAGAAAAATAAAATACATAAAATATCTCAATTATTATTTACTTATCACGGTCATTATTTGATATTGTTGCTCTCGTTTTTATTCCTACTATCGATTAATTAATTAATTATAATCTAATGATTATAATTTAATCTTCTCACTTCTCACGTTAAACCACTACTCATTTTTTCATGTATCCTCTCTACTCTACATATACATTTATATAGGTATATAGAAAGAGGAAAGAGAGAAACTTAGTCCAATAATAAAATTAAAAAACTTACTCTTTTTCTTATCAATTTATTTTCTTTTAATCTAACTATGAATGATGAGTTATTCATTAGAAATTAATGGATAAAAAAAAACTAAGAGACAAGATTCAGAAGAAATCTCTTATGCTTACCGTTGGAGAAACCTTTTCCCTTCTATGTATATATATACAAACATTTAAATTTATATTTGTCTTTTAAAATCAATCATATATCTTCAAAGCCTATAATATTTTTATCGGCAGTGGTTCATATCCTTCCCTATTTTGTATTACTTTTTATTTCTTTAGCATTACCGACGCAGTTCAGGGAGATATTACATCAAATTTAATGTAAAAATAATGATTACTTGTTTTTGTGATTCATATCCAAATTGATGTGATTTTAACAAAAGCACGTAGTTAATGATATTCCTCAGGTGTACCGCACATAATAATTAATAGCTTAGCTGTTAATACGATTGAGATCTCTATTATTATTGTGATGTGGCATGCCTATCTTTTTGCTTATAAAATGGTATTTTCTTTTACTACAAATTAAACACACTTATTAGACAATGATGAAAATATAATTAACTGGCACATTTTAGTTATGTTAAGTAACGAAAGCCAAGTCTCATTTTAATCTTTTATTTTTAGGAGTGATATGATTTTAGTTTATTACTTAAATTTTGACAAATTAGTCATTTATTTTTAATTTTGTTGTCCAATTTGATTATTGAAATGATTTAAGTGACATTCTATATCTGTTAAATTAAATAATAAAATTAAAAATAGATACTAATTTAGTAATTTTAAAAAAGAATGATTAAAAAAACATATCATTTCCAAAAATTACTGAATAAAATGAAATTAACTTGACTGTGGAAGATGAATTAAGAAGAAGTAGCATGAAGCTATGTATATATGCCATAGGTATAGGGAACATGAATGACGTGAGGCTAAGTGGGCTCTTAATGTGTTGAATCTTCGGTGTTTTAGGGGAGCACGATAAGTGAAGCTACAGAAGGAGCAGCAACTGGTACTCATGTCTTCTTGTATCCTCAATTATTTGGATCAACCTTGCTGCACAGGTTTTCATTAGTGGAGCATTTCATACTTTTCGTGATAGAGACCATTATCAGCATACCCGGCAAAATATTTGAATTGCGCATGCACTTATATTCTCAACTTGACTTCATTATTATTGACAAGAGACAGCGAAACATCGATGGATTAATGAATGAAACAAGCAAGAAGTGAACGAAATTTATTCTTCTTTATTTCTGCCTTAAGGAAAGGAGTTAATTCATCTTTATCTAGTTGTTTGGCATTCTACCTAAATGGTTGTGAATCGGTTTATAACATTTGCCAAACTTGTAGTAAAAGATGGAATTTTGCCCAAAACATTTCTTAGGAACAACCATAAACTTTAACTGTGAAAAATTTCATATTGAAAATTAGTCTCATTATTATTTCAAAGGACAAAATATTAGAAGGATATATATCTTAGAATCTAATCAAGAAGCCAAATACTAAATTACTATCGTCAAAAAGAAAACTTAACTGCACTTTTAGTTGTTCAAAGTATGTTGTATGTAGCATATACGTCTTTTTTATTTTTTAGTTGTTCATTAATTTGTGGATTATATGACATAAACTTAATGATGTGATGAATGACATAATGTTTAATGTAGAATTTGACGTATCCATGACATACAATGGTAAAGAAAAATGCAAACAATAAAGGAAAAACATCAAATTAAACAGGACTATGTTATGTCATATTTGCATCTGCATCCATGTCAAACAACATATCATCCACCACCTCATTTTCCATTACTATATCAACAAATTTCATTAAATATTTAATGAAAAATTGATAGAAGGACTTTTTTGTAAATATTGATAAATTTTATGGACTCAATTAGCTCAGTCAATGATCAAAATTAAACCGACACTTTCTAAATTGTGCAAATTGCATGAATAACTTATTTTTTCATGTTTACAGTGATCTCTCCCTTCTAAGTTCTACGTATACTTTTTCCCCCAATAATTAAGAAATTTCAATATAATATATAAAATAAATTTATATAGTTTTTAAAATAATTAAAAGTTTAATATAAAAATTTAAAAAACAATATTTTTATATGATGTGGCCATAACCTTGATTTACTTTAATAGTTCTTGAACTTATCAAATCAATATTTGAATCTTAAAAACCAATATTTTATTCCTTATTATCCACATCTCAATTTGTTACAATATCATTATTTTTATTTAAAAAACTAAAATTATCAAATTCAGAATTATTTTAAATTGAATACACCGTTGAAATTCATTTTTTTGTTATATTCTTTCATCATTTTTGTTATCATCATTTTCTTTTTTTTTTCTTCTTTATATCAAAATAAAAACACATAGACACTTTCTTAATTATAATTTTGAAAATAAACCAACTTTAGATACGACATTACTTCTCAGTTATAAATTCTAATTTACCTTTTATCATCTTTAATTAAGTGAAAGTTGGGTTTTTCCCGATAACAAATGCTAAATGGAGGGGGCGACGAGGATTTCATACTTAACACATGAAGTAATTCGTAAGGGGGGTGACATGTATGAACGTGGGACTCCTATAGGCAAATGATGGGGACATCTTTCAGTCTATTCTGCTAATGTTTTTGAACTACCAAGGTTCATAACTGTCTCAAAACGTTTTTCAGTCTTTTCATTCTAATTTTCTCTTTCTTTTCTCACAACATGTTCTGACCAATTCATTTCTTTGGTTCTACTTCTTGACAAAACATAACATGTGCTTCCCTTCGTTAACCAAATCAACATTTTCCCGCGCCTGCTAGCTCCACTTTTATATTTTGTCCTCATTTATTTGGTTTCTTGCGCTAATTTTAGGAAAATAGAATGAGAAAAAGGAATATTAAAGAATTTATATGGTTCAAGTTAACTAATATTTTGTATACACTCGACATAATTCGCTAATGTCTAACTACGTTATTTGATAATCAAATAAATTTAGAATTTAAAAAATTAAGCTTTCCTATCATTCTAATGGGTATTTTGCAAAATAGCCTTTTACCATCTATAAAGATTAGTTCGTTAGACAATTTTTTATTCATTGTTGAATGGCATTTGGATCACTTGCCAGTTTTTATTGGCCCATAGCTTTTGGTATGAATGTTGTTTATGAATTTCATTGGACGCAATGAGTGAGTTTAGTCACAGTAGCCGATGAATTTAACTCTCCTCATTCCCAAATAAAATCTCTAAAATGGAGCAGATTTGAGTTTGAGATTTTTATAAACAAAATTACAATTTTTGAATTTCATCCCTTAAAATATTTTTAGTTAAGTATAAAATTTTAAATATTATTTAATTACTAAAATAATTAATTTATATTCAATAATATATATGTTCCCCTACCATCCTCTAGTATAAAAATTAGAACAGATTTAGGGGAAAGTAAAAGTGACTTTTATACTGAGGGCAAAATGAGTTACCCGAAAACATTACACGTGGAAGGGAAAAAAATCAGCTAAGTCGCTGTAAATTTTTTAAAAAATATTTATAATCAACCATGTAACTAATTATAAAATGTGATATATATATATATATATAAAATATAAAAAAAAAGAAAAAAATATGTATATATTTTATAAATGAATTGATTAATTATTTATAAAATATAATTGACTGCGAAATAAAGAAATATAATAAAATCACGAGAAGGAAGAGTACCCACAAAGCAAGAACTATACCCTAGTAGGAGACCGTGAAGCAGAGAAATTAACCAATGTAACTCGTAGGCTTTAGTAAGATAGTTCAGAAAAGCAACTGCAATAGTGGTTACTACTACTATCCATATAACAACAAAAAGTTAGTACCACAACCACATTATGTACAAAATAACCCTATCCTGTCTCAACGTAACGTAACGGAACACTAAGGCCAATACTGCAATACATTCAAACAAGTATCATCAATGTCGTCCTGCACCTAATACATCAATATAATCTCGTTCATAAACAGCTCATGACTTTGATTTGTACCACCCACTCCTCAATTATGCTTCAAAATCAAAACTGTAGATTACTAGCCATGTTCCCCCAAGTTTTGCTTAGAAGGATTTTAGAAACATCCAAATTTCATTCAATTACAGGCTCAGAAGACAACACTTGTTTTTTAGCACAAAAGTTACTCAATATTATACTCGCTCAATAATTTTTTTTTAGTCATTTTTTCAACTAAAATCAAACATTTGAATATTTACATAAATTCACTTTAATTAATATTTTAATATCATATTGTTCTATTCAACGAAAATCTAAACATGTTTAACTTTCTAAAACGAACTTTATATTGTTGTTTAAGCCGTGCACGTAACAAGACATTTCAAGACAGAATAATGAAAAACACGAGCTTGAGTGTTCACAAGAACCAACCCAATAATAGTAGCCACAAACAAATTTTAAATAACAAGACGTAAATGAGCTCAAAATAATTTTGAAAGGTCTTACACCTAAACCTCAAGTTTTTCCCCTGCACCTTTCCTCTTTATTTCAATTTTTAGTTAATGAAACGTTTTATTTCTTAAAGGGTCAAGGTAAAAGATAGATATTTACATTTTCATATTTTATTTAACAAGAATTTATAAAAAGTTGACTCAAATTTATAGCTAAATAAAGTTCTAATAGGTGAAATTTAACTTTTTTAGAAGAAGAAATTATGTTGTTTAAAGTAAAAAAATGTAGTTATCTTTAATTAAGTTTATTAATTATTAAAATTTATCAAGATAATAACAAATGAGCGACCTGGTTCTTAACTTTATAAAACATATTAATCTTTGACGATAAAATAATGATAAATGCATCTCTCATTTTTAGTTTTTTTAATATTTTTTTTAAAGATGGACTAAGACAAAAGTAAATTATGAAAAATTAGAGATTATAATAATCACAAATTAATATATATCAAGGACAAAAATCAACAATAAATTATAAAAATTATAAATTTAAATGAAAGTGAAGATTTATTTATTATTTTTTTAATGTTAAGAACTAATATGACAGCACCTTATAAAATTGGGACCAAATTATTTCACTGGATAATGAATAATATAATATTTTCTTATTATAGACAAGTCAAAATTGAATTGGTTGGGTCTAAAAAGTAATGTGATTGTAAATACATCTTTATTCTTGATAATATTTCATTAATTGATATGCAATTAATTTTTGATCTTTTAAATAATGTTTCAAATTTAAGTATTGTGAATAAAAATACATAATTAAAAAAGAAAACCCAACAAAAATATTCAGTTTTTCAAACAAAAATTAGCTCAACAAAGCTAATGAATAATTCACACCTATAACATAATTAAAAAAAAAACACACACGTATCTCTTTTATACATGCAGAATGCTCGATTGTCATCGTCCTAATAAGAAAATCAATTAAGATTTCTACCACAATTTGATTATTTTAAACGCTGTACCACCTATGACCTATGTCATTAATGATATGAGAAAAACAAGCCAAAGCTTGTCACAGACAGTTTTATTTGACAGGGCTATGTCTTCGAATCACAAAATACAAGGATGTAGCCTAGCAACATAGCATGCATGCATGCGCAGTACCAGGATGTAGCCAATTGATGGTAATGTCACACAAATCATAACAAGTTAACCTAAAAGTTAAATCATGTACACAGCATGAAACACGAATAGAATGTGATAATGACACGATAATATATACGACAGTTTTAGTACAACATTAAAATTAGTATATATATATATATATATATATATATATATATATATATATATATATATATATATATATATAAAACTATCATAAAAACATTAATTTTATTAAGAGAGAACATTTTGAGAAGTTATCTTAATTGCCGCGACCAAAATGTTAGTCCATATGTTCTTTCTTCATCTGTTCTGAGTTATCCTCTTAGAATTAATTGCGGATTAGCTTAATTGTACCTATTTAATGATTTTGGATTTTAGCCATTATTGTGTGGGTACAAAATTCAGACTTGAGCAAAGAACAGAAGAAGTGAGTTAATAGTTTTGAAATCCTGCTTTACGGGGTTTCCTTTTAAAGTTTCTTTTTCTTTCACCTTAGCGGCTTGAGCAAATCTGGTTCGATGTATGAGACACCACGCTGATTTTTGAAGACTTTTGTTCCCTTTTACATGTGATGATTTGGTTTTATGTCATGAAATGTCATGGTCAAGTCCATAATTGGATCAATTTTGAGGCCAACAAGGCATGTCCAAGAACAGAGACCCCTATGGTAAAATTTGATCAATTTCTACTAAACAATTTAGCCATGTGAGTTTGTTTTCAAACTGCTTACACTTTAAAGGGTGTGAGGAACAGAAAGTCATCGCAGTCTTACATTAATTGGTGCATCCACTAATTCTGGGAGTGGCTGAATGGAATATAGCACAAAGAAAAACTAGGCATATTGCTTATGGCATATTGCTTAGTTCATGTCATGTGCCACTTACTCATGATTTGATGTGTCACTAGATTTCAAGATCAGTTATACCCTCCCAAATCTTAGCTCTAGTTTTTTTTTTTCTTTTCTTTATTTATTATGGTGTGAAGTCATTGTCTAATTATGAAAAATAAGACAATGTGTTAATTTGTTTATAATTAAATAAATATTCATAAAAAGGTATTTTTTAAAAAATAATTATTTAAGATGTAGATACAATTCACTTCTTTAAAAAACAATTTTTTAAAAATGAAGTAATTTTAATAAACACATTAAAATAATATAAAAGTACATATTTTATTGAAAAAAACCTTTCCTTTTTGTAAATAAGTTTAAATAAATTTTGTCATGGAAGAATGACTTATAGTATTTAAACTTTAAAAGAAAGTAGTCAAGGTACGCGCATGTATTTTCTAGTAATGATCTCTCCCAGAATCTCTTGGTTCTCCCTATATAATACTCCTATGCTTGCATTAGTATATAAATTAACCAATTGTTATCCCTATTCTCTATTCTCCTATACTTACCCGATGGTTAATAGCTGAAAATAAGTCATTCATTCTCATCTATTACTAATACAAATATCATATTTTTCTAATTAGTAAATGCTAGTTGAGAATTCAGAGAAAAGAAAAAGAATATATAAAAATTATTTGAATTTTATTACTTATTTTTAAGAAACTATTTTATTAGTATTATATTTCAACAATAACTTGAGGAAAAATTTAAGAGTTTGTTAGTTAAAATATAATATAATAAAATAGATAAGAAGATAAGTGCAGGAGATCTAACATTGTATAAAAATATAATAAAAGGAGATGTAACGTTGTATAGAAATATAATCAAAATAATATTAAAATAAAAAACAATTCTCACAATTTTATAAGATTAAATTAAATTTATAATAATTCACCGAGTTTGAGATAATATTAGAATTTACTGTAACAATTATTTATAGTTGTTTAGTCTATCATACCATCAATTATCAAATTGATATGGAATCATCTATAGACATTCATTTTAATAAACTTTACTATCAAAATGTCGAGTCTTGGTGTAGAAAATGTATCTTATTTGGTGTACATAAACAGGGGGACAATTTTTATCTCACAAATCAATTTTATAGAGTTGATTTAAGTTCATAATTTATCATTTCTAAGAACATAAAAACCCATCCTAGGGATTTGATGTACGTCATGTGAGAGTGAGAAATACTCTTACAACATTGTGACAAGCGTACCACAATCGCCAAGTAATAAGTATTAAAAACACGAGTTATTTTTTTTACGAGGACAAGTGAATCAAATTGTATCAACTATAAACTAAGTAATTCTTTAATGTTTGATTGTGATTAAAAGTAACCGAATTATAAAAAAATGAGTTTTAATTCAATTTAATTAAAACGATTGATATCCCGATTTCACCACTAATCACTCTAGTACCTTCCCTTAGTTATTCAATAATGCGATTGGATGAATCAGATTCCTATTGTCGTATTTGTCCTTCTCAGGGTCAAATACGCCACTTAAGATTGACCCGATTAATTAATCTTTTAAGTTAAAGTAAGCAAATTAGGGTTTATGATTTGTGAATCTTGGATAACAATTAGGTTATGGTCTCACATCACCTTCTACTCTTATCTCTAAGATTTAGTTAAGTGATGGTTATTTCCTTAGTACCACCTAAGTTTCTTTTCTCAAAGTTCCCCTACGTTTAGGTTCAATTCGTTAGTGACTAATTAATGAAAAACATTAAAATCAGAAGAAAGAACTTGTAATCTTATAACCGAATAACCTCAGGAATTTTATTAGAATATATTAGGGTTACATTGTTCTCCCAATCAAAGAGGGTATTAGTTAATGATTGTCAGAGTCATAGTACAAGGATAATCAAAAGAAGAAGAATACATAGACTATCAACTTCCACAAAGGGGATGAAGAATTTGTGTCGTCCGCCGCTCGTTTCTCTCTCCTTATGCCTTAGGTCGTGATTTAGGTTTCAATCTCTATTTTGGATATCTCTTTCTTCTATTGTGTTTCTGTTTTATAACTACATGTGGGCTTAGGCTGAACTCATCTCTCGCGAGTTACAATGCATCTCACGCGAGATGAAGTTACAGAGAGTAAATTAGCTTCACTGTGATGTTGTCTCGCGTGAGTTTCATCTCATGTCGTGCTAGATACCTTTATTGCTTTGATTTCCTCCAATTTTACTGATCTTTTGTCCTGGAACACTTGAACAAACCATTAAAGAGTTCTACACAAAATTATCTGAAATTAGCACGAATGAACAGTGTTTTGGTTCGATACATATCAGTTAATGGACGATTTCTTCTTAAAAGTTAAATGTCAATAACTCTTAGTTGCGAGTTATCAAGATTATTCATTGTTTTTGGACTTCATTCTACCCATTACTGAGTTGTTATCAAACCACCCATAGATGTGAAATAGTACGAAATTTGACACTTAAGAGTCATCCACATGAAGGGGTATTGGAAATCTTACATCGCTTAGACATATATGTAAGTTAGTGTAAATAAATGGGGAAAGGAGTAGGAAAACTCTCACCCTACATACTGATATTGTAAGATTAAGCTACACCCATAACTTACCATTTCTAAGATAGAATTAGAGTATATCCTAATGATTATTTGTCGTTGTTGGGTTCATCATGACACTTATTATCAGGCTACTATTAGACGACCTACAGATGTCCAGTCTTGGGAACTTCATGTTCAAGATGCCTTGTACTCAAAATAAAGGACACATGTGTGTGTGTGATAACTCGCAAAAGTGAGTTATTATCATACATTTTTTAACTAAGAAAATGTCCATTAAACACTCCTAAGTAGGCAAAACAACTGTTAAATGCTTTAAATTATAATACTTTGTGATAGAACTTGTTGATGATTTGTTTAAGTGTTTTAGGGGTTAAAAGTAGTCAAAAAAGGAGAAAACATGCAGAGGAATACACATTGCGCGAGTTGAGACTTAACTCACACGAGTTAGAGCTCCAGTGGTTAACCATCCTTCTTTGTCATATCAACTCGCGCGACTTGTCTCTGAACTTGCGTGAGTTGACTTAGCTTCTAGCCCAAGTTTGCCTTCTATAACCTCAACTCGTGCGACTTGCTACTCAGCACGCGTGGGTTGATCCTTAGCTCGCGCAAGCTGGGTTTGTAAAGCCCAAGATATATATATTCATAAAGCTACTATCAACAATTATCTTTGGATCATCCAATCTAGAAACCCCTGACCAAAAAACTTTTGTTTCACGCAACATTCAGAGTACGACTTCAGGCTTAAGTGGAGGCGACACGCATGGACTACTTGACTTCTCTAGAATTCGATTGTCTATGTATTCTCTTCCTTATTATCCATGTGTTGCATTCTTTATTAGCATGAACTAAATCCCTCTTTAATTGGGATAACAATGTAACCCTAATAATTTCTAATATAATTGTCGATGTTATTCAGTATATGATTACGAGTTTATTTACTCTATGCTTAATGTTATTTGTTAACTGAACATTAATAAATTGATCATAAACCTAGGGGAACTTTGAGAAAAGAAACCTAGGTGGTACTAGAGAAATAACCATTACTAAGCTAGAGTCTTAAAGATAGGAGTAGATGATAGTGTGAACATAACCTAATAGTTATCATTGGATTCATAGAATTTAAACCCTAATTAATTTAGTTTAATTTAAGAGATTAATTAATCGGGTTAATTTAGACGGCATAGGTGATCCCGAGAGAGACAGTTACGAGGATAGAAATCTGATCCATCCAAAAGTATAATTTGAATAACAGAAGAGAGAGTATTTGGGTAATTAATGGTAAGATGAATCTTTTATATTTGATTTTTCTTAGTTCTAATTAAATCATAATTTCTCTCATTATTCTCACAAAACCTCAGATAATATAATTAATATAAAATTTGATCGCTTATCCTCGTGGGATCGACAACCCTATTTTTATAAATACTTATTACTTGACGACTGTGGTATACTTGCCATAGCAGCGGGGTGTGAGAGGTATAACTACCACTTATACCCCAACACATCAAGTTTTTGGCGCTGTTGCTAGGGATAAGCCAATTTGATTTTTAATTAATTATATTATTTTTTTTCTTTTCTTAATTCTTCTTCCCTTCTTCTAATACTAATATTTGAGGCATCTCATACGTGCTCATAATAACCTTTACATAATATTTTTCTTGACTTTTTGTTTTTCTGTGGATATTCTTACTTGTCTGGTAAAATTGTTTTTCAAGAAATTATGGAAACATGAAGAGTCCGAGTTTGGTCTTGATTTTGAGATCGAGAGAACAACTCACATACTCTATAGAACAACTAGAGAAGTCAGAGCTTGTACTTAATTACCAAAACCTTCATATACCTTAAACAACCCTAACATGGATCCTAGACCTGCACGACCCACTCAGCCCATAACCCCTGCACAATACTTCAAGAATGATTTAAAGATCGTCTCACCGATAATCCTACCACTTGACATCGACCATGGTAAACACACTCACCTGATGAGCTACTTTAGCCAGAACTGCTACTTTCAGCCGAGCATTTGATGAACTTTTTCTTCAAATGCAACCATGTCGTTGGTACAATTGACTGGGAGATATCTAGGTTGAGGTATTTTTCATACACATTACTCGGGGAAGCCAAAACCTGGCTGAATTCACAACCTGCAACCAAATTCACCACCTAGGAAGAATTAGAGACCCAATTTTTACGCTGGTTTGTGAATTAAAACAAGAAAAGCAGTCTGATCCATGCCTTGTACACCTTTAAGATAGAGGGTGATGAAAATTTTGCACAAGCCTGGCACAAATTTAAAGCTCTCCAAACAAAGTGTCCAACACATGACATAGATGTTCACATCCTGGTATAACTATTCTTTCAAGGGCTAACAGTAGAAGAATAGAAAAACATTGACTTAGCAACTAGAGGAAACCTAGCCAAGTTAAAAACACTAAAGGCATGTATGGAATTGTTTGAATTGATGGCCTGTTCCTCATATCCTAGCACTAGAGAAACACAAGCCAAGGGAGGAGTACATGCAGTAATCACAGATAAAGTTGTCTTAGCTAAGTTGGAAGCCTTAACCATCAACCAAAACGTTTGGAGAGACAAATTGCAGTAAATGCAACCCAACACCACCCACAACCACTGCACCTCTACCACAATCCTATCCAGAAATTTGTACTATATGTGGAGGTAATCATCTAACTTGTTCTTGTATTAATACTAATGAA
The DNA here is from genome assembly GCA_026586105.1 of Hylodesmum podocarpum. NCBI lineage: Eukaryota > Viridiplantae > Streptophyta > Magnoliopsida > Fabales > Fabaceae > Hylodesmum > Hylodesmum podocarpum. The sequence continues at coordinate 465,860 of JALJEV010000730.1, read as the reverse complement.
AGTGTTAATTTTGTACAGCAGCAACAACAGAAGTACAACTACAACAACAACTTTGGGAACTCCAACTATAGGAACCATCTTGGTTTCTCATGGAAGGACAACTCTAACTCCCAAAAGCCTCTATAGTTGTCACCTATACCCAACACATCAATGTGTTGGGGCTCTCATATCAAATTGTGATATTACATGTTTATTTTATATAAAGAGGATAACCCCCATCTTATAAGCCAATTGTGTAGAGTTAAGTAAAGTCCTCGACCTCCATTTTCTAGTTGGTATTCAAGCCTAATCTAGGGATTATTTGTTGTTGTTGGGCATACCATACTACTTGCTATCAAATCACTTGCAAATGCCTAATCCTTCACATTTCTTGCTCGAGATGTCTAGTTATCAATGTGAGGGATGTGTTAGATATCCTATATTGTTGAGAGATTTGATTTGATTATTGTATATAAGTAGAGTTAGGCATTTGGGTTTGTGCTAACAATTGATCTGTATAATCCATAAACTACATGATATGTGGGTTCCAATTTTTCAGCCTTTAAACCCAGTCTGTTTAATTAATGGATTAAAGGAGTTTACTCAACTTTATCAGTACCTATAAATAACTTAATTAAGAAATAAATTAATTAATACCAAAGTAAATGTAAAATATTATTAGAAAAGGTTTTAAAATGGTTTATATTTTAAAGGTGGCTTATATTTTATTATTATGTTTTTATAATTATTTTTGAAATGGTTTAAAAATTACTTATATTTTAGAATATTTTTTGTGTGTAAATTTTAGTTGTTGTGCGAGTTAGCCCATTTAACTTGCGAGCTTTACGGTGTAGATTCAAGCTCAATTTTAATTTGGGTTTTATGGATATGAGTTTTACAAGTGGGGTTTTCATGGCTACAAGTGATGAGTAAATAAGGAAAACATTTACCTTACAAGTTGATTTTATAAGATTGAGTTATACTCTTTATCTATATTTATAAGATTGTATAAGAGTTTGTTATATAGATGATTTGTTATTATTGAATTTATTGTAACACCTATTATCTTAGAAATATAGGTTAAGGGTCTAACTTAACTCTATAAAATTAACTTATAAGGTGAGGATTGTTCCTCATTTATATACATGCAACAATTCATATCTCTAGCCCATGCGAGATTTTTAATAACATTAAATTGAACTTAGCATAATGTTTTTTTTTTATTTTTTTAGCACATGTAAGTTTAATGTTTTCTCCACCCTCGCCAAAGTAACATTTGACTCCGATTAATCAGTTGAATATATTGCAGGTACAATCACAATTTACAAGTTTGGAATGACTAAGATAATTGTCAAATAAAGGAAAATCATCACTAAAGGCGAGGGCTATTCTCAGTTATGTACATTATTAAGGCAATATTACTAAATGATACTGAATTTCCAACATATTTCTTCACAGGACATCTTGAATGTGAAATTTGCGAGACTAAACATACATAAGTGTGAAATTTGCATTATCTACTGATATTATAATTTTACATTGTCGTTCAATTACAAGCTACGATGTATGATAATTTTGTTAGCTTTTATAATAATTTCTTTAAAAGTCGTTTAAATGATGATATTTAATGAGTTGACAGTACATAATCTTTTAACTCGTAAATTCGTCATAATTAGTTTAAAATCCGAAATAACTCATACGAGTGTTTTTATTAAACAAGAGTGTTTTAGCTATTTTTCTTTAATGAATTGTATTAAAAAATTCTCTTTTCATCTTTGATTCTAAATTTCATTTCAATATTTTCTAAAATAAATTATCAATCATTAAAAATAACATTATACAAAAATATGAATTATTTATCATAAATCTAGAAAATAATTTATATTTGAAAATATAATCAATCATTTCAATATTTAAAATAACATTATATAAATTTCATCTTTGATTCTAAATTTCATTTCAATATTTTCTAAAATAAATTATCAATCATTAAAAATAACATTATATAAAAATATGAATTATTTATCATAAATCTAGAAAATAATTTATATTTTGAAAATATTTATTATTACAAAATTTGATTATAATATCACTTTTACAATCAAATTATTTATTTATTATAAATTTTAATCATGTAAATTAAATAAATGATTATTTTGTGAAATACGAAGATTCAGAAAATCAATTCAAACCGGTTAAGAATCTGTTCAAGTTTCAGTAGTTTGATTTGGATTGAACGGTAGTCGAACCGGTATTAATGAAATAATGATAATAATTGTATAATACATGAAATAATATTAAATAAAATATAATTTTACAATTTTATATCATTAAAAATTAAAATAACATTATTGGATTCACATTAAAATCTAAACTAAGATATAAATAATAAGTTATATATTTTATAAGGTAAAAATTAATAATCATTGCTAAAATAATTTAAATCAATGTATAATTTTTAGTTAATATATACTTTTATTTATTTAAATATTTTGAAGTAAATATTTTAAAAATTACTTTTAATAGAATCGATTCAAACTGGTTTTAACTGATTATGACTAGTTTTATCGATTTTATGCCGTTACACTGATTCTCTTTTATGAGTTAATCAAACTATACATAGAATTAATTCAACAGTTCTCACTCAAGCCTACTTTTGAAACATGAAGGAATATACAGACTAAAATATTATTATGTTTAATAATTGAATTTGTTTTCCGAGTAAATTAAACTCTCTTATCCTCAATGTTGAAATTTGAAATTTGAAATGACTAATATTTTGGTACACCCCTAGCCTCATGCTCTTCATTCTTGTTTTCAAATGTTTTATATGTGTTCATTTCCTAAAAAACAATTTTAAAAAATAAACACATGAAGTTAAAAATGGTGAGAAGTATCTTTCTTAATATGAGCTCAAAATGTTCAATTATATTGCTTTTAGTAATTATTTGCATTTGATTTTAATGACCCGTGTTTTGGCTTCTGCTCTTTTCTATTTTTATATATTATAATATATATCATAATAAAATACATTTATATTCTTTTATTGATTATAGTAATGTGTATACATGAGTTGGGTAATAGTGAATAAAGAAAAAATATATATTCCATAAAATTTTAATATAAAAGATAAAAATATAATATTAAACAAATATTAAATTCTCACACGAATATAATCAATAATTTTATTAGATATTTTCAAATCTTATTTTATATTTAACTACTAAAGATAAGAAAATTTAATGTAAAAGAAAAAATACATCTGAAAGTAAATATATATTTACTTATACCTAGATACACATCCATTAATTTGAGCGTTGAGATGTTTCGTATACACCGAGTATACAGTTACTGAATGGAAGAAGGAAGAAGCAGTACACGTCATTATAATTCTGGAACACACAGCATCAGTAACAATTTTTTTTAGTTTGTGATTTAAACTTGATTCAAAATAACTACAAAATACAATATAATTTTAGTTTAGAAAAAATTTGAATAATCAAATATGTATTGCTTCATGTACAAGTTTTAGTTAAAGATTCTAATGAAACTCATATTGTTTTCATAGCAATTTTCTTTGTTAAAATTAACATAGTGCAACACAAGAAATGCATGATTTGGACAAAAAAAAAAAAAAATAGATGAAAGAAACATAACCACAAAACTTAAATTAAATGCACGAAGGACACATGATTTACCTTCCATAGCTACATCAACAGTGTATGACAACTCTTTATTAGTCTTATATTTTTTTATTATTATTTCACATTCACTCTACTGCTTTTAGAAGAAAAAAATACATGTTATGATTTACATGTCTAGCACTATGTGAAAATAACACATGTCTAAAATTCCTGTTAAAATGTCTTGGCAAACCATGAACACTACATGGAACAGAGAAGTTAATGTTAACTATGATTTCAAAATAAGAAAGATATTGAATTCTGTTATTTAACAGTTTAATTATGATAGATTTGTGTTTAAATACATTTTAATATAATAATAATATTAATAATTATTATATAATATATAAAATGTAAAATTAATATTTAAACACTAAAACAAAATATGAATATGCTAAAATTATTGATTTACAATGTTTTTTTTTTCAAATAAATATCACTTTTCAGCGAGTAATTACAATATTTAAATAACAGTACATTATATTACATTAGCTTATGATATATATATATATTATCAAATTAAATCTATTTAAATATTCTTATCATTCTATATTTCTTTAAATAAAACATTCAATTTACACCGGAACTGTTTAAAATATAAGAATTAGTATTTTTTTAACCTTAATTTGAATCAACAAATAAAATTTAATTAATGAAATAAAAAATAATACAAATAATATATATATATATATATATATATATATATATATATATAGATTTTAAAAATATGATATACTTAAATTAGAAGAATATATAGCATTTATTAGTAAATATATATAGTTGTTCGAAAATGTGGTAACTTAATTGAATTATATATAAAACATTTGTTTTAAAAAAGTGGAATATATATTTAAAATTAACCAACAATATCATCACAATCAGTCATCAACAACTTCCATGGCTACATTTATAAATTCTGTACTATTACCATTTATCTCTGTTGATATTTTTAGTCGCAAAAAATAAACCAACTGTTAGATTGTTATATTCTTCTTTATCAAGTCAACTATCTATATATTTCACAGGTAATTTGGTCATAAATATAAAAATTTATATTTAGAAAATCTATATACTTATGCTTACGTTCATCCTTTATTTTAAGTGTTAATTATGTAGGTGATTAAACTAGTTTGGATTCTTTATTAGAGGAATTTAAAGATGTGTTCCCTTTGGATATACTTCAAAGTCTATCACCATTGAGAGATATGAAATATCAAATTGATTTCATCTCGAGTGTTCCTCTATCTAATAGACTTGTTCCTCTATCTAATAGACTGACCTATAGAAGATCTCTATAAGACTCGTGAGATTCAAAGGTTAAGTCTAAGATGTGATGGATAAAGAGTGGGTCAAAGAGAGTCTATCTCTACATGCATCACCAGATTCTTATGCCTAAGAAGGAGGAAATTTAGAGGATGTGCACAGATTGTAGGGTCATCAACAACATCACAATTAGGTATAAACACCTTATCTCAAGATTGGGTTTTCTCTTAGATGAGTTAAATGGTTCCACTATATTTTACAAACTTATTATAAAAGTGGTTATCATCAAATAAGGATGAAAGAAGGGGATAAATGAAAAACCACTTTTAAAATCAAATTTGTATTGTATGAGTGACTTTTTATGTCTTTTGATCTATCTAGTGCTCCTTATGAGACAAATGAACTATATCTTAAGAGAGTGTCTTGAAAATTTTGTGTTGTTTATTTTGACGATATTCTTATTCATACAAATCTTTTCTTGAATATTTAACATATTTGAGACATGTTTTCGAGGTGCGAGACATTTTAGTGCTTAGGAAAGAGACATTTTATGCTAACAAAGATAAGTTTGTGTTTGTCACGGATAATGCTGTGTTTCTTGTCTTTGTTGTAAGTTCTTTAGGTGTCTAAGTAGATGAGGCAAAGGTCAAGGAAATCTAGGGGTGGCCAAGCCCCACATGTGTGAAAGAAGTAAGGAGCTTCCACGGCTTGGCAAGCTTTTATAGGAAATTTTTCAAAGATTTTAGCACCATAGTATCTCCATTGAATGAGCTTGTTAAAAGGGAAGTACCTTTTGTTTGGGGATCTTCTCAAGAGGATGCATTTAATATACTTAAAGGAAAAACTCACTCATGCTCCTATCTTATCTATATCTAATTTTTCACTAACATTTGAGCTTAAATATGATGCTTCTAATTTGGGTATTGGGGCGGTCTTGATCCAAGAGAATCACCCAATTGCAAGAGAAGCTTAAAGGAACACAAGTGCATTATTCTACTTATGACAAGGAATTGTATGCTTTGGTGAGATCCTTCCAAACATGGCAAGATTATCTATTTCGAAGAGAATTTGTAGTGAACACAGTCTATAAGACAATCAAATACTTGAGGAGCCAAGGCAAATTCAACAAGAGACATGCTAGGTGAATTAAGTACATAGAGACTTTTCCTTCCATCATCAAACATAAGAAAAGAGCAACCAACATAGTAGCTGATGTCTTGAGTAAGAGGTATAACCTTCTTGCCATGCTTGAATCTAAGTTAATTAGTTTTAACATGATGTGGACTTGACCATATATATAGAACATGCATTAAAGGTACTTGTAATGACTTCTTTAGGAAAAAAGATTGTCTTTTCAAAGGAAATTGTTTGTGCATGCCTAATAGTTCCTTAAGAGAACTTTTAACATGTGTCTCATGAGGGAGGCATCATGGTTCATTTTAGAATAGACAAGACATTTGTTATATTACATGAACACTTCTTTTGGCTAAAGATGAGAGCTCAAGTTTCTAAATATGTGAGAAAATGTGTTACATGTCATAAAACAAAGTCTAAGATGTCTAAATCATGGTCTTTACATGCCTTTATCAATCCCAACTTCACCTTGGTTAGATATTTCCATGGACTTTGTCCTTGGGTTACCCAAAATAAGGAGAGGGGCGGATTTTCTTTGTTGTTGTGTAAAGGTTTTCAAAGATGATGCACTTTATACCATGCCACAAGACAGATGATGCTTCATACATTGCAAACTTGTTCTTCAAAGAAATTATGAGATTACATGGAGTTCCACAAAGCAAAGTGAATGATAGAGATGTCAAGTTCCTTAGCCACTTTTGAGGTCACTTTGGGGGAGACTTGAAATCAAACAAATCTTTTCTACTACTTGCCACTCCCAACTTGATGGGCAAACTGAAGTAGTTAGTAGAACTTTGGGGCAAATACTTAAGAGCTTTGTGAGAGGAAAATTAAGTCTTAAGAGGAATGTCTACCTCATGTGGAGTTTGCATATAATATAATAGAGTAGCTAATTCTACTACTTCTTTATCTCCATTTCAACTTGTTTACGACATTAATCCTCTCACCCCACTTAATCTTGCTTCTTTGCCTTTTGAGTTTAATATTGATAAGGAGGGAATCTCCAACTCCAACAAGATCAAGAGTATCCAGGAAAATATTAGAGAAAGGGTTGAGCAGAAGAATTAACAAGTTGTTAAAGCTTATAACAAGGGCCGAATATCAATAGAGTTCCGAGTGCGGGACATAGCGTGGTTTCACCTTAGGAAGGAGAGATTCCCCACTTTGAGAAAGTCAAAGTTAATCCCAAGGGGAGATGAGTTTTTTAAAATCATTAAGAAATTAGGTCCTAATGCTTATAAGTTAGACCTTCCTTTAGACTTTGGTGGAAGTAACTTATTTAATGTATGTGATCTTTCACCTTGTGTAATTTTGGTGAAAAACCCAAGTTGGGGATAAGTTGCACACAAGAAAGAGGATTTGATGGAGGTCCATCTACAACTCCAAAAGAACTTGACTCAACTAGGAAATCTAACTTGCATAAAACTTCTTCTACTCACCCTACTCAAAAATGAAAGGGTGAAGTCTAACAAGAAATGACCTAAGAAAATTTGGGCACCAAAGTCACATTGTTTTTGTTTTAGACATCCTCAATACGAGATGAAAGAGCTTCCAGCTAGTACCTAGACAATGGATGCTCGTAACATATAACATGAAACTTTTCTATGTTACAAGACCTCAGACCAAGTAAAAGATTCGTCTCATATGGGTCTAGCAAAGACAAAATTCTTAGTACTGGTACCATAGGTAAGCCATTAATGCATCTATTCATGACATATCTTTCGTTAAAGATAAAAAATTTCACCTACTTAGCATAAGTCAATTTTGTAATTGTGAAGTATCCTTTAATAAAGATGAATATGTAGTCAATAACAAAGACAAATTCATTCTCTTCACGAGTAAACGAAAGAATAACCTATTTGAAGTTAATCTTTCATATCTAAGTGATAATTTAAGTCTAATTTCAGCAAATGATGAGCAAAATATTTGACATAAAAAGTTGAGACATTTAAGTCTTAAATATATTTCAAAAGTTTCAAAACAAAATCTTGTAAAAAGTTTAACAAAAATCTCTTAAAAGTTTAATCAATTGTGTGAATCTTATCAACATGGTAAACAACTTAAAATTTCTTTTAAAACTAAAAATGTTGTTAAGCTGTTACACATTGATCTCTTTGTCATTGTAGATGACTATTCTAGACATACATAAGTATTCTCCCTACCTCACGAACATGAGTCTTATAGAATATGTTAAATATTCTACAAGCCGATTCAAAATGAAAAAGGTATTTTGTTAGAAGTGAACATGGAACAGAATCTGAAAACTTAGAGTTTAAGGAATTCTATTATCAAAATGGTATCTTTCATAACTTCTCACCGAAAACACCTTCACAAAATGAGGTTGTTAATAGAAAGAACAGAACCTTACAAGCGATGGCTATGACTATACTATATGAAAATTCTCTTCCTAATTACTTTTGGGAAGAATCAGTCAACATTGCTTGCTACATTCATAGCAGAATATTAATAACACCTATAAAGAAGAATCCTTATGAACTTTGGAGAGGAAAAATACTCAACATTTCTCACTTTTATCCTTTCGGATGTGAGTGCTTCAACTTAAAAACCAAAGATCATCTTGGAAATTTTGATTTTAAGGTGGAAAAAGAAATTTTCCTTGGATATTTTGATACTTACATTGCTTACAGAGTCTAAAACTCTAGAACTCAAGTGGTAGAAGAATCTATCCATGTCAAATTTATTGATAACTCAAAAGCTAATAAAGACATATCAGGCCTAGAAAGCTCATTTGATTTTCTATGGATACACTCATGTGGTCTTTCTACACACCAAGCTTAGAAACCAAATGGAAGCATCAAGACAGATGAAGCTACTTCACGAATCCACTCCTTTAGATAAATCCGCAACAACTTCATATACTCCTCGACTTGATTTATCCCAAAGTCAAATCATAGGAATTAAAAATTTGCACCTAACCACTCTGACTATTTGATTATTGGAGATAAAACTCAAGGAGTAAGAACCAGATCATCTCTGAAACATGATGCTAACTATGTCTTTTTTTTTTAAAAATAGAACCAAAGAACATAAAATAAGCTTTTCAGGATAATGACTGGATTCTCGCCATGGATGAGAAACTCAACCAGTTCACTAGAAATGATGTTTGGACTTTTGTTCCGAGACCAACTTAAAAAAACATCATAGGAATTAAGTTGGTGTTCAGAAACAAGTTAGATGAAACTGGAAAAGTAGTAAGAAATAAGGTTCGATTAGTAGCTCAAGGTTATAATTAGAAAGAATGTATCAATTTTATTGAAACCTTTGCTCTTGTAGCCGGAGTAGAAGCCATTTGAATCCTTCTTGCATTTGCAACTCACAAAAGTATTTACTTTTTATCAAATGAATGTTAAGAGTTTCTTCGTTTCATCAAAGAAGAAGTTTTTATTAAACAACCCCAGGTTATGAACATCATTCTCTTACAGAGTTTGTTTATAAACTTAAAAAGATTATATGATTTTAAGCAAGCTCCAAGAGTTTGATATGATAAACTAAGTAGTTTTCTATTGAATAATGGATTTGTAAAAGGAAAAGTAGACACAACTTTTTTTGAAAAAGACATAAATTAGGATTTCATTACATTTCAAATTTTTGTTGATGACATAATTTTCCATATTACGAATGAATCCTTAAGTGCATACAGAATGCCAATTTGCTTTGCTTAATATTTAGGCATTCTTTAAAGTGAAGAAACCTCATTCACTCAACACTAGCAGGATTCGCTCAACGTCCTAGACTTCTTCATGTTGTAGGAGTCTCACTCACTCAGCAATTTTTGCTAGCATTGAGCGCCCTAGCCACTAGGAAGAATCAATTGCTCTTTGTCAAAATATTGCTCAACACTTTTGGCCGCTCTTTAACGATTCCCTCATTTTTCAAATCTTCGCCCATGCCCTGATGCGTCATTAAGTGATCCATTCCTTGTAAAAAAAGCTTTACTCTTTGGCAACTACTTGCTTAGCATTTTCTGACTTCGCTAGGCAGTTTGCAACTCCGTGAAGGCATCACTCAATGCCCTACCTAGTGCTAAGCATTGGGTTTGAGACTTAAAATCCTAACTGTCTGGCTCAAATCCGCTCAGTGATTTTGAGATCCATTGAGCGATTCCAGCGTTAAGAAACCTTTTCAAATTCCCTTTGAAACCTGTAAGGGAAAAACAAAGTTTATGAGCATAAAAAAGCAAGAACTCTTATCAAAGCACATCTATATGCAAGCCTTGTAAATTTTTTATTCTTTAAAGGTTACAAGCCATAGGTTTTCCACAATTTCAAAGGATAAATGTCAAAATGATTGCATAAATGAAGGAAATAAACCCTTGTAATAAAAATCTCATGGAGTATCCCCGAATCTAAACACAAGTTCTTAAATCAAATTAATTGAGAAGATTCAATATGCAGAGTAAATGCCTATTAGAATCTCAAATAGTTCAAAGCAAGAAGCTCTCTCCCGTAATCAAGAGTAATGATATAAATGTAGCAATGAAGTTGAGTATTATTTGCCACTACAAAGCAAAATTGAAATCAATGTTGAAGACAACTTCCCGTATTTTCTATTGGTTATTTCCTACATGCCTACATATGAATGATGCAGCCTAGAAATTTAATTAAGAAAACAAGTGTTGTTATGGCATTAGTTATGAAAAAAAAAAAAAAAAACATTGATCCACTTGCAAATATAAGCTAACCTGAAGGGTTAATTTGTTATCCAATAGGTTAATCCAGATATGAACCAATAAGCAAATTAAAAAATTGGTTACGAGGAACAGCAATTGGTTTCTCAACACAATAACAGCAAGAAATAGAGCACAAATTAAGAACAACAAGAAACAGCAAGAAACACAAAATAGAAGCAAGAGAAAAAAAGATTAAAGTGAAATAGAATATGAGCAGAGTGTTCCAAGCCGTGACTGAGGGTTCTGAAGTGCAACGAGCACAACCGCGTTTCCCAAGCGTGATAAGCACCGTTGCATTCAACAGCACGACGAGCACCGCGGTGTTTCTTAGCGTGACAAAAACAGCGATGAACAGTTACAAAAGCATAGGCACGAAGGGTTCTGAGGTTGAACGTGGGGTTTTGGTTTCGTAACGCACAAGAAGGTGACCGTCATATAAACCCTATACACCGTTTATTTGAAATAATACTAAAATCTTATACATTATTTAGTTGAAAAAACACTGTCTATCTATATATTGATTTATTTTATGAGTTTTAAAATATATTATATTTAGCGCATTTGAAAAAAAAATTGTCTATGGATAAACTATTAAAGAGGTACGTATTAATTTATTTCATAATAGATTTTAAACATGTTATATATTCCTTTTATTTGTAAAAATTAGTGTCAATAGGTTTTGTGGGGAGAGAAACAATTTACAAAATTTAAATACCAGAAACAACACAATTTACACCATAAATTTGAACTTATATATATATATATATATATATATATATATATATATATATATATATATATATTAATTGAATTACCAGAGAAAGATTTTGCTCTTGATATATTAGAAATAGCGTTTCGTTTTTATATTTTTATTTTAATTTAATAATTTAATTTTATATATATCACAAAATTAATTGGTTAGATTGGGTTTGACCCCAAATTCTAAACGTAAAATCCGATCCAAAATAATTGGTTAGTTTTGAGTTTACGGATTATGTAAACAGTTGCTTATCCTTATCCATCGTAAGTGGGTATGTACAAATTATAAAAACTAAAATAGGAGAGTTCAAAAATATAAATTAAAAAGAATACAAAAACATAAAATTTTATTCATAATTTTCTCTCATAGAATATTTTGCTCGTGATCTTTGAAAATGACAGGTGCCAGACATGCGAACATCTAATACAACAGATATAATACAAATTAAACCTAAACCAAGAGTTAACCTATTTAAACTTTAAAAAAGATAGTAAAAAAAGGCTTTTAAAAAATGATTATTTAGGAAATATAAAAGATTTATTTCTGGATAAAATTTAAAAATTGATTTTTTAAATAACAGTTTAAAAAATATATCAGAAAAATAAAAATGATTTATTTTATCTAAAATTATTTTTTAATAAAGGAGTTTAACCGTCCTGGCTTGAATTCAGAATATAATAATTTTAATGGGATATAATTTTGTTTTTTTCCTTTGTAATTTGTAAAGTCGATGCTAATCATGAAGATCTTTCTATTTGGAGTACAAATTAAAGTTTACGAGATCTAATGTTAGGATTTCATATCCTTCTACCTATAATTGTGGGTTATAAAAGATAGTGTTTGTATATAATATAGTGCAGACATGCCAAAAATCACGCTATGGAAAATCTGAAGTGCAACGGATAATATCATATATCATTAAACAACTAGTTTCAAACAGATTCATTATAAGTCATCATAAGCACCCCCATCACGGTCTGAAATCCACAACAAACCTTATCAATATCAAAATTATAAAACCCATCAAGTAATTGCTAGAATATTATATATGACTAAACTGTAATTTTATATTTAAAAATTGTGTAGGTAGGGTAATTTAATAAAAAAATGAAAAATAATAAAATAATTACTGAAAATGTAATATTTTATCATTTTAATCTTTAAAATATGTTTATTATCATTTTAGTCCTTGAATTTATTATTTGTTATTATTTTAATCTCTCAATTTAACTAATTATTCTTATTTTGATTTCATCAACTACATACTAAAATATAATAAATGATATAATTTAGATACTAAAATTACAAAGACTGAAATATAGATATATTATATTTTCAGAAATTGTTTTATTATTTTTTATCTTTTAACAACTTCATAACCCACACATTTTTACATACAATTATATATATATATATATATATATATATATATATATATATATATATATATATATTCTGCCTACATTTGTTTTCTGAAAGAAATATAAAAAGCTGTATGAGTTATTCAATTAGAACATAAAAATAATAAATTCCAGTTTTTCATTGGATGTATGAATATATCAAAGGAGTGTTTAAAGTATTATTAGGGTTGAATATGAAACAAATCTTCATTTACAAAGTGGTCAAAGATAGACCCCTTTATATCACGTTTCACGTCCGGGTACTCTGTAAACAACTTTTTATCGGTTAGTTTGTTATTTTCAACATCATACATGCGTAATGCAAGGTTTCATGGGGATGTGTTGATTATTTTTTGAGATTGATGCGTTGATTATTGAGCAAGAATAATTGGAGAATTTTAACATGCTTCACATTTTATTCAATAACAAAAGATTCAACCTCTAAGACTTCATTGGGGCTCTAGACCGGTGTTATAAAACACATGTACTAAAAAAATCTGAATGAGTAGATAGTATTTTTCTCAAGGTATTTTTCCTTTAATATGTTTGGAATAGTAAAATTATAAAAGTCATTATTATTTTATCATTTATTTTGATCCTTCTATAAATGTATATATTATCTAATAACATTTACTTAGATGATGTGCTATATTAACTACACTTAGTATATTTTAATCCTATGAGATAGACCAGCATTAAGAACATTTTGTTATCAATTTTCTGACAGTGAAACGAAAGAAAATAAAATGAAGAAGAATGAATATCTGGCATTTTTTCAACCTTAAATGTATTTCCTCATCAAGTAGATTTTATCATCTTATTGATAAATATCTTCATGGATAAATTATGGATTAATAAAAAAGTTAATTATGTTTTTGTCCATTATTTTATTCAAATTTTTTTTAATCCTTTAAATTTATTTGTCTATTTTTAGTCATCCAAATATTTTTCCCTTACTTTCTTAGTTCCTGCGGTCAGTTTTCTCTGTTAACCGATTAAATGAGTACCATCTTGTGAGAATTTTCACTGCAAAAATAATAATAATAATAATAATAATAATAATAATAATAATAATAATTTAGCCAATGCAAAGTAATACTCATTTAATTATTCAATGAAAAAAATGACAAGATGAACTAAAAAAATAATGAATTTTTTTTTGAGGAATTAAAACAAAATAAATAAATTTAAAGACTGAAAACAAAAATTTAGAAAAAAAAAACGAAATATAAAAACTTAATCAACCCTTAGTAAAATGAATGGCACATGCATACTCCGCGCGAATGGTTTATATGATATTTTCAAAAGATAAAATAGGAGATAAAATTGAATAAAAATAGGAGAAATTAATCACCAAAATATTGTAATAATATGAAGTTATACATTTTATTTTCAACCATTAATTTAAAAATAATGTAATATTTTCTTTTATCATTGTAAACTCTAAGGTACTTCTAAAATATTGTTTACGATAAGTTAACTGATATTATCATTTTAATTTTTTAATAATACATAATTATAATATTATATTTTACTTAATATTATTTGATATATTATTTAATTATTATTTTTATTTTATGACTTAACCTTGAACTACCTGCATCTCACTCATGCTTCACTATCATCACTTACAACTTGTTTACTAGTTTCGATTAATCTCTCTTGGGACCATCATATATGGTCGATCATATTTCTTAAAACCCCATCCATCCTTCATCCTTCATCCTTCATCCTTGGAATTTGTTTCTTACTTCCAAATGTTGATCCATAAATCTTAACGATCTTTGTTTGTATGTTGTCTACACAAGTTAGTTATATCTATTGGAAGTTTATGTGATAATATAAAAAAAACAAGGTTAACTCCCCAAAACTTTCCCTGTCTTTATCAATTTCTAATGAAACAAGTACACACCATATTAAAATATAATTTTGATTATATTAAATAATACATACGGATAATATAAATAAATTCATTTTACACCATAATTTAACCATAATTATTATATATAACTAGCTTCTTGACTTTATAGTAATTATTTTAAAAATAATAAAAAATAATTTATAATTAACTGATTGTATATAATATTTTACAGTAAAAATATGTCTATATTTTACACCAAATTTATCCATATATCAGTGAATTTATTTACTATATTTTTCATAAATTTCTCTCAACCCATAAGTTTATATGTATGTTATGATATTATAATTATTCTTATCTAAGAATTATTAAAAAAATTTACAATAATTTAGATATTGTTATAAAAAATTTGAACTATATATCTTAAATTAAAAATGATATGTACTAGTAATTAATTATTTACTGAAATTAAGTTACAACCCTGTAAAAAAAATTGAAATGATTAAAATGACAATGGAGTAATAACATAACATGGGGTTGTGTGGTGAGACTGACACAAAGAGGACCCGCATAGTTGTGTGAAGAAAGCACAATTCTCTTAACCCACCTTCCACTTGAACTCTAACCCCAGTTTGGGGACATTAGCACAAAGGACAGTATGGCGTATCTCTCCCATTCCTATTTCTATTTCATCTACTTCTCTCTCATTAAAGCCCTATTTAACAACCCATGCACTTGTCCCCTTCAACTTCCAACACTCACACATACATTCTCTCAACTCTCATATCTCCTCTCATGGCTACTCTCATCTCTCTCTTCTCCTTCTGATATTCAGAGACACTTAACACTTGTTCACTTTTTTCTCTCTTCATTATTCCTCAATTTTATATATATACTTTCCTAGCTACTACCTACTTAGCTTAGGTTTTTCTTTCCCTGATTCTCACTCTGACATATCCCCACTTCCTATTCGTCCATTTTCCCAAAAGTTAGCTAGGTTCCTCTAGTCTAGGTAGCTTAGTAGTTAGTACTATACCACCCCTTTTCAGTTATTTTACCTTGAACAAATCAAGAGCACACAACATCAAAATATTTCTGACATACATTATTATTACATAAACACATCCATCACTTTTTAATTAACAACAACAATGTCTAGTAGAAGATCCCGCTCCAGACAATCTGGTGTTTCCACTGAGATCACTGATGCTCAGATTACTGATCTCGTCTCCAAGTTGCAACAACTTATCCCTGAATTACGTGCAAGACGTTCTGACAAGGTAAATAATTAATGATATTAATTATCATCATCATATTAATTATTCATCACTTGTTGTCTAGATGTTTTAACCTGATCTAACATATATGAATTATTATAAATTTTTCTATATTTATTATTAGTTCTTGCTGATAAAAAAAATTTATAATATATTTAGTTTTTCTTTTATTTTTTTATTATATTATTTATCAAATTTATGAAATGAATTTTTTCTTATTTTATCTCTTTTTATTTTTCTTTCTAAAAATCAGTTGAACATGACGAAGAACATTTCATTATTATTATTATTATTATTATTATTATTATTATTTTATAATAATTATAATAATAATAATTATCTCTTTCACTATTCTTTCTCACGAACAAGTCACATGCACGAGACATGAAAACACAAATTTTCTGTGGCTTTGGTTGGCCTTGCTAGATAAGTCACACTTGTGCCCTCCCTTAATGTTTTATTTTTACCCACAACTTGTGAGGTTGTGGGACTAAGATATTCCCTTGCCATCATTGACTACACTTTAGTGCCATTAAATGCAGAATGTGGCAAATATCTAAATTAATTTCTACAATTATTTTTCCTTCTTGTAGGTTTCAGCTACCAAGGTATTGCAAGAGACTTGTAACTACATCAAAAATTTGCACAGAGAGGTTGATGATCTAAGTGACCGATTGTCACAACTTTTGGCCACTACGGACTCTAATAGTGCCCAAGCAGCCATTATTAGGAGCTTACTTATGTAATAATAATAATAATCAAATAATTTATCGTAGAATTTAATATTATGTATCGTGTGCATGTCCATGTTAATTTTGCTTATTATCATATCCTATCTATTAAGGGTAGAGTTTGCTTCTATGATCAAAGCAAAATGCCACCATGGGCTCCATGTTAGCCCTTAGTTTAATCAGACACTTTGTATTGACTTTTATCAAACTTTATTGTTATAAATAAAATGAATTTGCAGTTCCATATTTAGTCGGAATAGTTTACACGGATTTGTATATATATACACGCCATAACCATAGAGAACATTTATTTATATATTTTCAAATTTGGAGGCTACAAAATGCTTTTGTATATCTTGGCAATGTATCTTGTTAGAGAAACTCAGCGGTTTTGCTTGGACCCATTTAAAGGGTCAAGTTTGAACCTGACCTATCACATGTGACATTGCCCCCACACCATTTTCGGTTATTTGTTCTTGACAACCCGTGATATAAGTGTTGGACCACTGTGTATACAATGAATAATTCATGATGAACCTTTACTGGTGTGCATTTATATATCTATATCCGCAGTTACATGTGCACCATATGTACACAGATAATTGATAAGATTCATGTATATCAATTATTTATAAATTAAATTAACATTTAGCACATCAACAGAACAAACAGAAGATTATTTGTTATATATGTATACATTTAAACTAAAAGTTACTGCTGTTTAATTATATTAGTCTCTTGTTTTATTCTTAGAATGTTTTGTACTTTTACAAATTACATATCGTTGCTCTTAAATTTTGACGCGGATGTCATTCCATCTATTGCTTTTAGCAGTCGTTTGTTTTGTAATAGCAAATTGGAGCTTCATAGGAACGTGACTACGGACTGGAGCTTCATAGGAACGTTACTAAGGACTGTGACAGTGCGCTTCAACTTGACCCTACCTTCTTCAAGCTTATATTCTCAAATGTTCTCTTCTCTTCTCCTTTGTTGAATTTGATCTCTATGCATCTTGTAGTTGAATTTATGCACTTTTTACCTATCTTAATTACGTTTTTTTTTATTGATTGGTAATTAAACTAGCTAGGTTTAAGTAAATTGATCTATTATCCAATTTCCTCGTGTATTTCGCCTTGGAAATTTATTATGCTGCCTTTTGACTTTATCTAACTAGTTCCCCTAGACTTTATCAACTATGCTATTTCTTGTTATGTGATTAATTAAATAGATTGATTAGTTTAATAATTATTATTAATTATTATACTCTAAAACCATTGAAGTCGAGAAAAAGTGTAACGACCCCAACTTCTAGCTCCAACCCAAATTACACTAACTGTTAAATTTTGATTTTAATAAAACCTTTATTAATTATGAAAACTTAAGATAATTTTTCGCTACATCATGCACTTCCTACAAGTTCAAGTGTGTATGTGTGTATAGTCACACATGTATAAAAGTTATACATGTTTTTCATACATTAAAAAGTACTTAAATTTACATCTCACTATGCTTAATGGAACAAAACCAAATATTACAATATTTATACTTCAATATCTTAAACAAAAGGAATTAATATGTAAAGCGTGGTTTTTCTTTAAGATGACTTCAAAAGATCCTAAGTAGCCTTAAGATGTTCGCCTAAATTGAAAGACACCTCATGTTGCTTGTATGCTTCCACGAATATAAGTTCGAGATTATCATAGGCATCAACCATATATGCAAACGCGTAAATGTGAGCTGTTATATTTTATATTCATTCTTGTAGGCATGACATCATCCATTCAAATTCATATATTATAACAAACACATTTGTCTTGAAACACAACACATTACTTATAATCATTTATATGCATATGATGTGTGCTCCTCACTCCACCTCAACATGCAATGTGATACTATTCAAAATTAGTTGGAAATAGTTTAGGAGTATGTATGTTAATTACATTCTTGCTAGGGGAAGGTTTGCAACACCTAGGGGTCATCCTGCTTCGTGCAGTAACCTTACCATCCCGCATAAGGTTTATAACCAAGTGCACTCCCAAGTAAATAAATCTTCTATCGAATGACAAATTAGGAACTAATTGTCAAAACTCACACTATTCCCATTTTTAAAACATCATGGTGTGCACCTTTGTCACATAATTTCTACCAATGTAATGACTCATTTCACATTATTCTAACATTCCATTAGTCTTTTGCTTAGGGTATTCACCAAAACATCTCACGTGAATCATTACATCCCTTATGGGCATATCTCAGTGTACATCTTACCACACTATGTTATAAACATTCATACCTCATCATCATTTCTCATCAACACCAACACCCAACCCACTATAATCATCAGAGCAACTTATACTAAGGACTCGACTAAGGTCAGTTCTAAAACTTTATTATTTTTCTAACACTTAGGATTTTCATGAAAATTGAGTAAATTTCTCCTATAATTTAGACATTTCCTAAGAATACACTTGTATAAATATTTATTCATAACCAATGCAACCAGACCAAAGATTACACCACAATGATATAATTCATTCATATCCCATCAGCCATTATCTATTTCCTTGAAAAAGTCATGCTCAATCAAAAAAACAAAAACTCACATCACAACTATGAAATTTCACAACAATATAGCAAACGCAAAACTTTAGAAAATCCAAACAATGTAGAACTTCATAGAACATAGAAATTCATAAATGCTTAGAAACTCTCCTAAGTCCAGAAGCATGCTTTAACCCAAAATGTGAATCTCAACCTTGTCAATTGTAACTCTTCGCTCCCAGATTGCAAATTTGTTCAGTCTAAAACAATGACAACGACACATGGGTTAATTTATAGATAAGCTTAAATCATGGAAGAAACTGGTAGAAAAAGTGTATTTGAGTGAGAAAAAGGATAGGGTTTTACAAGGAATTTAAGGATGTGATATTTGGACCTCAAATGTCTTATTTAAAGACTTTAACTCTCACTTGGGCAAGGGGTAAGGCGGTTACTTCACCTTGAAAGAAGAAATCTCACCCATGGGAGAAGACTGATTTTTTGCTCAGGTCACATAATTTTTGGTTGGGCCACAAGACTGATACTTTACTACTAAGAAAAGTTAATTCACTTAGGCGAATTCATATTCTCCTAGACGAATTTACGAACCATAAAACACATAAAATGAGTTCTAAGTTTGATAATTAATAAACTTAAACACTTATAACACACACATACACATAAAAAACATCAAGAAAATAATATCAAAGTTTACCTGATCCAAACAAAGTTGGGTACTCTTGCCACATCTGACTTGTTAAGTCAAGATGATTTAGCATCTTAGTTTTGATAATTACAGAACAGTCTGTTGTGCCTGTAGACGGAAGAGAGCAGACTGAAGGAACAAACTGAAGAGAGCAGACTAAAGGAACATACTGAAGAGAACAGACTGAAGAGAGCAGACTAAAGGAACAGACTAAAGGAACAGACTGAAGAGACATCAGATGCAAACAGAGCAGACTGAACAGTTGGAAACTGAAGAGTCATCAGGTGCAAACAGGTCAAATTTTAGAGACCTTTCTGAAAGTGCATTGTTGTATAAATCTAACAATATATATATATATATATAAAGAATACCTTGTTTAGCTTGTGGAGGCTGGGTTCAAAGAATACCTGTTTAGCCTGAGAAGGTGTGCCCAAATAATATCTGTATTTAGCCAGGAGTGGCTGGGTTCAAAGAATACTCTTAGTAGAATCTCAGTGTGTTGTTGGGGAATTGGATGTAGTATTGATCAGACGAACCAGTATAAAAATATTGTTGTCTTCTCTATTGATTTATCTGTTAACTAACAGGGGATAATAACTTGAAACAGTCTGATAATAAAATCAATCTTAAAGAAGAAAACAATCTTGCGGTCGATCAAGCTTTGAAAACAACAGACGCAAACGCATCGTCTTAGAGAAAAAGTTTTTAAACAGTCTACACAATTCAATCCCCCCTTCTTGTGTGTTTTTGGCTTTTACATGACTTTCCTACTCCCAAGTCGCGTCTTCCCCCAAATTACCTTAACTAATAGGATTTCTTTCCCTCTCAATTCTTTCACTCGCTTATCCTCGGTTCTCAAGCGCAATGTTTCATATGTCTTGAACATTATCCAATTCAACGACATGTGATCGATCATAAATATATTTACAAAGTTGGAAAACATTATGGAGATTTAAAAGAAAATGGGGTAAAGCAATTTGTTAGGCTACAAGACCAACTCATATTAGAATTTGGAAAGAACCAATGAAATGAGGTGTTAATTTTTCAGGATTTTAAAGCTTGACTTACTCGAATCCATAATATTTCATAATGTAACTCTCAAGAATACATGATAACCAATCTCAAATTTAGATATTTTCTTCTTTTATCTTGATAGATCTTTTGCTTTCTTTGTGCAACTCTCATTCTCTCTTGGAGCATCTAACTTATTTGTGCAATTTGTTGAATCATTTCAAATCCTAAGATTAGGTTCTCTCCAGATTCTACCCAATATGTAGGTGTTGTACATCTTCTACCCTATATCACTTCATAAGGAGTTATACTAATGGTAGAATGAAAAATATTATTGAAGGTAAAATCTATCAAGGGTAGAAAATTTTCCTAGCTACCCTTTTTATTCTAGCACACGTGCTCTCAAAAGGTCTTTTGAGGACTTAATGGTTCATTTTGTCTAACCATCAATCTGTTGGTGGAATGTTCAACTTAACCTCAACTTGGTGCCTAAATCTTTATGCAAGCTTTTGATAACTGTGAGCTATTTTTATACTCCTTTTATAATATAAATTGTCCTTTTCATGCTCTTAATCCACCTAAAATAACTTTAAATTGATCTTAATTCACAATAATTCGTATTAGAGCTTGTTGATGGTGTTAAGTGTTTCAGGGAGAAAAATAGTCAAAAACAGGTGAAAATGTGCTCAGGAAAGTATCTCTCGCGAGTTGGATCACAACTCACGCGACTTAGAGCTCCAATAAAGAAGAAAAGCTCTCTGTAACCTCATCTCGCACTCATCTCTTCTCATCTCGCGCGAAGTCACCTTTCTTGAAGAGTAACTCTCTGACACCTCATCTCGCGTGCATCTCGCGCCTAGCTCCTTTATCTCGCGCAAAGTGACTTGGAGTACAACACAAGGTTCCTCTTTGGAACATGAACTCGCGCGAGTTAATTTATACCTCGCGTGAGTTGGACTCGCAACATGCCCAAATCCAACAGTGTAAAAAAGGTTATAAATATTTGTAATGCACATTCAGCCGGACTTAGCTTAGTACACTCAGTTTGAAGATAAACTCTGAAACCCTAATCCTCAGACTCCCGACGGCTAAACTTAGACGGTGGCTGCTCTTCGGTTGAGAACTCTTCCAATTCATAGACGGCGACAAAATTCAACCACGAGGAAGAACAGAAAGAGATTCTAGACTTCACTATGTATTCTCTTTCAATTATTACTTGTGTTGTTTCCTTCTCTATCATGAACTAACTCCCCCTTTGATTGAGAGAACGATGTAACCCTAATTATCCCCTTTATATGATTCTTGATGTTATTCAGTATATGTTTAGGTGTTTGCTCTTCGTTCTTAATTCTATTTATTAAATTGGAAACCTAATAAATTGATAAGGTAATCTAGAGACGCTCTGACAAAGTAAACATCTAGAGAAAATAGAAGAATTAAATCATTATTGCGCTAGGATCCTAGAGATGAGAATAGGTAGTAATGCGGACTACACTTAAATTACCTTTGGATTCATAGAACTAGATCCTTAATTAATTTGATATTAATTCGGTTAACTTAGGAGGCGTGAATGATTCTGAGAGGAACGGTCACAAGGGTAGGAATCTGATCCGACCATGATTATACCTGAATAACATAAAAGGAAATTATAAGGGAGAGATTAGTGGTGAAATCGGGATCCCAATTACTTTCTTTTCTTGAACTCAAATCTATTTTAATTCACTCTCTGTTTTTTATAATTCAAATCAAACCTCTAAATTAAGACAATATGCTCTCTTCCTCTCTTGGGAAATTAATAAAATAAATTAAATAAAGACATAGTTTTCCGATTTGATTGTCTCATGAGATCGACAACCCCGTTTTATAAATACTTATTACTACTTGATGACTGTAGTATACTTGTCATAGCACGGGATGCGTTTGATATAATTATCACTCGCAAACTGCCTATCAGCTTTCCTGGAATTTATAAGTAAATCTAGGATCTCTACACACTATGTTAGAGGATACATCATGTAACTTTACGATCTCGTTGATGTATAGGGTAATTAGTGAACTTCTGTAAGGAAAACTTAACATTGATTGGGACAAAGTAGGAAGATTTTGTCAATCTATCGACAATAACCTAAATTGAATTTAAACCTTTGGGACTTCTAGGTAATCCTACAACAAAATCCATAGAAATTTTACCCCATTTTCATTGGGGGGATCTTTAAAGGTTGAAGCTTTCTTCCAAGCTTTTGATATTCTATCTTGGATTTCTAACATGTTAAACATGTATACACAAACTCAAACTTTTTTCTTTATGTTCGGTCACCAGAACATCATCTTAAAGTCCTTATACATCTTAGTGACACTAGGATAAATACTCAATTTGCTCGAGGCCTTCTTCTAAGATCATCTTCCTATGCTTGGGCATGTTAGGAACATATATCCTATCTTGGAGTCTTAGAATTACATATGATCTTACATTATAACTACAAGCTTTCCCCGACAATATGACTTTTAACTAGGTCTTTAGAAAAGGACCAAACTTCTAACATTCTCTAATATCTTTTAACAATCCACCAGTGAGTGTCAAAGTTCCTAACCTTATACTTTTGAAAGTAACTTTGCATACAAGACTAAGATGTCTAAGTTGTCTAAAAACTCTAGTTTCTTCGTCATCAAGTCCGACACATGTAAATATTTTCTACTCACGTCATCATCAGCCACCATATTGGCCTTACCAGAATAACATTTAAGCTCAAAATTGTATTCTTTAAGGATCTTTAATCATTTTCTTTACCTTATGTTAAGCTCTTTTTGACTAAAGAAATACTTAAGGTTCTTATGGTTAGTGAAGACTTCGAACCTTTTACCGAATGTGAAATGTCAAAAGGTTGCAATGAACAAAAAGGAAATCAGTTCAAAAGGTTTTCTCACTTGCGTAATATTCCACAACATTTTTCTCTCATTTTTTATTCATCACAATGTATAAAATGGAGACCTTTTATAGAAAAATAAAAATAACCACAAGTAATTAATTATTTTGTTAGTGTAATCAATTATTATGTTCTTACAATAGATTCTATTGGTATCGGGTTTTATTTAAGAAATAATGTAATTGATATGTTTAAAATTGATTTAATTTAAAATTTATTAATTTATTTTTGTTTAAAATTGATTTTGAAAAAAGATATGTTTTAAAAATAATTTTAAATAAAATAAAAGAATATTTTTTAAAATCATTTTTAAACTAAAATCTATTTTTGAAATTAAATTTAAACTAAATTAAAAAAATTTAAATTAGTGTGATTTAGAAAGTATAGATTTGAATTGCATTTATACTAAGATTAATTCATGTCCACCTTTATTATATATTTAAAACATAAACATATGTTTTAAAATCAATTTTATATCAAAATATGAAAATTAATTTGTTTTAGAAAAAGTGGATTTAAATTTCAAATTCAATCTACTTAATTAAATTTAGATTAGATATAGATTAAATTTTTAAAAATCCAATCCGTACCTAACTTTATTATATATGTAAAACATAATTTTTTTAAATTATTTTTAAACTAAAATCTACTTTTAAAACTGTTCTTAAACTAATTTAAAAAAATCTAAATTAATTTGTTTTAAGAAATATGAATTTTAATTTTAAATTCAATCCACCTAATTGGATTTATACTAGATATAGATTGATTTACGCATAATTCCTTGTTAACTTCAACTAATGAGTTGCTATTATTATTTTTTTTAGTTAATCAAAGGATAGAATTTCGTGTAATGTTGAACGATTATTTTGTGATTATTATTATAATCAAGGTTGGAATCTTAAGTTATTTTATTCTAAATTATTAATATAAATTTTTAATTAAAAGAATTTATTTGATTCATGGTTAAATTTAAGATTATTAATACAAATCATTGACTATATACACTTTAACAGTGAATAATATGATATATGTAATTTAGAATTTAATTATTAAAGTTAATTTTTATAAATTACTTTATTTAATTAAATATTTAAATAACATATTAAATAATATATTATAAGAATATGAGTGTCATTTAAATTTAAATTATAAAATTCCTATTTTTCATGCATTATTGACACACTGATTTTACATAAATTTGTTAACTCTCGCCCCTGCATGTTTGATTTTTTTTTTTTTTTCGTTTACCATTTTGATTTTACTTCCTACGGGTGGTGAATTATGCTATAGACAAATGGGAATTGACCTATGGAAATCTAATGTTGGAATTTTAAGAAGGAATTCGTAGCTCTGAGGATATAGACATTGTTACATTTAACTATGCAATACTAGTCATACAATTACAATCGTGTTTGAAAAGGTAAAGTGCAAGTGTAAAACAGTAGGTGGGAAAACTGAAATGAAAGAGCGGTTGTCGTGGTGTGTATTATGCAGAAATTGGAGAGGATGGGTGGCTAGGAAGAAACTGGCATTTCAGTGCTAGATGAAATGGTGTTTGTATTGATTAGTGGTGGTTAGGGTAGTAGCTGAAGAATGTGGCACAGCGCAGATAATGAAAGGATGGTGTTATTTTTGATAAACTATTTCTGATGGCTGAGCGCAACAATGTGATTCTCTAATACTGAATCCTACATTCGCAAGATTAAACTATTTCCACCTTAAAACTACTTGGATAATCATTGTTTATTCATCTCAGATTCTCTCATTACTCATGCAAGATTGATGAATGACATGTTTGATGATTTACTATTCTTGTTTATCAATGTTGTATGATGGATATGTCTGATTGCATCAGTTGGATAAATGTTGGAAAGTTCAAAATGTGTATGTTTCTTTTCTATATTCTGTTTACTTGCACATTTGGCTTGTTAATCCTCACCTTTCTGACTTGATTGTACCATTTTTTTTTCCTCCTTTTGTTCACGTTATAAAGAATTAGCAGACCGAAAAATGAATTCTGGTGGATATACTATGGAAAGTACGGGTCTATCACCAAAAGCTAATGAGAAGGACGTGTACGATTTGTTTGCTTTCTCTGGCGCAATTGAGTATGTTGAAATTGTCAGGTAAGCACTAAATTGCAGAATTATTCTATTACATTTGTAGGATTTTTAAAAGTCAAATTAGAGTTTTAGTATTTCATAATTTACAACTAGACTCAAATTTATGCACTCTTTGATTTCAGTTCTTGAGGCCAGCAACTGAAATGGTCCTTTTTATCAGAAGACTCTGTTGTCTCCAAACTTTTTTTTTACATGTAATGTGTGGAATCAAAACAAGCTATTAAATCAAATTGCCAAATGTATGCATTAAACTATTTGGTTCCATTTACATTTGGTAAATGTCATCACAAGTAGTACATTTGGTTCCATTTACATGCTTCTCCTCCCATTCCAAGAAAGGTGAATACTGATTTAAACTAACGCGAGAAAAATGTTTCTTTTATTTAATGTACTAATTTGAGAATCTGTTTAAATTGACTTTTTTACATCGATTGCATGAGGGCTTTGTTGTTGCAAGTCTCCTTGCATAATGCAGAATAGTATTCTATTTGGATTTTGTCTCGTAGTTCTGAATACTTGTAAAAGCCCTACACTAATTTAAGGCTTTATTTTCCATAATTTTCTTAGTGGAACTAAATTTTTCTTTTTTTTTTAGTGGAACTAAATTCTCTCTTTTAGTTGTTTAGCTTGCTAACATGTGGTGTGCAATTTTCGGCCAAAATTCTGGATATAGATGATGAACTGAAACAAATTCCATGAGAGGTTTTGGATTAGATTACATCTACTAACTGATGAGTGTATTTGAATCAGTCATGAATCATGATGTCTTTTAAGCCTTTCTAAAGGGATTATTTTCTTTCCCAGCTGGTAGAAGATGACTGATCATTTTTAGAGTCTGATATATACTAGAGATTCTTTTTAGATATTATTCAGATTTTTGGCATAGTATGTAGAATTTGACTTGAAAGTTATTATTGTTCAAGACAGGTCTGATGATTATGCCTGTACTGCTTATGTTACATGCAAAGATGCACATTCCCTAGAAACTGCTTGCTTGATCAATGTGAGTACTGGTTCTGGCAGCTGGTTACTGATCAATTCTTTGATACTTTATTAATACCCTCTTCATAATCTGTTCTGTCAGGGAGCCACTATTATAGACCATCATGTATGCATAACTCGCTGGGGGCATCATGAAGCCGAATTTGAGTTTTGGAACCAGCCTTCCTATAGGCACGAGGAGGATACTGCATCAAATGTATGCATTATCTTTTATTTCATTTTTCTAAACTGCTAACAGGTATGGCATCTGGCTCATGATCTGATATGTCTTCTTTCAGACTCTACATAGCAGTGAATATGTTTCCTCTGCTGGAGAATCAGTCACTGTGGCTCAAGAAATTGTCAAGACCATGCTAGCAAAGGGATATGTTCTCAGCAGGAATGAGGGTTGCTGAACTGAGCCAAAGAGTCAGCCTCACCGATAAAATATCTGCAGGAGTTGATGCTGTTAAATCCGTGGATCAAAAGTATCATGTCTCGGTAACAGACAAGTCAGCTGCATCAGCAACTGGAAGATCAGTAGCAGCAGCTGCAAATTCTGTCATGAATAGTAGCTATTTTTCAAAGGGTGCCTTGTGGGTGTCAGGTGTTCTAAATCCGACGGCACAGGTTGCTACTGATTTGGGCAGTCACAGAGCTAAGCACTAAAGCATTGGCATAACTCAAGGCTCTTGTACATTTGTCAAGTGTACAGCATTTGTTGTTACCATAATACTGCATAATATTTTTTTAAGAGTATTTGGTATTCCTGGTGTATGTATATCATTAATTTGTTCTGGACAACTGGATAGAACATTAGTACAACACCAGAATTCTGTGCAGAATAATATTACTTCAATGTGATTGTAATTGGGATGTGCATAATCATTTTAAAAAATTCTACACAAGTGGCTGATACAGTATTATTGTAATATAGTAATTATCTTGTATTCTCTTTTCGTCATGCTTAATCTCAAACTCCTAATTGCGTGTAAAGCACCCCATCCTACATTTTATAACCATGCCACTTTTTATCCTCCTTGTTTATGCTACCCATGGATCCTGTCTGCTTTTTTATTTTTAAAACTTATCATGGAATTTTTTCATCTCTAATGCCCATTACACACTTAAAGTTGTTAAAGTTATGACATCAAAGACTGAATATAGTTTTTCTTTGATAAAAAGTGTCATGCACTGAGAGATTAATTATAATCTATTATATATGATAAATTTACTAATTTTTCTAAATCTTTAAAATCATAACAACAATAATCTGTGGTTAGAAGATTAGTATAAAATTATTTTACTTTGTAAATATATTAACATTAAACTCCTTTTCTTTTCCTTCTTGTAATTTGGGCTAAAAACTCAATCACTGCCCAGAACAACAAGTTTCAATAGCCGTTTTGTCAATGTGAAAGGAATCCAGTTATGTGTTCGCTTGTTTAACACTTTTCTCAGATAAGATGTCACTTTAAATTATAAATACAAATATATTATATTTAAGTTTAAATACGTATTTATAAATTTCATATTTGAGATAAGTTTATTTTTATACTTTAAATTTGAAATTAATATAATAATCCTTTTAATCTTTGTAATTTGAAAAAAGATATATTGTTCTAATTTCTAAGCACCATCAGCCGCAGCAATGACAATGGCAAATTGAGTTAGTTGAGCAGTATATTAGTTGGATCTGGTGTGATGTTTACACTATGATTACCACTGGTAAGTTTTGTGCGACAGAATCAGTAATAATTGAGTTATGTGTGGTAGATTCACTAATGGTGTTTGTACATAGATTAAAACATTTTTTAAAAATTACATGAAACAGATTAATTTTAATTTTGGGACTAAAATCAAATTTAATCCAAATTTAATGGAATAGAGTATATTTAGGTCTAAATTTCATGCTCATGTTAATGATGTACGCTGGAAAATGTGTTTTACCTTTTATCTTTTTAAAGTAAATTGTTTCAAAAATACGTAACAGTGTATTTTTAATTTCAATTGTGTTATAAGTTTTATAATTAAATTCTAAATATTTTTATTTAGCTATTTTTAAAAATAATCTCACTTATAAAAGGAAAACTTTTCTTTCGGTGCATATCCGTAACAGACTTGGTAGATTTTGGTGCCAACCCCTTGAATCAGAATCAGACAGCATTTACCGATTGATCTGAATAAGTTGAATCCGCAAGAAACACCCAGTAAGCACTTCCTGTCTTCTACTAAAGGTCCAAGATAAACATCATTAATTTTAAGGAAAATGTTAAATATTCATAATTTTAACATATCTGAGTGGAGTTTGTACAAAAAAAGAAAAAGAAAAAAACATATCTGAGTGGAGGAAAGTTTAAGTTTTTCTTTTCGTTTTTTAAGGTAAAGTTGAAGGTTGTTACGTTACATTTCACCCGTAGTATTGGTCGGTTATGATAAAATGTTGTATATATTGCAAAACAATCCTGATAAGAATAACATTTGTGTTATGTCGGTGGCGCCAATATTGGTAAATGAACCAAAATTTTATTTGAGAAGATGTTACAGTTCTTGACATAGCTTAAACTACAAAAATCTGAAGTAAAAAACAAGTGATTTTGTTGTAGTAATTAACATCTGAAATTTACAGCAGCTATCACAGAAAATGAGAAAATCCTTGTTGCCATTGGGAAAAAAAAAATCAAACAAAAACAATTCAGAAATCAAACAACCTAAACCCTAATTAAAGAATCTTAAGCCCTTGCTTGACTCTAGTCTTAAAGAAACTTCCATGGATGGAGAAATACAACTCTGCATATGTTACAATTGTAAAGAGAGAGTTCACAATTCTCTTGTTCACAATTTTACTTTGTGAATTGTGATTCCTACTTTCACTTTCTTTTTTTAATCAAAGGCAGAAAAGTGGCCTAACCCTATGATTCCAAAAGTTTCAAATGTTCAAATCTTACGGTCTTAATTCAATTTAACATCACCGTCAGTCCAGCAACAACTAACCTTTATGTGGAAAATCCATTGTACCCACTATTGGATTTGAAGACACCACTTTTCCATTTAATTTGGCGCCTGTAATAATAACTTACAAATTTCAATAATAATAATAATAATAATAATAATAATAATAATAATAATAATAATAATAATATTTTAATAAATTTTTATCATTGTTCAGCAACACCAATAAATTAAAATATAGCAAAAACTGATATTATATTTAACTAAATCCTTCAAATTTATCAATTTCCACTAAAGTTTTAATTCCAAAACATTCAAAATTTTCTACATATTAAATTCATCATGAATTTCTAAAAGATTAAATAAAAAATTATAATTTGATGAATTTGCGCTATATATATTTATTTAATCTTAAAAATAAAGAGACTTATTTTGTTTTAAAAAATTGAGTAATTAAATTCCCACGTAATTTATTTTGAAAAGACAAAACTATAATGATTTATGAACATCAATCTTTAATACATCCAGACATACTAAATAATTTTTTCTTAGATAAAAGCATTTAGTGTGTTAAAAAATATACTGGCACAGTAAGGATATATTTTTAATAAAATTCTTACCATTTTAGGTTATTTAAACTAGCATCATCCAACAGTCTTGCCAAAATTAAAAATATAAAACAAAACTAATATTTTATTATTGTCATTACAAAAAGAATTTTAAAAAATAAATTTATTTTATTTTTTTATTACATGCTAACACTGAAAATAACTAATATAACAGCCTTTTACCCAATCCCCTCATTTATCAGAGTGGTTTAGTTCATTCTTGTATTGAATTCATTCTAAATTTTAACCGAAGGAATTATTTTTCCTTCTTCCTAAGTTTCCACCTTCCAAAAGAAGGGTTGACCTTAGACTTCAGTTAGGCGTGGACCCAAAAGCGTCGCCACGTGGCAGTGTAAGCAGGGGGCAAGTACCATCCTTGACGCTGCTGCAACGTAGCAGATCTCCCTTGCAACCATGGTAGTAGCCTCATTTAGTCATTTTTCCTCTTCACCCGCCCAAAAAACATTGACCCTATATCTCTCTCTGTCTCTCTTTACGATCCCCAACGATTCTAATTTCACCAAAAAAAAAAAGAAAAAAAAATCCCTAAACGTCGTCGTTCTCTTCTTCCTTCTCTTTCTCCCTGCGCGTGAATGTTCAGAGGCGCGTGCACGTGGTGATGATGGCGGGGAAATCTGACTCAGTGTCGATCCGCGTTCCCTATAAAAACCTCCGCCACGCCGATTCCTCCGAACTTGAACTCGTCGACGTCGACCACCGCGTCCAACGGATCCATAACGACTCGCCGCCGACAAATCACTCACCCTCGCCGCCGACGACCAACGCGTCGTTGCTACACCTCGTTCTCAGTTGCACCGTCGCCGCCGGCGTTCAATTCGGCTGGGCCTTGCAGCTCTCTCTCTTAACGCCCTACATTCAGGTCCCTATCTTTGACTTTTCGTCATTGCGGTTTCCTGTTTGACCAGATCCTTCTGTTTTCGCGGTTGCGCATTTCGTTTTGTTATTGCAATTGAAACCGAACCGGATCCTCTACGGTTACTTACATCCAATAGCGGATAGTTAATGTATTCGTATTATAGTTTTTTTAATTGATTATTTCATGTGTAGAGGATTTTAATCGAATGCAATCTAATTGTTGATTTGGTTTAGGTATAAGTTGTCGAATTTGCGATGTTTAAGGAGTGTGTGTGTCTGTCTCTCTGTTTATGTGTAGGGTTATATTCAACTTTGCGATTAATTCAGTGCTTTGTTGCGTTTTGGTGCAGACTTTGGGAATAGGACATGCGTTTTCTTCGTTTATTTGGCTTTGTGGCCCCATTACAGGTCTTGTGGTAGGTTTCAGTCTTCCTTTAATAGTTGAGATTTGAATTTTATTTCATGCTTGTGCGCACTGTTTTGACTGCATTGGTTCATTTTACTGCTCCTTTGAATGTATTTAGATTGTGTTTGGATTAGATTTTGATTCTATCAAAATTAATTCTAAAATCATGTTGAAGACCAAAGCAACAAATAGTTGCTTCAACTTTTTCAAAATTTCACCATGATTTTGGGATGTAGAATTGATTCTAGGAGGTCTCCTAACACACTATTAATCTATTTTTTGGATGAATTAGCATGTGTGCTTAACTGCTTGTGAATATTTTTGTCTCTTTGCTGCGTCGGCCTTGTGTATTATGGTTTAGATTTGACTTGTTCTTTGGTAAATATAGTAACTGATATTTGCATAATGATGCACTTCTCATGGAATATAGATGATGTGATATGTGCAAGTTTAGGCTTTGTTCTTGTTGGTTTTGAACTAGTAAGCCAATTGTTTGTCTCAACTTTTTGCAAGGTTCAACCCTGTGTTGGTATTTGGAGTGATAAATGTACTTCGAGGTATGGCAGAAGACGCCCTTTCATTCTGGCAGGATCCCTTATGATATGTGTGGCTGTAAGCATCAGTGACATTGATTGTTTACTTTGACACCTACTTTTACACAACATTATATATAAGCTAAGTCAAGTCTTGTAATTTAGGTGGTATTAATCGGATTTTCTGCAGACATTGGATATCTATTAGGTGATACAAATGAGCATTGCAGGTTTCTGCTGTCACCCTTTTGTTTTTTTCTTTCCTGTTTTATTTCTTTGACTTTTTAAATTTCACACATAGGACTGCAGTTGGACATTAATGAAATTCATGTCTAAAATGTAGAACATTTAAAGGGACCCGAACTAGGGCTGCTCTTGTGTTTATTCTTGGGTTTTGGATGCTGGACCTTGCTAACAACACAGTGCAGGTAAGCTTGTTAAAGTAATCAACATGTGGTTAGGTTTTGTACTGATGCAGTTGCTTCGCAGAAAACTAAGTTTCCCTTTATTTCCTCAATTTTCATTTGTAGGGGCCAGCTCGAGCACTTTTGGCCGATCTTTCTGGTAAAGCTTGCCTGTCTTGTTTTCTTTGTTCAAATTCTCAACAACCACAACATGGTTTATTGATTTTCATATTGTGTTAAGTACTAGTTTGGTAGTGAGGAGACATCATTATATTGTAATTTTGCTTCTATGTAGGTCCTGATCAACGCAATGTAGCAAATGCTGTATTTTGCTCATGGATGGCAGTTGGGAACATCCTTGGATATTCTTCTGGTGCTAGTGGAAAGTGGAACCAGTGAGACTTTGCTCATATCTGCTGTTTATTTCATATTTCTGTACATTAATAGCTACGTAAAATACATTCCATGTGCTCTCTTTTTTTCTGTAATTGTGTACCAATATTTGACACATGTTTATATAATAATAGAGAAATGCTAGGAACATACTGTTGAACATACTTTTTTTAACACACACTCTTAGTTGAAATTTATTTGAAATAACAACTTCAAGGGTTTCACATCTTATTTAATTAATCTCTCTCTTGATTTGTAGGTTTTAATAAATTTATCCAATAAGAGGTGTGTGTGTTAGAAAGATTATGTTCCTAGCACTCATAATTATTGGAACATGATAAAGGAAATAATTTGTTTCCCTCTTTTGCAAAAGCTGAAAGGACTATAGAAGAATGTAGCCTAGACAGGAATAGTCTCCTATGTAAAGGATTGCAGAAGTGGTTTTGATATATAAAGTAATGTAAATCTAAGGTTTAGGAACTGGGGCTTGTTATTGTAATTGTTGCTTTGCAGATATATGCTTGTGTTGGCTTCATATGTGTTTTAATGTTGTTCTTTCTATATTTCCTGCTGGTTAATATTTTATCCTTTTTTTACCAAAACAGATGGTTCCCTTTCTTGACAAGTAGAGCTTGCTGTGAAGCCTGTGGCAATCTTAAGGCGGCATTTCTCGTGGCTGTGGTATGTTACAACTAAAAATCCATTTGGTTGGACCTTCATATTTTATTTGCTAGTAATGATGTCAGACATCATAAGCATGAGTAGTTTTAGAATGGCTATAATTCTTTTTATTTATTACTGAAAAGTAAACACACTCACATTTTTTCTACTTGTTTTTTCTGTTTACTTTTTACCATTAATTCTCTCATGAGACATTATCATCTTTGCCTGCATTATCTTATGAGGCAACACTGTCGGTACCTGCATTATCTTTTGGGTCAACCTATCACCTGTCTTACTCTTTAATGAAAGCAAAGAGAAAGATTATTTTCAAAAAGGCATTGAAATATGGCCTGAGGCCATCCGCTGTGACGATCTGCCAAGTTAAATCATATGCTGTTAAACTTGCAGTTTTTAATGCATAATTTATTTAATAGCTGGAATCTCATCGTGCAATAATTGCCAGGTGTTTCTGACATTATGCACACTTGTCACCCTATATTTTGCTAATGAGGTTCCACTTACTACTGCAAGTCAACATCATCACACAACAGATTCTGCTCCTTTATTGGACGAACAACAACAAAATGGTGTTGATTTTTCAAAATCAAAGCCTTTATCTATTATGGGTGAATCCAATGGTGAGGGAAATGAGGATCACATTGAGAAAAATGAAGATCTGAAACGTGAGCGTTTCAAAGCTGGGGAAGATCATTCTGAAAACTTAATGGATGGGCCTGGAGCAGTAATGGTAAACTTGTTAACAAGTTTAAGGCATTTGCCACCTGCTATGCATTCAGTTCTGATTGTAATGGCTCTCACTTGGGTAGGTACTGTTGTATTTGTTGGCAAAGGTTTCTGCTGATATTTATGTGTTTTCAAATTGATTCTTAATACTATTAGTCTAGTGCTGATGCTTCCCATTTGAAATCCTTCTTATGTTTCCTTTAACCTGGTGTCTACCTCTGCAGTTGTCATGGTTTCCCTTCTTTCTGTTTGATACGGATTGGATGGGGAGAGAAGTTTATCATGGGGATCCAAAAGGGAACACTTCTGAAGTGGGTCTTTATGATCAAGGTGTTAGAGAAGGTGCATTTGGTTTGCTATTGAATTCTGTAAGAACTCAAGATTAAGCATTTCTTTTAAAGAGATTTGTCACAAACTTTAGTGATGATCTGGCACTGTTTTCATTTCTCTTCTAGTAGTGTTCTGGATTTTTTTTCCTGCACAATTATTAATCTGCATCATTTGACATTTTGCTTTTATGGCTTGATATTTGATAGGTTGTCCTTGGAATTAGCTCTTTCTTCATTGAACCAATGTGTAAGAAGATGGGTGCGAATATAGTATGGGCAGTGAGCAATTTTATCGTCTTTATTTGCATGGCTGGCACTGCTATCATTAGTCTGATATCCATTCATGATTATTCTAGAGGGATAGAACACGTAATTGGAGCAAGTGAAGCAATCAAGATTGCTTCCTTGGTTGTGTTTATTCTTCTTGGTTTTCCACTTGCTGTAAGTACGAGTGTTTCATTTCCACATTAAACTATGTTGTTGCATTTCTAGATTCCTTTTCTATGTAGATTCTCTCAAGCAGTCATACAATTAGCTTGATTAAGTATCTATGGAAGTTCATGACAGGATAAATTTCCCATGTTTGTGGCAGATCACCTATAGTGTTCCCTTTGCTGTCACAGCTGAGTTGACTGCTGATTCAGGAGGTGGCCAAGGTTGGTATTGGTTGAAGATGATGTCCTTAATATGTAGTCTTCTTAAGTTTCTGATTTCAAGATGTTTGCTTGGTTGTGCAGGATTGGCTATAGGAGTTCTAAATCTTGCAATTGTTGTTCCTCAGGTAGTTTATTCTTCTGAAGTGTTGCTTTCTAATACTCCACCTTTCTTGGAAAACGTACCATTTTGGAGTTACCAAGTTATCCTCGTTTTTTATTTTGTTTTACCATTGTTACATATGTCCATATTGCTATGCTAATGTTTTACAATTGGCTAAATGTCACTTTTAGTCCTTTAAATTTAGAGACACAGTTTTAAAAGTTCTATTTTGATCCTTTATGTTTTTAGAATATATCATTTTGATCCTTTTAAGTATTTTCTATTAAAAAAGTTAAATTTTACATTGATATTGTTATGATTTAAAATTTAAAATCATTAATTTGAAAACAGTTGTATGAAAACTGTGAAAACAGAGTCACAGTGTTTCCTTATTTTCATCCAATTTTGAAAATATTTTCATGAAAACATTTTCAAAAAAGTCTACCTAACACGTTTTCACCTCTATTTTCTGTTTCCGGTGAAAATGAAAACTAGAAACACTCAAAACTAACACCACCTAAAGGATTGAAATAAAACTTCCAAAGCTTAAAAGGACCAAAATAGAAAAGTGCTAACTTAAAGGACTAAAAGTGATATATTGCGTTTGCAATTTAGTGTTTTGATCTTTCCTATGCTATTAACCCTTCTTACCTAAATTCATTCATATTAGGTCCAGTTGTACTACTTTTGTAAAAGAATCACCTTTTTTTTCATGTTTGTTTCAACTTTTCAAAATAATCCGAAAATCAAAAGAACATAAAATCTGATAGAAGGTATTTCACATAGTCTCTCATAAAACCAGTTGCTTCCAAATAAAGTGATTTTTATGATTGTAAACAAATATAAATTAGATTATGTTTTATTTTTAAATCTCTAAAACATAATCACTAGATTATTTCATCTAAATTTACTTTTTTAAATATGTAATAAACTGGCTCATTATTGTGACTTAAAAACCACTTTGTATATAAAAAAAATAAACTACTTCTAGGGACAATATATCCCTCCATTCATTTCGTTCAGTTTAATGTATGATTGTTTGGATGGAACTGTTAGGCATCAGGGCTATTGAAGGTGTTTTTAATTGTTATTTCGGTTTCATTGTGATCATTTAGCAAATGTGACCAATGCACTGTAATTGCCGTTACAGTGAGCCCAGACCTTGACATTTTGGTCAAAATGGCAGCCATGGACCATTTTTTAAAAAGGAGTGCTAATAGACTCTCTAACACACCCTTTTTACACTTACTCTGTTATTGGTTAGAATTTATTAAAATTTATAAAATCAGGAAAGATAATCTTTAAGAATAAATGAGGTATAAAAAAATCCATTAATCTTTAAGAATAAATGAGGTATAAAAAAATCCATTATGATATATGATTTTAATGGATATTAACGAGGCTCTCCTTTTTGAAACCATCTGTTATAATCAATGACTGTTTATAACTCAGACTTTGTATCAGTTGGCAGTAATGAGTCTCACTCTAGTCTCTAGTAGAATAAGACATTTGAATCTTTTTAAGTTTGAATTTCTTGTAATTGTTGTTAATGCTGTTCTGATGTATTATTTCCATTTTTAGATGGTTATATCCCTTGGTTCGGGTCCTTGGGATGCTCTCTTTGGAGGTGGCAATATTCCTGCCTTTGTTTTGGCTTCTGCGTGTGCTCTTGCTGGTGCTGTCATTGCAACTCTCAAACTGCCAGATCTGTCTAATAGTTCATTCAAGTCAACAGGATTTCATGTTGGCTAGCCACTGAATGATCTAATCTGGTGATATTTTAACTTGTACATGGTTCTGTGAAATAGGGAGCATACCCGAGCTATGGAAAGCTGGCACGGTGATTACGTGTGATGTTACTTTCCAATCCACAGAAGGCGCATGCCATATTCAAATTCATTCATTTTTCTTCCCACATTGTGGGTGTCTGTATTTTATGTAACGCTAATTGACTGCATAGTAGAAGAAAGATTAGGTGCATATAGTAGAACTCGTTTTTGTAATCTCTTATTCAGCCATTTAATTCTTTTGATGGGGACTGAGATATAGAGTGGAAAAAACAAGAGGGAAAGAAATATAGGAGAGAAATAAAAAGGATGTTTGAATTGATAGAAATAGGTGAAGAGTAGTATTTGTTTGTTCGGATGAATGAAAGAGTTAAAAGGAAATACATGTAATATACAAAAATATCTTAATATGATACAAAATTGGTTTACAGAAAAATAACAATTAAACTTATTTTGTTATTTTTTCCTAACATAAATTAATAATTTATTATGTTATCAAAATATTCATATTTGAAATAAACTAAACGGAAATAAGAGTTTCATTCTCCCTGGTTTCACCACCCCCACCTGGTCTGAGGGAGCAATTATTTTTTGTGGTGTCCACCGAAAATTTCTCATTTTTTTCTCAATTAAAAATAAACTCTTTTTATTTTATTTCTTTTTCTATTTCCTTTGTATTTCCACACATTTAAGTATATGCTTAGTGATTACAAGATTATGAGATCAATTTGAGAATTATTAGTTTTCGGAGTTGCTTGATAGATTCTTCGATTGCACAAAATGCCCTATGGTGTCTGTGCCCGTTTATTTTTTATTTTGGTTGGGTTTTGGGTGATCGGAGCTAATGTTGAGGTATATTAACTGAAAGTACAGTACATCGGTATGTAGAATTTACCAAGAGATGTTTGTGTTGTCTAGAATTTAGCAATGGTTGAATGATTAGTGCCTACTTGGGGAAGCATGCAGCGGGTTAAAATATTTTGTTAGAAGAGATGACGAATATTACAAAACCAGAACCGAAAATGGGAATGAAAGTGATAATGGCATGAAACAAGTATTGCTCAAAATACAGTGAAGATATAATTTTTTATAAGGATTATTCATCTCCATGACAAGTTAGTTACTTGTTTTATTAGGTATTTGAAAATGAGTATCAGGTAGGTCTATGCCTTCACCCTTACTACCTAAGGCCGGAATTCTGCGCACGTGCGCAGATATGGATGCACACGCATATTTAGGATCATGTAACAAAACATTAATGAAATTAATAATCAAAGTTGGTATAATAAAATTAAAAATTAAAATTAGCTACATGTATATAGCAAAACAAAGCTTGTCTGGCGTTGATGCAGGGCTGGCATGTGCTTGGGTGCAGGTAATCTATCTATTGTGTATTGTTGGCAGGTCAATTCTGTGTTTTATTTTTCCTGCTCTTCCTTTCTTTTTGCTCATAACAAAAGGTTTTTCTTTTCTTTTGTGTTTTTTTGACTGATCTGTTAAGAAAAGGTTAATTGCCTTTATATAATAAAACAATAGTACAAAGCAAAAAAGAAACGTGTTCCTTGCACATAGCCTCTATAGTTTAATGTATGTATCTCAAAAAGAAAGCATGTAGTTTTATTCAATTATGCACACATAAGTGAAAAAAAAAAAAAAAAACTTTTTTAGAGAGTAAATTTCATTTCATCTCCATTCGTTCTTTTTTCTACATGATGATATTTTCCAAATATATATTAAAAGACGTGGCGTAAAAATTTGTCAGTCCAAATCAAATCAATTAATTTAATTCACTTAATTGACTCCTTTTACATCAAATTCATATTAAATTAATTATAATTTTATTATTAATTTATCCTTTTCTAAAATAAACCAACTCGATAATCTGATTAAAAACATTTTTTCACTTTACATTTTTACATTAATAAATTCTGAACTTTAGTACCTAATTTTTTTTTATTTCATTTATTTTGATTTATTTTTATGATGCTATCTAATGTTTTCAGGTGTTTTAATTTGGTCATGTTTAATTTTTTATATGTAATTTTTTATCATATTTAACTTTGGGAAGAGAAATAAACGAGAGAGAGATGTAAAGTAAAAATTATAGAAAAAAACTTAATGTTTAACAAATTAATAAGTAGTCTTCAAAGAAGAAGGTATGTTCATATAATTTCGTTAATGATTAGTTAATATATAATTAAGATATTATATAGAACAGACAATGAACAGAGATAAAAAGAAATAAAAAAGTATTTTTTTTTTTTACCGTAATCCAATAACTCGAACAAAATTAATTCAATCTTAATCGGGTTAATTTAATATGCATTGTCAATTTTTTATTTTTTTTTTCAAAACTTGAACTAAAGAACCCAATTAAATATAATTGATTCAAATTTAGTTTTACCCTCGTACCGAACCAAACAACCTATGAACACCTCTCTATTAGGCTATTCAAGATACTCTTTCCCTTATTCTTTTCTTATGCTTTAATGTTTATGGGTTTGAAGTTTCTCATCTCTCATATATTGATTTTCAAAGAAAACAAAAAGTCAAAATAAACATTTTTTAAATCTTAAAAATTTTAAAGTAAAAAAATATTTCTTAAATTAAATGGGACTTTATAAAAAAAATTATCCTTAAAAAATTATTGAAAAATCTGGGTGGCATTGTTTTTAAAAGCAAGATAACTTATGAATTTTATTTATTTCTATTAACGGGTAATTTTATAATCCCAGCAAAAATTGTTGATAGTTTTATGATAAACATCTAAAAATAAAATTAGTTATGAATAAAATATCAGTATCCGACCTTAAATACTTGATAATTACAAAAAAAAATTCTTTTGTCATATTTTTTTGTTGATAATCATAATTAAATAATATATTCTATTAAAATATGTTAACTAGGTCAACAATTAGATGACCAATTAGCCTAGAATATCCTTTTTGTATAAGTACTAGAAAAATTTAGTAGTTGTTCACGTCAATATAATTACATAAGTGATTAAATTTTATTTAAAGATATAATAGATATAGAGAAATAAAGAAAATAATAATTAAAAAAATATTATGATAATTAGAAAAAATAGTAAAAAGGATGCATAATATGAAAAAATAATAGTAAATATGTGTTCAATTTAAAATAAAATTGATAAAAATAATAAATTTATCAGTTTTATATAGCGAAAGCGATGTTTAAAAAGAAATTAAAGAATAAAATACACTCAAGTGTTACTTTAATTTTAACTTTTTGAGGGACTACCTTACTGAGTATTTTAAATTAAAGATTTAATGTTCAAAAAATAAAAGAAAGGGAACAAAAGAAGAAAGATATCCCCTTTTATACTTCTCTTTCGGTTGGGTCTATTTGAGTCCTTATCTCTATCTTTTCTTAGGATTTATTCTTTTTCTTCTTAACTTAAATATAAAATTTATAATTTTTGAATTCAAAGAAAATAAACTATAATTTCATGCAGGGACGACAATAAGTGGAATCTATGGTATGGTTGTTTAAAGTTTTGTTTGGCTTAATTTATTTAATAAAAATGTTCGCTTTGGTCTTTGAAAGATAATTTATTTAAGATGAATAGCTAGTTTTAAAGGTATTAAGAAATTAAAAAGAGAAATAATTTTATTAAAATGTGTAAATAACATTATGTATTATTTTTTTTCAATATTTCATAATTTATATTATAAATATCTTAATTAATATGTTTAAAATATTGATTAGTAAGACTTTTATTTAATAGATTGGACCTGAGATTAAAAAATATCTATTATGCTTGATAGGTTAGGTTATTTATTTATTTAAGTATGACATATATATATATATATATATATATTACACTATAATCTTATAGTAGAAATTGCTTTGGCTAGTTTTTTGATTTGAGCTTTTAAATAGATTTTAAATAACATCATTAAACTATTAATATAAATTTGTATTATAACTAGATTTTCTGGACAAATTAAATATTTAAATAAGTCTTATAAAAAAAAGGATTAAATCAAACTCAATCTTAACAATTTGGTACAAGAGAAGTTTAACATTCACCCAAGAAAGAAATTATTTGCAATATTTTTATTGGCAAATTTCTGATTCTTGTTTTATTTCTTTGAAAATTTACATGTCCATGGAATTATAATACTTCCATAAATAGTAAAAAAAAAAATTCAACTACTCTTATATATTGTACTTATACAATAATTGCTATAAGTTGTATAGACTCTCGTGACATTATATACATACTAAAATAATAAAATGCTATTTTTAACATTTTATCTTTTCCAATTACTATGTGGTTGACGTACAAATGTAATTTTTTTTCAACAACTTAAATTTTATTATAATAAAAATAACATAAATGAATATATTTTCTAACAAATTAAAATATCATTAGAAAAAGCACATATAAAAAATAATAAATTGCAACATACATCATGTATCGTTGTCATATATTTATCTTTACTAATAATTTATTTATCATTAAAAAAAATCGCTGCAAATTACATTCGTTTATATGGTGATTGATTATTTATATTTACGAAGAAAGCAAGGAAACACCCAAAAATATTTGATACAATATAATCTATCAATCTTAACAATAATTAGCTTGAACTAATATTTTTTTCTCTTAATTCCATAGAAGTTTAACATTCAATCTTTATTTAAGGAGAAAGTAAGGGGAAAACCCAAGAAAGTCTGATACAATTTAATCATTAGTCATAAAAAAAATATTGTTAGTTTTGATTTAAAATGTTACTAATGTTATAAATTAATATTATTTTAAGAATAACGAATTAAATTAATAATTTTAAGAGGGAAGGAATAATTTAAGAATAAATAAGAACAAAGCTCTCTGTAATTTTGTGTAATTACGTGAGTATTTTTATCTTTTCAATTTTTATAATTTTCTCGAAGTTAGAAAATATTACATTAATATCTTTAAAATATTTAAAAATATTACATTATTACTCTTCTAAATCTCACACTAACAATTTGAACATGAATGTAATATTTAAAAAGAATTAAATTGATAATGGATGTAATGTTTAAAAAAAGACAGAAATTACTCGTGTGATTAGACAAATCTTATATGTATTCAGATTTTATATGATGTATAGAAATTTTGTTACTAAACCCAAAAACTTTAGTTGACGAGCAATAGATTTTTCTTCAAAATATTTGATTAACTTTTCAAAAGATTAAAATAATTGTAATTTTCTAGTATTAAATTAAAGGAATGAAGTGATATAACTTAATTCATCATACCTACATCTTTAGCTATGAGAGAACTCTTATTCTATTTTGTATCCTTTCCTTAAAGCAATTTTAGGTCTTCTTTCTCTCTGAAAAAACAGCATTTTTCAAGATGTACACAATCAGGGAAGTATCCTCCGCAATGGACGGTTCTGATGTATGGGCCATCTGTTCCCTTGAGAAAGTAAAAAATAAAAAAATAATAGATATTTTAAAAATAAAAAAATAAGAAACATAACTGGACCAGTAGTTGACGTATCACTATCAATGCATATCTCTTTCTTAGGAAAACCCCAAAACCAAAAACATTTGAAAATTTGAGAAGAAAGAATAAAGTAGGGAAACACACTCTAGATAAAGAGATGTCAAGCAAAGATAGCACATGGGATTTTAGAAAACTGAACACACCAGAAGCATAAGTGCATGTGGATGACAAGATTCATTATTAGCTAATATACTTTATTTATTTATTTTTTGTTTATTTTAATTTTCCCACTTGAATTCTGAAATTTCTTATTTGTATTTCTTTTTTATTTTTATTCTCCTAATCAGAGAAGAGTTTAGAGGTGGGAAATTAAGAAAATGAAGAGAAAGACTAAGGAACATGGATCCACCCAATGCCAATGGAGTACCCATTCAGTTTCCAACTAATAAAGGCATGTGAGGCAGTGAGAGCTGCTTGTCTTTGACAACATATCAAACCAGTATTTCTATGGGACCCTTTCCATGTCCCATCATCACAATACACTCATTTTTTAAACTTTGTGCCATTTTTCTTAAAGATCATGTACATTATTTTAAAATAAGATTTGATTTGGGTAAAATGCAATTTGCATGTAAAATCATGTTGCTAAACTTGATTATCATTTTCGTTATCGAAATTTTTTATTTCCTCTAAAAGACTTGATGATGACATTTTTATGATAGTTATAGATGAGTTCTTAACAAATTTTTTTAAGCATATATCATGATTCAAACTCCTAACCATATATCTAGATAATTTATGTCACTCACATGATTGATTAACTGGTTTTATTTATTTAGTTTTCTTTACCAATATATCAATATCAATAGACAACATGATTTTATATATGGGTATATAAAAGACATTCTGTGCAACGTAATATTTCCCAGGTGTTGGTGATTTTCACACTTGCCACACTTCAAACAAACCCAAATGACCGTACTTATTCATAAATATCCTTTTCCCTTTGAAGAGGTATTTTATTTACAAAACAGAAATGAACTGGTGATCACACCCACCATCTAGTGTCCTCAAACTTTCCATGAGATTAAAAAAAAATTAAAATGAATAAATAATAATTAAAATCTAGAATGATTATTTTTTTACATAAATTCAAATTAACGTATCCACTTTCAGTTTTTCAAAAATTTCTTTTATTTATCTTTTTCACATGGATCTAAAAAATTCAAAGAATTTCAATGTTTTGTCTTAAAAATGTTTCAACTTGATTTAGAGTCGAAAGATTTTAAATAATGAGTTAGAAAGTTAATCTAATTTGATCCTTTTTTTAAAATATGAGCTCTAGATTTACTTAAGACGGATTGAAGAGTCTGAACCGGAGAAGTCGGAAAAGAGAATTTGATTATTCGTGAACGAGTTGAAGTTCTCCTTAGATGAGTGAGGTTGTACCTGTAAAAATTTTCTGATGCTTAAGTTAGTAATGAACCTTAAAGAGAGTTTTAGAGAGAAGTGAAAGCGTAAGAGTAGTAGAGATTCGAATGTATTATGTGATGATAAGAGTGAGGATTTTATAGGTTGATAAGTTAATTAAATTGCGTGGTTAAGTAGCCTTGAACCGTTGACGAGATGTGTTTGGCCGAGATTGAAGTGAATGTGATTTTAGATCTACTTGGATGTTTAGTAGGTAATAATGATGTAAGAGTGTTAGTAGGATATGCAAACAATAAAACACGTATTCTGTTCTAATTGGTCGACTAGGGTTGTATAGGCCGATTAGACCAGCTCTAAAATGAATAATGTTAAGATGATATATTTATTGTAATTGATGTCTCGTTATAT
Source organism: Hylodesmum podocarpum (assembly GCA_026586105.1). NCBI lineage: Eukaryota > Viridiplantae > Streptophyta > Magnoliopsida > Fabales > Fabaceae > Hylodesmum > Hylodesmum podocarpum. The sequence continues at coordinate 421,042 of JALJEV010000730.1, read as the reverse complement.
TATAATGGAACACCACCGAAAAACTTATCATCGTATGAATTAATTACATTTTTTATATGTAAATTTTAATGTAAATTCACTCTATCATGATTCTTGCATAAATAACGTCTCAATAATCCTATACAGAAACTGTAAATCCTGCACAGCAATAAGTTTTTTATGTGGATTATTTTATTATAAAAAATTATCTGGATTTATATTGGTGTCAAAATCACAGTTTCAATTATAAATGTTGAATCAAGTGATGTACTTATCATAAAGTCTCGAAGTCGTTAAATCAAAGAAGAACTTATGGCCGTGCATGTATATGGCTGATTTAGCAAAATTGGGACCATTTGTTGGAAATTTAATTCCTTTCATGGGTCCTATGTGTCTGGGAACTTCCTGTTTGAAAACACAAGTTATATAGATCATGATTCATGACAAAACAAATAACGGAAAAATAACAGTAGTAAAGTTGAATGTACTTTTTACTTATTAAATGTGTAGATGAAGCTTCATTGCCTTATTGACACTATCAATTGATGTACATATTATATGGGTACTGATTTCATCCCCATATGTGTGAAAATTTCGAAAATACAGCAGGCATCAATAGCAAAATTGTACATGAGTCCTTTTCACTATTTCATGTGAAACCCAATTCCCCCCTAAAAAAAAAATCTATTGCAACTTGCAATAGTGGCAGTGCAGTTTCCATCAGAGTCAATAAATGTTGTTGCCTGAACGGATGAATGTAATTTCCTCAAACTTTATATCTCTGTCCCTCTCTTCAAAGCCAAAGCTAAGCCTTTCACATGTTTTGAATGGCCTTGGCCTTGAACCACAAGTCAAACTAAATTATTTTTTTCCAAATGTCACCAACCAAGATAAGAAAATCGTCAGTAACCTCGATTTTCACCGCAATATCAAGATTTTTGGGATTTGGTATTGATCTGGGATCACAATTATGATCACATTAAAGACATTTGTTTGTAATTTTCCACAATAATATCAAAGTTTGTGACAAAATTGTGTCCATAATTTAAAATCTTGGTTAAGAGTTGAGACACTTTGCTCCCTCCTCGTATTATCATATATAAGACATTAACAAATGGACTCATGGTTGACTTGTCTTGATGAATTGTAAAATGTGAGCCACATATTGACATGTAGTATAGCAAAATTAACAAGTGGGGTTACACTTGCACAAATTACACATATATATATATATATATATATATATAAATACATAAATCTATATAAGTTGTTTGGTTTTGTTATAAGACATTTTAATATTGAATTATGAGTAATGTGTTTAACTTAACTCTACCAAATTAACGTATAAAATATACATGTAACAGATTCTATTTCGAGACTATACGAGATTTCACACCATCAAAAGATAATTTTGTTCATCTCATTCAATTTGGTACCTGATTTATACAAATAAAAAATTATTTACCTTCTTTAAAATGAATTTTCAATTTCTCTATTAAAATAAAAAAGAGATTTCAATACTTAAACAATATTTATAATTTATATATATGTATAATAATAGTAAAGGGATCAATGTGGTGCAGGCCATTTGGAAGGAAGTTGGCAGAAGCTATAGTGAGAGGAGGCAGTGGCAATGTGGCAAGTAGATGGACATATATAAGGTAAGGGAAAAGGACAAAAAAGACCAGCTCTAGTGGGGTCACAATAACAACAAGAAGAACAGGGTTAGCTAATTGGCTTTCCAACCCTCATCACATAGGTATACACTATAGTACTATACACACAAAGGCATGAGATAGGGGCTGGGCTGAAACTGATGATGCAACAAGGGGATAATGGTTGATGCGAAAGAGCTTCATCCTAATGCATGATACCTGTTGGTGGGTTAGGTGGCAAACCCTGACCCTCTTCATTGGACCCATCCCCTAGATTCCTGCCACTTCTTTCTTTCACTTTCTTTCTCTTCTAATCTTACCCCTCAACACTATCCATTCTCTTGCCATTCATTCACACTTATACTCAACTATACATTTTCTCCTTTCCCTCAACTAACCTCCTTTTCCATTCACTTTAATCTCTTTTTATCCTATTAATCAACCCCAAATTAATGTTAAATATTCTTAAAATAGTTATTATGAAAATTAAGAAAATTTTCACAAATGTCAGTTTTTAATTAAATAATAGGATAAAAAAATTATATTGTTAATACATGATTATATTTTGTTTCTGAGCTAAAAGAATCTAACTCAATTAGTTGAACATGATATTTGAATCATAGTAAACTTCTTCACATCATCACTTGATTCCTACTAATAAAAAAAAACTTTATATTTAATTGATATACACTGTTGGACAATCACAAAATGCCGTATCATTAAAATAAAATAAATTTATTCTAACTAAAGCCATTCATATCATAAATTATGATAAATTTTAATTGGTTAAAATTTTTTTATATTCACATAGTAGATGTAGCACTTTTTTTTTTCTCTTACAAAGAAACTTTTGCCCTCCGAGGTTAGGATTAACAACCACCTTTAGTTTATGATTATATTAATAGAAGAACATTAGGGACATTTTATTTTTTAAAACTCTAGATTAGTAAATTCACCCACCTCAAATTAAAGAACCGTATAATATATGAATCTCCAATCCCCAGCTTTAACAAAGGAATCATGGGCATCAAAAGTCTCTAGCTACCAATTCAATTCCTATAACTATATTTAAAGACAACCCTTCTTTTTAAAGAAAACCCCCCACTGTCTGTCTCCAAAGTGAGAAACTAATTTATCATTAGGAAAATAATTGAAGCAGTGATCTTAACAATCACAAAATCCAATTTAATATTAGACATGTTGACGCAGAGAAGCTAGCAAATTCTTTTTCTCCTTTCTAAAAATAATCCATCTTTCTTTATTCTTTTTCAAAACGCTAAACGTCATTTTGACATCTAATAACCTCCATAATACATTTTTATGTAAGTTTAAATATCCCAACTAATTGTTTTTCCATTTCATGTAATTGGATTTTTCTTTTTTGATTTAACAGCAGCAAATGAAATACAATAAATAAAAAAAAAATCCAGAGATATATATTGAAGATGCTATTATATAGAACTATAGATTCAAACATCTCTTCCGCTTGTCCCTCTCTTCCTTCTTTCTCCTCCTCTCACCTTTTCCTTTCCAATTCCTTTTCCTTTAGAAATTATCAGATAAGAGAACAAAAGCTTTCCCTTTAAATTCATAAGGTATATAAGCCACCCTTCAGAGCAATTTGTCCATCTTCTTTACTTTAATTAGCAGAAGATGTGGTGCACTAGACCTTAGTTTTTGTCATTTTTTGCTTCCACAACATCTTGGTCTAACCTTTCCAAATATTCACATAGGAGAACAAAAGCTCTCTCCCTAGAAACTCATATGCCACTCTGTGGAGCAATATATGTATCCATCCTCTTGAATTTAGTAGAAGTTGTGTATTAGATCACATATATAGTAGTCTTTGTCATTGGTTATTTCACAACAACATAGTTTGCTTACCTTTGAGCATCATATCAGAAATCTTCTATTACATGCTGATCAGAATATCATTCAGCTATTGAAGATCACCAGTTGCAGGCAAAGACTTGCAATGATATGGCTTTCTTCCCAGCAAATTTCATGCTACAAACACCTCACCAAGATGACCATCAACCTCCACCTTCAATCAACTCAATTATAACTTCATGTGCACCTCAAGAGTACCATGGTACACTCTTTAGACTCAAACACTCTCACACAACACCAATCTAGTGCAATATTATGTTATCGTGGTACTTTTTTTTTTTAATTATTATCAGAAAATATTAATTGTTAGTTTGTTAATTTTTTCTAATGGAAAAGATTGGAACTCACGATCCCTTCCTTCTCTCTTTTTCTTTCAACTCTTGAACCTCTATTCTAAGCTAAGAAGCCAACCTTATCACTCCTATCAAGGGGCTAATACAATGTTTCAAATGTTGATGCAGGAGGAGCATCCTTTCTTGGCAAGAGATCTATGTCATTTTCAGGGATTGAACTTGGAGAAGAAGCAAATGCTGAGGAAGATTTGTCTGATGATGGATCACAAGCAGGGGAGAAGAAAAGGAGGCTTAACATGGAACAAGTGAAGACACTTGAAAAGAGCTTTGAGTTGGGAAACAAGCTTGAACCTGAGAGGAAAATGCAACTGGCAAGGGCTCTTGGCTTGCAACCTAGACAAATTGCTATATGGTTCCAGAACAGAAGGGCTAGGTGGAAAACCAAGCAGTTGGAGAAAGATTATGATCTTCTCAAAAGACAATATGATGCTATCAAGGCAGATAATGATGCACTTCAAGCTCAGAACCAAAAACTTCAGACTGAGGTTTCTAATTTTCATTCAACTTCTAGAAGTTTTTGTTAATTTTAATTTTGGTTTCATTTTTCAGAAAGCTTCTTGTTGTGTGAGAAGAGAACTTAGACAAGATGACTATTTTTCCTTAAATTACTAAAACTAAATTCACATAAGTTTCTTAACAGATATTTACAGACAAAGAAAAAATAATTAAAAAGGTAAAATAAATGAAACTTTTTTCGTAAGTTAAGATTAGCTCATGCATCTCAATTTTTTCAGAAACTTTCTTAGATAAGTTTTCGGTTGAGTTGCATGAGTTAATTTTAAATTAGAGAAGAAGAATGATGCATTTTATCTCCTTAGTCCATTTTATTTCTTTATTCTAAGTGTTCGCGGAGAAATTTATTTAAATTAGTACTAAATTGAGAAATAAAAAGACGGGTGTTTAAGTTCTGCTATGTCAGATTGTATTGATTCTGTACAATAAAGCTAGTAATCATGATGTTTTTCTTTAATTATTGGCTTTCTTTAAAAGATTACGTATCATGGCTCTCAGAACCTTTTCTTTCCTTTAACCAACTTCTGATATAATATGATATAACTTTCTACAAAGCTGCTTTTTCCAATCATCAACAGTAACTTCATAAAGACCGGTTTCCACTCAATTACATGTTTGTCATGCATAGTTTCCTTGGTTTGGAAATAAACAATCATTTGGTTTATTACACTGACAAGTTTGTTTTAGCCTAATTACACGCTCCATACTGCAACCTTTCATGCATGTTATTGTTTGTGCTATTTTGGATTAGACAATTTCACTGCTTTGTTATACTGCTGCAGATATTGGCACTGAAAAGCAGAGAACCAACTGAATCCATCAACCTCAATAAAGAAACTGAGGGCTCTAGCAGCAATAGAAGTGAGAACAGCTCAGAAATCAAGTTGGATATTTCAAGAACACCAGCTATAGACAGTCCTCTGTCCACTCAACACAACAGCAGAACTCTCTTTCCACCTTCTGCTAGACCAACAGGAGTGGCTCAGCTTTTTCAAACTACTCCAAGGCCTGATCTTCAGTGCCAAAAGATTGATCACATGGTCAAAGAAGAAAGCTTAAGCAACATGTTTTGTGGCATTGATGATCAATCTGGTCTATGGCCTTGGTTGGAGCAGCAACATTTCAATTGATCATGCAAAAGAAGAGAGAGTGAAAGAGAGTGGGATGAGAGTTTCAGATTGCAATGTAGTTTTGCCTTTTCAAGATGAAAATGAAATCATCTAGAGGGTGTCTATGTCAATTGATTACCATACTTAATGAGTTACTATTAAATTAAAAACCCATGTTTTGGTAAACTTGATGTATAAAATAGGATATGTCAAGTAGAATTTTTTTACCTGGTAGAGCTTGAAAATTTTTATATAAAAGAATAAAGGGTTATCACCTTTTTCATTTTCAGTCAATTGATATGACTAGTTTTTCTCTTGAGAAACTGTTGAGTAATGGGTCATGAGAAAAAATTTCCAATATAACTTCAAGACAGTGCTTGTTGGTGTCTGATTGCAGGCAACTGCAGAGGGGCCACTAAAATAAAGGGAGATTCTCTGCATACATTTTTTCAATTATTTTAATCCAATTAGCTTTGCTTGCTTTTGAATCAAACCTTTGTAGTTTGTACTATTAAGCGAATAATTTTTTTAAGTATAATGTATGAGAATTTATTTTTTGCTTACTTGTATTCTTTAAATGCAATCTTATTTGAAATAATCTTATATATACCTATGCATGAGATTAATCCCTTCTACCATATCCAATTCTAGATTGGTTATTTTATATTTATTTTATAAGAATCTCAAATTCCAATGCACATTGAACTGAAAAGCTCCCTCACATAGCGATGATGTAAAAATAATTACGATGATTTCATTGATTCATGAGTAGCATAAGAAGGGTGAAGAAAATGTAGTGGAACTTGAGAAAGTAGGTTATATTAAAAAAGAAAGGGAATCAAGCACACATTCCAAGAGGAAAAGAAGACAAAGAGATGGAAAGGGTGGGAAGAAAACAAGGAGAGTGGGAAATGGTCATTCTCGTGAGTGAGACATTGTCGATTTTCTTGTTCATGACAAGAGAAGGAGCGGGAAAAGGATCAGTGTAGTAGTCCTTGCTATTTCATGTGTGATCACTGTCACCCACTTATCTCTTTTCACCTTCACTTTCATTCAACTCACTTCTCTCTCTATATCTATCTATATCTATCTCTTCATGTGTGTCTCCTTATTGTAAACTTTTCCTTTTCCCTTCTCTTGATAATGTGCCAATGATGAACTCGTCAAAATTGGTACTGAAAAATAAAAAACTAAATCATAATTTTGTATCAATGGCTCAATTGATAAGGATTAAACTCATTTAACAAGGATGTGAATCAAAATTCTAAATCAATGTAAGAACTTTATAATAAATGGTTAAAGAATCTAAAAATCTTTCTTAATCTTGATGAATTTCATGATATATCCGACTCATCTCGAGATGGAAAAAATCCAATTATTTTGTATACTCCCATATCTCTACGTCAGAAAAGAACTGTTCATTGACATGCAAAGCAACTGTCAAAACTGCAGCTCAGGTGAATGTTCATGCACATACAAAACATTCAAAAAAATAAAGAAATAAATCCAATGTTCATTAATAATGCTTCAACTTAGCTTGTCTTTTCGTATTCTTTTTCACTCTCCCACCCCCTCCCCTTCTTTAGTATAATCTCTTCCAGTGTTTTCAGAGTTTTAATTGCTTGGGAAACATGGGCACCAATCATATTCTCATAATAGTTAACAATGATATGAACTCTCTTATACCTTCTTTTTCTTCTTTCATTTTATTTTTTTATCGGTTTATTCTCTTCCATTTACCTAAATACAAATAAATATAATTAATTACGTGATTTTCATGAAAGTCAATTTTTATTATATACTTGTATTAATTTAATTATAAATAATTTTTTCCTAAATTATTCTTTATTTTAACTTGTATCAAAATTAAAAATGGTATTAAAATTAGAATTCCAATTAAATAAACTATTTTAAAATTTTTATCATTAAATAAAATAAAATAAATTAGCATTTACTCAGGTCAATTTTTTTTACTACCTATATTTAAATATGGAGAAAATAAGTGTTAATTATATATTTTATGAGGCACTATTTAGTTATATCTTTTAACGGAGTCTTATTAGCTAGCTAGCTACTACATTTAATTAGTCTTCTTGTTAGCTCGTATTTTCCACTATATTTCTTTCCTAAAATTAAATAGAAATTTTACTTCAATTTAAAAGAGAAATAATTTTTAAAAATTTTTGAATTAAGGTTTTTTTTTATCACATTACTTTTTATGATAAACATGTGTCACATATATAGTTGTATTAGGGGATGTAACATTTTAGTACTATTTGATGTGTCAAATCATGTATTGATTTGTTTATTTTATCTTATTTTATATTTTTTCTGTTAATTTTATTTATTTTATTAATTAATAACTTAATCTATTCAACAGTATGAAAAAGAAAAGAAAATTAAAAAAGAAAAAGTATGAAATAAAATTAAAAAATAAATTAATACAAAAATTAGATATATAACGTGACAGTAAATATATTACAACACTCAAATTGAGATAGTTACATAATAGATAACTATTACATTACTAACAAAATTTGAATTCAGGAACCCTTTCAAATCTTCTCTGCTTAAAAACCAAAATAAAATTACTTAACAAAATAACTATATACTTATCTTTTTATTCTGAAGAATGTATTTAGTGCTCCTTTGTTCGGTATAAGCTAGTTTCTCGATCCCCATGTTAAATTTTCACAGAGAAAATTTAATATTTTTATTTCTATTTGTGAATATTAAGATATATTAATAATCATCGATGGCATCAATCAACAGCTATTTTTATTTTAATTAGTGATCATTTGACATTAATAAAAGTTTTGTTGTCTATAACAACTCTGTCCGACTAAAATCGAATTTTGTTTCATAGAATTTTTTATTTATTTATTTATTTATAACTAGGAATTGAGTGTCAAAGTTTATAATAATTCATTCATCTATTAACTAAGTTTGATACATTTTGTTGAGTCAAGTAAACTCGAACCAAAAAATCTTATTAATGACTCACCTATTTAATGCTGATCCAGAGAGATATAAAAACACATTTTTCATGTGGCAAGTTCACTAGTAACTACAACATGTGAGCATATATAGCTAGATTTCGTTTCAGTGAAGATTAACTTGTTGTTTCCCTCTGCATTACCAACTTGCCATATTTAGTGCTACTGCTTCCATGTCATCTCTTCCCATTTACTTTCTGGTTGTCTTGGCAAAAAAGACAAAGGTTATTTCTGATTGAAAAAAAAACACCAACATTTAAGAATAAATAAATAAAAAATCTTATCACCGAATACAAATTCTAGACACGTAGCTATGTTAAATACTCAAAACTTATCTCACTCGAATAAAATTGTCTTAGTATAAAAGTACATTTGGTCTAAAACATTTTAAAAAAACTGGAGTAATTAACTTTCTCGTTATTTTTTTTCCTATTTTAACTATAAACATTGAAAACATATGACATCATTGCTCAAAATAAGTTTTCTATAAGGAAGAATACAGGGAGGAAAACGTTATGCAGGGGTGAAGAAACTTTAACTATATACCGTCGATCGTAAATTCATGCTTAATATTATGCAACGCAATGACTAAATTAGATGTACTAATTAGCACTAGCAAAGGACATATGTTCTAATTAATTCATATTCGGAGTTTTTAATACAATAAGTTACACTTACACTTCTTCTATTTTCAAGAGATTACCCTTGATATTTTTATATTTTTTAGGTGTTTGTGCAGTTCTGTCTTTTTTATTTATTATTTAAAAAATTAATTTTTATAAAGTACAAAAAATTATATATACTTATTAATGAATAATAATTAATTTATATAAGAACAACACGAAGAGTTTAACAATATTTATATTTTTTTATAGAAAAATTTAGTGTAATATTTTTCTGAAATTAAAATTAAAGGAGTCAAATAGAATATATAACAAACAAAATCTCCTGCAAATACAATAGATATGAGTGTAAGATTGAATAGATATTGAAGCTTTCCATGCGTAATTGATGATGTCAACCTAGTAATGGTAATGGATCATATGATTGATGATAACAAATCTTAATAGAGTAACCCTTATAACCTTATCCACGGATTAAATGATAAACCCGAGAATCTATTTCTATGTTAAACCCGCATGTGATAACATCTGGATTGCTTAAAAAATATTCATGTGATAACATCTGGATTGCTTAGAAGATATTCATTTATATATTAATGTATTGCGCTGTTATGCTTATGGGATCATGTGGACATGGATTTCAAAATACTTTGGAAATGGCTCAAGATTTTGGCATTTTGATGACAGTTTCTCAGAAGCCAACTACGATTTTTCAGCAAAGTTTTGTCAGTTGACACATAATTAACTAATGGTCGAATCACAAAAGATCGAGATTTAGTGGCCACGTGCTTGGTGGTTCCTAAGTGGACATGTATGATAGGGTTGTTAGGGTTATTGTAACTTGAAGAATAAGAGCATTCCCTGCATGTTTGGGGATATTAGTGTCCACAAAAAGTATGAACAACCATGTGATTCTTCAAATGTCAATATGCAATAATTTTGTAATTATTGGTTTGCTTAATTATATTTCAGCAAGTATTTATTATTCCATTTCAGTGATATATATATATATATATATATATATATATATATTAATGTTGTAAAACTGTACACTACTTATTAATTATAATAGATCATTTAATTTTCTTAAAATAATCATGCATGTTATGCTATCAATATTGATTAATTGTATAATTTTTTTGTACTATTAATACGGGGAAAGTAAATTGTTTAATGATAATATAATGTGTATAGAAATTAAAACTACTATTATAATATTGTATCGATTTTGTGTCAACGGCTACTTTAATATTTAGATTTAAGACCCTTTTGCTTTGACATACTAAAATTATACTAGGTTTTGAAGGAAACTTTTTCATGGCCAAATTATCCACGAAAGCATAAGTTTACATTACGAGATTGGTGGTGTGCATGTGATGCTACCATGCAATAAGCTGAATGGTATATATTCTTAACTTGACTAATACTTCTCAATTAATTTTCAAAGAATGAAATTATGAAACTATGATATTTTTCTATGAAAAGGTTAGACGATGAGAATTTTTTTTATTTCCCTTTGAAAAAAAAAATGATGGGTAATAAGTTGACCAATTTTTGTTTTCTTTGTTACAAAAGAAGGAAATGATACTCTCGATCTCACTAAGCTAGGCACCAATAGCATTCTGAAAATCAGTAGAATGCAATTTAGAGAGAGAACTTTTGTATTAGCCCAATCCACAAACTATATATTTTACTTAGTTGTGGACGCCTGGAGATTTTCTTGGGAAGTTATATACCCACCAAATGAGATGGATGAGACTTTAATAGATATGAACTTGCCTTCATGAAAAAGGTTAGAATTTTCCTACACAATCATGTCTTATGTTAACTAACGAGCATATTGGCTAAGTAGGTTGGCATGTTCATTAACAGATCGAACCAGTCGCATACCAATATCATGGTTCATCTCATTTGCTAGAAATTATGACAATACATAATAAATATTAAGTAACACGTAAAATAAAGGTGTTTTTACGTGATTAAATTTTACTTAAGAAAGAAAATATGATAAAAAAAAACAATGATGGAAGAAATTCAATTTAAAATAAAATAGTCGATTAGGTAGTTTTAGTTTTTTAAATAAACTAATATGTGAATTGTGATGAGTAATTTCTTTCATAAAAATAGACATGAAATTAAATTAACTTTTAAACTTTATATATTAAGGATAATATGGTGATAAGAAACAATTCAAATATAGAAATATAATAAATAACTTCATAAGTTTAAAAGGATTAAATTGAGTAACAAAATAGAGACAAAAAAACAATTACTACATTATCTATTGTCACATTATCTAACATTAAGAGTGTGTTTGGATGGAGCATTTTTTTAGAATAATTTATTTTTTCCTGTGAAATTGAATTGTTGTCAATTTAATTGACTTATTTGGATAAAATATTCTGAAAATTTTAAAATGATGGCATTTTGATAAGGAATTTGAAATGAGTAAATTTGAGAAATTTCAAATTCCATGTAAAATTGAGACATTTCAATTGATTTTAAGTCATTCTCACCTGTTCTCTTTCAACTCATCACGACCTAAAATTCATTTTAATTTTTCAAATATCTTGATTAAGTTTAATTAATAAAATTTTGGTTAATAATTTCCAAAAAAAACTAAGCATCTAAAATTTACAGCATAAGATCATAAATTTCATTATGTACCTAACTATCAAGTTACATGTCGAAATTTAAAATCCTTAAGTAAAATCCAAACTATCCTAAAGCATCATATGCAAACAAGAAAAAAGGAACAAAAGACGATGATGTAGAAAGTTCACAAGAGAGATATCTTAGCCCCTTTTCTTAAACTATTCTAAATCGTTACTTAAGCCTGAAAATGATCTACTAACCCAATCATCTAGAGATCATAATAGATGTTGAACGCACAAGACACTAAACCACCTTTTCTTAAACTATTCCAAATCGTCACTTAAGCCTGATAATGATCTGCTCACCCAATCATCTAGAGATCATAATAGATATTGAACGCACAAGACACAGAAATGTTAGTTCATTAAAATAACAATAATAACATTAAGAAGCCATTAACGTACACAAAATACAATTTAACTTATTTCCACAACAAATGATGTAAGTCTTAGTACGATACATGATTTCTCATTATAACTCTAGTGTCATGTGATATCATCCAAAGCCAAGAGCAATGCTTGGGAATACAAGTTGTTGGGGCATACACTCATTAGAGAAATTTATACATTAAATGTCGGGGTCACCGGTGTTATAACGAGACTCATTACCCACTCATGGTGATCAGCCAAAGTAGTTATTTTTTCCACCAAGTGACAAACCCTCCAAGTCCTAAGGCTCTCTCTTTTAAGAGGTCAATCCTTGAACAACTATCATAGCTCCATGCATCTTCATTTTTTAAAACATTCTTAATGAGTAAATATGACAATCTTTACTAATTTAAATCAAACATTTCCATGTCTCATGGACATATCTGAATTGGGTAACCTAACTACCTCTAAGTAGTGAGCATGCACCTGACAGTTCTAACAATACTGATCATCATAATTTTTTAAGACATTTGAATGATGCAATAAGTTTCCTAACAATTCATCGTAGGCTCCACTTACCCAAAGTCACTCCTGAAACATCCACACTTAGGATATAAATAACATAATATGATAGTAGAGGGCTAAACAATCATAATAAATGCTCACAACAATACAAATAAAAGAATTATTGAAAGGGAACCAAATATTAACATACAAAAAAATGGAAGGAAGGACCATGAAATCTGGTCTTTGAGTTTGGGCGCCTAGGTGCCATTTGCTTGCGGTCCATCATTCGCTTGGGTGAGAAATGACACCTAAGTGGATATATTAGGTCCTAAAATTAACAGAAACGATATAAAAGAGGTTTAGGGACTTGGTTTTAGGCTTCTAACTCTCCACTACCAGTACTTAAATACTAAGACACCTAAAAGTACCATAACCACTCCAACTTACCCCATAACCCAAGCTAATATATTCATGATATATCCACCCTATTTAATGAGTCCCCTAACTTATTTTAACAAGTCTAAAAATTTATTCTAAGAGTATTTCCGGGTTCAGAATTAATAAAAATGGTCTAGTGCAAAATAAACTCTTTCAACCTAAATTTTCACTAAAATTGCTAAGTTAAGGAACCTAGAGGTTCAAAATTAGATGTAAGGCATTTATACTCAAAATAACTTACAACTAAAATTCAACAATAAAAACCTTAAAATTCTATTATCTAGCTATTGTAATGACCCAAGATCACTACAAGAAAACTTAATAGAAAATCGTATTATTTTTATTTTGATTCATTTAAAACATTAATTAATTTGGTTTTGAAAATGTGAGCAAGATTTTTTTGTTCTTACGAGGACAATCAAATTAGAAGACTTATATCTTTATTCAATTTACTTTATTAATTTTCCAAGAGGGAGAGAAGCATTAAGGTGAGTTGTTTAGAGATAGATTTAAGTAAAGAGCAAACACAAATTTATATTAAGTTGAATGCAAGAAATAAAGTGATTGAGATCTCGATTTCACCACTAGTTCCCCCTTTATAATCTTCCCTTAAGTTATTCACATATAATCATGGTCGGATTGAATTTTCTCTCCTAGTGATCGTTCCCTTCGGAATCGCTCACGCCTCCTACGTCTATCTGGATTAATTTAATCTCTTAACTCAACACCAAATTACCTAGGGATTTTTGTCTCATGAATCCAAGTGCAGTCCGAATTACTACCTATTCCCAACTCTAGGATCCTAGTTCTGTTTTCTCTAGAATCTACTTTGTTGAAGTACCCCTAGATTAACTTATCAATTTATCAACTTCTCAGTTTAATAAATAGCATTAAGAACGAATAAATAAAACACCCAAACATATACTAAATAACATCAAGAATCATATAAAGGGAATAATCAGGGCTACATCGTTCTTCCAATCAAAGAGGGAGTTAGTTCATAATGGTAAAAGGAACAACACAGATAATGGAAAGAGAATACATAGTGAAGTCTAGCATCTCGTTCCTTGTCGGTTGAATTTCGTTGCCGTCTATGAACTGAAAGAGGATCTTAGTCGAAGAGCAGTCGCCGTCTAGGTTTAGCCGTCGGGACTCTAAGAGCTAGGTTTTAAAAATTAGCTAAAAGACTGAATGATTGTATTTAAGATCAATTTAGAGTCATTTTGGATGGATTAAGTATGTGAAAAGGCAATTCGTATTATAAAAGGAGCATAGAAATAAATCACTTTTGCGAGTTATCACCAGTCTTATAATAATATCACATGACTCGTGCTCACGCCTACTCAATGGAGATTTTCAACTAATGAGTGATCACTTTGAGCATATTCCCCTAACATGACAATCAACTTCAAGACCTTATAGATCCCATTCTAGCAAGCCATTCAAGGACCCTGACGTTATGATCCTATGGAATACATGTTGTTGTAGTCAGGATAGGTATACGTGAGTAATGGCTCACTACGACACAAAATTCATGACTACCTTGGCCTCTTTCTGGATTCAGCCTGTCCACGTATCCCTAAGGCTCATCTAACGGCCCCACCATGTTATTCTGATACAAGTTAAATGTAAAAATTTTTCCTTAACGAAGAAATGTAAATTGGTGATATTCAAATTTATACTAACGTTTATCATCCAAGATAGTTTTGAAAATACTAATTACCGCACGTAGAAATTTAGCAACATATTTCTTTTTGAAAGAAAGGAAAAACATGTCGGCACGTAAAAATCATTACTCAAATTACAAACATATTCCAAATCAAAAATACATGATCCGACATGATAGAGTAAATTTTCAAATAAATATACCACCTTTGTAAACTCTCCATCTCAATAATAGAAGTACATACTATACTTAGATCTTCTAATTTAGGATTCGAATATATTACTTGCCAATCTCAATCTTTCAGATCATTTAAGTGAATTGGATTATCATGTTTCACACCATTAATATAATAACTCATTGAAAGCCTTAAACCATGCATCTTTAAATAATATTTGAGGATGAGATTCAAGAGAATGACTCAGAGTTTTTGCAGGATGGAACCATATAGTACCAGATACGAGATAAATCTTCCAAAGAACAAGGTTATCTCAAATTCTAGAAATCATAATTTCAGAAAGGTGAAATATATATAAATAGAAGTGCCATCACAAATCGTCCAAATACTTTACATTTAACCATCAAATAATCATATAGCATAAGTATACTAAAAGTATAAATGGTAAACCCTTAAATCAAGTTTCTAAATTAACTTTGTATTCCTTGTCAAGTGTAAAATAGGATCATATAAACATTAAACATTATTTTCGATGAGAACACTTAACAAAAAAAACATTAAATATAATAGAAATATATATAACAATAATGACACAAGTCTATCTGTCCTTTACAAGAACGATTATGACTTAGAGCAATGACTCAAATAGTAAATAAATCTCAAAAAACTCAAATTAACAATTGTTTTAGTTCCCTAACTAAGTCTTTATCTCTTCATTCCACTTTCACACTTCAGTTATTACAATCATAATATCCTTATTTCATCGTCATACATGTTTCCTGGTAGTTGTCATGAGTATTAAGTCAATTTTCCTTCATCAAAATGGATACAAACACCAAGTTTAGAACTCGACAAAAAGCGTTGCTTGTTAGCCATACTAATTCATCACTCAACCACTGTATATCCATACTAACCATCTAAAAGTCTCTCCGACCATGACTTTTTAATGATTCGGTATCAAATATTTTATGTTATTTATGTACACCCATTAAACTAATGAAAATAAACAAGACAGAATATTGGGCAATGCAATTTTGAATGGCATGAATCTCATATTATATATATTTACTTAAACGGAATATTAATAAGAAAATAAAATGAGTGGTTGATGGAAGACTATCTCCATTAACTCAACAAATCTCTCCAAGTAGAAGTAGTAAAAGGAGGTCAATTGAAGAATTGTTCAAGTCAAATTTAAAACCAAAGGAGTAAGAGTAAAAGTCAAAAATCAAGACCCCACTCCTATTTTTAACCTTGTAATTTTCTTATAAATTATAATTTTAAGACTTTTTGGCCAACTTTATGTGAGCACATGGTAGCTCACAGTCATTGGGAACCTTTTTTGTGTTAACTCTTTGAGCTTAACATTTCTTTTTTATTAAAAGGCAATAGGAAGACGAGTGAATCTTAGTCACAAGATTAGATGACAATCTAAGGGCTAAAAAAGCATTTTAATTCATTACTCCAAGAGTAAATCAAGACCCTTAATTCTCATCATGATCCAAGGGATGAGATGTACTCTTATTTAAGTGAATTATCCTAACTCTTGATTGTTCATGCTTGCTTGGATACCCTTGAATAGATTCACACTCTAATTTAGTTTACTTATATGCTTTGGTTGAACACTAATAAACAGATTTGGAATATATTGAAATTGAGTTTTTCTATTGAGACTTTTCTCTCTTAAAGTTTCTTGATTGAACCTCAAATCTTATCAAAGGATCCTTCTTTTGTAGCGATTCCCCTTGGCTTATTGATCTTGATCATGGTGCCTTCCCCCTTCCTCATCTAATTCTATTTTATATTTTTTTTTTCGTTTGACCTAAATACAAAATTCTCAAAACCCTACGAAAAATTGAAAATTGGACAATAATTCCAAATTTGTGTAAGACAAGCTTATATCAGTGATAAAGTGATAAAATATGGTAAAAGATTATACTTCGATTACACACTACAATAATCTTTTAACTGCAAAGAATAAAATTAATAAAACAATATCCTTGAATATGTACACTCTCCCCTCGCTCACAAATACATATTAGTCTGCATATAAAACCATTCATCGTCGTTCATAGTATTAGTAAATTCAATAAAATAATTTTATGGACGGGATTTTATTTTTTGAGTTTTATGATTTTTGGTGCTATCAACCTGGATCAACTACGTATATATCCCTTTTCAGTTTTTTTTTTCCTAATCGCGTGCATATGATTGTACAAATAATATGAGCTACTGCATATATGTAGCCGTTGGAGATCAATAAATCTTTATCGTTGTTTAGCCTTCTTCTTATTGGAATCAAGATCTGGTTTAGTCCTTTAGTGGCTAGCCTCCACCAAGATCAGGTCACTATTGAGTCATGAGTTATTCAGACGACAAATTTCAGTATAATTTATTCATAAACCAAATTCATCCATGTATGTATTCTTTATTTTAAAAGAAATTCATATTTACTATCATAAATCTCTTTATGAAACTTCAAGCTGACTATGAGCAGCCCTGGAGCCCCCAATTACACTAACCGCAGTCACTCAGCCAATTTCATATCCTTGCAATTAAAATATTTGAAGGGAGAAATTGTGTAGATAGTTATGTAAGCATTACAATCTGTTCATGTTCTCATCTAATTTTCATGTGAAACCTATTAAATTATTATTAATTTTTTCATAAATTATTTAAATATAAAGATTAATTGTGCTTATAGTTCTGATGATAATCCTAAAACATCTACTAATTTTTGTTTGATGGAGAATAATCATTGAGACTCTTAATTTATAGTCTATATAGGGTTTATAGGCATCATTTGACGATTGGTATAAAACATACAGGGTTAGTCCAAACTCCAGAGCATGAAAGCAAGGACATAAATAGCTTAATTTATTTATACATGAAAGCTAGGACATATATACCTTCAGTTATTTATAGTTTGTAAACACGTAACATAGTGTCACAGACACATAGTATACATGCATTTACTTAGTTTCTAGGAAATTATACACTACACCACAAGGGGAGTGCCAAAAGAGTCAAAGACTTAGTACTTGGGAACATTAATAATAAGCGCACCATTATCCATATAGGCTTTCACACGGTGCACGTCGGAATTTTCAGGCAACACCAAAGTTTGAATGAAACGACCTCTGGCACGCTCCACAAATTGCCCTCTCTCACATCTTGTTTCCCTCTCAACCCACTTCTCGCCAATGATACAAAGCTCTCTTCCATTTTCAACTTCAACTCTCACCTCGTGGTGCCTTAGCCCCGGCACGTGTGCCTTGTACACGTGCGCTTTAGGGGTCTCCTTCCATTCCACGTACGCATTGACAACAATTGGTGTCGTCCCCCCTGAGATAGGCAAGTGTATTTTCTTTTGGATGGGTCCAAAATTTGGGTCATGAAATGGTTTTCCTATGTAATGATGGGGATGTGGTTCATAGTTGGGACCAGTTAGGGAACTAGGAACGAATGGCATGTTTCTTTGTTGGGTAGGTTAGGACTGTTGTGGTGTTTAATTTGGTCTTGCTTTGTTCCATGGATATGAGGCATTTCTTTTATAGGATGTTAAAATTGAGCTTCTATTATTGTTGGTGATGATGTATGTGTGTAAGAATTTTATGAGGTAATGGTGGTGCGTTGTATCATAGTGAGTTTTGTCTAGTGGAAGGAAAGAATCCACTTTATGCTAGTAAAATGGACTTACGGAAGAACATAATGTTTAATAGAATGGAATGGAATATGGATAAATGTAGCACAAACTAGTAACCTAAGGGGTGCTTTATTCGTTTTTAAACATGCGTTTGACCAGTCCCTTTTGGTACCATTTTGGATATAGAAGAATCTTTCGCTAACTTACACGAGATAGAAAGAGAATTATTAAGATTGATTCACTGGTGGGGAAAATGACAACCTGATAAAAAAAATAAAAAAAAAAAAAAAACTAAAAATTAATGGTTAACATTTGTCAAAAAAATTTTTTTAGAAGAGAATATATATTGTCAAATGTGTACTTAATGTTTCATAAACCATTCCTACCTAATTGTTTATTAAGAAAATAAAAATTAGCTTTTTAAGCGAAAAAAGAAGTGAATCTATCCATAACGATAATGCATTGAGCACAATACATCGAATTTGTGTGGCAGCAATACTCATCAGATTTGTTCGCTGATAGAGAATCATCGATCACGAAATCAAAGCATCTTTATCTACTTAAGTTTTTGACGGAAGGGATACACTTTTAAATGAACAATAAGACTACTGAAAATATCATTATTGTTCTAAGCAACCATAATTTTAAGGTAAGCTAACCTTCCATAAGTAAACTACTGTTTTGTACAAGCTAGCCCACGCTTATTTCGTTGAGTTCGAAAGCCTCAAAGGTTATTAGATCTGATGCAATTTTGTAACCAAACTCCACTTTTTATAAAGTGTTTGATTTCTTTTACATGCTGATTTAATCATAATTAACAATTAGTATCATAACTCTTTTACAGTAGTACGTATCAATTAAATATTTATATACGACAGTTTCATCACACACTTGTTAAAAAAAACCCTCCAAAATAATATCTTTATTTTTCTTTACAAATATAGAAATACCATTGTCACTTTATTTAACACTAATGTTATCTTGACTCGATCAAGACACTTATTCCAAAATATTCTTTTTTTAAAATCATCCTTTAAATTTGAAAACTTTCCCTTTACTCCATTCTAAAATAACTCCTAATCAAAGGTAATATCAAAATAAATGAATTCTTAATTATATTTCTCTTTCAAAATGAGAAAAATATTGATAATAACGTAATTTCTTTAAAAACATAATACCTTTATCGCTTCATTATAAAAATTTGTATTTTACGTACATGATTCTATTACTTAAAAGATATTGAAATAATTAGAAATTTATTCAAAAGAGAGGTGATATTAGTGGAAAGGGTGACACTAATGGACAAATTGGATTTAACGTCACCTTATTTATTTATATCGATTCTTTGTAAACCGATGTTGATAAGATTTTTATGTTGGTTGTGTAGTTAATTTACGTCATTAAGAGAATTTTCTCCTGCTCCTTGTTTGATCTGTAAGTTCATCTGTGAATATGTGAGTAAATCTTAGAGAAATAAATTGAAGAATTGAAGATAAGAACAATTCCTTTACCCTACACAAATCCATATTCTTGAAGAATTGAAGATACGGATTTGTATTTTTGATTCTCTTTGAATAGCACAAATCCGAATTCCTGAAATCCAGAGTATAAAAAGATAGGATTATGGATATGTGAAATTCGTAAGCCAAATGCCAAAAAATTGCGTACAGGTTGATAGATTCTTAACAGGGAACGGTGGGTTAACTTAATGGTGGGAAAAATAGTGAAGGATATTAATGGTATTATAGAAAAGGAGGGTGCATAAAGAAAAAACATGGGTGCGGAAAGAAGAATCATCACTCTTTTGAACTGATAATGGAGCATGGCCCAATTTGAACTTTTATTTGTGTGACATGTCTGAAACATTGAGCCTAGTATGATTTCTTTTTTTTCTCATTTATGCTATTGGGCCTAGCTGAATAGCTTACATTCTTTTGTTTTTTTTCTTCTTCTTTGTTTCTAATGTGAGGACTGCGCTCCATTTAATGCTCGAAATGTTTTCTTCCTCCTTTTTTTTCCATTTTTTTTGTAGTTGGTAAGTGCTGGGCTGGATCCTTCCCAGTCACTTAACCTAACATTTTAAAATTCATTTTCTTTAAGGACAAACTGAATTAAAATTTAAAGAAGTGATTTAAATTACCTAATAATAAAGAAATTATACAATTCTAGTGATGGTTAGGCAATTTTGAATATGTCTTGGAACATTCTTTAGCTTAATTATTTTAAAAGTTAAATAATTGAAATTATAGTCATTATTAAAAAAATTAAAAAATATATATTAAACTAAAATCTAATTTCATTCTTAAAATTTATATATTATCTGAATTAGAGGGTAACTAATAACTTAATATATGATTTATTTAAAAATATAAGTAAATTAAAACTTATATAAAATGAGATACATTTCCTTTGGATTTTTTCAAACCCAATGAGGAACGAGTTAGATTTATATTTTTTTTCCATAAGTTAGATTTATAGTTATAAAACATGTTAGAAAATAAATTAATGAAAAATATATCTTTAAATATGTCTTTAATCTATATACCTAATCATTATATAAAAGTATGAAAATAATATAAATGAAGTGGAGTTTAATATTTAAATAAGTTTAAAATAGTGTTATATATGACCAGTGCAGTGTAATTAAATCAATTAGTTTATATTTCTAATCATTATAAAAAAAAATCATGAAAAATACTATAAAATTGAATAGAGTGTAATATTCAAATAAGTTTAAAATTCATTATCATTTAGATAAATTTTAAAATAATAAAATATAATCACTCTAATATATAATACCTTTGTAAATACAATTCAAGTCTTGACACTTGACCTAGCTGAATTCCAACCCACCTGACCTTTTCTCTATTAAAAATATTAATTTGTGCATTAGATGCGTCTATATTAGATATTTCTCTAATCATAATATAATAATTTTTTTATTTTTAAATATTTGAAACCTTTTAATTATTCTTATTATCATATTTAAGTATCTCTTTGTATTTTAAAATTTATAATTTGTCTTACCTAGAATCTATTATTTTATATCTTATTTATCAATCACATATTATTTAATCAAATCTAATTTTTTCTCCACGTATTTTTTAAAATAATCAAATCTAATTTTTTCTCCACATATTTTTTAAAATAATCCAATTTATGTAGATTATTCCTTCAATTAACTAGAAGATCTTAACGAAATTGTCACACATGAAATTAAGCATAATTTTATAAAGAAATAGTTCTTATTTATAAGAAGAGTTGGGAAACATATTAACGTCATTTGATTAATAGTTAACCTCATCCCAATTATTTTAAGAAATCTCATTTTTAGCGATGTTTTATCAAAAAAAAAAAAAAACCAAACATGAGATAAAAATCCAATCTTTTACTAATACTTCAAATAAGTGTTATAAAGAACACATTAAAAACTCTTCGAAATTCATTTTAAACTTTTTTTTTTTCATTTTATATGGATAATATTTAACATTGAATTTTAGCAAACAGTTTCAACTCGAGCACCTTACAATTTTGATAATCAATGCAATACTTTACCAAAAACCAGATTGCTTTAAGAACAATTGTATGTGCAATTAAGTCTTGTAGAAGGATAGATTATTCCCATATTTATGCTTGATGTGTCATACATTCGATCTTTGATGTATCATTTCCTGTTCTCAAATTTGAAATGTACAGGAACTTCTTTATACTCAAATAAATCGGGAGAATGAAGTGTTCATTTAGCTTCCCACTCTCACGGTCCCATGGGCAGGAGGATCTGGAGGAAATGAATTTATTATTTGTAAATTTCGCCTAAAATAAGCTTTGTCAAAATCAATCAGCAATGCCAATCCACTTCAATCATTTACCTCTATCATATCCCTATTCAGCTAAGTACTGACAAATTTTATGAAAGGCTCTTGTAAAAGGAAACAGTATTCGGATCCAGCTAATTCTCTTGCCTCCATTATAATGGGCCATTCATTTTTCGTTTCAGTTTGCATAAACAGTAACTATAGCACCAGCAACTTTAAGTGTTTTTTCATCATCTGCCTCACTATAATTCATCCCCTGCACCAGCACTAGCTTATGTTTGAAAAGAAAAAAAGTACATGCCCATGAACTAGAAAAAATCATTACATAAATTTGAGACTCTAATAGTTATAACTTATAATTATTCTTCACAAATTTTTTAGAAAAGAATAATAATAATAAATTTTTTCATAACCTTGAAAGCACATAGTACGGTTATTCTGATCCTAACATGATCTTCACATAATATATAGTAAAGTATTATTGATTATTTTTTGAAAATTAAAAAACTTTACTATGTGTTACATAGAAGTTAGTCTGACCATTAATATCTTGTAATACATGACTTTAATAATTCCTCTGAATTTGAGTTTTGAATTACTTGTGCTGTTTTGTTTGGAGACACCTTCCTGGAAATTTCTGAATAGGTTAATTTGATAGGTTCTTGTGGTTGGCACTATTAGTGGCCCCTGTTGACACTAGAGACTAGTGAGTGCTCTTCACCTTCATCAATCTCATTTTATTCGGTGCTAACTGTAGAGCGTGGTCCCTTCATATTTCCGAAGGCAACTCTTTCCCTTGTTTAAAGTAATTAGGTTTAAATATAAATGCATGATCACGATCTTCCTTGATCACAAGTAATAATTAACCATGCTTATTTTCCATGTCTCTATCAAATTCTATAATCATAATTAGAGCTCTTGTTTTTATTATTATATAATTTTAATATCATCACTCTAATAAAGTTTACAAAATTTTATAATCTTTGTAAGGAGTCAATAGTAAAACATGTGAAAATAAAATTAAATATAGTTTTTCAATTGATTTTGTTTCAACTTTAAACAGCGTAAATTTTTAGTTATAATGTATTTGGTAACTAGAAGATAAAGTAGACATATAATTAATATCACTTTCGCTGCGAAAATGACATCAATTATATGTCTCTTATTATATAGCGCACCAACAAAAAATAATATTATAATTATAAATTTACGTATAAAATTCAAACAAATATATATATATATATATAATAAAATTAGTAGTAAAAAATATTTGAATAAATAATATTCGTGAGATTTACTAATTTTATTATTTTCATTGTAAAAATAGGATGATGTTCATTGATTAAAATTTTGAAGAAAAAAAAATTATTAAACTTCATTGATTAAAATTTTGAAGAAAAAAAATTGATTAAACTTCTTGTACTTAAATGGTGAGTACATGGATTTGATCTCTCGTCATGGACGTTATTTCTTTCTCGATGTTTTTTTCCTCCCTTCTGGTAAAACTTATTACAGAAGTCATTTTAATCATAAATAAAATAATAATATTTTTATACTAGTTATTAAGACTACATGCAGTTATTCAACAACACTCTAAGTTTTTACTAAGAGTATTCTTTGAACCCAACCACTCCTGTTTAATTACAAATATTTTTTGGACATAGCATTTTCAGGCTAAGTCGGTATTCTTTGGACCTACCCTCCGTAGCCTAAACAAGGTATTCTTTGAACACAGCCTCCACAGGCTAACCAAGTATTCTTTCAACACAGCCTCTACTTACTAAACCAGGTATTCTTTCAACACTTAGTCTCCTTGTGCTAAAATAGGTATTCTTTGGACTTCGGCCTCTTCAAGCTAAAACTCAAGTTATTCTTTAAACACTTAGTCTCCCCAGACTACAACACCACAATAGTGGTTTACAGCGATTAAGATCAAAAGAATAATCTTCTACGCAGAGAAGGATTTTACAATGTGAGTTATTCTAAGTTCAGGGCGAGTGAACTTTTCTTCAGAGCTTTGAACAAGAGTTGAATATAATATCTTTGCAGTGTAGTTCGTCAAGTTCAACTCGTTGCAATGAAGTCCTTTTATAGACAGCTTCTTGAAATATCCATTAGACAGAAGATTTGAACGTTTGTCTTTTGTCTTTTGTCTCGGGTACTCCAACATTTGATAGCGTGAGCAATCAAAACAATTAATGATTTCACAGCGGAAGTCAACGCGATATCAGGCTTTGACTGATTTGCTCAGAGATTTCACCGAAAAATACCATTTACTTTTCGTATTGTAGAGGTTAAGACCAAATCTCTTTCCACCTTTAGAAGCTTCTAAGTAACGATTTGATTTGAGATGATCCACATGTTACTCAGCGTCTGAACTTCATTAAAATTGATAGACAAATGAATAAAGATGAGTTATATGTTGAACTCATTCGTCTGTCTTCTTTCTTCTCATTCGTCTTCAACTTCAGTCTTCATATCTTCACACTTGAGCGTTTGACTTGAAGTTGAGATGAGCTCTCTGTCTTGATCATTGAAAGTTATTCATTTGATGTAGTTGCTTTAAAACTTGATGACTTGAACACTTCGCCTTATATGTGTGTCTTTGTTTGAGGGTGCATCTTTCGTCTATGCTCATAAATGATTTGTCTGATCATTCTTCCATCTGCGTCTGATGACTTATTCGTCTGTTCTATAATTATCAAAATTAAGATATTAAGTATTTTTACTTAACAATTCAAAATTAATTTTGAAAATGAGGTAGTCAACACCACCATCATTGATTGTGAGATCACCAAGAAGCTTCTGGCTAAGCTTGGTTTGGTCCAACCTCCTAATGGATGGTAGGTGGAGAAGTAGAAGAAGAAGATGTCTGAGGAATGAATGTTGAAGTTCAAGAGGCTGATCCTTAAGTAAAAGATGATGTTGAAGTCCCTTCATAGTGGTCTCCTTTAGAGTCTTCAATGATTTAAAAGATGGATGAATTGATTGCTTTGCAACATTCTCATTTAGCTAAAGAGATGAACCTTAGGGACATTTATAATGAACCTTCTAACTTTAAATCCCTTTAGGCACCAACTCATGCATCATTTTATCCTTTTTTTCTTGTAGTTCTTGGCTCATTTTCATCTCATCTTACTATGTATATATTACTTTATTTTTGTATTTCTGTGAATGACTTTATCTCAATAAAATGTCTTTTTCTCACCATTGGTTGTTGTGATTGAACTTTGTAAGTTCTTTTTTACTTTTGCTATACCATAAGGGGGAGAAAGTTAAGTAATGAGAATGTTTAAGTAAAAAGTAAAACAATAAGAACCATAATAAAGTTAATGAGATGTTAAACTCAAAATGTACTATAGATAATAGATTCTAAATACACATGGGGAGGATGTTCTAAAGTTCTAAATACAAGGGGAGAATGACATAAAGAATCATTCTGAATAAACATTGGGAAAATGACAAATGGAAAACTATAAATATATATTTAAAAAACAAGTTAAATAAATTTAAACTCTCTTTTGTGTATAATTTCTTATAACACTTGGTTGTGTCAAAAGGTTGACAATGAGTACATTTACATATAATTGAAAAAAGAAAAACTAAAGTACTTTATAATTACATATAACATCAACAATATAAGGACTCAATACTAAATTTTGACATAAACAAAGTCAAAATGGAAGATTGTTTGATTGAAGAATATCATAAAGAAATTTTAAAGAAAATGCAAGAAAAAATTAAATATAACCTCTTGTTCCTAAAACTATGAATGCATTACATTCATTTAGAAACTTAATTTTTTAATAAAGAAAGAAAACTTGTTGATTTAGTTAGTTACAAATAATGTATAATTAATTATAAAGCTAAAACAAGCAATTTGTAATTAATTATATCAAACACCTAAATAGAAATGATCTCATAGAATAATTAATTTTAAAAATGGATTAAAAATTCATAACTTAAAATCCAAGAATTGAATAAACATTTTATTAATTACATAAACAATATAATTAAAATATAATTAATTATATTGATAAAATAATCAATTATTTGATCGAACAATTGATTATTAAATTTATTTTTCTAATTATTATTATTAAAAAAATACTTTATTCATTTGGAAGAGAGTGTGGAAGATGTAATATTCAAGTAATTTGTGGAATGAATTGTGGAGTGTTTTGTGGCTGCCTCCAATAATGCATTTTTCAATTGGGTGTTCCTCATATGCTTTGCAGCTGCCAAAATAAGTCCCAAGGGTTTGCATTTTGAATCTCATATCCCACATTTGTATAAAATGGCAATTACATGATTTAAAATGTTCAATTCGCTGGAATTCACTTCACTGGTTGCATGTGTCCACTTCAAGGAAATATTCACCCCAGATGCGGTCCAAACTGGCTCTTGATGTCTTCATGACATTTCTAGATCTTTCAATCTTCTTTAATTAGAAACAAACCGGAGCTCAATTGGAGGCCTGTGGAGGGATTTATGCCTATTTTACCGAGAGTGGTCAAATGTATAGTAAATTCACGTCACTGTTTCATGGCCCACTTTCAAGGCTAATTTCACACTAGATGCAGTTCGAATTGGCTCTTTGGGCCTTCATGACATTTGTAGCTCTGTCAATTCTCTTTCATTTGCAAGAAACCTAAGCCCAAAACGATATTTGTGGAAGAAGTTATGCCTATTTTACCGAAAGTGATCAAAGTAATGACTTTTCAACCATTCTAGAATTCTCTTTAAGATATTTTCTTACCTTTTAAGATATTTTGATGGAAACTAAGATATTTTCTTGGAAACTAAGATATTTATTGGAAACTAAGATATTTTCTTACCTTTTAAGATATTTTGATGGAAACTAAGATATTTTCTTGGAAACTAAGATATTTTCTTACCTTTTAAGATATTTTAATGGAATTTAAGATATTTTCATAGAAACTAAGATTTTTTTCTTTAGAATCAATCTCCAATTCTCTAGAAATATCTTGGGAAGTCTATAAATAGGGCTTAGGGGTGTCAAATGAAGACATAACCCAAAGAATACTCCTACATTCTCTCAAACTATCTTCACTACAAAAAAAAAAACCCTTCTATACTTTCTCCACCTTAGGAAGAAATCTCTCCAACCAAAGTAGGAGCCAGTAAGTAGAGGAAGAATAGGAAGCTAGGAGAAACCAGTAAGGGGACCTTTCCTTATCCTTCTTTTCTATCCTTTGTTTTGTTGGTACTTTCATTTTCTTTCTTTAGTTTCTTGCAGTAAGGGAATCTTTCCTTATCCTTTTTTTTCTATTCTTTGATTCTCTTACTACTTTCACTCTCTTTCTTTGGTTGTTCCATTATCTTTCTTGGAATCCTTGATGTTTCTTTTCTTCATCTTTCTTACACTCCTTTTAATTCTTTAAGTTGGTATTTTCTTTATCCTTTGAATAATTAATTTAAAGTTGTTTTCCTTCTTTGATCAAACTTCTTTAAATACTAACATACTAAAAAGTATATGTCATAAACATATATTGATGATAGTACTATGGTTGTTTGATGACTGGTTTTGTGCTTGATATACAATTACTTGGTGAATTGGATGTGAATAAGTGGTGATATGCATGATTGCATTGAAATGAGTATGGACTTGAATTGTTTAATGACCGATTGAAAATGCCTAGTGGAGAGAGGCAACATTCTAAGATTGCTTGGTGAATGGGCAATGCTTAGAATGAGGTGAGATAAAGATGACCTGGTGGAAAGATCAATATCTGAAATATAATGAAGGTCATTATACAATTCAAGGTCCTAGAACATGTTGCATTGATGACTGGATAGTAGTAGACCAAGTCCGTAAGTCACGGATTCCCGTCTGAGTGAGTGAATGCCGTGGACCTGGGGTTCTCTTGGTGGGGAAATTGCCCTGCTCATGATGATCACATGTTGCGGGGAGTCTGCGGACACCGAGGGAACTCGACAAATTACGGAGTGTCTACCTCCGTGGGTCGATTGAGAGTGAGAATCAGATGCCCCAGGCTATTTTCAGTGGAGGGCGCCACATTGCATTTAGAGTGAAGAGTAAAAATGCATGGTGAAGGTGCATGCATCATATAGCACTAGGAGCATACAATAGTGGTTGTGTGTTAATTGAATATATGATTCAGTGGAATTTATGGTAAATTATGTATTGTGATAAATGGCTTATTCGTTTTAATGTGGATAGTTATCTTAATTTGTGATTTGAACTAAAGGTTTGTTTTTACACAGGTTTTAAAATAATAAATATTTTAAAAGAAATCTTGAAGAATATTTTAGATTGTTTTAGGAATATTTTCACTTAATTTCAAAAGTTTTACTATAGTTAAAATTATTGTTTATGATCATTGTTTAAGGAAAGCTTACCCTTGCGTTTTGTGTTTTTAACACCTGTGATGATCTCGAACAACGTTCGAGGGAGCAGATTTGCAGGATTGAGAAGTTGTCACTGTTTTGCACTGGTTGTTGCTACTATCTTGTTGTGAAGATGCTTGTTATGTTTTGCGTGTAGAAGTGTTGAGTAAATGTTCTAAGGTAGTAGAAAGGTAGTTATGTAAAATAATAATAGGACAAAGTTATGTAATCTGGTTGTAATGAACTTTAAAACTTATGTAATAAAAGTGTTGTTTTCTAAATCTCTCTTTTATCTACTATATCATTAACCACTTTAAATTACAAAATATAAGTAAAATAAGTAAATAAAAAGGGGGTGTTACATTAGTGGTATCAGAGCAGGTCAAACCAGTTCGACTTGTGAGTTATGTGTCTGCTATGTTTTTGTTGTGTGTGAATGATTGTTTATTTGCTTGCTGAGTGTTTGTTTGATTATTCGGTGTGCTTTGATTGATTGAATTGATTAATTTTACCTAATTGTTTGATTAGCCCAAAATAATTGCTATTGATAAACCTTAGAATATTCACCTAGGCTAGAATAGGATGTAAACTAACTCTATAATATTCTATGCCCTACTTTTATCAGAAAAGTATGGCGGTAAGAAATGATAGAGTATAGCAGAAGCTTTACAAGCTCTGGCTCGAGCTATAGAAAATCAGAATCGAGGAAATAACGGAGGAAGGGCGGAGTACCAAGGGCTAAATCACTTCCTGAAGAACAATCCACCATCTTTTAATGGGGGTTACAACCCAGATGGTGCTCAAAGTTGGATAAGGGAAATAGAAAAGATATTTCGAGTTACGACTTATCCAGAAGAACAAAAACTAGCATTTGGAACTTATATGCTGACAGAAGAAGCTGAATATTGGTGGGAAAACACCCGTCAGTATTTAGAAACTAATGGACAAGTCATAACTTGGGAAATCTTCAAAAAAGTGTTCCTGGAGAAATACTTCCCTGAAGACATTAAGAATAAAAAAGAGATGGAGTTCTTGGAACTTAAACAAGGGAATA
This sequence comes from Hylodesmum podocarpum, assembly GCA_026586105.1. NCBI lineage: Eukaryota > Viridiplantae > Streptophyta > Magnoliopsida > Fabales > Fabaceae > Hylodesmum > Hylodesmum podocarpum. The sequence goes on along the minus strand of JALJEV010000730.1, from coordinate 391,228 downwards.
TGACTGTGGCTGAATACGCAGTCAAGTTTGAGGAAGCTGATACGATATTTCCCACATTACCAAGGAAGGACGGGAAAGCTCCAAATGTGTCAAATTTCTTAATGGACTTCGACCTGAGATCAAGCAAGCTATCAACTACCAGGGTATTAGACAATACCCTATTTTAGTAAATATGTGTAGAATATATGATGAAGACTCTAGAGCTAAAGCAACTTATTATAAAGGCAAGAATAATGGGGGACCCATAAGAAACAAGGAACAAGGACAGAGAGGAAGGCCATATTCCCATCCTAAAGCAAAAATGGACAACAAAGTAAGAGGTAGTGGCAACTTTCCAGTCCCAACCAAATGTTTCAAATGTGGGGAGTCTGGGCATATCTCCCCTCAATGCCCCAAATCGGACATTACCTGCTACAAATGCAACCAAAAAGGACACATCCAAAGGAACTGCCCACAACTAAAAGAAGAAACTAATGGAAGCGCTAAAGGCACAATAACATTCAACAAGGGAAACCAAAGACTGTGGGAAGAGTATTCACCCTCAATGGAGTCGAGACCTCGAATGCCAATGATCTAGTACAAGGTACGTGTTCCATACGTGGAATTCCTTTACTTGTACTATTTGACTCTGGTGCCACTCATTCCTTTATATCTATAGATTGTGCAAAAAGGTTACAACTTCCACTATCTTTTCTAAACATTGATTTAATAATAACTACCCCTACCAATGAGTCAGTTACAACTACTTACATCTGTTTAGATTGTCAAATAGAACTAAATAACAAAACCTTCCTAGTCAACTTGGTTTGTCTACCACTAAAACAAATTGATATTATTCTTGGAATGGACTGGTTATCTTCCAACCATGTCCTTATAAACTGCTTCGATAAAACCTTAATCTTTTCTGATCCTGAAGCAAGTAGGGATATGGAGATAATTTTTGCCAACCAAGTAAAAAGGGACTTAAAGAAAAATAATAATAACGTGTACATGATCCTTTCTAACCTAGAAGTGGAACAAAAGGTCATCTTCGATAATATACCTGTAGTACAGGATTTCTCTGAAGTATTCTCCGAAGAGATAAATCAACTACCACCTGAAAGGGAAGTTGAATTTTCTATAGACCTGATACCTGGGACTGGACCAATTTCTATTGCGCCCTATAGGATGTCACCCTTAGAACTAGCAGAGGTAAAGAAACAAATAGAAGAACTATTGAAGAAATAGTTTATTAGACCTAGTGTATCACCTTGGGGAGCACCCGTACTCCTAGTAAAGAAGAAAGACGGAACTATGAGACTATGTGTAGATTATAGGCAACTAAATAAGGTAACCATTAAGAATAAGTACCCCTTACCAAGGATAGATGATCTTATGGACCAACTAGTAGGAGCTTGTGTATTTAGCAAGATTGATCTAAGGTCTGGATATCACCAAATAAGGGTAAGAGCTGAAGATATCCCTAAAACGGCTTTTAGTACCCGATATGGACACTATGAGTACATGGTTATGCCCTTTGGTGTAACTAATGCACCAGCAGTATTTATGGATTACATGAATAGGATATTTCAACCATATTTGGATAAATTTGTGGTAGTATTTATAGATGACATTTTGGTATACTCAAAAACCAAAGAGGAACATGCTAAACATCTTAGAGTGGTATTACAAATTTTGAAAAATCAACAGTTATATGCGAAATGGTCCAAATGTGAATTTTGGTTAGAAAAAGTTAGTTTCCTAGGACACGTAATATCACAAGGAGGAATTGCAGTAGATCCACATAAAGTAGATGCAGTTCTAAAATGGGAAAAACAAAAAAATGTGACAGAAATAAAGAGTTTTCTAGGATTAGCTGGATATTATAGAAGATTTATAAAAGATTTCTCCAAGATAGCCTTGCCTCTCACAACCTTAACTAGAAAAGGCCAAGCTTTTGTATGGAATAACGACTGCGAACAAAGTTTTCAAACCCTTAAGAAAAAACTAACTACTGCTCCTGTTTTGACCTTACCAAACCCAACTGAATCGTTTAAGGTTTATTGTGATGCCTCTAGACTAGGTTTAGGAGGAGTGCTAATGCAAGGAGGAAAAGTGGTAGCCTATGCATCAAGACAATTAAAAAACCATGAAAGGAACTACCCAACCCATGACCTAGAACTAGCCGCAGTAATATTTGCGCTTAAAATATGGCGACACTATCTTTTTGGAACAAGATTTGAGGTATTTAGTGATCACAAAAGCCTTAAGTATTTATTTATCCAAAAGGAGTTAAACATGAGACAAAGAAGGTGGATGGAATTTCTAAAAGATTATGATTTTGATCTTAAGTACCACCCAGGAAAAGCAAATGTAGTAGCTGATGCATTAAGTAGGAAGACCATAGCAATATCAAGTTTAATGGTCAAAGAGATGGATTTAATAGAGCAATTTAGGAACTTCAACCTTGCGTGTGAGTTTACTCTTGTCAGTATGAAGTTAGGAGCCTTAAGAATAACTAATGAATTTATGAATGAAATAAAACAGAAACAAGAAATGGATCCTTTTCTTAAGAATCAGATTGAAGCCGTAAGAAAAGGAGAAAATAGTAACTTCAATATTGGAGTTGATGGAATTTTAAGATTTCAAAATAGAATATGCATACCTAATATATTGGAACTTAAGAAGGTAATCTTAGAGGAAGGACATAAAAGTAAACTTAGTATTCATCCTGGTGCCACGAAGATGTATAAGGACCTGAAGACCCTGTTTTGGTGGCCTAAAATGAAGAAAGAAGTGAATGAATTTTTATATGCATGCTTGGTATGCCAAAAGGCTAAAATCGAACACCAGAAACCTTCAGGAATGTTACAACCCTTAGAAATACCCCAATGGAAGTGGGATAGTATCTCTATGGATTTCGTAGTAGGATTACCAAGAACTTCAAAAGGAACAGATTCTATTTGGGTAATAATAGATAGGTTAACCAAATCCGCCCATTTTATCCCAGTTAACGTAAGGTATTCATTAGAAAAACTAGCCAATTTATATATAAGAGAAATAGTACGATTACATGGTGTACCCAGAAGCATAGTTTCAGATAGAGATCCTAGATTCACTTCTAGATTTTGGGAAAGTTTGCAGGAAGCGTTAGGAACAAGGCTAAAACTAAGTTCTGCCAATCACCCTCAAACAGATGGACAAACTGAAAGAACTATTCAATCCCTAGAAGACTTATTAAGGTCATGTATTTTGGAATATAAAGAAAATTGGGATAGCTATCTACCCTTAATAGAATTCACATATAATAATAGTTACCATTCTTCAATTAGAATGGCCCCGTATGAAGCATTATATGGAAGAAGATGTAGGACACCTCTATGTTGGGTAGAGCCAGAAGATCACATAACCTTAGGACCTGAAATAATACAACAAACTACTGAAAAGATTAAACTAATCCAAGATAAGATGAGAGCAACACAAAATAGGCAAAAAGGCTACTATGATAATCGAAGGAAGGACCTTGAGTTCGAGGAGGGGGATCATGTATTCGTAAAAGTAACACCTTGGACTGGAGTTGGCAGGGCTCTCAAATCCCGCAAACTCACACCTCGTTTCATAGGACCTTTCCAAATTCTCAAAAAGGTTGGACCCATAGCCTATCAAATTGCATTACCACCTACTCTGTCAAATCTTCATAATGTCTTTCATGTATCTCAATTGAAAAAGTATATCCATGATCCTTCACATGTGGTGGAACTTGACGATGTTCAAGTAAAGGAAAACCTCACGTTTGAAACACGACCTTTGAAGATCGAGGATAAGAGGATCAAGTTCCTGAGAGGAAGGGAAATTCCCTTGGTCAAGGTTATTTGGAAAAACGGAGCAAGTGAAGAGGTTACATGGGAATTGGAAGATCAAGTGAAAAGCAGCTACCCTGAATTATTCCAATAAAGGTAAATTTCGAGGACGAAATTTTTAAAAAAAGGGAGGGAGTATTGTAATATTCAAGAAATTTGTGGAATGAATTGTGGAGTGTTTTGTGGCTGCCTCCAATAATGCATTTTTCAATTGGGTGTTCCTCATATGCTTTGCAGCTGCCAAAATAAGTCCCAAGGGTTTGCATTTTGAATCTCATATCCCACATTTGTATAAAATGGCAATTACATGATTTAAAATGTTCAATTCGCTGGAATTCACTTCACTGGTTGCATGTGTCCACTTCAAGGAAATATTCACCCAGATGCGGTCCAAACTGGCTCTTGATGTCTTCATGACATTTCTAGATCTTTCAATCTTCTTTAATTAGAAACAAACCGGAGCTCAATTGGAGGCCTGTGGATGGATTTATGCCTATTTTACCGAGAGTGGTCAAATGTATAGTAAATTCACGTCACTGTTTCATGGCCCACTTTCAAGGCTAATTTCATACTAGATGCAGTCCGAATTGGCTCTTTGGGCCTTCATGACATTTGTAGCTCTGTCAATTCTCTTTCATTTGCAAGAAACCTAAGCCCAAAACGATATTTGTGGAAGAAGTTATGCCTATTTTACTGAAAGTGATCAAAGTAATGACTTTTCAACCATTCTAGAATTCTCTTTAAGATATTTTCTTACCTTTTAAGATATTTTGATGGAAACTAAGATATTTTCTTGGAAACTAAGATATTTATTGGAAACTAAGATATTTTCTTACCTTTTAAGATATTTTGATGGAAACTAAGATATTTTCTTGGAAACTAAGATATTTTCTTACCTTTTAAGATATTTTAATGGAATTTAAGATATTTTCATAGAAACTAAGATTTTTTTCTTTAGAATCAATCTCCAATTCTCTAGAAATATCTTGGGAAGTCTATAAATAGGGCTTAGGGGTGTCAAATGAAGACATAACCCAAAGAATACTCCTACATTCTCTCAAACTATCTTCACTACAAAAAAAAACCCTTCTATACTTTCTCCACCTTAGGAAGAAATCTCTCCAACCAAAGTAGGAGCCAGTAAGTAGAGGAAGAATAGGAAGCTAGGAGAAACCAGTAAGGGGATCTTTCCTTATCCTTCTTTTCTATCATTTGTTTTGTTGGTACTTTCATTTTCTTTCTTTAGTTTCTTGCGAAAGGAATCTTTCCTTATCCTTTTTTTTTTTTTTCTATTCTTTGATTCTCTTACTACTTTCACTCTCTTTCTTTGGTTGTTCCATTATCTTTCTTGGAATCCTTGATGTTTCTTTTCTTCATCTTTCTTACACTCCTTTTAATTCTTTAAGTTGGTATTTTCTTTATCCTTTGAATAATTAATTTGAAGTTGTTTTCTTTCTTTGATCAAACTTCTTTAAATACTAACATACTAAAAAGTATATGTCATAAACATATATTGATGATAGTACTATGGTTGTTTGATGACTGGTTTTGTGCTTGATATACAATTACTTGGTGAATTGGATGTGAATAAGTGGTGATATGCATGATTGCATTGAAATGAGTATGGACTTGAATTGTTTAATGACCGATTGAAAATGCCTAGTGGAGAGGCAACATTCTAAGATTGCTTGGTGAATGGGCAATGCTTAGAATGAGGTGAGATAAAGATGACCTGGTGGAAAGGTCAATATCTGAAATATAATGAAGGTCATTATACAATTCAAGGTCCTAGAACATGTTGCATTGATGACTGGATAGTAGTAGACCAAGTCCGTAAGTCACGGATTCCCGTCTGAGTGAGTGAATGCCGTGGACTGGGGGGTTCTCTTGGTGGGGAAATTGCCCTGCTCATGATGATCACATGTTGCGGGGAGGTCCCGCCGACACCGAGGGAACTCGACAAATTACTGAGTGTCTACCTCCGGTGGGTCCGATTGAGAGTGAGAATCGATGCCCCGGAGGCTATTTTTTCGATGGAGGCGCCACATTGCATTTAGAGTGAAGAGTAAAAATACATGGTGAAGGTGCATGCATCATATAGCACTAGGAGCATACAATAGTGGTTGTGTGTTAATTGAATATATGATTCAAAGGGAATTTATGGTAAATTATGTATTGTGATAAATGGCTTATTCGTTTTAATGTGGATAGTTATCTTAATTTGTGATTTGAACTAAAGGTTTGTTTTTACACAGGTTTTAAAATAATAAATATTTTAAAAGAAATCTTGAAGAATATTTTAGATTGTTTTAGGAATATTTTCACTTAATTTCAAAAGTTTTACTATAGTTAAAATTATTGTTTATGATCATTGTTTTAGGAAAGCTTACCCTTGCGTTTTGTGTTTTTAACACCTGTGATGATCTCGAACAACGTTCGAGGGAGCAGATTTGCAGGATTGAGAAGTTGTCACTGTTTTGCACTGGTTGTTGCTACTATCTTGTTGTGAAGATGCTTGTTATGTTTTGCGTGTAGAAGTGTTGAGTAAATGTTCTAAGGTAGTAGAAAGGTAGTTATGTAAAATAATAATAGGACAAAGTTATGTAATCTGGTTGTAATGAACTTTAAAACTTATGTAATAAAAGCGTTGTTTTCTAAATCTCTCTTTTATCTACTATATCATTAACCACTTTAAATTACAAAATATAAGTAAAATAAGTAAATAAAAAGGGGGTGTTACAGAAGATAAGTTAATTACAATTACTCTGAAATTGAACACCTTACACTAATATTTTAAAATTTTTAAAATATTGATATAATAAAATTTATTGATTAAATTTTATAATTAAAATTAAAATGTTAAAAAATTTATAGATTGAATTAATTAAAATTTTATTCACACACTAAAAATACTGAAAAAAAATTAAAATCTTTTTTATGATGAGCAATGTAATTATTATCCTGAATTTCGGATATTTTTAACAAAATTAAAATTATATATATATATATATATATATATATATATATATATATTCAACTTTTAAAAATTATTTACTAGATTTACATTCTGATAGAGCAAATGATAGTTTGATTCTTATCATTTTAGCTGCAGTGTAATGGTCAATGTCATACTGAGTCCTAACTCTCCTGACACACTCGATCGGTGCAAAAGGTTAAAAAGAACAAAGAAAAAGAAACCAACTTCAAGTCATAAAAAGGAACTGATGAGATTACAGAGTCGTTGCAACTTTTTTGACCATCTGTTTAACGGTCTTCGTTTATCGTTCTTTCTATTTATGGAATAAATAAATATATGTTATCTACTTTTATCCATTTAAACAATACCCAATGTCTCGGTTAATAAAATAGTAAGAAAAAATAAAACTAGGTATCAATATTCATGGTTGAAGCACATGCATGGTGCAGCATTGTCTTCAAATGTAACAGTTTTATTTTATTGGAAGATGCTAAAGAAATATGTAGACTCACTTGATGATGACCCAATGTTTTCTCTACTTGTCTTCTTCTTTCAGAATGCAATCCCCACATTTACTATAGTTCATCATATGTGTCGTGTTACAATTTGTGTCAAAAATAATATACTACTCCCTCCAGTAAAAGTTCACCATTCGATAAACGTTGTTTGGTTTGAAATATTTTCTTCTTTTTTAAAATTTTTTAATTATAAAATATTGTTTATTTTTATTTAAGTTTTTTACGTTTAAATATTTATATAAGATCCAAACAGAAAAAACACTTTGCATATTTTTAAAAGCATAAAATAAAATAGATAGTTTTATAACTAAAAATAAAAATTCCTTAAGAATTCCTTAATATAAATAAATATTATTTAATTTTCTCTCTGTTTAATGAAATATACCTAATATATACCCTTCTTTAACTAAAGATTTTCTTTTCAATGATATGTTTTTTATTCTCAATTATGATTTAGGGAAAATTTTATTTGTAAATAAAATCGGTAGCGATAAATGATGCAAACTAATTTTTTTAAAGAAGTATACTAGTTAAATTTGTTTATATTTAAATTTGAAGGGAGTAAAAGATTAATTTCATGTAATGAAGAAAATTGAATGATATTTTTTAAATTACTGTTAAACAATATTTTTAATATCAAAAAATTTTAATTAGTTTTAAAGGTACTTTTGAAATAAGAGTATTAAATAGACGTGAGTTATTAGTTAAATTTTTTAATATGTGAATTATTTTTTTTCTTGCATATGAGAGAGATCTACCCACTCATTAAGAAAGTAAAAAAAAAAAAATGATTAGAATGTCTAAAATATTACTTTTAAAATTATTTTTACATTCATTTATAATTTAAAAATTAACTATTTTATTTTTCCGGGTACTAGTTATCATCTATTGGTATAATTATTCTTTATCTATAAATGTGTAATGATTCCTATGCTTAAGTGGCTATTATCACGTAACCATTAAGCAAATTAATTGCACTTTAGTCTTATCCCTAAGTACTTATGAATTATGATGACCAGAATTTGAGGCAAACATCGCTTTCTTTCGCCACGGGCAGAACTAGTGTCTTGATTACCATTGATAAACCCAACCACATTATTTTCTGGACCTTCACACTCAATTAAATTAAAGTAAGATGTCATAATCTTTATTTTTATTCAAACACGTCAATAACATGCGTCACCATCATCACTAACATGATATATGTTCGAATTCTAAAAGTGGATTGGTCGCTAATTTGAATTCTGAAAGTGGGTTGGTCGAATTTTTTTGAGGTCCAATATTAATTTCCGATCTTTTTTGGTTTGGTATAAACTAAGCTTGTGTATTTTTTTTTTTTATCAGTAACTAACACTAACCATTTAAAAGTACATGTGTAGCCAATGTATGAGAGTGTGATAACATGTGGGAATCTGGTTATGTGAAAAGGGACAGCAAAAAGAACCAAGCCAAGGCGCATAGGATTCCCGAAAGCATTTTCTTTTGCAAAGATCATAGTAAGTAGAAGATAAAGGTAAAGTGCATGAGTGAACTCAAAATCGATATCCCTTTGTAAAGGTGTCACTGATATCAAAAGTATGCCTCCCAGTTCCCACAAGGACAACGTAGGAATCCCAAGCAGACAAAACCCAATGTGTAAATCTTCGTATCGAAATTACTATAAGACATCACTTACTTCAAATTTTTTTACAGTTACTTTATTTTTTTACACAAATTAATAATAATAAATGATATTTTATCATCTTTTAAAATTAAGAATAATTACGATAATGCTTATGATGTAACGACTAAAATGGAGGGTAGAGTCAAATCTCTAATATTTACATATAAAACAATGTTAGATAATAACATCATGAATTTTAAATTTTAGTTTACACCTAGAATGTTTAGGCTCTTTTATTCTTCGTCTCTTCTTCAATCGTACAAGACGATCATTCAAAATTTATTTTTCTTTTTCCTCTGTTTCATTGAAAGTGAGTTGTATAATCTGTGATAGTCAATCAAGTGAGTTGTATAGTCTGTGATAGTCAATCAAGTATATTATTTCTCTCTGAAAGTTGTATAGTCTGTTTCGTTAAAGAAAAAGGTATTTGTAAAAATAAAACTCTAATTATATTTTACCTTTGCGGTGTGATGTTCTATTTATAGCGTATCATTACTTATCTTTTCAATAGTTAATGATATGATTAGATTCTAAGAATATATGATAATATATTTTGTTTGAATTGTTTTGTTAGATCTAATAAAATTTGGTATCTTATCTAATCTTTCAGTTTTTATCTTTAATGATTTTAGTCTCTAGGTTTTCCTAGATATTGTACACGTCTCTTACTATTCCTTATTAAGGGCTAGGAGGTTTAGACATAGCTACTTGGCTTCAATCTTGTTCTTGTTTCGTGTCTCGATTACTTTGTTCTTACTTCGGTCGGGTTTACGTGTGTTCAGTATGCTCCTTAACCTAGGCGAATGTTTCGTGTCTCCAAGTCATCCTGTCACTTGTTGGGAAGATTGGTGTGCCTACCAGTTACCTCCCGATTATACCCTATTCGGTGTATGCATAACAATTAGAACTCAATCGTCCCTTGTCTGGTGGGCACTTGTTGTCTACATCCCAATCATTTGTTCTAGTACGGGGAAATAGGAACGACAATCATTATGCGTTGCTTCATGAAAATTGTTGAAACTTGTATATTTCCTTTTTAGCTGAGATCTTCGTAGATTTCTTGTGTGTTGTGTATTTGGAGGGTTTTATACATATATCTTAGTATTAGTAAAATGATGTCTATTTTAAACTTAAATTTTCACAAATTTATTTATAGTTATCATATATAAATAATTTCTCATAGATAGAGATGTTGTATATTGTAATAAACTAAAGCTGAAGATTCAATTCACCTCCTCTTCCCGCTAATGTTTCTCTGGCTTGAATGTAATTAAATTAATTTATTTTGATCATTATTCATGCATGGTCTTTGATTTCTTTTTACATAAATTGCTCATCAAACAATTCGACAAACAAAGGAGGAGGAAAATGAATATTAACTTAGAAGGAGCCATGTAGGTAACCATGTATTAATTTATAATATTTTCTTATAGGATATTAATGTATAATACTGTGGAGAGAGGTAATGAACAATAAAATCACTAAGGAGGTTATGGTATATGCTTGTACTCTTATGTTTTGGTTTTTTTTTGAGTAATTGTAAAACAATCAAACTTTAAATGCAGGGTAAAACATTCTCTCTTCTCATGTTTTCTTTTTTTGACATTCTTGCCATCTTTTTTGGTTGGTCCCAGTTCACATTCAACTAAAAGGTCTTGATTCTTAAGCGCTAATTATATAGAGTGTTGCTTAGATGAAGGAAGAAAATGTAAAAAGATAAATTAATTATATCTCATTAAGTGAGTGTCAAAATGCACATACAAAAAAAATATGAACGAGCACATGCTTTTCTTCTGTGAGAATATGCATGGATTTGGATACATAGCAGAGAGAATGGTCATAAGCTTATGCAGATGATTTTTTTTTTCTTTTCTCGTTTTTCATGTATTCTAATTTATTATGAAGCTTAAAGTGCTTTGAAAAAGAGTACCAGTGCTTGGACCTACTAATAAAACAACAAAGCCAAAGGGAAAGCAAACTTTAGACTACATATACTCTATTGCATTTTCTGTATGCTTTCACATCTTACCAAAAAAAGAAAATGAAATTTTAATTTTCATACATCTGTGTAAAGATTTTTAATTATATTCTATCAATTAATCATAAAGGAATTCATACATCAAGTTATTTGAGCATAGTGCATGAGTTATATATTGTAAAAAAAATATTATAAACTAATTATAAATGATTTCAAACATATCATTAAAAGTAATTATTATAAGAATTCAATTATCATGCATGATTAATATAAAATATTTTAGACATACAGTTAATTAATTAGAATTTTAGTTTATAGTATACGTAACTTTTTCAAAGACGCAGCTGTTTATAGTTAAGTGAATTCTAATTAATTCCTTATGATAAAAATAAATAGATTTGAATATGATAATCTATGATTGAATTATACCAAAAAGTACATAATTAACCTCTGTCAAATACAAGATTCACTTAAGATTTTACACTGTTACACTATTTCAGATTGATGGTCATACATATCGATAATGCGTAAATGATAAAAGCAAGTCATGGAGAAAACTAAAATTACAATTTATATTTGACCCAAATTTATTCCAAAGGATGTGAATAAACCAAAGGATGCACAGAGTAGGTTCTGGTAAAGTGAAGTAGAATAAAATGTCTAGGCAATTCGCCACTATTAGACCAAATAAGTGGTAAGCTATGATAACCTCATTGAATATTTTGTACCTAATGATTAATTTATTTTCTTTTTGTCAAGTATAGAGTTAATCCCCCCAACGTTTTTTTCTTCTTCTTGTTTTTTCCTTTAATTTTGTTTTGCTTCCCTGATTTTATGCAAAAGTAAAAGTATGATAATTATTTGACATAGAGAATAAAAAAGAGAGGCTTGTGAAAAAGAAGATACCGTGAGTCCCACCCTATCCCATCAAAATATCAATCTCTTTCGGAACTTGGGCCTTCTCCAACAAGCTTGTGTGTTATTATTTAACATCATCATTTGCATTTAAATTTGGATTCATTCGGGTGATCAATGAGACAAATTAATCTGTCTGTTGTAATATTACCAACTTAACGCATTATTTTGGCTTATATTATGTAATTACTTTTTCCCACGTGCCACTTCACTTGGTTTTCAAGTAAAATATATTATGTTCCACTTTGTTGCTTCTTCAACAAATCGGAATAATAATAATAATATAACTATCTAGCTAGCTGGAACATACGATTTAATTTATCAAATAAGTCGAGTTTTTACAAACAACTCAAACATGAGTATTATGATGACCTGGTGATTATAATTTTCGTTAAAATGGTAATATGGTGATATAGTAGTTGAGAAAAGAGTTATATACAGGATGAATGGAGAAAATAGATTGCAAATATGAAAATATTCAAGAAATTTAAAATGTTATATATTATATTCTAAGCTCTGCATTAATGCATGGGTGTATGACTTATATTTAAAATTGTAAATATAGAAAGACATGAAAGATATATAAACAAGTCATTAAAATGTTATATATTTATTAAGTAATAAAAATACATGAAAATATATATAAACATCTCACTAAAATGTTACATACGCAACATGGTTAATTAGTTTCTCATTCTGTGCTTTTATTTATATATATTGAGATTTTTTTTGAAAGTATATACATTAATCTCCTAACTAATTAATTAATATATAAACAAAACTATAAAATTCTATAGACTTTTTAACATAAAAAGAAAAGTCTATTTTATGACGAGTTTCATTCCTTTCCACGATTCAACATTTCATATCCCCTACTATTTTGAAAAAATCTCAATATACATTAATCCCCTAACTAATTAATTAATATATAAATAAAACTATAAAATTCTATAGACTTTTTAACATAAAAGAAAAAGTCTATTTAAACACTATTTAGTTTAAATTGAATATAATTAATAAAGAATAGTTGGAAAGAGAAATATTCTGGTGAGCCCACTTACCCATCAACACAAGTGACCGAAACCTAATAATGTAGCGGAAACTTATTTACTATAAATTTACACTTTTATTGACCTAAATTTGAAACATTGCGTGTGAGATTGTGGACCACAAACTAGCCTATGCATTCTTATTTGATGCGATATAAAGGTACATTGATCATTAGTGTAAATTTGTTTTATTATTTAATTATAATTCATTATATATGATAAATTTATTTAATTATTATCTTAAAATATATATTAAATTTATTTAATATTAATTTACAGTGATTTTACACTATAAGTACATAGCATTAATATTATTTTGATATAACTCAAGATAGAATATTATATTGATAATGTATCTGTCTCTATTATTCTTCAATTGTATACAATAAATTTATAGTTTAGATGCAGTAAATGTTAGTAATCTAGTATAAAAACTAATAAATGTAACTAATGAATAATTTTAATGATATTATTCTTAAAATATTCTTCAATTAATATTATTATTTAATATTTTAACTCTTTACTGTGTATGGGCAATAAATATGAATAGAATGGATAATATAGTTTTTTTTATATAAAAAATAAGTAAAAAATTTATTTATAATTGAGCCCGAGGAAATATACTTCAGAAAAAATTACAATAAGAACTTCCAGTTAAAAGAAAAAAAAAAACAATTGATTAAACTGCTTCTTTTTTTTCTTTAAAAAAAATAAAACATTTCTAAACTTTTCAACGTACTTGAACACAGCCAAAGCAATTTAAGAACTTACAATGATTAATTTTATGGTACCAAGCAATGATCTTAGCTTTTCTATACGTTAGTACCACACCAAACAATTTTACCGTAGCATATCGATCACTCCGACGTGGGCAACACTTTGGTCGGCCACGTGGAAGGTTAGGAAAGCATACATGCATGAGTGAGAGCAACCTTATCCAATGTTTTTGAATCTTGAAACTGAAAGAGTGAAGCCCGATATAAATATTGTCGTTTAACAATATTAATCTGGTCTTTAAATTCAATAAACACTCATCATATAATGATTTTTAATATTCAAAAGTATCATGTAAGTCTCAAAATTTTATTATGCTCTAACTTTTACAAATTATTATTTTATTCTTTGACTAAAATCTTTTTATTATTATGATCCCAACTTTATAACTTTCTGTTATTTTAATTTCGGTTTAAATATCTGACAGAACTAAAATTATTAAGAATAGGTTTAATTTATTATTTTTCAGATATTGTAAATTAATAAGATAACGTCTTACAAAATCATGAGCTAAATTAATAATTGCTTATTTTTATGTTTTTAGTCTCAAAAATTAAAAATACTATTTTTATTTCTATGAAATGTTTTTTTATTATTATTTTAGTTCTTGATATATTTTCTCAGCTGAAAACTTTTAATTTGCGTCACTCTTGTATTGGATATATTCATTTTATTCTTCGTTATTTAAAAACATCAGACTAAAATGTTCTCCAACATATAATTGTCAGTGAATAAAACAAAGACTAAAACTGTAAAATGAAAATTTCTAGAGACTAAAGTAAATAAAAGAAAGTTAGAAGTTCTTTAAATGGTATTTAACTATAAATCAAACCACCTTATAAGCTATATATTTAATTTTTTTTAGAAGTACATTTTTTATTTTATATATAAGAGGTTAAAATTATTTAAAAAATATCCAACCAAAAAATTCTCTCATCAATCACGTGTGTTGATTTATAACAACTAACACATTCTACTTAACTAATTAAGATAAACCTTCTTATTAATTATGATCCTTGCTAGAACATAAACAAGTTATACATAATTTATCCAAAATATATGAAAATAGTCATTAAGAATAATAAGCTTAATTTAATGATTAAGCAATGAAACTTAAGAGCCAGAGAGGAAAAGTAAAGATTATGAATTCAAATATTTTTGTTAAAACAAAAACTAATAATTAATATTTGTTGATAAAAAAATAAATAATCACATTATTGATCTCTTCTTAACATGTTGTTAATTTAAAGACGAGCCTTATACTCGTAAAATTGGACCCAAAGACGAAAAACTTAAATGAGTAATGGCTTGTTTTTCTCATGATATGTTTCCATTAATTTTCTTAATAATCTATAAAGAAAAAAATAATATAATTCATGTAGCGAATATAAATATAAAACAAGAAATGTATCTTTCCATATTGGTCTTAGTATAGGTGAGAATAATACACATTGAAAGGAAAGAGTGAAAAGGAGAACCAAAAAGAGCAAGCTACATCAACATATACAAAGAAGCTACAACTACATGTGAATGACATATATGAAAAACATATGCTTTTAGTAGCGGGAATCTGTTGGAAGAAGCCCTATAAAATGAAGGAAAAGTGGGTGATAAAAGGTTAGGTCTAAAATTGGGGAAGTGATGGGCATTGTCACTAGTAATAGTCGGTGATATAATATTATGTCCCACAAAGCAACCATCAAAGAGCAATATGACCCATAAAAAGACCGACCCTGTAGAACCCTATGAAAAAGCTTTGATGGTTATTAATTTATACATAACATGGCCCTCTTTTGAAAGTTTTCAAAAACTTACACATTTAAGTGTGATATGCTATGTACCTATTTCAAAAAGGGGAGAAACCTTGCACCTCCTCCTTATGTGTTCCCATTATCTCATGTTTTGTCATTTTTCGGCTACGCATTGAAGATAGATGTTTAGTACTTGAATTTATCTCCTCCGGTATAGGCCCTGTTGATTTTCACACAATACACCCCTTTTTATGTATCTTAATAAATGGTTCTTTTGTTATTGGCTTATATAGAGAAATGATAAAGTAATTTAAAACGCGTTGATATGTTGAATGTTTTGACAAATTGCAGTGGACCCATTTCATAGTAATTGCCATTTTCATCTAATTAATGCTAGAATTTCATAAAAGTAATGATTTCAAAGCGTTCAATCAAGGGACCAAAATGGTTTCACAATTTTCGTGCACGTGGTCCTAGCAATTGCAATTTTTGTACTATCAACATTTAAGAGTCAGCTCACGACAGGTGCACAAGCCAAAGAGAAGGAAAATAATGGAATCAGCAAATACGAAACGGGATATTAGGACCGTCTGAACTCCCACTCAATATGTTTTGAGTGTAATAAGAAGGAAAAAAATAATGCTAGATAGATTTTATTATTTTTTATTTCAAAAAGAATTATCATTAGCGGTCCAACTTACTGGCTCTAATAAGATTAAGATACATGTGATTTGATATATTATCGGGGCGATTTCGTAGGTAAAATATTGCTAAAGCATGTTTATAACGTTTAATTAATTTTTGAGCTAATTCATTGTTAATTAGGGAGTAATCTAAATAATTAAACTGCGCAGGTAATTTATAGCTAATTTTCTTAGCTTTCGCGAGCTAGTTCTCACGGTAATTAAAATTTAATTTTCCATTCACAGAGAATAAATAAATATACAATTTTATTAGAATTATATATATATATATATATACGAGGGATCCACATATTCCAAAAATAAATCTAAGATATTTATTCTCCATCATAGGCTTTTATTCCTTCTTAATTTATTGGTAGTAATAGAGCCATGCTTCATTATTAGATTAAAATAAATAAGAGTAAAAAATTAAAATAAAGAAGTCACTTAAATTTACAAGACTAAATGAATTTCTCTTTCACTTTTTATTTATAATAGCTTGTAAATATAAAATTTTACTAAAAACATACAATTTTTTTAAAGGGAAGGAAGAATAAGAGGAGGGGAAAAAAATATATATAATATAATATAATATTTTTTTATTAGAATTGTCAAAATGGATTCTAATTTATGGATTAACTTATCCATTATAAATTTGAGTTAAGTTAAACTAAAAAATGTTAATAAGTTAAACATGACAGTAAGTGAGTTAAATATGTGGTAGGTTGAATTAACACGTAGATTTTCCATCTATAAATAATTCTATATTTAATAACTCATTATTTACCTAATTATTAATTTTAAATAAAATTAATATAAATGAAGTTTATTAATTTTAAAGTTAATTATAATAGTTAATTAATTAAAGAAATTTTATAGATTAATTGAATTTTTTAATATCATTTTTTTTTAAAATAAATTTGGTAGCTCGTCAGGCAAGTCTTGACTTGCCAATATGTTGTGGGACAAGATAATTAGTAAAATAGAGACTCATCAACAGATAGATCAATTTGGGTTAATTCACAAATTTACTGGTCATGTTGGATCGGTTAGGTTAGGTGAATTACCCGTTTTGATAGCTCTAATATGTGTTATGTGCACCACAAGTTTTTTAGATGAAATTTAGTCATATATTAAACATTCTTTTATATTTATGGAATAACTCCATAGTTTTTGCATTCTCCTGTCCGCTTCTTATTTTCCATAATTCTGATTCTTGAAAGAAAAAATAACCAACCAAGCAATAGATGGAAAGTGTATGATTGTTTTTTTAAAAAATGTGATCAACATACCTTCTCTCCAGTTAGCAATAGTGAATGTTATAGCTTAGATGACTGAGAAAAGTAAACTTACAAAGACTAGTGACTTTTTGATTCTTAGCTATAGACCCTCTAATATGGATGTAACTTGCAAGATTTGTTGTTGTCTTGTTGACTTTATGTAAAATGAAAAATAAACAAATTAAAACTTATTTTGTAGGTAAAATATTCATAGAATAGATTATCGATATTTTTCATGTTTTAAAAACTTTTCTTAAAAATAATATTAAGTCTACTCTTAATTTCATTATAATATAGCTACACTACAAGAAATCCTATATATAGCAACGAAAAATATTATTAGACTTAAGCTCATAATATTAATTGACAAAAATAACCTATAAAAATTTGCCATTAATTAATTTTTCACAACTTTATTAAATTATTTAATTTATTATCTATTTTATTTAGCATCGTTCAGTGTAGATATGATATCATTTATTTTAAAAAATTATTTATTTTTCTTATATTTTAAAAATTAACGTCATACCATTTTGACACGATTATTGTTTGATCTCTTCAATACTATTAGTAAATGTCAAGTAATGCCCATATCATGCTAATTTTTTTTTTTTTAATTTACACCTATTGATACTGTGTCAAATTTGTTTAAAGGAAAACTATATCTCTTAATTTTAACAAATTCAAAATATTAAGATAAAAGTCTTCATTTATAAAACAATTGAAACTTTAATACTTTTAAAGTAATAAGTAGGATAAAAACATAAACACTCAGTAGATGAACAATGCATCTCAGAGATGAAGTTCAAGTAAGATTAATGAGATGAAAGACGAAGCTCATAAATAAAATAAGTACAAGTTCTATTTATTAATTTTACATATACAGATGGTAAGGATCAGAGTTCTATTTTATGCAGGGTCTTGTCAAGAGATCGCATGTTTCAAATAAATATGAGGAAGTCAACTAGATTTCTATGAAAATACAGGCCATATCAGAGTCAAAGAAGATATTTTCTGACAAAAAGATTCATTGTAAAAAGAAGTACAACATTCATGTACGAAACCCTTAGATTGTGAAAATACTTTAAAACTTTGAAGTTAATAGCTAAAGAATACGTTAAAAACATTTGGAATAGCTAAAGAAATGTGTTCTAGCAAGTTCACGCTTTATGTTCAAGCTTCATCAACCCTATACTTTTGTTGGCATATATTTATCATTCCTTATAACCTTCCCCATGAATTATGCATGATCGAATCGTACATGTTTTTTTCATGTGCTATACCTGGTCAAACTAACCCAACAGTAAGAATAAATATTTATTTTTAAACTCTAATTAGTGACCTTAAACAAATTTTGCACGATAGTGTTTCAAAATATGATATTTGATAAAGCAAAACTTTGTTATGCGAGCTAGCTTGGTGTGGAAAATTAATGATTTCCCAACATATGTTATTTGTCTGGATGAGAAACAAAAGATAGATTAGCATGTTCTAATTGTACGATTGACAAAAAAAATTTCTCTTAACAACACGGTGGGAAAACTTTATGGTTTAATTTCCGTTAAGAATTTTTGTCAAGGAAACACACTTTTAGAAAAGTAGAAGGAAATTTACAAGAAATAGAGTTGAGTTGGATGATCCATCTCATGTGTTCACTAGGGATGGAATTTGGAAATTCGTTTGTGGTCTTCCTAATTTCATATATAATTCTACCATGGCCCTTTGTTAAGGGTATGAAAACACTCATAATTAATGGAAGCTTCCATATTGGAAAAACAATTTGTTAAGACACGACCTCGACGTCTTGTACAAAGAAAAATTTTTCTTTGATATGTATTGAACACTATTATGGATGTTATGAGTAAAAACAAAAAGGATCTTAAATTGTTTTGTTGTCGTTCAAACTTGCAATAAGGCATCAATTTGTAAATGGATTAAAAAGTTATAAATGTCATGCATCCAACATAGCTAGGTGTTCAAATGTAGACAACATAATTATGCATATATTGGAGAGTCATGCTTGTCATATATTCGTGGAGTGTTTATTCATAATTGCATTTTGTTCCTTACCGAAATATGTGTGGAATTCAATTGCTAAATTAAATAGATTCTTTAGAGATTTATGGATGATCTACCTAGATTAGAACAAAATATCTCAATCATAATATGTATGCTAGAATTAATTTTTCCCAAACTTTTTTATTCAATAAAACACCCACCTATTCATCTATATATGGAATCAAGACTTGACGACCTTGTTCAATATCCATGGATGTATCCATTTGAAAGGTAAATTTTATATTTCTAAATAGTAATATTTATGTTACTATATGCCACATAATATTAGTTGTTTTGGGATGTAGAATGATGAGAGATGTTAAGCGGTCAATAAGTAACTTAGTAAAGGTATTGGGGTTAATATGCTCATTTAACTAACACCATGAGATAACATATTTTGTTTCATAATTTTAAAAACTTCTTACAAACACAAGTTTGAGAAATAATCTGCAAAATGGATATGACAACATCCACCCAACTTTGTCTTTGTTGAAGAAATTCATTAGAATTCATTCACAATATAATATTGTAGAAATCAATATTAGTACAAAATATCAAACTTATGATCCATTTTCCTTTCACAAAATGCAAGACAAATATATTATGTTCTTTATTTAGAAATATGTTAAACATTGTGTTGTTGGTGTGTGAAAATCACAAAAGATCATGAGGGTATGTTGAAGTTGATTGTATCGATAATGAAAGACCATATCAAGTTATGAAATGTTTAATGTATTACTAATTGCAACAATTGAACAAATATAATGCTTAGTTAAGAAATAAAATATTTAATGTGAAGATGTTAAAGAATAAGAGGTGTCAGAAGAGGAAAATGTTACAGGTGTTTGATCATGAGAACGATGATGATTAAGAAGAGAATTGAACGTTGATTATGATAATATTAACTTAGGTTATATTTGTTAATTTATTTTATAATATGTTAATTTTTCAATGTTTTATAATATGTTTCAATAATTTATGTTTGCACTAGTTTTTCTCCAGCAAAGATGTCTTCGAAAAAGAAATAAAAACTTATTCAATGAGGCAAATATATTGTTATGCTTGGGAAGATTGTTACACAAGTTAGAGGAAAAGGCAAAACCTACCCTTCCCCCCTCTCCATTATATTTTCCCACTAATCCATGGTACTTCTTCTTTTGCCTCTCTCCTAATAGTGCAAAAACTTGATTTTAGTCTTACATTATCCCATCTTACCATTTTTGCAATACACCATACCACAATCCATATATCTGACCTTCTACAGTTTAGGCCACCCCTTCTCCATTGGTTAAATTTGATCATTTCAAGGAGAGAATCCAAAAATTCTCGATCAAGTATCGAATGATGATGATCTTCTCATTTAATTGATAAATGTTACCTTTTTATTTGTAACAAAGAATTGCTTGGGAGCTTGATGATGATAGTAAGATTTGAGCCTTATTTAACAAAATAGTCGAAAAATACCTTCAAAACCACTTAGGAAAGTGAGGAGTAAGGGGAAAATACCCTATTGAATTTGTGAATAAGCTTAGGCTATTCTTATTGCTAATTAATGGAATGTAGAGTTTAAGGAAAAATATGACCAAAATAAAATTAACTTTGCTTCTAAAAAAGGTGGCACAGTGCATATTATAGGTAGTAGAGTTCATCATGAAATAACATTTGCCTTTGTAAGTTATTAAATTCCTTGTGTATGATTTGTTCGAAGTATATGATTGATAACTATATATGCTTTTTCAAAGCCATAAGCTTGGTCGACTTGTGTAACTTGATGAGTTGGTTTTGGCCACCCATAAAAATAAGGATGGTGCTTGGGTTGAAAAACATGTTGAAGGCACAAATGTAAGTTGATAATATTTAGTTTTTAAATCCAAAACTTTTGTTATAAGTTATTAGATATATGTTAATGTTCATTCTTCAGTACAAGTATCATAGACAGATGCATGAAGCTCGTTCCAATGGTACTGATGTGATAAACGACCCTTTAAAGCTTTAATTGTAGAGTGATGCTGCTAGTGGAAAACTAGGGGTGATATTATGGCATATTATAATTGGTTGCTAACCTCCGTCCTGGTTCTAAATCCCTTACTCATGGTAGAAAGTCTAGTTTATATTTGTTGTCACTTGTAGTCATGGGTCTGACTATGCAAATGAGAATGAGGGATTGCACCAACAAATCCAACAAGCCAAAGATGAAGTAACTTCAACAAAAAATAAAGTAATTGTAGCTAAAGTTACCCTAGATCAAGTTAATACAAGGTGTGAACAATTGAAAAAGTACATGCGCGACATATGGGGAATAGGTTCTAAATGATGTTTGACCGTCAAAGTGGAGTTGGTTTAATATTTGTAAGTTATGTTCACTCTAATTACAATGGGGACTTAGATAATTAGCTAGTTGATGAGGGACACCCACCTATTAAAAGTTGATGAACTTTAGTAATATTTATTTTATTTATTATTGAATTTAATTTGGTTTTATGGCTATTAATCTTAAAATATGAATGTTTGAATTTATCAAATATAAATATTTCTATAAATCATGGTTGAAATGTATTGTAATTTTTGTTACTAATTGATGAAATTTGTCACTAATTAGAGAAAATGATCTTATTGGTACTTATGGACTAAATGCCTAATTTCTTAACATGTATTTTTTAAGCTGATCTAGATTAAGATATTCTTATTAACATATCATTAGTTTAGGTTGTTGAAAAATTGAAATATGTCATTTGTACATGTGGACTGAGGATTTATCTTGACTAGGATTTTGGTTTTGACTTTTACAAATTGAACGCATCACCTTTGTGTTGTTTTGTCTGCGCTATCTTCAAATCTTCCCCTTTTCCTTTTTTCAAATCACTTCACTATTCTTTGTATTTCTTTGTTCATCTTATATTATTTGAGGTCACGAATCATAGTTTCTTCTTGGTTTTCCTGTCTCATTGGCCTCATTGAGCAAGGTAAGGAAAACTTTTATTCTCTTCCACTAACATACTTGTTTTTCTTTATTTATTTGTTACTCCATGTTCACTTTGTCAAACTCTTTTGATGTATTCTATTGCATGTAGCATAATGGAATTGATTTAATTTTGTAATATTTTTCATTTTTTGGTTGTTGTGTTTTTATATCATGATTGTTAAACATATTGTTGTAGACTAAACATGGTATTTTTGAAAATTTGATTAAGGTTTGAATTTTGGAGTTTGTTTATAGTATACTATCCAATTTTTGTTTAAATATTTAACTACAATATAATATTGAGGAAGAAATTAATTTAATTTGTTTCACCCTACACTTTATAAGAGAGTATTTTTTGGTTTGAGTTGTTAACATCATTTTGAAGATGATCTCTTTGAATTTACATGATGAGATAATATTAATTTTTCCTATTTTGTAACATGTTAAGATGGAACATCATTTTTGGTATGTTAAGATGAACCACAGGGAGAATCAAAATCATCCATCATGGTTATAAAGTAGGTTGGTTGTCAAAGTGAAGGATCGTTTGGTTGTTTTTGGATATTTGGACTTACATAGGTGTGACATGGTTGTTTTTTTGTGTTATATTATAATACTTTGATATACATTTGATTTACCTAGCTAATATATATATATATATATATATATATATATATATATATATATATATATATATATATATATATATTTAAATGAATTCAATTTTATTATTTGGTTGTTTTGATAACATTTGTTAATCTTATTTTTGTTTCGATACTAGATATAAAAAAAAAATGTTGGTTCAACGAAATTACCATGAAAGTTAGGCAATGAGGGTTATAAACTAAAACAAAATAGCGTTATCCTTACAAAATAGCGGCGTTATCCTTGTGTCAGACAATTAGTGTCAACCAGTGTCATCCACAAGCTAACAATATGTGTGACGACTTAAACTCAATGCTAATAATATAGGTCAATGTCACCCTGAAATCAATATTATGTGTTACGACTCATACCAATGTTTTCTTATATAATTTTAATATTATTTAAAGATTAACATTAGCTTTTTCAATTTCACTTGAGTTTTTGACTCACACTAATAATATTATTTCCTATTGTGGTAATTAGATCTAATACTTGAATTTTATGTCTTCCAGGAGGTTTGTTTATAAGGAAAAAAAAAAAAAGTTATGCATTGTTAATCATTTGAAAATAAAGTCTAATACAAACCATATAAATACAAAGAAGGATTGACAAACTACTTAATTGAATGTACAATATTTAGGTGAGCGCGGTGTAAAGAAAATAATCTTGCTTTTTAACTTGTAGGATAATGTCTGTATCTGTTAAAAACTTGATAATTTTAAAGCTTTGACGGAATTTGGGTTAAGATTTACTGAGTTTAATAAATTACCCTACTCATTACTTGTATTACCTCATCTATAACCTCTCTAACGATTATACCTAATTAAAAATTATGATTTTTTTTTATGAAAAATGAATAATATAAAATAATTTTTAGTTTTATTTCACAAATTTAGAGTGGAATAATATGAACATCATTTTAATTATTTATAATTTTAAAAGGTGTAAAATCAAATGTTGAATCATTATCGATTTATTCTTATATAAATTTATCGAAAAACTATTAAAGAAAAAAATATATTTTTAAATGAAATTTTAATAAATTAGATATATAATTAACTTTTTAATTAGCATGATTTTTTTTCCACTTATGTCTAAAACTAGAATTAAAGATTAAATAACAATTGTATATATATTTTCTTTTATTTTGAATATAAAGGAAAAACTCATGTATTATAATAAAAAATTTAAACACAACTACGTTAATCCATCCCATTTAATATTACTATTTCTAAGATATTTTTTTTATGGAAATGAGATTCTATATTTTATAATTATTTTTTATTTTTATAGACTTTTAATGGAAAGTAATTTAAATAAATTTAATTAAATTCTTTAAACATATTTTTTTAATTATATTTGAAATTATAAAAGTAAGTAAAAGATAAGGGTTAATTTTAATCGTACTATACATTAATCTTACCTTACTGGTTCAAAAATTAAACTGATAATTTATTACTGAAGAAAGAGTTAAAAGGATTGTTAATTTATTTTCCCCATTTAATGAAATTATTTTAAATATTTTTTTTATGCGAATGAGATTCTATATTTTATAATTATTTTTTATAGACTTTTAATGGAAGATAATTTAAATAAATTTAATTAAATTCTTTAAACATAATTTTTTTAATTATATTTAAAACTATAAAAGTAAGTAAAGAATAAATGTTAATTTTAATCGCACATTAATCTTACCTTCCTAGTTCAAAGATTAAAGTGATAATTTACTGAATAAAGAGTTAGAAGGATTGTTAATTTTCAAACTGAAAGTTAAAAAATAAAATGACACCATATGCATAAAAGTAAAATAACATCACAAGGAAAGAGTTGATGAAGCGGTGCATTGAGCATGACCTTAGATGGAACAATGAACAAAGAGAACGAATCATTTAATTTGAATGCAAACAAGTGCGTTGCGACTCCCTAGCTTGTTAGGTCACGTACATTGTCACGTGTCCTTAAAATTCAAAATACATGCACACTTCTTGTAATTATGAACATCTTCATCTGTATATGATGTTATCTGGAATATTTATTAGAAAAAAGAAATTCTCATGTACGAGGATGCTAACTACATGCATGCTCTTGAAAACATATTTTTAATTTTTTTGAGAAAGTTTATTAAATAAAATAAATAATATGTAAATTTTATATTTTTCAATCTATTTAAATTAATAATAGAGAATGTATTAAAGGTATTATAACTAACGTTTTAATTCAAGTAAATTATATTCAGATTCTTTAAATAATATCTTGTATTGGAATCTTAGCATAAAAAAAAAACATATTTGATGGAAACTTCATTGGTTCCTAACAAATATTAGTTATTAAAAAAATTGACAAAATATATATTACTCTCATAATATATAAAATTTTAAGTCAAGTTAAATTTGAGTAATCAAAACGACCTAATAAATTTTTGCATACAATATGGAATGTGTGTTAATATTATTTACTAAATTAGTAAAATAATAAAAATATAACATTATTTTTATCTAAATAGACTTGATTAAGTTTAATTTATTGGTCAAAAATTTTTACACATGTGATGTTGTTCAATTATATTTGGATAAATTATTTTAAAATTTATTTAATTCAGTAATTTAATACAATTTGAAATAAAATTGGATTGAACAAATTATATTCTTACTTTGTAATCATATATAGTTCTTTCATATAAATCTTAAATTTGATAAAATATTTTAGTTAGTTTTTAACTTTTCTTTTACAAGTTGAAAATTTTGTTGCAAGATTTGTAAATTTTTTTAATAACTTCTCGTGCTTTTTGAGATGCTACTTAAAATAGTATTTTGAAAAAGAAGTTAGCTTTAGTTTTTTTTATAATTTATTATAAGAGTACGATACACATTTTAAATTATAAACACTTAAAAAAAATTAATTTAGATAAAAATAAAATTAAAATTTACATAAATTTTTTATATGAAAGTATCATGTCCATTTTATCATTTTATATAAATCAGATAGATTATTTTACAAAATATTTATAAATTAATAGGTTAATTTTTTCACCTCTAAAAGTATCAATTGCTTTCAGTTATTGACTACCTTCTTAACTTCCAATGAAAAATATAACTAAAATATGCAAGAAAAATATTAACCTTATTCTCTCAAATACTTTCTGTAATTTAATATTATAATTCATTTAATTACTTTCTCTCTTGGTTATATATATATATATATATGATATGTGACAGTTTATTATAATTTTTAATTTAGTTCAATTAATAAAAAAAATATTTTAAAAAAAACTCAGATGAAATGGTCTGTGATACCATAACCTGTGACCAGCAAGTGACATTAATATACACTGCACTATACACGCTACGCGCTGCTGCGTTGGTCTTCTCACATAAATTTCAGCATTATATTCAAACTGGTTCATGTAGCCGCGCACTTGCTCCAATACCTGTTACTTACGCATTAATTAATGCAAGTTTTTGCGTTCACCTCATCCTTTTCATTTTCTATATTTTTTCTCTTTCTTGCAAGAAAAGAGAACCAACCAACTCAGAAAGAATGTATGACCGTTTTAAAAAGGTAAGAGAGAGAAAGAGAAATCAAAAATCAAACTAAATAAAACAACAACTCAGATTGTCATAGATCAACAACATAAGTACTTTTTCTCTAAAAATCTCACTTCACTCTCTTCACAGTGTTTCTCATACTAGCTCTGTGCCGCTGTTGTCACTTTTTCTGTCTAAGCCTCAATAAGTAGCACAACAGAAACCCGTTGTATCTGAGGTATTTGTTAATTTGATCCTTACTTTAATCATTTGGGTATCCTCAATTTGTTTAGATCCTCCACTGTTCCTCTGTTGTTTATTACACTGTACAGTATCAAATCAATAGTTTGATAGTTTGTTAGGACTTTGTTGGGTTTTGATAAAAATACAATTTTTATCCAATCCTATGTATCCCTTTTGTGTATTTTTCATTGCACATTTTCTATTTCTCTTTCTGGTTCTTTAATTTTAGCATTGGATTATGTTTTCTGTTTTGTTTTGCCCTGATCATTGAGGTTAGAGGGAAAGAGGGTAATAGCAATTTTCTTTCCCCTTTTTCATTTGAATACCTTTTGGTGATGGCTTTTGGGAATGGAATTTGTACTTATTACGGTGTAAAGTTGGATGAAAGAGAAGGGAGAAGATGTAGTTACCCTTTTCCTTTTTAATTTTCTTTTTCAATTTTTTCTACAAATCATAAAAGCTAATTATAAAGCTTTGGCTTTTGCATACAACTTGGTTGAACAAAAGGAGGGAGCGTCAAAGAAAGAGAGTGGTAATGATCAAATAAACACTCAACGAGAAATCATGCCAGATATGAAGCAGCAGCGGCAGGAGCAGCAGTGCAATGAAGAATCCAAGAAGAAGGAGCGTCACATTGTGACTTGGACTGAAGAGGTGGTTTGCTTATTTATTCTTTTGTGTATTTGTCAATTCATTGCATTTAAGTGTCTCTCATATTGCTTGATTTTCAGGAGGATGATATACTTAGAGAGCAGATTGGTATTCACGGAACCGAAAAGTACTCATTTTCATTTTGTAATTCTTCTTTTGACTTTTCACACTATTTTCTTTCTTGATGTGTGACATTGAAGACATTTTTATTGGAATTAATTATTTGTAGTTGGGCAATTATTGCATCAAAGTTCAAGGACAAGACCACAAGACAGTGTAGAAGAAGGTGAAGTTTTTAACTTTGAATTTTGATATTTACTGATTCAATCTATCTTGTTGAGTTCTTTGTTACTATCAATCTGATGCATAAGTTTCTAATCAAATTTCAGATGGTACACTTACTTGAATTCTGATTTCAAAAAAGGTGGATGGTCAGCTGAGGAAGACATGCTCTTATGCCAGGTATATTGATGCTTCTTGTGTTTCAGAAGCTACCCTAGTCTACAATGGATACTTTGAGAATTTAATAAACTTTTTTATAATGAATAGCATATGGAACTTTGAAGAAATGAGTTAATTTTTTCCTTTATGTCTGATGTCTTTGTTTTTGACCGAACACTAGGAGTAGCCTAGCCTATTTTTAGGAATAGGTTACAACCAAACCAAATCAACCTACCTAGGTTTCATACGTATACACGTATACTCATGCAGATGGCACCAACTACACTTACTACACATGGATAAATGTGGCTTTTGTGACGTAATTTCTTGCCATTTTCTCTGTAGGCTCAAAAAATATATGGTAACAGATGGACAGAAATAGCAAAGGTGGTTTCAGGCAGGTAACCGAAGATTCATTCTTCTCTTCACGAGTTCATTTGAATACATGATAACAATTTTATGAACAGTTTATACTTAATGCAATGCTTTCTGTGCAGAACGGATAATGCAGTTAAAAACCGTTTCTCCACACTGTGTAGAAAGAGAGAAAAATATGCAGCTTTAGCAAAAGAGAACAGCACTTCATACATAAATTCAAATAACAAGAGGATTATGTTCCAACATCATAATAATATGGATGCAACATCAGAATCCGGAGTACCTAATAAGATGAGGTACTGTATACATTCTCTATGTTTCAAGATACACAATTTCTGAAAAGA
Organism: Hylodesmum podocarpum; assembly: GCA_026586105.1. NCBI lineage: Eukaryota > Viridiplantae > Streptophyta > Magnoliopsida > Fabales > Fabaceae > Hylodesmum > Hylodesmum podocarpum. The sequence continues at coordinate 362,555 of JALJEV010000730.1, read as the reverse complement.
GAAGTGTTAACATGTTATCCTACTTCACTATATAGGAGGGCCCATATTCCTGATGATGCAGAAAAGATCAAATTTGGGGACCGATCACATTTACAAAATGGAACAGCAATAAATCAGCAGCCAAGAGAACCATTTGCAGTATTAGCTCAAAATTCTCATAACGTAAACAACTTGCAAGACCAGAATCATGTTTTGAATCCCAAGTTTAACAGTTCTGGTAGTTGTCTTTGAATTGAACTTTAGTTTTAGAACTTGATGATTCAAAAATTGTAAAACCTGAAAAGAAAAACAGGATATGATTAATATATTCAGAAAACAAACCTTTGGCTATCCTCTCACTGTAAGATGATATTGGTTTATGATGCTTCTGCAGCCCAAAATAAGAAGACTCAAGGAACATTCCTCAAAAAGGATGACCCCAAGATAAGTGCATTGATGCAACAGGCAGAGTTACTAAGTTCACTGGCTCTAAAAGTTGATACAGAGAACATGGACCAAAGTTTTGAAAATGCATGGAAGGTGAGGCTTGATAATTCCTAAACTTGCTTCTGTTTTGAATATAGAACACCTTTTGTTCTTCAAAAATGAACTTGCTAGTTTTTGTGATGAGTAAGAGCACAAAAGTATAGGTTATATCAAGAAGCAACTTGTCATTTGTCAAACTATTAATATGGGAAATCTGAAAGTCATTTAACATTTTGTATCTTGGTTTAGTTCTTTAACACCCTGGTAAGCATTGTAAGCTAGTCAATGGGTATTAAGCATTACATGTTCCTTTAATTTTTATAACATTTGCAGTTTTTCTTTTTATAAATCTGAAGCATTTATTTGAGGACAAACATGAAACATAAGTTGTTAATCTTGTCTATGAGAACTCCGAAATAGTTTCATGGATCATCTTGCTACCATATTATAAAGTTAACTTGAAATTTAAGAGGTCCATCACATAACACAAATAGAGTTTGTTCCTAGTCATTTCTTTTCCAGCCGGTTTTGTTGGGTTGAGTTAGATCCAGGGTCATAACCCACATTTCTTATACTTGTATATATATCTCATTGTGCAAGATTAGAAAAGTGGGTTATGGGTCTCATTGTGCAAGATTAGAAAAGTGGGATATGGGTCTAGCCTAACTCAACCCTACAAAACCGACCAGAAAGAATAATTCAAGAAATGACTAGTGACTAACTCTTATTTCTGTTATCACAAGCTGAGATATGTCGTTCTTGAGCATATAAATATGACAAATGTCATCTCTTGTAATCTTTAAATATCATCTAACACTTGTTTAAATTGATGCCAGGTTCTTCAAGAGTTTCGGAACCGCACCAGAGAATCAGATATCCCTGGACATAAGATTCCAGATTTACAGATTGAAGATCTTAAAGATATGATCGAGAACTTGAAGAGTGATAACGAGGAAAACAAGGCTTGTTGGAGGTACTTTAAGTTCTTGAAAACCGTTACTTAACATGTGGGCTCTGTGAAATGTCTAATAGTTTTTGAATATGTTCTAGGCAAGTTGATCGTTACCAAGATTCTCCAGGTAGTTCTGGATACAGTACAGGATCAACTTTCCCGTGTCAATCAACTGTTGATAATTTGGAGAACTCGTTGCATCAGGATGTTGGAACTGAAATGGAACCTGAACATATTGGAGATGAAAAAGGAGTAGGTAGAGATGAGAAAGGGGTTCTTTCTACTGCAAATCTAGATCAAAGTAAGATAATCCATTTCCGTTATAAGTAAATTAATTACAAGAGAAATTATTTCGCTAAAAAATTCTGTTTAGGAACAACTGACCATGTAAACAATTGATGGTGTTCAAAGTGCTAATGAATAACCACATAATGACTTTACCACTTGTGTGGTTAATTGTGCCTAAGCTTGAAATTATACATCAAGGTTAAGTTGTTTTATTTTCTAAAATTGAATGCTTTTTCTATGCACTAATACCCTAACTTTTGTTGAATCAGAAGTGCTAATATGATATGTATTCTGTGACAGATATGTTTCCATATTCGCAAGAACAGATAAACAATGGTGGGATTGTTCCTACCTTGTCAAAATCAGAGTTCGGGTCCCCACTTCAAGTAACCCCTCTGTTCAGATCCTTGGCTGCAGGAATTCCCAGCCCACAGTTTTCAGAAAGCGTAAGTCAACCAAGCACTTAGAGCATTTAAGTATTTAACAGTTTTAAGTAGAGTAAACCACCATTTTGGTTCTTCAAAGTGTGAAAGTCAGACGATTTAGTCCTTGAAAAATGAAAAATTGTCCTTAAAAATGTATTATATCTATCATTTTATTTTGTGAAAGATATCTAGTATCATTTTGGTCACTAAATCATATCATTTACGGTTACTTTAGTCCCTAATTCAAGAGACCAAAATGAGAGTAAGAAGTTAAATTCAGGGACTAAAATGACATTAAATAATTAAATTCAAGGACTAAAATGGCAATATATCTCTATCAGACTATTTTACTATTTTTCTTCTTTCAGGGACTAAATTTGTTTGATCCTTACACTTCCAGGGACTAAAATGACGATTTCTCATTTTTTATCATTAATAGCAACAAGTAGCATGATTTTGTTATTAGTAATTGATAGATTAGGTAAAGAAATGAACTCATGTATCGTAACACTGGATCAGAAATGGTATTCAGTAATGTTCTTATAACATCTGTCTTGATCAGCAGTATGACTTTCAGAGTGTTGTTTATCAATAGATCTACTCAAGTAGTAGTGGTGACAATTTTTTTAGTTAATGGTAGAGCTTGTTGTAGTGGGGATTTCTGGGGGAACCTATCAATGCACAAGTAACATGTTAAAGCAGTGAGCTTAAGATTTTATCTTTAGAAACTTAACATGATTAGGTGTTGGATTAGTGGAATAAGTTTTTCTTCTTCCATTTTTAGGTTAGTAAGATGAATGCAAATTATATGTTAAAAATAATATATCAATAATTAATCAAATAATATATTTTCATCTCTAGTGTCAATTAGTACTCAGTAGATGAAACCATAGTTCTAGCTCCTTTCAGATTCAGTTCAGGTGAGCTTTTGAAATATTTAGGCAATCCATACCTAATAATGTTGATACGGGTGAAATAGAGGTAAATGAAAAAGAGAAACCTGTTTGTAATTAAGTATTTGGTTGACTGGTGAAAATTATTTGATACACATTGCATGGGTTTTTCAAAAGCCATTTTGATTGTATAGCTTACAGATATGTCGTGAAAGATATTACTGAAATTTGCCGTACATAATTGTGGCAAGATATTTTTCATACATAGGTGAAGCACAAAATGATATAATAGTATATATTCGTGCTGAAAACTATTTAAGCAAAAAACCTCGTAGCAAAAAATACTTAATTGTGGCAAGATTTAGAGTGGAAGCTGTAACATGTTATCATCATCTGTAACACAAAATAGACATCTACCATCCATGCTTCTTGGATCATACTTCATCGCATCAGCTCTTTACATTGTTCAGATTTCAGTTAGAACCCCAAAATCATGATTTTGAGGAAAAAGTTACAAAAGACAAGTTGACAAGTATCTATTGGGGAACCAACCCCTTAAAAGCTAGCTGTTAAGGGGGAAGAACTAAGCCACTTAAGTACTCCATCAAGCATCCCATACTACTAGATTTTGAACTTAGGCACCACTTTATACCTAAGCCCCTATCATAAGCTTTTGGGAGCTTTCAGCATTGTTTGGGACTATTTTGAAGGAATCGTAGTACATTTTTTGTCTTACTTCCTAGCATGTGTAGACTAAAGTATTGAATGTTAGTTTCAGCAGAGAGATTAATGGTATTATGACTCAGAAAGTCAGGGAAACAGCCGCCATATTTAACACATTCTATTCTATCCTCATAAGTTTAATTTATATTCTGATACTGCAAGCATGAGGCTTTCCATCTATCACATTAGAAATATTCACACACACTTGGTTTTTATCCTAGTCTCTTGTTTGGTATTGACACCTTTGTTTATTTTCAAGCATTAGAATATATCGAAGTTTGATGCTAGACTAACCATGATTTTAACACTTTCTTTCAGGAAAGGCACTTTTTAAGGAAAGCACTAGGAATGGAATCTCCATCCATCAACCCAAATGCCAGCTCGTCACAACCGCCTACCTGCAAAAGATCCCTACTACCTAGTCTATAAACCATCTGAGATACAACACAAATTTGACCTGATCTTTCTCCTTTCTGAATCCTACTTTCTCATCCTTTGAAGTAATCTGGTTTTTGGGAATTTTCTCTCCCTCTTCTGAGAAAAATCCTCTGCCTATAATTTTGAAAAGGCATATCTAACATTTTCCTCCCGACCCCCCAACTCAAAGTTACCCATTTGAAAAACTTGCACATAAAATTGGCTTGCGTAGTGTGTCATTCTTTGGTTGTTTGTCATATTTTGATATTATTCTGGGTTGTTTTTCCTCCAATCCAGCATTTTGTCCTAAACTTTTGTTGTACAGACTAGCATCCTGATTCCTGAGTGTGTATGAATACAATAGCATAGATAAAAGTGAGAGAAAGAAACTTAACAGTTGGAATTTAGATTCTTATTTGTTGTTTTGAGTGTGCATAGGCTGTTTAATAAATTTTTTTTCTTTTTGGTTCTGATGTACTGTAACATAATTATAAGCGAGTGGAAATGCATTATGGTTTTGGTGTGCACATACTGTTCCTTTCTTGCCTCGCTTTCCTGGATTATCTTAGTCAAATGTATAGAATTCTATAAACTTGAAATAGAGAAGTGGGAACTTCTCAGCAGAAAATCAAATAGCTCCTCCCTCTCACTCAACATGAAGAGAATTTGGTGCATTCACTCCCCTACCACTATTTACAAGGTAAATAAGAGAAAAAGAAAGAGACAAATGCCAGAAAACATCACCTAGAAGTCAGAGGAAGCATGGCAACCAATTTATTCCAAAAGAGAGTTCTGAGCCAGTAGAAGCTGCATTTCATTTTCTAAAAGCAAGACTGCAAAGGTAAACAAGAAATGGAGAATACGAATTATATGCGTACATGACACTTGTACCCTGACCTGGTTGACGCAATCATACATGTTTCTTTGATATGGTTTGTTTGCCAGAGAGTGGATTTGTGCTGTGCAGAAGATTTCTCTATAGCCATTGCATTCTTATTTAGACAAGACAATAGTTCATGGCTGGTGGTGGAATACAGTAGGATGATAATGATGACTAAGGCAAAAGCAGTTGGTAAAAAGGGAGAGGGAACGCCTTACAAAATAAAGTGCTTACGTTTGCTGTTAACTTTGTCCACCAAAGGCTCACTTTGGACTCATTTAATTTGACCAACCAATTTCCACGGGAATTGAATTCAACTCACTTAACGCATAAACTAGTATAAGCCTTGATTGATTTTAAAATGTATAGTGCCACTTAGTTAATTTTATAATTCTGTGGGCTCCAACTATGAGAAATTCTTTAATGTAAAAGCAAGATAAATTCAAGTACCTCTAGAGTAAGAAAAATATCTCTTAAATGGAATGTCATATTAGATATTTCGGTCATTATTCATTATAACTGTTATTTTAATCTTTTAAACTGAGATGACATGATCAAGCAAGAATTTCTCAGCAAGATCCAACACTTAATTTCTAATTCTAAATTTTCCCTTTACACCCCGCAAAGTGCAATAGTAATCATTGCTATTGAAATTTGAGCTTCCATATCTAAAACAAGATAAAATTCAAACTACAAATGTTTATTTGAACAAACTCAAATCTTGCATGAGAGTCTGACAACGGATCTTTTTAATTCAACGAATCATTTCGACAGTATATAATGGAATAATATTAACAAAAACACATCCCCATTGCTTTATTGATAAGGGATTCCCACTCAATAGTGAAGATACCACAATGCTAACAAATTTGCGAGTGGTAGTGACCAAAGAGCCAAACGATTTATTGTCAAAAATATGAAATTTTGGCCTACAGCTCCACAACAACAATAGAGTAAAATATACCATGCTGCATTTGCATGCAGTTTGCAAAAGCAAATCACCTCAAAGCAGTCCCCCATGGTGAAACAAACATGTATATGGTGCCCAACATTACATCCCATGCACTTGTATTTGGGTACCTAAAATAATTAATGGCAGCAATAAATCATCATTGAATCAAAATTTCTGATGTTCTCAACTACTACATCCCATGTAAGTTTTTCTATTTAATGTTGTGATCAAATAATGATTGACAATTGACAAGAGACTCATGGGATTGAACAAGGAGGGGGGGCCATATTTCTCGAAGTGGAATCTAGGCGAATATGAAGCGTTTGGGTACAGTTATGTGTTGAAATGAAAGAGAATTCCAGGTTAGTTACATCAATCTTCCAATCTCAAAGCTGAACAATTTTGAGAAGTAAACATTCAAACGCGAAAGGATGGTGTGAACGTGGAGAGGAAAGTGAAAAGAATTAGTTTTCAAACAGCGAAGACAAAGAGAGGACTCAATGACCAACCATTACAATTTCAATGTCCATCCTATCAGTCTGTTTTTTCAATAGACAAGTTTCATTTGTAAGATGACGTTAAGGTTACCAGTCTTATATTTTCTTTGATAAAATTAAAACTTTCTTTAGTTAAAATTTTAGTCAAGATATTAGCCTAAAACGTTCTTTTGTAAATAATTTATGATAAAATAATGTTTTATTTCTACGTGTTTTGCTTTCAAACGTTGGATTGAGTTTTTAGGTTAAATTAATTACATTAGTATTATCTCAAAATATAGGAATATTTTACTCACAGGAGTCATCAACAATAGCTTGTTGAGAGACATAATCTACTATAGTTGTGAAGAGAGTAATTGAATTTTACTTTTTATTTACACAAGAGATAAGTGAGTCTTCAAAAAGTAACATCCCCACTTGTACTTTCTTATCCACTTTATCTCTAATAATATAATCAGCATCACAAAAACTACTTAACCTTAAATTTTGATTTTTCTTATAAAAAAAAAAATTAGTTAGGGTGTCAGTCAGATATATTAGAATCCTCTTAACTGCTTGGAGATGTGAATATCTAGAATCTAATTGAAATCCGACACACAACCAGACATTAAACATAATATCAAATCTCCTTGTTGTGAGAAAAAGGAGAAAGCTAATCACATGTAAATAGTGTTATCAATAAGTTTTCCTGATTTGTCTTAGCTCATACTAGCACCAAATGAATGCATAAGGGTCTTCATTTGCTTGGTACTGTCCATCTTAAACTTCTTTAGAAGTTCTTTTGTATACTTTTACTAATGGATGTAAATATCTTTCTTCATTTGCATAACTTCCAGGCCCAAGAAAAACTTCAATTCTCCCATCATGCTCATTTCAAATTTACTATGCATCAAATCAGAAAAGTCCTTAAACAAGGATTCATTAGTAGCACCAAAAAAATTATGTCATCAACATAAATTTGAACAATAATGAAATCTTTGTTAAGATCTTTTTTGAAGAGAGTTCTATTAACTTTACCCCTCATAAAACCATTGTTCAACAAAAAAAACTACTCAATTTGTCATACCAAGCTCTTGGAGCTTGTTTAAGACCAGACAAAACTTTCTTTTATTTAAAAATGTGGTCTATAAGAGTGTGATGTTAAAATCTAGGAGGTTGTCTAAGATAAGTTTTCTTTTCAATAAAACCATTTAGAAAAACTATCTTAACATCCACTTGATAAAGAATAATGTTTTTATGAACAACAAAAGCAAGTAAAATTTAAATAGCTTTTAAACTAACTATAGGAGCAAAAGGTTTAGTGAAGTCAATACATTCTTGTTGGTTATAACGATGAGCTACTAACCTAATTTTATTTCTTAGCACTTTTCTTGATTCATTTAATTTGTTTATGAACATCCTGCTAACTCACAAAAGTGAGTTATCAGCATACACTTTTTAATTAATAAATTGTCCATTAAATACTCTTAAGCAAACTAAAATAATCGTTAAATGCTCTAAATTGTAATACCTTGTGTTAGAACTTGTTGATGGTTTGTTTAAGTGTTTCAGGGGTTAAAAATATCCAAAAACAAGAGAAAACATGCACAGGAATACACCTCGTGCAAGTTCAGACTTAATTCGAGCGACTTAGAGCTCTAGTGGTGGACCATTCGTCTTTGTCAACTCAACTCGCACGACTTGCCACTAAGTTCGCACGAGTTGACATAACTTCCAGCCTAAATTTGTTCTCTGTAACCTTAACTCGCGCGACTTACCTATAAGCTCGTGCGAGTTGACCTTTCTTGCAGACCACATTTGCTCTCTGGAACCACAACTCGCGCAAGTTGGGTTTGCGAAGCCCAAGTCCACGAAATGAAGGTCATATATTCACTTGTTACTATCAACAAATTATCTTTTGATCATCATTCGATCACTGGAGATCTTTAGACGACTCTAGAAACCCTAGACAACTCTTCTGATCATTCTCAGTTCACACGAAGTTCATAGTATTACCTCAAGCCTAAGCGAAGCAGACACAAGGATCATTCGACTTCCCTAGGAGTCGTTTACCTATGTATTTTATTTCATATTACGCTTGTGTTGTATTCTTTAACAGTATGAACTTACTCCCCGTTTGATTGAGAGAATGATGTAACCCTAATTATTCCTAATATAATTCTCGATGTTATTCAGTATATGATTGAAAGTTTATTTCTTCTATGCTTAATGCTATTTGTTAACTGACAATTAATAAATTGATAGTAAACTTATGGAAACTTTGAGAAAAGAAACTTAGGTGGTACTGAAGAAATAACCATTATTGAACTAGAGTCCTACAGATAGGAGTAGAGATAGTGGGGACATAACCTAACATTTATCACTGGATTCATAGAACTAAAACCCTAATTAACTTAGTTTAATTTAAGAGAATAATTAATCGGGTTAATTTAGGTGGCGTAGGTGATCCTGAGAGGGACGATTATGAAGGTAGAATCCGATCCAACCAAGAGTATAATTTGAATAACAGATAGAAGAGTATTAGGGTAATTAGTGTTCAAATCGAGATCCCAATTACTTCTTTAATTATTCAATCTTCCTTTAATTTCAATCGCAATTTAGTTCTCTCATCATCTTCCAAATCCCCCCATAATAATATAATTGAATTAACAAATTTAATTGCTTATCCTTGTGGGATCGACAACCTTGTTCCTAAAATACTTATTACTTGACGAATGTGGTATTCTTGCCATAGTAAGGGTTGTAGGAGGTATAACTACCATCTGCGTCTCTTACATCACATCCACTTTGTTTCAATGATGTTTTTCTGTTCAGGCTTTAGCACTAGCTTCTAGATATTGTTCCTTGTAAACTAATTTAGTTCCTCCCTTATAGAAATGATTTAGTCATTGTCTTGAAGACCTTCATCTATTTTCTTAAGTTCTATTTCAAAAATAAGAACATAATTAGCTTCACTCTCCAGGAAAGATCTAGTCTTTACTCGCTGATTTTTATCTATAGAGATCAAATCTTCACAGTGATTGGTTATAAACTTCCAAATTCTTTGATTTGATTGTTGAGATGAATCAGGTTGAGGAACATACAAACGTGTTGCTGGTTCATCAGATGGGGTTTCTACGTTTGTGTTGACCACTTTGTCTAATCTTTACACTTGGCCTACTAGCTGATTAAATAATTGCATATGAAAAAAATCAAACGAGTTTTCTAATGTCTTCATTAGCCTTAGTGTTATCATTGAATTTACATGGATAGTTTATTCTACCATTTGAGTTCTAGAGTTATAAACTCAGTAAGCTTTAGAAATTTGAGATTATACAAGGGAAATTCCTTCAAATTTTTCAAGATGATCTTTGGTGTTTAAGATGAAACACTCATATCTAAAGGGGTAAAGATAATAAATTTAAGGTCTCCTTCTTCTCCATAATTCATAGGGAGTTTTATTTATAATGGGTCACATTAATATATTGTTTTAATGTAGCAAGCAGTGTTTACTACTTCTACCTAGAAGTATCTAGGAAGAGAATTTTCACATAACAGAGTTTTTTGCCATCTCTTGCAAGGTTATGTTCTTTCATTCAATTATCCTATTTTATTGAGGTGTTCTTGCTAAAGAGAAGTTGTGAAAGATATCACTCCAGTAAAAGAATTCCTTAAACATTGAGTTTTCAAATTTTGTTCCATGGCCACTTTTGACAGAAGCAATGCAAAAGCCTTTTTAATTTTGTACACACTTGCAGAATATTTCAAAGACTCTATAAGACTCATATTTATGAGTTAGGAAACATACCCATATATATCTAAAATAGTCAACCACAATGACAAAACCATATCTCTTTCCACCTAGTCTCTACGTTTATGTAGGAGAAAAGTGATCAATGTGTGATAGTTTAATATTCTTGTAGTGGTAAAAATATTTTTGGATTTAAAAGAGGTTTTAAGTTGTTTACCATGCTATCAAGATTCACATGAGATGATTTGATTTCAAAGAGACTTTTCACAAAAAATTTACAAGATCATGTTTTGAAACTTTTGAAATATATTTTAAGTTTAAATGTCCCATTTTTTATGTCAAACATCTCTTTCATCATCAGCTAAAATTAGACATGTTACATTCTGACCACTAAGTTTAAAAGATTAACTTCGTAGAGGTTATTCTTTCGTCTACTAGTAGTGAAGAGAATAAACTTATGTTTTTTTTTGGACTATGCATTCATTCTTGTTAAAGGAAATTTCACATCCACTGTAACAAAATTGACTTATGCCATGTAAGTTGAATTTGAAATGTTTAACATAAGATAAATCACAAATGGATGGTAAATGTTGTTTATCTACTATATCAATACCAAGAATTTTACCTTTACCAATCTTTTAAGAGACTAAAATTTTACTTGGTCTAAGATCTTGAAATATATATAGGTTTCTTGAAATAAATACATGAATCATCTGGAAGCCCTTTGCCTTCTTGTTAAAAATATCTGTAACATATACAATTTGTGACTTTAGTACCCAAATCTTCTTAGGTAATTTCTTGTTAAATTTCACCTTTTTTCTTTTGAACGGGGTGAGCGAAAAAAGCCTTATGCATGTTAGTTTGTCTTTTTGTTTTAGACAAAGTTTTGTGCCTTTTTACATTTTTAACATGTGTCTTGATTTCATACACGGATGGTTCTTTGCAAGTCACCTTCATGTGAATTTTCTTACCACATCGTGTGTATACAGATGCAGGAATGTTGTTAGAACTTTTGTTTTTCTCCTTAATAGGATCATACACTAAGTCACTCCTATTAGAAGGTGACCTTCTATATTTTAAAAGGATTTTTAATTTATAAGAGCTAGAAGTAAACTTAATGATATCTTCCTCAAGGCTTTCATTTTATTTCTTTAATTTTTCAATCTTTGAAAGAAGATTTGTCTTATGTATCAGATGAACCTTATCATATGATTCCTTTTGAGTTAATTCTTCATTTATAGCCTTTAATTTTGAAATTTCAATCATAGCCAATTGCAGTTTGTTCTTGCATTTTTTTTATTCTTCAGTTATAATTGAGAATTAGCTCGAAGAATGTCATAAGACATCTCATTATTATTAATGTTTGAATTAGAAGAAGATGAAGATGAGTTACAGTCTGAGATATGAAAAAGTACCTCAAATGATTCTTGTACATTTGCAATTAGACAAATGTTTTTCTATTTCTTCGTCTGTTGACTCACTACTACCACAGTTTAGGTTGTCCCATGTGAACAATTTCTTCTTCTTTTTATCCTTCTTAAAATTCCATCTTATCCTAAGCTTAAGACACTTAGATCTAATGTGTCCTGACATTTTGCACTCATAATAGACAACCTTAGAGTATTCTTCTTTACTTGACTTCTTCTCAAGAAGCCTTTTATCTTTCTTTTTGAAGAAATAGTTGCCTCTGCTTTTCTTTAACATCATCCTTTTTAACTTCTTGGCCATGAGAGATATCTCGTCATCATATGATTCTTTAAAAATTTCAACAAAGGATGATTCAGCTTCAACCTTGAGAGCTTTGTCTTTTTTTTTTTTATCAGACTTAAAAGCCTTAGATTTTGAGCATTCCTCTTCAACTTGTAAAGTTATGGGCTTTTGCATTTTAATCTTGTCATTTTTGCTTAGATAAATTTCACAAACTTGACGAGCTCTATTGTGTTCATCAAGAGTTAAAGTTTTCACATCTCTCAGATTTTTGTTGACATGGTTTCCCAAGCTGCTTGAAGACTGTCCAGAATTTTCATATTGTTTTATGCCTTGGTAAAGGTTTCCTAGAGTTGTCAATCCATTTAAGATGGTTTAGAAACTTCCAAACATGCTTTCAATGGACTCACCCTTCTTCATTAACATCTCATATTCTCTCTAGAGAGTAACAATTTTGCTAAGTCTAACATTTGATATGCGTTTATGAGATATTTTAAGAGCATGTTAAAGCTCTTTGGCTGTCTTGTAGGACCAAAATCTGTTATATTCCGTTCTAATTAATGCATATGTGATGACATATTTAGCCTTGTTGTTCAGTTCCAAGATAGTAAATTCTTCATTTCCTTGCTCACTTTCTGGTTTAGAGGCATGTCTCCTTCTATGATGATCTTCCAAAGCCTATATTGGGTTTATTTAATATACATTCTTCATTTTGTCAAATTTTTTTTAGCAGACATAGAGTGCGTCTAGTTAATCAAACACATTTTTTCAAAACCAAGTTTTTTAAAGATTTTCGCAAAAGGTTTATTTAGATAACAATCAACCCCTTATGATTGGTTAAAAAGAAAGTAGATGAAATAAAAAGAACACATGAATTTTATATAAATTTGTCTTAATCCAAAATTATGTCCAATTCTTTATCAACAACTAAGGTTCCATTATATTAGATAAATATTCTTTGACCTAACCTCTTCAGGCTATATAAGTATTCTTTGAACACAATCTCTTCAGGATAAAAAAAAACACAAGTAATCTTGGAACACAACCTTTCAAGCAACAAAAAAAGTATTCTTTTAACACAACATCTTTAGGCTAATACAATAAGTGTTTTTTTGAATACAACCTCTTTAGGCTAACACCATAAGTATTCTTTGAATACAACTTCTTCAAGCTAACACCTTCCACTAAGGGTAAAATATTTACAAAAAGAGTTTTTGTCTAACTGAGATCAACCTCTACATAGAGAAAGATTTACAAAAAAGAGTATAGAAGGCTTTGTGAGAGATTAAGATATCAAACTTCATGAATTTTATCTTGTGTAGAGTAATCTTTGTCTTCAATCTTCAAACATTGACCTTTATATAAATGATGATCTTGAAATAGTAGTTAGACTCACTAGTTTCAAATATTCACTTATTTGTAGAAGTGTATTGCATGTCTATTTGCATTGAATGTTTCTATATGGACTGCCTTATTACAGTTGACAACTTTATTTTTTATAGTTGAAGAATGCTAAAAAAGTTATTGCTATCCTACTACAAATCTTCCTGTCAAAGAAATTCATTTTTGTTTAATTTGGCTCATCTTTTTAAAAAATGAGTAAGTAGATTTCTCATACTTAAAGTGTGCAAGCCAAGTTAATATATACAAGATGAAATATGTTGATAAGTACTTTAATATTTAAATATGTCTGTTAGAACGAGAACTTATCTTTTCATTTGAAAAACTTCCATCTTTGTATTTATTGTTACGTTTTATTAGACTATACATTTGTTTGTTTCTTCAGACTGAATTATAAATCAATAGTATTTGTTTGTTCATATATTTAAGAAATGATTAATTTTGATAATTATAAGATTAATTATAATTATTAAAATTAAGTGTTTTAATTTATCTTTTTTTGATGAGTTTTTATTTGCTCTTCTACTCATTTACACTATATTTCTTTATTTAATATATTTATGTGTTTTTGTTTTAGTTATTAAAATATCTTCGGACAAATTTAATTCTTTTACTTTAGAAAGTTAAATAAAATTAAAATAATTTTTTTCAATGCTTTTGACAATACTCCTTTTCAACTATTTTAAATGGATATAATAAAATTAAAAAAGAGTTGGCTTAACATAGGCATGGACGTTCGGTAGGTAGCATTGGCTTATCGGCTGGGGAAGAAATGGAGTCAATGATGCGATCTCTACGAGTCGCAATCAGGAGAGGTGGTAAGTGTGAAATTAATCTCTAGCAAAGTTAAAGGATTAAAATATTTAATCTATATTTCTAATTAATTATTAATTCGAAATTTAATTTGTATTTTATTTAATATAATATACCCTTTTCAAATATTAGGAATTGGGAAATAATCAAATGTTTTACCCGTCAAGGAAATGGACCAGTTATTAAAGAAAACTCCAAGTTTTTTTTTTTTTTTTTTTTTGTTCTAGTATTGTATTCCACGCCTAAAATTTTGATTACGAAACGTGGAATCCTATAGTACGGAAGCTATATATAATAAGTGGTAGCTAGATAGAAGTGCAAGGATAGAAGACAATCCAAATAGTTGCCATACGTAGTCATTTCGTCTTTGCATATGTCACTTAGTGGGCAGCTTCCATTCCATTTCACTCATTTGGATCAATTTGTTCAAACCTTCTTTTCTGTTTTATATTCTTTTACTTGACTTTCTATCCTCAATTCTTTGTCACTTAGGTTGCAAGCAACTCAACTTTTGCAAGAGTCCATTTTGTCTTGCGTCTGTTATGTAAGCTAATATGATAATCTCTCATCACGGCATAATTGACGACCTTACCTTTTGGCATCAGTGAAAGAGGAATGATTGGATTTTTGAAAATCTATTTCATATCCAATTTAAATAAATAAATATTGTTTCATGTATAGAAAAGATAAAAAAAATATATATTTTTTATTCAAAAAAAATGAAAAAATGTTTTTTCTTATCATTTCAACATATTTAATTTTTTAATAAAGAATATTTATGCCATCATATATACTTTATAATTAATTGAAAATGAATATTAAATTTTGTAAATTAACATTTTTAATAACTTTTATGAAAAGTAAATTTAATCATTTTAACCATCAATTTTAAATTAGTATAATATAAACTAGATTCATAAAATTTACGGAATTTGAAAATCAATTAACATTTTTTCATACAATTTTATTGTAATGTATGGCATGTTATTAAAAATATGACTAAATATCTGCCATTAGATTACACATCTACAAACATTTGCATTATGTAAAATTTCATAATTAGATTCGTAAACTTTACTTTAAATAGAAATGTATTTAAGGGATGGATTGACTAGGACTGAAAAGAAAAAAACATAAAGAAAAAAAACATTTTTAAGGTTATATGATAAACGAAATTATTCGAAACACTTATTTATTAAATTTAAGGATGTATGATATACGGAATCTCTTTTCATTCAAAAGAATCATGTTTTTTTTTCGGAATTATATTTCTTAGAATTAAGTTTTTTAAAATAATGTAAATATATTGAATATGTTCAGAATATTTATATGAATATGAGGTATGATTATATATATATATATATATATATATATATATATATATATATATATATAAATCTTTCTTTTATCATGTGCAAAATTTTAATGAGAAAGTTAACTATAAAATAATTCCTCGGAAAATTAGACTTAAGAATATATTTTAAATTATGATACCAATTCAGTTTTCTTTAACTTAATATTAAAAATTATAAGATCCCTTTTACTAAACAATTTTTTAAGATTTAATGATAATTAATCATTTTACATGTATTATTTAAAAAATTAATTAAGCATAAAACTCGTCAGTTTACTATATGTTTGAATCAAGGAAAGGAAGATCAATAAACAGAATGTATATAAGAAATTAATTAACAGGTTTGACTGTAATAAATACCAACAAAATATTTAAAAATTTCATGGCTAACCCATGATGTTGGTCTTCTCTGTGGACAACGTAAAAAATCGTGTAAAGAAATAATTAAATAAGGTATAGGTTAATATAAATGCGTTACATGTACTTAATTGATTAACTTTTCCAGCTAAATGAGGCTTAATCAATGAATTTTATGGACATAAAATTGAATAAATCAATTATGTTTCTGCACATGGCTTAATCGCTTAAAACGTCAAAGAAAAGTTTAATATTTAAAAAACATTTTGTTATTATATTCATTAACGTGTCCCAGTAATTTTTTATCTTATTTTCGTCATTCAATTCCTCTCTTTCGTTTGAATTGGTATGATATATTAGTGTCATTTATTAATTTGTCTAACTGATTACATAAAATACAGATTAATTTGAACAATTATTTTTTAATTTAAATTGTTAATAATATAAAAAATATTTTTCTTATTTATGATAAACGTATAAATTATTTGAAAATAAGTATAAATAAAAACATTAAAAACTGATTAATATATAACTATATTAAATATATGAGAAAACAACTTTACTTTACTGTCATAATTATTTTATCTAACTCAAACATTAATTAATTATCATAATGTTTTTTAAAATTAACTCAATGTATTACATAAAAAACATGTTAATATAATATATTTTAAATAATTAAAATAATTTATATAGAGATAAAAAATTAAATACAAAATCTGAAAAATTACTTATATCATTTTAAAAACTAATTAATGGTAAAGCATGTCAATTGACGTCTTAATTGGTGAAGTCAAATCTCAAAAATCATTTTAAAAACAAAAAAAAAAAATATATCCGTTCAATCACTAACTTGAACGTTGGACCAAAACAAAAACATTCAGATAAAAGAATAATGTAATAAAGAAAAACTAAAATATTTAATGCTGAAACTTGTTACGTGACATTATGACATTGCCCAACGAGAATTTCCCATTCGTATTAAAGAATGATACTTAATGCCAGTTATGTGAAAGAGATCAGAAACTGAGGGGCAATAGAGTAAATTTACTGGTGTGAATATGTAGAAGAAAGAAGAACCCGTCATGAAAGTGAAGTGACCCCACGCGCTTCCCGTGCCTATCCTAAGTGACTTGGTTGCAATCCCAATGTGTTCTTATGTCATTCACAAGTACTTTCTCCTCACTTTCCGTTCATACTTTTACTTGTCAATTCCTTTTTCTTCAAGTGTTTCCTTGGAAATTTAAAACCAAACCCACGTAACAAAACGGAAAAAAGATTAATTTTTTCAGTCTTTTTCCTTCTTTTAACCAAACACAACTGCACTGTGACTTGTGTTTCTTCCAGGGGATAATGGGAAACTGCTTAGGTTCCTCAGCTAAAATAGAAGCAGCTCACAGTTCCAGAACCCCTTCTGGTACTTTTGTCTTTCTTTTTTTTTTTTTTTTTTCCCATGTTCTGGTTTTTTATCAAAAAATTCTTCATTTGCCATGTACCAATATTGTTTACAAGGTTTTAAATTGTGATCATGGTCACAATTTTGATATGGTTTTTGATACATTAGGAAATGGTGAACAAGTGTAGCCAAATTTGTAATTTTGTCACGATCCTTGAGATCATGGGAAATTGCTAACAAATACGGTCATGCAACCACACCTTTGGTTGCAATGTGGTCGCCAAGGGCCAAAATTGCAGTTTTCTCATGATGCTTGGCATTGTATGAAATTGCAAACAAATACAACTGATGTGGTCACGATTTTGTGGTTGTGGAGAATAAAAAGTATCGTTAACATTGTCACTGGTTGTCACAAATCATTTTTTAAACCGACCATTGTTTCTTTGTTCTGAAAAAGGTGTGTATGTGATGTGCCTGAGTGCCTGAGTGCATGTTTGCGTTTGTCATTTGTCAATGTTGTCAATAGCTTTTGTGAAATGGAATGATATGAACTAGATGTTTTCCTCCTCTGTGTGCATCAGGAATTTCAAAAACTGGTCGTTCATCTCTTCCTTCAAACTTATCCATTCAGTCATACAGTGAAGTAAGTGATGGTTCAAATCTTCCCACACCAAGGTCCGAGGGTGAAATCTTGTCTTCCCCAAATCTGAAGGCCTTTTCCTTCAATGAACTAAAGAATGCCACAAGAAACTTTCGCCCTGACAGTCTTCTTGGTGAAGGAGGATTTGGTTATGTTTACAAGGGTTGGATTGATGAACACACATTTACAGCTTCAAAACCTGGATCAGGAATGGTCGTTGCGGTTAAGAAACTTAAGCCTGAGGGTCTACAAGGCCATAAAGAGTGGCTGGTAGGTGTTTTGTACCCTTGTTTCCATTTCTAAGCCCTTAAAGTGGCTTTGGTATACTTTATATTACACCCCTTCCCCTGCCCCTTAAAAGTATATGTTTCTATTTTTTAGATATTTTTCATGGTCTAATTAATGAAGTTTTAATCATTTTCTAGACTGAAGTGGACTACCTTGGGCAACTTCACCATCAGAATTTGGTTAAATTGATTGGATACTGCGTGGAGGGTGAGAACCGGCTATTGGTCTATGAGTTTATGTCCAAAGGGAGCTTAGAAAATCATCTGTTTAGAAGTAAGTTACCATAACCATTTCACTGTTTCCTTAATCATTATGTCACAACAGAAACTCAAGAATATTAAAATTATCAACATAGATTACTGGTTCCTTAAGAGTGATCTTCTGTTTGATAACTAATGCACTTAGGAAAACTGACATTATTCTTTTACAGTAGTTTGAATTGTTACTGATTTGCTCATTGTTTGTGACAGGAGGACCTCAACCACTTTCTTGGTCAGTGAGGATGAAAGTGGCAATTGGTGCTGCCAGAGGACTCTCTTTTCTTCACAATGCCAAATCACAAGTCATATACCGTGATTTTAAGGCCTCTAATATCCTACTAGACGCAGTAAGATGATCAATGAGGATAAAAGACTGATGTTATAATTTCTTCATTATTGTATCTTGAAAACTAATTTCTTATCATGCATTACGTTACAGGATTTCAATGCTAAACTCTCTGATTTTGGCTTAGCAAAGGCTGGCCCTACGGGCGATAGAACTCATGTCTCTACTCAAGTCATGGGTACTCAAGGTTATGCAGCACCTGAATATGTCGCAACAGGTTTATACACCTTATCTTTGTGAAAACTTTTGTTACTTTGCATTGCTTCTAGTAAATAGTTAGTGGTCTTTAGTCATTTATGTCTTTTTTAACATCCTAATGTTCTAGTCAATTCTATGCGAGTCTAAGTATTGCACTGATCTATACTTAATTGTCTTGTGCATAGTCTAAACCATAAATGTCTGATATCGCTTGTCACACATGTATTTAGGGTCAGTGGGGTTAATTATTATTCTCCTGAATTCTAATCCACATATTCATGTCAAAACAAGCAAATATGTGCCTCAGTTTTTAGATTCATCATGTTTGTTCTAATGCACTTATCCTTAGGATAGATCAAAATTCAGAAACTAACACCTTTCATATCTCTCATTTATGCAAACCATCATACTAAAACTGCAATGTGTGAACAGGTCGGCTGACGGCTAAAAGTGATGTATACAGCTTTGGAGTTGTGTTGCTTGAACTATTGTCAGGTAGACGCGCCGTTGACAGAACAAAAGCAGGTGTAGAGCAGAATCTAGTAGAGTGGACAAAACCATATTTGGGTGACAAAAGAAGACTATTTCGGATTATGGACACCAAGTTGGGAGGCCAATACCCTCAAAAAGGAGCATACATGGCTGCAACTCTTGCTCTAAAGTGCCTTAATCGTGAAGCCAAGGCAAGGCCTCCAATGACAGAAGTTTTAGAAACTCTTGAACAGATTCAAGCCTCAAAAACTGCAGGGCGAAATTCTCAATTAGAACACAAGAGAGTCCATGCTCCTGTCCGAAAGTCGCCAGCGCCACTTTGAATCATACTTCACTCCATTGCCCTGTGCACATTAAATTTTGAACATGTGTATATACATTCCTTATTTTTATTAGGTTGGTTTTGACAGGATATAATGTGGTATGTACTTGGATGCTATTTCATTTGAATATTGACACATTATTTCCAAAGCTATAGAAATTCCTCAAAAGCAGTATTCTGCATGTTCATTTGTTGGTTGATTATAGCAGTTGAGATATTTGTACAACCGCTATTGACTAATAATCATAGGCAATCAATCAATTATAGTACTAGCATGTGAAGCTAGTAGAAACAGGATTGAAGAAATAAGCACACAACATATGAGGTTAGAAGATTACAAGGACTTGTTCAAGATAAAGGGAGTAATGTCAAAATCATTCAGATGCTACCTTGTATTCTCTGATTATGCAATCCCTACTTTTGTTCAAGTTTCTCTAGGCTAACTACAAAATAGGCAGCAGGGTATTATTCATGGTGATGTAAATGCAAAAAAGTTGTACCAATGTCAATTTTGACGAAATTTGTAGGTGGACCGACGACACTAAGAAACTGGAATAATAACAAAAGACGCAAATTACGCTGTGAAGTGAGAGTAACTTGCAAATAAAAGAATTGAGAAAATTACACTGAGATCTGAGATTAAGTAAAATTTTACAAACACTTCCCACAATTTTTTTTCAAACAAAACAAAAGCTTTTGATTTGTTTGAAAAAACATTTGCTAATATCTCATTTATGCACTCAGATCTAAATATAGTTTATTCTAAAACGAAATATTTAGAAGACAAATAAAGTGGCTGAATTATCACAGTATTGCATTATAGTATAATAATTATCATTAAATATTACTTTTTTTTATTTATATAAAGAGGATAGTAGAGTCAAATATTTACAACAACTCAGATATCTTCGCTCAATTAGGTGATTTAGATCTTTTTTAAATCATCAAATATTACCTAAGTCTTTTTGATGATAATATAAGACATCTTATTAATAGTTTAATGTGAAATGTGAGATTTACATAACTGAAATAGTTGACTTGTTTGTGTAAATTTTTTCAAGAGATGAAAAAAAATGAAATATACTTCACTAAAAATTAAAATTAGTTTTTTTATAAAAAATTAATTTTAACTTTTATAGAAATATATTTCATTTTTTTCTTATTTTCCTAGAAATTCCTGTGAAAAAATTTAACAAACAAGCCCAAAGATAACGAATGATACGAATTTGAGTTCTCTAAATATGTGACCAGTTTCTTGAGAGGAAATTAAGGATCCCTTAACAGGATCAAATCAATTTCCTGCAGAAAAATATTCTTCGACTTTTTTACAGTTTACATACCCTAATAAACAAGAGATAGTTAATAAAGCATCGAAAAGATAAAACTAAGGGATTATATGTGATGAGTGAAATAATATGGAAAAAGAAAGCAAACTAAAAGAAACAACACCAAGGATAAAACATGTGCAAGAGAAAATAGGTTGTGAAAAACATCACTAATTTTGATTTTTAAAGAGAAATTTGGTGAAAGTGTATTCCATAATATTTTGAAGCATCAAGTGCAGCCTGGAGCTCCCCCAAACACTTCAGTAGGGACTAGTCAAATTTGAGTTAAACAAGTCCTCAATGAAGAGTTAAGGGGAACTCTTGGGGACACCTGACATAATAAACCTTTTCAAATGCTTCTATGGCTTCTTTCTTGGTGTAGCAACATATGCTAACCTCTCATATTTATAGTGATGCTTTCTTGTTGCAACTAAGCCAATGTTGTTCTTTTCAGCTAAGAGATATATACCATTGCAAAGCAGAGGACTCTACCTGAAACTGAACCTAGACTTACCTACAGTCTAGATATATAAAAAAAAATATATCACCAACAGAGAATATGTTCAG
This sequence comes from Hylodesmum podocarpum, assembly GCA_026586105.1. NCBI lineage: Eukaryota > Viridiplantae > Streptophyta > Magnoliopsida > Fabales > Fabaceae > Hylodesmum > Hylodesmum podocarpum. The sequence goes on along the minus strand of JALJEV010000730.1, from coordinate 340,867 downwards.
AGCACTGTCACACTTTTCCTTTCTACAATCTGTCTATTTTTGACAAAGAATCAGGGTACCATGCAAATATTATGGTCACCATGAGAAGAATTATACCATGTAATATACTCTCACCCTCACACAAAGAAAAAGCTTGCATACTTTTTTATTCATTATTATATGCTTTTTTTTAGTGCTTTTAAAACTATGAAACAGCCTACTTCAACTATAGAAAAGTGTCAGTGTCAGTGCTTTTTTTATTTATTTTTTTAACATTACTTAGATATTTTTAAATATGTATTTTAAAAAGTACGTGAAAATTTTGAACATTTTTGAGCAATCATATTTTTTTTCTGGTGCTGTAAGAGGAATTGGAATGTGGATTCTTCTATCATTCAATGATACAAACAAAATGGGTTGATAAAGGATAATATATTTGGTTTATGGTATTTTAACATTCAAATTCCATCTAAGAATGATAAAAGGAAATACAGGGGAGAGACAAGGTCGTGGAATTTTAGTCGAAATATAGTGATTAGTCAAGACTGGTTATGAACTTATAATAATGACAAAAGTTATATATTGTTATGATCAATAACATTCTTTTTATAAATTGTGATCATAATAGCCGTAAATGATTAAGAATCTAGTATATTCAAAATGTATTGTATCCTTAAAGTTCCAAAAATTGTCATATCCTCGTATTTATATTGTATCGTACTAAGTATCCCGGCCTCAGTTTTAAAATTAGTTTTGAAATAGTTCATGTCATATTTAAGTTTTAGGGTTTAGTCTTTATCATTACTTAATCTCTATTAATCATGTGAGGGATTTAAATGAAAAACAAATTAAATTAGTGTCTGGAATAAAAATGGGGTTGTCTAACACACCCCAAAGTAAAAAATGGGTTAAATAATTCATTTAGATGGATTAATAAAATTATAACACCTGGGTTATATTCATTCACTCTGTTGTAGCTCCAAACATGTTTGATAATAAAATTCATTTACTCACTCACTTGAATTTAAATGAAAATGTGTTGTAGCAACAACAACATTTTCTTTACCAAAACTAGTCAGCTATGTTTGAAGTTGCGAGTGTGTAAATGAATGAAATCTCGGTGTTATAATTTTATTAGTCTATCCAGAATGTATTATTTCACCTCATTTTACCTCGGGTAACTTAGACAAACCTAAGTAATTTTTGAGGAAGTGAAGTGAAGAGATGGGATAGTTGGTGTGAATTGAGTACATAGATGCAATAAATGCAAGAAATTTTCAATATTAATAATTAATTTATATTGAGAAAAACACTAACAATTGTTTTAATAAGTGTAAAAGTTTTTAATTGACAATATAAAACAATTTTAAATCTCATATAATTTTAAGATATTTTATTATTAAAATTAATAAATTCATCCTACATGATGGAATGTAATTGACCAAATACCAAACATTTTACACGATCAATATAAAACATGCTTAAACCTTTTTCTCTATTCTAATTCTCTGAATATAAGTTTCAATATTAATATTACATTGACTATCTTTAAAATTTTGTCCCAGGCCAATAAAATATTAAATTTGCCTTATACCCCAAAATTCCTAAACTCAATACTCGACATATGCTTTTTCTTCATCTTTGTAACCCTCACCGCATGGTTATTGTGTAATAATTAATTATGTTGAATTACATAATTAATAACGTGTTCTTAGTCCTCGTAACAATTTTGCTCAATTACTTAACCAATTACGCTCAATTTCGTAGTCAATCATGGATGATCAATAATGCAACTTTTCTAATTAATTATGCTGCTTGAATACTTATTGAAGGTATATCGTAATTAATTATGCTGCTTGGATGATCAACAATGCAACTTTTCTAAACCATGATTAAAAAAAAATTAATTTTATATTTTATTCTTTGAAAAAAATATTTTAAAAAGTTAACCGTGACTCTATTTTTCTCATTATTTCTTTTATTTTAAACAAATTTTACTTTTATTCAATCAATTTTTTTTTTAAACTTCTGCGACTTGTATTTCGGCTTCCTCCCTTTAACACAATATGACATGTTGAACCAATAGTTAATGATAATTAAGTAACAAAAGTTTAAAGATAATTAAATAACTACAAAGATTAACAAAAAAAATATATATATTACGTAGAACATTCAAAAAAATTTATAAAAAGACTGAAATAAAAATAAGTATATTATTGGGACTAAATAATTATATTCCCCGTTTTTTCTTTTATAAGGTGAATATCCAATAAATCTTTTTCTTTATTCATCAAGTTTTGGTGAAAATTGAACTGTCAATACTGAATGCTGTAGATGCTAGCAATTTGTTAATCAAGTAATTAATTAAGGTTAAATCGATGGAGACGGGAAGCCACATCTAAAAGGAAATTCCCTAGCTTTATCTCATGGATTTGATTCTCGCATCCACATGCAACAAATTGATGTATTCTTCAACGGAAAAAGATTGAAGGAGATGGGTCAGAAAAGCTTGTGATTGATAAGGCATTTTCAATGTTATTCTTTCAGTTCTATCCCTTAATCCTGACTAGATTCAAGTTGGAAAAGCTTGTGTACATGTATGGAATGATAAAAAATGGTCCAAATTCATCATACATGAATATTAGGGAGTTTTCGTGTATATATATATATGTTCGAGTTTTGCTGCCCATTTCATTCCATCACAGTTGAAACAAAATATGAAATTACACAAGATAAAATTTAGAGTTTAGGTCAGATGTCCCCTTGAGTTTCCCGGAACACTTCATTGGAGTTGTTGAAAGAAAATCAAGTTAAACACATATTCTACTGAAGTGTTTGGGGGAACTCTAGGTGCCGTTTGACTCGAGTAAGATATAGGTACTAATTGTTGTGTTTTTTTTTTTTTTGTGTTTAAGAGTATTTTTATTGAGAACTAAAGAATAATTCTTCCACATATATATATATATATATATATATATATATATTTATTTAAAGAATTATTTTCTTTTAACAAATTTTCTTTCATGGACACAAATTTAATTAATTTCTAGTTAATTATAACGTAGTTTATTCTATGAAATCTATTGACTTGCATGCCCTGCTTTTCAAATTCATTTTGAAAATGTTCGACCCATACGTAGAATTATTTTGCCAAACTGTAAATGAACTCATGTATTTAAGCTTAGTTAGGAAATATTTTTGCTGAATCTTGTGTAATACTTCCAATTTTCGTAATTCTATAATATATATATATATATATATATATATATATATATATATATATATTATCCTGTTATAGGTTTCTCCTAGTTTAATGGCATATATAAATTAATTCAGCTCATGATATGACCCATAGTTTTTGCACCAAAAATATGTTAATCTAATCACTGATAAGCTTCTCATGATATGACCCATAGTTTTTACACACGACAAAAATATGTTGATATGATCACTGACAAGCCTTCAACTCTATCGAGATTCCTATTCTCGGGTAGCCGAATATCATGTTCACCTCAAGGACCTTGAGCTCGGGCTTAGGAATTACTGAAGGCGTAAGCTAAGGTGGACTTAGTTTCGGAGATCCAAATTGCCGAGATCAACGAGTATTGAAGATGATATGATGTTGTGTCGGATAAGCTCGGCTTAGTCTGCTACGCCTTAAGGGAGGCTCGTGTCGCTGCTGATCGAGCTGAAGAGGGACGCCTTTGGGAGTTTGAAGAGGCTTTTAAGGTGAGGGAAGAGCTTTCTTGAGCTGCGGAGGAGTTGAAAGGGGCTAAACTAGATCTTCAGGTGCTTAAGGACCATGAGGCCAACCTTCAAAGAAAACTGGTGGAGGTGAGGAAGGTTGAGGCCAATCAGAGGGTTGAAGTTTGAGAGACGGTCGAGTACGTGTTATGGGGATACCAATAGGGCTTTACCCAAACATCTCAACAACTCAGCCCTAGTACCTTTTCCTTAGATTTTCTTTTGATTTAAATAAGAAAGTTGTTGGCGGACAATCGGTTTACAATAGTTAGTTGTAATTACTTGTACTTGGTTTCTTTGTGTACCCTTTCTTTACTAATACATATAAACATATCCCTTTTCTCAATTGTTCTCTTTTGAAGTGTGTTATTATGTGTTCTTGATCGTCTAATTTCATAATTGGTAAATTTATGTTTCGTCAATACTAACTCAAGGTCATCTTTGGACCATTATAATAGATTTAAGGTCATTTTGGACTAAATGAACGTAGGTCATTCTTGGATCGCTGTAAACATTAACTCAGGGTCGTCTTTGGACTATAACAAACACATAACAAGATAGATATGTCGTCTTTGGATCGTAACGTAATAATAAAATAAGTGTGGTGGTTGTCTTTGGACCATAACAATCAATTTAAGGTTGTCTTTGAATCATAACAAGATAAAGATGTCGTCTTTTGACCGTAATGTAATAATAAAGTAAATGTGGTGGTCGTCTCTGGACCATAACAATATATTTAAGGTCATCTTTGGACCATAATAAACACATAACAAGATAGGGAGGTCGTCTTTGTACTATATAACATGATAATAAGGTCATCTTTGAACCATAAGTAGAATATAATAATAATGAGGTCGTCTTTGGACCATGAAATATTGACTTATTTTGTAATTACGTGTACCCGGTTGGAGGTCCACATTACTTCTAGGCTTGACCAGCCACCACACTGTTTTGACTCAAACTCCTTCTCTAACGAGATATACAATAGCCTATAATGGGTTGACCTTCCATCATTCTAGTTTGTTGTTTGAAGCTCAGTCGTAGTTATGGTGGCCTTCTCTTGGTGGTTTGATCATTTTGCAGTTAATGTTTCACAACACTAGATGGTGTCAAAGTTTTTTTGAGCGGTTCCTTGTATGCAACTGAAGCTACATGAGGGGAAGGGTTGTGCCTTCATCAGCTTCATGGGTCCAGCTTGTAGTAGATTCTACGGATCCCAATGCCCTAGCTTTTGATTTCATTGGACTTCTCGTTGATGTCCTAGGCATACCTATCGGTGGATACACATTTGTGAACTTCACGAGGCCCGACCATCTAGGGACCACTCGTGTCTAATTAAGTACGAAGTCGGTGTTTGTCTCTGCTGCTCTAAGATCTGCCCTAATTATTAAGTATGAAGTCGATGTTCCCTTCGTACCTCCAACCCTACGTGTGTGCTAGGGTGAGTTTCTTCACACCATAGCCACCCCTAGCTATCATTACCTTTATCCTGGTTCTTTTCCAACCAAGTGTCTTGCCCAACCATAGCTTGCCAAGGGCTCCCAGAGCATTGTTCAGGAGATTGACCATGTAGGGAGGTGAAGAAATGGTCAAGGCTCGATCCTATAGTGAGCGTCAAATGTTCTTACCGAAATCTGGCGAGAACGTAATTAAACACGGTGAGGAAAACGTTGGCTTGATCTGGTGGGGAATATTCATCGATGTGTTTGATGGCCTAACCTCTCCGGGGTGAGGAATGTACCTGTAAGAGACACTTTAACAATCAAATTAGTGTTTGGGCGAGTACACAAGGCAATAATACTACATGGAAGGGTGAGATAATTCGTAATTTGAATTTAGAGATACTTTCGGGGATATATATGGGTCATAAAGGATGATATATGGTGACTTCATGTCTTCGTCATTCAGATCGAGCAGATAGGATTCAGTGTCAACCTTAAGCTAATGATTTGACTTTACTTTGACTCTAATCATGCTGGTGTCATTCTGACGAGGAGACATGAGATTAACCAGACGTCCCGCTTCTTACAACTACCTTGGAGGCACAACGCGATTGATAAGATGTTTCATGCAAGCCTATTACGGTGATTCGGTCAGGTCAGTACATAAATCAAAGACTAACTTAGAAATCATGGTACTTTTGCAGGTATCCCTGTCTTAGGCTCACACTACCGAAGACACTTGTGGACCGAGACGGTCGATGCGAACCAAACCAGATATCAATTCTGTGCAAGTATAGCTAGAAATCAATATTGTCGTAATATAACCACAATGACTTTGTGGTATTAAAAAGTCAAATTTGTAGGAATAATAAGTTATAATCTTCCCTCGTTTGGTTTAAGTCCATTGAAATCAATAATTTTAAAATATCTTCTGGATTTTATTTATTTTTAAATGATTATATATTTGTCTGATTTTAAAGATTCTTCATTTTATAGACTTTATTAAATTTTCGCCTATCATAACATGGATATCAGAAAAAAGTAGGTTCGACAATATATATCCCTAGCACTCGTCTTAGTAACTAATTTAGTTATTTTTTCCTATACATTATTGCATCATCAAATTAGAATGTAGAGTAAAATAATAAAATAAGAATATTATTTTCTTGAATCATTTTGGTTTTTACAATAATTACATTTGTTTAATTTAAATTCAATGAACACACTCGAGAGTTAAATATTAGTTCATACGATTAAAGAACGAAATGAAGATGGAGTGCTACAAAATAAAAGTAAGTCAATTGTCTATTATTATCAAATGCTACAGGGGTTCCCCCAAACACTTGAGAGAGGATAATAATTTGAAAATTAAGGTTTTAATTTCCTGGTTGAAGTGATGGAGGGAACACTAGGTGACACTTGATGTGTTATGAATAAAGTCCTAGCACGAGGATGGTACATGAAGCTAACCCCACTATTTATAATATGTTATATATGCATTATACACTGAGCTGCAATTGTTACTTTTGTTCATGGAAAATAATAATGTGAAAGGTAGAAGCAAGTGAACCTGGACGCAACATTGGTCTAAAGAGAGTTGAAGGATCAAAGAGAATATTGGAAGGACAACCGATATCGAGTGGCCACATGCTATTCTGCACTTTGCTGCTTTTATGAACACATACAGACAAGTGTTGAAGGGAATCTAGTACGTCAAAGTGTGTGAATTCAACTTTGAAGTCGGTCTTCAATGTGATGCACTGATGCAGACACACCAAGATATTGCTCTTACGTTTTTGATATTATTAGATTTGGGAACTTACATCTGAGAAGTTACAACAGAACCACGTAGACAACTCTTTGACCCTTCAACACTTTGATACTTAGTAATATGTTTTTGGCTTGAATAAATTTAGTTTCAATAAAAGGCCAATGGCTTTTTTAAATATTAAACAAAAAATAATTTTTTAAAATAAAATCAATTTTATATTTTCTATAAATGTGTTTGTTTAAATTGTTTTTGCTTAAAACAAGTAGATTTTTATATTTTTTAAAAGAAGTTAGCAAATCATTAGTTGGTTTGTTTAAATTATTTGTTATAAAAAAATACTTATTTTTTTTAAAATAGAAATTTATTTTTTCCATGTATTTATTCAAATTTTTTCTTAAGATAAAAAAAAGAGAAAAGAAAACCAGATATTTACTTTTTGCAATAAACAAATTATATCCGTTTCTGAAATGATAACTTATTTTATTAAAACAAGTATTTTTTAATGAATAAGTGTGGACAAACGGGCTCATTATAATATTGTTTAAATTTAATTCCTGAAGTTTTTTATCTGTGTCCATAAATTTTTGAACTTTTCTATGTAGATTAAGTATTTTCTATATATTGAAAGATTTTCATTTTATCATATTTTTGAATGAATGCCAAACTTATTTTAAATTAACTTTTAGCAATTTCTATTATTAGTTGATTAGTTTCTTTGATCGTATTTATAGTGTTTAGTAAGTATAATTTTCAAATATCAACAACATTTCTGGCTTTTCAATTAATTTTTCAATTTTATTACTTATAACTTTTCAGTTACTTTTGTCATATACATAACTTCAGAATAAGTTAAGAATGACTTAAAATAAACTTGTATATTAAACAAATTTATTTTATCAAACCTACTAATTATGAACTAGTACAACAACTGAATTGCCAAATACATAGAAAGGTAAAGCTAAGCCTATGGGGGATTGGAATTTAATTTTGGTTATTAATCATGAAGGTTATATATTTTTTTAGGTACATATTACTTCAACTTTTGACTGCTAGCAATGATCCTAATAATTTGTTATAAATGTTACATAGTTAATCATCAATTATTATTATGTTAAAAATATTTCTTGGTCTAAATATGCTTATTATCTTTTTAATATAGCCTTTTGTAGTTTTAATTTTTATAAATTTATTATCTTTTAAAATATCCTTTAAATTTATTTTTTTCTTTTACTTTTATCCTTATAATTTTACTTAAGTCCATAAAAAAATCAATTTTGTTCATTTTAAGTTAGTCTCTCAAAAATACGATATAACTAAAAACAAATAATTCACATATCATATTACACTGACAAATTAAAAAAACATAGTATATTATAAAAATCAATCAAAATAGCAAGAACACAAGAAAAAATGGAAAATTTTCAAAGATCTTTTAATACAAATAATTTCATAAACATCAAAATTTTAAAAATAATATAGTATAAAATGAAAAAAAATATATTAAATATCTTTTACACCCAATTATCACATCATCATTCCTTCACTCATTGAAAAATCTTGAACAGAAGTATGCTCAGGCAGAGTTTGTATATCTTAAAGTAATTTTCAATTTCCTATAGCCACACGTGACCTGCAATATGGTGAGTTTATGACAATGACTGAAAGGGATTGAGAACTGATCTTCTGTTAGCTTTTGAAGGCCAGAGATAGCACATAGAATCACTTTAGCAGCAACATAACCCATTTTGTCATTCAAAGCAATTAGGATCTCTCTTCACTACGTCTTTCCTTCTTAGCAGACATCCTGACCAGGTTCACTACTAGACACCATTTCATTATTTTTCTGTGTCAAATATTTCCATCTTCGCATATAATATATTCCCCATTATTATTATTTACTTCTCTCAACACATACATTTGTACCCTATAAATAGAGGCATTGTGTGCATTGCCTAACCACCAAACCATGACTCACAGATTAAATGTTGGTTGTGTCTTGGAGTTCCTCTGAACGCTTCACGCGTAAGGCTACTTCTATTCGGTATTATTATTACCCTTTACATAGAATAGTCCTCATTACCAAAGTGAAGTGTTTGGGGGAACTTTTGGGTACAACTAACACTAAATAACAACAACTTTGTTAGTATCCTCCAAATTTCATTACCGGTAAGCCTATTTAATTTGTGTGCACATTGAAAACTAAGAAGGGAAACACATTTCATTGAAGTATTTGTTGGAAACCTTGCCTGTTTTTCTGAACTAAGAGGTCCTGCATTGGGGCCTTTTACATATTGAATATTGCCTAACACTGAACTAATGTTTACAAGTTTACATTATTGTATTTATCCAAGTTTCCTGTTAGCAATAATTAATGACTTTATTACTTTCTCTCCACATTCTTCCTAGTCTGATTCTATTATCTATATGTCATGCTTGATGAGGTTTTGCAGATAACAAGATTGATTCTTGCATCGATTTTTGCTAATTAACAGTATCAAACAATTTCACTGCTGAATTTGTTAACCTTCTGCAGCACCTCCTTGATCCAATATATTCTCACAAGCTTGTGGTGATCCCATTTACCGTTCCCAGTTAAGGTAATTAGATTTTGGACGTGGGTCTGTTGTCATATTCTTGTAAGAAAACAAACTTATTTCCTACAAAGATGTGAGTTTAATTCTGGTTACTGATTTGAGAATCTTGTTGGTAATTATTTTATAAGTGTTTCTGTATGTGTTTTTTAAGTCTCAAAACTTGTCCTAACTCTACAAAGCAATTTCAATTTCACTTGAGCGTCCTCGAATGCCAATTATTACTACTTACTTGAGAGGATTATATATATATTTTTTTTAGTGTAACGATGACACCAATAAAAAATTAGGTCCTTAGCTTAAACAAATAAGAATTTAGATTTACATATGATTTTGGATCCAGTAAAATGTATATCTTAGTGTTTTGTTTTTATAATAAAAATGGCGATTTTAATCTCTTTAGTAGATATTATTCTTTTGAGACCTGTTGTTAGGATTAGGATCCTTCCATAAATTATTATAATGTTGTTAACAAAATGCCAGATCACCTGTATCTAGCTTCCAACTGGTCATCACATCATTTTCCTTCTTTTTTTTTTTTTGAAAAAAAAACATCTGAAACTAAAATAATAGTATCAAAACAATAAAATAATAATTTGAATAAATACTTAAATTAATAATTAACCTTTTCTTGTCTAAAACAAATAAAAATAAACATTTATCAGGGATTACAAGTAGTAGTTAACCTCTTTCATAGGGAAAAAAAATATAAAAAATCTCCTAATATTTTAGTTTGTTAAGATGACATTTGTGACATCCTTTACCTTGAAACATATATATGCTCAATTTTTTCTTCTTTTTTTCAAAATTTTTATTAAATGAAAGGATATTTTCTCATTATAAAAGCATATCCCATAACTCCATGATAATATTTAATTATAAAATTTGTAAGTCAAACTATATGGCAATCCAAAAGTCATATTCCAAAATTCGATTACAAAAGGGGCTCATAACGTAAATATTCGAAATATAAGAAAATGACATGACGAACTATAGTATTCCTTTTTAAGCTCATGTATAAATAAAAATGCATAGTTCCATACAAATTCAGAAATGTAGTTATATGCATTCAGAAATTACATTATGTTGATTTTCTTTTTTCATGTAAAAATTGAATTATATTTCTTAAACTACCGTTAATTTATATTTATTGGAGATAATACCTACATTAAAAAGTTGAATTAATTTAAGGATACTTTGGGAGTAAAGACATTAACTAGAGTCGAGTTGATTTAATTTTGATTATATTTAAATCCAAAAAAATGTCCATTTATATATATATATATATATATATATATATATATATATAAAAAGTAGAAAAAGAACAAACCACTACGCGCACACCACTACGGTTCTAAGTAACCGTCGTGGTCTGTGTGCGGTGGCAATTTTGTAAATATATTCCTTATAGACTAAGACGGTTCAAATTGGAACCGTCGTAGTGTGTAAGTTGGTGGCATTTTTGTAATTGTTTGCATACAGACTAAGACAGTTCAAATTTGAACCGTCGTAGTCTGTTAGGGAGACTTCTTCTTCGCGAACACCCCCCCTGGAACCACACTCTTCTCTGTTGCATTCTTTTTGCACTTGCTTCCTCACTTGAGCCCTAGCTAACTACGCATACTCCTTCTTCTTCGTCCTGGCCGCCACGCTTCCACCATAGGTAATTTTCTGAGCTTGTCTTTTCCAATGCGCATTTTGGGGATTTTTCTTTTGCTTTCGAGATTTTCGTTTTTGTGGGTTTTGGGGGGTTGCTCACGGTGGTCTTAGTGGTGGGTTTTGGGGGGTGCTCACCGTGGCTTAGTGGTGGGTTTTGGGGGTGCTCACGGTGGGTTTTGGGTTTTTTGAGTTTTGGGGGTTGCTTGACGGTGGTGTTAGTGGTGGGTTTTGGGGGGTGCTCACTGTGGCTTAGTGGTGGGTTTTGGGGGGTGCTCACGGTGGGTTTTGGGTTTTTTGGGTTTTGGGGGGTTGCTGACGGTGGTGTTAGTGGTGGGTTTTGGGGGGTGCTCACCGTGGCTTAGTGGTGGGTTTTGGGGGGTGCTCACGGTGGGTTTTGGGTTTTTTGTTTAATACATTGTTGAGTTGGTATTCTGTGTTTAATTGTTCATGTCTATATGGACATTTTTTGAACTTTCAGTTGACGAGTATAAAGTTTATCTTTGTATTTGTTATGATTTTTTATTTGTTTATCAAGTTATAGTTGACACTTGAAGCCAAAAAGAGAGCAGTAGAAGCAAAGTCAGAGGGGACGTTACCTTTAAAAATAAAGACTATTCTACGGCAATAGATTCTTATACACAAGTAAATTCTTGAACTCCCATTTGACTTTTGAATTTCTTTTTCTTCTGTAAGTTAGATTTGTTGAGTACTTTTCTTGCACAATTCTGATAGTCCCTTATGAGTTAATAGTTATATATGTCTCGATACTATTTCTATGAATGTATCCAGTGTCTATTCTGATAGTCTTGATTTTTTCTCTGTCAGATTCTCAACCTCTCATACCAGTTTACAAAGTTAAATTCAGTCTAGGAGTTTCGAATTTCTACTCAAGAGGAACCACTGTTGATCACTTTACCAGGTGATTCTCATGTACCAAGTGTTGCTCTTCTACGACTATTGAATATTTGACTGTGTTTTGATGCTTGAATTGAATATTCATATTGTAAATAAATATTCACTGTGGTTTGATGCTGTAATTCACAACTAATCACAATTATTGTGCTGACTAATAACCATTCAATGCATGGTTGGTTTGAATTGTGTACATCCTTTGCGTTGTTTAGCCTAAAGGTGTTACAATTGTAGATGTTGATCTTAAAGTAGCATAGGCTGTTATGGTTTTCACAGTGAATTACTTATTTGTAATTGTTTTGTAAGTGAAGTAATTATAGTCGATCAGATGGTTTAGAAACTAGAAATTACATGTCTTATAGCTACTTAGTCTTTGGTTGCAGCTGGTCTTGTTGTTTGATTAAGGTATGGATCATAGTTGGATGATGCAAGTCGAATTAGTATGGAGTATGAGGCTGGAGTTGAAGAGTTTTTGGAATTTGCTAAGCAAAATGATCACTTCTCCAGTGAGGGGAAGTTTTGTTGCCCTTGCGTCAATTGTTTGAACGGTGTTCGGCTGAAAGAAGAAGAAATTCGAGAACACCTGTTGTGTGATGAGATTATTAAAAGTTATACAACATGGACCTGACATGGTGAGTTATTAGACACATTCACAACATCTAATGTGTCTGCACCGGAGCTGGATACAGAAATTGATGACAGACTTGAAGACATGATCAAAGATGTTGGTCCGGAAAACTTTTTGAAAGCCCACGTATATGACACATTGCGTAGTGATGCGGAGACACCTTTGTACAAAGGGTGCTCTACCTTCACTCGTATGTCTGCGGTGTTAAAATTGGTTCATCTAAAGGCAGCAAATGGATGGACTGACAAAAGCTTTACACAATTGCTAGAGTTGTTGAGTCAAATGCTTCCAGAAGGTAATACGTTGCCAACCCGCAATTACGACGCTAAGAAGATTCTTTGTCCAATGGGTATGGAGTATAAAAAAATTCATGCATGCCCAAATGATTGCATCTTATACAGAAAAGAATTTGAATCGATGCACAAGTGTCCTAGGTGTGGCCTCTCTCGTTACAAAAAAAAGAAGGATGGTTGTGATAGTGAAGAAGGAACAAAGCATGGTGCTGCTGCGAAGGTGGTATGGTATCTTCCAATAATTCCAAGATTCAAGCGACTATTTGCAAACTCCAATGACGCTAAGAATCTCAGATGGCATGCAGATGAAAGGATAACTGATGGAAAGCTTCGACATGTGGCTGATTCGTTGCAGTGGAGGAAGTTTGATGTAGAGTTCCCTTCATTTGGTTGTGAATCAAGAAACCTCCGCCTTGGTCTGGCTTCAGATGGAATGAATCCGTTTGGTAATTTAGCCAGTACTCATAGTTCGTGGCCTGTTTTGTTGATAATTTACAACTTACCTCCATCATTGTGCATGAAGCGAAAGTATATGATGTTGTCTATGTTGATCTCGGCCCAAAACAAATTGAAATGACATTGATGTTTATCTTTCTCCCTTGGTTGAAGACTTAAGATTATTTTGGGATGAAGGTGTTGATGTGTTTGACGGATTTGCTAAAGAAACCTTCAAGTTACATGCCATGCTGTTTTGTACTATCAATGACTTCCCAGCTTATGGAAACTTGTCTGGTTATAGCGTTAAGGGACATAAAGCTTGTCCCATATGTGAAAAACGGACATCTTTTCAACAATTGCAGCATGGAAGAAAGACAGTGTATCTTGGTCATAGGAGATTTCTAAGACAGTATCACCCGTATCGTAAATTGAAAAGGGCATTTAATGGTCATCCGGAGAATGAGGAAGCACCTACACCCTTAACCAGTGTACAAGTTTTTGAGCGTGTGAAAGACATCAACATTGGTTTCGGAAAGACTTCAAAGAAAGCAACTGTTCTAAATCCATGGAAGAAACGGTCCATATTCTTTCATCTCCCATACTGGTCCAAGCTTGATGTTAGACATTGTTTAGATGTTATACATGTTGAGAAGAATGTTTGTGACAGTTTGATAGGAACTCTGTTGAACATTAAGGGTAAGACAAAAGATGGTTTGAATGCTCGGTTGGATATGGTTGACATGCAAATTCGAGATCAATTAAAGCCATGTGTTGTAGGTAACCGCACATACCTCCCCCCGGCAGCTTACACATTAAGTAAAAAAGAGAGAACCAGTTTTTGTCAATGTTTATACGGAATAAAAGTGCCACAAGGATACTGTTCAAATGTCAAGAGCCTTGTTTCAATGAAAGATTTGAAATTAATAGGATTAAAATCCCATGATTGTCATGTGTTGATGCAACAATTCCTTCCTCTGGCAATCCGTGGCATATTGCCTAAAAAGGTCAGAAATGCCATTACCCGATTGTGTCGGTTCTTCAAACAAATCTGTTCCAAAGTTATTGACCCTAACATGCTAGATGACATGGAAGCTGAGTCTGCTATTATATTATGTGAATTGGAAATGTTTTTTCCTCCAACCTTTTTTGAAATTATGGTACACTTGATTGTCCATCTTGTCCGAGAGATTAGATTATGTGGGCCCGTATACTTAAGATGGATGTACCCCATCGAACGTTACATGAAAATCTTAAAAGGGTATGTCAACAATCAGTATCATCCTGAAGGGTCAATAATTGAAAGGTACATTGCTGAAGAAGCGGTTGAGTTTTGTTCAGAATATATGTCTACTACCTTCCCTGTCGGGGTTCCTAGGCCATGTCCTGAGGGTAGACGTTTTGGGCAATGCATCCGAGGTGGACAATGCGTGGAAAAACCTTGGGATTTAGTGCAGCAAGCTGACTTGTATGTTTTGAACAACACTGAAGAAGTTCAACCATACTTGGCTGCTCACAAGGCCATTGTAAGGAAGCAAAACCCAAGACAATCAGAGAAGTGGTTGTTGAAAGAACATAATAATACTTTCAGGAAGTGGTTCAAAAATGAAATCTTAAGTGATGATTCAGTTTCAGAGACCTTAAAATGGCTTGCATGTGCCCTTAAAAAAGATGTTATTGTATGTAATGGGTACTATATAAATAATTATACATTCTACACAAAGTCACTGGATGATAGAAGTGTGGTACAAAATAGTGGGGTTATGGTAGAAGCTGAGTCTATGCATTTCTCCACCTCCAAAGACAACAACCCGTTGTTGGGCTGCATGCCATATTATGGAATCATTGAGGAAATTTTGGAGGTTGTATATTGTAAATTTCATGTGCCACTTTTTAAATGTAAATGGGTTGATAATAAGACAGGGGTACACTTTGATGAATCCGGTCAAACCCTTGTTGACTTTAGTAGGGTTGGTTATCAGGATGAACCTTTCATAATGGCACAACAGGCTAAACAAGTTTTCTATGTCAAAGATCCTGCAAATGATATGTTATCTGTTGTAGTGCACGGGAAAAATAGCGAACTTGAACTTGACAATGTGGACATTGATCCCATTCATGGAATTTCATCTCATATCCCAGTTATGTCCGAGGAAATTGATGTTGATGATGTACACGCAGTTCGTCAAGATCATAATGAAGGAATATATATTTGACCATTTAAGGTGCTAATAATATTATTGTGTATGTAATAGTTGTACAATTTTACTGTTTTTCTTTATGTTTATTTGATGTTCATCTAATTATTGACTTGTAATTGATTTTTATACAGGCACATGGATGATCAGTCACCAGACCCTAACAGAGTATATAGGAAAACCACACGGCTTAAGGAATTAACTGTTAGACGGGGCAAAGGTCAACAGACTCACGTTGATATAGATGTTCACACGGGCATTGCTAGTGGTGATAATGGGTCCATATTCAGGAGTTATTTGGGGTTCCTTGTCCGTGAACACATATCTATCCTTACCCCTACTTGGGATGATGTTCCAATGACTCAAAGGAACATGTTATGGCAGGATCTTCTGGTAATTTGTTTGTGTTAATTATTTTGTATTAAGTGTAGTATTGTATTGCTAAATAATAACAACTAATTGTGATAATTATACTTTTGTATAGGTCACTTTCGATATTCCTAATGTGGAGTCCCTGAGGCTGAAGGTCATGTCAATCATGGCTACCATGTTTAGGCAATGGAAGTCACAACTGACCCGACTCATATATAATAAAGAAGATGGCAATATTCATATGCCTAATTATAGGGGCATAGATGAAGATACATGGCAGAAATTTGTTCAGATACGTTTGTCTCCTGAGTGGCAGGTAAGTAAAATGTTGAAATAGAAGTCTCCCTTCAGCCCTAGTATCTATATTTTGTACCACTGAATAATTAATACATGTGTACTTTATATAACAGGCAAAGAGGAATAAGGCAAAAGAGTGTCAAGCAAGAAATGATTACCCCCATATTTTGTCTCGAGGGGGTTATAAAGTATTGGAGGAAAAGATATTGCATCAGAAGCAAAGGATGAGGTAAGAAGCAGCTGCAGCCGATCCTTCCTTATCTTTTGAGGGTCCCCCATCCCCACCAAAAAGGCATGAAAAATGGAAGTTAGCTAGGATGAAGAAGTCAGGGGACTTTACATCATCATCTTCCAAGACTATTGCTGAAAAGATTGTAAGTTAAACTTTGTTCTGAATTTATTATAATAAAAATTGTAGTGTTTCAATTAGAATCTACAACTTTAGTGTTTCAATTAGAATCACAACTTACAACTATTCCTTATTTACAGGATTCCCTGGTTGAGCAGAGCAGTCAGGGATCATTTCTGCCACAGGGAAGGGATGACATACTTTCGTCTGCCATTGGCAAACCCGAACGCCCAGGACGTGTTCGTGGTGTCGGTCAAGGTGTGGGACTTGTTTCATACTTTGGGAAATATGCACACTATCGCTGTTTTGACTCTGCAATCAGCCAACAAGCAATACACTCATTGAGGCAAAGTATCACTGAAGAGGTTACCGCCAATTTGAGGGAACAAATAACACAAGAGTTGGCTGCAAAAGTTTCCCAGAACATCATGCAACAATTAGCCCTACAAGGTCATTATATTGGTCAAAGTACAGAGGAGGTAAGGCAGACTGTTCGTGTTAGCACGAAATTAAGTTGCTCACCAGAAGCCGGCACCCCTGAAGAAGGTTGTGAATGTGGGTTGTATGTTGAAGACAACCCAATTAGATTAGTGGCCATTGGAAGAGTGGTAGCGGGCGGAGCAACCATACATGGTAAGCCCATGGGAGATGATGAGGTTAGGGTGGCCGTTGACGAGGCACATGACCATGGTGCTCCCCTACCCTTGCCCACTAAAGAGGTATAGGTGGTAGGACAAGCTGTTGGCACTTTCATTGCATGGCCAAAACATCTTGTTAAGCAATTGGGTGAACAGGTGTGTATTGCTTTTATAATTATTATTAACTTATAATATATTTTCTAAGTTTCTAACACGTTATTTTATTAGCTCAAATCCCAAAAGAAGAAACTTACACCCAGGAAACCACGACCACAACAAGAGCCAATTGATGATCCTCTAAAGTCCTTATTGGAGTTGTCTAATAGGATTAGGAGCAAAAGCTTGGAGCTCTTTTGGGATAAAAAGATCTTTGGTAAAGAAACCAACATGCCTCTATACATTCACATGTCAGATTGCATGGAGATGTATTCAGGCATGGACGAGATGAACCTAACTCACATGCAATTTTGGATCATGTAAGTGCTTTAACTAAAAGTCCTTAATTATGATTCAGGTATTTATTATATTTTCTAACATGAACTTTAATATGATTCAGGTATTTGAATAATATATCAATTGAAATGGGCAACAATAATGTCTATGGATTCATTGAACCACAATCCATATTGGGTTTGACTGATAATTCACCTGATGCCAAGTCATATATCGTGGATTGGATTGGCCAATCCAACAAGAGGATCTACCTTGCACCATACCTTCACAAGTAAGTATATTTTATATTGATCTACTTAAAATTTAAACAAAACGTATAAACAATGATTTATGTTACATTGTAGTGGCCATTGGCAACTTATTATTCTTTGCCCGATGGATCATCTCGCGGTATTTTTTTGTTCGTTGCACAAACCTCTCCCTCCGAAGTTGAAGAAAGTGATTGAAGGGTATGTGTAATTTAATTGTTATCTATCATTTCAATTATATTCAATTATTATAATGTGACATTAATGTAATATTTAATTTAACCAGTATTCATGTTGGACATCATATGCTCACGAGCAATAGTCGTGTCAGACCAAGACTTGATTTTGTAATAACAAAGGTAAAAATGTTTATGTTAGGAAACATAAATACATCATGTATTGTTCTAATTCAAATAAGCTTTTATGATAAATCATTCAATTCTTTGTAGGCTAATAAACAAACCCATCGACCGCAATGTGGATTGTATGTGATGCAGTGGATGGAAAGCATAATTTGGATGGGGATAACAGACCATTGGTTAGAGGTACAACATCTTTACCTACAGTCTTTTAATTTAATTACTCATACGTACTTATTACAAATTATTTACTAATTTTCAGACCTTTAGTGACACAATGTCATTTGCTGAAGAAGCAATTGAGTACACTCGCAAGCAATGGGCGACATTTTTAATATATTGTTCGAAGCAGCAAAGCATTGAAGAGTCTTCTGAAGGTGACAATTAGAAGACTATTCCTTTTCTATTAGACTGTTGATTTATATCAGTAGATTTAGGTGACATTTTTAGTATATTAGTTAATTACATTTAATTTATGTTAGTAGATACAAATTTGTTACTTAGAATAGTTTTTAAGTTCAACTAAGACTTTTGATTTATAAACCATGTTATTAATTGTAAATTGTGATGAAGTTGATAAATATATATGTGTGGATTGATTGTATGAATTGTCTGAGTAATAAACAGGTACAAAAATTATGGGAAAACAATAAAAACAAACAGAATTTAAAAAAAAAAAAGCTAGCAGACCACGACGGTTTTCACTATAACCGTCGTAGTCTGCTTATATTAACTAGCAGACTACGACGGTTCTACGATAACCGTCGTAGTATGATATATTAAAACTGGTTTCTAACTATCATACTACGACAGTTATAAACCTAACTGTCGTAGTATGATATATTAAAACTGGTTTCTAACTATCATACTACGACGGTTATAAATCTAACCGTCGTGGTCTGATAATCACACTACTACGGTTACATACTACGACGGTTTTAGTGAACCGTCGTAGTCTGCGAAATCATACTACGACGCCTGGATTTACTACGGTTCTAGAACCGTCGTAGTGTGTAGTTTTTAACCGTCGTAGTCTGATTATTATGCACTAGTGATATAGCTTCGAAGGAAATATCGAGTTATAATGTCACAATAAGAGCATTACATCTCGTAAAGGCATAACCTAAACTATATGAAAATGAGGCCTATGTATGCTTCTCCTTTGACATTAACATTATTACCCTCTTGAATCTCCCTTAAAAGGTGATATGAAAACATAAATAGTACAAAACAAATATAGAATGAAGAGAATGTAGTCAATGCACTTGCTAAGGTTTTATTTTGGGCAAAATTTAACTATTATTTGAAGTTGTTGAATATTCACAGGATATGATAATGATAAGTTTTGGACCCAAGTGAAGAATGTTGTATTTAGTCTAAACCTTCCCTCGTATCGAATGCTTTAGAGCTTCATTCGATGCTTCTTCAGATAACATTATTTGATAGCTTCTTTTCGTTTCATCTGACAACACAGATTTGCGGTCCAATAGTTAGTTAGGTGTGTTCTCCCTTGTTATTGGATATTAACAACCTGCACGCTTGTATATATACCCTTTCATTCGTTTCAATAATAAACTAGTTGTAAAAGAAGTTCAATCTTCTCCTAACTCAGTCTCTCAAATTCAGTACATTGTATAAGCCTAAATCACTAAGCATACCATTTAATTAGGTTATGTTAGAGTTTAAGCATATTTCAATTTTAGGTTTTATTAGAGAGAGATAAAAATGATGACTCATTCATTCTACTTAGTTCTTTAACTTTTTTTTTCCTTATGGGTCACTTCCATAATTGTCGAGCTACCCATCCTTTATTATTGGATTTGAATCTAACTAGATTTTCGATGGTGTTGATAATGGAAGTGTCCTATATATATAGCACTATCACATGTTCTAAAGATTACAGCGAGAAATGTTACGCTACACATTTTTATTATACAATTATGTTAAATGTAAGTAATTATATTAATTAAGTATTGTTGGATGAAGATCAATTATGATCCTAGATGTTGATAATTATAATATTAAGATAAAAGTTTAAATTTATAAGACGAACAAATATCTTAAACTTATCAAACACAAAGTTAATTTCATCTGACGAATGATCAGCCTAGTTAAACGACGAATATAAGGCTTAAACATATCAAGTTAAAGAAAGGCCAGATACATAAAAAGATTGAATAAGAAAAGTAGTGTTTACAAACATTGATCAAATAAAGTAGATGAGAAGCAGACAAAGTCAACAAAACTAAGCCACATGGAAATATTTCAACTCGTTTCTCTTAGATTAATGACACATAAGAGGAAGCAAATGAAAGATATAGATAAAGCATGGCACATAAGAGGAAGTAAATGAAAAACTAATGAAAGATCAGACACAAAACTTCAATTCATTTCTCTTTTATTAAAGCCTAACCTCATTTCTCTCTAGCCTTAGACATTGAGCCCACATATCCGTAAATCCCTCTTTGCATAGAGGTTAAATCTTGAGTGAGTTTTCTCTTGTAAAATTCTTCTGAGTAAATGTTACAAGAGGGACCCTTGATCAAAATCCATATTTGAATGTATATACTCTAAAAAGGCTAGTATAAAAGAATACTCTATTCACATTTGGAGGTGTCTAGCCTAAAGAGACTATTGTCAAAAAAATACTTGGGTTTAGCTTGGAGAGGTTGTTGTCAAAGAATACTTGGTTCTACCCTAACACAGCTGTTGTCAAAAAATATTTGGTGTCAACCTAAGGAGACTTGTAACTAAAGAATATTTGGGTTTGACTAGGAGTGGGTAGTTATAAGAATACTCGTTTTGTTGTTCACGTGGTAATAGTGATATCATGCAAAAATCTTTTAAGTAAAGATAATTTTTTTAAATACACAAGTCTTTTATGTCATGCAAAAATTCAAATGTTTATATCATGCAAAAAATCTTTTATGCAAAAATCTTGCGTATTCTACTTTTACAATTACATATAGTAAAAATTAATTATTTATGTATATAGTTTTTTCCTTTATAGTTATCTGCATAACTTGAGCATAAATTAATAAACGATGTCAATGTATGGATTTCTTGCCCCTTATTCCATACAAAAAGTTGACAATAACAAAGACTCAATTTAGTAATACATGCAAACATAAATGAGTGAATCAGGAAAACAAATATTTTTAGCTCCATGCATATTTAGGTTAATTGATATTCATGTGTTACTTTTAATATATAATTACTATGTTACTAATTACATTTTTACATTACAAGTCTCATTAGCCGTTTATAATGATAGAGGCCTCCTTAGAGATTCTCCAAAGAATCCTTGATGTTGCCCAATCTAGCTTCTTCAATGCAATCCAAACCAAGCTCTAATGGAAGCTTTCGGTCAAAGCTTCAATGGTGGAAGAGAAACCGAAAAAGAAAAGGTGAAGGGGGTGAGGAATGGTGAGGGTAGGCGTCATGGCAAGCCAATAAGCCTAGGGAGAACCACCACAATAGAAGATGTAATCCATTGATAAGATCCAAGAAACCTTGCTAAGCAAGACAAGAGAATCCTCTCTCAAAAAAAAGCTCAAAGCTTATTCCATTTATCAATTCATCAAAAAGTGTTTTACAAGGTTATGAAGGGAGCTTATATAGCCCACGGTTTAGCTTGGGTAGCAAGCTAAACTAAACCTAACCCAAGCTAACTAAACCTTATCCTAAGCTAAAACTAACCTAGCCGAACCCTAACTAACTAGCCTAAGGTAACAAACTAATTAATGAGGAGTTAGGTTAGTTACATGTCACTTTCCAAGTGACATGTCATCAATCCTTGATCTAGTCCCTTGATTAGGATAACTTGATCAAGGGTTGAGGCTTCTCCTTAAATGGAGACATGGATCACGACCTAAGTAAAAGTCTACTTAACCTTCATCACATGAGTTCATTTTAGAATTTCACTTAAACTCAAATCTACTTGAAATTCACTTGAAATTCTAAGGTGAACCTTAATGCACATCATTTTATTATTTGTACCTTTAAGCCATGCACTAAACACAAGTAAAAGAAATTCAAAGTATGCCCTCAAACAAATTGGGCTGTGAGCTTGCCAAGCTCCTACATGGCATTACAAAGATTCAAATGTATTTATAAGTATATTACAAAAATCCTTAATATTTCTAAGGCCTTGAAGCTTGTAACATTTCTTGACTTTCTCCAACTCCTCTTCAAGCTTCTTGAACATGCTCCTAGCAAGTCTCTTTAGAGGAGATTTTCTTGTAAAGATAGTCCTCTATCATATAGTCCTTATTTCTAAAGACTATATTGTTATTTGGTTTTGTTCTTTACACTATCAAGCTACCATTAAGATAAAACATTTATTACAAGGACAACTTCAAAATGCTTTCAAATACATTTTATATCAAAAGAATCATATTATATCGATATAATGACATGTACTTTAATATATTAAAGTCAATGTTGAGCGAAAGAGATTATCGAGGAAAGTCACTATTTATCCAATAAATTTGACTTTCTTTTTTGCATATTCTCAATTAAACTGTTAATCATTTTTCAAGTAACACTAATACAGGATTATTGTTGCAGGTATTGCTCCTGATGTTGCATTGTTGTTTGTTGAAGAAGTAACAATTGCATTTGCTTAATGTCACAAATTTTTTAATTATTGATAATATTAAATAAATATAATATTGTCATTTTATATATGTAATATGTAATATTATCAGGTAATAATTATTGGCGACTAATATTGTATGGGAATATTTTTCAGTTTTATAATCAAATGGGTTGTTTGTTTGCCCAATGTCTATCTGTAGGTGAGTTTAGAGCCAGCGACATTAGATAATCACAGTTGATGATAAAGTTGATGAATGATAATTGAATTGATATTTTTATACAGATTATTGTTATAATTATTTACTAAACAAAATAAAAAATATTATTTTTTTCCATGTCGGTTGTAATCCCAACAGATTGAGCGAAAAGATTTTTAATTATTGAATCACTTTCTATATCGATTCACACCTTCAACCAACATGCTAACATCAATTTTTGTTTATACACGTCACTCATTTTCTGCGTCGATTGATGAACCAACGTCAAAAATAGATTTTAACCGAAGTAAAAATCTTAAATGACACCTGTAGGTTTACCAATTGTTTGAAGAAATTTTATAAAAACTCATGGCAAAAAGGGTGCTGCGATGATTACAACGGTTTTGTGAGATTACTTGTTAGTGAGGGGGGTATTACTCGTGGTGTAGTGGTTTTAGCTTTTTGGCTAATTAATAATGGTGTACATGCATGAAAGGTATTTCCGGTCTGCTAAAACGTCACAACATGTTTCTTGTCCAAAGATTTTTGCTGTGATATATACTCATTATCACGAGATGCACTCTTTTACCTTATTATATAGACAAATTTTATGCTGTGGAGTCTTAGGCAGCTAGCTGTGATTATTAATTTGGATCATGTTTCTTTGCAATAGTCTTGAATTCGGCACAACTTATGCTATTTTAATTTTAACCATCTTTATCATTAATGAAGTATTTTTCTTATAAATATATGAACAAAATAAGGATAAATTAAGAGTTTTACTTTATTATTATTAGTATATGAAGAAGCTAGATTTTAAATCAAACTAAAAAGTGAATGATCCAGTTCAATTGACTGAATAAGATACATAAATTATTATAAACCATCTTACTCTAACTCTTGTGTTGTTCGATGGGTAAATGTCTATTCTCTACTAATAAATCACATCAAAAAGTAAAATATCACGTTATATTACATATGATGATGGAAAGAAATAAAGATGCACCGTTACAAAATGAAAGTAATTCAAGTTTATTATCATATGATCAGGGGTTCCCCAAGATACTTCACAGAAAATAATAATTTGAAAAGACTCTCCATCATTAAAGAGTTCAAGGGAAATCTTATTTATGATGTTTTATGTATTCCAAGAGTATGGTGTGGCACCCCACTATTTATGATGGGCCCTGCTCTTTGCACTAATCTACATGTTCATGAGAACAATGTCAAAATGCAAGCAAATGAACCTGGACGCTAAATTTGTCCATAGAGAGTATTGAATAATGAGAATATATGTATATTATACTGTAAGGACAACCGATACTGAAAGGTCACATGCTACGTCCTCATATTAAAGTGATTTCCTAATGCATCAGACAAGTGTTAAATGGAATCTAGTACGTCAAAGTGTGTGAACTCAACTTTGCAGTCACAAAATGGATCTTCGATGTGATGCACTAATGCAAAAGCTACAACAATGGTTTGATTTTATTTGATATTGTTTGAATGCTTTGGCTAGCTAGAACAGAATTGACCACGTAGGCAACTCTTTCACCCCTAACTTCTTTTTTATATTTTTCGTAAAGTATAAAAGATTAGTAAATAGTGATATATTTTTCGTAAAGTATAAAAGATTAGTAAATAGTGATATATTTTTAAAATTTTCATTAATAAATAAAATTTACCTGAAATTTGGTAAATGATATATATATATATATATATATATATATATATATTATTTGATGAGTTTCATTTATTCCTTATTTAATTAACGAATTTCATATGAATTTTGTCTAATAAAACTTGTACAAGTATAATGCTCACAATATATCCCTCTTTCTGTGAAGTATCTACGAAAGCAATCACTCTTTTTTAGATTTATATCTTTATTGTTTGATTTTAGATTGATATATATGCTCTTCGATATTGAAATAAGGAAAAATAATTTAGATTCTAGTGACAGTGATTTCTGCTTTTGTTAAAATTATTCTTTGTTTAAACATCCATCCAAAAATATTAAATAATTCCCTAAAGATTACATAATCTATTATCATTTTTTCCTTTAAAAAAAATATCTTCTACACCAAATTGTCACATTATCACCTATAAATTTTAGTAATATTTTAACGAATATATTATATCCGAACCATTAATATTATTAATAATATTTTTCTCATATGTTTAATAATATTTATAGAATAAATGTTACAAAATATAATATATATATATATATATATAATATTTTACGGTGTGTTAGTAACAAAATGGTAATGGATACCATTAAAGTGTGGTTATATATAAATACTCCTACAAATTTCTGCACTATCTTACATTATAGTAGTTTCTCCTCTTTTTTCTTTTTTTTCAGCTACACGTGACTTTTATATATATTTGAGTTAGGAAAATAAGTAAAGGGGATTGATAATCTTCTGTTAGCTTTTGATAGCTAGAACATAGAATCACTTTACAAGCAAAAAACCCATTTTGTCTTTCCTTCTTAGCAGACATCCTGTCCAGGTTCACTACTAGACACAATTTCTTTATTTTTGTGTTTGAAATATTTCGATAATATATTCCCCATTATTATTTAGTTCTCGATCTTAATATATATATATATATATATATATATATACACACATTTGAACCCAATAAATATAAGCCATTGTGCATTGTCTAACCACCAAGCATGACTCACAGATTAAATGTTGGCTGTGCGTTGGAGTTCCTCTGAACGCTTCACGTGTGGGGGTCACTTCTCATCCCAAGTGAAGTGTTTGGGGGAACTTTTGTGTACAACTAACAATAAATAGTACTAAGTATCAACCAAATTCACTCCATTAATGGCAATGCTATTATTAGTGTTCCATTTTTTTCTTTTGTGTGTGTGTGTGTTTCATTGACGTGTTTGGGGAAACTCTCGTCTGTTCAACTGGCCTCCAAGGCTTGCATTCTCATTTTACATTTAACTGTTGATTATTGCTTAGTGCAAGCATACTGTAGTGAACTGATTACAAGTTTATATTATCATAACTTTATTTGCTTTGTTTATATGTCAGTTACTTGATTTGATGAGGTTTAGCACGTACCAATTCTTTCATCCCTTTTTGTTAACTTAATCAACATTTAACCCACTGCTTAATTAGCTTTTTGCTTTACTTGTTTATGAAGCGTCTGCATCACCCTTACCTCCCTGCTCGGCTGCTCCCAATTCTCAGCAGCTTCTGAGATGGTAATTACTGTTCGTATTGTAAGATTTTAGACGTGTGTTCATTTACTGCGATCAACTTACTCATAATATTTCTCTTCATATTTTTATGATCGATTTTTGGGTTCAGACAACCTCCCACTTCAATTTCAATCATGATTTTAAATTGTGATTGCGGTTAGGGACACTGATCATGGCAATTGTGACTATCACAGTATGAATTATGATGTGGAATTATCATGCAAAATAGTAAAATAGAAATATAATTATTTTAATTATTAATATGTATATATATAATTTATAAAATTATATAAAATTCTGTTCATTTTTAAGAGTTTATATCATTGGGCTTGTCTAAATTTATTAATTAGAAAAGAATTTTTTTATAAAATAAATATTTTTATTTTTTATATATTTTTAAAATATTTTTGCTTTAAAAAACAGATACGTATTTATTTTTTTAAGAAATAAATCATCTATTACTTACCTAATAAATTATTTGATTAAATAAAAATTAATAAATAAGTTTAAATAAACAAGTAATACTGTGGGTTATATTGAAGCTGCTCACATTGCAACTTCTTACGGTTGCAAGTTGCTTTCAACAAGTAATACTGTGGGTTATATTGTTACTTGAATTAGGTGAATTATTTGAGTAAAAAACATATACACTTTTGATGATTTTCAATATTATATAAATATTTTAATTTTTTAATTTTTATATAAAAAATTAATATTAAAAAATCATTATACTGATATCCCTCTATACCTTATGATGACATATTTATAATTTTGAAAACATTTCTTCGAGACCCCTTATAAAAGAAATGAAAATAATACTAAAAAAATTAAAAATATTCAATATAATTTCACAAGACACTATGAATATATATATATATATATATAAAATAAATAATTTTGAACTGTGAAAGCATTTAAGACAAACTGAACCGAAATATTGTTTGTTCAGTTCGTAAGTTTGAATTGAACAATTATCAAACTAAATTAAAGTATAGTTTAAAGTCAACTTAATTACGTACTAAATTGAGTTGTATTCAAAGTTAAACTAATATTTTTATTATATTCTAAGATGAACTATATACAACAATGCTGGTTTGATATAAAGTAACTTTGAAACTTCTTATTTGAATATATTCTGGAAATTTAAGTACAAAGAATTCAAAATCTTTTAATAGTTGATATGAAACAAGTTTTTGTTAACTACATCTCTTAGAGTTTCAGCACTTTGGGGGTGTTTTTATGCTTGGAATTGGAAGTAACATTCTTAAGCTTTTCCTTCTATTCACCCGTACATATGAATGTAAAATATTATTGAATAGTATGGTACAGAATAATAGTCTCAATAAAGTTAAAAAAATCAAGAATTTAAACGAGAACAAACATGTTGCATATTGAGAATAATACTTGTGTGATGGGTGAGAAAGGCAAGGTTTGATGCGTGATCTAATAACACGAAGAATAATACAACACAACATCATGAACTCTCACTTAACTAAAGGAATCAACAATAACTATGCAACAGGAACAACTCATCATAATGGGCAAATAACAACTGCTTCTTATTAGCAAGTGTGACAATATCAAACAGCTTCTCAAAGAGCTTGCACTTATTAATGCTAGTTAAAATTCAACATGTAATACTTGTGGAGGAATATAGAATCAAGAAAGGAATTAAAGCCAATTTTTTTACAGGAAACAATCACTCCAAATCAATGTTAGAATATCATCACTCTAATTTTTAAGAATTGAAACATATCTAAAGTGTATGTTGATGAGAGTTTGCATATATAAACTACTACACTCACTAAACCACACCCTTGAAGAGGTGAAAATGGGACCTAGCCATGATGCTACTAGCGTTGAATGATTAGATCCTCCTCATGGCTTATCTTTGCAGCTTCAAGTTCATAATGATCTTGTACACAAATAAGTTCTATTACTAAATGATAAATTTTAACAAGAACTGTTACTAACACCTCTAGAGAAAATTTAACTTTAAATCCAATATAAGAGACCTCAATAATCTAAAGACAAGGTGGAGGGTGAACTGATTTCCTAATCTCGAAGCGTTGAAGATACGCTATCATAAAAGCTTCACATCTGATAATTAATCTCCCCACTTATCACATTGAAATTATTGGCAATAAGCACGAAAAACAACAATCATGGTCTATACACCCCTACAGAGAAATGGTTGGAATGCATTTAGCAAACTGACCACAAAAAAGGCTATACAGAGTAGAATGAACACTAATTAAACTAAAAATACCAAACCTTTTAACAAGAGTGACAAGATCACCCAATGCATCTCTTTCTTGATCAAGTGACATGAGATCCTAAATATTTTCAGTCAAGACAGCTCTTATGTAATTTGCTTATTTACGTAACAGTATGATATATGATAATCGGATCAAAAGAGAAATAGACATCAGTTAATAAAACATTGTTTATTAAAGTGCTGAAAAATGCCCAGGCATAGACAGAGCCAGAGACATAACAGATTATGGAAGTTATAAGCTAAAAAATAGCACATTCCACTGTTACCAAAATAAGGCAGACAAAACATTCTTAAATTTAAACAGAAAAAAAAAAAAAAGGCAAATACATTTAATCTCTACATTATCTTAGTAAAGGTAAGTGGAGTTAAAATTGTCTTTTGATCAACTACTTAGATCTAAACAATGTCTCTAGGATGATAATAAATTTGACTTCAATTGATTGGCCTAATCGGATTCAAATATATAGTCAATGAGACAATTAACAAAACCCAACGGATTCAAATATATAGTCAATGAGACAATTAACAAAACCCAACTTATAGCTTAGATCAAGAATAACATCAATCCATAGCAATATATTAAGTCCATTGGGATTTCCTTAATACTTGTCATATTGGGCCTTCATCCTTTTTGTCATTGATTTGATGCTTTTGTCACTACTCTCTAAACTTTGTCAAATCTTTTTTCTAGTGCCAAACACCTCCTTCATATACATATGACTAGTGATATATAAAGAACCACAAATCTTCATTGTAGATTCGTAGAACATCTTTAAAAATGGTAGAACTAACTTAGAAAACTCTTAATCTTCTACCAATGCCACACCACTATTGTCATTGTTCAATTCAATACTAACTTTTTTATCCATCATCTCTAACAACGAAAAGGCATCTTTGAAATTCAAGGATACCTCTAACATTAGGTAGGTTGAATTTCACCTAGCTTCAATGTCGAGGTAAAGAAGAGTTTTCCTTAAAATTTGTAAATTGTTTTATACATGCCATGAACATAGTTGATCTAGAAGAAGACTTCACACATTTAACTACATTCTGAATTCTCAAGATTGAATCATTGTTCTCTTTTAACCTACCCCTCACAGTCAAATTCAATATGTGGGCCCAATAACGCATATGAACATATTTTATTGGGATGCAATCAAAGTCTCACGGCAGAGCTTGAAAGAAAATAATGATTTTGTCAATTAGAAGAAGATTCTGCTGAAAGGGAGGATTGTTTAAGAAATCAGAAAATTCTGTTGCAAAGGAAGATTGCTCCAAAAGTCAAAAATTCTACTGCAAGGGAAGATTGCTCCAAAAGAATTTTGCTAGTTAGAAGATTTTGATGTTAGAAAGGATCGTTGTAAAAATGTAGGACTTTGAATTAAGGGAATATTTGTTGTGTATTATGTTAATTTAAAGTCTCACGTCGGTGAGCATTGGAAAGAGATAAGTGAAAAATCTATACATGATAAAGGATTAGGTTTTATTCATTCGCACACATCCTTGAATTTATAATGAGTATTTTAGATTTTAGGTAGTGGGTGTCAAACTCTGGTGAGGGTTTGTAGTTGTTTTTTTGTCCCAAAACTATATTGTGACGAAGTTTTGTGATTCTTCTTCCGTTCAGAAATCACACTGTGGGCGAGGGTTTGTGAATTTTCTTCTGTTCAAAAATCATACTATGGCGAAGATTTGTGATTTTCTTCTCCGTTCAAAAATCATACTGTGAGAGTTTGTAATTTTTCCGTCCAAAAATTACAAATTGTGTATTTTATCCCAGTGAGATCGTGGACTAGGTCTTGAGGCACCGAACCACGTTAGTCTTTTTGTGTGCTCTTTTTCTTTCTCTCTTATACTATGTTTTAAGCAGACTGCATTCCTAACATATTCTTCTTTCAAAACTAGATAATAAGTCAAAATCAATATTTTTCTAAGTGTTTTGATAATCACAGTACAGACAGAATAAAACTCAGACGAAGTTAGACGAAATAGTCTAAGACGAAGGCAAACAAAGAAGTATCAAAAGTACAAACGCATAAGTCTCAAAAGATTAAATGCACACATCAAGAAATAAGAAAAAGACGAGTTATAGACAGAAAGAAGTCATAAGAAGATGAGAAGTATAGACACACAATTAGAAGATGAGTTATAAACGAAGACTTTCGAAGAAACAAGTTGAAGTAATGAAGTACAGACGATGTCATCAGAAGAAGATGAGTATTAGTTACTCGTCTCTATCGTCTTTGAGTTTATTTAAGTCCTTTCAAACTACCGAGTTTTTTACGTCAAGTCAAAATATTGACGTTACTCAGAAGCTTCTAAAGAGGGAAACTTTTTTCTAACCCAATACTCTGCAACACGAAAGTAAACACTACTTTTCAGTGTTTAATCTGAACAAGTTAGAAAATCCCTAATACACGCTGACTTTCGCTGTGAAAATCATAAATGTCCTGAACTGCAACATCTGATGTATCAAGAAAAGGACAACTTCCAAATCCATTCTGTCTAACGGATACTTCAAGATTTCAATTATAATAGGACTTCATCTTCAACATTTTAAGATTGACGAAACTTATACTAAAAAGCTTACTATCTAAGTTTTGCTTTGAAATCTTCTAAGCTTTTTATCTTCATTGTAGGCTACAACTCAAACCTTCTTTTCAAAACCTCTTTTCAAATCCATTGTAGTAGTGATTAGCCTGTGGAGGCTGTGTTCAACGAATATCTTGTTTTAGCTTATGGAGGTTGGGTCCAAAGAATACCTTTGTTTAGTCAGAAGTGGCTGAGATCAAAAAATACTTGTAAAAGTTGTAGGAAATCGGACGTAATCTTTAAGACAAATTAGTATAAAATATTGTGTCTTGTTTGTTTATCTTTATCTGACTAACAGGGGTTGTCTATATTTGCTTTAAGTCATTTTCTAACACCAATCTTTTAAGTGAACTTATCTTTTGTATGATATTTTTAAGAATGAACTAGCATATGTATCGTCTGTTTAGAAAAGAAATTTTTTTAATAACACAATTCAATCTATCTTCTTGTATTCTTTCTTTTACACTAGACAATTCCAATCAACATCCTTGTTTTAAGCTTTTTAATCCCACCATCATTTGATGTAGCATTATTAATAGACTTGCTTCAAGTCCACATCATTTAAACAAGCCTCTGCTTTCTTAACAATGACCTTTCCTACATGTCTTGTACTCTAAGAGAAATTCATAATCTTCTTAAGTGTCTAATCATTGTCAACAAAATGTGTTGTTAGACACACATAATTGAGATTTTGGACCAAAGTCCATGTGTCTATAGTCACACAAACCCTTTCACAATGCTTTAATAAGAAAACTTTTAGCTTCCTGTTTTCTTCTTCATACAATGCCAAAATATTGCGCCTCAAAGTGGTACATGACTAAACATCAAACCATGGTTGCAAGGACTTCAAAGTCGTAGAAGTCTTATTCTCCACAAAT
This sequence comes from Hylodesmum podocarpum, assembly GCA_026586105.1. NCBI lineage: Eukaryota > Viridiplantae > Streptophyta > Magnoliopsida > Fabales > Fabaceae > Hylodesmum > Hylodesmum podocarpum. The sequence continues at coordinate 308,729 of JALJEV010000730.1, read as the reverse complement.
CGGAATGGAAGTTCACTTTTCATAAACATCTTTACCATCTTTATTTGAGAAGCATTTTTGTCAAACTTAAAAGTAGTTGGAGAAAGGCAAACATTGACACCTTCTGCATTGGATGTGGTTTTTCTCTTTTTATTTACTTCTTTATCAGGATTTTCTCGACATCTTGCTAAGTGAGTCCACATGCTCGTTGTCACGGATTGATATTTGATTAATTCTCCATAGTAAATACATTTAGCCTTCTTTTCATGAAGGCTCAAACTCTCTCAAAATGATCTCATACATCTTATCAACATTTAGTACACTTAGTGCTTGATTCATCAATACGAGGAGGTAATATAGCATTAGTTCGAAAAGTAATCGATGTGGTATTTTCTAATGCATCTGACAATGTAGAGTCCATCTAATAAAAAAAGCTAATAATAAAATCAATAGTAAAATTTGACTTTCATACAAAAATTATAGCTTAAAATTTGACATTAAAACATGTAATTTATGAAATTTTTTGTTGGATCGAGCACTTATCACTGTATCAAAAGCTATAACTAGTAGTTAGGGCACAACTCTTTCAACTTAAGAGTGTAACAGCCCAAGCGCTATAAGACAATTGATGTATAGCCACAACAATCTCTCCCATACTAATTGTTGGATCGAACACTTACCACTAGACTAAAAGTTAAAGTTGGTAGTCAAAGCACAACTCTTTCTACCTAAGAGTGTAATAGCCAAGCGCCAAGCCAACTATAAATTAGCCTACTTGGCATCCGTCATGGGACAATTGTTATATATCCACAACACTTTTGACATAGTTTGGGTTCTTTCACCCATGTTTTCTACTTATGTAACTTCAAATCAAGAAGATTATTTCTTCAACATTTAAATGCAATTGTGAATCATGCAAACTTACAAAGTGTTAAAATAGTATTTTACTTCATAAACATAAAAAAAAAACAGGTCAACAAACTCTCAAAGCATTCAAACCTCAAATTTAAAAAACAAATAAATGAAGAACTACATGAGCTATCAGCCAACAATAGAAAACTGACCATCGTGTTATATAGGAGTATGAATTCACCTCCTTCAATTTTTTTATTTCGTAGCTAAAAGTACCTTCACTGGCACCGCACCCTTTCCAAAGAATAAAGTAGAATGTAAAAAGGAAAGAAGAGTGCATGTTACATTTGTCTGTCCTAGCTACAAGTACCTTTTAATATTAGGGAGTTATGAAAATGACACAAAATGATCGAGGACTGATTTTCCATTAGCTTTTGATGGCAAGAACTTAGAATCACTATATCAGCAACAAACCCATTTTGTCATTCAGAGCAATTAGGATCGCTCTTCAATTTTTCCTTCTTAACAGACATCCTGACCAGGTTCAAGTATTACACACTACTTTTTGTTACATATCTCATGTTGTGTAAATTTGTCCACTTACACATATAACACCCCAATACCCCATCATTTAGTTCGTTCAACATATTTCTCTACTGGAAGGCCTTTGTGCGCATTGCCTCGTGACTAAGATTAAATGTTGGTTGGGGAACTACGGGGTTCAAAATGGGTATGTTTGATTAACTAATTATCAAAATGAGTCTACTTATGAACTATTTATGAAAATGAATCTATTTTGTCTCATGACATTTCCTACATCGGTTATCTAAAATAATCGATGCATCGATTGTTCATTTAACCCATGTAAAAAATATTCATTTACATTCATTTACATCGGCTAGATGCACAATCAATGTAGACAATCTCATTTTTTACATCGATTATTTCAAAACTTACGTAGAAAGTGTCAATGTGGTGAAACAGTCTCGTTTTCGTAAATAATTTGTACCTGAACCTGTTTTAAAAGATAGTTAATCATGTATACTCATTTTAGACTTTTACCCAAACTTTGGTTACAACTGACACTAAAGCAAGTATCAACCATTCACCAAAAAAAACAGAGAGAGAGCTAGTATACATCAACCAAATTTATTTCATTAATGCAAGGATGTTTGTGTGTACATTGAAAGAGGGAACTGTACTACATTTCGCTGAAGTGTTTGGGGAAACTCGCCTGTTGTACTGATACATTTGACGATTGATTGTTGCATAGTGCATACTAGTGAATTACAACATCACATTATTTTTATTATACTATTATCATTATCTATGTTCCCTGTTAACTATAATGTCTTTATTACCTGATTAATATCATCCACATTCAATTCCATTATCTTCATGTGTTTGCTTGATGAGGTTTTCCACATACGTAACAACATATTCTTGTTGCATCACTTTCTGTTTAGTTGATCTGCAATTTCACTGCTGAACCATTAGTTTCTTCCATTAGATATTTGTGAAGAATCTCCCTCCCCTCGCTGCTCCAATTGAAACAAGCTTTTGAGTGGTCCCATTTACGGTTTCCAAGGTAAGACTTTGTACGTGAGTCTATTGTCATCTTCTCTAGTGCAATTGCATTCTTTAGAAGATAAATTGCAATTTCAATTTCACTTGAGTGTCCACTGAACCCGCTTAGTACCACTTCCTTGAGATGATTATGTTTGCATATCTCAGGCCAACTTGTTTTCCCCATCTCTTCATCTTTAGGAGAATAGATCCTCAGCTGCAACAAAATTAGATTCATATACAATACAAATTATTAGCAAAATGAATTAAATTTTTATATGACATTCAATAGTTTATTTGTGTTTGAGGGAAATACTATTTTGAAGATTTTTGTCAAGTTATATAAATATTCCTCTATAACACTTTTTTGGTATTACAGTCCTTTGTATTTTTCCATAATCAAAGGTAATATTTGAGAGATCTGATGCAGTAATTTGTTCCATTTCCCAAATTTGGAATATTACCTCAAAATAATTTCAGATTAGAGAAACTTACGTGCAGCTCTAGTCTTCCGAGAATAGGACATGACTCCAGAATTTTCGCTACCCACGAAAGTTCTTGTCGAAATTCAGCTACTTTAATAACTTCTAGGTTTCTCAAACTTGGGAATTTGGGTAAACTTTTTGTCATAACATAACCCTGGAAAAATATAGAAGTAGCCATAGGCCATAAAGAAAAGTATATCAAACATTTGTAACAATCAACACTCCATCAATAGGACTTAAAATTTGCATTAACAATTCACTGTTGCAGACAAGAATGTTATTTAATTGACTTCAATGTTAAATCACGCTTTAATGATCGTTTTAAGGTCTCCAATCAAACTCTCGTTTTGGTCCCAACAATAATTTTACTTACTAATTTATTTTTACCCATCTTTTATTACCATAACAAATGCGGCATAGAATAATGTAAAAATAGAGGGTGTCTTGTTGAAAAAGAGAAGAAAAAAAAAATGATTTTAAAGAAGTGAAGAAAGCGTAATAAAAATTGATCTGAAAAAATCAACACTACTGAAAAGCACGTACCATGGAACAGCCACACTCCATGGTCAAAGTTTCAAGGTCAGGTAGATGAATTGGAAGCTTGAAGACAGGCCAAACCTCCCTATGACAAGCAATAGAATCACTCACAGGACTGTAGAATGTTCTAAGCTTTGGAGCCTTAAAATGAAACTCAATTTTGCTTCCCTTGTATTCCAAGGCCTCCAAACTTGTGCTGTGGATCACAAGTGCCTTCAGTTGAGGGCAAACATTCACATTCAGATACTTCAACTTCTGACAAAAGGGGTGCTCTATTATGAGTTTAACCATATTGTAACATTGAGACAACACTAACCATTCAAGGTTTTTGCAGCTAAACAACAAAATCTGAATGTGCACATCAGATTTCAAATCTACCCTCAAGAGTTCCATAGTTGTGAGTGCACTAAAACAAGAATTGTTGAACTGATATGGGGCAAGTATACAATGTGTTAAACGTAGGCACTTCAGAGAGGACTTGAAGAAACTCGTTCCTTCATTTCCCACAATATCATCACAAGGGAAAACATGGAGAGAGCCATCATTTGGAGCAGAGAGGGGATTTTCTTCCAACAAACAAAGATCAATCTCTTCCACTTTTCTGTTCATAGCAAAAGTAATCCACTCATCAAGATTATTTGAGCCGTAGCTGTTATGATCACCAAATGTGAAGCGAACCATTAACTTATCAATCTTTTGGACTTGTTCAATATGTGACAAGTACTTCTTCACATTATTGACAAAGGCTGAAGCTCTCTTGCGTTTGGATTTCAACATTTGTTTCTCACTTTGATGCCAAAAATTTGTAGCAGGAGCAGAATGATCTCTCTTTAGCATGTTTTCTGCATCCAAAGTAAGGTTTGTGGGATTTGCATAAACGTTTCTCCATTTTGTTGACAGAACACTTGTCATGACAGCTTCTTTAACTTTGAGTGAAGATAAAATGTTTCCCAATATACTATTGGGAAGTTTGCTGATATAATCTTCTTGTTCATTGGCCTTAACAAGTACCCTTCGTTTCCTCCGATTTCGATTCCTCCTCATATTTTGTGCTCTTTCTCAATACTAGAGAAAGATGTGGCCGTGGGCAACAGGGAGAGAATAACTATGACAATGTTGTATTAATAGTTAATAGATTTAGAGTAAGAAGAATAATCCGATTAAAACAAAGTGATTTGTAATGTCTTCATTGAAAACATAATAATTAGTTATCTTGAAATATGGTTCATTATTTAATTAAGTAACCAATAAAACTTGATACATATCTTAAGGATGGTTTAAATTGAATGTGGGGTTTAATCATCCCTAAATTGCCGGCACATACATAGTTTTTAATGTAGTTTAAGATAAGATTAATTAAGGATTAGGATCTGTATCTTTGTTTTCGGTGTCAATGTTGGTAATATCAATGTAACTGAGGGGAGGGGTCACCGGCATGGTTCCTCTCAATTTTTTCAAATTTATATAACTTATTCTATGAATGTATATCATCTTTTTCTGTCAAAAATAAAGTTATATATTACTTATCTAATTAATTTTAAGATTAACAAAACATGGTCTATGTATATAGAAAAACACCTTTAATTATATCTCCAAGGTTATTGTTTGATTACTAGTCAAAAAATACTCTAATTAATAGAATAAATACATTAAATAAAAACAAAGGTATACGTTATTTTTCCGATTATTATTTTTGTATATTAATTTCTTAAAATTTATATTGTTTTATCGCTTAATGTTTTAAATATTAACTTAGATATGTTTTTAGGCATGTATTTTCACTATTTTTATTTATTTTCCTAAATTTTATTTTTTTACTTTTTTATCATATTTTGCTTTTAGTCTTTATCATTTAATTCTTTCAAAAAAAAATTTATGTGATAAACAATAATCCATGTCTATGTCGTCAAATGTTTATTTAACACTTCTAATTTATTTAAGATGTTCTTTATCTTAATATTTTTATTAAATTTTAGTTTTGGTGTTTAACATTTATTTTTATTTGTCTTTAGTTACTTTAAGTTTATTATAATTTATTTTTTATCTTAATCTAATCTCTACACTTGAATATGATGTCATGGTGATAGTACTTATTATATGAAAGTTGTTATAAAATTTAATTTCTATTAATATGATAAATCTATATTCTTTTATATGAATAACAATAAAATCAGGTAGTTAACTCACAATTGCAATTGCACTCATTTTCAATTTTCTATTTGTCGTTTCTAATAAACTTAGTACTTATTTCAATAAATATGTATTTCAATACAGCATCCTTAAATTCAAAGGTTTAAATTTCACAATTATTTTATATCCTAGTTATATTAATTTCATATTTTACATGGATTTACTATCATCATAAGATCATGCCCAAATCTATAAAATGATTACATGGTGATAAAAAGCAAAATATGATAAATAAATATTAGAGACCAAAAACAGCCAAAATACAAGGACCAATTTATCTTTAAAAAATTACCAATAGACGCAAGAGGACTCCGTTAATTCTGAAATCAAATTCCGCACTATATAAATCACAAGATAAATATTTTCTAGATGGCTCAGTTACCATTTAGAAATGGATATGCATTCTATTATGGAGAAAAGACCAACAACAGATATAGTAGAATTTACATTAATCATTTATTTAAATATGATGTGATATAATTTATGGATAGTTTTATTTTTTAAATGTATGATCAAGGTTGAATCATAAAATATCAATAACTTTTTTAAATAATAAATTGAAATATAAATATATCCGTACACATTCACAAAAAAACAAATCATATCTGTAAATCTACGTACTTTGTTTTTTGTTCTGTTTCTTCCAGACTCGAGATAATCGAACATGATTGTAAATGGAGAAGAACCACTTAATCACTTTCCATCTTGTTAATTTTGTTTACCATTTCTGTCATTTAGCCTCAAACACTTACCCCCACAACGATGAGAAAGTCACGGTTCATATGTTGATAATATATTTAATATTTGAGAAAAAGTGAGTAGGCGATATAGATATGAAAATTTTATTGATCTTTATGAAAAATTTATTGCTCTTTATGATAATATAAAATTATATTTTATATTGATTCACGGTACAATATCATTAAATTCTTAATATTTTCTATTAGTCTTTTAATCAAAGTAATAACATTACAAACTCATTTTATATTGCATATTTACAGACAGAAAATTGTTGTACAAATAACACAAGTGAAATGTCATTAATTGGCTAGCTAGCTTCTCAATCTTCTCTACTACAACTCATGTATGGTTATTGTTTTTTTTTTTTTATCAGTCAAATTCTTAATTCTTGCAATTCATATGATTTTTCCTTCATAACAAATAGCATAAAATAATTCATTTTCATAATACCCTTTTGTTGTTAATCATAATAATAAAAAATTTATTAAAGTATTAATAGCAAACATCTTTAATGTTCAAAATTGTAGAAATATTTAATATTTTATTTATATGAAGATTAATAAAATAATATCATAAAGGAAATGTGGAGACTAGAGAATGGGAAAATTAATTGTCTAAACCAATCTAATAAAACTAAGTTAGGTTGATTAATTTGGAACTTTTTGGTAAACAATTTAAACTTATCCAACTGGACTAAAGTTATGTAGTAAATATGGTCATGAAAAGAGTTTAACTTTTTGAAAAACAGATTAAAAAAGATCAACACATACGCCAAAAAGAAAAGGATTAATTGGACTGAATAAAATTTTATTGACCAGAAACCTAATCTAGATCAATCAAGTGTGGACAATTTGTATTTGATTTTAAATAGAATTTGGAATTTAAGTCATCACCCTTCAAGTTCGGATCATGTTCATTGTATTTACCGAATTATTGATCCATATCCAATCATGGAATATATGCCTTCCTAATTTGGAAATACTTATATTTCCAAAAACTTCACATGTGAATGATTACAACTGTCTCTGCTATCTGTTTTCGGCAAAAACAAGAAATGAAAGAAACAAAGATGAAACTAACCTGATGAATAAATTCTGAGCTTTACAACATAACCATCAAAATAAAAAAATTACATATATCTTAACTATTTATTATTACCTTAGCATATATATGTTGACCAGTGATTCCGGGAGTTTCTCCAAACACTTCAATACTAAGGAATATAAGAAAATCTGACAGAAGTGATGAATCCATAGTATTGAAGTGTTTAGGGGAACTCTAGGCAACACCAGTTGTTTATTTTGTCCCTTTTGGTTGGTGTCTTATTATGCGAGAAACGTACGTCACATGTTATTATTCTATGTAACAAGTAAATGTGTGAATCCTGCACCTGGACGAGAAATTGGGCTATGTGGATCATAAACATAGACAAGCCAATTGGTTAGTCAACGAATTGGGTAATTTTAAAAAATTAATTTTAGTATGTTAAGTCGTAACTTATTTAAGATTTTAATTATGAGTTATAAGCACGAAATAAATTATAAATTGTAGAGATTTTATAACTTAAGTGTGCTTTTTATGTTAAATAATACATATCTAAGTCGTGATAAACAATATCTTTGTGTGTTTTTTATTTTTAAATGATTCGTGATATTTCCAAGTCTTATACGAAGGACTTTACTTAATTTTTTTAAAAAAGAAACAAGTTCTGTAATTTTCACTACTTTTCCTAATTTTTGTCTTTTAAAATAAATAATTTAAATTTTACAACTTTTATATATTTTTAATTTTTTTTAATTAAGTCATGTTCATTGTATGACTTTCAATTTTTTTTTAGTATTTTTTCTTTATAAAATTTTCAATTTTTAGTCCATACGTAATTTAACTATTTTTTTGTCACCCCTCTCTACATTGTCTTGTCACTTTTAAATTTGAAATTGGTTTAAATAAACTTTTAGTTCATATGTATTTTAACTATTTTTTTTATTTTTAACCCTTATAATTTAGTGTGTTTTTGGCTCATGTTATAATTTTGTTTATTTTTAGTTCCTAAAATTTATTTAATTTAATATTTATTCATAGCTAATGACTTATTTTTCATTTTTAGTCATTGTAAAATAAATGAATGTAATTATCATGACCTCACCGAAATGAGAGGTGGATACATATCTCGATAATTACAAGCATGCACCCCATGATCACCATGAAGGAGGAGACGACACATAAATATTAGTTATCTAGTTCTTTCTAAACTAATTGACTTTTTTCGTATTGTATTGTTAAGAGACTTACTTGAGTGTCAGAATCCTTGCAGATGAACCTCAACCAGCCCGACCCAAACAAAGAGAAGGAATATAAGCGAGGGAAGGATTGGAGTCCACTCCCACCTTAGCTGTAAATGTGTCTTCGACTCCATATAAAAACATTTGGCGCCCATCGTGGGACCGATAAATTCACCACACGATCACAAAGTTGTATGGTTTTATATGGTTTCAACTAGAAGTAGATTCATTACGATCGATAGAGTAATAGACTCATCCTAATTTGAAGCTCCGAAGACTCATATTGACTTGACAGTGACCGGAGTGAAACAACAAATAGATAAAGAGATGGAAACGATGAGAGCTCAACATCAGCAAGAATTGCAAGCTGTAACACCCCCCTCTTATTTACTTATTTTACTTATATTTTGTAATTTAAAGTGGTTAATGATATAGTAGATAAAAGAGAGGTTTAGAAAACAACATTTTTATTACATAGGTTTTAAAGTTCATTACAACCAGATTACATAACTTTGTCCTATTATTATTTTACATAACTACCTTAGAACATTTACTCAACACTTCTACATGCAAAACATAACAAGCATCTTCACAACAAGATAGTAGCAACAACCATTGCAAAACAGTGACAACTTCTCAATCCTGCAAATCTGCTCCCCCGAACGTTGATCGAGATCATCACAGGTGTTAAAACACAAAGTGCAAGGGTGAGCTTTCCTTAAACAATAATCATAAACAATAATTTTAACTATAGTAAAACTTTTGAAATTAAGTGAAAATATTCATAAAACAATCTAAAATATTCTTCAAGATTTCTTTAAAAATATTAATTTATTATTTTAAAACCTGTGTAAAGACAAACCTTTAGTTTAACTCACAACTTTAGATAACCAACCACAATAAAATGAATAAACCATTTATCACAATAAATAATTTAAGCATGAATTCCAATCATATATTCAATTAAAACAAACAACCACTATTGTATGCTCCTAGTTCTATATGATGCATGCACCTCCACCATGCATTTTCACTCTTCACTCGAAATGCAATGTGGCGCCCTCCACTGAAAATAGCCTAGGGCATCTGATTCTCACTCTCAATCAGACCCACCAGAGGTAGACACTCCGTAATTTGTCGAGTTCCCTCAGTGTCCGGCGGGACCTCCCGAACATGTGATCATCATGAGCGGGGCAATTTCCCCACCAAGAGAACCCCCTAGTCCACGGCATTCCACTCACTCGGACGGGAATCCGTGACTTACGACTTGGTCTACTACTATCCAATCATCAATGCAACATGTTCTAGGACCTTGAATTGTATAATGACCTTCATCATATTTTAAGTATTGACCTTTCCATCAGGTCATCTTCATCTCACCTCATTCTAAGTATTGCCCATTCACCAAGCAATCTTAGAATACTGCCTCTCCACTAGGCATTTCCAATCGGTCATTAAACAATTCAAGTCCATCTTCATTTCAATGCCACCATGCATGTCACCATTTACTCACATCCAATTCACCAAGTAATTGTATATCAAGCACAAAACAAGTCATACTTTGATGTATAATCAAACAACCACATTTACCACCATCAATATGTGTTATATTAAATTATTCAGTATGTTAATATTCAAAAGAGGTTTCATCAAAAGAGGAAAGATTGAAGTTGTTCATAGAAGTCAAAAGCTTAATATACATAAGAAAGGTTTCCATTTCATTTACTTTTTATAAAGTAGTCATAGTATTCAGAGAAATAGTTGAAAGAGGAAAACAACTTCAAAATAATCATTTAAAGGGTAAAGAAAACACAATCTTAAAGAATTGAAAGGAGTGTAAGAAAGATGAAGAAAAGAAACATCAAGGATTCAAAGAAAGATAATGGAACAACCAAAGAAAGAGAGTGAAAGTAGTAAGAGAATCAAAGAATAGAAAAGGAGGATAAGGAAAGATCCCCTTACTGCAAGAAACTAAAGAAAGATAATGAAAGTACCAACAAAACAAAGGATAGAAAAGAAGGATAAGGAAAGGTCCCCTTACTGGTTTCTCCTAGCTTCCTATATTCTTCCTCTACTTACTGGCTCCTACTTTGGTTGGAGAGATTTCTTCCTAAGGTGGAGAAAGTATAGAAAGGTTTTTTGTAGTGAAGATAGTTTGAGAGAATGTAGGAGTATTTTTTGGGTTATGTCTTCATTTGGCACCCCTAAGCCCTATTTATAGACTTCCCAAGATATTTCTAGAGAATTGGAGATTGATTCTAAAGAAAAAATCTTAGTTTCTATGAAAATATCTTAGATTCCATTAAAATATCTTAAAAGGTAAGAAAATATCTTAGTTTCCAAGAAAATATCTTAGTTTCCATCAAAATATCTTAAAAGGTAAGAAAATATCTTAGTTTCCAAGAAAATATCTTAAAAGGTAAGAAAATATCTTAAAGAGAATTCTAGAATGGTTGTAAAGTCATTACTTTGATCACTTTCGGTAAAATAGGCATAACTTCTTCCACAAATATCGTTTTGGGCTCAGGTTTCTTGCAAATGAAAGAGGATTGACAGAGCTACAAATGTCATGAAGGCCCAAAGAGCCAATTCGGACTGCATCTAGTGTGAAATTAGCCTTGAAATTGGGCCATGAAACAGTGACGTGAATTTTTCCACATTTGACCACTCTCGGTAAAATAGGCATAACTTCCTCCACAAATTTCCAATTGAGATCCGGTTAATTTCCAATTGAGATCCGGTTTATTTCTAATTAAAGAAGATTGAAAGATCTAGAAATGTCATGAAGACATAAAGAGCCAGTTTGGACCGTTTCTATATGTAGAGTAGACTAGAAGTTTGTAGAAAAATTAGAATAATAAAGAATTTCTAAAATCAACAAGAATTTTCTAGAAACATATAGAATAAGTAAGAGGTTTCCAAAATAGAATGAATAGGAAGTTTCTAGAGTTAAGTAGAATAGTCAAGATTTTTCTAGAAATAAGTAGAATAATCTAGAAGTTTCTAGAATAAGAAGTTTCTAGAACAAGGTAGAATAATCAAGATTTTTCTAGAAATAATCTAGAAGTTTCTAGAATGATCAAGAATTTTCTAGAAAGACATAGAATAAACAACAAGTTTTTAAAATAATTTAGAAGTTTTACGTTGAATATCAAAACAACAAAGGTAAAGAAAAATTCTAATATTAGACACAAACAAAGGCAAGTGACCACAATTAAGAAATTAATCTAGCAAATACAACTAAATCACTTATGTCTTCTGTAAATTGTTCTACATATTTTCTCTATTCTTTGCCCTCTGTTATAAAAAATCTCTCTTAAACCATATTTAAATTTTTGGGATGTTACACAAGCCCTTCACCATCAACACCATGCCGAGCTTCAGGCTCAGCAAGTGAAGATGCAAGCTTTGAGATAACAAGTTTCTACTATTCAACAAGACTAAATCCAACCTCGGTCTAAACAAAAACCATCTAAACATGTTGAAATAGAATTTGAATCTCGCTCGTTACCGTCGGTCAGCCCACAAGAACCTTAAAGCCATTTATCTCAAAATCCCCCTTTAAACGAGTCCACACTGACAAGAACGCTCTACCTATCTCACAATCACATACTCATGTGACCTAACCCTATCCAAAAAATTACCTTTTAATGTTGTACCACCTTCTCAACCCCCAATGGAATTCAATGATTATCAATTTTTCATCCATTTACAATAGAGATAATGCAAACTCGACTGTCAGATAGTTGGAAATGACCAAGTTTTGACAAGTATAATGCCTCATCGGATCCTACAGTTTATGATAAAGCCTATCTAACCTATACGAATTTAATGATAGATGACCTTAGAATACATTGTAGGTCTTTTCCAACTACCTTGAAAGGTTTGACACGTAAACATAGATTCCTTTGACATCTCATACTCGTTGCCCAACTTGTTGATCGCAAACCTATCGCAACGATTCTTGCATCATTGCAACACTTCATCCAATGATAAGGAGAATTCCTACGACAATTCATGACTAGGTTTGCCAAGATTACCTCAACGATACCGATTTACATCTGGCGGTTGGATTACAATCGGGTCATTCTCAGATTCTTTGTTATTGATATGGACGACACTCAAAGACTAAAATATATTAAAGAAAAATTTACTAGGACTAAAATTTAAAATTCTAAACACATGATATCTAAAAATTTAATTAACAATTTCATGTCTTATGTTTCCCTCTTTATATTGTTATTTTTATTTATTTTGGTATGTTTAATAGATTTTTCACCTTATGTGTTTATTAGTTATCTTTATATAATATTATTTTAAATTTTATTGAAACATATTTTAGAAAAATATATAAAATTTGTGAAATCCACAATACGTATTTTAAATAAATTTTAAAAATTTTATGAGAATGTCGTGCAATGAAGACGGCTAAATTAAAAGAGATTGTTTTCAACTCGTTGGAATTCAAACGACTTATTTTAAAAGAATTCACAGTTCATTTAAAATTAATAAATATATAAAGTCATTATTTTCTCACAACCGAGACAACAAATGTAAAATTGTTTATATTAGATGACTTATCCTTAAAATGTGAATAAAAAAAATTAAATGGTAAAATTTCTACGGTTTAGATTTACGAAGCCTATTTTATAATTTATTTACAATTCTTAACTTACAAAATTATAAATAATTTATGATTAACCCACACCTAACAACAAGATTTAAGTCTACTGACTTGTTAAGATATCTTAGATGCATATATCTGTTATAGTTGCATATATCATTGCACTGTTAATTAAAAATGGTTTGTCTCACTGTGTCTATTTATAATTTTTAAAAATACCCGAACTCATAAATCAGAGGCATAAATTATCTTACATTGATTAAGAAAAATCGTCATTCAACTTTTTCCTTTTTTTTTCCATTCCATACTTTTAATTTTTTTTCCTCCATGTCATTAACTTTCTGATTAAGTATATCAACATCCCAACAAAATTAATTAAATTTTTAGATAACTTTTTTTTAAAAAAAAATACACCAATTCGATAATTAGAGATATGAATTACCCTATATTGATAAATAAAAACAAATCGTCAGTCAACTTTTTCTTTTATCCATTTACGATTTATTTCATTCCATAATTTAATTTTTCTCACGTGTCATTAACTTTCAGATTAGGTATGTCACCATCCCGTTGAAATTAATTATTATTGCCGGTAAAATCATGATTACGAAAAGAAAATAATGAGCATCAAACGTCAATAAAGCAAGTGACACCAAGTATAACAAATTTCTAACCTGTACAAAAATTTATATCCGTGATCTTATTACTATGAATATCAAAGTTTAATTTATTTAGAAAGTAACTTTCTTCGTAAACTAAATTTTAACCATCCTAGTGTTTAATTTGATGTTGATCATGTGTAATTATATATAATTTTAAAATTTTATATAATCCTAAAATTAATTGATATTTCACCAAATTATTTTATTTTAACGTCTAATATAATATTAAAATATATATAAATATTAATTGTTGAATAATAAATATGTAAAAGTCCAATTTATATATATATATATATATATATATATATATATATATATATATATATAATTTGTTTCAAATGAACAAGGCCACGGAAACCAAACCAATGTATAAGCACTTAGAGATCCGTTAATATACATATCCACCAAAACAGTCAAAGTAGCGTAAGTAGAAGATATTTGATACAGAGACTCTGATTACACGATATACCCATCAATAATTATGATCATAATTAAGAATGATGAGTAAAGAAAGGAAAAAGGATGTAGTAGTGTAAGTTCGCATATATTTCACTCTACTGATTTTTACCTCATTGCATGCAGCATCTCTGATCTGAAACACTATGTATCTTTACCTTTTCCACTGAGGTTGGATCATCTTCTCTGAAATTGACAACATCCTCATAACTCAGTGATTGAAAAACTCATTATTTGTGTGTTTAAATCTTGACCATTCTTGATAAGATATTGTTGCCTAGATTTATTCCTCTTATTCTCACATAAAAAGATCATGATGTAAACTGTACTTTTTGTACTAGTGCTAATGTCATGTTACTAGTATTAAAAAAAAAGGTTGACCTTTTCAAATACACGGGATTGAAAATCATGTACTGTCAAGCAGGAAATCAACACAGACATTATATTATGTATAAATCAAACTTAAACAAGAAGACTTGTCCAAATCCTGATAGAGACTAGAAACAAGAATGCATGATAAAACCATAGGCATATATATCAATTGGGCAAGAGTTTCTGTAGAAGAATTCCTGTATGCAAATCATTGTATTTTTATTTCCAAAATCATTTGCTACAAATTCAGAATCAAGTGAAAAGATAAAGATAATTAAGACCACATGTTAAAAGATGATTAAGACCACATGTTAATCTCATCAATAGATGAAATAGTAAAGAGAAAGAGGTGCAAAATCATAAATTCTTACCAGTGCCATCCCTTGAAGATGATAGAGATTTGTCAGTTCTTATTGTTCCTTTGTTGCTCAAGGCAGCCAATCTATCTGATCTTGGAGAGAATGAACCGAACTTGCTATTAAATGAGGATGAAAGCGAAAGTCGCCGGGTTAGACTATTTACGTCTGCCAAATCGCTAACAGACCTTGGAGAGCATTGTCCTCTTAGCTTAGCTTTAGTAGATTCAGTGGCAGCCATATAGCTTGGAATTTTTGGGGTGTTATTATGTAACAGATTTTGATGATCTGTAAAATTAGCAGGCAGAGAAGCTCTTCTATGGTAATTCTTAGAATTTACATTGCTGATACAATTTTCACCAACATTCAAGTCTTCTATGATTCCTCCATCTTTACCATTCATCCAGCTTGTTTGCAAGTGAGCATTAGTATCATTACATGACTCATTATCATCCTCTTCTGCTTGCTGGTCAAGACTTTTCTCAAGATTAGATTGTTCTGACTTTGACACTGCTAAATCTTTCTTCTTCTCTGAAGAAGGACTAGCATCTTCCTTTGAAACATCATTGTCTGTATGATCTGAAGCTTTTCTTGTGATATGTGTTTTTTTCTTAATAGCAAGCCCGGATTTATCAGAAACATTCTGAATTTGAGCTTTTCTAGAACTCCTTTTCTCTGGTTCCTTTTGTGCATGTTCCTTAGCTGAATGCAATGGGAGGTTTGATTCCTTTTTCGGATACTGTTTTTGTTTGTTAGAATCCGAAACTAAATCATCAACTCTCACAACAGGTGCTTTCCTAGCATTTTTTTTAACTGGTCCTTTATTAGTTTCTACTGTTTGACAACTTTCATTTTTCTTATCAGACACTGAATCTGGTTTCTTTGCTTCTTGAAGGGGTACCCAGAAATGTGACTTCGTCCAGCGGTATAGCCACTCCCAAGCCAAGTTATGCTCTTCACCAGAATTATATTTGAGATGAGGAGAAACTGCAGAGGGTGATGAAGCCAGAAGCTGAAAGTAATAACATATACTATAGGTTGTTATTATGTAAAACAAGGTAAGTTTCAAAATATTAGTATGAAAAAGGGACAAGTAAAGGACAAAAATCCTTCATTCCTAACCTTTGTTAAGCGACTCAAATTCATAGGTCATATAGTAAAAGAGTAAATGAGTTTAGTGACTGTTCTATAAAATGCAAAGAGTAAACAAGTTCCAAGTAATTGACCTACAAAATGCTGAGGTATATACTTACGATTAAAACAGAGAACACGAAGTTTGACATTTCAATATCCAAAACTAACTGTAGTCATATGTATACGAACAAATACCAAGAAATATTATTTGGTGCACATTATTCTCAGGCCTCACAAAGCATGTAATAGACAGGAACTCTGAGAATACAACTGATGTAAGAAGAGGAAGAAGAAAAACTTGAGTTGAAGCAAATAATGAATATAAAAATGTGGTGTGAAACATGATGATGAAAAGAGAAATATAGTTATATAACCAGAAAGAGGTAGTACATTATAAATCATATAGGATATCTAACATGAGAAAACAAAAAGGCCAAAAAAAGGGCTTATTTTGTCCCTGATTAAGACAATACATACTATTGCAACAAACTAAAAAAAAAAAAAAACAGCACTATGCTCATAACAAGAGAACCAACCTTACAATTTATAATGCTACAAGAACAGTAAAAATTTTAGTTGACAATAACATCTTAATTCTAGTTATAGCGAACTGGATAAGCTATATCATTTAAAGTAAGAACAAGAGCAGTGTTACACTTGGTATATTAGACAGAAAACACCATTTACCTTGTGAACAAAGATATTATCTGAGAGCTTTACTTCTCTTGTTGATGTGACAACCCCAACAGATTTTGGAAATTTAGTATCCTGATCAAAAAGATATTGAAGAAGTTATATAATGAATAGAAGGAAAAGAGGAACGTAACTGATGAAATTCAGCATGTCCATATTGATTAAATGATAAACCGCTAACATGTCTAAACAAAAAAGTTAATAAAATAACCACAGATGATTGTGTTGACTTCATAAGTTCAACTATGATTACCTTAAAAACTTTCTGAACTGCAAGCCCAATATCAGAGTGCCTAACCTTGTAACCACGAGCCAATGCTTGAAATTTTACGATGGACTTCACACAATATAAAGCAGAAATAGCTCGCCGTCGAACCGACTGACCACGAATATAAGCTTGCAGTGGTATGATACCTTTGAGAGTTTTAAATGTCCCGCGTGCCTTCAATCAAGCAATGTAGGAATTACTTTATGCATTCACCAACCATACATATACAAACTTCCAGAAGAGGAATCGGTGTGAAATTTCCACTTTGAAGTGATAGTTTATAAATTAAGGATCAAAGCATATTGCAAAGAGACCAAATATTTAGGAATGCATTAATAAAATGTTCAACATGGCTATAAAGGAAAGTGAAACACATACAAAGAGAACACCAGAAATCAAACACGTTTGTAAAACTCAATTAAAATAATTACAGAAAACAGAACATTGTTAAGCAGAATCATCTTCATTTATCATAAATATCTTCATGAAATATCTGAGAAAAGGGCACTCAAGTACAGTAAAAACACTAATAAACATCAATTACCAAAGAAATGGGGCAAAAGAAAGTGGTCACTACATGTTACTAGAATTAAAGAGTTTCCCTAATAATTTGTACAAAATGAAAAAATCCAAATGGACTATTTAGAAATTTGATAGTGAACATAACTTCCAAAGGATATTGTATAAATATAAGATGTGAATACCTGATAGCCTCTAATAGCAGCCTGAACTATTATAGCTGCATCTATTAGCCTGATTTTCTCCTGATGGTCCCCAGAACCAAAATTAGCAACAGATTGTGCTTTGACCTGTTGCTCTCCAG
Source organism: Hylodesmum podocarpum (assembly GCA_026586105.1). NCBI lineage: Eukaryota > Viridiplantae > Streptophyta > Magnoliopsida > Fabales > Fabaceae > Hylodesmum > Hylodesmum podocarpum. The sequence goes on along the minus strand of JALJEV010000730.1, from coordinate 290,709 downwards.
TTGAAAGAATTACACCATCATTTGATGATATACTAACTACTTCCTTTTCTGACAGCACTTCCTTAGTAGCATTAGCTCCAGATGTTGGAGTAGACATGGATGCCTCAGAAGACACCACCAGAACATCCTTGTTACTTGAAGGTTTCTAATCACAATTACAATTTGCAGATCAGAAACTCTAAGTGTTTAAATTACAGCAACATACTAAATCTACATATATATTTTAGAAAAGTTTTGGCACTTCAGGCATTTACATATTATCAATAATGTGGATTAAATAATAAAAGTTATCACTTTAATACTGCTGGTAAATTTTCACCAGCTAAAGATTATGTCTTTCATATAGACATTGAATGTAATGAATCATAAACTAAAATAGATGCCAATCACCAAAGCTGGAAAAAAAAAAAACTCACATAAGTATCTTTCTCTCTGGAAGACTTAGATTTTGATGATGATTTCTTGCCCATAAGTAAGTTTCTGATCCATTTTGCAGGACTTTGTCTTCCCATCTCTGCAAATGCCAACACTTCAGAAAGCACGGAATTCAAATATCAAAATCTGCAACAAACATATATAACAGAACCCTTTATTAGAAAATTTTCAGCATCATAATTATGAAAATTTCAGTAAAACCAATTACAGCAAGATCACTTGAAATAGTTATTTCTTCTAACATTATCTTGTTCTACCCATTTAATTAGACCATGTCAAAACCAAGAACCAGAAACATATTATCACCAATGTCTCATATAAGGTAACATATTTTCAAATATCTCCGATCTAAAACAGTAGTAGTTCTGCACACAAAAAATATCACTAGAGTTTATTCTATTTTTTTTTTTTTTTAAAAAAAAGTAATTTCCATTTCCAAATTTCTGATACTAGTAAGGACAAATAAGTAGAAGTCAAGGAGATGCAGAAATGGTTCTAGTTCAAGACAGCAGAAAACAAAAGTCACCTTCAGAGTTCACAATGCACGTTTTCCTATGAAAGTAAGAAAAACACAAACGTTTGATGCCAACAAGAAGGGAAGGAAAAAGAAAGGAACAGGTCTAGAGAGTGACAAACAAGTAAGAAAGTGGTGCTGGAATGCATGAATGAATGAAGTGAGAGAACTGATGTGTGAGAACACAAGAGAACTTAGAAGGAAAAAAAGAAAAAAAAAAAAAAAAAAGAAAAGAAAAAAGAAAAAAGAAATAATAAATAATAAATAAACGTGGCAGAAGTGACAGTGTACTATGGAATTCAAGAGACCCTGAATTGCCAACTGCAAGATACCTCTCTCGAGATTTCATCTTTCAACTCTTAACCAAAATAGATCCACGTTTTTTTTTTCTAATTATTATTCTTATCCATACTCTATATTTTTAAACAATAACTGTGAATTCTTTTTAACTGTGCACTGTGCAGTAGATACATATCAGAAGTCAACTTTGCCAACAAATTGTTAATTGAGTGAAACTCGACTTAGATTCTCTTACTAAAATCTCAAGTTTAAGATATTGAGATTTTGTATATATAAAAAAAATGTAATTCAAAGAAAAATTTTATATAAATTGATCGGGCAGATTTTTTGACAAAGATTAGTTATTGATAAAGCTGATGAATATTTAAGATTAATGATATGATTAAAAAGGTAAACTTTTAGTTTTATTTAATATTATAACTATGATATAAATATAAAATCATGTGGATAACTAGTTTCTTATGAGAGCCTGATTGGTTTCATTTATAATTATTTTTTCTTTTACCTAATCACATTATTAGTTCTTTCATAATTCTAAAACTAAAACCTTTTTGAGAGAATATAACATTTTATTTATCAACAAATGATAATATACTTATAATATGAGTGTTTAAAATTTTATTTAGTGTTTTTTTTTATCACAAGCAAATTTATTCCAACAAAAAATGATCATTGGATTAGTTTATCTTTTTGTCGAGATATGCGGAACGGAACATAAAGAATCATTTAATATATATTTTTTCAAAATAGTGTATGTGATAATCGAAATCCATATTCCATGTAATCATTTGCCATTTCAAAACTGAGGTGTCTTTTTGTCATGTTGCAATAATGGATGCAAGACTAATAAATAATAAACATTTTCGTATTTGTCTAAAAGAAGCCACTGTCCGTTGGAAATGATTCTATTTTTCAACTCGTATATATTTTAGTCTTGATATGCTAGAAGTATTATAGGTTTTGAATTTACAATACAAGACATATTAAGTTGTAAAAGAAAAAATTACAAGACATAATATATTCTCTATATGTGTAGAATTGCATGTAAAATTAATTTTCCATCCCTAACAAAAATTACGTATTAGTAAGTAGATTTTCAACTGAGCATATGATAATTTCAACTTATTCATAAGCTTATTTTAATTTATAAAAAATATTTTATTTATTTTTCTTATTTTTTCCTGAATGACGTAGTTATTTATTTTAGAAAAAATTATTTAATGGGAGAAGTTGAGAGGTATTACACCCAACCTGTTTTATTGTCATTTCTAATTAAAATATTATTTAAAAAAATTTCCTCTAATAAATAACCATTTTGATCACTAGATTAAGTAGACATTTTTATTTTTATTCTTAAGCGAAAACAAATTTCAGGTTTATATTACGTGATAAGTTAATTATCAGCCGTGTGTTCAATAAGTATTCATTTATTTTTCAATCTTATTTAACGCTTTTTCTATCATTTTAATTTTATTTTATTCAAAATTAAAAATATTTATATATAAAAATGGATCAAATCAATAGAAAAATTATAAAATAAAATCAAAAAATAAATCAATACATACATGATTGATGATTGTTAACATACATACCATGTCACCCAAACTAATATAATTATATAATTGATATTTTTATAAAATTAACATGATTAACAAAATTTCAATTTATGAACATTTTTAAAACATTTTTCTTAAAGCGATCCACCAATTTAGCAAACTTACTCAAATTTACACTCCGCGGATATCTATATTTCATTTTCTTTTTACTCACAGCACATTTATATTTGATGAAAAGTGAAATCATGGAAAAAAATTAGAAAAGATATTAATTTAAAGTTAAAAGTGTGTTATTTTGAGTTGGTAAAATTTAAAAGGAAAGAAAAAAAAAATATTTTGAGCGTTTAGTCTAGTGGAAAAGTGAAGAAAAAATTGATAAAATTTTGTTTGGTGCATTTTTTTATCTATATGAATAAAACACATGTATGTTGGAAAGTTCATAAGAATTTTATTTATAAAAATATTCTTATATACTATGAATGTTATTCATATGATAGATACGTGTGGGTAGATGTTTTTATTGTGATCCGGATGGAACACAATATGGTGGTTTATTATGAAATAAGGGAGAATGGGAGAGTATAAGATCCTTTAAGTACAATGTGGTATGACGGGCCGAGCTCCTTAGGTGAAGAAGGTGTACATGCAAATGTCAAGTTAATATGTGACTGAAATATTTTTAGAGAGATGTTATATAAAAGTAAAAGACGAATGTAGTCTCAGTTAGATCTTACTCTTATGTGTATACATGCATATATATAGGCTGAGGGAGGTGGCGTGTATGGGGCATCATAATGCTCCTTACCGAGGCTGAGCAGAGATGATGTGCTGGTGATTTGACCTTACCCTGACTGGATTGACGTCACGGAAAGGTGTGCTGACGGTGAGGTATGGATTGAGCCATGTGTCCTCTCCGAGGGTGTTGTCCTAGAGTGTGACATGGTTTACAAGGGTTTGGATAATACACAAGTCTCCAAGCTCGATACTGTTGAGTATCAAGGTGTCGAGTTTATTTATCATTATCGATAGAAGTCATCTTTGAGCTCGAATAAGATTTTCCGTCCTTTTTTCGAGGTCGGGTTGTACTTTAGTTTTTAAGGGTGGCTTTGCCCTTATCTATTAGTCATCACATCATTTGAGGATGCTTTAATGGTGAGATTCTGTGAACTTGTAATGCAACTTCTAGCGTTACATTTTTCGGTAGGAATGATGTCTTCCTTATCTTTCACGCATTTCGAGCTTTATGCATTTTGGGAATGCTCATGTTCCTAAGTTTTGTTGACTTTTTGACTCCTTTACGTCTATAAATAACTCTCTTTCTCGTTCATTCATCTTCAATCATTTTGAACTTCTCCCTAACTCCTCCCTTCTCATTTCATTATAATTCATTTCTTATCTTTGTTTTCAAACTATGTGTGGTGATATTTGTTTGACGCATCTCGTTACTCGGGCTGGTATTTCCTATTTCGAGATTGTTGATGTTCAATTATTCATATTTGAAGAAAGATATTTTCGTATAGGGTCTGGGTACGTCCCATCTACTAAAGCTGAGCAAACGTGATGTGCTAGTGATTTAACCTTATTCTGATCAGACTAACGCCATGGTAAGGTGCGCTGACGGTGAGGTATGAGTTAAACCGTGTGTCCCTCCTAGAATGTTGTCCTAAAATATAGCGTGGTTTATAAAAATCCAGATAGTACAATAAATATGTGTAAGTTCTTAAAATATTTTTGTTTTAAAATATAAAATAAATAAAATGAAATATGAAAATAAGAAATATGTTCTGTTCTTGTCCAAAGAAAATATCTTAACTTTTTTCTATAATAAAAAACATGTATAATGTAAGTAATGTACAAGCCTGCTCTTTTATAATTTATACTAAATATGAAAATGTTAGGAAAAGAAACCTTTTACGTCCACACTCTTATATTTTTTTTTTAAAATAATAGTGTGTTATAACAATGGACAAAATTGCTAACGGTGGAATAATTGCAGAGACTCTCGTCACTCATGAATGCCCTAATCATGTGCACATCTTCCACGAATTCCCAATAATTATGCTCAATACTTTTCGTTTCAATATTCTAAATGTATTGGAGCCTCAGTAATGTTTTGCATTAAGTAAAGGAATATTCACATATTTTTATGCCACATTATTTGAGAAATCCACAAGAGCAAAAACAAAATAACAATTGCTACAAGTGAAGAACATGTACAGTACATGAGAAAAGGATAATTGATCAAGACTTAGTAAAACTTTTTTCACACTTTTTCGCACATTCTTACGAACATATCATCTCTAATTGATCAGGACTGATTAAAAATTTCGGAGTTGAGAAAGAGAAATTATTTAAAAGAAAGTGCCCCAAATTTGGCATTTTAATAAATTTCAACCAATAAGAGGGAGTATATTTAAAATAACATTTCTATTTCTATTAATCATAGTTTTAAAAACCAGATCCAGGATTGAACTGGTGAAGGTACTATGTCATTGGTTCGACTGTGGGGTAACTAACTGAAATAACCCAGTATATTTTTGTACAATATTACATTATATTAGACATATGATAAAAAAATACGATTTTGTCATACAACTACTTAATGAAGTTGGTGCAAGGGTCATTAATGGCCATTTCAACAAGCTAGAAGATAAGGGTTCAAGCTTTGTCTAAGAAAATGTTTGATGTTTTTTAAATTTTCCAGCTTTACACATGCTTCAAAATCGTATTGACCACAATATGTACGTGGGATAACATGTAGCAGGTTTGTGCAACATGCCAATATGTTTCTAAGTTCCTAAGCTCTTTGATAGAGCTTTCAATCTGGTTTGAGTTGTATCCTCGATTTGTCGGATTAATCTAAAAAACTGTTGGGTTACTCTGGTTTAATCCAAGTAAAGTGAATATCTGATCCAATAGAAGGCTCGGACCAGCTAGACTTTCTATTTGTGGTTCAATCAGTTGAATTGACTAGCCTAAGTTGGGTTTTAAAACATTGCTATTAATTTTGATGTTTTTCTCCTTTTTTTTTATATTTCTTTTACTTAAAAAAAGTAATGAGAAAAACCTGATACCAATTACTGAATTTATTTTTCGCTCACGTGACACTTTGGTAAATTCTACATAGAAGTAGAAATGAACAGGGGATTTGAAAAGGGATAATGACCCTGTTAATGTTGATATGATTTTATAGGTGTTGGAAGTTAAAGTGTCACATGTTAGAACAAAGAAAAGAACAAAAGGTTTATAAACACACGAATGTCTTTCTGGATAAGAGATCTTTTAGATAATAATCTAAAGTAAATTAAGAAAAGTTTAAGTAAAGTAGATAATATCATATTAATGAAGATATTAATAATAATATAAATATGGAGTAATGGATTAATGATAAATCCTTGTAGATATTAGGTACTTAACAAGGTGAAGATCAAATGATATGTTTAACTGGCATAAGATATTGAAACAATTGTACAATTATTTAAAATATATTGATAATTTTAGTTAAACTTCATAATTATCTTATATTCATATATTATAAATTATAATTAATTTAGTTTAATTTTAAAAGATTAATTAATCGGGTCAAGTTAGACAGTATAATCAAATTTAAAAGAGACGATTATATGGGTAAGAATATGATTCATCCAATTATATCATTTGAATAATTATGCAAGAATATTAAAGAAATTATTCTTAATTACTTTTATTAAATTAAATTATAACCTAGTTTTTATAATTCAATTACTCAAAATACATTTAATTAATTTAAAAATCTCTTTTAGTTTATAGTGTGAGAGTGATAACTCATATTTAAAATATTTATTACTTAACAATTATGATATATTTTTCATTCCAAGGTCAAGTCAAAGAATCAAATGTTTATAATGAAAAAAGAATGTTAGATCTTCGAAAACACTAAAAGTTTTAAAAAGTAAGAACAATTTAGCACATGAATTAAGTTTAAAAATATTCTAACGATGGAGCATATGACATTCAACAAAATGTGTGAAACAATTATAAAAATGAGACCATAATTAATCTAATTCTACTATGGTTTCACCTATGACATTCAATTGACAAACGTTCATTTCACTTATGACATTCAATTGACAACGTTCATACTTTTTATATGGGATAATAGAACAAAGTCGTCTATTTCTTCTATAAATAAATGTTAAGTTTAAAAATAAAATCTGATCCATAATTTTAAAAGTTATATCTCATCTTTTAAAAATATTTAAAGTAATCATTTTTAGAAATAAAGCTTAATCTATTAGACATAAGAATACTTAAATGGGAATTCAATAATATAAGGGAGAAAGAAAGAACACACAAAACGGTTTCATTGGAACAAAATGTACTATTTGTAATTTTTCTTATAAACCTCCTATATGTAATTTTTTGACGGAAAAACTACAAACCCTTTCCAGATATAATTTTTGAACGAAAAAATTATAAACTCTCCCAGTGTTTGACACACACTACCTAAAACCTAAAACACTCATAATAGATTCTAGGATGTGGTGCAAGTGAATAAACCTAATACTCTCACTTATATAAGTTTTTCACTCATCTCTCCTTTTAATACTCTCCGATGTGGGACTTTGAATTAACACAAGACTTAACATACAATACAAATGCAACCAGATGGAACTTTCACATGAATAAAGTTAAAGTATGAAAAAGTTCACCTAACATAAAAAGACGAGTCTGTTTTGATATTTCTCAACTTTAAATGCAGAAGATTTGTTAACTTTGATGAGACATCCCATATAAAATTATTTAATGCCCAAGAATGTCTTGAACACATTTCTAACATATGAATTATTGTGAGTAGCTGAGTCTCACTATTATCTCAAATTCTTTAAATATATAAAAACTAGAGTTTGAATAATTGAAGTAGAGAATAACCGATGCACAAATCAAAACTCTTGTAATTTGTTTCCTCTTCTCTTTATAATAACTCTATAGTATATAGAGTTTTCATTGTAAAATTTTTGTCTGTGAAAAAGTTATTGAAAATAGTATAACACAAAATTTTTATAGCTTTAGTTAAATTAAATAAGTTATTTTTAAAGAATACTTAGTAATTTAACTTAAAAGTTAAGTGTAAAAAATACTTTTGTATTATTCTAAAGATGATTTAACTAAAATATATTTGTATCTTTAAAACACAAATAACTAAGTAATTTGACATAATTTTTTATTAAGAGAACTGATATAAAACTTCACTTGCTCCTTCATTTGTTGTTTTTTTTAACAAAGGGACTACTTTATTTTCTAAAAACATCTGATCGTAAAATCTTTTTAAAAAACTTTGTTCGTGGCGTTGACTTTGCACATATCTTAAAAAAAAATTTGTTTTGCAAACATTTTAATCAACACAATTTAACACAATTCTTACATATTTTTTAATCATTTATTTATTTATTTTATATTTTTTGATTACATAATTATAAGTTAGTTTTATTTTTTTAATTATTTTACCTTATATATTTTACAATTTGACTATATAAGTTATATAGTTGAATTTTTTTAGCCATATTTCAATACATATTTTTATTTTTTTAATATTTGTAATAAAAATTTTAAAAATTACAAAAAATAATGTAACTTAAATAATAAAATATTAGTTTGATTTAAATCAAATTTTTTATTTAATTTAAATTAAACTAAATTATATTTAATTTTTTTTATTTAACATAGATCAATTTAAAGATAAAAATCGAATTGCATGCAAGTGGGTCATTACATGGCAACGAAAATGAGCTGTTATAAAAGATTTACACATCTTCCCATACCCATCCATGCAACTTATAACTGAAGTTTCTAATCTGTAGTTTCTACCTTTATGGGCTTTTATCCCTTTTACGTAACCAAAAACATGAAGAATAAGAAACATGAATGTGAACAAGTGAGAACAAAATGAAAATGCTCTGCAAAAATGAATCTTTGAACCTCTGAATATGGGGTCAATGTGAAATATATTTAAAATGATATTACATAATATTAAAAGAAAAAAAATAGAACGATTAATTTATATTTATATAAATTATAAATTACATAATTCTAAAAATACAAATCTCAATTGTTTGTTTGGTTTTATAATATTTATTATTAATTTACTGAGTACTTATGTGTTGCACACTTTTATCTCCCTAAGCATTGGTGTATGTACTAAATAAGTTTAGTAATTTGGTGAGTTTCATCTTTGTGCTAGACTTTGATTTCTGAGGTTTATATTCCAAGTTGGGAACTTTGATTTCTTAGGTTTAGATTCCAAGTTGGGAAACTTTTAAGAGTTTCTGAACAACACATTATTATCATGTCACATCATCATCAAATTACTGCATTAGGACCACATGTAACCACATCAACATGAAATGACCATGTTAGCTTTAACACATCATCATATCAATGAAAAAGAAAAATCTTAATTAGAATTGAATAACAGAGTGATGTGAGAAATGATTGGCACTAGTAGAAAAATATTCAGAGACTCTGCATTAAAAAGAAACTTACACGGTCACAGTAATGGAAAAAAATGAAAGTAGATCATTTATATGTTATTCTTTCGGATCTTAAATATAAGAAAAAAATAAAATATATAATTTGTGTTTATTAAAAATTAATTATTTGTATTAAATAGTTTTATTTCCTTTAAAATTTTCTTATTTATTATTCATAAAACAAATAATTAAAACACTAAATGTTGTTAAATTTGCTTACATTTAAAAACGAATAAATTTTTTGTTACTTCTATTGGAGACCGGAAGAGAGAGTGTGCAGAGTTAAGAAATAGTTTGAAGTTGAGGATTTTGTGACCTACTCTCTTATATAAGAAAAAAATTATTTATTTTTATTTAAGTAAAAATAAAATTCAACTAACTCAATTCTATTTAATATTTTTATTCTAAAAATACTCTTAAATTAATTAATTTTTTTTAATATAAATAGTATCTTTAATAATTATTGATTAAGAATAATTAAGAAGATGCATTTCATTTTTTGCAAGAAAATGAGAAAACTATATATGTACACTTTTATTTTAATCAAATTCAGTATTTTACTATTTATGTTTATACAAATCAGGAACTAGTTATGTATTATTATTTTTGCAATGCTATTAATTTCTTAACTGAAGGCTATTAATTGCAACCTTCAACCGTACTACAATTTGATGAAGACATCCACTTCATCAGTACATGGGACAAGTCATTCAAGTTACTTCCCTCTCAATACATTCATGTATTAGAAAAATAAAGTTTAATTTCAGATTAATTAAGAAAAATAATTATGTGTATTTAATATTTTTGTTTTTGTATAAAAAATAAACTATGTTTTCTAAGTTACTATTAATTATATTTATAGAAAATACTACATAGATTGAAAAGATAAATCAATTTAAGGATATTTTTAAAATAAGAGTATTAAAATAAACTGAACTAGATGTATTTTAGTTACATTTGAATAAAAAATTATCTATTTTTTCTTATATAAATAAGAGGGTGTATTGATTATTTGGCTAATTAAATATGGGCTCTGATAGTCATTATATCATCATGGGATATTTAATATAGCTCCTGACTTTAGTTTGAAAGTCTTGTGTAAAGTAACAGAAGAAGAAGGATTTTGTATGTTTTTCTTTTGTTACACAATGAAGAGAGATATACGTAGTATTAATTTGATTCAAATATATTTTAATATCAACGATATCCAAATATATTTTTATATAGCTTATCACTTTAAGTAATTAAAATATCCTTTGGCATCACAAATTTTCAGTACAAGAAAATATTCATGGGTGTGTAACATCTGAAGAGTAGTCTAATTCAAAAATAGACATTCAATATTTTAAAGATTATCTATTTTTTCTTATATAAATAAAAGAAAAATACATTATTATCACAGAATACATAGATGGGGAATTATATTTGATACATAGTAAATGAATAGAAAAAGAGAGAAAGATATAAATAGGATGAATGGTGATATATATTATTAATTTTATCACTTTACTCTGATGATTTTTTATTAGAAGTTCATAAAAGTTAAAAAAATTTTTTTTTCTTGAACTGCATTCTTACCCTTATTTAACAAAATTTCTGAACACTGCCATCGCTGTTTCAAGATTTATTATTATTATTATTATTATTATTATTATTATTATTATTATTATTATTATTATGATGATGATGATGATCAAACTTCGTAAATCTACATAGCAAGATTCTGCAAAATTTGAACACATGCATTTATTCAGCAAAATATTTCTATAAAAACTCTTCCATTTTCTGTTTCAATAAACTATCAACACAATACTCCAAAGTCAAAATTCTTCTCTTCATTACGAGTTTCCAAAATTGACTTCTCCATCTATCATACAATCAAACAAAACAGGTGATTAGACTCTTGATTTAACCAAAATTATTATATTGATCAAATTGTGACAACATGCCATTACAAATGATCTCTATCGGTTGGCAAAACTAATTTTCAATTGAAATTGATATGTAACAAAATGATTTGATCAAACTTGATTTTAACATGATATGATTTATGATTTGATATCTTCATCACAAAATTAAATTTATAGTAAAATTTAAAACAAAACTTTTATCTAACACAGAAACTATTCAACATTATTTCAACTCATAATCAACTATAAATTATAATCAATTATCAACTCTTCTATAATAAAAAATTAAATATATAAAAAAATTTCTATTCCATGTTCTAAACTCTAGAAATGCACATACCCAAGATGCTAAAACATCTTGTAGTTTCTTCCATTTTAATCTTCATGACAGGTTGTCCAATACTTTTTATATAGTAGAATGTAGCAGACACTTACCCTTAATGTAAGGATAATGAACAAGAAGTGGATTAGGTGAAAATAATTCATCACATTAAAATATGTGTCATTGTCACACGCATTTCACCAAGAATGTGTGTGCCAACCTCGGTTCTAGTCTTCACTCTGCCCTCAAGGGAACACCTCACCGACACAGACCCCACTATCATAAGGTCCCAAAGTCCAAGCTTTCCTTACTCCTCAACCATTGGGTAGTTATGACATTATTAGTGACAATGAAAGCTGAATTATTATGGATAAAAAGAACTTAATTATGATGCATTATTAATGTAAAAGTTACACTATTACTAGTAATCACTAGCATGGAGTCACTAGTATTTAGAAATTATCTTTCAATTATTTCGATTAATTAATCAGAATGTGTAAATTATTATAAATATTAACAACTTTATCATATCTATCTATAATTAGATGAACTTTTATATTCTCTATACAATCTAGTTAAATCCTATTACAAAGTGAATAATTTTGCCTACCCTTCACTGAGATCACGTGCCATGGCGCGTGTGTTACATGATTAATTCCTTAGGAAATGTTGTGTTAACTTACATGCAGGTTCATTAAAATACTGAGTAGTCACACCAAAGTTCTTGCACTTTGCAACTTTGATTTCAGCATTGTGTTGACTTTGCAACTTTTGATTTCTTGGGCAATGTAGCAGCTAGCAAACCAAGTGGCTATTTAATACTAAGCCTTCAATGCCCTTTGATCAGAATTTCCGTCTTAATGTCTTTGCACTCTTCCATGTGACATCTCTCACAAAGTTCCTTTACTACTAAACTAAAGTACTACTTTCCTGGTGGCTTCACTCAGAATTTTGAAATCTCACTCTTTTCAGATCTCATCTCAGATCCATAATTTTAGTTTACAAGCTTGGGTCCTCTCCACTATTGTCCTACCACCTGCTCCACATTAGTCCTGAAATTCTTTATTCTCATAATTCTCTTCAAAAATCTTTTCCTGCAATCATTATGCTATGACAAACAACTTTTCTGCTTAAAAGCCTTTCTTTGCAAATTATTAGATTCTTCACAGCTGGAAAATAAAAAAATAAAAAAGAAAGCCAAGAAAGACCTTGTATTCTGTTTTGTGAAGCTTAGCTACTAAGTGAAATTACTCATACCATTTTGTATGTCAATTCATTTGTTTCTACTCTGCACTTTGTAGTAGACTATGCTATGTGTGAGTGTGAGTGACTAACCAATTTCTATCTTAGTACAAATATTTTAGCCTCAAAAACATGAAAAACTTGTGGATTTGTTTCAGTTACTTGTTTCCTGCAATCATTCTTGTTCTGCTTACTACACCTTCATCAGTTGCACAACTAACAACAAGTGAGAATAGAATTCTATTCCAAGTTCAGAAGCTTCTTGAATACCCTCAAGTTCTTCAAGGGTGGACAAGATGGACCAACATGTGCTTTCTCCCTCCTTCACCTTCTCTCAAGATTGTTTGTTCAAATGGTCATGTCACAGAACTCACAATCATTGGAAACAAAAGCTCTCCATCTTCACACAATCCCAAAGAAGGTTCTTGGACTTCACGTCAAACTCTATCAGGAAGATTCTCCATTGATTCTCTCTTCACTGCCATGACAAAGCTTTCAAATTTGAAGGCATTGTCCTTGGTGTCATTAGGTTTGTGGGGTCCTTTACCTTCCAAAATCAACAGGTTTTGGTCCTTGGAAGTGCTAAACATTAGTTCAAATTTCATTTATGGGGAAATTCCACAATCTATATCCTCTATGAAGAATCTAAGGAGTGTTGTTCTGGTGGATAATTTATTCAATGGAAGTGTTCCTGATCTCCAAAAGCTAACTTCTCTTGAAGAGCTCAACTTGAGAGGTAACAAACTTGGTCCTGAATTCCCTTCATTGGGAAAAAATCTTGTCACTATTATCTTGAGAAATAATTCATTGAGATCTCATATTCCTCCACAATTAGTACACTTTGATAACCTTAAGGTATTTGATGTCTCTTCCAATGAAATTTCTGGAAACATTCCAACCTTTTTGATCTCTATGCCTTCCCTTCAGTACCTAAACATGGCTTCGAACCATTTTAGTGGTAACCTCTCAATGAGTAAAATAACATGTGGTTCTTCACTTGCTTTTCTGGATATCTCACACAACCTTCTGGTTGGAAAATTGCCATCATGTTTTGGTTCAATGTCTTCAAAGGCCACAGTACTATATTCTGGGAATTGTTTGTCAACCAAAAAGTTGAATAATCAACAACATGCATCTTCTTATTGCAAGAAAGAAGGGGCCTTAGCTGTTAAGCCTCCAGCTAAAAACCTGAAGAAGGGTTTGAGTTCTGGTGCGAAAGTAGGCGTAGTGATTGGAATATTTGGAGGAGCTGCTATAATTGCAGGACTTCTGATTGGAATCATTGTGTTCATCTTTAGGAAATCCAGAGAAGAAAGATCACAAAATTATAAAATGGACAAATCTGTTGCTAATAAATATTCTTCCGATGTATCTCCTGGGCCAAATATTGGTACAAGTAAGGCCACTATTCTTTGTTTCTTTCATTTTATAATTAATGTTATTTGCTATATGATAAATGTTAAGTCATACACGTCTTAGATCCTTAAAATTCGTGTTCCTTCATTTAAGTGATGCATTAATCTGGTTTCTCCTGTGGAATTAGGACATATTCCTCAGGCAATGAAGCAAGCTGCACTTGGACTGCCACCATACCGTAATTTCACATCAGAGGAAATTGAAGATGCAACAAACAACTTTGACCCGTCAAATTTAATAGAAGAGGGATCACAGGGACAGGTAAGATATTTTCTTAGGATATTTATGGATTCATAAATTGTGTTTTATAATAAGATGGAACCCCACAAGTCCAATTTATAATGGCATTTACTATCATATTTATGCAGCTGTATAAAGGTTGGCTCAGAGATGGTTCAGTAGTCCTTGTTAATTGTGTGAAAATAAAGCAGAAAGGCCTGCCCCACAGCATCATGCAGGACATAGAAGTATTACCCAATTTGAGGCACAGACATATGGTGAGTGTTCTAGGACACTGTGTCATCACTGAGCAGGACCATCCCCACACAACAAGCACAGTATTCATTGTATTTGAGCACATCTCAAATGTGTCATTGAGGGATCAACTTGAAGGTAAATAATCACATTGAATGAAATGCTAAAGGAAATAAATGAATGCCACCAAAAAATGTAACATAATATAACATGTATCTTCATTCAACAGATGGGAGAAAGAGGGAAATGCTGAAATGGCCACAAAGAATGGCAATGAGCATAGGCATTGCAAGAGGAGTGCAATTCTTACACACAGGAGTTGCTCCTGGAATATATGGCAACAATTTAAAGATTGAGAACATTCTGTTGGATGATAGTCTCAATGCAAAAGTCAGTAGATACAGCATTCCATTGCTATCCAAGGTTTGGACATAGTACATAATTTGACCATGCTCTCATTAATATTTGCACAATTGCATTCACAACTCTATGTCCCTAACCTGTATCGATCTCTTGATCGTTTTCAGAATGTACTCAGTGAACATACTTCCACCAATGGAAATCATATTGGAAGGTATATATCTTCTTACTAACTTTTTCTTCTCTTCTATTTCCAGTGTTGTATCCTAAGTATAATTTGTTGTTAAACCCATATGCAGCACAAATAATGCAGAAAAGGAAGATATCTATAAGCTTGGAGTTATTTTACTTGAAGTTATTACTGGGAAACACATTACATCCTCTAGTGAGATAGAGGAGCTGAAGGATGAGGTATCTCTTTAAGACTTGAAATATGTGTCACTTTTGAAATATTTTTTGTCTTACATTAATCATCACTTTAGAATCAAGAATATGCTATTAATTACCCTTTTCCAATAATACACTAAAAAAATAAATTCACTAGCAGATGTGTAGTTGTAACTATACACCCTAGTTAATAAGGGTACTTAAGTTAGATAAGGTTATTATGTCATGAAATTGATATAATCAATTGTTTTCTTAAAACTACAAGTTCTTACTTTTGCTACCAAAAATTACAAGTTCTTACTTTTTCTCATATTTAATTCTCTCTGTATCTTGCTCAGCTGGAGAATGGTTCATCAGAAACAACATCAGTACTTAAGAGTGCAATTGATCCTTCACTAAGGGGAACTTATGCATATGAATCAATGAAAACTGCAGTTCAAATTACCACCAACTGTCTATCCAAGGTTCCTAGCGAACGCCCTTCAATAGAGGATGTTCTTTGGAACTTACAGTACTCAATGCAAGTTCAAGAATCATGGACCAGCAGTGGAAACCTCAGCACAAAACTGTAAACCACCCTGTCAATAAAAATGTTTGCTTACATTTTCATAAGTTAGTTCATTATCATAATGAATAAATGTTTTATGTACATAAGTGATTTCTTTCATGGAGCCCAAAAACACAATTTGCCCTGCACTTTTCCATATTATTGTTGTTACCAAAATTCCTATCAAATTTGAATTAGGCTCTTAGCAAAGTATCAATACCTTGCTCCTTTAGATTACGATGGTTACAATAAATCATGAAATTGTTCCATTAAATGCAACTAGGAATTAGCAATAACATCATCCGTAGAACTCTGGTAGATGTGAGATTCTAGTATACAGATGTTTCTTTTTATCTTTTGTTCGACAAATACTTAAAAAAGAGAATCAAAGTAAACTATAAGAATTTAAAAAAAAATATATTTTTTAAACTAAAAGGACAAAAATTCGTAAATTATAGGAATTACAAGGTAAAATTTACAATATTATAGGAACTAAATGCATAATTAAACAAAAATTAAAATATTAGTAACAAAAACTTTAACTTAGTGTTTAAGCCTTTAAAGGCATTAATTAAGAAAGTTAAAAAAGAAAAAAAAATATTTATCCTATTATTTATAGAAAAGCATAAAAAATATTGGACATCCTAATTTTAAAAATATTTTTCATTTTAATTTATTAACCAGCAATCTGGCCTACCTATCTAAGTACATTAGTTTGCATTGCCTATAAATAATTAAGATCCTTAAGTCATCAAATCTAGATGTGTTTACCTCAACTTTAAGTTAATCTCCAACTCATTGACTAACTAAATTAAATTTTTTTTTATCCAACCAAATTAAAGTTATTTAGTAAGGAACATATGTTAGTAATTTTTATCATTTGTAACTTTTTCCATTTTTATCTAGACTAGATTATCATTATTTTTTCTATTATGCCTCTTTTATACTTATAAGTTAATTTATAAATTTTCAACTTCCCATAACACAACCTCCAAAATATTATTTCCAACTACACAGTCTTATCATCATTTTTTCTTTTACAGCTTTTTACACTTAGCTACCTTAACAATTTTAAAATTTCCCACCAACTCTTTACATTTAGACCAACTTATCCGTAAGTTTTGTCAACACTGTTTGATTTAAAAGAATTTTGATAATATTAATCCATTTAAACCAAGATTTTTTAATTGATTAGGGAGGGAGATGGAAGGTTGTAACACAGAAATTATAACTCTGATCATAAGAACTTACATCATTATTATCTTTGTTATTTTATTATATTATATGTTATGGTTATTTAAAAAAAACAAATGAAAGAGAAGCTAAACTTTACTCAAACTGGAGGCCTAACAGACTAAAGCAAATTGGTTAAATTACACTTTTACTTCTTTAATAATTTTTAATTTGTATTTTAGTCCCTTTATTTTTTATTTTATAATTTTGGTCTCTTTATAATTTTCAATTAGTAATTTTGGTTTCTATGATTTTTAATTCTGTGATTTTAATTCCTCACTCTTGAAAAAACTACAATTTAGCTTTTGCTATTAATTTTTAAATTTTACTCCTCTAATTTTAAAATATAGAATTTTATTCTAACGATTAAATGTTGATTTATTGACAAGTAATGTCTCAATATTTACTATAAGTGACAAAATTGGACTTCAACCATTAAATATCACATCATAATTAACATTGAAGTATTCATGCATGTTTGAAATATACTTGAAAATGTTGTGCATGCGCTCTGGTGCAAATTCAATGAATTTAAACAAAATGGTCTTAATCCATTGGTAAAAGTATTTTTGCCTCAAACATGCTTTTACTTTTAAGACAGTAACTCAAACATGCACTTAATGATGAACAAATTGAGGTGTGATGGCATTACATACTATAAAATTTCGAAGACTAAAATCACAAAAATTGAAATAGAGACAGAAATTACCATTTTTTTTTAAATGGTGAAACTAAAATTGCATAATTAATAGTAGAAGGACTAAAATTACAAATTGAAAATCATAACACAATAATTATAAAATTAAAAATAACAGAGAACAAAATTATGGATTAAAAATTATAAGGGGATCAAAATTGCAACTCAACAAAGAAAAAGGATAAAAATAACTTAAAAATCTTGGACCTATTAGCCTGATTTACCCAACCCTACCTATGAAACATCCACAACACTACAAAAGCCTTTGTCAGCGACACAAATGGTGATGGTCTGGTGGAGGAGCAACTTCAATGTTCAATAAGTGCAAATGCAGTATGAGTTGAGGAGAAAGGGTTACACAATAAGAAGGAAGTTATTTTCGAAAGGGGGAAAAACAATTTAGGGGTATTCTTTTTCAAACAAAACTCAAAGGATTGTATGTGTAAAATTGTGTTTACAGTGCAATCTCAGCACAGAAACGTTACTCTTAACATTCCTAGTCTTTTCCCCCATTTGTATCGACATTGTCTTAGCTTTAACTTTTTCTCTTTTATGTCCTTTTACACCTGCATTTGCAAACTTGTCAATTTTCATTTCCAACTGGACTTTCTTGTCAGTATTTTATTTATCTCCTTTTACACTTGTTGGATAAGTATTCAATTTTCAATTCCCAACTAACTTTTTAAATCTAGATCGACTAACATCTGAGTTTGGTTAACAAACTTTCATCAAAAATAATTTATTGACCCATTTAAATAATTGTCATTTGTACCATTTATTTTGTTCACATCATATTTTTTTTCTACGCTAAGTTAAATATGTTTGTCTTTTAATATGTTCTAATATTAACTATTTTTTTCTGATAAAATTAGATATACCTAAATAATAATGGTAGAAATTCAACCTTATAAAATTGTGGTCCTCAAATAATATTTGACTATATTGAATCGAGTTGGCATCATACTTTTAGCAGCATGAACACATGCTCCTTTGAGTCCCTTCTACCTTTCCAAGGGTGAGGACCATTTTGTTTATTACTAAGAAAATCCCCGGTTAGTTACGCCATCCTATGTTATAATGATAAAGTTGTCACCAAAGACAAGAATGAACCACAAAATATGGATAACATAAGGTGGACCATTAATTCATATAAAGTTTGAGCAAGCACATTGTCAAGGACTAGAAAATCATAGTGGTTTTTTTTTTCAAGTCTGGTGGTTATTTAATCATATCCTTTTGACAACCTTTTGATTGCCACAGAAGTCCTATCATACTGAATATGATGATTAATCAGCAGTCCAACTCTGCTCAACAATCTCACGTACCCTTCTGTTGTATTCTCGCTTGTTTTCACTGAACATACGAGCAGCTTCAGAGTTTGCTGGAGAATTTGGGTTTGGATCACACAACAATGACTGCAACAAGAAAGACAGTTTAGTGAAAAAATAAAAATAATCCAAAGCAATTACACAAGGTAACGAACACTACATATTCCAGGGCTTGAAAGAAGCACATTCTCTTCTATTAGATGAAATTTATGTGGATTCCACTAATCGGGGAATAGGATAGTTAGACTTATTTGAAATTCATCCAATAAAAGAAAGGGTATCAGAAACTATATTGCTAACATTTCTCTTCCATCAAGATACAGACTAATTCTTAAGGTGTGCCGTTACTTGGTTCTGTTGAGGCAAATGAGGGTTGGCTCAATTTTCAGGTTTGATTCAAAGCATTGAGTGAATTAAAATGGATAAACTGCAAGACCAAAAATGATAGGGAATTATATTGAAAACGGACCACCTGTACATGAATCTACAAATAACACCAATTGGGAGTATGTGATACTAACTTAAAGAATGGCAGTGTTTCTAATAAAGGATTAGGCCTGACTTTTACCCCAAAAGTTGGCGTAAGAGGACATGATTGTCCAAGTCTTATAAGGAGTGGTATTTTGGGATATTTCTAACAAATGTGAAATCTAACAACATTGTTAGACTAAGGTAATTCAAGTAATATGCTAGACAAATGATGTGCATGGCTGACCTTTTCTCTTGTTTCCTTGATTGAGTGAACAATTTCTAACATTGATATCAATTGTACAGTTGTCTTATCTATTAGGTAAGGTCGTCTATATGGACTATTTGAAGCCATTGAGCTCGTCCAGAAACCAAATTTTTAGGGATATTCATAATGAGATCCCTTTAAAATTTTAATAATTTCCTCCCATCTCTATAGTCTCTCTCAGTCCCTTTTAATATGGCTAGAAACCATATCATCTACTCTCCTCATTGTTGCCTCTAGTAGCTCTCTACAGATGTCTAAACCACTTCAATCAAATTTTAGTCATCATCTCAAGAGATGCCACACCAATATCTCCCTATATACAATCATTTTGTGTCATGCCTTTTCTTGTGGACACATCCATCTTAGGATTCTCATTTTTCCAACTTCCACTCATTTGTCCCTTAAAATCACAGGATTCACAACCAAAGTATAGTCGGTCATATAGCAATATGATAAAACTTCCCTTTGAATTTGTTTTATGATCATAAATAAATGCCTTTCTTCATTTTCACCACTCAACTTGTATCCCATTTAACACATTTATTAATTTTCCCATTAATTTTTACTATTGATTCTAGATACTTAAATTTAGAAACTTGTGGTATGACATGTCTCATTTTATCTCCAAAGCATTTTCCTTGTTTCTTATTAAAATTGCATTGCATTGCTCCTAACCGAGCAAAAACCCTTTGATTCCCAATTTATCTCTAAAGCTAAACATGTCCATTTAGGTTCCTACAATTCTGAGAATATTTTCTTGTGGAAAACCTTTAACCAACCCATGCAACTCTTCCCAAAACTTTTCTTACAAAAGTATTTTCAATCCTACTTGTGGTGCATAATCTTTAATGATATTGATAGTTTCCATAGCAACCACTAATAATTAAAGAATAGATTTTGTTTCCAAACCTTTTTACGCACCACACTTGTTGTCCAATTCTAATCCACAATAATACTCTGTAAATTCTTTTTCAAATCATGATATCCACTACCTCAAAATACTTACCTGTCACAGTAATAATATTTCAAATACCAAACCTAATACCGAAGTACTAATATTTCAAATAGAAGACCTAATGTCAAAGTGCTAATATTTCAAATACAAAACCTAATCAAAAGCACTCGAGGGTTAGCTTCTTGACACACATTCTTCTAAAAAAAGGCATTGACCCTTGCTCATTTAACTCTATGTTTGGGAGACACTTAGTGGCTCAAACTCATTTAATATTGTAGTTGAGTCATACAATCCGTTACTTCCAAAATAATGACCAAGAATTAGAAGACATAACCTGTCATGAATGATCCATGCTTGGGGTTTCAACAAGTTCTAAGTTGGCTAATGAGAGCATAACACAACCTTTCTCCTTTACCCTAAACCTTGATATTAATTGTATTTTAAATAAATTGTGCACAGGGTACAATAAAATCAATTTTAGCATGTATGACTTAATGCAATTCTGAAATATTAAGTGAATCACAATTACCTGGATTGAGGTGAGAATTGCAGCAACATCATAAATTGGACTCCACTGATTTTGTAAAATGTCCAAGCATATACTACCATCTGCATAAACTAAAATTTCCAAGAGGGGCTAAGAATTAGATTGAAAATTACTGGCATGAAAAGATACAACATTGATTGGTGTGTAATAAAGAATATGTATTTCAAATAAATGAAAATATTCACCAATTAATCAAATTCATGTAATTCTTGAAGATTTCATAAATTTGCGGTGTAATATCAACAAAGTTAAATTGTTAGCTGTATACTATTTGATGGTGAGATTGCATAAAATATTTTTCTATATAAATTCTGAAATTATTACATGGTATAAGATCACAGAGGGGTTTTACAATATCCTGACAAATTAATATTTAAGTAAGTATTTTTAAGATTTCTATTTTAATCATATCAATACCAGAAAAAATAAATAAATAAATAAATAAATAAACCAGCATCTGCAGGAAACGGATAGATATATAAGAAAATAGTCCTCATCCTCTACACGTGAATTTAACAACATTACAGAATGCTGTTGTAGGTTTCCAATTTCTGTGAAATTAGGACAACCCAGTATGGGGTCCGTGCAGGTCCAAATGACTAGGGTCCACTTAGAGTTACCTCAGGCAGGAAATAGGAGAGGAGGGAAGAGTGAGTTAGAGAGAGGAGGTTACACATAGGACGGGAGAGGAACATGAGAGGTATGCTAAAGGTAATTTGGTTTGTTGTTTGTTATTGGGCAGAGAAACAGTTCCTCCGAGTCGCTTCTGCTCTCGAGGAGGTTCTCTTCTGTAATAATTATGTTTTTCAATCTATAATATAATCTTCTAACTCTTTTGAGGGCCAAAAAATGTATGCACACTGTCTATTCTCTACAGAATCAACGTGCCAAACCTGAACTGAAGTATTAAATAATGCATGTTTTATTTTTTAGATACATTATCCATAGCTTCCAAGACAAAATCACCACAGAAGCTGTTTTAACAATAACTTCCAAAAGTAACAATTACCTTCAGGTACTCATTGTACAAATATAAAATACTTCACATGATTGTTATTCTAGCTCCAAAATGGAATTGCAGGGTAGATTTGTACTCACTGTTTGGATGAAACATTCGAGAAACAAAGCGCACAGTAGGTGGTTTATTAGGATAATCCTCTGTGAACTGAAGTGTCAACTTAAACGTACCTGAAAGACATGGATATCAGTCATATAAAAATCTAAAAACTAGAAGACTCTGAACCTAAGCACAATTAAATTACCATAGCACAGGTCTTCTCTTTAACAACCTAAAATTTTTCAAATACTAAACCCTGTGCGACAAACTTACAAGTTGAACTCATGTTTGTTTGTATGAACAAAATAAAAGAATCACACCATATTAAACATTTCCAATAGACACCTTGAATTGTTCTACTTTCTAGTTTCTAGAACAATTGAACACAAAATAGATACACTTTAAAATCAAAAAGAAAAACCTATTTGATTAAATAATATTCAACAACAAAACATATACATAATAGACAACTGGATATGCAGTTCAACACTTCAATTTTCATCTCTATCAAAAATTACGAACTAAAATATTTTCATCCTCTTCATATCAATATTGATCAACAATGCTCAACACGACAGGTGCTATCTCCAAATAGTCACAGACACAGTAGAAATTCAGACACAATCATAACATGGGGAAACATTGCAACAAGATACGAAGTCTCAACTACACAAGGTAGAAGATATAATCGTACCTCCATCCCAAGGGGTGTCATCAGGTCTGTAAAAAGAACCAAGAAAAGCACAATTAGATTATTATTATAAATTAAATCATCCAATACCACACAGTAAAGAGAAACACACACTTAATACAAAATATTAGGATTTGTAAACTCCTTACACACCCAAAGATAACGGCATTCCAAAGCATGATGTTATTGTCTTGGGGAGCCCCACTGATGCCAGCAGGAGGGTCTTGCTGCAATCTTTTGAAATCCCTCATCAGTCTCTTCCTTGCCGGAGTCGACATCTTCACCACCTATATTCCTCAAGTAAGTACAATCAAAGCAGTAGTAATCAGTCACTGACACACCCATGTGCAAAGATAAAATATTTGAGCAATAGAAAGGGAGAGTCAGCGAGTAAACAAGATTAAGAAAACAAGAAAATCTTTGATAACATGTCAGATAATACATCAAAGGTTCAGAGAATGCAAACAAGCAGACAACAACAACAACAACAACAACAAAGTTTTATCCAACTAGGTTAGATGAGCTACAAGGATCACAAGATGTCATTCAGCTCAGTCAGACACCAAACTTCGGGAATATTATTTACATTTTCCTCCAAAAAATTGAGCTAAATTTACATTCTCACAGCTTAACATTTATCAAGCCACTACTAATACTTCATGATCAAACTCCAGAGTTTTCCATAGGCAATCAAAACTGAAAATAAAATAAAAAAAAAAAACTAACACCGAGAGTTCATTCCAACTCATAAAACAGTCCCATGGGCATGCTTCAGTGAGTTAAAAAAAAGGATTCATTTCACTCACAATTCACAAACTGAAACAACAAAGTGGGTATATGCTATAATTCAAGTCTTTTAAAATCCCAAAACAACAAAACAGAAGAATCAAGAATTTCCAAACACCTACTAAACTTTCTTCACAAAATCACAAATCAAGGACTCCAAACGATCAATTCCTCCAATTCCACCACAACAATATATAGTACCAAACATAGATTAACAAGTACGAAGCTACCCACAAAACAAGGAGTAGCTCAAAACAAATTCCAAACTAATTATCAATCTGGGCATGAATCAATTTTATAAAAAGCCGTTCACAGAGAATAAAAAACGAAATTTTAAGCGAAATCGGAGAGAGAGAGAGAGAGAAAGTGAGAGAGAGGGTTCTGACTTGTGAGTGAAGAAGGGTGTGAGGGGGAGGTGCAGAGGCAAAGGCAGAGGCAGAAGAGAGAAATGATTGGAGGTTGGAATGGATTGAGAAGAACCGAAAAAGGAAGAGAAAGAATGTGAAGAGAGAATATTAAGAGAGAAATGGTTCGATAGGGAGAGAGATAGAATCTTTGGTTTCAATAATTTAGATTAAATAAAATGGTGGAGTAAGCTAAGGGGTCCCAATCCCAATTGCGCTCTCTTTCTCTTTCTCTCTGTGATGATGTCTGCTTTTCTTGCCAACTTGCTTCACAACCCCAACAACCCATGAGACACTTTATTATACATATTACACTCTCCCATACACTTTCACTCTTTTTTTTTTTTTTTTTAGGAGAATGAATGCCATTAAAGATTCTTTTAAAGCATAGATTTTTAGTTGAAATTTTCTAATATTTAATATGATTTTCCTAAGACAAAAACTTTTTTATTACTTTTTAATTTTCATCTTTTAGACATTGAATTGAATCAAATGATATGGCGTGATCTATGTATTAAATTTCACAATACTTTGTTATGATATCTTAAATTAGATACAAAAATACAACTCACGAGTTCAAACTTCGGCATGGTTCGTAAAATAATAATTAAATATAATCCACATTAACTGTGTAGAATCATAATGACATTTTATCAAGTTTGAGAAAACCGGACGGGTTAAGATACTAAGTTAAGCTTTCAAAAATCGGACTTGTCGTTGAATTAGTTAAAATGTTAATTTAAGGTTTAATAGTTAAATTGTAGTTCAACAGATATTAATAAAATAATAAAAAATAAAGTATAATATTATAAGTTTAGACCAATGAAAAAATTATAATAATATTATTTTATACATATATGAGTCTAAATCAAGATATAAATAATTAAATTATATATTTATAAGATAAAAAATTGTATATAATTAATTAAATAATTAAAATTAATGTATAATTCTTATTAAATATTTTTGTTTATTTATTTTAAAATTTTAAATTAATTTTTTTAAAAAAATTTAAATATTTTGATAGTACGATTGAAACAAGTCCTATATTAATTTTGGTTGTTTTTCCTGGTTCTATATCCCAATTCTAATTTTCACGTCGGTTCAATTTGCTTATAGGCTAGTTAAATCAAACATAGGACCGGTTCACTGGTTTTTCGATCAAATCAGATGATCTGATCTAGTTCTTAGAACACCACATTTTAGTACATCAAAAAACAATCAATATATCATATTTACTGATATCAAGTAACTCTATCATCCAAACTTAATAAATCCAAGTAACATGAATTTGAGTCTCTTTATATATAATCATACATTTCAGTCTCTTTATATATAATCATACATTTGAGTCATAACTCACATGTACGAAAGAATTTTATTGGAAGAAGCTACCTATTAATATTATGAGATCCTCAGGATGGAAGAAAAAACTCAATGACCAACCAAAATACCCATTTACATTCATATGCATAATAAAAAAAAAAACTACTAATTTAGATTAATTTACCAATTTAAGTAAGGAATATGACTAGGATAAGGTAGACATAAGAAGGATATAATAAGTGTTTAGATCTCTTCACTTAAACTAAATTCAATACCTTCAACTTGAATGATTTTCACCTATTAACCTTAGTTACAAAACAAATATTCTCAAAAATTACTTTTAGCTTTACAACACCAATCTTATATTCAAATTGTCAACTTGTTTTTTTTTTTTAAGACTTTCGCAAACAAAAGTTTAATGAATGTTAGAAACAAATCAGCTCACAAGGTAAAGATATGTATGTTAAACTGAAATAAATGATAAGTTTTCTAAGTAAGGTGTAACAATTTAGGCTTATTCTGTTTCGCCTAGAGACTTGAGTTCTAGGTAAGAAGATAATGAATAACTTGAGCTTTGCTCATTCGATTCTACACTTTCTTCAATCTTCAAGTCTTCTATTTGTAATTCTCTCTTAAAAAACTATCCAATGAGAAAAAAACCTTGATACCAAATTCTCATTTGTGAATCTTTATAAAAAGCATAATGGAACTTATTCTTCATGCGCCTCACTTTGCTCGAAAAGAAAGAAAGCATTGTCGCATTTGCAATGTTAAGCATTTCATATTGTTTATTAGGTATCATTTTAATTATGATAGATTGCAAAATTTGGGAGGATGAGAATTTTCACCAGTACAAGCTGTGGTCTAGTTTATATGTTTTGTGCTTTATTATTTTTCTTCACATTTTTTGTTAGGCTTTTAAATAGGAATTTTAGGCTTTGTTTCTGGGTTCAAATTTTGGATTTTAGAACAGTAGCATAACAACGAATCACTGTAGTACTAGAAATGAGAACTTCATTGATCAATAAATAGTATTAACTTGGACATTTTTTTTCATTTGTCTACTTTAAAGTGAATAAAAATTTAAAGTGATCAAATAGAGTGAAAGTAAATGGAAAATCTATCTTACCAAACTAGAAATAAGAACATCATCGTGAGAATTGTATTAGGTTGGAATTATTTATTTATTTATTTATTTTTATCATTTGTCTTTCTTAAAGTAAATAAAATAGTGTGAACGTAAAGGCAATGCTCTTTTCCCACTTTGCACGTTTGTTTATTTAGTGAGTATTTTGAAGACTGAGTACTATATATGAGTCTTCCACTATCAGAGTTTAGTTAATGAGTATTTTGAAGACTTAGTATTTTGTTTATTTAGTGAGTATTTTGAAGACTTAGTACTATGAGTCTTCCCCTATCAGAGTTTATTTAATGAGTATTTTGAAGACTAATTATCTTGAAGACTGTTTGAAAAGATAACTTTTCAAACATCAAACTTTTCAAAAAAAGGTCCACGAAAAGGCTTCTAATCACAATTTCAAAAGAGGTCTATAATACAAATCAGGTCTATGATTTTTTTACATCTCAGTAAGAAATTAGGTTTTGTAATCTGTGTAAAATAATTAGATTTTCTAAGATTGTAATATAATGGATAAACTTTTAGGGATTTTATTATAATCCATTATAAATGATAAATTATAATGGATTGACTGTATTTACATCAACATGACTCCTTTTCCCTTTGTCTGTTTGATATAAAATTTGAATACATTTTATAAAAAAAATTCTATACTTTAATTATTTATATTATACTGTTCTCTTTATTTTATTTAATATTATAATTTTTTAACAAATCAAATTAATCTTTAAAGTACAAATTCACGAAATTTGTGTGATATTTTCTTTTCGCCATAAGCATGTGTAATTTTAAAATTATTACGATTTTTTTTACACATTATAATTAAACTCTTTTATTAGTCATTTAATTCCTTAAAATTTCTTATTCCTTAAATTTGAGTTAAACTAATTTTAGTTTTTCAAATTTAAAATCAATATTTTTTTAGTTTCTTAAGTTCTATAAATTTAGTTTTAATTTTTTAAATTAGTTCAAATAACACCTCGTGTCTGTTATTAAATAAAAGTTCATCCACATCCTTTGACTTTTCATGAAGAGCTTTTTCTCAATACGTTCCATCTTGCATGCCTCCTTTAGATTTATTGTAGTCCCTGTTTTTAATCATGTGCTAAATTGATTCTAGAAGACAGGGTATATTCGTATAAATCTTTGCAGCACTGTGATTTCCTATTGTGTTGTTTTCTGTTATTAGTGGAATGTGACGATGGACTAGTTTTCTATCGTGTTAAAAATTATTTCTTCAACCGACTAAATTTAAGTTGTTTACTGTATGAGCTTATAAGTTATTGTTTGTACTAAAGACCCATCATGTGAATGTTGATTTGCAATGAGTTTACTATGTTGTTTCTTCAAACCAATTAATTGATTATTCGTAAATTAAATAACAGAGCAGTTTGCTAAACAATAGATCTGATAGCATGATGGACTTTTATTGTTTTTACTTTTATTTGTGATTACAAAAGTGTTATTATATTTCTTTTGCGATGCCTGATTTCGTTTTAACTAGATATTTGCGATGCCTGATTTCGTTTTAACTAGAGACAGTGGTTCTTCTCTAGTAGATACTTTAATTTGGATATAGATTTAAAAAATGGATGAATGTAAAAAAAGAGAATAAATGTATTATAGAGTTACTCTAGGAAGGCCAGAATTTACTAATTATTTTATGTAGGACATTGATGAGTTTTTAGAGTATTGTTTGTACTCTGTCAACGTATACAATCTGGGGAAGATTAAGGTTTTTTTTTTTTTTTTTTTTTTTTGCAAATTGTACGAATAAGAAGATAGGTATCCTTAATATAGTAAAAACTCATATTTATCCGTATGAGTTTTTGTTAAATTATTTTCATTGAATATTTTATGGAGAATCTTTGCCAACAATCACACAAGGAGTAAACTTATCACCAAATGACTAACTTATGTTTACAACAAACTACCAAAGACAGTACAATCAATATAAGACAATGGTGATAGATGTAGTAGGGTCTAGTTTTCAATAAAATCTAGAGGAGCCTCCAAATGCTAATGTTCAAGGCTTTTAAATATGTTAGCTGTTGCACAAGCTCTTTTGTATATGGGATGTGAGGATATAACAAACCTTAAATCTACTATACTTAGTCTAAGCCTCAAGGTAGATTCAGGTATAACATAGCAATGTTATAATCAAATGATGTAGTGGGTGAGAAGGTGTTTGCCAAAAGATCATTGAATGTCGTCAGACTTGTATAACTCCAAGAAGATGATATCAAAATTGGGTCTGGGTTATAAAAAGATTGATTGTTGTGTGAATGATTGTCTGTTATATTCTGAAAATGACGTAAATGAGACTGGATGTAAATTTTGTGGGTGTGTTAGATTCAAAGTCAGAAGAAGTAGTCGTGGACCCGTTTAGATAGCATCTAAGCAATTATTGTTCCTTTCTTTAGTTCCTAGGCTACAAAGGTTATTACTTCATCTGTGACTGCTAAAGAAATGAGATGTCATTTTGAGAATCGTCAAGAGGCAAGTGTGTTATGTCATTCATTTAATACAGAGGCGTGGAAGATGTTTGATCAAACTTATCCTAACTTCAATAATGATCCACGAAATGTGAGGCTTGAACTATTCATTGATGGGTTTACTCCATATGGACAATTAGGAAAAATTTACTCTTGTTGGCATGTAATCATCACTCCTTGTAATCTTCCATCTTAGATGTGCATGAAACAAGTGTATATGTTTTTGACATTGATAATCCCTGGTCCCAAAAATCGAAAAGTTAAAATTGATGTTTATCTTCAACCATTGATAATTGAATTGAAATTATTGTGGGATAAGGGCGGCTCAACCTATGATATTTCCTAAAAGCAAAACTTCCTGATGCAAGCAGCACTTATGTGGATTATCAATGACTGCCCTACATATGGCATGTTGTTTGAGTGGATGACATCAGGTAAACTATCATGTCCTATTTATATGGAGAACTTTAAAGCTTTTACCTTGAAGCATGGCTGAAAATCATCATTTTTTTATTGTCATAGACAATTTTCGTCGAAAGATTATCCATACAGGAGGAATAAAACTTCATTTTTTAAAGAATAATGTTCAACATTCCCCACCACCCTAATGATTGGATGGTGATGAAGTTTGGGAAAGAGTGTGTAATATGCCAAAAGTTGTTGAATATGGACAATCACAAACTATAAGTGGGTATTGGATGACATATAATTGGACCAAACTTGGGAGTTTCCATACTGGAAAGTCAATCTTCTTCGGCATAATTTTGATATCATGCATACTGAGAAGAATGTTTTTGACAGAGAAGAATGTTTTCGAAGCCAGAAAAAGTAGACTGAAGGATCTAGTCAGAAAAAGCCTGTGTGCTCGTGACCTTGGCTCTGATACCAATCGTTGGATCGAGCGCTTACCACTAAACCAAAAGCTATAGCTGTTAGTAAGAGCGCAACTCTTTCTACTTAAGAGCGTAACAGCCCAAGCGCCACGAGTCGACTATGATTTGGCCGACCCCGGCTTCCGCCATGGGACAATTGATGTATACCCACAACAGAGACATTTGCTCCAGTTGCTCATCTAGATACAAAAGAGCTCTAATAGCTCTTGCAGCACAAAAAGGTTAGAGCATCTATCAACTAGATGTCAAATCAACATTCCTCAATGGTGTACTTGAAGAAGAGATTTATGTGGAGCAACCATAAGATTTTATGTGCGAAGGCAAAGAAAACAAAGTGTTAAGACCGAGAAAAGCACTTTGCGGCTTGAAGCAAGCTCCTCGAGCATGATATGTAGAATTGATTAGTACTTCGTCGATTGAGGATTTAGGAGGAGCAAGAGTGAGCCTACACTTTACATCAATACCCAAGGTCAGTATGATACTCTCATAGTTTCCTTATATGTTGATGATCTTATATATATGGGAACCAATACAAAGATGATGATGGAGTTCAAAGAAGGCATGATGAAGTCTTTCGAGATGACTGATCTCGGCTTGATGAGTTACTTTCTTGGTATAGAGGTAAATCAAAGAAATGAGGAAATATTTATCTCACAAAAGAAATACATGGAAGACTTACTCAAGAAGTTCAAGATGTATGGTTGCAAGCTTGTCACTACTCCGCTAGTAACAAATAAAAAGCTACAAAAGGATGAAAGAGCACTAGAAGTCGATGCATCACACTACAAAAGCTTAATTGGAAGCTTACTATATCAAACAGTTACACAGTCAGATATCATGTACGCTACCCGTCTCTTATCTAGAAGTCAAATACATCTTGGAGCAAGAAAAAGAAGTCTAAGATATCTACAAGGAACAAAAGAGTTTTGCATATGGTACACTATCGCAATCAACTCAAGGTTACTCGGCTATATTAACAGTGATTGGGCGAACTTAGTGGATGACATGAAAAATAACTTCGATTATGCTTTTGCACGTGGTTCAGGATTTTTCTCCTAGGCATCAAAGAAGTAAGCAACAGTTGCACATTCAACAGCAAAAGCATGGTATGTAGCAGTTGCAGAAGCAAAAAGTCAAGTTATATGGCTACGGAGAATACTATAAGACATGGGTGAAAATCAAAATAGGCTTACCACAATTCACTATGACAATAAATCAACTATTGCAATGGCAAAGAATCCAGTGCATCACAGCAGAACAAAATAACTAAGTATCATTGCAGATTATTGCAGGATTATTGTAGGATTGAAGCAAATACAACTAAGGAGATCAAGCTTGATTATTGCAGGATTGAAGAATAAGTAGTAGATATATTCACGAAGGCATTACCAAGACCAAGATTCGAAGAACTGCGCACTATAGTTGGAGTTACTGAAATTTGTATAAAAGAGAAATGTTGAAAGCACTACAAATTTCTAAAAATAAAAAGAAGTAACTAAAGTCTTGTACAAGAAAAATCTGAAAAACTAGAAATAAAGAGGTTAGTTTAGAATATTCTTAGTTAGATAAGTCTAGGAACTAAAGTTTAAAATATTCTTAGACTAGATAGATATAGAAATAACAATTACCTACATTAAAAGCCTATAAATAGACAACTGTATCACCAATTGGAAATGTAGAGAAATCTCAATATAAAATCTCTCTTCCATTACTAATTGTTTTCTATAACTACCTTCAAGTAACAGTCACCATATTACAAATCAGTCAACGTCATTATTTCAAATTATTCTCACAATCTAATTACTAACACTCATCTGCATCATAGTTTGGAATGGTATGAGAACATTATGAACAAGTTCTTGAATTTTTTTCCCAAAGCTAAAAATAACCAACATCAAGACTACATCTATACATTCTACCAAGGGACCAATGAGACCCTTTATGAAGCATGTAAGAAATTCAATGCACTATCTAGGAGCTTAACCAAACATGTATTTAATAAGAACACCTAGATCAAATTGTTCTTCAAGGGACTAAAACCCAATACAAAGATGCTTTTGAGTGTCACATCTAAAGGAAATGAGACGAGGAAGACACTCGAGGAAGCAACTAACCCTTTTGAGACCATGGCAGAGAGCAACTATGAAAACTAGTTTGACAGATATTCAAGCTTTACAAGAAAGATAGGCACTCTTGTGCTTGAATCCTAGGATGCCATTCTTGCCCACGATAAAGACAATAACAAAACATGTCACTCAACTACCAAAATAATTACAATCCATCCAGATTGCACCACCACAACAATACCATGTCTACCAAAATAATTACAATCCATGAAGGATATCACCCCTATGCTCAATGTAGGAATAACCATGAGACTTAGGAGGAGGCTGATTATACGGGGAATTAAAACCAAAATCAACAAAACTATGATAACGATTTCAACGGAGGTTGACAATCCCATCTTAGCACGAAGTGGGATTAGAATGACGAGCAAGACACATCCTAGAATAGGCCACTGTACAAAAGCTTACTATATATGACCGTTAAACAAAGTTAGAGGGGATGCTTACTCAGTTTATTCAGGTCTCTATGTCTAATCACAAGAGGATAGAACTATCCATCAAGAATCTAGAGGTGCAGATGAGGCAGTCAGCCAAGCAATTGGCTAATTAGTGGAAAGGATGTTTTGTAATCAAGACTAAACCTAACCCAAAGGGAAATTGCAATACCATCACTACCCAAAAATGGTAAAGAGTTATGTAGCGGTGGGATTCCTATTTTAAGATAAAACTGGTTGAAAGTGTTACAAATTTTTAAAAATAAAAAGAAATAAGTCTCGCAAAAGAAAAATTAGAAATAAAGAGGTTAGTTTAAAATATTCTTAATTAGATATATTTTAGAATATTTTTAGACTAGAAAAATTTAAATATAACAATTACTTATCTTAAAAGTCTGTAAATAAGTAATTGTATCACCAATTATAATTGTAGATGAAGAGAAAAATTCTAATATCCAATATCTCTTTCATTACTAATTATTCTTTAAAACTAAACAACCACTATATTATAAATTGTTCAATGTCATTGTCCAAAACTATTCTCACAATCTAATTATTAATACTAGTATCAGAATTACACAACCAACCATTTTTTTTCCTTCTTTCCTACTAATTATTAAAATTCTCCTTCAACATCATATCCTTAGTATCACGTTACAAAACATTCCAACTTCTATCTAAGTCAACCTAACAATTATAACAAAACCAATTTCCCATCACTGCTTCCTGTATAATCTCTTTTTCAAGACAACCATCGTTTTAAACATCCTTTAACTTAAATATTCGTTCCATATAATTACATTAGTCACTTCTTATATTAAAATAAGCAAACACATGTACCTGCTTCAAGTAAATGAATAGATCTAATCAAGTTGATAACTACCAAACCACAACATTCGTTATGAAATTTTGGAAAACAAACAACAATCATCCTTGCTATTTCTTGCAGCACAAAAACAACATGGAAATTAAGACAAGTATAATAACCTTGTCTTGCTCTCATTATTTCACTCATATTGGTCTAAAAGATGGTTACTTTCCAGATGACGATCCAAAAGAACCTTTAGATGCTTGTGATGGTTGAAATGTGACCAACTTTCTTTTTGGATCAGTATTAAGAACAGCAGATGACATTTACTTGTACCTTAATGCATTGGAAGTATAAACTGTGTTCATTGTGCATGCCATATCTCCACCTAGATTTAAGTCCAAAACTGCATTCTCTGCCCCAGCATGATTTTCTCTAACCCCTTCACCAACAGATGCAGTGAGGACAGCTGCTAGTGCAGATTGAAATTTTGGGGCAGCTGTGATTGCCTCAGTTGCAGCAGCTACAATAGAATCAGGTAAAGATTGTTGAGAGATAGCATGGTTGCTAATGTAACTAGGTTGATAGAGATTCATCCCCTCAAATGATTGTTTTACGGTGTTTATAAGGGAACCATTTTGGTTTGTATTTTGGGTGATCAATCCTCCATAGCTGAAGTAATCACTATTATAAGGACAACGTAGCGTACTAGATTGCAAAGGAGAGAAAATACTAGATGAAAAATTAAGATTTGATGATGAATTATTTGGTATGAAAGACAAGCATGGGGTGAATTTTCCAGTTTGAGGTGTGGTGAGGTCTAGAGTGATTGTGGGTTGAGAATTATTAGAGGTTGAAATAGATGAGTTGTGGAAATATAATTGTTGTGATTTTGGAAACTGCTGATAGCTTGATGGTGTGAAGTTTAGGGCATTAAAGTTATAAGGAACACTAGAATTGATGAGGGGGACTGTGTCTGAATTGGCTACTCCTAGTTGTGAGGTCAATGAGGGAGATTGAAGCATGGAAGCAGCTGCGGAAGTTGCGTAGGCTATGGCAGTGGCTGAAGTAGGAAGTGGGTGGTTGTGTGTTCCTTCATAGGTGGTAATCAAGATTGACATGTCTTCCGCACTTCTTTGGACCTAAAAAGTTTGAAGCAGCTAAGTTTAACTATTATCAATAGAAATGGGGGAGGGGGGAGGAGAATTATTAGATGATCTATAATTGCTATTTGGATTATAGTTTCAATCCATCTACATGATATATATAAAAAAATAATTTATACAAAAATTATTATACTCTAATATGTATCATATAAAAATTGATTATAGTTATAAATAGATATAATAGATAATAGTTTGGGAAGATTTTATATTAAAAGCTGGAAATCGATCGAACATATATATGTATATAGGCAGTCCATTCAACCTTTTGGTTAAGAGACATTAAAAGTGAAATTGAAAAACATAAATAAATAAATTTGGTAATGCATGTATATGAAGTGATTTCATTGCTCTTCTCAATTTTATGTAGACGACCTGCATGTTCTCTTTTGTTACCTCAAACAATCCATTGGAAAATTCTATATATACCTGTTTTCTCACGGGACAAGATGGATAGACAGTGCATCTATAGTATGCTCGGGGGCATGGATTCCCTTTTGCCATTTTTTGTCCATATTTTCTCCATTGGCACCCATCATTCATCTGTATAAATTAAAGTTCGATTAAATTATAATTTCAGCTCTGAAATAATTTGAGAGAAAGGGAAAACATCAATGTTGAATTTATGAAAAGATATTTATATAATAAGACAAAGTTTAGATGTGATTCTTTAAATACTACTATAATTATTTTTTATCAAAATTGGAATTAGTTTTAACTATAATCATCATGAAATAAAAGCTTTATTACAGTAGTTGATCCCTATATATATGGTTTACCAAGACCTTAAAATAGGCAACATTGTAACATATTGTAGTTACCGATCGAAGTAATATAATTTGATCCATATTTGATTTAAACTAGGTTTTTGGTTTCTTTCAGTTTGGAATTATTTACTCCAAGGATAAAATATTAATCATTCATTCATAAATATACAATCAAGAAGCTTATACTAACCGTAAGGGTATCACATCTGGCTCTGATGCAAACCCTAGTCTTCTTTTGTTCTGCATGTTGAGAAGCTTCTCTTTTATCCTCACTTCTAATTGTCTTGAGAACTTTACTGGGGGGCCATATCTTACTGAGTTCCTCTTCCTCCTTTTCCCCATCACGGCTACTTTCAGTGCTTGAAATTTTTATAGTTGAAGGATCAAATCTCATATCTAACCCAAGTAGAAGTCCTTCTTTCAAATCCTCATTTTCTCTAATATTTTCAATTCCATTGTTCTTCTTCTTCTTCTTCTTCTTCTCATGTTGGTATGTGGATGAAATTCCAAGAGAAAGTGAGACAAGTTCACTTTCTCCATCGCTAGTTGTATCTTTTACAAGCCTTGCCAATGAAAGCTTCAAATTATCACTATTTCCTTCTCCAACCTCTCCCATTTCGCCTTTAAACTTTTGATCCTGTATATTATAATTGATCAAATACACAAGACTAAGTTAATAAGTATATATCTTCTTAGTAATAAAAAAAAAATAGTTACACCTTTATAATGAAGTAAATGAAAATTTCAGTGTATTAATTTGTTATTGGTAGCTACTAGCTAGGCATTGAAACTTAAATATATACATGATTGGAATAAATGATGCAATGGATTACGTTATATATTCTTGAACGTTGAAAATTATAGAAGTTATTATTGTCGATCCACTCGTTCGTGGCAATGGTCATTCTTGTATAACTGTTTACTTGACGCGTCATGATTTGATTTCTCACTCGTGTTCACATAGATGATCGTAAAATATTGTAACAAATTCAAGAGTTCATGATTATTATCTTTTGATAGTCAATGTAAACCTAAACATATCAATTAATCGAGTAAAATTTCGTTCTCTTTCATTGTAATATTAGCCTGACATTAAAAAATAATAAATAATTTTTTTATTATAATTCTTAACTTTGATAATTCATTATTGTTTCAAGACATAAAATGTATTCGATAGATGAAACATAAAATTTACTATAACTATTGTACTTAACTTTTATGATTTGCTATTAGGCTAAGTGACATAGAAGCATACCAACAGCTTTTAGGCTTCACAAAGTTCTAATTAATAATACAAAATTAAGAACCAATTACTTTACTCTATCTTTCAATTTACACGGTTAATTAAACTTACTTTAAAAACTTTGCAATGGAAAATAATTATTCGTTTGTATTTAATATTACACAAAATGGAAAAATAAAAATAGGGTATGTGACATAGAAGTATAAACCAATAGCTTTTTAGGCTTCACAAAGTTCTATTTAATTCCCCTTAGTCAATGCATTTTTCCTTAATCTACTCAAGTACTAATTCTTTTGTGAACACGTTGAAAAAAAGAAAAAGATGAATCTCATCAATGGCAGATGATTAGGAAGTATATATCATTGAACGTCTGTTTTCGTTTTCCACGTGGGATTGCCTAGGAATTTTAGTACATTAACTCTGACCCTTTCCGCTAGAAAATCATGGCACACCGAATAGAGATTAAGGTATCTTGACGTTGATCTCAAAATAAAATTGAACTTTTACTTCCACAATTATCATTGACATTAATGAAAAAAATTAATGTACAAATCATCTAAGCGAAATTTCAATTCTTATCAAAGAATAATAACCCTAAACCCTAAACAAATCATCTAAGTTTTTTTCAAGATGAATTTAAAAATCATAGAAGAATAATACGTAATTAAGGTTTGCAATTTTAAAATTTTTAGAAATTAGGAAACAAACTGAGAAATACAGTTAAAGTCCTCATCTTGCAAACCTTGCAATGAAGTAAGTATTGTACTTTTGTTAAATTTAAATATATATATATATATATATATATATATATATATATATATATTCTTAGTAAATGACAAAGAAAATGGCTCATCAATATGCACTACTAGACCACTTAGATGACTGAATATATATTTATTCCTCGCCCAAATCAATAAACTTTACGACTCTGACTAGCTCTCTCTACTCCATAATTCATGTTTATGTTATGTTCAATAATCTTCTTGAGTACGCATTTGAATATATATTGAGAACTCGTGTGGCCTTTCATTAACACATCATGAGAGGGATGAGTATAATTGACTCAAGCATGAGAAAATTGAAATTAAACCAAGTATAATTGACTCAACTATATTATTTTCTCTTTTGATTGTTAAACTTTAACATTTATATGGGCATCCACTTTTATGAACTAAAGCTAGCTATCATGCATGCATGCACCATCCCTAAAATTCTATATATATCATTTACTAAAGCTTTCTTAGGGAAAACTTCAAACCGTTAATTATTCACATCAAGAAGACCAAAATGAATATTCAAGATATAATAGGAAAATTTCTAAAATACCAAATTAAAATATCTTCATAAAAGAAACTAAAGCACTACGCTCAAAAGGCTAGAGAATAAAGAAAATCACCTTATTGCCATTAATTTCTTCACCGAGATTAACTTCCATAGCGTATTCTTTCCCAAAAAAACGATACAAATTCTTTTTCTCATCAATGTTTTCTTCTTATCATCACCATATGAGTTTGGCTTCATTATATACAGAACCCAACAGTTTTAACTTCGATAATATAAGCTAAAATCCTCAGAGTGTTGTCATCCTCACGTCAAGAGCGTATATACTCAAAAAAGACACAAGATTTTTTATTATTATTATTTTATTTTATATTATGTGGGATACATAATTAAAAGTATGAACATTATATAATGCAGTGTTTCAACTATTGACACTTAATTGAGATCTCAAATAAACAGTAGAGTTGAAGATTTTTACGTGAAACAGTCATAAAAATGCCGACTTGGGTCAAAGTTCACCTGCCATGTTTCTCATCAATCTTGATTATGGTGACTATGTGTGGGTCCTCAATTTCGGTGCCATTTTTATATTTAGACCTTCCTATTCTTTTTACCAATCTATGGTCATAAATTTCCGACAAATTCCTCATCGTAAGGGTGTATTTTTTTTATAAAAAAAAATTAATTAAGTAATGAAAAGGCAGGAATGGAACTATTGAGAACTCTTCCTCTCTTCTATATCCTCACCTAATTTTTTTTCTTGAAAAACTACTACATCGATCATATATTTCTATACTATTATATTATTATTATTACTATTATTATTATTATCATCATTCATTGTAATAATAATAGTTTTATATTATTTATAATTCATGAAGAAAATAAAAAATGTATTTTACTATCATTTTGTGTTATAACCGAGGGATATATTTTACAATTTTATATTTTCCGAACTATTTTACACATTTTGCATGCCTTTTTATCTCACATGTTTTCCCCTGCCATGTTACCGATTTTTATCTTTCTCCTATTTACATTTTACACTAATCTGAATTAATTTTTTCTTGTTCATTTTTCCATCCATTTGCATACTCCTTTTTTTTACTTATTTTCCTATTCAATTTCATTGTTTTTATCTTCTTGACTTTTACATATTTTTCTAGTATTTTGTGCATGTGAAATGTAAATGCAGCATGGATTCAAGTTATACTCAATTTATTAATGCTTGTTTTTTTGTCAACAAAGAAAAAGAATTATATTAAAGAAGCACAAAAGATACCTAAACCCATATATAAAAACATTTGTCCAAAAATATAATAGATAACATAGAAAATAACATAACAATTAAACTTTTAATTACCATATAGTTTACATTTGTCTGAAATTACAAAGTACCTAAACATTATTTGTTCCATCCTATTAAAATTTCGAGAAATATTTAGAGATCAAATACAATATAAGTCAATCAGTTAACTATTTTATAAAATATATATATATATATATATATGTATTTTTATATTTCTTTTTTTTTTCTTCCTTTTTTTTATATTTTATAAAATAATAGGTTAGTTGGCTTGTGTTACAGCTGATTATCAAATATTTCTCAAAACTTTCTACCATTAAGCAAATACATGCAATGCCATTCCCTTTATTAATGTGATTTTCAAACAAACATTTTATAAATATTATCTATATTTTCTATATCAAGAGATTTCGTTGAAGTAAAATAACTGTTAAAACTTGAAGGATTAAACTAGTATTACCATAAATAAGTAACAAATTGGTGAATGGAGGAGGGAATAATAAATTTTAAATAGCGGTGCGTAGAACTGTTATGGTGGCTGCATTTACATGCATGCAATCTCATTATTTTGACGTTCTCCACAATTAATTAATAGTGACGATGGTCACCACTCCTTGCGTGCAAGGAATTATAAAGTGCTATCTATGTTAATTTTCTAAATCGTCAAGTTGCTTTATTTCTAGTTTACTACCCATTAAAGATTATGTTTTTCCTAAGTCTTGTATTTTGAAATTTATAAAAATTCTCAAATTACAATATTCACTATATATACTCGATATTACAAGCAGTTAAACATAGCATTTTATTTTAAACATAAAATTTTAGAAGTTAATTTACAAAATGAGAGAATTTTTTCTACTTAAATATTATTTTAATTATAGGGGTTTAAATTTTTTTATTTTTGAGATTGTATAGGTTGAGTAATTTATGGTCATTTTAGTCTTTAGATTTAGTTATTGTTTATCATTTTAACCTCTGAAACTATTTATTTTTATTTTAGTCTCCTGAGTTAAAAAATAGAATAATAATAAATTACATAATTCGTAAATTAAAAATGATAATAAATATATTTTATAAACTAAAATGATAAATATATTATACTTTAAAGGATTAGTTTATTATTTTTATCTTCCAAAAATTAAATTACTCAACACATAAACTTTCATCCATCAAAATAACAATTTCCTCAATAAAATATTATTAATATTTCAAGGATCTAGACCTTAGATAGATAGTTACAAGCTATTCCCACCTTTGAAGGGTCATTTGTGCAGGCTACATAAAGACACATGATATGTAGTAAAAAGTCCAGCTAAGTCATGCAACTAGACAACTTTAAGGGCCGGCACAATATGGAAAGTTTACACGCACAGATACATATGAACTATTATAGACTATACTTGATAAATCAATGGTAATTAATTAATTAATTGGCATTACAGTGTGTTAATTATGTCTAATAACCATAGCTGTGTGCATGTGTAAAATATTTTAAGTTTGTGAACCTTCAACGTAGTCCAACCATACAGTAAGCTTGAGAATTACTACTATAATGTAATAGTCATGTACCAAAGCAAGTCATTTTTTATTAGGAATATAGGCTGCCTCTAATTGAAAACAAAATTACCCACTGTAATATTATATCTGTGTTTAGTACATTTGTTGTTTGGATGGAGCAATAATCAGTGAAAAACAATAGAAAAAAAATAGAAGAAAATAAAGTAGAAATAAATGTTACTTGGTGGAAAGAAATGGATCAATTAATAAAGTAGAAAAGAAATATTATTAGTACAAAATTATTTCATACTGTTAATGTATAATTTATTTTAATTTTCTTAATGATGTCATGTGAATAAAGAAATTGAAGCTAATTTTGATTAAAAATAAATCACCAAAATAAACTATAATTGAGCTTTGTCAAATAAAATTTTATATACTCTAATTTTCTCCATTTTACTAAAATTAATTTGGTAACTGATATGACATTTAGAGTTTATTCCTTGTCTCTTGCTTATTATAAAGGTGTAAATAGTCATGCTTGTTAGTGTTGAGTACTATTACATTAGTTGCCAAATTAAAATAAATTACAAAAAAAAATATCTGAAAGAGTGAAATCATAATTTTATTAGTTAAAATTCAAAAAATAACACAGATTTAAGGATAAAAATAATAATTAGTAACATGAGAGAGGACAAAAAAAATAATAATTAGATTTGAGAAAAAAAAAAAAAAAACAAACTGGAGGACAAAACTAACATGAGGTCTAAGCCTATAGATTAAGAAAAAAGGGAGATCGGATCGTGAGTGGCCGGCAAATAAAAACCATATCATATTCTTATTCAATTTCAATTGAATTCAAAATAGCAGAACAGAACTAATCTTCACCTATAAAGTCTAAACAAATTTTTTAAATTAAGGATATGATACATCTTTGAATATATTAATGAAAAATTATGCATAAATGTCAATATGCAGATTTCTACTATTGAATATAGAAATTGGTATGGATTATTCTGAACTAATTAATACTCACGTTATCTATTATTGAAGTGTGCAGATATTGCTTGTCAGTGACTGTAATTGGGTTTGTGTAATCTGGATTTCAAATATGTGATGTCAGGCACATTCATCCCATTAATAATCTACTGAATGTACACCTACTTGGATTTTGGTTTTGAATATTATTTAATAAATAATTAAAATACGTAGAAAATTATATATATATATATATATATATATATATATATATATATATATATATATTATATTATGTGAGTAAATTGATTAGGTGATTACATATTTTAGTTAGTTATGAATTAAGGTTATTTAGTTTAAGCTATTAAGAATTTTATTATTATTAGTGGGTGAATGAACATGTTTAAATGTAAATGTTGAATTTCTCATTAGGGGTAGGTAAGCAGGCTAACCCGCCCTGCATAAGGCTCGTCCGTGTAAGCCTGCGAAGAGTTTGGTTCGTCCCGCCCCGCCCCGCAATGGTAAACAAACCTAATTTGGTGGTCCGCCTCCAATCCGCGGGCCCCGTGGGCCAAATGGACCAACCCGCGGACCTAGTTAAAAAATTAAAAAAAAATGCTAAATTTGGAATTTAAAAAAAATGCTAAAAAATTGTTATATTTTTGCTCTTAAATTCTTAATAAAATAAGTCAACAACATAAATCTACTATTATCTCCAATAACAAATTTAAATTCTAAATAAGTCAATAACATAAACTTTTAATTATCTCCAACAACAAATGATTCTGAAGCTTGATCATTTTCCATCACCATATCTTCGTCTTCCTTTGGGAGGGTGAGACGTGTGAAAAGATTGAGAGGCGGGAAGTAAAATTAGGGTTTCAATTTTAAACCCTTTAAATAGTGCGGTTTAGCGGAGGCAGGAAGTGAAATTAGGTTTTCAATTTGAAACCCTTTAAATAGTGCGGATTTGCGGGTCGCCCCGCGGACCCCGCGGGTTTGACCCGTAAAACC
Organism: Hylodesmum podocarpum; assembly: GCA_026586105.1. Taxonomy (NCBI): domain Eukaryota; kingdom Viridiplantae; phylum Streptophyta; class Magnoliopsida; order Fabales; family Fabaceae; genus Hylodesmum; species Hylodesmum podocarpum. The sequence goes on along the minus strand of JALJEV010000730.1, from coordinate 247,834 downwards.
CGCGGATTGCGCGGGACGGGCTTTTATGGACTATACCACTAAATTTTTATGAAAATGGTGGTCCAAACCTGCGCGGGTCGCGGGGTCCGCGGGCTGGCCGACTTTCACCCGTATACCCACCCCTATTTTTCATAGGCCAAGGAGTACAAACTTGTGAGTTGTATACAAAGTGTGAGAGTTGGGATAAAGTGTGTGAATGAACACGTTTAAATTTCATTTTATAAAAAAAGAATTATTTTTTTTTTAAATCTAATTAGGTTGCTTTGGTTTTGTTGACTTAATTGTGACTAGGCTTTGGGCTTATGCTTCTTGTATTTGAATTTTAAAGGCTCCATTCACTTTATTTGCAATGGCCCAGTGTAAAGTGTGCAAACATAATAGTGTATATAAGTATGGGTTTTTCCATTTTCCGTGACATTTTCTCACGTTTAATTACTAAAATAATTTTTTTTTTATTTTCAATATTATTTAATTATTTATTATATCACATTATTTTCTTTTCTTCCTTTCTTAAATTAATTATTTATTATTGATGTTTTCTTAGGAAAAAGAAATATCATCTCACAATGCTTAGTTTTGCCATGAAACACGGAATTATTGACAATTGAGATTGTAGTCTAGTTATTCACAAGAACCTATGTACTTTCTTCTTATTCCATATGCAAATCTGTCACGATTTTTCTGATTCAAAGAGTTTGATTCATGGCAACAATAGCAGCTACAGACTCTGCTTCTGCGGTTGATTGTGCTATAACATCTTGTTATGTTTGAGCACTAAGAAAAAACTTCATGAGTTTCTTCGTGTGTTTACGCTCATTAGCTAACTCTGCAGCATCAAATTTCTCAAATATACTCTTCAAGAATTGATTCTCATTCTTGAGTTCCTTGATTGATTTTGCCATCTTCTTGATTTCTTATTTAGATATTTCAAAAATCCCATTGTTCTTTGACAATGACTTCTGACATTATTGGAACTTTTCTCCGTCAATTTTCAACTGCAATCGTAAATTCTTCTCAATAGTTAATAACTGATATACTTGTTCTGTATATATTTTTATTTGTGATTGTTCTTGATTCAATTTTTCCTTATGGTTCTTAATTTTTAAATTAGCAAGTTGTTTTAGCTTGTTTCTTAACAAGCCATTATCCTTTAGCTGATAATAACAATCATCCTTTCACTTTTCAAACTTATTGTTAACATCCTTGATTGCATCTTGAAACTTGGCTGACAAGTCCAGCTTTAAGTTTTTCCCCTTAGTTGATACATGTTTGCATTCTTCCATCAACATTTTATTTTGGCGTTGTAACTATCTACACAATGACCCAAGCTTATCTCGGACAACAATAACTGGATCTCTTTCTACCAACACCTGTTGATACTTTATTGTAAATTCTAAAAACTCCTCCTTCATCAAATTTAAAGCATAGCTTTCAGCTCTCACCATGAATATGTATTCGCCTTTTTCATCTTTGATTAAGCATCAATTGTCTTCAAATATGACTTTGAAGCCCTTTTCAACAAATTGTGCAACATTGAGCAAATTTTGGTCAATATCAGGCACATATAAAACGTGAAAGATATATTTCATGTAACACTCTCAAAATTAATTTTCATAAATAATTTCGTAGTTAAAACATTTACTAAAAAAAAAAATTTTATAAAAATGTGCATATTAACTGTTTACTGTTATAATTTGATTAGACAGAAAATGTAATTCAAAAATAATTTATCATTGGGTAGCAATATTATTACGTAATTTGAGAAAATTATGATTACATTTCTAAATAAAAATGTAGAAAAATGTAGTAGAAAAATAAATTTGTTGTTTGACATTTTTATTATTACTTGATATTTCGAACATTATTTCCGAATTATTGTAGATTCATTGTTTTAATTATATTATTATTAAGAAATCTTATTTTATATTTGATTTGAGAAACATTTTAAGAATTAAATAAAAAATAAAAAATAAAAAATAAAAAATAAAAAATAAAAAATAAAAAATAATAAAAATAAAACCTGCAAGTTATTAAGCCACAACTTTAACCAACTAAGCTACTACATTAAGTACTAGTTTATTGTTTAAAAAATTTTAAAATTAAAATGTCACATGCAGGACTCGAACCTGCAACCTTCAGGTTAGTAGCAGAATGCTTTAACCAACTAAGCTAGTCCAAATTTCATTTATAATACCGCATATTTATATCTTTATATTTAAATATTTCCGCTTTCATTTGTTTATATTTCATATGATAATTTGTGATCTTAAAATTATGAGATCTAACTAGGAGGCTCTGCCACCTTTACTGATTTCATAATTTTAAGTTATTTATATAATATTTAATTTTATGAAATAACAATTTGAGATCTTAAAATTATGAGATCCAACTAGGAGGCTCTGCCACCTTTACTGATTTCATAACTTTAAGATATTTATATAATATTTAATTTTATGAAATGATAATTTGAGATCTTAAAATTATGAGATCTAACTAGGAGGCTCCTTTTTTACTGATTTCATAACTTTAAGTTATTTATATAATACGTAATTTTATGAAGATTTTTAACAATTTTAAAGAGTAATTGGAAAATTTGATTTGAATGTGAATGACTTTTGACGTATATTTGGATAATGACTTGGATTGTGTATGTTTACCTTTTTCTTGAATTTGGTTGATGATTGAGACTGTGATTAATTACCTATGCTATGCACGTTGAAGATTGTGATGAAAACTATGATTATTATACTATAAATTATTAACCCATAATATAAAATATAATGATGGAATGGACTTGTAATATCAACAAGATTGGTGTTGTTTTAAATGAGATTTTTAGAAAGGGAGATAAGTTTTCATTCATTCATGCATGCCTCAAAAGAGGTGGCCTCGGTTAGAGGTGCAGATAATAACTTAATCCGTGCGTCTAGGTGGGATGCCAGACTTGGGGGATTTTTATAGTGAGAATTCATTTAATTCATGATAATCACATGATTGTTTATGAGATTCTGTGCACCACTGTGAAATCCCAACTGGTCGGTAAGTTTTACGATGATGATGTCGTATTATCTGAGATGGTACCACATTGCATATTTTTGGAGTTGAGGTTGGAGCATGCATCATATAGAAATTTCATTTAGTCATAATTCATTCTTTATTTATGTGAGTATGATATGTATCATATTAATATTTTTATATGATATGTATTATTATTGATATTTTTATATGCTATGTATTATTATTTAAATTTTGGAACTTACCCTTGCGTGTTTGTGTCTGTGGTTTGACACCTGTGATGATCCTAAATTTTATTTGGGGGAGCAGATTAACAGGATAATTTTATTTGGAGATGTGAAGGAAGGATAACTAACATGAGAATTTTTGTGAATAATGTGTATTTTATAATTATCACAATATTACGTACTTATGTGACGTTTTGTAAATAACTTTTGATGTATGGTTACGATATGATCTATGTGATGTGTTTTATTTTGGTGACGTTTTTGTTAGCAAGGAAAATTATTTTAAGATTTTATTTAAATAAATCTAAATGAAGGGAAACATTTTCATACAATAATAATAATTGGAGAAAATGAAAATATTTTAGCAATGAAAATAGAGGAGCGTTACATTTCAGACCTGTCAAGTTTTCGATAGCAATAGTCTTTTTTCCTTTGGCTGAGATAACATCATTTCCAATTTTTACTTTGGAAACAATGTTTTTATCCAACCCTTTAAAGAGTTTTTGATTGTTGGTCATATGGCTTTTGCAGCTGCTGTATATTAACCACGAATCATTGGAACTGTTGCTTATAGCAAAGCATGTTGCAACAAATAGTTGCTTATCTTCTTTTTCCTCCATAGTCACCCTTGTCTCCAATGGTTTGGACTTGCAGATTCGCTTTATATGTCTTATAACACCATATTTTTTACACTTAACATTTAACCTCCACCAACATTTTCTCTAAGGATGGTTTGTCTTTTTGCAATGAGGACAAGGGGGAAAAGTCTCACCTTGTTGATTGTTGAAGCTTTCTGGCTTTTTGTTCTCCCATTTGTTATTCTTGTTGTCTTTGCCAATTTTAGAATTCTGTGTTTTCGTATAAAAAACACCTTGTATAGCCTCCTCCTGTCTCATCATTCTTCTCTGATCTTGTACCCGTAAAACATTTATCAGTTCTCTCAAGGTGATGGTTGATAGATCTTTTGACTTCTCCAACGCTGATATCTTCGATTCATACATTTTAGGTACAGTAACCAGAATTTTTTACATTATTCTTTCATTAGAAAAGTCCTTCCTAAGAAGCCGCACTTTATTTGTTATGCTTAATAGTCGATCAACATAGCCTTTAATTGTATTTGTCTCATTTATGTCTTACATCTCAAATTCTTTACCCAAGTTGAGCACTTGCATGTCTTTGGTTCTTTCACAATAAGCATATTTTGATTTAAAGAAATCGCAAATATCTTGGACAGATTTGAAGTTCATAATTCTTATAAAGATAATTTTTGACACAATAGAAAAAAGATAATTTTTGGCTTTGCCCTTTTTTGTCTTCCTTTCTTTGTAATACTTCATCCGAGCTACTGTTGGATTTGTAGGTAATTCAGGAATATCATAGTTTTCTTTTACTGTCTATGAGATCCAATACTTCAAGATAATTAATCATTCTTGCAGCCCATAGTTCATACTCCTCACCATCAAAAATTGGTGGTGGACCTGTTGTGTAATGTATTTCTCCCTCCATTAGTGTTTTTCTCAACTCACAGATCCTTTAAAGATATAGGAGTTCTGATGTCAATTTGTTGTTTTTAAAGTATAAAGGAAAAATAAAAAGAGAAATGTAAACATAAAAGACACTCATTTTATATAGATATAAAACACATATTTATAAAACATATCTAAAAATAAAATTGCTAAAATATAAAAATCACCAACAATTCGTTCCTACAAAACTAGACCGAAAACATATTCATCCTATTAGTCAATATAATTTTTATTTTAAATAAAAATCTAATTTTTTTACAATTTGTTAGATGTTCCAACAGTCTTGTCATCAACACTATTTCTTAATTTTGATATTGAGCTCATTATCATCCAACATTTTCCCTAACCAAAGAAAATGATTGATAATGTGCATGAATCTGGTTTGAAATTGGGAAATTGATTTGCCTTGGTTTTTTTTTCAGCATTTCATGTTCGTGTACTAAAGTGTGCTTTCTTGATCTCATAACTTCTTTAATACCCTCATGAGTCACTTCTAAGATGTTCTAAATCTCTTTGGCATTTTTGCATCTGACAGATCTGAAAAATTCATCCTAGGATAATTAGGAGGTTATCATATTTTTTTGCTTTAAGATCATATTGTACCCTCATTCACGTCATCCCATTTTATTTCAATTTCCTTTCTGCTTACAATCTTTGTTTCAAGCTCCCAGTTCAATTGATTGAATGAAGATCGGAAACTTGTTTGCAAAAAAGTAAAATTTTCTCCTTAAAAAAGAAGTGACCTATTTAAGGAAGACCTTTATTTAAAAGAAATATGTCTTGCATTCATTTTGACAATCTCTTGAATTTGATCTTAAATACTTACAAAAACTTGCTCTTAAGGCCAATTGTGGAATTGTCAAAATTATTGCAATTAACACCAAAAACAAAGTTGAATTGATGTATAAAAAATTTTAGCAATATAAGAGACTTTACAAGAATTCTATCAGAAAAAAAAAAAAAAAAATTCTTTCTCAAAGTTTTCAAAATTTAATTGGCCAAGATTTCTTTATTGCAAGTTTTTCAAAAAGCTTTTTTAATTAAATTAAATAAGTACTAATCCATCAAAAATTTTCGTACTTGTAAATTATACAAGGATACAATGAATAATTAAGATAGATAGACAAAATTTATAATAATTAACATTTTTTTTCAAAAGATTATATCCTTTTTTTCTAAAATAAAAAATAATTTAGACTCCTGCTAACTTTACAATAATCTTACAAGTAAATTTTTTATAATTCCTCTCAACCCTGGAAAGAAAAATGACTTCTACACACTATAAAATATTATATGACCAAATAATAAGAAATCTACCTATTTTTCTATCCCTTCACACTAGGAGCACCATCCCAATATTACTCGAATAAAACTAACCTATACAAATTATCTTACAATTTATCGTATAATTAATTATCTTACAGTTTACTATATATTTATATTTTTATTAAGTTCTAGAAGATAAAATTTAGGATAAATTACTTTAAAACTCTGTAATATTTATATAATTACAAGCACCCATCCTCTTTTAATTATTACTTTCATCTATCTCTCCTATAAGGAGTATTAGTATAAAATTTATAACAGATATTAATATTAATGTTATATTTTAAGATATATACGTAGTAGAGATTAATGCAATATTTACTAACTTCTATTATCCTTAAAATAATTTATATAAATTAAAATAATCTAATATTTTTTTCTTATAGATGTACCATTGTATTCATCGAGGTAATTATTTTTAAACTCAATGTTTTAAAAAAAATGCAAAACTTTTATACCAAAAAATTTGCAATACCAATAAATCCTAAATGCCAGTCTCAAAAAAAAAAAAAAAAAAAAAAAACTCAAAATTAGAAATTAGAAATTACTATCTCAAAAGTCACAATTTCTAAAACAATTCATAGCTAAAAAGATGCAGTGATTTAACACATTTCGAAGTTCAGAAGGTGAGGGTGGCGTGAAATACAAGCAAAAAGTGATCTCTATCTGTTCCATTCATAGTCCCCTCCATATCCTGGGTTCGCATTATTTGTTCCACTATATTCATCTGGCTTTATGGAGTTTGCAAAGGTGTGCCAACCTAGCAGGTATGGCATGATAAACTACAAAAAAAAAGTGGGAAAATAGTATCACAAGTACATTCAATATGAACAAAATATTGATATGTATGCATAGAGGAAACTTTACATTTACCAAAGCATGAAATATACTGTAGAACTTGTTGAAACGGTACACTGCCATAGTGACTGAATAGATATTATTTTTTTTTCTTCTCCTAAAAATTCTTCTAGAAAAGTGAACCCAAATTTAGAGAAGTTCACCTAAATTGCCCAGTAAACAAGCCAGTTTTCCAATGACATTAAGAAAATATACAAAACTTTTGAAACTTCAAGACTTCTTATAGTGAAAGATATGTACTTCATGATATCTCATAGTGAAAGACATGTTCCTAGTTTGGTTAGGTAACAGAATTTTAACGACTAATGTTGAGCAACTACTACTACAACGTTTACAATTTTACACTAGTCAGATTTTCATTGTTAGTACTCTATAATTATGATCAGTCATTTCTGCTACATCTTTTCATAGAACTATCAGAGAATCATAGCAATGTAAATTTTGGCAATTGACAAAAGGCTGAGAGAGAGAGAGTTATACATTGAAAATTGAGCTCAAAACTGCTAACTCTGCTTTTGTAACAGGGATAAAGATGTTTTCATCCACGTTCACAAGCTTGTTTTGAACTCCTTCAAAAATACCATAATAAAGTTAGAAACGAAGCAAATATATAGACATTTTAACTTTCTTCATATATTGAAGGCATTGACATAAAGTGGTCAGATAAGTTATTGATCAATTTAAAAATATTGCATCAAAGTGGAAGCTTTTTGCAGTTCACACAGTGTACTGGAATCAATATAGCAACAAAGGTTCATGAAGAAAGAGTATTACTGAGGTTAAATAAGTATCCAGAACCATCTTGATGAGGCTCCAACTTCAAGACTTTTCTGACTTTACCTTCATCACTGCATATCAAGACAAATTTAGAAATGCTTTAAAAGTATATAAGCAAAGCAGCCATAACTTATGACATTAAAACCTTAGCTCCACTCCCCGGTTTCCACCCACGTAGCAATGACTTAATTGCAATCTTAGATCAATTACTTATATTCAAAGAGACTAAGACTTGATCAGGAAAATGCAGTTCTTTTGGCAAGATAATCAAGGCATCGAGCAATAATGACAGATCAAGTATACCATAATATGTCAATCTCATTACAAGTTTACATTTTACAATAATTAGAAGGGTAAGACGAAGAAACTACCTTTTACCCTTATAAGGATCATGAAAAAATTCAAGAGACTCCCTTGCACCAAGGCTAATCACAGTTCCCATTTCAGCCACCGATAAGGAAAACATCTGCATTCAAGTAAACTGTACTATAAAAATTCTCACTCCTAGAGAAGACAGACAGAATCATACCAAAAAATCCAAACTAGAAAGATCAAAACACCAAACTCATTCAGGTTATGTCTAAAAACAGCAATGCTCTCAACAGTTCAAATTCAATCTTGACTTCCATATATAATATTATTAATTCTAATCAAATGGAATATATTGCTAAGTCTTAATTGTGCTATATTATGAGCAGACACTGATACAGTTGCATCTTAATTGTTCCACATAATTCTCTCAGAGCACGTGTTTGGATTAAAGTTTGCAAACTTAAGTTTAAATCAACTTTACCCTCCCTTTTCTACCATTTCAGACTTAGTTTTGAGGTAAAATTGAGGCAAAACTCAGTTTACTATAGGTCCCAACTAAAATACCAAACAAAAGGAGTTTTACATTTTGTACAGATGTTTGAGACCTCCCAACTGAAAACCAAACATAGGATTTAACATATTACATCAGCATAGATCTTACCCTCAATTAACCACAAGAATAATAACAACACACCTGCTTCCTATTCCAATCATATTGGCGTGTACCAACCGCAGGTGCAAACTGAAGCAGCACATAACCTTCCTTAGATATTTTGTATGCCCCTGACTACAAAACACACCAAAAATCTCCAGTCAAATATTCACTTCATAAGTCCATTGAGACCACCACCACACATCTAACCACAACCAAAACCAAAACCAAAACCAAAATATACATACATCCAGTGGCGCGAATTCGGGGGGCCTAGGAGTCAATGTCAATGCAGCCTTCCCTTTGTAAATAGAGTAACCAACATAAACCCTAGGTGGCAAAGCTCCAACTGAACACACATTAAACCACAAACCAATTAAGCACATTACACAAGAACACAACACAAACTCTTTGCAAATTCCCTAACTAATCCACCATTCAGTAGTAGTTGTTCACTAAAGACATATCAGAATTTTTATTTTTTTTTCTCTTCCAGCTCCTAAAAATAAAATTTTTAAATTGAAATAGTGAAAACCAAGTCTCCATTAGTTTTTTTTTCTTGGTTCACAAAGCAAAGTATCCACCGAACCCTTGGTTAAAAAATCCAAACTCAATTCTACATATTGATATTTGGTAGCTTCCATTATGTTTCTGAGAACCCCAAATGTCCACTATAGACATACCATAAAAAAATGTTCTTTTTTTTTTCTCTTACAATTATAAAAAACAAAACTTTTAAATTGGAAAACTGAAAACTAAACCTCAATTAGTTTTTCTTTTCTTGGTTCACAGAGCAAACCAAACATCCCTTCTCAAACACATTTTTTTCCATACGCAATACTTAAACCCGAGACCTTGCTTAAGAAATCTGAATCCAATTCCATCCAAACCAACGACATAGTAGTAGCCTCCACTAGGTTTCTGAGAACCCCAAATGTTATATTTTTATTTTTTCTAATAAAAAAGTCATCTTTGTAAATGTGATTCAGAAACCAAAAACAAATAATAGAAAAATGGGGTTGAGGAAAAATGAAAAAAAAGGGGGTATAATACCTGAAGCGGTGGGTCTGGTGGGGCGAGGCGTGGAGGCTAAGGTGTTCTGGTCGTATATTTCAGAGTGGCGGCATCTGAGAGTGAAGGGTTTAGAAGTGTTGAAAGGAAAAGAGTTTTTTGAAGAGAAAGAGTGGTTTGGGAATAGCTTAAGTGAAGAAGAAGAAGAAGAAGAAAATAATGATGATGATGAAGATGATAAGGGTGATGGTGGTAGTGAGTGAAGGTTTAACTGCAAGTTCAACATTTTTGCTTCACCTCACTCTATCTTTTCTGCTTCTGCTCTGCTGCTTCCCTTTCTGCCTTTCCCGGTCTTTGTTAGACAAATAAGTCACAAAAGGTAATTGTTTTTTTCAAGATCAAATTTTCACAAAATGTGAGTTTAATTTTCCCACAAATATAGTTTTTAAATATTACAGGTTAAATATGTTTTAATTTTTATAAAATTTCTTTGACTTAATTTTAATTCCTATAAAAATTTATCTTAGTATATTCTTTCTAATTTAAAAATAGACTAGTTTTTGTCCTTAAATGGATATAAATAGTTCGGAATAATTATGGTAAATTTTATTTAAATTCTTTTATAGATTAAAGCTGACTTATTTCTAAATAAAAATATCAAAAATAGAATGAAAAAATTTCAAGACACCTAAGTTAAGAAAATTTAGAAGAAGCAAAAATATATTTTACTAAAAATATATTAAAAAATCAGTAATAAATTATATATGATTGAATAATGATACAACATATTTTAATCCATATGTTGTTTAACTTATTTTGAATATATACTCTTTGCTGAAAGTGTTTCTCTGTAATAGTTATATTTTAAAATTTCAGTTAAACTATTAGTGTATTTTTAGAATAAAATATATTGCATTTTAACTATAAAATATAGGGAAATGCTAAATAGTATCAAATATGATCTCGACAAAAACTATTAGAAAGCAAATTCGGCCTTTTATTTTCTTTATCTTTTCTCATTATAGTTTTGTTTCATCCATGAATCCTAGTATTATTTCTTTGCACGTCACACCTAGATTCGTATTGTACCAAATAACAATACTTAAAAAAAAAAAACCAATCTTTCAAAACAAAAACTATAAAAGAAAATAAGTTTTCGTTAATGTATGAACTATTAGAAAAAAATTATTATTATTTTTATTGAAATAAAGAATTATTAAATATTATTTAAATTGATTCTATATTACAATTTTGCCATTACACTTTTTTTTCACAACATCCTTACACTTTTATACGGATGATTTAAGAGTTAGTATTTTTTCCGCATGAAATACAATTGTTTATTGAATACCGATTTGATTATTTTAAGTTTTTATGCATTTTAAATGATTATAATCAAAGAGTAATATATTTACGCCAAGGATAAAAAAACGCATTGAACTGCTTAATTTAGGAATCAAGCACTTAATTGATCTAAATCAATGGCTAAATTAGTCATGTTCTAGATCTGGTATGACCAACTTAACTTGATAGATTTGTTGGTCGAACTAATTTGGTGGGACTAACATTAAAATTTATGGTAAATAGTAAATGTTTAGATATAACTTTAGGCTATGATGTACCTCAATCCAACCATCTTATGCAAAATTAGGAAAAATTGTAAGCGCAACAATATGATATTTTTAATGAGCTTTATGCTTTGGATTATGCATCAAGAGATTAACTTCAAAGTAAATATACAAGAACTAAAAAACTATTGATCTTAATTATGCTAATGACAATATCACCTTATCAGTAAACTTCAATGACATTTAAGTCTTGACCTCAAATGTTAAGTATTTTAGTCCAACATATGCATAGTCAAATCATTCTACTGGACTTTTGGTTTTTGAGGCACTAAGTGTAAAACACTGATGGTGGATGCCATAAGGTGCAAATGGAGAAGTTGATAAGTGGGCTTAATTTGGTGACGGATGCCATTATTAATGGAAATACTCTCTTTGAAAGATTATTGTTACTAAATGACATGTTTTAAGTAATGGAGAAGTATAATTAAATAATGTTTTGGTAATGTTTTAATAATGATTTCAAGTTATATACGTTGGATGTAATTAATTTGTTGCGTGTAAGGATTTGGTAGATTTTGTTGATGTAGAAGGTTAGTTAGTATGACAGAGACAATTACAAGAAAAAGAAGTAGAGATAACAACCAAAATAAAAATGCATAGAAAATTCAATCTCAACAATCTTACACCCTTGCATAAGTTTTGAATTTTGGTAAATATTTCAGCAATGATGATCAAACAGACAATTAGCTTGATGATTTTTGCCGGAAGGAATATATATGAACTCTCAAAACAATGGATTTTGACTTCTTTGAATCTTAACGATTTTCAATTTCAATAGTTAATCAAATTTCAAGGACTCCAACCAAGGCTTTGTATCTCATAAAAGGACTTTCTTTCTGGTGAGAGTTTTCTATTATAACTTAACCATATCTTATTCTAGTGTACAAGAAAATAGATAGGTTAAAATGTTAACATTAAGGTGAAGCCCCATGATTAGTTAATTATAACTAGTGTAACATCTCAACCCCATGATTAATTAACTATAACTAGTGTAGCATCTCAAAATTTTGAGTCTCGACATTGTTTGTTTCCCCTTTTATGTTGTGTATGTAAATGGGTTTAAGTTTGTTTAACTTTCAAAGCTTGAAAACCTTTCTTTTTATGTTTTTATGACAAGGGGATATGCTTGAGAGAAATGCTCATATCAGAGAGGATCAGAGGCCTGGTGTAAGGGAAAATTTGCTCATTTTTCGACAATAAATAAATTTAAAATAAAATAAATTCATGCACAGCTCAGATAAAAAAAACTAGTAAAATACAAATGGATTTGTTTTAACCGAAAAAAAAAACCATTTTTATACATATTAATATAATTCAGGACATATTTCACATGATGTAAGTGTGTGTTTGACTTCATGCTATATAGAATTAACTTTATGTCTATAATTAATTTTAAAGAAATTTTCTCATGTTCAATTTCACATTTGAAAAGACTTTACAATTAATTCAGAGTTTAGAAACTTCAAATAACTTTGTGAGAATAAACAAGCATTTTTATTCATATAAATCACTATATATCTTTAAGATGTGTAACTTTCAGTAATTTTTAAGTTTGATAAAATAGCTTACATTATATTTTTCTATAAACTTAGTTTTATTAATATTTCCAAATATAAACTATGTCACTTTAACATTAACTGTTACTAAAATGAATGTCATATGCTACTTATCCATCCACCTCACCCTGTGTTTGTAGCCGCACGTTTCAAACACAGTAATCTTCTTCAGAAAACAAAACACAGTTTGAATAAGCGAGCAAATCAAACCCAACAAAACTTTCTTCTTCTCTTTATTAATGATTTCATACCAATTTCACTCGTTCTGCTCTTCATTTCGCGTTCTGAGATATCCATTCACAAAGCTACCTAACACGCATGTCTTGCTTTTGCTTCATGCCAATTCAAACATCCTTTGTTCATCACTCAGTGATGATTCCTTTTCCACCCCAAAACAAAACCAGGCACATACTCTCTCTTTTTCTCCTTAACATTACTTTGTTGTCCATTTTTTAAAACATTAAAAAACACAAACTGAATCTTGTGATGATTATGTTTTTTTGTGGCAGTTGGGTTACAATCCTCCAGAGGAATTTTTTGGGCTGGAGGTGGAACTCAAGCCAAGGTATCACATTTTTTTTTTACTTTTATTTATTTAATTAATTCTCTTTGACATTGTCATGAAAGATAAATTAGTAGTTAAAAAGATGCTAGCAATGTATTCTCTTTGTAACATTGCATTGTATTCTTTATTCATCTGTTACCAGCATGCATTCCTCTTTTATATGAGTATGGAGTTTGGGTTCTTGCATGTCTAGTTTTGGTCCTTTGCGTTTGTAGTAGCATTGTAATGAAACTATGATGTCCTTTAAGGTTTAGCAGCTTCTTGTGTTAAGTCCACTTAGCATAGAAAAACTTACACTTTTGGGTCTAGGTTTTTAGTCAACAAAAGCTTGTGTTGAGATACAAATAAAGTCTGACATTTCCAGAACAAGAAGAGGAACATGGATTTATAAACAAAAAAATGTCTCTATTGATATACGAAGCCTTTTGGGTAATGACAAAAAGAAAATTCATGATAGTTTAAGGTCATAGTGGACAATATCATACCAATGTAAAAATATGCGTTAACCTTTGGTGTACAATAGGTAGCTTTAAGTAAAACTAGGGAATTGATGTTTTTTTTTTTTTGTGATTGAATTAGTTTATAAGTTAAACTAGGGAATTGATGTTTTTATGGAAGTTGTTTCCATTGCTGCTACTTCAATTTGTTACATCTATCCAATTCATGACCGCAACACAAAAGTTATCCTTTTTTTCTTTCTTTTTTGAATTTAGATGTTATCAATAAAAGATTATGCTATGTGGTATGGCTAATTGCAAACTATATTGCTTGTCATCAATCTTCATACAATAATACCAATGGTTTCAATTACATATAATGCATATTAAGATTTGAATGTTGGTAAGGTTACTCTACATTTGATATTTCACGAAAAAAAAAAAGCCTTTTAGTGGAGTGACTTTATCAATTTTTTTCCTCTCATTTCAGCAAGGCTAATTCTCATACATCAGAACCAAGGTCATGGTTTGGTCCAAATGGACAGTATATCAGAGAGCTACCTTGTCCAAGTTGCCGGGGAAGGGGCTATACACCTTGTACAGAGTGTGGAATAGAAAGATCAAGGCCAGACTGTCCAAAATGTTATGGAAAGGTACTTGTTTTTTGAGTAAAGCAAAATTTGAACATGTTCCTAGGAGGGGTTATTGATGTTGATCAATTATTCCATGAATATCCAAATTCTAAATTGCCTCTGAAAAGCTAGGACTAGGTCTAGGATCATCAAGTTTCTATAATTGAGCTGGTCATATGTATCATACTTCCATCGATGACAGCTTGAAGTTAAGTCATTTCTGATTTGAATGAAAATTTCTGAAGTTGAAGTTCACTTGAGAATGGAATAATAGAGCACTTGAACTTTTATTTCTAAGGGGTTGTTTGGTGGGGATGAAATTGAGCAGAAGTGAGGAGAAGAGAGTGGAAGTTATGTACAAGTTTATGGGGCAAGGGTTGTTCGGGAGAGGTAAAGTTGTGTGAAAGTTTTTAAAAATGGTGTGGGTCCCATGAGAAAGAACTTTTCTTCTAACGAGTGGAAGTTGAATCTTTACCAATTTACCCTTGCTCTGTGCCTTCTATCTCTATGTAACAATTGCTAGCATTATTGATTTTGCTGAATTGCATTGTAAATTACAAAATTGCTTGGTTGCCAAGCCTGATACTAGCAAACCAGCCTCCGTAGCAAGCAGTTGTATACTTTTTCAAAGACAGTTGTATACTTTTTCAATGATTGTTCTATACTTTTTTGGAAGGCTGTTGTATACTCTTTTAACAGTCTAACACTATGAAGGTATACAAATATGTAGTTAGTTAGGTGGCTAAGTATTAGGGTTAGCCACCTAGCAAAACCCTATAAATTATGTGGTTTTGGTGCACAAATGACTCACTTGAAGTATGACATAATTATAATTGATCATGCTACTTATGTAATTAGTAATGTAGCATAGGTGCACACTAGACCAATCAAATTTGTTTTTATGAATCCAAAAAAATATATTTTTAAACCATCGCTAAAATAGTAATGTTATACTTTTCACTTTAAAAAAGAGAACATATCATTTCAAAAAAGTAACTTCTATTCTACCTCCTATCAAACAACCTTGTACTCCTACTCTATTTATTATCCACTCGTCTCTTCTCCCCCACTTCCTTTATTTTCACTCCCCCTACCAAACATAGGCTTAGACTTACTTTAGGACATGTAAGACTAATATTGTAGAGTTGTTCACTGTGAAAAAATAACCCATATGCTTACATACTAAATTTATACAAATTCTTATAGTTCAACATAATTTGATGACATGATGACAAGACATTTTTTCATTTATTAGACAAAAAAATACTAATTAAATTTGCAGCTTATTTGTTCATAACTTCATATATTGTTATTTATAGATTCTTGCTTGTTATTTTCCTAATATTAATGTCAATTGTGAAACACTAAGATATTGAACATTATATTAGTGCAGTGTGCACAATAGTTTACTTTGTTTACCTTTTTCCCATTTGGTCTTCTTGTAAACAGGGTATACTGACTTGCCACCAGTGCTCTGGAGATTGTGTTATATGGGAGGAATCAATTGATGAACAACCATGGGAGAAAGCTCGTTCTATGTAACTTTTGAGAATTAAAATTTTGCCTTTCTTTATTGATCCGATCTTTTGTTAACTCCTTGGCACTTGGCAGTGTTGATATGATATTTTACATGGTCCCTGTATGTTAATATAAAAACATATTTGAACACTCTCCAACTTTAGTTATCACTAGCATAGTTAGGATCCAATTGCATGGTATAAAACTTGAGTCCCACGTTGGAATTATGGGATTCTAATGTTGGGTTTATAAGACATTGGATTCTCCAACTTCAACCACTAGCATTTGTTGTACGGTACTCTCAAGGTTCTTATTAATTGACAATTGGTATCAAAGTCATCTTGTATGTCCCTCATGGGGACTTAGGTATTATGGGGTGCCTAAGTCCCACATTGCGTAATATGCAATGCCTGATAGGGTATTTAAGTGGCTTGATTCTGCCGTCGTAGGATCTAGCTTTTAAGGGTGGGTTCCCTAGTGCTTAGATACCTATCAATTCCTCAGCTACATATGTAGGCAACATTAATTTTACAGTTAATGCCCAGAACTAGTCAAAGGAGGGTTAGTCCCACATTGGACGAATGGGATTCTAGTGTGGAGTTTATTAGGCCTTGAGCTCTCCAACTTCGACAGCTAGTAGTTTTATCAAACCCATACCAGAGACACTTGTTTGACATGGCATGGTGCTTTGCATGTTAATGTGAGACCTTGAATTTGAGTCAAATATCCTCCATATCAACGCAGCAATGCCCATGCTTTGAAGCTTTAGTTTTTTCCCCTCTTCTGCAAATATGGCACTACCAAATAGATATCTATTATACCTTTTCAATTCATCAAAAGAAATCAATTATTAGTCCTTAATATCTTGAGTATGAACATAATCTGCTCATCTGGCCACTGCTTCTATATTAAAAAAAATTATTATGATTTTCTTTACTTTTCCCGAGTGTGACACTTTTTTTTTCTTATATTTTTATTTTCAATCTTTTGATCTTCCTCTTGTAAATCATAATTAGGAAATTACAATAAAAATACACTGTTAAGCTGCTATAATTTGGCATTGCTACTCTGCATCTGATAGGAACCCAGAGTTTAAGTGAGAAAGAAAAGAAAGATTTAATTGAATAGAATGAAAAGAACAAGGAATAGGAGAGAAACTCTCCTCCAAGGGTTTCCCCTTCACGAAGGATTTCTCCACTCACAGGGACCTAATGCTCAATCTACAAAATGATAAACTGACTCCCCTTGTAACCAACCTTCTTCCCCTATTTATATTTAATTAACCACCCCTTTAACTAACTAATATCCTAACTGCCTTAGCTAACTCTTCCTTCTCCTTATATCCTAACAGCATCCCTGCACTAGTTAGGAATTTGTTGCAGCATTTTTATGATAATATATGATCATTCTCTATCAATATTAAATGTCAAACATTCTTTCTAATCAATGTTGTAGCACCTGGGCTGGGAGATTCTTGTTTTTATTTTTGTTGCTTTTATTCTTGTCATAGTGTAGAGTTGACTCAGAGTTAAATCTATGTGAACTTCTTAGCATTATGATGTCAAAAATTCCTATATGGTGGTGGCATATTTTGTTAACATACTTGAAAAAATAAAATTTAACTTTGTTGTTTATTATGCATCTATATCTTTAAATTATGCAAAATGTTTTCTTGTCTTTTTGGTCATGTAGAATATATGTTAATGGGTTTTACTTTTTCAGTTCCCCACTTAAAGTGAAGGATGATGATGAAGTTGACAAATTAGACATAAAGCTAAATGTGAAGAAAAAATCTAAGCGTGTTTACCAGTCACCACCTCCTGAAGTTGGATTAAAGATTAGTCGTTCATTAAAAGTTAGTTGGCTTCTTAACGTTCATATGCTTGTTTTGGAAACAAATTGTTGTGATGCATACTTTAAAATAATTCACAGATATTGAGCCCATTATATAGAATGAGAAATTTTAGGGTCTTATACAATAAGAGCTAAGTTGATAAGAAACTTATCATGGAGAAGCATTAATTTCTTGTTCTACATGGACACATATAATGCATAAGTATGTGTGGTATAAAGTGCAGTTATAATTGTGGACTTAAACTCCATGTACTTCTTTCTCCTATACAATGTTTACTGCTGTATTAATATGATAAACCAAGAATGAGAATTTATAGATATTGTTAAGTTTACAAATTTACATGTCTTTGTTTAGTTGAATGATTGCAGAGTCTCAATGCAAAAACTGGTCTGTTTAGCAACCGCATGAAGATTATCCACCAGGATCCAAAGCTTGAGGCACAGCGTGTGGCTGCTATTAAGGTTTAAAATGCTAAATTGCTAATATTTGTATTTCATTTGAAGTCCCTTCTCACGCCATTACAAAACAATTGCTTCCTTCATATTAACTTTTATTGCATTCTTGTTCATAAGTTAATTATTTGTTGCAGTGACACTTAGAATTCACTTGATTTGATCTATGACGAATATAATCAAAATAAATGTGGCTTCAAGAAATTTTCTACATGTTCATTTTTCTCGATATATAGTAAAAGACAAAACATTAACTTTTGGTCATCCAAAGATATGTGGGACATCATATCAGTCTTCCATTTATAAATATATTAAATTGGTTGTCTAAAGATCTTTGCAATATCAAATGCTCTTAAATGACACATTTTTTCCCATTAGATTGATCCTTAAAAATGATGTCAGATTGGTCTTCAAACATGAAACTGCTGGCATTAAGCATAATTTAAGAATGAAGAACTAATATAATGGTGCCAATATATGGAAGGGTAACGCCATGGTACATATATCTTTGAAGGACCAAAATGAGCTTTCACTGTGAAAGTGAAATGAGTTTTATCAATATTAAATTTCTCTAGTCAGGGCTTAGTTAAACTCTCAAATGGTTTTTGAATGCTATAATTCTATCATTTTAGTTAGGACAGGGAATAAAACGTATTCTAATGCCGGGGCAGTTCCTTTTTCTGTTATGAATTACTTGAGTATGGTACACAAGACTTGTGGTTGTGAGGAAGTAAATTATGCTCGTATATGAAACTTAGAATTTTGGCACACTGAATATTCTGCACGATGAATATTTTCTTTAATGGATGCAGAAAGCCAAAGGAACTGTTGCCGCAAGAAAGCATACTTCCAAAGTTATGAAAGCTTTCTTTAGTGATCCAATAAACCGTCAGAAAAGGAGCATTGCAATGAAAGGTCATTTTCATACCCCTGCACCTTTGAATTCATTGCTGGTAGGCATGGTTGGGCTTCATACTCATTTGATTTTTGACCCCCCTCAAATGCAGGAGTGAAATTCTACTGCCAAAACTGTGGACGTGAAGGCCATAGGAGATTCTACTGTCCAGAACTCAAGGATAGCTTGACTGATCGGCGATTCACGTGTAGGGTCTGTGGGGAAAAAGGCCACAACAGAAGAACATGTAGAAAGTTAAGGATGAGCGGCAGCAATGGGATAATGATAAAACACCATCAGTGTACGGTATGTCGCCAGTTTGGCCATAACCGCAGGACCTGCCCTCAAGTTGTTCCTAGTGAAAGAAGGAGCACGGCCTCTCGAAGAGCATACAAGTGTCGGTTGTGCAAGAATGAGGGACATAATATTAGAACATGTCCTTGTAGGACAGTTGTTACTGAACATCCTCAAGATTAATAATCATACTCATGACAACACAAGCATCTCAATCTGTATCTTATTTTAGGAACTTTTTATTCAGATTTTTTACTGAGTCCTGGTTTTTTGACACTTAATACAACACTCTATTGTATAAGGTATAACTCCTCTCTTTTTATTTCTCTCTTCGTGTCTACAGATCTTAGGTGTCCAATGATCTTTTTCCTTTCATTTGTATTCCTTAACATGTGTGTCATTCCTTTAAAGTAGTGGTTAGCATTCTCTTATTATTTTTATTAAAGGCAATGTACTATGGGTATTATTTAGGAAACAAAAAACAGAAAACATTTAACGCTTACTTCTTTAGATAATTAAAACCATTACCTCCATTCTTGGATAAGTGACAGTTTAGCAATAAATAAATTATTAAGTAAATTTTGTTCTTTATCATGTTTTATAATTTAAAAAAAACATTTTATCTTTTCAATATCATTCTTCCTTCAAGAAAACATTTAGATATATGAATAACACATA
Source organism: Hylodesmum podocarpum (assembly GCA_026586105.1). Taxonomy (NCBI): domain Eukaryota; kingdom Viridiplantae; phylum Streptophyta; class Magnoliopsida; order Fabales; family Fabaceae; genus Hylodesmum; species Hylodesmum podocarpum. Next base: position 227,620 of record JALJEV010000730.1, on the reverse strand, counting down.
CTCTCAAAGAAAAGAGTACTTTAATGCTATATTCACTTTTTTTTTACCTTTTTAGTAATTAGAATAGATACTGTCTTTTTTAATCTTTGTGCAGTACTCTAAAGTGACACTTATTTGATAATGAAGGGAATAACCCTTTACCATACTTTTTAAGATATTAGGTAACAAGAACTTATTTTAAACAGAAAAATTTACACATTTTGCTTCAATTGATGAAGTCAATACAGTAATGTTTATTTAACATTGTTGATTTACGCACAGTCAAGGTCGTAATGCCTGTATGTATGCACATCTTCACAGTTATTTGACATCCACTAGCAGTATGCTAAGAATGTAGAGATTTTCTCTCAAGTTTTCCTTAACAGAAAAAGAAAAGATAAAAGAAGCAATCAATTAGGCATGTTGAAAGAACCATGCCATAAGGAGTGCACAGTTCCATGATACATAGGCAATGAGCTCTCTTCTGATGACTCCAAGTTAGGTAATCTGTTGATCTTAGAAGAGCAAAAGTAAGAGTTACTAGTGTTGTCATTGTCATAAATCCCTCCATGACCATCATTACCCTCTTGTGGGTATTTCAATTCAACTTCTTCAGCTTCTTCACTAGAAGAGTTCAGATTTCTCTGCATCAGTTCTCTAAACACTGAGGATTTTAGGAGAAGTCCTAATGCTGTTGGGGAAGATGGCTTGCTACAAGGACTCAAAGGGGTCATGTACTTGGAAAACTCTCTCTTTCTGGTACTGTGGAATTCACCTGAGGGGAATGAATGCATGTTGGAGTTTGATACCTCAATGTTCCCTCTGGTTTGCATGGAGTTAGAGGTTGCAAAGGGTTGAACATCAAGGCTTGGCTTTTGATCTTGAGAAGCAGTAGGATGTGTTCCTGGTCTTAGCCATCTGATGTAGGTGCTCAAGTCAAAGTTTGTCACTGCATTTATGCCTCTGTATTCAATTGCCGCAATGTCATATGCACGAGCGGCTTCTTCTTGTGTACCTATAAAGGAAGATATTGAGCCTACATGTAAGGTTGCAACTCATAATCTTCAATATATTAGGACCAAGGTTTTAAATTGCACTCACAGTCGCAGTTTGTCATGATCTTTGACATTGCAAAAAATTGCAGACAAATGCAACCAATTTGGCTACAATTATGGTTGCAAAGTGCTCAAAAACCTTTATGTTGCTGACCATTTTTAAAACCTTGATTGGGACAATGAGTCTGACTAGTTAGCCTACTCTCTAATCTTTTGACCCTTTGTTTCCCAAAATTCACCCTATTTTAGACATGGATGTAGAGTGAAAGGACCAAGTGGTGTTCATTATAAGAAACATTGAGATTAATTTGAGTGTGAAAACTTACTGTAAGTCCCAAGGTAGAGGTACTTGTTGCCAAACACTCTTCCAATCCTTGCTTCCCATCTTCCATTGTGATGGTGCCTGCATTTTTTTCCAACTTAACCTTAGCAATGTGATTTTTTTTTTTGTTGGAAACAAAAAATAAGGTTTGATTCTTAAGTCAGAAAATGTTTCACCTTGCTACTCCTCTATACTTAGATACACCTCTGGAAAAACCACTGCTCCTCCTACAATTAAAACAGAAAAGGGATATAGAACTTGAGAAGCAAAAATCAAAAAGTCTTAATGGCAGTATTTCTTGAAGAAATGAGATTACCTTCTTAATGAAGCAAGGTATTCTTCTTTGGTTACAGTTTTCATTATCTCAAGTTCTTTCTCATAATCAGATACCTGCAAAAATATCAGTGAGATTCGTAGATATCACTGAGATTCTCTTCAAAAATAAAACTCCTGCTGTTTATGTACCATAGACATACAGGAAAATTTGTGAAAGTTGATGTTCCCCAGTACTTGAGTGCAGCCAGATCATAAGCTCTAGCAGCAGCTTCTTCATCATTATAAGCTCCTGATTAAAGCACGGATTTACGCCCAAAAGGTCAATTTCTGGCTATCCTTTTATTCAGAGAAAACATTGGTTGGAATCAGACAGATGAATACTTACCCAAATAAACTGCTCCACAGCAACAGAATAGCAAATCCAAATACAAACAGGATCACAATGAAATGAGCAAGGTGTGAGTAATCAAAAAACAAAAATAAAAATAGCCAATAAAAGTGAAGTAAACAGTGTTCAAAATCTATCTACCTTGCTTTCCTTTCTTCTTCTGAGTAGGATTCCACGTCCCTTTATCCCAGAGATGTGCTTCAAACCTTCCAGTCCACCTGTGTCTGCACCACAGAAAGAATATAATTAGATTGAAATCATAAAACAATTACACTTTTTTTTTAATCTCTCTTCTCACTATTTTGTTTTGAAAACTACTTTCTAAAATATTGTCACACTACTCAGTAATCAATTACTTATTCAAAATATTCTAAATTTTAAAAACTGTTTCTGAAACAAGTGTTTTAACAGCCAAGAATCAGATATTGTTGGGAGATGTTTTTCCATTCTCTTCTGTTTTCTTCAAATGTTCTGTACATACTCAACAGACAAACTTCTAGAAAACATAAATGTGCTTAGGAGACAAACAATTCCAAATGTGTTTAAGAGACAAACAAATTTTAAAAAGCAGAAAACTGTTTCGAAAACAATAAACAATGTTATGTTTATGAAGATTACATGCCTGCTAACACCCCTGAACCTTGAGCTTCTCTTCACAGTTGTAGCAGTTGATTGGGCACCAAGTTGCTTCTGTTCTTCTAACTGTTCTCCTTGTTGTCCACTGCTACCTAACACCGCCACAGACGAATCTCTTCGCCGCCTTTTGACACACTTAGTGGCAACAACCTCACTACCATTTAACATGAGCAACCTATGGCTTCTTGGGCTTAGTTCAGACTTCACAGGTGCTAGCTCCATTTCACTCTTCTGTATTTTCTGTTTTTCAGCAAACAAAGGCAATGGACAACACTGTATTTACATGGAAAGGTTCAAGCTGTGGCTTGTATATTTATATATACTACATGAAAAACTTGTTTCAAGCCTAACTTGTCCTTTTGTTGTTTTAATTTGATATAGTTACAAAGACAAAAAAATGTCGATGATAACATTACCATAAAACAAATTTAATGTGCTCAGAACCCACGAAACCAATAACATGTAGCTAACTATGAGATTGGCCTTATTGAGATATGAACAAAATTATCCGTTTCAATGAAAGACAAGGTTTAGCTAGTTGACAACCATCCAAAAGAATGCTTCGATTTTATCGAAGTCTTATGAAAGTTTAATATGTCCGCAATTTGTTTACTTCTATAGAATTGAGACCAAGTGAGACTATGCTGAGGATACTATACATGGAGAAGATTCTATGGAAAGAATGACAAAAAAAATTCACATAACCCTTATTTCGAGTAAAATTTGTTCACTTCTATGTTTCATTTTAAAATTTGTTTTTCTTTTAATTTTTCTTTGAAAGAACCAGTGTCAAACATAATTTGAGTAAAAAACATATTTGGAAGTAAGGTTTTCGGAGGAAAGGAAATGAAGTATTTTGAGGGTTTATAGACAAATACTGAGAGTTTGTTATCGTAAATTTATAATGTTAACTAACAAAAAAATTATGGTTGTTATTGGTCTCAAGTGACCAATGTATGATCATAAAAGTCCCTGACTTTGCAGTGGAAAAACTAAGTTTATTTAGGTGTTTTTCCTTAGAAAAACTTATAGGAAGAAAAAATACGAAAAAAAAAAAGAAATTTACTTATCTAAAAGTTAAAATTAGTTTTTCATTAGTTAATTTGAAAAAAAATCCTACATTTCTTAAAAAAGTTCAAAAAATGGAATTCTACAACTTAATTAATTAAGTGTTTTAAATTTAACTTTTAAAAAGTAAATTTCTATTTTTTATTTTATTTTCTTCTTCTCTGCTCAAGGAGAAATTGATGCAAAGGCCCACTCTTCATGGTGTATATATTGACGTGTGAAGTTCCGGGGTGTAATTCATGAGTTGTAAAAAGCCACAAGACAAATGGGTTTGTAATGTTCTGATTAAAGAGTTCATAATGTCTTTAATGCAATTATGTCTTTTGGGATAACCATGTGTAAATGATCTTGTCGTCAGCGCAAATAATGTTTAGAACAAAATTTGTGAACAAAAGAAGTTGTTGAAGTAAAGACCTAGTAAGTGTCGACCATAATGAGTTGATAATTGTCAATTTGTGTAAAAGTTCCAACCAACCTGGTCTCTTGCTGGGTAGTATGACACAAAAGAGTTTATTCCCATGCCCACCTTTACAACCTGTAATTCCTAGGAAAAACCCTACATCATCATTTATCAGATTCATTCAAAATTCCCTATGCTCACTCTCAAAACATATCTCACTAAAATTATTATAAGGTAATTATGTCTTAAATACAATTCTACTCCATATAATATACTCATTTTTTTTATCCTTAGATAATTTTTTATAAGTTTTATATTTTAGTTTCTTTAGATATACTCAATTTGTATTTTAATCAATATCATATATTTAGTTTTTGTTTTAATCCTTCTAATTATGACGTCCTATATGGCTGGTATGGCATATCAAATGAATTGTTGATTCCCATTATATTTAATAGTTTATTAGAACAATTAAAACAATAATAATCACTTTCTCACTAAACAATCAACAAAATTATTTCATTTTTTATAATTTTTTTCTTTTTTAAATCAACCATACTATCAATAAAATTGTTAGCCGATTTTCTTAGGAGAAAATTATTAGTTGAAATTAATTGATAAGTTGCTAATGCATGTGTATATTCTCTGTTGAGCTTTCTCTAGTTAGAATAAGTAGTCGATTATACATGTAACAATCCTTAATTAAATTTTTGTGACACTGTCATTTGTTACTTGACAGCACTATTATTTTAATTACATTTTTAAAATTTTAAATTTTTTAAATTGTTTTAATTATATTTTTAAAATCTTAATTTTTTAAAAAGATATGAAAATGTATGTATGATTACTGATAATGGATAATTCTATAAAAAGAACGAAAGCTAAGAATTTATATAATAGTTATATCACCTCTTTTTATTAGTAATTTTATTTAGTTATCAACTGCAATTCGCAGTCAACCAGGACTTATTCACAGAAAATATACGTATTTTTCTCTTCACATTTTATATATATACGTATTTCTTTCTCCTCACATTTTATAATAAGTTATTTAATTGTTGTCTGTGTATTATATTATCTTCTAAATATTTTTATTTTATTAGTAACTTAGTATATACAGTGCTTTTTTTAATCCAATGTGTACAGTTTTATAATTAAAAAAGGACAGAAATAATCTGAAATAGGACAAGAATTGAAAAGTTATGTTTCTGTATATGTAATACATTGAGGTACAGTTCGACATTATCAATGAGCTTCTGTGGCAGTCAAATCTAAGGTTTCTCTTGACTCCATACACATTTCCTACCAAAACCAAAGAAAAACTCATGGCAGGTATAGGTATAGCTCGACGCAAACCACCAAAATAGGCCTAGTGACTGTGATGGAAGGTTTGAGTAACTAGTATATACAAGGCCCTCAGTTCTCTAAACTAACCTTGTTTCTTCTATATTGTAGTTTAAAAAGTAAAACACCTTAATTGCTTCATCTCTAGCTAGCTCTTCTTTTTCGATCCTTTACCATGCCACTTCATAAGGGTATGTATGGATTGAAGAATCAAATTAAGGGCATGCCAACTAATTAATTAATAATATTCAATTAACAAGGCTTGCCCATTTTGCACGTAAGGCGTCCAGCATAGCGTGTAAGCCTTCCTGCATAAGTTCCTGGCCTAGCTGTCATCATGTCATACCTTGAGAATGGCCTGTCTCCTAGTTTAGGCCCAGATTCCCTAAAATATGCTCCATTCAGATATTCATCGTTGATTGATCTCCATTGCCACTTTGACCACACTTCCTCTGGAGAGTATTCCCTCTTTGTGATCTTAGCCACCACCAAAATGTAACAAACTATTAGTCATGTTCATTCCACAGAAACAAAAATATATATTTGACAGACAATTTCAAACAATCAATTATAAAATGTGAAAAAAAAGAAATGCGTATATATACACATACACGTGTAAGAGGATAAATTAGATGCATACCTGTTTGGCATTGATGTTATCAGGGCCAATAAACCGGTTACCCTCACTGATAATGGTAGGGTGCTTGCTTCCACCAATAGCATACATTTCCCAGTGAGTGTAGTCATTGTTAACAACATGGATAAAACCAAATCTGCATCTGGGCATCCTTTGAATTAATCTCTTGCCAAAGTGGTTAAATGCCAGAGTGATTTGCATGATCTCATCGATAGAGTGACTGTCACTGGCACCAAACAACATCACCTGCATCATCCACACACACAAGTCAAAACAAGATAAAGGGTGTTTTTCATTTGGTTCCTAAACCATGTAATAATTTTCATGCCAACATGCAATACTTTCTCCTTAACTCAACAGAAATCAAATCAAATAAATGAGTTACATCATTGTGGTCAGTGAAATGGCAATTGGAAATGGTAATAGCAGTGGAGCCCATGATGGCATCAATAAGCCCATCCGAACAGCGACTCATGGAAACATGGTCAATCCAAACATTGCTAGAACCAAAGATGGAAATACCATCACCATCACTCTGAGTCCTAAGGCCATAATGCGCTTCAGAATCCCTGATCATGCCACCCCCATGAACCTCAATGTCACAGATCTTAATATTATGAATGATAACATTCTTCACAAACTGAATAGTAAAGCCAGCACCGCCAGCAATGTAAACCTCAACTCCTCGACCATCAACTGTCTTGTTACTACTCATTATGAGTTCCTGACTGAGTTTGATAACCATGCTACGTGCAAAAGTGATCCATAAAGGTCCGTCTCGCGTGACGGCATGCCGGAGAGTGCCGGGTTTAAGGTCCACCATGTTATCATCTGAGGAATCTGTGACAACGTAAATTGGACCACCTTTGCCTCCAACTGTGTTTCTTCCAAAGCCTTGCACGCAATCTGCCAGCTTCTGCCTGTTCTTGGACCAGTCAGGGTCACACCTCCAGCACCTATCAATGGGATTCGTCGCTATGCAAAGGTTTTCCTTTTTGTCCTCCTTCAAGTTCCTTCTTGTATCATTGCCTTCCAAGAGTCTGTGTCCCAAAAACAATAGAAAATCATTTCTTTACTCTCTTACAAATTCAATACACTCACCCCCACAATCATTTTCTTCTTCTTGGATTGCTTATCAATTGCTTATACTAATACTTTTCATATTTACTTTTCTTCATGTTTTTTCCAAATAAAAAATATTTTTTTTTTAAAAATGTATATGCTTAGAATATCATTCCCAACGAGAAATCATGACTAGTTTTTTCATGTGAGAAATTATATTGAATAGTTTAGACAGGCTGATCCAAGTGAAGTTTAAAGCAAAATATAAAGAAATATTTTGTTTACACTGTAAATAAGTTATATGTTAGATTTTTATGTTAATATATTAGGCTTTTTTATATATAAAAATTAATGATATATAATTTTTCATTTGATTAACCTAAAGTTTAGAAGAAGTTACAATAGCTTCTGCATTTTTGAATTAATCCTGCTGAATATTATACTTGGAGACCTATATCCAAAGGTAAAATATTTTGTAACTCTTTATATAAAAAGAGAATGCAAAAGAACATGCCAACACAAAATAAAATCTCATTTTTTTCATTCCTTTGATCTTATTTCTTCCATGAAATCTAGCTTAGTCAATTAAATAAAAGAGAATAAGATATTATTATTATTATTATTATTATTATTATTGACATGTTCTTTTATAATGTTTGCATGCCATCATCTAATATGCCCTATATGAAATTGAATGTGTTATATTGCATGAGAAGACTTACTCGCTAACACTAGTAGTGAGGTTACTTGAAACTGAATATGGATCTTTAAAATAAGCTTCCTCATTTTCTGCCTCAGCCACTTTTGCCCTTGTCTTCCAATATGAATCAAACTCTTCAACGCGTTTCTTCCAATATTCATCATTCTCTAAGAGATTGGCATTTAGGGTAGGAATTAAGACGGCCAAAGAAAGCAAAAGAACAAAAATGTGTACTTTCATCGCCATATTAAAAAAAAAGAATTTTGTTTTTTTCCCCTTTATTAATGAAGATGGCCAAGGTTTGTACTCCTACTGAGGATAACCCCGGCCACCATAAATTCAAAAAAGTTTTATTGGTATAAAATTGAAAAAAAATAATTTATGGATGAGGAAATCGATGATCTCAGGTGCATGCTCAATGGAAATATTTATAATGATCAAGAAAAGAGGGTAAAAAGGGAATTTAGTATTAAAAGCCAAATCTGGATCATGTAAGAGGCAGATAATTAAGGCTGAAAGAACGTGTTGCCTTTGTCAAAGAATAGGTTTAAGAGGTGAAAATAGCATGGACTAATTTCATATGCAATTGCAATTTCGTAATTGTCGTATAGCCACAAAAAGTTAATAATAAAAAAAATGAGTGATGTTCATTTGGCTCTAAAGAAGGCATGGAATGGATTTTGCGGATCAATTGTGTTGCTCCTTAGTCATAGGGAATTTCAAACCTAAATAAATCATTGGTTCACGCAATGCATGGATGAGGTAATAATAATGAACCTGAAATTAGATTTTTTTAATTTGTTTTGACCGTGCAAATGGATTCTTTTCATAATTTCATGTTTTATATATAACGTACAAAACTTAATTATTATTATTATTATTGGAATAAAAAAGAAAATTGATGGTAACACATTATTAATTTATCACAATTAAATTAAATAAATAAATAAAAGCTCACATAGTAGTTTGAGTCTCCGGACTTACATATCTGATTTTTGTAGATAGTATAAAGGTGTTCAAATAAGTTTGTCTTCATGGTAGAAAAATTGTCATTAATTAAGACTAATTGTACATTATAATACAAAAAGAAATAGGATTATGGTCGGGAAAGTGATGTACATGTGTCACAATAAAACAGTAAAATCTATTTTCTACTTTTATTAGTTAATCAAGTTTTTTAACAAAAGAAAAAAGTCTTAATTAATACAATTTAACTGTGAAGTGAAAATTTTCTATGTTTTGTGTTTAACTGATGTAAAAGAGTGTTCTATTGTAAGGAAGTATGTATCTTCTACATCAGTTAACATTGAAATCAACATAAAAAATAAGTCAGATTTTTTACATCACTTTTATAACTGATGTAAAAAATAAGTCATGAAATGATTGTCAGGCTGACAATAATAAACGGGTAAAACCTTATCTAAAATAACTTTAGGATTCAAATCATTAACATTATATATAAAGTTCACATTAACAATTTGATAGGAACTGAAAATAATAATTTAAAAAAAAAACTCGAAAACAAGTTTAAAAAGTTATTGATTTTAAAATAAACAAAAATATCGTCAATTGAAAATCTCCTAGTAACAATTCAATTGAAAAAAGTGTGCATATGACTTATTTAATTATATTCAACTTTAATTACTAAAGTCCTCTTCATCTTCTAGTCAAATCATTTTCTAGCATTCAAGAAAATGTGAATGAAAATCAACTAAAAATTCATAAATTTATTTGTAAGCTTACGGCAGATTAAGGACAAAAGATGAAGAAAGAGGAAACTAAGGGTAATTGTTTTTCATTTGAATAGATATTCTTTAATTTAAGAAGTTTTGAAATAAAACAAATAAAATATAACACATAATAATATAAGCAGTAACGATTTGTATCTATTAACCAAGTAGTAAACTACATTAGAAGAGAAATACTCATTTTGTGCACTTAAGATCCTCCATGAAACTGCTTATTGTTGCCACCAATATTCACTTGATACCAATACCATGAATACCAAAAATGAATAAATAAAATGATCAAGCTATCTCGAAATGAGCATCTCTTATTTATTTATATGAACCCTACTCTCTTAATTCAAAAATAGAAACTTCACACCCCCTTTTCTTTATTTCCAACCACCTCCCCCAATTCAAATTTTACCTTAATACATTACAATCTTGATCCAGGAACCTGTCAAAGAATTATGTACTATCAATGGCAGTTTTATACATTCTTGCCATACTAAATATCTAAATATACACTGCGTGTAATCATAGTAATGTATGATATGAATATAGACTTTCTAATTTCAGATGAGCCAGCATTTGGATGAAATGAATCCTCTGCAGCCTTCTCTATAATATTGCTTCTATGCAGCAGATATATGTTCAGCAACAGTGGCACATTTCAACTCTCTTCAATTGTAGCTTGTCAAAGGAACATGGTGGTGCCTCCTATGAAACATATACAATGTGGTAATGATTTTCCAGAGGAACGAACATATACTAAAAAAGATACAAACAGTAACATTATGATGCCTCCCAAATCTTGTAGTCTTTTCCCTCCAAAGCTGGGGACCAGTTTTGCGATCCACTTGGTGGTTCAAAGTGACCAGGTCCAATCTTCATAGCAACCTTTTCATCTATTATAGCTGCATAAACATCTCTTTCTGCCTTGCAAATTTTAACCTTATACAAGAGGAGACAAAGGTGAATGTCCCAATAAATAATATAAATATCTGTACGTTATCTAAAGAACATATTTAGATTTTGATTCAGATGATAACAAAATGAAAGAATGCATACGGCTTTACATATCAAACACCAAGAAAAACAAATATTACGTTTTTCAAGTTTTATCTCTTAGCACTAAGACAGTTGCAGCAACAACATAGATGCATTCTCAAGGATTATTGCAAGAGATTTGCATTTACTTTTCCAACATTGTTGTCATTGCCATCTATATCAGGATGTGCTTCTATTCTTTAATCAGAATTGGAGTTTCACCCTGATAATCTGTGTTGACTTCAATGGAAACCTTTATTACATGTACTACTGAGGTGAAATTTCGATTCTTATTGCAGAACAGCAACTATGGAACTGTATATATATTCTGCCCAGTAGTTAACTCTTTTAACCTAAGTTCATGCCAAAAGAACCTATGGAACTGTATATATATTCTGTCCAGTGGATAACTCTTTTAACCTAAGTTAATGCCAAAACATGCTTTCTGATAGAACCCTGTATAAGGTAAAAATTAGGAAGTGATTTAGGAGAAGCAAGTTTGATAAGGGAATAGAAACTCCACATAGTGAGGATACTGTGAGATAAGGAATGGGAATTTGGGCTGCAACCTAGCTTAAGTGGTAAGAAAGAAGGAACAGTGAGGAGCAAGTCATTAAAGAGGGGGATAAAGGGGCTGGTTCTTGATAGTTATGCCCAAATTAAGGCTTTCGAAACAAATTACACTCTACAGATTATTGTCATTCTATATTTTCCTTTTCCTGTTTGAAAGAATTATGCATTACTATCCTTCAGTTTAGGGCATCTATTAGTTTCAGTGACAGTGACTTTCAGTAAACAATGCAGTGATATTTCAGTTCTGATTTGCATTTTCTATGACTTTGACATACAAAGAAAATGTTCCTCATCATCCCCCCCAGAAAATAACCATGTAAACAATACTATGTAGTACATAGTATGATACTTACTGTACTCCTACAGTTGATCTTGTTCTGCTTTCTAAGAGACAGAAGTGTCGCTATTTCAGATTTATAATGAGAGAAAAGATGGTCATAGAACACTGATGGAGTTCCTGGGTGAGTAAGAGTGTAAGCGTATCCCTGCATTTCTTTTCCGCTGGGAAATCTCCAATGACCCTTCAAGAGAAGATATGAAAGAAACTTTATGATAGAAGATATTTTTAGGATATCAAATAAGTATATAACCAAAAAGCATTCATAAACACCACAATAACGAATAAAACTTAAACTCCTTTAACCATTACTTTTTATGCATAAAACTGTTACAAATATTTCTAACTACACTAAAAATAGCAATCTCTCTCTATTTGTGTGTGTCCATGCATTTGAAAAGATTCAAAGGAAAAGGCCTAATTTGAAAAATCTCCAATTTTACAAGTGCAATCATTCATACTGATAGGTACACAGACAATGATAATGAATCATTTCAATCAAAATTTAACCTTGAGAGAATCTCCAACAGTACCAACTACCAATATATTTTTGAAAGAGGAAACCAAACCTGGGTAGAACCGGTGTCATGATTTTCTATAAAAGTAACAGCTCGAGATGGCCACCATCCAAGAACACCAGGGGGTTTTCCCTTCTGATCTGACAAGCGCCAATATTCACATCTTTCCAAAGCCTATATGACGAGTTTAGATAAAATATCACTAAGATTAAATAATATACATTCAGCCTGCTGGCCTGGTAAAGGGGGAAAATGTTAACAGCATTCACGTTTTTTTGAAGCATCTTTACAAGAGATGCAGTGAGTTTCAGTTCATACTTTGAAAACAAATTAAGAGCCTAAGGTAAAGTTGTTTTCATTGGGACAGTCACATTTCTAAAATATGAAGATATCTGATGTCGTGCTCGGGTAAAGTCATCAGCACAAGAGCCTTGTGAAAAGTTAATGTTAATTCTTCATATTTACAATACAATGGATATGATTAAGTAAGAATGTAATTCTCTCATTCATGAACAATCATTAAAATCTCAGCCATGGCAGTAACAGCTTATCAGCAATGAGATTCTTTCACTAGTATCACTGTTAAGTGAAATCATTTGAAATGAAAAAGAAGCTCAAGAAACATAGTGGTTTGCTGCCTTCGCATGAAAAAGATTGCAACAAATTCCAACAAGTCAATGAAAGTAGTAATATTTCAAAACAAATAAATGACTGTAAATTTTCAAATCATCTAATCAAAGAATCAAACTCTGTGGATCCAAAAACAGAAATTGTGCATGAAATAATTTAAAGAATCAAGTTCAGTGCTTACAGAGTGGAGAATCCCTTTGGTTGTAACATCAAATGCACCAGCAGTGCCACTGGTAGCATTGATCCAGTCAATGATCCTCTGCCTATGTGCATCTTGATTATGATCCATTTCACCAAATGTATAACTAAGGGAATCCCAGTACTCTCCTACAGCGAAGTATGGTTGACTTGATTCCAGGTAGTCCTTTACATAACCACCCCAAAATCCTCTGACAAAATCAAGCCTCCACCCGTCATACCCAATTTCTTCCCTGAAAAGTAAACAGTATTAGAAAATAAATGCAATTCTTGTAATACTTCAGTTGCAACAAAAAGAAAGGGGTTTAAACATTTTGCTGAACATAGAATATGTCGAAATTATAGAGAATATGGATTTAGGTAGAGAATGAGAAAGAAAAGATATAAAAGTGACAATGAATCAGATTCTGTAACATTCAGTGGAATGATTACAAATTTTTTTTAAAAAAAAAACAATTACCCTTATTTGTTTTAATACTGGACTCTTTTGTCCAATTAAATAAGAAATCAAATCAAGAAATATGCAAACCATTCTTAAGATAACTATTACATTTGAAATACTCTTAGAATAACATTATGAGATATTTTGTACATATTCTATAGTTTACAACAAGAAGAATAGTATGAACATATGGTAGAAGGAAAAAATCAATTGTCTTTCATAAATGGAAAGATAAAAGAATAGTTATCAATCCCAAGTATTTGTTGAGAAATAGCAATACCTATTCCCTCCTCCGTGAACATAAAATGGGCACTATGTGGAAGTGTAAAAATAAAAGGAATAGAGAAGAAGAACACAAAATTTTATGTGGAAAACTCTCTCTGGAAAAACCAGGGCACCTAGTCGAGTTAAAAGATCTCCACTATCAAAAGTATGATTACTAAATGTTTCTCTCAGTCTCTAAGGATCTCTCTATGAATCTCACCTTCTCGGATGAAATACAAATTTTCTCTCTATGGAACTCTCTCTCTCTTTCTAAATGAGGAATCCAAAAGCTCTCCAACTCTCTCGGGATTTCTTCACTTGGATGTCTTGCGGCTCTTCACAAGTTCTTCTATTTATAGGAGAAGAGTGTGACTTCTTCAAAAAGAGTGATTAATGGAGGCTAATAAATTTCCATAATTCTAAAGAGGTCTAGAAACTTCAAATTCATTCTTCAAAGTTGAATGTGCAAGTCTCAAGGTCAAAGAGATAAGTTCCAAGACCTTGGAATATTCATCCCCTTTCCCATGCTTTGTGAAATGTGCACCATAATTAAAGGAGGGAATCCCAACAGTAGTGGCACACAAAGGCCTATGCCAAAACTACTATAGCAGTTAGCAAGCTGATCATTACTATAGAAGTAAAAGGAATTGTGTGTTTAGCATATACACAATGATCTTATTTATAATCAGGGTGTACATGATAATTAAGGAAACAAAATAACTGTATAATCCTTACAAATTAGCGAGGGTATTCTATATCCCTATTTACACTCAATGTAATCAATTAGCATCAAATCATTTCTTTGACATTCCCCCTCAAGCTGGAGCATATATGTCATATGTTTCGAGCTTGTTACAAATATAATGCGAGGTCCTTCGAGGGATTTTGTGAGCATATCTACCAATTGATCATTAGAGTTGACAAAGTCAATACTTATATCTCCTAAGAGTACTTTCTCTCTCACAAAATGACAGTCCATCTCTATGTTTTTGGTTCATTCATGGAATACCGTGTTAGATGCAAGGGCAACCCGGTTATCACAAATAAGCTTAGAGCTTTGGATGTACCCCATCTTTAGTTGCTGAAGGAGTTGTTGCAGCCATGTAATTTCACTTGCAACAGCTGCCATGGCACGATACTCAGCTTTAGCATTAGATCTGGCCACTGCATTTTGTTTCTTACTTCTCCATGAAATGAGATTGCCTCCAACAAGAACACAATAGCCAGAAGTAGATTGTTTATCTAATGGTGATCTTGCCCAATCTGCATCAAAGTAACAGACAATTTTGGAATTACCTTTGTCTTCATATAAAAGTCCGTGTCCCGGTGCTTTCTTGATATAACAAAGGATACATTTGACAACATTCCAATGAGTATCACAAGGAGCATTGAAGAATTGACTAACAACACTTACTGCAAATGAGATGTCTAGCCTGGTGACTGTAAGGTAATTAAGTCTTCCCACGAATCTTTGATAACTATCTGATCTTCCAAAGGTTCCCCTGACCCAGAAAAAGCTTAAGTTTAGGATCCATAGGAGTGTCATTGGGACGACACTTAAGCATGCCAATCTCGGCAAGAACATTCAAAGCATATTTCCGTTGGGAAATGACAATGTCGGCAGAAGATTGAGCAACCCCAATGCCTAAGAAATACTTGATTCGTCCAAGATCTTTCATCTGAAACTGATTCTAGAGATGAGATTTAAGGCGGCAGATACCATCAAAGTCATCACCAATAATGACAATGTCATCGACATATACTACTAAATAAATGCTAAAGCTAGATGAATAGCGAAGGAAGAAGACTGAGTGATCAGCGTTGCAACAAGTCATACCAAACTGAATCAAGGTTGAGCTAAAGCGCCCAAATTAGGCACGGGGAGACTGCTTCAAGCCATAAAGGGAGCGTTTGAGGCGACAAACAAGGCAGGTACCATCAACAGCAGTAAAACCTGGAGGTTGATCCATGTAAACGTCTTCTTGTGATTCCCCGTGTAAAAAGGCATTTTCAATGTCTAATTGGTGAAGTGGCCAATGATGAATAGCAGCCATGGTAAGAAATAAGCGGACAGAAGTAATCTTGGCAATAGGGGAAAAAGTGTCCCCATGATCAAGACCAAATATCTCAGTGTAACCCTTAGCCACAAAACGAGCCTTGAAGCGATCAATATGACCATTTGGGCCAACCTTCATTGTATACACCCATAGACATCCCACAATAGACTTTCCTGGAGGCAATTGGACCAGCACCCATATGCCACTAGTCTGTAAAGCAGCCATCTCATCTAGCATTGTCTGTCGCCGTTAAGGATCAATCATAGCTTCACCTATAGACTTAGGAATAGACACAGAATCTAAAGAAGAGATAAAGGAAAAATAGAAGGGAGATATACAGTTCTACTGAAGAGCACAAGCATATTTAGGATGAGGATTACAAGTGGACCGGATACCTTTGCAGATAGCAATGAGAAGTGTCAAATCAGGAGACGTTGGTGAAGGGTTGTTTGGGTAGGAGATGATGTTGGGGGATCCATAGATGCAATCACCGGTGGATCGTGATCTTCGTTGATAGACAATGAGAGGTGAGGATGGGGTTGGAGTAGTAACATAGTTGGACTTAAGGCAATTGGAGTAGTAACATAGTTGGACTTAAGGCAATTGATTGCGCTATTGGAGTTGGAAAACCAGGGGGAGTAACAAGAGAAGCAGCCAGAAGAGCCTAACGGACAACTATGTTTAAATAGAAGGGAGTAAACTCAAAAAAGGTGACATCAGCAGAGACAAGATATTTGTGAGTTTGTGGACAAAAACAACGATATCCTTTCTGGAGACGGGAGCAACCAAGGAAGACACACTTGAGAGACTTGGCAGAATGACCTTATTTATAATCACGGCGTACATGATAATTAGGGAAACAAAACAACTGTGTAATCCCTACATATCGGCTAGGATATTCTATACCCCTATTTAGACTCAATGTAATCAATTAGCATTTAATCATATTTTTAACAATTACATTGAGAATTATATATACACGATAAAGAATAATCTATAATTTATACAATACACATATAAATAGTTAAAACTATTATCCAAAATTAATGATCTATTCATAAATTAGTAATAAAAAGTAAAAGTCTAGCATATATTCACCATTAACTAAGTTAAAGGAAAAATAGGAAGATGATAGGGAAAAGAACAAAGGGCTGTGTCAAAAAAAAAATCATGGAATGTGAGCCACACTCTGGAGTCTGAAACACAGCTCCGAACAGAAAAGTTTACAAAAATCTAGAAACGGTCTAACATTATGTTTTATGCCAAATTGCGTTAGTTCTTCAGCATAGCAACTTTAGAAATGGAACCATGGATCACAGTACAATAGCATTGTAAGGTATGAAGTTACAAACTGACTGGCTATTTTGCAGTCATTGTAAGGTATTGAAAATTAGGATCTGGAAATCAAACCTTAGCCAGCGTAGCCATTCTTTAATATCCTTTCTCACAAATTCCTGTGAGTGATCAATGTTTGGAGCAGCATGAAAATTATCTCCACTACTCTTGTTGCCCCTCCCCTGCATGACAGAGAGTATATATTATGCATAGCAAATTCACCCAGAAAGATAACTTTATCATTGTGTTACACAATAATGAAAGTAGCTTCCAAATACTTCATTGTTGTAATTCTTTTTATGGTGAAATAGTTGGCCAATTCAGTGGGCTTCCAACTCAAATGTAGTTTACATGAGGATTTGCTTCACATGATGCATCCAAACTTTTGCTTCACATAATTTAGTTATTAAACATGTATATTAGTTCCTATAAAATAACCAGTTCTACTTATGCAAGCATAAAGAATATGCTGTGTGCTCCTATTCAGGATAGGGTATACAAAAGTAAAAGTAATACCGTCATACCCAAGAATCAATTCTTTAAAATCTTAGCCCTTATGTTACTAAATCATCATAAATTCATACTCCATCTCCATCCCATTGTTTCTTTACTATAGGAACTTTCAACAAACCAGAAGTACCAACTTTATGACTTTACATTAAAAAAACAAAAACAATTTTTGGAGGTTGCATATTGCACCGTCAAAGCCGGTAACAATCTAGAAATGACTCATGAGTTTCATATTAGATTGTTTACTTAAAAAAATGGTAAGAATACAAATATGAACATGGAATGAACTATTGGCAAAGTATCTCTTCCTCTCCAAAATTTAGCCAATGTAAATGCCAAACCAATTCTGTATACATGCATAAGATAGATCATACATTTTAGCAGATTGTCCATTCAACAGATGATTGATAATAACTGTAATATAGTCTAATGAATCTACATGCATAAGATAGATCAAACATTTTAGCAAGATTGTCGACTCTACAGATGATTGATAATCACTGTAATGTAGTCTAATAAATATAAAGTCATTTTTGTTATCAATGAATGAAATATAATTGCAAACAATCACAAATCCATATAAGATACACAAATAAACTATCACAGTAAACCAAAAATATTAAAATAAAAATTGATATGCTATGGATTAAATAATATGTTATCGAAAAAAAAGAAAAAGAAAAAAAATTTACACTTCAATCAATAGTTTTCAAATGTACACCACTTTCTTGGGAAATGGCAAACAAATCATACAATGTATCTTCTTTCCTGAAAGCATGTTATGAGTTTTGATCCCAGTACAGAAATTTGACTACCCTATAAGTATGGGATAGAAGTATGACTGAAAGATAATGATCTAAAATCCCAAAAGGAAACTAGATTTGTTGCTGAGGATGTAGAAAAAATAGATTAGATCTATTCAAATATTTTGGGATGATTACTAATACAGAATATAGAGTAAAGGACGAAATACATATCCAAAACCCTCATCTACCTGAAAATGCGGATCATCAGCTACAATTGCACGATCATCCCAGTTAAGACGACCTCCAAATAAGTTCCAAATACCATTCTGATTCTTATAGTGAGCACAGCGGTGATTTAAAACAACATCTCCAAGCACTTTGATTCCAACTCCATGAAAAGTTTTCACCACATCCTTCAGTTCATCAAAAGTTCCATATCTAAAATATTAAATGACAACATATCAGTTCATATCAATGTTCCTTTCCATGGAGATGTACTATTATTTTACATCCTGAGACATCTAATTTTTTTTATTTTCATGCAAGGTAAATCAATATATATATATAGAAAAAAAATGTTTCCTTCTACTCAAGTCAATCAGTGACTATAAATATTTGAAGGTGCAGCATATGACCTAAGCTTTTAGGGGTAAAGATAACAGGCACTTGCAACTATGAAACAGTTAAACCTTCAACAAAAACTTAATCAAGTACCTAGAATTCAGATTATATAAATCCTTTGGCATATATCCTTCAGGTGAAACAGACTCTGTAGGTGGTGGTAACCATATCACAGTAAAGCCAAATGATGCTAGTTCTGCAGCTTTCTCTTTAAGCTCCATGTACCATCTTCCAGATTTATGAGATTCCCAATTAAACCCTTGGCATAGTATTTCATACCCTGTGCCTGTTCCCGAGGATATTTGTGGAGGCAAGTCAGGTGATATTAGTGTCTTGGAATCCACAGCAGCCTCAGATTCCATAATAGTTTCCTCCGAGAAAGTTGGAACTGAGCTTCTGAAGATACTATAGGCTTCAGCAGCTAGTTTTTCAATTTCTTGAAGAATGCTTTCTTGAGCTTCTTTGGATTTTGTCTTTCGATTCTTCTCAGAGGAAATGTCTGTCACCAAATGCCTTATTTCGTTGATTATATCATCAGTAAATGCAGATACAGATTCCTCTTGACCAGGTGCCTCTTCAGTCACTTCATTCTGCACACCTTCTGATCGATCTTTTCTGTTGTCAATAATTAAATTACCAGAACTTGGGAGAGGGATATAAAAGTCGTTTCCCATGTCATTTATCCAAGTACTGTCAGTTATCTTAAGAACAAAAAGGAATCCAGAAAATTCTTCTCCCAAAGAGATTTGTACTGAACTTCCCTGTCCACTCTCTCTTGACTGCAGAAGAGGATGCACATGTAAATATATCATAAAACATGAAGAATGGCATGGGACTACAATATCACATTCTGAGTTATAACTAAACCAAATTTCCGAAGTTTTCCAAGAGAAAGAAGAAAATGGGAAAAGGGAGTGACTAACTAAAATAAACCTTTAGAATAAAGGGCTGCATGAATATCATGCATTCAATATTTCAATCGTAATCTAGATATATTCATCATCAACTATAAACTTACATCAGTATTTAGAAAAAGAACTGCAGTAAAATACAAGAGTAGGGTAGAAGGTAAACTGCACTGGGTTGCTGGAATTATATAGACATAAAACTTTGAACATTAAATGGATTAAATCATGAAAACAATGGCTAAGACTACACCTTAAAGAAAAATAGAACATTGATTTAACTGTAAGAAACACTCGACATAACTAAAGGTAGGACGAGAACACAAGAGTAATCATTGAGATATTGACACAAGATACAGTCTTAAATTTTCAGTCCAATAAGAACAAATCGCATTGTGTGATTTATTTACAATAATCTTAAAATGATGGGAAAATCAGGTTTAAAATCCTATGGAATTATTTGATTATAGAAACATCTTCCCTGAATATGTCAAAGACTATAGCATCACCAATGGAGCAATAGTATTAAAATATATTTCATAACCTAAACAAGTTCTAGAATATAAAAATAAAATAAAATAAAATAAAACAAAAAAGACAAGTTGTCACAACTCCACCTGTAATTTAGTTCTTAAAGCTCTGTCTTTAAATGCTATTGTTTCTGGTGGATGAGGAGAAGGCGGAATTTCCCACCACTTCAAATCATCTCTACAAACTCCCCAGTGAAGAAGAATATCTCCAGGTATATCTGTTTCTAAATA
Source organism: Hylodesmum podocarpum (assembly GCA_026586105.1). Classification (NCBI taxonomy): domain Eukaryota; kingdom Viridiplantae; phylum Streptophyta; class Magnoliopsida; order Fabales; family Fabaceae; genus Hylodesmum; species Hylodesmum podocarpum. The sequence continues at coordinate 207,082 of JALJEV010000730.1, read as the reverse complement.
TAAAATATTTTTTGCTGTCTCAGAGGACTTCCTAATGGAGACACTGATAGAGTTTTCAACAGTAACTTCTTTGGTAATAGGAAGTTCTACATAGAAACCTTCTAGTTGACTATTTTCCACTTTTAGATTTATGGATCCACTGTTGTCATCTTGACCTTTGTCATCTGTTGTATCTGACTTGAGAAGAATGTTAGATATCTGCCCGAATGCCCCTACGAGTGAGGAAAAACCATGAAACATGTCTCAGTTCAAGCTCCACAAAATACTGGCATGAGGACAAAGCTAAAAGGATTCAAAAAATAAAATAAAATAAAAGAGAGAGAGAGAGAGAGCCCCTAACACGTATTATAAGCTCCAATTTTGATATTTTCAAAATTAGTGGATAACTAGATCACTATTTCAAATTTTGTCAGCACAAATATTAATATATGATGTTAGGATCTAATCAAGTTTCTTTCTTCGGGCAAAATACCATTGTTGTTTTCCCTATATTGATGAGGAAATACTACAAAATTGAAATAAATATCAAATGGAAAACATTTTTGTTTTCTTTCTCTCTTCATTGCTGCAATAATTTTATGGCTGTTCACTCTATTGTTCATTATATATAAGCATCTTAGAAAAAGTTAGTCATATTTAGAAGTCGAAGGTAACATGCATAAACAGGAACCAGTTGGAACTATGGGGTATAATTTATCATAGAATTATGATTTATTTGACACACTGTACAAATTTAAGAAAAGAGACAAGATAGAACAAACTAAAGCAGCAAAAAAGTTCACAATGCAGATGATTTCACAAAACCTTGCCACAGACTAAAGCCCTTCTTAGGTCCAATAATATTAGCATCCTCCTTAACATAGTTGACCAGAGGAACCTTGAAATCTCTTCCTTTGTGTTGATACCAAGCACCAGTTTCCTCATCCTGCAATGCATCAACAAGGCAAAGCAAATCAGAAAGAAGGAATAAGCAATGACTAAAGGTTCTTTAGGTCAGCTACATATTCAACATTAAAATCTAACATCTCCAACTGCTAACTGTAAGAAACACAAACCTTGAGAACAAAATTAATTGCTGAAATATCATTGCTGGGTTTAAGATCAATTCTAACTTCATGGAAAGTATCTCCTTCAGCAAGCGAAGATGATTTCTTCATAGGTGTCTCTATTGCATAGTCCTGAAATTTTCACTTCACACTCAAACTTTCTGCATGGCAATAATGAACATGGACCATTTGTGAGATCATGAGAAGCATGAAGCTGTGGTCTACCTTAATAGGAATAGATCCAGGGGGTATCATATCACGAGGAGGTTGATCCCATTCACTGCAGAACCAAACATAAATCATAATCATATATCTTCGTTGAATCATTAACATTAACTTTTAGCTCTTACCATGATGCAAAATATAAAATACAATCACCACAAACCTCAACTCAAAATTAGAATGAAATCAAAATCAAACACCTTACTTAACAAGCTCTACCTTCCAACATCATCTATGCGAGAAACTCCCCAGTGAAGAATCCATTTTCCTGATAGATTGCAACCCACTGTAAGCTCACAGTTTCCCAAATCCTTCCCCTGATCCAATCTTACAAAGATCTTTCCCTCCACCTGCAGATTCCATCACAATCAATAATCAACAATCCCTTGGAAAATAATATACTACGTCTACTGAATGACAAAACAAAAAGGAAAAGGTCCTTTATGCACAATTGATTCCCCTCCCAAACACAAGTATGAAATCACTTGATACTTATATGTTACCTTTCTGTTTGATTGCTCGGAAAATAAAAGAAAACGTGACAACCCAAAAAAGTGCTTATCAACAATAACAATCAAGCTGATCCAAGCTTTTACGCCTTTTATTTTAAGGGGGGAATAAACAAAAAGTACAAAACAAAATTCTAACACCCTACAACTTTTCCTAAAAAAACAGTTCATATTTTCTCTTCTGGGTACCCCTAAAACACTCACTACAAACCAAACACAATTCAAAAAAATAAAAATCAGAAGTTCAAAGGAAAAACCAGTTCAGTTCGGTTGACGGGGAAAGTCTGATCGAACAAGACATCAGAGGACTGAAGAGACTCAAGGGTATCAGTGTTTGTAGCAAAAGCTTCAAACTTTGGAGTGTGAAACTTGTGGGGTTTGCAAGAAACATAGTTATAGCTATAGGTGTTGGAATTGAAGAGGGTGAGGTTGGAAGAGGACGTGAGAGAAAATAATGGTTTTGGCTTGGAACGGTGAATGGAAGATTCTCTTTCTCTGCTGCGGTAATGATTGAAGCTAAAAAGAGGTTCCAAAGAAGAAAGGGTGGTGGTGGAGATGCTCATGGTATGTATGATGATGCTTCCTTCTGCAAGGAAAATGGAAAGGAAAAAATAGATTGCAGAAACTAAACAGAACAAGTAGTTTTGTTTTGTTTTGTTTTGTTGGATTGAACCAAGTTGGAGGTGTGGACACAAATTTTTTTTTTTTTCTTTCAAATTTAAGATTTATTAAGAATAATAGTATATTATTACATGTTTACGTATTGTTTTCAAGATTTCAATAATTTTGGTGTTGGGATGGATGAGATTGATTTCTTTTCTTCTGTTGTCCGTAAAGGACTATTGTTGACTGTGTATAGTAGTGATCCCAGAGTGGTAATCGGTGGTGGTAGCGGTGCTTGGGATTGGATTAAAATAGAATTTATATTTATAAAATAATACTAATAATTAAATATAGTATTATAATTTTGTATTATTAGAAGATTAAAATGATGTTATTATACTTATTATTTAGAATATTTATATATTCTTAATATTTAAAATATACTATGTATAAAATTTATATCAATATATAAATAATTAATTTATATATTTTACTTGATAAAAACATATATAATAAATGTTAAAATAATTTAAACAAATGTATAGTACTTATTAAATAATATATATATATATATATATATATATATATATATATATATATGTTTCAATCTCTTCACTATATTAAATTTTAATTTTTAATCTTTTTAAAATTTATCAAATTTTAATTTCTTATTATTTTGTCAATGAATTTATCATTAACATTAAATTAAACTATTAAATATTGACATAAAAATAGTAACGTAACTTTCTTTTTTTTATATAACTACGTTAGCAATTAAAAAATTCAATCTAATAATATGGATTAAAAATATAAATAAACAAAAATTAAGAGGTTAAAAGTTTAATAAAATTTTAGAAGAATTGAAATCGAAATACAAAATAGTCGTGGATGAAAATTTTGATTAATTTAGTTTATATTTTTATTTATTTTAAAATATTTTGAATTAATTTTTTAAAAAAATTAAAATTAATTCAAACCGATTGTACACTGATTTCATATTTTTTTCAACTAATATTTCACTAATTCAACTCCTGACCAACTTTAAAGATTATCCGGCCGGTCGTATTTTCTTAAAAGTGATAATAAGTAGTGTCAATTGGTAAGTTTTTTTTTTTCTAAAAGAGATTAGTTTTTAAAAAATTATTTTAAAATTGAAAATTGGACAATGGTTAAATATATAAATTATTGACTTTAATTTTTTTAAAAGTCATTTTTTTTATTATTGTACTCTTATTTTAAAAAAATTTATTATAACATATTTATCCAACTTTTACTTAAAAATAGCTTATAAACTAAAAAAAAATTGAGTCAAACAATATTTACGCATATCAATTAAATAAATTTTAATATATTTATTAAACATATTTAATAACTTTAATATCTTTTACAAATAAAAGGTTTAATAGTTACTCAGAATGAACATTCACTTAATATACTTCATAGCATTTACGTCAAAAAAATTTCTAAAGATATGACATTTTGTCTTAATTCATAATAAATATATATATATATATAAAAGTAAATTATAATAATATTTTTTAAAATTTTGTGTATTTACACATATATTTCTTATTTTTTTTAATCATTATATTTACATGTTTTATCATGTTGTTAAATCTAAATCAAATAATATGATCAAATATATAAAATGTATTAGTTTAATATTTTCAAATTTAAAACGAGTTAGTATAAGAAAATTAAAAGGTAAGAGTATTTGTTTAATTATACAAAATTTTAAAAAATATTATTATAATTTATTAAAAAACCTTTGAAAGAATAAATATAAAAAGGACCGTTAAATTATATTAAGTATAAAATAAATTTACAAGTATTATTTATAAGTTTAAAACATTGTTATAAGGACAAAAGACATTTTTTTTAAAAAAAAAATGAGTTTTAAGCAAATGTCTTAAAGTAAATTAAAGAAGAAAAAAAAATAGACATAAAAGTTGATATTAATTAATTAAGACTAAATTATGTTTAATATCTTTATAATATTTAAAAGTTTTCCACACATAAAATCTTATTATGTTAAAATATTCTATCTTATAAAATTATGTTTGGATTAAGAACTCACTAAGTTTATAAATTTATTAAAAATCAAGTATTGGTTTCACCAAGGCATTTTACTAACTAATTACGACTTCGAATTTTTAATACTTTATGGTCTTATATGATTTGTGTTCGTGATGATAGGTAGAAAGTATATTTATTGTCTCACCAACTAAATAATATCTCATAGTTAGTCAAGGCTAGTTGTGTGAGTTATGACTCCTTTTGCCACACCTAGTTATTTCTCCAAAGACTCAGTGTCATCAAGTATCTTTCTATAGTCATCATAACTCTAGAAAATGATTTTTTAACTACTGTCACAATTGTTTCTTTCAATGGACAATAAAGTCCTTCTACATAACATAGGAACGGATGTAGAAAACTCACGTCAAAGTCATCATGACTTCCACTCATAACACACGAATGGATATAGAAGGCTTTTTACACAAAGTCCTTTTACATAACACACGAACAGATATAGAAGGCTCACATCAAAGTCATCATGACTTCCACTCATAAGTGACCAAATAAAATTATGTGTCATGTCTTTACCATCCCTCAAAACTTCTTAAGTAGGACTTTTACTCCACAACAACATCACTCAAACCACACACCATTCCTTGGATTGGGATTGACAAGATATGGAGTACACTTAAACTCACTTCAAACAAGATTTATTCATATCAAATGGATAACTCTTTAAGCAAAGAGTTTATCCTAATATTAAAGTATTCTACTCAAATGACATCACAGTTCATAACACAAAAATTCCTAATAATTATATTTATTTTACCAACACCAAATAATTAGGATTATTATATATGTATTTCCAAATGTACAATGAAAATTAATATTTATTAACTATACATCAATTCCCAATCATCTTACGGAAGTAACAAACTTAACTAAGTTATAAGAAAGATTTAACTTGTAAACACTTAGATTGTATCTTAATAAATATTATTCAATATTTTAAGTTTTTTAAAAATTACTCTGCAATAAATTGGACATCCCAAAATTTAAACTTGCATAAAAATTCATGCCACAACCACATAATTCAATCCATAAAATTCTAGTAAAATCCAGACCATTTGAAATAAATTCAAGCATTTAATAAATATTCAAATAAATCCCATCAATTAGAAACACAACAAAATATCAAATTTTTCCGTTCCAAAAATCACATTTAGCACAAATTAAATTAAAAAAAATAGAAAAGAATTTACCATGAATAGAATTCTCCTTATTGTAACCCAAACCCACCAAAACTTAGAAATTTATTCCACTAACAACCACAATAAATTAAAAAATCTACAATCATATAGAAATTTACATTACGTAAAAAAAAAAAAATTAAAGACTTAGAATATAAAAACTTAAAAAATTAGGATTTAGAAACTTCCTTCACCTTTAAAGATTGAAATTCTCTTAACTTATCTTACTTTTTTATGCTTCACAGTTTTGTTCCTATTTATTGACAAAGAAATCCATGCTTAAAATAATTACTTGACATTCCAAAATTAATTAAAAAGTAGTTGGAAAAGTTTAGCTTTTAGATGACGCCATTTTAAGTGTTTAAAGTGTTATAATTCATGTAAAAATTCTTTAGCATTCTTTTCTCTCTTTGTCACACGTTTATCTTAAGGATAATACTAACCAATCCTAGGAATCTCGGACCTGGGAGTATGTCCTGAGACAGTTTGTGATATTCCGGTAAAAGGAACAATATTATTTTGTGTCCTATTCATTTTCTAGGTTTAGCTAAAATGTATTTGTTATGGATAGGAGAAACAGTAGATGTAGATCCAAGTTTTAGTTTATCTAATTGGATACAAATTTGTTCTAAGTTTCCGTTTATTGGTTTTATAGTTTGTAAATTATCTAATCGTTCTTCAAGCTTAGTTAGTTTATTTAATATGAGCTTTTATGTGTGCAAAATGCTTTGTATATGTTCAGTCAATTCTTCAGAACAGTTTATTATAAGTTTACCTTTTTTATTTTCTATGGACATACATAGCTCTGATACTCGGAGATTAGAAGAAATGATTGATATCAATAATAACATTGATATCAGTACAAACAGTAGAATAAATTCTTTAAATCCCAGCCAACTTTATAATTTAAACTGGTTAAGCTCAGACGGAACAAGCTTATACAGGTACCGAAGGTTGGATGATTTCCATCTACTTGATAGACAACATGAAATTATTAGATTAATTTCAGAACAAACTGGTAGACAATTATTGCATACTCAAAGAAGGTATGTACACCTAGGATTAATTACCATAAGCATATAGACCCTTACAAGGTCTTTTGTGAGAGCCAAAGCTTTTCTAGTTCTATTTGACCGTAGATTTAAAAATAATAACTCCCAAGCCATTATAGGTATAATTGAGGTAGACCTAAACCAAAGTGTCTCCCTTATCTATATAGCCCCTAATTTCACAATGAACTTAGGAGATTTTATTGACCACATAAATCTAGAAGTACAAACTCAAGGCTTTGGAGAAAATTTTCAAGGCAATAATCTACACTTAGACATTACCTTTATAGGAAGAATAAGTGATCAGATATCACCCAGATATCGTATAAATACAAATCCAATAGTAACCTCTTTAGGCTCTACTGGCATACAATTCTTGCCACCACAGGTTTTTGAGTCAACTAGAAATCAAGGACATGAATGGAAAACCCACATAAACTCTTAGCCGTCTAACACGACTATCACAAATCCATAAACTGCAATAATCACAAATCGCAGAAATAGTCTTTCTGTCAGATTTTCTGATTATGAAAATATAAATCCTTCCATAGAAGAGGACGAAGAAAGTGAACCTCCTAGAAACTCCTTTATGATCACCGTCATTAATGAGGAATATGATAGTGAAGATGAAGAAAATAATGATTTTCTCTTTAAACAAAACCTATTTAAAAGTCCAAGTACTAATGAGGAAGAAACATTAGATAAGGGCTTAGAAAGAATAAATTTAGAAGATTGTATATAATCAGAAATAAGACAAAGTAGGGAATTATACCATGATGGAGAAGACAAAATGTCAGTATCATTATTACAAATAGATAAAGGATTCATGGCAGGAGAAGATATAGGGCCAAGTATAAATGATCAAAATTTTGAATACTCTACAGAAAATTATGATTTAGAATTTCTACCTAGATCACAAATACTTTCTCCTTTTAACCCATCAATAGGAAACAATATAAAATCAAAAGGTAAAAGGTTGCCTATAGAACCAACAATATGCCCTCCCTTTTGCTTAATATTGGTAGTATAGATCCACAATTACTTCCAAATTATATAGAACAAAGGACCGCTTCCATTATAAGAGATTATAAAACAAATCATGAAAAACACATCACAAATAGTAATGAAATGATAGCTACTGCAGAAACATATTTAGGAGACATAGCCCGAGCATGTTGGGAGTCTTTTAAACAAACATATCCAGAAATGTTACAGGTTAATTTAATTGAACCTGGTACTAACATTTACAATTTTTGTAGTCTTATACAAAGAATCTTTACTGCTCAGTCAGTAAATGATGGGAACACCATAAGACAGAAGATTTATTTAGGCAATCTAGAAAGACTGTCTATAAGTTACTTTGGAAAAATAAAAGAATTTACACAAGACTATCTGATGTATGCTTCCATAGCAGGAGGCTTTATGGATAGAACCTTAGGAGAAAAACTTTTCCTTAAACTCTCAGGAAAATTGGGACAAAAAATTAGAGAAAGTTGGAAAGATGATCAGGTTGACCCTGTAATGAATAACCTGACAGTAAGAATCCAACACATTATGAATGTTATGGAAGAAACATGTACAAACATAGCCATAAATAAACAACTAAAATTGGCAGATACTGATATCTGCAAACAAATATATACACCCTAACAATACCACAGACAGGTTAGGAGAAATAAACCCAAATACAAACCCCAACCTAAGAAAAAACCTACCAGTAGGTATTCAATCAGAAGTTCTAACGCTAGAAAACCTACCCTTAATAAAGATCGCCATGTTAGAAAAATAAAGAATGATAAAACATATTCTAAACAACTAGAGTGTTTTTCATGTGGAAAACCAGGGCATTATTCTAGAGATTGCCCAAATCAGGCAAATCTCTTCACAAAAGAAGCTGAACTCATAAAAAATTTGTTAAATCAAGGATGATTAACGTCTCAAGATTTTGATTAATTACAAGACAGACGAAATCAAGCTACCCAAGACTTGCTAAGACGAAACCAGCACAGACGGAACATGACCCTTCAAAGATGAATTTCCGTGTCTGTCCAAAAGCCAAGTCATCAGACGATACATGCACAGACGAAAGAGGACTACTCAAGCTAAAACCCTTTGTCTGTCCAAAGAGTGAAGTCTTAAGACGATAGGATAAGACGAAACAACAACAACTGAAGACTGAAGAAACATATTGTCTATCCAAAAGTTGAAGTCAAGTTGAGTCATTCGCACCAAGATTTCAAATCTTAAGAAGTACTCATGAGAAGCATCCAAGATCAGTATAGGGATTCGAGCTTACACACCAAAGTTAAAAAGGTCTTCACCTTTTGTCACATCTCTATACAAGTCAGAAAAATCTTGCACAACCTAGTCCGCTATATCCGCTGCAACTCTTCATCAATCAATCAAGTACAACTGACAAACTTTTGGAAAGCTCTCAAGAAGATTTCTCAACGACTTTCAACGACATTCAAATGAGTCTAACGGTTATTTGAAGAAGATGCCTATAAAAGGACTTCACAGCATCAAGAATCAGTTGGCGAATACGCTTATCTTATTCATCGTCTGAGAATTCGCTCAAATCTGAACTAAGAACTTTATTGTAAAACTCTCTCTGCGAAGAGGAAGAACTTTGTTTTTCAAACATCTTTTCAAATCCACTTGTGTGGTACTTTAGCCTGAGGAGGCTGTGTTTCAAAGAATACCTTTTGTATTAGCCTGTGGAGGCTGTGTTCAAAGAATACCTTGGTTGTTTAGCCTGAGAAGGCTGGGAGCCAAGAATATCTTGTAATACTCAGAAGTGGCTGGGTTCAAACAATACTTGTAAACCTTTTTACGGTTTGTAGTGAAAACTCAGTGGTTGCTAGGTAACTGGACGTAGTCTTGAACAGACGAACCAGTATAAAAATACTCGTGTTTATTTGTTTCGTCTAATTAACTAATTGGGGATAATTGTATACTAACGTTTGCTTATTAAAATCAATCTTTCAATATAAACATTGTTTCGTCTGAACCCATTTGAAACCCACAGACGAAAGGGATACAATTTTATAATTAACACAATTTAACCCCCCTTCTTGTGTTTATCTTTTACAAAATTGTAGAATGAATTTAATCCCTATAGACGAAACAGTCTTTACGGATTCCGAAATTTATTCCATCATAAGTTGGTCGGATAATACTTCAGAAGACAAAGTAGAAAAAGACTATAAATTAATAAATGATTTTACAAAAGAAGAAATTTTTCCAATAAATGAAAAATATAATGAATATGGAGAAATGTTAGACAGCTTAGGTTACTTTTTAATGAACATAACTGATAATCCTTGTACCCATAAAATTTATTTCTTTACAGGTCCTGAACATATAAAATGTTCAGAATGTAAAAGATACCCATCAAAGAATTTAAGAGCACATTGTCCTTTATGTTATAAAAATTTTTGTAAACAATGTTTGGAAATAAAACTAAAAATAAATTTTCCAAATAAAGAAAAAATGGATTTCCAAGACAAAACCACCCTTAGCAGAATATCAAATTTAGAAACAAGACTAAATAAATTAGAAGAAGAATTTAGTATATTCTGTCAAGAACAAAAGCAAAACCATAAAGAAACTGAAGAAGAAACAAAATTAATGGGATTGCAAAATAACTGCATACCTATAATATGCAATCGACTCAAAAGTCACAGCTTGCATATATTAGTAAAAATTAATTTTCCTAGGATAAATAAACAGGAACAAACTGAAAAAATCCTTCATGCCCTAATAGACACGGGCAGTACAAATTCTATAGTCTGTAAAACTTTAGTTCCACCACAAAATATTATCCAGAGTGATAAAATTACAAAAACAAGGACAATGTCAGGAGACATTATATTTCATAATTTAGAAGCTAAAAATATTACAATTCAACTAGCTACAAATTGTGATCTGTTTGGGAAAAAGATAACTATACCTAGACTAGAAATAGTAGACCTTACCCCTGCTAAAGAACAACTAATCCTGGGATTAGATTTTATCTTAGCAGAAAACAGATCTATAACAATTACAAAAGATTATTTATTAATCTCAAATAATACCCAAATGTCCCCAATTATAAATGAGATTGCATCAGAGTTACGAGTGAAGCGTGGTGAAACCTCGGATAAAAACAACGATGGTTGTGACAATTGCAATGATTGTTGTGATGATTGTAAAAATAAATTTTTTCTCTAATATTGGGAAGAGTTAAAAACTCTAGAAGAAATAGAAATAAATGAAGATGTAGATTTCTACTACAATCTATCCATACAAAATACACAAGAGTATAATTTCGTAAGAATAAATAAAGTCATAACCTTTGACAATATCCAAGAAATTATAGATAGGTTAAATAAAATTAGCATAATAGGAGAAGATCCTACAAAATACTGGGAAAAAGATCCAGTAATTTGTAAATTAGATATTATAAATCCTGATTTAATAATAAAAACAAAAGACATTCTATATAGTAATTTTGAATAGGAAGAATGTCAAGCTCATATAAAAAAAACTCTTTTGGATTTAAAAGTAATAGTTCCAAGTACAAGTCCACATAGAAGCTCAGCCTTCATTGTAAATAAACATAGTGAGCAGAAACGAGGGAAAACTAGAATGGTATACAACTACATAAGGCTCAATGACAATACAAACATAGATGGGTATATGATACCTTCAAAAGATGTCTTAATAAACAGAATTCAGAAAGCCAAATGGTTTTCAAAATTTGATCTAAAATCTGGATTCCATCAAGTAAAAATGAATCCTGATTCAATAAAATGGACAGTCTTCTCTTGTTCAGAAGGACTATTCGAATGGAGAGTAATGTCATTTGGATTGAAAAATGCTCCTCAAATATTCCAAAGAAAAATGGATAATATCTTTGGAGAATACAAAAACTTTACATGTGCATATATAGATGATGTTCTAGTCTTTTCAAAAACAAAAAAAGAACATTATTTACACTTAAAACAAATACTCCATGTATTTGAAAAATACAGATTAATCATATCAAAATCTAAAATGGAAATATGCAAACAACATATATCATTTCTAGGGACAGAAATAGGTAACGGGAAAATAAAATTACAATCCCATATTGCTACAAAGATTAGAGAATTTCCTGATAAAATGGAAGATACTAAGACCCTAAGAGCATTCTTAGGACTATTAAATTATGCAAGGAATTTTATTAAAGACTTGTATAAATATACTACTCCTTTGTATAATAAAACCTCTTTAACAGGCCAAAGAAAGTTCAACGAAGAAGATGTAAAATTGGTCAAAGAAATAAAAGACCTGGTATTAAGATTACCTGAACTAAGTTTACCATTAGATTATGATTACTTGGTAATAGAATGTGATGGATGCGAATTAGGATGGGGATCTATCCTAAAGGAAAAGAAAAATAAATATTGTAATATTTCTGATGAAGAAGTATGCAGGTATGCATTAGGTAAATACCACACAAAACCACAGGTTTACTCTACGTCTACTGACTATGAAGTAAATGCTGCTATTAATGCTATAAATAGTTTCAAGTTATTTTTAATAAATAAAATTGAAATCACCTTAAGAACTGATTGTGAAGCAATTGTTGCTTATGCAAACTCACAAATTTTTACCGATAAAAAGCCTCACCGAAGATGGATATTATTCCAAGAAATGATATTTCATAATGGAATAAAAATAAATTTTGAACATATAAAAGGGACTAGGAATGTTGCTACTGATATTTTATCTCGATTTGCAGGAAATAATGAAACCCTCAAAGTTTCACTATCCCAATACAAAAGAAAAAATAAAGTTCGGTGATCAAGAATTGCCTATTCTTACAAATAAGTTCCTCTATCATGGAAGAGAATAAATGAATGATAAATTCAATGTTTTGGTGGACCACATCTGGAATATCTCCAAAGCGACAAACAACAATGAGAACTTCATTGTTTCTATAAAACGAGGTATTATTTGTGCCTTGTATAATTTCGTAATGGCAGATAATAAAGGGGTACCACTATTATCAAAAGCATCTCCTTCTGGAAAGGGTTTTACAAATTTTGTACTATTATCAGGTCCTCACAGATGAACTTTTACAAATTTTAAAGACCTTTGTGTCGCAAAAGAAGGGATTCAAGACCCTATCTATAAAGGATTTTATTCCTCTGCCGAAGCTGAAAAAGCTTTGGAATTAAACACAACGAATGCAAAAGCTATAAAAGAAACTTTGAGCCCAGAAGTTGTGATTATAAATGAAAAAGAAACTCAGAAGAGTTATAAAGATATCATTTCTCAGTCTCTAGTTACTGAAAATGAGATCAGTATAAAATGGTTTATAACCTTACAAAAATTCTTGCTAAATGCCCATTTAAAAAGCCCAGTCCTTGGACTTTTCATAAAAACCCACCATTATTTTAACACAAAATCTCCTTGCATAAATTCCTCTGAAATCTGTAAACAGATCCTTGATAAAAATTGTCCATGCAACATAAAATTCCTGTTTAGAAAAGCCAAAATTGATCTGGAAGAATATAAAACTGTTTACTTCGAAGACCTTCCAATTCATCCAAAAATTCTATTGGATTATGGTATTCTTAGCTCTGTTTGGATACCCCCAGCTGAAAAATTTGAGGCCCTCTGCCCTCTTATAAATGACACCATAAATATACTCCAGGCTGAGACTATGAGTTATATGACTCTTAAGATTGAATCCTGTCCAGGCAATCCTAAAAATCCTACCAGTGTTTCAACACATATCATAAAAATTTTCTTTGAAGACAGTCCCCAGTATACAACACTTTTCAATGAAGGATATGAATCTTGGGATGTCCAAGGAAATATAAATTACCAAGTTAGCCTTCTAAGGGCACAAGTAATGGGATATAATTGGTTTTTCTCAGAAAATGATGAGAGAGAATTCAATCTAATAAAAGAAATCCATAATACAAAACTATATCTCCCATCTTATAATGGAAAAAATGTTTATTCCTTTCCCAATTGAAAATGGAAATAAACTTGTCCAACAGTTCCAGAAAGAAAGAAAAAGGAAAGAGATTTATGAAGCATCTGGTTCTCATGGTCAATAAACACCAAGAGAAAATTCAGATTATTCCATGTCAGAATCCGTGGAAGAAATTGACAAAGAAGATACAGTGTCCCTCTCCAGACAATAAAGTATCTTCAAGATAAAAAAGAATCTCTAACAAAATCTGATTTAGAAGACTCTGTAGATAAAACCGAATCTTGGGTTGTCCAGACAAATAAATGTAATTTTCTTTTTGTGCAATTATTGTAAACTTTTCCTGTTCATAAGCCATGCTTATTGTGGAGTCTAGCTGTATTACTTTTGTCTTTTATAAGCCTCTATCTCTATATAAGAGAGGTCTTTCTTCATTGTAACAAAAGTAAGGAAGGAGCTAGAAAAGATATATTCTAAAGAAGAAAAACTCTTTCTCTGATCTCTTAAGCTTTCATTTCTCAAATCATCTTCTCTTTCCCTGTAAGTTATGTGTGAGTAGTTTACTTTTGTGTTTTCCTAGATGTCTTAGGCAATTCATATACGGTATGCGAATATGATTTTAGAAATAAGAGCTTTACTAAGAAGATTTTAGAACTTGGAAATATTCATGTATCTAATAATGAAAGGGCAGGCTGGTGGGATTCATTAAGTCAGGCAGTTGTAAGTCCTTAAAGAAAAGACGAAGTAAGACCTGAAGGTATCTCCCTTAAAATCTAGAAGACTTTCATATTAAGATATATTTTGTTTTCTTAGTTCTAAAAAGTGTTACAATTCATGTAAAAATTCTTAAGCATTCTTTTCTCTCTTTGTCACACGTTTATCGTAAGGATAATACTAACCTATCCTAGGAATGCTTAGACTATCCCTATGGTGCCTAGAGAATTATAAAAAACTTGATTAATGATCGAAAATACTCTAAATAAAACGTCATGATGAAGTAATGTTGTTTCTTCCCTTATATCTTCATATTTTTCTTTAAAATGTGACAATCATTTTCTTCTAGCATTTTAGGCTTATGGTGGGTTACATTCTATGGTAATCATGGCTTAATAAGGTGGAAGAACTAGTCTTGAAAAATGGCAAAAACATGAGAGTGCTTGATAGAAAGTTACCTAATGATCAATTTCAAGTCTTAGTTTGTTTCTAACAAATTTGGTTGCTTTTGAAATGTTGGTTTCTCCCTTCCAAACTAGACCTATTATGAGCTAGGATTTAGTATTTTAATAGCTTAAAATGTCTAGAGAAAATAGGTACAAGGTGGTGTATTCAGGGCTTGCAAAGTCTTGAAATTCTGGGAAACTACTTCAAGGTGTAGGTAGGTGATTTTCTTCACAACGAAGAAGTCTTCTCTAAGCATGCCATATATCCTACTCATTTTCCCTCCCTTGATCATGTACGGCAAAGTCCCTAGGCAAGATATCAAGTCCTAGTTAAAACTACTTACATAAGTCACTATACAACTACTTACTTCACAGTGAAGAAAAATTTTGTGTAACTATAATGATTCTAACTAGATTTTATAATGTAATTCTAACTACATCTAAGAATAAAGAATATTAATTCCAAGCTGAGTGCACAACTACTTGGTTGCTGCATAGCTACCTGCTTAAGTTGTTACATAACTATTTACTTAAGTTGCTACATAACTACTTGCTTAAATTGTTACAAATTTTTTCTAAAATATTATTTTAATATAAAAAAATATTATTTTAATATGATATTAGGGATATGATAACAGTAACTTGCTGAACTTAAAAGGCTAATCATCAACTATTCGGACAAACCTTAAATAATCTAAAAGATATAATTAAATTAGGTTTTTTTTAATGATTTTGATCTGAATAAATTATAGAATTTCTAATTTTCCTTATGTTTTGCCTTTACTATTCAATTAATTTATATTAATTAATTTATTAAAATTTCAGGCTGTTACACTGTGGAATTGCTAATTTTGTGTTGTTATGATGTTTGAGACCAACAGTGTTTTCCCACAGTGAGATAAACAACATATACAATTGGGTTACCTAACATCATTTACCCAATAATCAGGCATATAAGTCATCATCTACACTATCACATGGAATAATGTCTCATGCATGAATGACACACGATTCAATGTATTTGTTCTATTTGGTTTTTGTGTACTTTTTGTTTTCTTTATTTTAACCTTCATCCTCCTATCTATCTTCTGGTCGATGTATAACTGTCGAGGGACGCCACTTTTGTTACAATCCTTTATTATTATCAATCCAAGTGGTTCAACCATTTTGAAATAATCGAATCTAAAACTTTTGTCACATATTTAACACATGTTATTAATTGAGATACAACTATCGAGTTGTTACGATACAAGTTATTAGAATTATATTTTGAATATTATTAAAACTATACTGTAAAAAATATATATTAAAACTACATTAAATTATATTAATTGAATTTTTGCTGCATGACAAAAGAAAAACAAAAGGAACAACGGAATAAGAAACTATCTCTACTAAATGAAATTCCAATTTTTTTTTTAATCCCTTCTATTAATTTATATTAAAAATATATTTACTCCTTGAACATCGTTGGTCTCCACAACTCACGAATAAAATTCTAGTATAATTAAAGACGTTTAAGCTAGTGTTTGCAACGTATGAGTAGTGTAAAAAAATTAGAGAGAAATACCTTAGACCTCTTTAACCTTTTTAGTCTAATTATATATTTAATTATCTTCCTATCTCTTGCGTGAGGTGACTTAGAAAATTCCTTAATTTGAAGGCAAATCTTATATGAACTAGTCTGTTTGATTCTCTTTCCATTTTTTGATTTTAAAAACTATTTTTTATAAATAGCTTTATGTTACTCATTAGTTAATTTTACACTTTAAATCTATCAAGATTTGGAAATTATTTTTAAGAAATGTGTTTAAAAAACAAAAAACGAAAACAAGTTAGAGATGCTTTCAGTTTTCTAATTTAGTTTGCTTGATCTCTTGTGACAGAAACCGAAGTTACGTGTGAACGTAAAAAAAATTGTAAATAATATAATTTCATGTATTCCAATAAAAAATCATTTTTATTTTATTTCCTTAATTAGTTTATAAAATTGTAAATAACCTAGGTTATAATTTGTCAAGAATTGATAACGTAAAAAAATCAATTTTTTTAACAAGTGAACCTACGATATTTATAAAGGGTCTAGAATAGTTTAATTTATATTTGGTAAAAAAAAATATTTTATAGAAAGATATTATCCATTTATAAAATATTTTCTTTTCATAAAATAAAAAATTTACATGCTTGTGTAGTTTACACGTATTACAACCTGAACAACTCAGCTAATGACAACCGAAGACAAACACGAATATGCTCCAACCTTAACTCTTGTCCCGATTCTCGAGGCAACTCTTCCTCTTCTTCTAAATCAACGGTCACCATTCCATCTTCGCATCTAACGGCTGAACTTTATCCTCTCCCTCCCCAATATTAGGGTTTCTCTTTCATATTCCTCTTCTGCTAACTATCAATTCCTCAAAATTTCCTTGTTCTTCTCTCGCGTTTTCCGCTTCAGCTTTCCCGGCAAAATCATGGTGAAAGGTCCAGGTCTCTACACTGATATCGGCAAAAGAGCTCGAGGTAATCCATTTTCGTTTTTCAATCGTTAACAGAACATTCAATTTTTTTTTATTTTTTTTTTTGTGTTTTTCGTTTTCTTGTATTAATCTGCATGAATATCTCACTTGTATCGATAATCGCAACTCAGATCTTCTGTTCAAGGATTATCAGAATGACCACAAGTTCACCATCACCACTTATACTTCTACTGGAGTGGTAAGATTTTATTTATTTATTATTAATTATTAATTTAATAAATTCTGACGAGATTAGTTGTCTTTGAATTTGATTTTGTTGTTTATATTTGATCATGTAAAAAATTTATTTTTGTTTTGTTTTTTTTTAATTTTTTTTTAGTTTTAATGTTTCTTGCACATTTCTTTAAAACAATGTTTGGCAGCGCATTGGATTTTTTTTTTTTTTTTTTTTTTTTTTTTTTTAGAAGCTTTGCTGAATGTCCTGTTGATTATTTTGTAATTATTGGTATGAATCGAAAATGATTCAAGAAACAAGTTGAAGTTTGTTTGAGATTATTGATAGTTAGCTTGAATTCGTGATTCATTAGTTTGTTGTAATAGTTTAGGTCTAAGATTATTTTCAATGGCTTTATACTTTCAGGAAATTACTTCAACCGGACTGAGGAAAGGTGAGATATACTTGGCCGATGTTAGCACCAAGCTGAAGAACAAGAACATCACAACTGATGTCAAAGTGGACACTAACTCCAATGTGAGTTGAAATTTCTTACTGCGATAGCCATTTAAGTTCTTTAATTTCAGATGGACACAGTTTTTGTGATCATCTCATACCTGTTATAACTTTGCAAGTTTGTTAGTTTATATTTTTGGTTTGCAATTTTGTTGAGTTATTGTGGATAATTATTTCTATGATAATTAAATTGATGATTACACAGCCAAGTCTCATGCATAAAATGAGCAGTTATACGGTTCTTATCTGACTGAATACTTTTCAGCTACGAACAACCATTACTGTGGATGAACCTGCACCTGGACTCAAGACAATTTTTAGCTTTAATTTTCCAGATCAGAAATCTGGCAAGGTAAAAGCATTTTCATTGCCGCATTGTGTAAATTGTAACTTCGTTATTGGTTTTCAGTTTTCTTGTGTTAACATAATGTCAATAATGGTAATATTTTCAATTATCTTGAGTAATGTTTGCATTCACTCATTCTCCGTGACGTTTTATAGGTGGAACTCCAGTACCTACATGACTATGCTGGAATCAGCACCAGCATTGGATTGACAGCAAATCCCATTGTTAACTTCTCTGGTGTGATTGGAAATAATTTGGTCTCTGTTGGGACAGATCTATCTTTTGATACTGCTTCTGGCAACTTCACCAAATACAATGCTGGGCTGAACATTACTCATGCTGATCTCATTGCATCACTAACTCTGTAAGCTGTTATGTTCAAGGCTATATACTTCCGCCAAATCATCAATTTTTGATAGGGCTATCTATATATTTTATTCTTGAATTGATCTCCTGATTTAACTGTTCCTTTTTTTTATAATGTAGAAATGATAAAGGTGACACTCTTAATGCCTCATATTACCACACTGTAAGCCCGCTGACTAACACTGCTGTTGGTGCGGAGCTTTCACATACTTTTTCTAGCAATGACAATCTACTCACCATTGGCACTCAGCATGCTCTGGACCCATTAACCCTGTTGAAAGCTCGGGTGAACAACTATGGTCGTGCAAGTGCTCTGATCCAGCATGACTGGACTCCAAGAACTCGTCTCTCTCTTGTTGGCGAGGTGGATACTGGGGCCATAGGAAAGAGTGCAAAGGTTGGTCTTGCTGTGGCCTTGAAACCTTAGTATAGGTGGTCATGTGAGTGATATAGGATGTGCCTCTCACGGGGCAGGTAATAAGTTTAGTTGTAGGGTTTCACTTTCCCAATGAACCTTTGGTCCTTCATTTTGGAGCTATATCAATTTCTTCATATCTTGGTGGGCTTGGACTGTAAAATCAATAAGCACAAACTCAATTGGAATTTGTACTTATTTAACAAATCCACCCGAATGGCATTGATTTAGGTGCACCTTTGGGTAAATGTTTTTAACATGGAAGGTGATTGTTTTGCAACATGATTGTTTTTTTGGGTTGTATATCGAATCTTTGATTTAAACACCTGAATATTTTATTTGGTAATGTTTAATTCTTAACGGGGTAAAGTGCTATTTTAGTTTTTAATTTTTAGGAGTTTTATAAAATAAATTAAGTTTCTAATTTTTACGTTTGTTAATATTTTTGAAAGTTAGGGATTTCGATCTAAAAGTTAGGTGAAGGGTAAAATTTGTAGATTTGGACACGTAACACGAAAGGACAAACACGAGTCAGGGATCTACGTGTAAGGATTAAATCTTTGACAACTAGTAAGTCATAATACTAAATGGGGGCAGAAAGTGCCCAAAAGTTAAATAGAGTATAAAATCAAAGGAGGCAGAGGAACATATGACCAATTCCTAATATCAAACTTCGTGAGTCAGGGACTTGGCCAGAGAATTGAGGGGAGATTTGTCACCCAATTATAGACCCTAATTTGCTAATTGATAACTATTCTTTTCGTTATATGCATGACATAATTATGTTAGGTTTTGATGGAGTTGAAGTGTTGAACTATGTACTTATGTAATACGACAGCTCACATAATGTGACTGTGGAAAGAGTTGATGTTAAGGGATAAAAATAATTTTAAATAAGGGAACATTAAATATTTTAAAAGCTTTACATGTTAAAAAATTGTACTTTTGATGCAATATATGTTGTAAAACACGTGTAAAAGACACTTGTTATGTAACATTATTAAATAAGAGATTTAACTTTTCATTCTCTAATTCGACGTTAGTCCCAAACAAAAAACATGCAACATGGTACCTTACTACCTTTCAGCACTAAGAGGAATAGAAGCACAAGCTGGAAGTTTGGTCGAAAACCCGTACAAATACTTGCTTAAAACATCGACTACAAAATTGTTTCCTCTTGGAGGGGCCTGATTTCTTTTACCAATGGAGAACTTGGGTAGACCTTTAGATAGATGTTTTGGTTTAACTTATTTTGCATGACTAGGATTCTCATGTTCAAGTAAGTTATGGTGAGAGTTCAATGATTGTCTAGTAAGTGATGAGGTAACTATCTTTGAGCATTTTGATGTTCAAGTAAAGTTATTTGTTCAAAAGGTGAGGCTCTAAAGATTCACGAAAGAGAACATACTTAAGGAGGGTTCCCCAGTAAAATGCAGGATTAAATGTAAATTTGGTCTTTCTATTTTTATAATTTCATAAATTTTGTCTACCACTTTCATAATTCCAACATTTAATCCTTCATTTTTCAAATCCATGTTAGGTGAAAATTAACTACCTACTTTTAGTCAAGTGTTGAATTACATATCAAAACCTAATTTTGAGATGTCGTTTTATAAATCGAACTGAATAATGTCGACCTTTTGCCTGATAGTGGTTCAGAACAAAAGAATTTTGATAAATATTTCAATTGTGTAATTTTGGTTTTTTTATGTTTTATTATGCAAATTTAGTCTATTGATATCTATTTTATGCAATTTTAATCACTCTATCAGTATTTCGTTAAATACATATTAACAAATTTTACTAACACGTTGCTAACAAATAACATGATAAATGATGTGTGAATATCAGAAAACTTGATAAAACGACTCACAATCCAACATATATGTTTCTGCAACACTGGCATGGGGACAATTGCTACTATAGCAATTGATATGACGTGAACTTTGAGCTGCTATATCACATGCCAGTGCACCTGTCAATGCTACATTATTTGTCAACACTATATTAATAGAATCTAATAAAAATTTCACAAAAACTAATAAAGAAATCAAAATCATACAATTTTAATATTTGAAAAATCAAATTTCTGTAATTGAAACGAGGAATCAAAATTATAATATCCAGGAGATGAATAGTGCAATTAATATTCTTTATAAGATCAGATATGTTTTGCATGATTAATATTTTAAGAACTGAGGTAACTGATATGTTGAGAATATGCAAGCCTCTTGTTGTATCAGTGAAACAGAACATTTGGAATGGTCTCATGGTTGTCCGTTAGATCAGATCTGGTTAAAGGCAACAAGTTGAGTAATCATCCAAAATTTCACTTAATATAATCCTAAAGTTGAAGAAGTTAAAAATGACTAAGAATATTAATATAGAAAAACGTCAAACCTGCAATAGCAGGTAATTTTTGGCTGTATAGATAGGTGATATTACATTAAATTGATGAAGTTCATAATTACTAAAATACATAAATGTATGAAGTGGGAATTCTTATATGAATGATCTTCTTGTGAGAAATGAGAAGTATAAATTTAAACTATATACACAACTATATATGTACAATAACAAAATATTCTCGTTCGATGCATTTCCTAATACAAATATAAAAAGATGACAATCCTGCAACAACAGGTAACTTTGGGGCTATGGAGATAAACCATATGGTGATTAACTGATGTACCATAGAAGTCATCATTTTAACATAGATAGTACTGCAAAGAGTAAATTGGAGAAAGGTTAAACTAAAAGAGTAACAGGCATGCCAAACTATCAACTTTATATTTTATTTAAGAAAATTTACCATGACATTTTCTTTTATGAAAATTATAGTAATATTTTCAACCTTATGATCTCATGCATGAATGAGATCAGCTTTTAACAAGCCTAATTGGAATGATCTCTTTTGCTTGCTTACTTAAGAATCTCAAATATTAACCAGATCCGAATTTGAATCAGCAGGGAAACATCCTGGCCATTATATTTGAACCTTTCGTGGGACAAACTACTCTGTTCAGAGTGGAATGTCCACAAGCCAGACTTCAACCCTATCACTAATTCTGATAGTAGGGCAAGGTCAAGGACAAGCTTATACCATTAACATCTATGCAAGAAAAGCACATGCTATAAGTGAAGCAAATTCAAACACCATTATTTTTATTTCAACGAAAAAAGAATAGTACAATGTTTAACTATTCACAACTCAAAAAAGAAAACATGGATAGAAAGACAGTGGATATGGAAAGGCATATAAACGTACCAAATTAGTTCAAACTTAACAGTCATAGTCAAAATTAAAAAAGTGTTTAGAAGATAAGAATCCTATAGTTCTAGTAAGTAATATGCGTGATTTCAAGACAGTGCCACATTTCCTTGAAGAAGACCATCTCTAAACTGTGAAGCAATATCTCTTACAGCACCTGGTCCATGTGGAACAAAAATAGAATTGGATTTTGAGGACGCACCAATATCCTTCAATGTGTCAAAGTATTGAGTCACCAAAACCATGTCCATGACATCCTTAGATGTTGTCCCGGGGACATTCTCTGAGAAGGCTAGCACACTGTCCCTCAGACCATCTACAATGGCTTGACGCTGACGAGCTACCCCAAGCCCTGCAA
This sequence comes from Hylodesmum podocarpum, assembly GCA_026586105.1. Classification (NCBI taxonomy): domain Eukaryota; kingdom Viridiplantae; phylum Streptophyta; class Magnoliopsida; order Fabales; family Fabaceae; genus Hylodesmum; species Hylodesmum podocarpum. The sequence goes on along the minus strand of JALJEV010000730.1, from coordinate 184,294 downwards.
GATACTTTGATTCAGCATCTCCTTCTGCCCTTTTGATCTGCAGAATCTTCTCTGCTTCAGCTTTCTCATTTGCAGCCACCCTCAATCTTGCAGCTATTATAGCACAGGGTAAAGAAAATAAAACAAAATGTCAAGCTTTAACAAGAATTTACTCAAAACAAGGCTTAACAGATTTTTCACAATCGCAGTAATGCTTGTGAGAACAATGACACTGATGCTACTTTTTAAAGTGAATTTTTATTTTACCTAATCAGGTTAATGGCACGTAATTTCCTGTAGATTAATATTACTTCAATTTACATATATCATATATGAAAAAGACAAAATAAAAAGAGGAATTTGAGCTCAGCCAAAAATTTACTATGCCAATGCATAAAGCATACCAGCATTTATCTCATTCATGGCTCTCTTCACATGCTCATCCGGTTCAATATCCACAATAAGAGTCTGAACTATCTCATACCCATAAGCAGACATTGCCTTCACATGCACAACAAGTTGAAAAAACAAACATTATGAATGCTATGCTAACCCTTTAGTCCTCCACACACACAGCAAAATAAAAACCAGTCACCTTTTCGAGTTCATCCTCAACGGCTCTTGCAATTTCATTCTTCTGCTCAAAGGAGGAATCTAGGTCCATCTTTGGAACACATGCCCTGATAACTGAAACAACAATAGGTATTTATCAGTTTTGTCCTGAAGAAGCACCCAAAGAAAACCCAACTTTTATATAGGAGTTTGTTTAGGTCAGAAATTAGCACCATCAAAGACATATGCCTGAATCTGTTCCCTGGTATTGCTAAGCCTATAAAAAGCATCCACTGCCTTATCTGCCATCGCTCGATATTGGATAGACGCAACGACAGTGACAAAAACATTGTCCTGATGATATATAATAAGAACAAACAAGCAGAGAAAATCACAAAAAACAATGCCACGTTTGCTAAACAACCTAATTAAGCAAACCTTAACATAAGTTCTTGTCACATAAAAACTCATTCATGACCTTTACTCAAAGAAGCTACAAGTTACTTACACCAATGCCATAAGAACTCAAAACTTTCATACAATCACTAATTTTTTTTACACTGCCAACCAGTCAGAAATAGTTATCACAGAAGTAAACAAATATCAGGATACAATTAGATGTATTAATTTTAACTTTTAGAAAAATATATTTTAACCTTTTTCTTCTTATTTTCTTCTGCTAAAGGTCTTTACAGAAAAGTTCACCCAAAAATGCCTAGATGACAGTGTAAAAAAAACTTTTATAATATTGATACATTTGGATTAAATTCTAAGATCAAAACCCCCTAAAGCTAATCACGTTGATTATGCAATTTAGTTATGGAGAAGAAACCTTAGTCTTTGTTTCGCAATGAACATCCAGCTGTTGCACACGCAATGAAACGTAACCTGCTATTTGAGTGCCAAAAAACCATGGCACACAATGGAAACCGGGTTCAAGAACATCATCAAATTTTCCAAAAACCTCTTTGATTGCCACGGTAGATTGCTCCACTTGAAGACAACCCAGAGCCAGTCCCATCTTTGTTCCTTAGATTTTCAAAGAAACAAAATCTAATGTTATATTATCAACGATTTTTTCAATACTGATGATGATAACGATGATGATGATGATGGAGTGTCGTAAAAATTATATTTTGAAGAAAATTCAAAGGTAATGGAGAAAAGAAGAGAAGAAATTGGTTTCTTACCTGAAAGGTAGATGAAAGGAAAAGAAGTGGGGACACAGATTCAGTTTTTGTTTGGTAAATATTGTGAGGAACCAAACATTTACCAATGGAACCGACATATGCATCTTCATTTTTCTTGTTTGTATAATAACCAACCAAAATATGTTACAGTTAAATTTGTCATTAACTAAATTTTTTAAATAAAATCACAAAATTTTATAAGTTTCTTTCCTTAATAATGAATTTATAAATAAAATCACAAAATTTTACAAGTTAATTATTTTTTAAATAATTAAGCAAAAATTAAAAAAAATTAAAATGTACTTATTTATTTTTAACTGCTTTCTATCTCTTGAACTTGTCACTGTATCTAGTTATATAAAATATTTTTGATTAAATTAGATTCATTTGTTATTAGAACATGTGAAATTCAAACAATTTAAAACTATATTTATTACTTACCCTAATTCCCAATTTTTTTGCGAGAGTTACACGGACACAAACCTCTTCCTCCTCTCAATCTCGTTTTTTCCTTCTCAAGCTCTCACCTTTACGTTTTTTTCCTCTCTCAATCGCACCAATCAGCATCTAATCGGTGCCCTAACCACGAGACTGTGAAACCCCCTTTCCAAATAGAGGTTCCCATAACCCTCGTTCCAAGAACTAAGGTAAACATCACAAGACTCATGAAATTAATGTAGTCTTGCAACTGTGTGAAAAAAAAACTTGATTTTTTTGTACTGTCACTGTATCTTATTTGTTTCTTCTCTGATTCTCTCGAAATCAGTGGATTTGAAACAGTGTTTTAGGTAAGCAAGAATCCATAGGTCTCACGAAGATTCTTGTTTGGTTTACTGGAATTTACGTGCCCTCTGTGAGTTTCGCCATTATAATTTAATTTGAATTCTGGGGACTGATTCCTATATTTGTGAAAATTGATGGTTTCTGAATCTAAATTTGAGATTTACTAGATTTTCTTTCCCTTTGTTTTGAACTTGGTTATTACTAATTCTCTTTACTAATTTATGGGACTAGTTTCTTATTTGTGTGTTGGTTGCCACACTAGCCAAAAAAATGAAAACCATAAGGGATGTGTTTAATTGACTAAGTGTAACTCTAATTTGTCTGTGAACTGTTTGCAACATGTCTTGGTTGATGACAAGGGTTTTGATATTACTCAAATACATACATATATATATATATATATATATATATATATATATATATATATATATATACACACACACACACACACACACACACACACACACACACACACACACACACACATACATATATGTGTTGCATCTTGTTGGTCATGTCATGAAGATACTGATTGCTGATTGCCTCATACATGTATTTGAATTTTGAAGAACATGGTGCATGCTTTTAAATATGTACAATAGCTTTAAAGGGTGCGAGAATTGTTGTATAGTCTCCAGGCTACCTTGATCCTAGCCCATTTTATCATATTGGACTGAAGATTTTCAATAAATTTTTGGTTTATAGGAAAATACAAATGGATTCATCACAAAGTGTGACAGTGGGGGGAAATGGGACGTTGATTCCTCAAACTAATGATATGGCAGCTTCTGCAGCAGGAGCTGAGGACTCTATGCAGAAGCTGAACCAGGTCAGCAACTCCATTCAGAAAACCTTGGGCCTTATCCATCAGCTTTACCTCACAGTTTCTACCTTCAATGCTGCCTTTCAAATGCCTCTCCTCCAACGCATGTATTCCTCTGCAATCCTTTTCCTATAATGCATTTATTTCTCGTTTTAGTTTTGCTTCGTGTTCAAAATTGATTGCATTTGACTTTAAATGTTCCAGCAATGGCCTTGTTGCTGAGCTTGACAACATGGTTAAATTGGCAGAGAAGTGCAACATTCAGGTTCCTATGGAGGTTGTCAAGTGAGTAGTTTGCCTCTGTGTGTGCTCCTATAGTTTTCTTATGACCTAATATAAGCTTTATTTTTTAATTTTTTTTTTCATTTGAGTTTAATTGTTGATTTATTGCTGGGTATAGTTTAATTGATGATGGGAAGAATCCAGATGAGTTTACCAAAGATGTTATAAACAACTGTATTGCAAAGAATCAGATCACCAAAGGAAAAACTGACGCTTTAAAGGTCAATTCTTATTCTTGATTTTTATAATATATAAAATTTCTCTCTGTTTCTGGTTTAGTCTCCCATATATTCAAGAAGCAACTTTAGTCCAACTTAATGTTTCTGTTCTGGCAGAGTTTGCGCAAACATCTTTTGGAGGAATTGGAACAAAACTTCCCTAATGAGGTTGAAACTTTTAGGGAGAGTCGTGCTGCTGCAGCCGCTGTAAGTATTACTTATTCTTTCTCCTAGTTTATTGTTGGATCTTAGGAACTCATTATTTCTGTATTTTTGCATTCTATTCTTCTTTCATAATAGAAACAAGAATATCAATCCAGAGGGAAGAAAAATACAGATATCACTTTAGAAAGAAAATACAGAAAAAGGATAATGCAGCTCTTAGAGGCTTTACTAACATCCCACACTTTCCGTCAATTTCTTATTGCCTTCCCTCATAATTTTCACTAGCAGATCACACCATCTCCAATGCTACCCTATCATGCGGCAATTCTTTTATTCCCATGGTGAATCCATACTTTCCCCATACTGTTCTGGTGTCTTATGGCCCTCATTCTAAATGCCTTCCTAGTTCACTTTGGATGCTTAGCATCAACTACCAAGCATTCCATATGATACAGCTGATAGAGATGTTATTCGTTTAGGAAGACCATTATACACATCATTTCTGAATGCTTTTTACTCCCGAAAAACCAATCCTACTGAATTTAAGTATCTTGGGTTTGTTGCCTTTCTGTTGCTCTTTTCCCACTTCATATCACATGGTTAATTTAATGATACCCTTGTAAATGGCAACTTGGGAAGGGACTACTTGTATTGCAAAAGTTTTTGAAACTGCTTAACAGGGAAAATGAAATCCGAAGACTAAACTGAATCCCTCAATGAATTACAATTATATATTTTTGTTTGTTTACATATATCTTGGCCTTATTGCATCCATGCAGGAGTTAAAACGTCAGGCACAAGCACAGGCACAGGCACAGAGCGCGCTGTCAAATGGAGATGTGCGGGTTAAATCAGAGCATTGAGTGATATATTTCTTGTATCTTTGCTACTGGTCTACAAATGGAACTCAATTCATCTCTTTTTTCTGACTTACATGTATCCATTGTATAGTGCAGTTCAGCTCTGCTTCTTTGTTTCTAGATCTTGGTTACATATTGTATATTTGATGACTCTAATATTTGTTTAGATTTTATTATTATTAATCGAATATTGGTGCTCAAACGTGTGCTTATTTCAATATTATTGTGAGATAGCCAACCGTAGTGCTACTACTCCCATACTCATGTATGAAAATTGTCATCAACGTAACAATTCTTCAATGGTTGCTCAGACAAAAACATCCATGCATCTTTGGGGACCTAGAACAACTTTTGGACAGAGGTAGCGTTTTCAGATTCTTCAATTGTGCCTGTAGCAAATAATACATTTTTACCCCACTTTCTCACTTTATCAAACATCCAGACCCACGCTCATTCTCTTCAGGTTCGTGTTAATGGCACATTCATCGTTGACGGAATTGGAATGAGTGAGAGATTAGTTATGGACATAATTGGAAAAACGAAAGAAAAACAAGAAAAAGAAAAAAGAAAAAAGAAAAAAAACATTGAAACTTGCAACTTAAATCCCATAAATCTAATAGTCAAAAGTTTCAATAAAAAATTTCGATTGCTTTAACCGTCAAAAAATAATTAGTAATACAATATTAATAAAATCAACATCACATTATTATTTAATGGTTATATGATTATATTTGAAGACAACCACTAAATATACTTGGCAGAACAAAATAAAAAAAAATAAGAACTAAATACATATTTAATCTTAAAGTATTTATTTGGTAGCTTTTAACAGAAAATGGACCAGTAAAAAAATAGTAAAATCAGTAAAAGAGTTAGCAAAACAAGTTTAAAATTTTTAAGACTAATTAAAATTTTATTTAAAATAAAAATAAAATAATAAAAAAATGTAGGAACTATATTTCACCTGATATCTAATATTATTGACAGACTTTAAACTCGTTCCGCTTGGATGTTTGAGATTTAAGATATGATCCAAGTCTCACCTTTCAATATATAAATCTCACAATCTTATAATTTTTAATAACCTTTTACCATTGTATTAAAAGATTGTTTGGAAAAATATTACTAATAATCCTCGTCATTTAATAAATTACAATTAAAGTATTCTTAAAATAAAGTTGAAGCAAAAGCATCCTCGTTTAATCTGGAGGAGCTCTTCATTAATTATTCTCAAGATCACTGATGACAGGTTTTCTTTGCTTTCTCTTTTCTATGTTCGTAAGAGTGAAAGCATAGCCATAATAAGATCGGTGGCAGTTAAGCAGACTCTTGAATATAGATTAATATTCTCCATAAAGACCAGGTTTGGGAAGACTAGAGAGACAAATATAATGTAATAATGCTCAAGTATTCTCCATAAATTTGGAGACGCAATTTCAATGGCCACTTAACTTTCACAAGAGCTGAAGTAAATAAAATGACTCGATTTTGCTGCAGTCACAGCAACCATGTGTAATAATTTGTCAGAAATAAAATAAAAAAGGTGAAGTAGCAGTTCAAGAATACAAGGCTTTGTTCCACCGTTGATGAATTGAAACGCACTGAATTGCAGCTGTCTACTGTGCTATGAATCGAGAGGCGATTCATTGCTTTCACTCAGGTACATCTTCACAAATAATAGTTCTATCTAAAAAAGATTACATTCTTCCCCTCAAAGGGGTATGTAACAATCATCTATTTGCGCTCGTGGTTTACAATACAAAGGTGAACCTCTATTTCTAAACAATTTGACACGCCAACTCTATCACAATGCTACAATAACGGAAAATATCTTTGTGCCATTGAGAATATGTTGGAAGAACAATGCCGGATCCAGGTAAACAAATCATTCATATTTCATTCTGTTGTACTGGATAACATGCTTAATGAAATGCAACCAGTCTAATTCCATCTTAAATAATGCCCTTGGAAATGCTAGATGTTGCATTTATCTTTAGTGAGCGCTCAGGAATGTAGGTAACACCTGTTAAGATCATCACAAGGTAGAATACCATAATTGGCATCTTGGTTATCACACTATCTGTTGGGTCAGGGAAACTGTTTCTGACTAAGAAAGAAAAATAAGGCACAAAATAATACAAACTTCTTTGATAAAAATGTTTGAGAAGTGAGAAAACGTGCTTTTCCCCTGTAAATACCTTCTACAGTGATCGTAGTGGAAAACTAAAAGACTAATTCCAACTAGAACTAAGTATAAAGTAGACCCCAAATGAGTATCTGGCACAGAAATATCATACCTAGGGGAAGCCAACACAAGACCTAGTAAAATGAATGACTAAAATTGGTGTGTCCAAGTTACAGCTTTTCTGTTATGACCATAAGGGATTATTCAAACAATCATGCCACTCATAAAATTAGCAGACATTTAGGCAGTTAATCTTCCCACCAACCAACTACTAAGTATAGATCAAATAATTCTTGGAGAAAAGCTCAAGCATTAAGAAGAAAAGTTCGTACCTTTTTCCATGACATCAATTTGCAGAGAGTCAAGTTTAATTATGCCATCGGTCAATGGAAGTAGCTCAAGCTTAATGGTGGCCGTGGATTGTGAGGGGATACACCTGAAGTGGTCAATATATGGTTTTAAATTAACCAGTGTTAGTTGTAACAAAGTAGCAGAAATAAAATGAGAGCTGGAATATTACCCGAGTGGAACTCTGCTCTGCAGCCAAAGATGTGTACAACTCAGGCCAGAACTAGGAATAACATCATCATTCATTGAAACTGACTGGGGTCTGACATCATTTTGTTTCTCATTGAAGCTTCCCCTCTGGGTGACACCAGCATGTTTTTCACCACTTATCCTTCCTAAAAACTCTGTAAAACCAATAAAATGACCCATCGGACTGGTGGGTGAACTGAGAGATACCACTGAAGGTGGTGCAGTAGATGAGGCTGGAGCAAGCACTGTCAAAGTTAGATCTTCGGATGTCAAATTCGAAGCTTGAAGTGTTAAAACCTGATAAGAGAATCAATTAAGCTAATCAAATTGTAATTTAAGTAGAAAAATGTAAAAACAAACTATACATGAGCTTCAATGCAAGGCCTCCAACTCAAATAGTCAATAGTTAAACCATATAAATGACCTGTACAGGAAGTTGAGAATTCCTTTCATAAGGTCCAGGAAATTCTCTTGATATTTTAGATTCAACAGAGATCATAATATCCCTCGATGTTCGTGGTCGCCAACTGGTTGCTTGCTTAAAGAATAATCTTGATGCTATATTGAGCATAAAAACAAGGGGAAACAACTAATTAACACCTCAACAATTATTAGATAATATAATACAACAGCAAACCAAGGAGACAAAAAAGCTTACCCGTATAATTGCATCGACAAGACACCATAATTGCATACCGATCATCAATTGAAGCAATCTTTGTTCTGTCAAGACTCCTATTAGAGGAAACACTTGATTTTGGAGATTGCAACTTTGAAAACTGAGAGCTTTCATCATGAACCTTTAGATTCTTCGCCATAGAAGTTGCAGGTTTAAGAATAAAAGAATGTTCTTCACCTCTCCTGTAAACAGAAACTTCTGGTCAGGTGATGATAATTAGAGATAACATCATAAATGATAAACCAAATTCTGAATTTCACCAATCATATTTACTATTATGCATCTACTGATATTTTTTTTAACAGTATTTAGGGCCCATTTCTTACAGCTTTTGTAAAAGAATCACTTTTTTTAAGAAAATAATCTCTTCTTTAATGTTTGTTGTATTTGTTTCAGCATTTTAAAATAATCAGAAGCTGAAAGAATCTACAATCTGATTAAAATCAGAAACTGTTTTGAAAAGCTTCTCATAAATCAACTGTTTCCTTTGAAAAAAATTGATTTTTATGGTTGTAAACAAACATAAACTAGTTTCTGCCGTTTTTTACTTAGTTAATTATTACAGTTCTCAATTGCATATTGAACCCAAACACATGGATAGCTTACACGGCATTCTGAAAAATTTCCACCCTCTTTTGCAGGGTTGGATCGGGTCACTCAGCACAAGCATACATAACTGAATAACAAGGTGCCTATGCACCATGATACTTTACAGGGGTATTTATTATATTTAAATAATATTCAAAGGTTACAATGAAATTTTACATATCCACCAATTCCTTAACCTACATGCTCATGGGGTAACTCACGGCATAATGAAACAGGCATATGTAACTGAAAAAACTGGGGTTACAGCATGATATCAGAAAAATAAAAACACAAAAAACAGTAAGATGTTCTAAAATCAAAACCTGAGGGCTAAATTTGGTAAGGAATGGTCATTTCCAGCTTCAATACATGCAATTGGTAATGATGATGGTGGTCCATTTTTTGTAGCCTCTTCGAAAACTATTGTTATAGCATCTATAAATATCACAATATCTGGAACATGTGCAGGAGCAACATTCTGGAGAACAACTTAAGAAATATTAATAAAAGCAGAAGCTGAAAACAACTAACAGCATAATTGCCCCACAATAAAGTATGAAGGCGTAATGTTCAGCAAAAATAAAGGTAAATATGCTAAATAATTTGGTTCAATGACATTATAGTTCAAACCTTTATCTGAACGCACAGAAGATCCTCTGAATTGCAGTCAGCTGCAAAGGAATGAATCTCGACAGGTTGTATAATTTCAAATTTCCTTCTCCACCTTCTTCCAGGTGTATGGATACCTTCTAATCCACAACAAACAGAAAACCTTTCTCGCTCCAATGAGACACCTCGAAAAGATAAAAGTTCTTCAACTCCATTCTTTTTCTTTAAAAATTTCTGAGATGGGATTTGATCCCAATCTTCAATGTCAAAGCTTGGCTTTGAACTAGCTGCTTTTAAAGGACCAGTTGGTGTGTTGGGTGTATTTTGGGGTAATGACGACATAGAGTAACTTCTAAAATGGCTGCCAAAGGAAAATAATTGAGAGCCAGATGATGCTGACGAACTGGACCTTTGAGAGGTGTTACCAATTCCTGAATTTGAAGAAATCTGAGGTGTCGACGAACGAGGAGCAGGAGGTAGAGTGTTATCTAATGGAAGTACCCATTTTAATAGTGCTCCACATGGATCCTGATTTAAGAGAACTGAATTGACCTGGTTCTCAGAAGACAATATTTTCTCCTGATACTTTTCATATTGGAGAATTTCTATACAAGGGTCCCTAAGAGAATCAACACCAACATTCACCTGTAAAAGAACCTGGATCCTTCCAAACAGGAAAATAGAATCAGATCAGTAATCTGAGTAAATGAGAATGGTCGGGCATAACTAGGAGGATATCGAAGACAAAAAACGATCAAGTTGTATAAAAAGCATTTCTTAATTCACTGGAGTTTTGCAGGAAAATTTCATAAAAATATGAGGTATTATAGAGGCAAGGCAAATGCCACTAAAATATATTTGAAATTCAATAAATGCTTCTAGGCATCCAGTCTTCTAGTCAGTAGTAGCCAGTCAAAGACTAAAGTGAAGCAATACCTCCATTTCACAGAAGATAGTTTCCATAAATCTAAATAACAATGATAATAACAACACAGTTGAATATACTCCAAAACAGTCCAAGTGCTACACGGAAATATATCGCTCCAAATGCCCCAGAGAAATATAAATATTGTGAACATTAATAATGCAGTGACAATAATCAAAGAAGAGCATACAATAAACTCAGCACAATATCATCAAGATGCAGTAAGATATTATAAACTTTTACCAAATGATTTTTACTTGCTTGCCTGTGTGCATGTTGGGGAAATGGAAAATTGAAGCAATCAAAGCGGAAGAAAAAAACTTTCTAAATTTAACTGAAAAGTAGTACTATATCTGTGACAGTCTAAAGTATAGAATCCATACCAAAAGTTTAGATCAAGAAAATGAATGATCATATTCATAATTACCAAAATATTATGACACATACCAATATGTCTCCATTTGGTAGGGCGCAACATTTGACAGAATTTCTTGCCGCTCCACCAGAAATAGTTGCATCAAAATTTGCTCTATCAATTACTGCACTTATAGAAGATGCATTTTTCGCCGTATCGTTAGTTTCAGATGAAGAGATCCTTTGCCCATTTAGTTCAAAGGTGTTGGACTTTTTTGAAGAATCTCTTTTAGACCAAAGTGGCTCATCAGACTCAGAAATCCTCACAAAGAAATGAGAATTCTGAAACTTTTCCAGCAACAATGCAGTCTTTCTTTTGTGAACCTCCATCCTTAGAAGGGATTCCCCAGAAGAAACACCAGCTGGGTGATCAGTCTTCACTTTTTCCTGATTTTCCTCTTTCAGCTCTTGACCACTGGAACTCAATTGCCCTTCTCCAGATGCCGAATCATTTCCGTTTTCGGCATTTCCATTTTCTTTCTCAGGGCCTTGAACTATGCCATTCTTACTCATCACAGCAGCAACTTTAAATGGAGTAATAATCTCCGTTTCCTGCTTACAAGCAGTCAAGCAGGCTAGGATATGAACTTGTTCACCTGAATTGCAAACATAAATTAGATCCTATCAACTTTCCATGTGACTCGGCATACCAAATCAGGCATCTAAACACCGAGATTCATGTACCAAAGAAGGAAAGAATCATACCAGGAAAAAGAAATGAACGATCTAGGGAGCGCAAGGACTGCATATCTGACACACGATCCCAGTTCTCAGGAAGTTCCTCTAAAATAATAAAATTCAAAATCAGATGTATCACATTACAAAAGCAGAACAATTTCACCAAAAGTTTTAAAAAACAGTCCACAACCACAATTTCATTAGCAGCATAAGATTATTTAACTCTCCACAACAGTAAAACAACTGCAATTGCGACTGCATCAATCACATTTGTTCACAACTTCCTACAATGCCAAGGATTGCGACAAAACCAAGACCATGCCACAATATAAAACCTTGATTTCATCCCATCATTGTCAAGGGTATACCGAAAGTAAAGTGTCCTCTCAACTCAGGGCCTGTTTGGGTAATTTATAGAAGCCCTCATGTCTACCTTCTTTAAAAGATGAGATAACTTCTATAAATCAACTAATGTAGAAGCTAATTTGAGCTTTCTCAGAAGTTCATTTCGTTTTTCCTACTTATTTTCTTCTTTCTAAACCCTAACAATTCAATCTAAATACTAACAAAAACCACGTTGGTTATAATTTCACTCATGTCCAAATCACACTTGTTTCACGTAGTAGTAACCAATCAACATAAATTCAAAACAGAATAATTCATTCAATTCAGTTCTTGACTAAATTCTCGTTGATCTCACTCCTTTAAGTAGAACTAAAACAGTAAAACACATTACTACTCTCTAACCTCATTTCCTGTTTCATCAAAACACATCAACCAAACACTGCCTTAAGTAACTACTCAGAAGAGAATACATACTATACGGAATGGTGATCCATCCTTCATCTTCGGAAACATCCAAGTGCTTAGCCAAAACATCGCTCCCGTTTTGGGAACCCGGCGGCGCAGGGCCGTTTCCAGCATCGACATCGCCGTCGAAGTGTCCGACAGCGGCGTAGGGGTCGTCGGCGATGAGACTCTCCAGAGAAGAGGTGGGGTCGGGGCGGGATTCCGGTGTGGGAGGAATGGGAGTGGTCGCGGTTGGGGTTGGGGTGGAGGAAGGTTTGTCCTTTTCCCTATCGGAATAGACGTGAGTGGTGGAGCGCATGAGGAAATTCATGGCGTGAGAATGAGGGGAAGATCTGGGTGAGGAAGAAAAGAAGAAGAAGAATGGAATTGCAGTTGCGACGAGTGATAGTACCCAACTTCAATCTCGATCTCAATCTTCTACACTGTCACTCCTCTCTTCTACACTGCACCTTTGTTTTCAATTACCCATTTAAGGCAAAACTAATTCTACCCTTTACCTTACACCCATGTTATAAAATTCATTTATTATCATCACACTACACATTTTATATTAATATTATATTATGATGATGATTATATACATATATATAAAAAATTCAGTATATATAAGTTTTAATTTTATTTTCTTGTTAAAAATATATTAAGACTATTTATACTTAATTTTATAAATTCTTTTTATTATTGTAATTGTTATTTAGAGATAAATAATTTTAAATATTTATTTAGTTGAAATTATTATATTTATATATTATATTCTAGTATAAATATTGTATTAATATATCTTCAATTAACTAAATATATATTTATTTTTATACTTAATCTTTATTAAATTGAAACGATTAAAGATAAATTATGAACTCTTAATTTTGATATTACAATGAATAGTTAAAATGCTTAAATGTATAAATATTTTCTCACTTGAATGTCATGAACTAAGACTTAAACAAACTAATGTATCTTTTGGTCATGATTAACGAACACATAAATGAAATTTTTTTTTAAGCAAAAGATAAATTCTCATCTTAATGGTTAACATGTAAATGTTGACTTGGCTCACACAAATCAAGTACAAGGAATTTACCTATTTTTCATTTAAAAAAACAAGTCAAATCAAAATATCAGGGAACTCCTCTGACGTGAAGGTTTGTAGCACTATAAAGTAATTATATTTTTTAGCTGTCAAAGAATAAAGTTGTTAAGTCCGATGAGACACCACATGTAGAAACATTTTATGCTCATGGATGTGCAATTCGCTTCTTATGAATAAATGAAAATTTGAAGCTATTAAGTCTAACGACTATTTCAAGATCATTTATAATGTTAGAGATTAAATTCTTCAACATTTTTTAGCTGTCAAAGAATAAAGTTATTAAGTCCGATGAGACACCTCGTGCAGAAACATTTTATGTTAATGGATGTGCAATATGTTTCCTATGAATAAATGAAAATTTGAAGCTATTAAGTTTAACAACTACTATGACTACAAGATCATCTATATAATATAAAGGTTAGAGATTGAATATTGAAGACAAAAATTACTCTTTACAAGTTTGAACTTTTATAGTTTGAAATCTCAATATTTTTCATTCTAAATCCATCTTTATATAGAGGCTGCTTAAATAGCTAAGCAAATCCCTTTTGCAAAATCTTTAAATTTTAGTTGTTAGGTTTTAGTTTAAAGAAGTTGAGAATCAAAGAATATTTGTAGTGTTTAGTCTGAAGAAACTAAAGTCAAAGAATACTTATATAGCTTGAAGAATCTGAGATAAAAAAAATATTTGTATTCGTGTGTAATTTAGTGAAACTTTAATAGTTACTAAGGAGCTAGATGTTATTTTGGAGTAAGATAAACTTATATACAATCATTTGAGTTCATTAGCTAATTATATTCTTTGTCTTCAAACTCAAAAGAGTTGAGTATCTTATTATTAAATCTTTGTGAAAATCTTAAGAAAAATGTATATAGAAAATTTAATTAGCAATATGATCTCAAATTTTATAAAAAAACATAAAAGTTAATAACTCAAATTTATATAAAAAGGTTAACACTAAACAGATATTATTAATAAAATCTTATTTGATGTTTGCTTATCATATAGTTAAATAAAATTTTCAAATGGTTAAAAACCTCAAAACTAGCTAAAATGCATTCTCAAAACATGATCTTAACTTTAATTTTATGTAGTAATTTTTATAGTTTTATACAATAAAGTACATTATATATTTATTATATATTTGTAGTTTTAATGTTTGAATGGACTTTAACTCTTCTTATTATGGTTATTATAAATCTACTAAAAACTTAATTTTTATGAATTAAAAAAGTTTTATATATTAGGGATGAGATCATAAGTTAAGTGATTTCAATTTTAAGACAAAATTGACTTCAAAACCTTCATTTTGGGTGGATTAATTAGTTTGAATTTTGATTTTTTTCTAATTAATCAAAATTAAGTTTAACTAAAATTAGATTGACGTGATTGAAGTCATTTAGTTAATAAGTTAAAATAATTATTTTTTTTTAATTTTCTACTTTTTATCTTCATTTATTTTGTATAAATTTTTATTTTAAAGTAATATTAATGTAAAGCAAAAAAGATAAGTTTACTCAAATATGAGACAAAAATAAAATCTCATGAATGAGTAAAGGATTATAAAAAGAAATAGATTTAGTGTAGACAATGATAAAATATATCATTGTTTTAAGAGTGACAAGATTGGTTTAATGGTGAAAGAAGTGATTATAGTTAAGGCATAATTGAAAAGTTACATTTCCCAAATTTTAACTAACAAATACAAATTAACAAATAATAAAAACTAACATTTGCTTACAAAAAAAAATCTTAGTTCTCTCTTATTCCTTTTACAACTTAATTGCATCACAAAGACCTTTTACGAGAATGAGAAAATGTTTTTATACATGTTAGGGAGAATTAATTTTGGTGTTAGTTTTGACATGTACCATTGAAAAAAAAGACACCTTGTCACATTTTACAACATTTGATTATAACATCATTTTGTAAATATTTCATTTTGGTCCCAAAGACTTGTTAACAATTTTTTTAATATACAATTTTGAATAATCATTTCCCCTATCAGAAACCCTAACCCTATAGTTAAATATCTTTCATAGAGTCGTCTTTCATTGTTATTTATCCGTGAAAGTGGTTAGCTTCCTTCTCCGTTTGAGTGGTCTGCGTTTAAACATCTTTGAAGGTTGTTCGCATTATCTCTTTGCGTATGAAAGTAGTATTATCGAATGCCAATTTTCTCTTCTATTGTGAATTGTTCTTTTAGGTTTTTCCTTTTCTAATTAATCTGATAAAATTACAACTCATTACTATCTTGATGCTAATTTTTTCTGCCAGATTTATGATTTAGTGTTTTCGTGTATGATTGTTATTCTGATTTGATAACATCTTATTTGATTACATCTTAGGTTAATTAAGTCCCAATTACATGTCCCTTTTCTTGTGAATTTATAGACTAAATTTCTTCTTCATTTGAGTGGTTTGCGTTTGAACTTCTTTGAAGGTTGTTCGCATTATCTTTTTGCGTATGAAGGTAGTATTATCCAAGGCCAATTTTCTCCTTTATTGTGAATTGTACTTTTAGGTTTTTCCTTTTTCTAATTAGTGTGATGAAATTACAACTCATTACTATCTTGATGTTGATTTTTTCTATCAGATTTGTGATTTAGTGTTTTCGTGTATGAATCTTATTCTAATTTGATAACATCTTATTCGGTTACATCTTAGGTTAATTAAGTTCTAATTATATGTCCATTTTCTTGTAAATTTAGAGACTAGATTCCTTCTTCGTTTGAGTGATTTGCGTTTGAACTTCTTTGAAGGTTGTTCACATTATCTCTTTGCGTATGAATGTAGTATTATCCAAGACCAATTTTTTCCTCTATTGTGAATTGTTCTTTTAGGTTTCTAATTAGTGTGATTAAATTACAACTCATTACTATCTTGATGTTGATTTTTCCTATCAAATTTATGATTTAGTGTTTTCGTGTATGATTCTTATTCTGATTTGATAACATCTTATTCGAATTACATCTTAGGTTAATTAAATCTCAATTACATGTCCCTTTTTTTGTAAATTTAGAGACTAGATTCCTTCTTCGTTTGAGTGGTTTGCGTTTGAACTTCTTTGATGATTTTTTGCACTATTTCTTTGCATATGAAGATAGTATTATCCAAGACCAATTTTTTCCTTTGTTGTGAATTGTTTTTTTTTAGGTTTTTCCTTTTCTAATTGGTGTGAGGAAATTACAACTCATTACGGTCTTGATGTTAATTTTTTCTATGAGATTTATGATTTAGTATTTCCGTGTATGATTGTTATTCTAATTTGATAACATCTTAGTTTAATTAAGTCTCAATTACATGTTCCTTTTCTTGTAAATTTAGAGACTAAATTATTTAATTTACCAATTTAACATTCCCTCAATCACAAACTATAAATGATTTGAATTATTGAACCATTATTTATAATGTGGTGATGTGTACGATGTTAAACTTATACCCGAATGCGAACCCTAGTTGATGTGTATTGTTGAACCCTAATTAACACTATTTGGTACATATTGTATTTGATTTTTAGTAATTGTTATGCCGCCAAACAATTTTATCCAAATCCATATTTTTCCTTTTACAATTCATTTTGTTTTTGTGTTTACAAATGTACCATATTTTTGCCATCGTAGTAGCTAAAACAATGACTTTCTCCTTTTCTCCTATACCACTACATTATTGTGTAAAGTGTAGCATTTGACACTTTGATATCACATATTGAACATCAAGTTAGTAATAAGTTTGTTTTTTATTGGTTCTTCTTGAAATTGTACAATTTTTTTTATTTAACACAATTTTCCACAACTGTCCGACACCTTTATTTTTTGTTTTGTACTTATAGCCCACATGTTGAATATTTCAGGTTTTGCGTTTGACGATCAAATAAATACAATGGAACATATGCTAGACATGTTGGAGTTACAATTGAAGATTGAAAGATTGAACACTTTCCTGAATGTGCTTGCTAGGAATGTTGAATCAATAATCGAAGACCTGAATCATTTAAGCGAGTTGGTTGATGAAAATGAGTCTGGGAGTATCAATGAAAATTTGATTGCACTGTCTTTAACGATTGATATATATGATGTTGTAATTAACAAAGTGAGGCTTTTTACATGGAGAATATTGATGATTTGTTTTGAAAAAACATTTCCATTAGTTTAAGATACTCTGATTATGTAGATTTTTAGTTTAAGATTTACATGAGTATCATAGACTTAATACAATACTTTATGATTTTTCGAATAAATTATAGGTCTTTATATGAAATTTTGTTACAATACAGTACAAGAGTTATTATTATTATTTTTTTAAATTTCCTTCAATACATTCTTAGTTATGGTGTTACTCTGATATCTTAACCTTGATACGTAAATTGATTTGTTTTGATATGATGATTGAACTGCTTTTTTGACTATTTTATGCTCTAATGATTGAATATTGGACTCAAGGGGGTTTAATTTGTTAAAAATTAATTATATCATATGTTCTGAATACAATCGTGAATATAATAATCAATTAATTTTGTTTTTAAGTTAATATGATCATTTAAAATATTTATTAGACTATCTCGATAAGTCTATCAATATATGAAGCTTTTTGTGTTATTATTGATATCGATAAACTAAACTTCACTCAAAATTCATTAGTTTTGTCATTATAAAAAATAGGAAAATTGTTGGAACTTAAAACATCAAGTCTTATTCTCCAATCCTTAAATGGACAAAAAAGTTTTGATGATAACAAAAAAAATATTAATTATGAATGAGTATGTTATTGATGTAGACAAGAAAACATATGTTAAAAAAAATGAAGCAAAATACATTTTTCCAATAACCATTACAACATTCAAGTCTAATGAACGCCCAATACAGAGAGTTAAGTAACTTAGTGCAAATGGATAATAATCCAAAGAAGTTACTTAATTATTGATCAATGGTATTAAGTATAATTATTTTCGTTCAGCGTCCAAGCAGGAAAATAACATTTTTTTCTATTTTTTATATACACTTATAAATAAACTTTATTTAATAAGTGCTTTAAATATATGTGTAAAATATAAACACATAAGAAGGAGGGTTGAATTGTGTTAATTAATTTAAATCTTTTTAGACGATGTGTTTTGCGTCTATTATATAAAACTTTGAGCAGACGCAAATTGAGTTTTGTCTTAGAAGATTGATTTTAAAAAAAACTTTCGTTTAAGTAATTATCCTTAGTTAGTCAGCAGAAGAATAAATAAAGCAATAATATTTTTATTTTGGTTCGTCTGTTAAGACTACGTCTAGTTACTCAGCAACACACTGAGTTTTGACTAAGAGTATTCTTTGATTCCAGACACTCCTGGCTAATTACAAATATTATTTAAACACAACTTTCTCAGGCTAAATTGGTATTCTTTGGACCCAGCCTCCGCAAGTTAAACAAGGTATTCTTTGAAACAACTTCCATAGGCTAAACCATGTATTTTTTCAATACTTAGCCTCCTCATACTAAAGCAGGTACTTTTTGGACCTCAGCCTCCTAAAACTCAAGGTATTCTTTAAACACTTAGCCTCATCAGGCTACAAACACCACAATAGTGGTTTACAATGATTAAGATCAAAAGAATAATCATCTACGTAGAGAGTGATTTTACAATGAGAGCTATTCTAAGTTCAAGGCGAGTGAACTTTGGTTGAGAGCTTTGCGCGAGAGTTGAATATAATTTCTTTGTAGTGTAGTTCACCAACTTCAACCCGTTGCAATGAAGTCCTTTTATAGAAAGCTTCTTGAAGTATTTGTTAGACTGAAGATTTGAATGCTTGTTCTTTGTCTTGGGTACTCCAACATCTGGCAGAGTGATCAATCAGAACAATTAATGATTTCACAGTAGAAGTCAGCGCGAGATCAGGCTTTGACTGATTTGCTCAGAGATTTCACTGAAAAGTACCATTTACTTTTCGTGTTGTAGAGGTTAAGACCAAATCTTTTTCCCCCTTTAAAAGCTTTTGAGTAACAGTTTGATTTGAAATGATCCACGTGATACTCAACGTTTGAACTTCATTAAACTTGATAAACGAATGAATATAGATGAGTTATATGTTAAACTTCATTCGTGTGTCTTCATTCTTCTTCTTCATTTTCAACTTCAGTATTCATATCTTCACACTTGAGCACTTAACTTGAAGCTAGGAAAAGCTCTCCGTCTTGATCATTGAAGGTTCTCCATCAGATGTAGTTGCTTTGAAGCTTGATGACTTGAACATTTCGTCTTATACATGTGCGTTTATGTTTAAGGGTGCATCTTTCGTCTATGTTTATTAATGATTTGTCTGATCATTCTTCCTTCTGCGTCTGATAACTCATCCGTCTGCTATGTAATTATCAAAATAAAGATGCTAAGTCATTTTGACTTAACAATATGCTTTTTTTTACTGCTACTGCATTTATTGCATTTATACCTCTAACGTTTGTATTCCAAAAAGTTTAGACATTCTCACAAGTAATAATAAAAAATATCAGCTCAGCAGTGTTTAACTCTGACAAGTTAAATTATGGAACTCAAAAATTGTTATGTGTAAAGTGACTAGTCAAAAATGTGTAAAGCTACCAACTTTCCTCAACGTACAACTCCTTTAACAAATATCTTTTTACAAGGACGTATAAAAGGTCAATTAATCACAACACAACATGCAAGGGTAAAGACAAGAAACATGTGCATAAGAAAAAAAAACAACGTGAGAAAAAGAAAAGAAGATCAAGTTAAGAGAAAAAACCAAAAAGTTTCAGAGAAGAAAAAGCTCTTAGAAAATTTTGTACCCTGAAAAACATTTTGTTTCATTTAAGTGTACTTCATAGTATATCATTTCTTTAGCAAAGTCGATCTCATCTACTCTAATTGTAATATCTTTTCTTTAGAAAACTATCTTTTCTTCAAACATTTTAGATTTTGTGAAAGCCAGGAGGAGTAGCTTAGTGATCAAGAATACTTGAATAGTAAACTTTTGGTTTAAGTTTACTAGGTTTGAGTTAGAGGTGACTTTATAAGAAAACATATTTAAGTTGAGTTAAAGTAATTTTATAAGAAAGAATACTTGTAAATAGATTAATTATAGTGGAAATCTTTCAAAGTTTGTGAAGTTACTAAACGTAGCTCATGTGGAAAGAATAATATAAATATCTTGTTTGCTTATTTCCTTTATCTCTTTTATCTGTTGAACACTTATTTTATAAAATTGTGTTTTTCATAAACTCACTTGGATGATCATTTTTAAATTTATGTCTATTCAATATAAAATTATTTTGTAAAAAACCTTTTAAAAATCTAATTCAACCCCTCTTTCTTGTATCTTCTTTATTCTTTATTTTTTAGCACTACCTTAATAAACATACACGGGGTTAGTGTGATATTTTTCAAAATTAAGAAATGTTATCTCAATACAACATTTATGTAACAATAAAAGTAGTACTATTGTTTATGAAATCTCAAAAAAAAAAAACATAAGAGGCGTGGTTGTAATTTACTCAATTAATTATTAATTATACATTAATTAAATTAGTATTTATCAATTAAAATTTAAAAATTCGAGCCAATATAACTAGAGAGTGAAATTTAGCTTTTAACCATTGTTAGAATGAGTTAAAGTCCTAAATTAACCTCTTCTTACATCGGCTGAAAGTTAAAATTTACTTTTTTATTTTATTTTCTGTGTGAAAGAAAAGTATTTAAAACTCTGTGTGTCATTCAATTCTATTAGTTTCACAGTGAACATTTATTAAATTACCATTTTAAAATGAAAGGACTAAAAGTTTAAACTACCATGAAAATAAAATTTCTTAATTTTAAAATGGAAGGACTAAATGTTCGAACCACAGTACCGGGATTGAATTTTTGAAATTGTGGGAGTTGTGTGAGCAAATTAACATTTATCCAAAAAATAAGAGATCAAAATTGCAGAATAAAGTAGGAGAATACAATTGTTTATTGCAAATTATAGGAAGAACAAGAGTGTGAGTTATAGTCTTAAATTTTTCTTGTTTTAGATTAAATAAATTAATATTTACAAAATGAAATATGAGAAAACAGTTCCTCTTGGCGTATTAATTTGCAAAATATTGTAGAACAGCTTAAATCTAATAATGTGTATATGATTTTGAAATTTTAATAAATTTTTTTCAGATCCGATAAAGTCGTCATTGTGTTAATTCAAAATAAGAGCATGCATCTCCAATAAGTAAGTGTAACTTAACATACTCTCTTTAAATATCTTAAGTGACACCTATAATACACCATTTATACTTAAAGCAATGTTAAGTCATCTAGATTTTGTTCCAAGGGTAAAAAATAAAATAAAATAAGAAATTCATAATTTTTAATAATTTATATTTAAAATATGACCTATTCTTTAAACGAAAATTGATCATAAATTAATTTTTAATAAATAAACAATCTTATCTATAGAAGATATGGATATTATTTTTAAGCAACTCCCCTGTTTCCAACATAAAATTTTCATAAGATACGATTTCTTAGCATAAACAACCTTCAAGGGATTCAATTTAATTGGTTAAATAAAATGTGAGAATTATTATAATTTTTTTTTACATGGGATGAATCCTCGAGACTGTTCTAATAGGTTGCAAAAATGGAGATGCGGGGTATCGATCCCCGTACCTCTCGCATGCTAAGCGAGCGCTCTACCATCTGAGCTACATCCCCTATTGATAATTTGGTCCTGGTTAAGTTTACTTGTTTACTATACCATTTTCAGTTTTCAATATAATATTGAGATTTTATTTATTTTTTAAAAATAAATTTATCATTGATTTAAAAATGACTCATTTTATTGCACTAAATTGGTAAAAGCATTGACAATTGAAAATTATAATTCATGAGAATCCAGCGATTTCGTGGAAAGTTTATTTTTAAAGAAAAATTTAAAATTCAGAAGTAACAACTAATGATCATGGAAATGAAGGCATGACTATTATGTTTTAATTAGAAAAAATAAAATCTTATTTAATCAACCATATTTTGAATGGTTTGTAATTTTTTTTAATGTTAAAATAAGAGTGAATGTCATCCAAATTTATCCTTTGTTAATTTGTTTAAATTTTTAGATAAAATATTTTAAAAAAATTAATAATTAATTTTTAGATAAATAACAAATTTTTAATTTAAATCCAAAATTTTGTGATTAATGGACGAGCCTAACTAGCTACTTTTAGATGGTAACTAATTTGCATTTATTTCTAGGATATAATAAAAGTGTTGCAGTAGGTTATTGAGCTAGATTTGAGTTATGGCCTTAAATAATATAGACATGCAATCTTTTAGTATATTACAACATTATGTGTGCCTTAAATTTAATTTTAAAGTTATTATTATTTTTTAACATTTGTATCTGATTTTTATGCACATTTTTTTCAAGAACAAAATTCTAAATTACTTGCTTGGTAGAGGGGGAGGGCATGCCTCAATATTCTTTATATACAAAAAATGTAAAAAATAAATAAAATAAGATATCAATAAGAAAATTGAATAAAAAGTAAAATTAAAGTAATATTACTTTATTTTTTTCAAATTAGAATTTTTAAATCAACCTGTATTTTAAATAAAAACTTCTATTTATCATTCAAAGAGTTGATTTTCCTCATCCCTTACATTCAATTTTTATTCAAATGCTTTACTAGTGAGGTATATTGCACTATACTTCCTACTTTTCCAACTAGAGTTCTCATTAAATACTACTATTGTGTTGTATCGTTTTTAATAAAGAAATTTTTTCTTGGCAAGCACAGAGGACAAAACTTGAGTGCAATGTGTAAACAGCAGCAAAACCTTGTATTATCCCACTAAATAGTTTAACAAACATTTTGAGTAAGTGCATTAGCATGTTCACTTGCTATCACTTACCTTAATGAAAGCGCATTTGATTACACGCCATGCACACCCTCTTCGTTTTTCTTATGATCAACCCAATTTTTCTTCCTCTTTCTTTTTTCTAATATAGATATTTTCTCCCTCTATTCCTAGGAGTAGGAGTTGCTGATCCATTCCTTGGATGCTAGTGCCAGAACATAAATACATATAAAGTTTTACAACCGATGAAGAATGGATCGAAAAGATTTTTGATGATTAGTGATGGCCTTATAAACTTCTTTAGGCCTTATGTATATACCATTTGAAAACTTGTTCACCTTAGTTTTCATCAATCATGAGTTGTAGTAGTAGTTCCTGTCCCTCTATACTTGTATTTGATAGCCCAAAACAGGTAATGTAAGAAATTTAAGGCACTTAGCACACACATTAACCAGTAAAACCTCTCTAGGTGATAGTGGTTAATGTTGGTTCCAGAAAGCCATGGTTTGTGTGAGGAATTACCAGTGACACTATTTACAATTGATACAATTGCTGAACTAAGGTAATACCCCACTGCCAAAGAGGCCCAAGACAACGATGTGGCCAAAGATCTCATGCTACTTGGTGCTTCTGTGAAGAAAAATTCCAACAACCCTGCCAATGTGAAAAGATCAGCTGAACCAAGGAACAAGTATTGGAGAGCAATCCAAAAGAATGTTATAGGGAGTGGTTTGGTTGCATCATTTAAGAGGCCAGAGTGAGTGGCCACCCTTTTCCTCTTTACTTCAACAACTGCTGCCACTGCCATCGCCACTATAGAGAGGACTAAACCAATTCCTATTCTTTGGAGGTGAGTTATTCCCATTTCTGTTTTTGTCACTTTTCTTGCAAATGGAATTATGATATGGTCATAGATTGGTGCAAGGATCATGATGAAGACCACTGGGAAAACTGGTAGGGATGCTGGTGGCACTTTTAGGGAACCAAGTTTGGTGTTCATTGTTGCAGCTTGTTCAACAGAGAAAGTGGATAGCTGAGCCAGGCAAGTGTTTAGGATAATGGTGCAAGCAAATATTGGTAGTACTTTTAGCACTACCTTGACATCTTCTACTTGATCCACACTGCATTCTGTTGACATTGGGTTCTTTTCAATTGCTCTGTTGAGAAATTTGAGTGTGTTTGATGGGGCTTTAGTTTCCTTGGTTTCTTTGGCAGTGTCATTTGCTGGTTGTTTTCTACCTGAGTTGGGGTTAGATGGGCTTGAAGTCAAATTCACCACTACACTGCTAGAATTTCTGTAGAAGCAGCCGTTAAGTGAAGCAGCAACAAGTACCTGCATCGTCAAAAACAAGTACATATAAGAACATATAAGAGAAAGAGTGATGCATTAAGTAGGGAAAAATAAAGTTATTTGTAGTGAGTAATACAACTTTTTGTTGCTTCTCTTCTTAATAGCAGAAACTGTTGGAAGACTTTGTTTATATATTATGTATATATATATATATATATATATATATATATATATATATATATATATATATATATATATATATATATATATATAAACTGTTCAACGAGTTCTTGGACATGTTTCTATCACAAAAAAGATATTGTTGATTTTCATTTGCTTTTAATCATCGTATAAAAAGTCACTTTCTAACCAAAATATTACATGTATTTATAAGTTCATTTTTATCATTTATTTTGCCAACGTAAGACTTAGTTTATAACTCAATAGAATCTTTATACCAATAGAATAGAAATGTGTAAGTTAATTTTAATTGATGGAAGTCTATTTTTATTATCACTTATAAGTATTGGTAGATCACTTATCTTAACAGACTTAAATTGCTATAAGTATTTGCTGATTTTAGAAGTTTTTATGGTTGTTTGGTTCACATGCTAAGGAAAAGAGAAAAAAAAAACAAAAATAGTGGATTATTAATACTTCCTTATAATTAATCATATATACTAGGAAACTGGTCAATATTTATCAAGCTAAATAATTATTACCTTCAAAATGGTTGTAAATGGACTTCCAAAAGGGATCTTGCTCCTATAAGTAGTAGAGCCGGCCAAGAAGATAATGATAGAAACAAAGATGCTAATAGTAGAGATTCCAAAACCCCATTCCCAGCCTTTGTTATCTTCAACCCACACTACAAATGTAACTGCAATAAGGCCACCAGCTGACAAGCAAAACACAAAGTAGTTGAAGAAGGTTGATCTGTGTTTCCTTCCAGATGGAGTGTTATCATCAAATTGTTCAGCACCATGTGCAGGCAATGACCCCTTAATTCCTCCAACTCCAAGAGCAGTCAAATAAAGTCCAGCATACAGCAATGCTGCTTTTCCTCCACTTACTTCATGGCATGGACTTGTTGCATCACATGCTGGTGGCTTCAGTGAAGGGGCACGGGCTTGTATAGTCAGCACAATCAATCCCTGCACAATTATTAAGAATATTGTATAATCAGTGTAAATCTTTTTTATGATTTTTAAAATATTTTCATAAATTTTAATGAACATGTTATAAATTCTTTTATACTGACAGCATATACTAATTAAACGTAAAATATTGCATGAAAAGTATAAGTTACTATTGTTTGAGTTCTCAATGCACGTATGGACATGAAATTGTAAACACGTACGTGTACAATATCTAAAATATGAACAAATCAAGAAGTGTCAATATCTGATGATAAAACATTGACACGTAAGTGGGCCTAGACCATGTGCTCAACCCCACTTCAGCCTCTGGACTGTATAGAATAGATAACGACTTGTTGTATTGCTCTATCCTTGATGCGTCGCTGTGAGATTTTGGCATTTTAAGTAATTTCAATATCTTCCATATACAGTGTCCTAGCTAGGTTTCTCACAATGTGATTATCAAAATGACATCACGTACGCACGCACGCACTTGGTTTAGTTTCACGAAACTCCTCTCTACATGGGTGTAGCATGTACCTGAATTTTTATCACAAATATCTAGAATTTGGTGATTCCTTTTACCTTATTTCAGTCCCACACCGACAGTTACGTCTTAAATATGAACGTATTAATTTAGATATCTCAAGTATGAACACGTTGTTATAATAACTACACCTGCTGTAGTTCCTTTTGAAAATAACCAGGATTTTGACTTTGTGTTTCAAAGTTAGATAAGTTTTCACATGTGGCACACCGACGATGAACTAAGCAATAAATACTAAGAATAGAATATAATATCTATTCAATTAAAGTACTGACTTTTCGATATCAGTTTTCATTACACTAAGGTATGTATTATATGAAAATGTTAATATAAGTGACTTATTTGCTCTCTCTCAATTACGTGACGTCATATTTTATATGAAACATTAAGAATAGACTCAAAAGATGTACCATATGGAATGGTTTGAGTACAATTTACTTTTGGCACCCAACAGTTTTAAATTATTGATCTTGCGTTATTTTTCCTTAATCTATCAAAATTCAAATAAGAACATGCAACTAATTGTTTTATTCTGGAAAAATAATATAAGCAATTTTATGAAAAAAATAAAATAAAATTGTATCATGTGTAAGTTATATATTAAATAATAAGAGATAAAAAATTGGTTATCAGTTATTACATTGCATATAAGTCTGTAGCAATAGAGGCTGAGATAATGGCGTACAAAGAAGGGCATGTGTTTTTGAGAAAGCAAAAACGACAACAGATGTTACTTTCCATGTTCAAACTTGACTAAACGAAATCTCTATTTATCCAACATGTGGCAGTGGCACAAAAACATAGGGGGTCCTAGGCATTCTCAAAGAAATAAAATACATATACGTACATGAATCATAAATATAAATAAATGGGTCCCCCTCTATCTTTTAAATTAGATTAATTTCCCTTTGACTTTTTTTTTATTATAATCGCAGCAATTAATGTTAATAAATATACAATATTTTTTTACATAATAAATATAACATAAGAAAAAATAAAAACTCCCCCACCATAACATTATTGTAATTTTGTCTCGTCTATTCTTATTTGTCACACGCAACTTCTTTTTTTTTTTCTCTCAGGTACTGTTTGTCTTTCTTAGCCACCACTAGCAGTAGATTTCTTGTTGGAGGTTAGAATTGTACCAATGTGAGGAGAGATAAAGGTACCTATATGCTTTTCTTTTCTATCTTTTTTATTTTGATTTTTTCTCTTTCCCTTTTCCATTATTTGGAGCCTTAAAATATGATTCTTGACTTAGACTAATATCTTAGTGGCGTTCGCTCATGCAATTCATGAGGTTTTCTATGACCAAGTGCACGAACGAATGCAGCAAAAAGAAAGCGAATCAAAGGGATGGATATGACAGATTTTTTTTTTCTTAATTAATTAATTAATTATTTTTTAAAATCATTGACATCTTTTCAATTCTATTATAACGATTTGGTTGCAACATTTTATGCAGCCCCATCTTGCAAGTTGTGTATGCACTTTGCAACTTGCAATTGACTCAGATTCTAGTTAAGACACACATCATGGTTTTGAAAGATGCTTGCTCATTAAGGAACACAGTACTAATCATATTTCAATCTCTTCTGTCCCCCCTTCTCTCACTCATCGTCCTAATCAATCAATAATCATAGAAAATGGCAAAGGGAAATAAATAAAGTAAACAAAAATTAAAAAATAATAATAATTAAGGTATCATTAATAATTTCATAAAATTAATCAAATTGTGAAGTGTATAAGAGAAATTAAAATTAAAGTCATGTATTCACAAGTGATATCACAAGGAGTGAGAGGGAGAGGAAAAAAAAAAGAGTATATGGTGAAAGAGGGTGCATACCAGGAGTTCAATAACTGCACTTATCAAATAGATGGTATAAGTGGTGAAGAAAGCATCAGATAAGAAACCTCCGAGAAGGGCAAGGAGGAAAGAAGTTCCCATGAAATTTGTGACATTGTTGGCTGATTTTGAAGGGGACATGTGCATGTACTTTCTCATATACAACACTAAATTGCTTGCATTGGCTAGATATGCTAGATTCTCCAATATTTCCACAACTGCACAAACAAACATACACACTTAGAAATTAGTGCCATCTATGTATGATTTATATAAATATATCTATATCATCATTCATCACATAATGAAGTAATCATCAAACCGACTTTGACTAAGTTTGATTCCAACCCTATACTCCCAATTGAACCAACAACTAGTCCATAATACAAAAACATACATATAAAGATGCGTGTATATATATAAAATATAAAATATAAAATATAAAATATAAAATATATTAAAATTAAAATATTGAGTGATCATAGCTAGAGGTAGGGGAAATTAGGACAAACCCAAAACAAAGGAGGCTGCAAGCATGCCACCATGTTTGCCTCTTAGAGCAGGCTTGTTCCTCCAGTTCAAATAGCCTTCCCATCTTGTTATTTGGTTTTGTTCCAATTCCTACACATATAACAATTAGAAGATAAAAAATAAAAAATACAAAAAAATTATCTATGAAGAAACATGTGATATAAATTAATCAGGGAGAAGAAAAGGAGAAATTAAGGTGAGAGGAGAAGAGAGCAAGGGGTAGAAGGAAGAAAAATGAACACATACCATGATTCCCTTTCTCTCTCTCTTCTCTTTTTTGGAGTTTTGGATCTGTGAGAGAGAGTTAGAGGAGAAAAAAAGGAGGATGGCTGGTAGAGGATTTAAAGAGGGAGGAAAGGTGCAAGCAACTTGGGCAGAATGGTCTAGACACTGGCATTCAACTATTAACAAAATTGACTTTAATTTCACTTATACACTCTTTTGCGTTTAAAGAAATGTATATATTAAATTACGTAACCTTTTCAGATTTTTTTTCAATATTAATAAATGCACCATGGCTCTCATCAACAATTTTATGTACATCACTTTTAACGTATATTTTTCTTCCTTCAAAGAATATTTTCCCTTTTTTTTTCGTCTGTATCCATCAATATTTCGTATAGTAGGATATGTATTTTGGGGTTGTTAAAAAGTTCCCCGACAATATGATATCCCTTTTTCTTCATTTTCTATATATCTACAAAATTTTATGAATAAATAATTTTTCGATTTAGTTTCCTTATGAAAATGGATGAAGAATGATCGGGATCATTTGATTTCTTTCGGATAAAGATAAAATTAAAAAGTGATACAATAAATATATATAATTAATTATCTTAAAATTTATAAAACAAAATTAACTCATTCTTCAAGTACTGGAGTTTAATGTCAACGTACGTGAGTGTGAAAAAATTGAGTAAATCACTCGTGCTACTCTTTAAATATAGGAATATTAAATTAATGTTTCTTCTTACACAAAATTTACATTTTGAATTCCCGAAGACGAGTGTATAGCACTTTATTCTACTTTTTTAAATTTTCTATGTTGAAATTGTATTAAATTTCACAAAAAAAATATTTTCAAAATGTTTTTACACTGTTATCCCCTCCCTCCAATTACATTAAAATGTACAATTTTCTCCGGTAAAATGCAAGTATATATAATACTTCTTACTTACTTTATATATATATATATATATATATATATATATATATATATATTAAATTTGACAAATCCAATTATATGATTTGATATTTTTATTAACTAGATCACATATATAAAATATATAAATTATAATATTATTTAATAATTATATCAAATCACTTTATTTTAATGTATAATATGATAGTAAAAATATGTATAAATATTAATTATCGGATAATATATCTAAATTATATAAAATTTTATATCATTAATTAATCTTGAAGATAAAATCTTCTAATTAATAGTTAGATCAATTATATTTAATTTATAAGAAAAATATAAAAACATGTAAGTCAATAATATATACTCATAAATATTTTATACCATATATCAACTAATAATTAAAAATTGTGTTAAATATATATTTTTTTTAAAAAAATTAAATAGTTAATCAAATATTATGATGTTTACTAATTTTTACATGACATTCTCTTACCAGAGTCTTATTAGTTCATTCTTGTATATTAAAAATTTTCATGTATCAAAAAATCATTTATTAAAAAAATTTAAATATATATAGCATAGAGATTACATCAGAACGGCCAATTTTAAGATTTATGAGCACGGGATGAAATAATATATAATAGCTCCTTAATTATTCATAAATATTTCAAAATATAATATATATATATATATATATATATATATATATATATATATATATTACACAAAAACAATACTTAATTATATTAAAGATGATATGTTTTATTATATTAACTAAAGAACATACTTTTATTAAATTTCAAAATGATAAGTCAATATTTTCATTGAATTTGTTTTATATTATTGTTTATAGATACGTAGATTTTTTTTCCAAAATGTTTCGAAATAACAAGAATATTTCATTGTTTGAAGTACAAATATACCATTCTTATAACTATTATCTCAAAAATTGAATCTTACTTTAATATAAGTTGGGGATGAATTTTGTTTTTAAAACTATAAAGATGATATCTAAATATGATTAAAAAAAAAACTCCTATCATTATAATTGCCACAATTAATTTTAAAAACTAATTTATTTTTCTCCCGCTGCATCATCGGAATCTTATATATTTTATTTAGTTTGAAAAAATTTGGTTTTTCATGATATATATTTAATCGTTATCAAATTTTTACTTGTTAGTTAATTTTAATATTTAAATTATAATTAAAGTTATATCTTGTATTTAATATTCATAGATAAAATATTCTAAATTTATCATTATATTATTTATCATCAATAAAAAAATATAACATAATAGATTATTACATGAACTTGTAAATATAATACATTAGAAAAAATTATCAGAACCAATAAAATAATATTTTTAATCACGTATCATATTTTAATTTTAATAAAAAAGAAAAATAAACTAAATAATAATTTAAATTTATTTATAAATAGTATTAGACATGAAAATATTCATGGTAGGAATATTTAACATGTCGCTAATTTTGTGTGGTGGAAGAAAATTGACAATGAGAATCCAAAATTTGGCTAGGAGTCAAGAAATCTTAGGTTTGGACTAAAAGTAGATGGAATGAACATGTCTAGTAACTTAAGTAATTATGATAGTTCTTGACTTATTTTATTGATAATTTACAACTTATATGTATGAAAGTAAATCTATAATGTTGTTTATGATTATTTTGGGGCTAAAGTAGTCAATAAATAATATTAATGTTTATTTTAATCCCCTAATTGAAGATCTGAAGTTGACGTGGGAAGAAAGTGTAGATGTGTTTGATGAATTTAAAGGTGAAGAAGGAGGACATGTTACCATTAGTTGCAACAAAGACAATGTATCTTAGGCATCAAATATCATCCATATTGCAAACCAAAGAAATATCTTAATGGCCATCACAAAAAAGTGAAACATTGCTTTATCCTGTGAGCAAGTTTATGCGTGGGGTGAAGGTTGTTAAGTCAACGAAGAAATTAGTTGTGACAAAGTTATGGAAGAAAATGTCCATATTTTTTTATGTCCTTTACTGGTGTAAGTTAGATATCAGACATTATCTAGATGTTATGCATGTGGAGAAGAATTTTTGTGATAATTTAATTAAAACACTTCACAACCTCAAAGGGAAGATGATATTTTGAATGCTCAAATAGATATGGTTGAGATGACCATACGAGAGGAATTATGGCCTGTTAATGTTGGTGATCACAAATATCTCCCACTAGCATGTTATACACTATCAAAGAAAGAGAGAAATAACTTTTGTTAGTGTTTAAGGGATATCAAAGTATAAACATGTTAATCTTCCAACATAAAGAGTTTGTGTCCGTGCAAGATCTTAAACTAGTAAGGTTTAAATCTTACGATTGTAATTTGTTGATGTAGTAGTTACTACCTGTGGCTATCTAATGTGATCCTTATGGAAGGATTCATGTTAATTTGCCCATATTTATCTTTAATGATTTTTAAATATCAGTGTCAAAACTCAAAGTGAAAGTTAAGAAGATCTCGGTTAGGGTTTGAAGTGTAAGGAAGAAGAAGAATTAAACTTTGAACTTGGATTGGGAAATGGTCATAATTGATCTACCTCGTTGATAAGATTTAAAGTTTCTTGAACTTTCAAGAGAATCTCTTATAAAAATTACGTCAATTTTATTAAATTTGGCAAAATGTTCTAAAAAGATATAAAATTAAGACTTATATAGATGTGTTAGTGAAGTACAAGGCAAACTAATGAGACTTGGGCCTCCTAATGATCATTAACAACCACATGTTTCTATTTTAAGTAAATTACCAAGTGCCATTATATAGAAAGGTACATGTTGCAAGCCTAAATGGCCTAGACCTAATATCAATATAAAATCTAAAAGAGATGATCCTCAAGTCCTCATTGATCTTCAAGGTAAAAAAGTAGTCTACCTTTTGCTCCAATCTCTTGGTCATATTTCTAGTGATCCTCTTGGTGTCCTTTTCCTTGAATTCCATGTCCTCATTATTTGATACCTCTTTTTGAATTCTTTTTGCCATAGTTTTGTATTCCTTCTATTCTATCTTCTTGGATGATCCTCGTCATTATAATGGCCATAATCCATTTGTGCAACTTTATCAATGCCATATGTAATAAAGTCATGGACTTAAAGATACTTGATGAGTTGGAAGTTGAGATTTCTATAATTTTGTATCAGTTAGAAATGTTTTTCCCTCTTATTTTTTTTTTTATATTATGGTGCATCTAATTATCTATCTTGTCTAATAGACCAAATTATGTGGGACAGTCTATCTAAGGTAGATATAATTGATTTAGAAATACATAAAGATTTTTAAAAGGGTATATTAAGAATCAATATTGTCATAAGCCTTAATTGTTGTAAAATATATTGTAAAAGAAATTATTAAATTTTAATTTGAATACATATCCAAATCTTTTTCTATTGTCCTACTATAATCATGTCACTTTGGATGAAAAGCATTATTTAAATGGATCTTATTGATTCGTGGAACAATGTAATTTCATTTTAAGTAAGTATATTAATTTATTTATAGATTTTATTCAACTATAATAAATATATTTCTTTTTTATAATGAAATTTTTTTCCGAAACTACTCATTTTTAGATAATACAATACACCACGTTCAAATGACTTAAACAAATCATTTATTTGATGGTTATTTAATTATAATTTATTTAATTTTTTTTATTTGTGATTTAAATATTGTTAAAATATGTAATAATTTATCGTGTAACATGCTGATGATTGAATGCTAAAATACTAATAAATGCATGTTATTAGGAGGGACGATAAAAGATAAATCATCTTTAATTTTTCACAAAATAACGACAATCAAATAACAATCATAGCTATTTTTCATAAAAGGATAGTAATAAAATAACCATCTTCAATTTAAAAAAAAATGACCACAATAAAAACAAGTGTCATTAGTTCGTAGCTTTTAACGACAGACAATTGTATAAGAGAAAATAACAATTATAAAAAATTGTTATCATCAATGTGAAAAACCACAATCATTATTAATCATTGTTGTTTTAGCTGAAATTAACAATAAATATTTTATAACCATCGTGATTTTGCAAATAACAACAATGATTATAATCATCGATATTTTGAAAAAAAAAAATAATGACAAAACATGTAATGACGATTGTTTAAGACTAATATGATTTTTAATTATAAAATAATTGACTACCGTGTATTTTACTCAACTACCATAGTGTATTTGAACTTTAACAAAATTGATAAGTTCATAGTGATTGCTTATAAAAAGTTACGTTCGATTATTTATCTGAATATTCATTCTGTCTCATTCATATCTTTCTTAACTAAGATAGGTTGGATAAAAATATTACATAAACATAGTTTTTCTTATTAAAATCTCTATTAAGTAAGTTACTAGTAAATATATAGATATTTTTGTTTCATGCTTTCGTGTCGCTAGAATTATGTTGGGACATGTCTTTTTTTTCCTTTAGCCAACCAACTTAATCAAAAATTTGTTTTAGCCTTTAATGAATTGTCCATGAAACAATGACACGCTTTCACTCCACCTATACCTATATATACTATTTCAAAATAATTTGATTCTTTCCAAATTTGATTGTGTTACTTAAAAAAGCGATCTCAAAATAGGTGCTTTCTTGATTTACCCCTAGGTCATCTTCAGATGTTGAAAATGACACATGCATGCATATAATTCAGAGAACTCAAACCCACGTTTTACAATGAACTTGAATATTATTGGCCAAGTTTTGTGGTCCAATTATATATTTATTCAAGCAACTTCTGATTATTTGAGTGCGTTAACAACCTATCAGAAATTCTTTTAAATTCTCATGAGAAGGATTAATGAAATACAACTAATGAAAATTAATACCTGACATGTTTAGATTCAAGTCAATCCAAATAAAAAAATTAAAATTTGCTAAAATAACATTAAAAAAAAAATCATATGAACTGATTCTAGATTGTGATGTTGAATTTAATTTGCAGTTTTCGATTTCGAAATTCAACCCATCATATTTATCTTTTTGTGTAAGTATTAATATATGTATTATTATCAAACTTGAGTTTTTTGGTATAGATATAACAAGGTAACGTACAGCTTGGCATTTTAATCAATTTAATTAATTAATTATTAATTTTTAAAGGCTTTATGGCAACTTTTTCCCTAAATTTTTACAATCTTTCAATTTATGTCCATATGTAAAAAAAATATTATAATTAAGATAAATGATTTTTCTTTTAAACTGTCACAACTAAGATAATTTTGTGGCGTTTCTCTTTAATTGTGATAATTTTTGTGTGTAAGGGAAAATTTTGCAAGATTATGAAACTTTGGGGTAAAATTTATTCAAAAACATTTTAGGGTACAAAGCACAATATTGTGAAAGTTTGAAGTAAAAAGTGTAATTAAACCTTTTTAAAATTACTTATTATAAACTATTTTTATTATACACGGTTGATTAACTCTATGTATTTTGTAGTTTGAGTACAATTGTTTTAACTAAACTAATTTTTAGTAATAATATTTTCAACATGTTTAATAGGTATAATTAGAATTTAAAATCAAAAAAATCAATTTGATAATAATTAATTCAAATCATAACATAATTAATTTTCTTATTTGATTTAGATGAATTTTAACTTAAAAATTGAAACAAACGCACACCCCAAATTGTTAAAAAAAAAAGTTTACACGGCTAATTAATGAAAAATTATGTTATATATAATTTTAAGTAGTTATTAAAAAAACGATACTTGATTTGTTCGACATTTCATATAAATAATATCTTAAACCATTATAATATGTATTAAATAAATTTATAAAT
Organism: Hylodesmum podocarpum; assembly: GCA_026586105.1. NCBI lineage: Eukaryota > Viridiplantae > Streptophyta > Magnoliopsida > Fabales > Fabaceae > Hylodesmum > Hylodesmum podocarpum. The sequence goes on along the minus strand of JALJEV010000730.1, from coordinate 148,743 downwards.
ATTATGATAAAAATATTAGTATAATAATTTTCGTTCACACACAATACATACATTCTATTAATATTTTCTATTTTCTTTTATATCTCTCCATATTACATTATATAAATTATTAAATAAAATTACACTCTTTCTTTTGTCCCTTTTCTTTCTTGATGCTACATCAAACATTTTTTCAAAGTACAATATCATTCTAATTAATGTCTAATATTAGGGAAAGCTTTTAACACATAATAACATGGTATTCGAAATCTACGTTATCTTTTCTGAAAACGCCAACTAGGGATTTCGTTTTTACAAGTTGCAAAAAATAATGCAAATGAAGTATTACAAGATCAACGTTGCAGGGGTACGAGAGCATTGCAGCCATAAAACTGACAAAACAGAGTTAACAACAATGCTATTATCGCTGCCTTCATACCAATCAACAACTCTTCTGATACCAAAAATTGATTCCGACACAACGCGTTATACAAAGATAGAACTTAAGAAGTACTGTGAATTCACTACTCAATTAGGTTCCGGAAAAAAGAAAAAAGAAAAGGAATTGAACGAATCAAGTGAGAGAGGGGAGAAAAGAGTTGGCAAGTACCAAGAGAGTAAAATTATTAATTTATTTATATTTTTAAAATAAATATCAAATTATCAAAAGATTTTACTGGGGTTTTTATACTAAAAACTAAATCGACAGTGGAATAGACATATCACGTCACGTTTTTCCTTGTTGGATGCTCGTTTAGTCGGCGTCACATATCCTTTTACGACGATTTTTAAAGTAACTGACATAAAAGATATTTATATACATAAGTATACTACTTTCACGACTATTTTTAAAATAATTGACATATATATATATATATATATATATATATATATATATATATATATATATATATACCACATCAAATCTTTAACTGATAAAAAAATAACTTTTAATAGACATCGAATATTTTTTACACTAATTTTGAAAAATAAGAAAAAAAATAAAATTTAATTAAAAGTGCATTAACCTTCTCATATATATATATATATATATATATATATATATATATATATATATATATATATATATATAAAAGAAATTGATCGTATCATTTTAAATTTCTAATAATTGATATTCACACGTAATTATGTTTATGCTTTTTTTTTTGTTATTTTTTTCAATGCAAGGGGATGAAAAACCCCACATTTGTTTATTCATGTTTTAAAGTTTAAAATTATTTTTCAATTTTTGATATGTTAACCAGACATCAGATATTTGATAATAAAGATACTGACATGACACTGTCCTATATAGTCTCGTTACCATATTTTTATTGATTATGCCATGTTAAAACACTTTTATTACATATTGAAATACTGTATTAATGAATTAGTCAAATTGCACTATCAGACATTTAGAAATAATTGATGATCAAATTCATCAAAAAAATAGAAGGACAAAATTGCGAATTTGAGAAACGTAGTAATGTATAGTTAGTTTAGTGTTCATCATGATAGAAACAAGTGATGAATCTATTTATCGGCAGCTTATAAGATGAGAACTGTTTCTCACTTATATACATACAATAAGTCCTATTTTTAGGCGATGTGAGATCTCTAACACATACCCCTCATGCCAAGCGTAAAGACGATGTTCTAATATTCTTAATAACTACAAAAAATCTCCTATAATGGAGTGCGAAGAATCCCGACAACGGGTGTACAAAGAGTCCTAGGATATACTCTGATACCATGTTAAAAATTCAGGTGATGGGCCTAACTCATCCTTACAAACCGGCTTGTAAGGTGAAGACTACTCCTCACTTATATACATACAACAAGCTCTATCTCTAGGCGATGTGAGATCTCTAACATACCCCCTCACGCTAAGCGTGGAGACGGTGTTCCAATATCCCTGTGAAATTCGGGTGAGAGGTCTAACTCAATCTTACAAACCGACTTGTAAGGTGAGGATTGTTCCTCACTTATATACATACAACAAGCCTTATCTCTAGGTGATGTGAGATCTCTAACACACCCCTTCACGCCAAGCGTGGAGACAGTGTTCCAATATCCCTGTGAAATTTGGGTGAGAGGCCTAAATTCAACCTTACAAACCGACTTGTAAGGTAAGTACTGCTCCTCACTTATATACATACAACAAGTCCTATCTGTAGGCGATGTGAGATTTCTAACACACCCCCTTACGCCAAGCGTGGAGATGGTGTTCCAATATCCCTGTGAAATTCGGGTGAGAGGCTTAATTCAACCTTATGAACCGACTTGTAAGGTGAGGACTGCTCCTCACTTATATACATACAACAAGTCCTATTTCTAGGTGATTTGAGAACTGTTCCTCACTTATATACATACAACAAGCCCTATTTCTAGGCAATGTGAGATCTCTAACACACCCTCTCACGCCAAGCGTGGAGACGATGTTCCAATATCCCAACAATCTCCCCAACAATGGGGTGCAAAGGGTCCCCAACAACGGGGTACAAAGGGAAGAATCTTCGACAATGATGGTATAGAGGGATGAATCCCCGACAACGGGGTGCGAGAAATCTTAGGATAGACTCTAATATCATGTTAGAAATTCGGGTGATGGAGCCTAACTCAACCTTACAAATAAGATTGTACGGTGAGGACTGTTCCTCACTTATATGCATACAACTGACCCTATCTCTAGGCGACGTGAGATTTTCAACATACCCTTCTCACGCCAAGCGTGACAACAGTTACGATAAATCTCATAACTATAAAATATCCCCTGCAATGGGGTGCAAAGGATAGAATCCCCTACAACGGGTACAAAGGGAAGAATCCCCTATAATAGAGTACAAAGGATCCTAGGATAGACTTTGATACCATATTAATTTTAGGTGATGAATCCTAATTCAACACTACAAAATCAGCTTGTATAGTTAAAATTATTTCACTTATATATGTGGGATCTCTAATACATCTAATATCCACATTTATAAGTTATAAATGGCACTAAGATATACCTGCAATGCTTAAATTATGCTACACCTCTTTTTTTTTTTAATAGAAAACAAAACAAAAAGTGTAAATGTTGGGATATTATTAATCATCCAAAAGAAGAGATTGTACATCAACATCAACCAAAATATCAAATGTTCTAAATTGGAACCTCTATATCTCAATTCGAATCAAAGGCCAAGGAGGCAACAGTAGTAGGATGTAACATTTTTAAATAAAGTTCTATGAACTAGGACTGACGGATTTAATAAGATGCATGTATAGCCAATGAATTAGTTAGGTAGTTGAATAATTGATGAGAATTGTTTTTGGCTTAGTAATATGTTACAAATTCTTTCTTACCTGGCATGGTATTTAAATAAGTTAATTTTACTTTTTTTTAATTCATTTGTCAACAAAATAATTATTCTATATACTCTAAATAAAATTGTCTGCTAATTACTCTAAAGTAGAAATTTTTAAAATAAAATCACAATCAACGAATATAAAATCAAATAAAATAGTATTCCAATTCACAAAATATAAATAAAATTAGTATCTTATTATTAAAATTGAAATGAAATATTAAAATATTAAGTAACAATCGATAAAATAATCTCATTATTAAAATTAGAACAAAATAATAAAAAGAAACTACTAAACTTTCTTTCATCTAATTCTTCTAATATTAAATTAAACTTTATTTTATTTATTTTTATTTCTATATTAGCCATAAATAAATAGGTACCCGCGGCTATATATACCATAAAATCCAAGCCGGCTCCTTGCACAAGCAAGTTTTAAAAAATCTATAGATTTTTTTTCCATCCAAGAATAGTACCAAAACTTGGTTGGAAGGAGAAACTTTGACTAATAAATATCCTGAAATATTTATCAATTCCAAGCAACAAAATCACAATGTGGCATCTTTGGAATCAAGACAAAATGGGGTGTGGACATGGGAGTTACAATGGAGAAGGGAGTGGTTTAGTTGGGAAACAAATTTGATAACAGATTTTCTTTTTTTTTTTTGGGAGAATTAAAGTGTTAGGATTAAACAAAATCAACAATCATTTGGTGTAAAGATTGTTGTATTATGGCATTCCTACTGAGATGAATCTAAAAAAAAAAAAAAAAAAACATATTGATATTTTGTCATAATATTACACATGTGCTTTTTCTCAGGAAAGTTAGAGACTGAGGCACACATTTTTTTTTTTAAAATGAAAAGGTAGATTATCTCGAGGATGTGATATAAATGGGTAGGGATAGACACTGTAGTCCCTCAGAATCCGAGAATGCATGTTTTCACAACATATTGGGATCAACAAAGGAATTTTCAATATGCAATGACTTTGGTGGGTGGCAATAATTTGGAGCTGCTTTTTATGAGGAATAACTACATATTCAGAGATGTTATCATGCAAGAGTAAATAAGACTGACACCTAGTAATTAGAAATTTTATATAAAGAAAAAAAAAGAGCGAGTAATTGTGGAATCACAAAAACACGAAATACTCTTGACAGAAATATCTTAAGGTAGCAAGTTATTAGTAATAGTGGTTGTGGATCAAATTTGCATATAAAAATTTCCATGTACCTTTCTCTGCATGGCAAATGAAGCGAGGGGCATACTTGATTGGCTACATAGAGTACGAGGCATGTACTCAACATGTTTAGATGATATGCAAGGCCCCAATACAATGCACACAACACGTGGAAATCACTGCATTCAATGAGAAGGATGACCAAGATAAACTACTTTATTGTATTCATAGATTATATATTGAATATATGGCCCACATTTTCACAATTGTGTCAGTTTAGGTTCCCTTCGCGTCATTAAAATTATTTATAAATTGTGAAAGAAAAAGAAAAAAGAGAAATACTTAATAAAAGAATGATATAAATGTATATATTTTATGAGTTAATTGATATTAGAATTATTCCAGTTCATGAGCAGTGGTTTTTTAAAAAAATAGTTATAATTTATTTAAAAGTTCATCATCATAAATAGTCAGTAACAATTGTTGGGAGAGAAAAATGATAATTAGTTCACTATGCTTTCTATTTCAATACAAGGTCTAAGTAATCTTGAACTATTAAAATTATATATATATATATATATATATATATATATATATTACTGATAAAAAAAAAAGAGTTACAGAAAATAGACTCGTGAGTGGCTATAGAAAATATTCCAATTAAAAATAGGAGTATTGGGAAAAGAAAAAATAGAAACTAATAATAGAGAAAAATGGTACCCGTTATGCAGAAACTATAATTATTATCACTTATAAAGTTACAACAAATTTTGGTATATATTAAAATTAAAAAGAATCTAGTTTAATTGATTGAGTAGTATATATGAGATTTTGTAAATCTTTTACCTCAATCTCCCATTCTTATAAATTATTTTTTTCTACTAAAAAAACCTTAATCAGAGATATATAAATGAAACATTAACATTAAAATATGAGTATTATTTTAGAGTACTGATTAAGAAAATAAGAGAAGAAAATATTTAATATATAAATGATAAGTAAATAAAAAAAATTGAATTATATAATCTTACTCATTTTAATAAGAATATTTCTTATTTTAATTTTTTAACCAATCCCTTATCAGCGTACGTACTGATTAATATTTGCCTTATAATATAATATAACAGACGGGAGAAGCTAATTAAGCATGTTAAGTATAACACATTGCAAATGGCAAAGCTACATGAGAAAGAAAGCAACCAATTATTACATAGAATTTGATTAATTGCCAAATAAAAAGTGTCTTTGAGTGTTTAACTAATAAACGGAGCCTCACCTTTTGCATAGCTTTGTGGGATCCAATCAATCATTTGTCCTTTTATGTATAATAGATTTGATCAAATACACTAATCTCTCTTTACGGGTGCAAATAATCTGAATCTGATTAATTAATCACGCGCGTAATGTTTTATGCATATTTGTCAACGGCAGGAATCAATGTTTTGCGTGATATATATTTCAAGTTTTCAACCACTCAAAACAGCATGGTGCCGTGTCATTTGGGTCACAGAGCCTTTGCTCGCTATAATTAAGGAAAAACATTCAAATAATTAGGTAGCGTTTGGTTTTCTGGAAATCGTGAAGACGGAATCTAGTGTTTTCTTAATTTCACTTCAATTTACAAATAACTTTAGAAAAATATTTTTTATTTACCTGAGGTCATGTGTAGCAAAACACAGCACGCAGCACACCTTTACCTTACCCATCCACTCACGAGTTACATGAAGCCTGTTTAATTTCGTATAAAATTAGTTCTGAGTCCCAAACTGAGTATAGATAAATTTTTATATATTTAGTTTTAATTGTAAAGAGTTTATTATATGATTCTGAATAAAAATAACTTTGAGTATTATTTATTTGGATAAGAAATTTTAGTTTTACTATAAACATAATTTTATAATAAAACATCCAATCATAAAGTTCATTATTTTAAAATTAATTTTAACTAAAATTAATTATATTCAAAATTAATTCTACACACTCTTCCAAACACAATTAATACCTACAATTTGATAATTTTTACTTAGTATCCTAATCATTGTTTTAAATTTTTTTTGTTACCCTAATAATTTTTACAATTCAATTATTATGTGTGTCACATTCAATCAATAGATTAAAGCAGTTAGATAATTCAATCAATAGATTAAAGCAGTTAGATAAGATTCAAGATTTTTCAAAGGCATCGTATTCTGTGGTAGTAAAAGAAATTAGATTGTTAATGTACCAATTAAATCTCAATTTTTAATTAATGAATTTAATTATTATATTATCAGTGTAAATTTTTAATGATATGGCATTTTCTATTGATCGATAATATAAGACATATTTATCCTACAAATACATGCAAATTAAATCCATTTATAATAATATCAAGTATTATTAACAAATGTTTTCAAGATTTTTTTTCTCATGAGTATTTTTAAAGGAATCAAACTTATTTATGATATAATTAAATATATAGAAATTTAAACTTTAATGTGTGATATATTATGAAAGACAAAAAGCTCTATATATCGAATTAATCCATAACGGTAATAACATTATTTTAAAGATATTAATAGAAAATATTATTATTATAAATAAATGTGAAATGAATTTATATTTCTTTTTTAAAAAAATGATTTTTAATTTGTTAAACAGTAATTTAAGCATACTAATCAATATCGTACTATGTATATATACAGTTGTGTGCATGCATGATGATAATTGATATTGGTTTTGTGGGTCCAAACTCAAAAGGCTAATAAGCTAGTATATGCCTACTGATTAAGCTATTGTATGCATACTGACTATGATAGCTGACTAAGCTAACAATCTTAACAAAGTATTTTTAAATATATATTATTATATTTTAATTTGTTCATATTTTTATAATTTAAATTTAGTATTAATTATTATATTTTATTTTATAAATATTTTTATTTTTTAAATACTTGTAATTTCTCTCGCTCTAACTTTTCTTCTTTCATTTCTTAACAAGAATACGTTTCTAGTTCAAACGGGAAATTTTTTTATCAAAATGTTAATCTCACACTATCATAAATACCACAATGCTATTGTCATGAACACACTATTATATATACCGCAAATGTTACTGCCATGAACAAGCTATTTTCATGAATGTTACCATTGTTAATTGTTAATGTCGCGATACGAATGTTGAGCGTCCTACCCATGAACATTACAGATATCCTACTCATGAGTGTACTTTGCCAAGAATCTGTTTTAAATAAATGAAATAAAATCAATTTTTAAAGTTTCCTCAACTAATTAAATTTTTTAAAATTAAACTAAATATAGAGAATTTGAATTTGATTTTAATTTCTTAAATCTTGCAATATATTTACTTGTTTATTCAAAATTTTCTAAATATCTAATTTGTTTATGAGATAAAAATTTATTTTACAAAACAAACCAAATATATATTTTTAAAAAATATTTAATATTAATGAGGACCAAAAGTCGATATTAAATATAAATCATTGGTATTGATCATTTAACTTTAATCAATATTAAATATAATTTTTTAACACCAAGATATTAAATATAAACCATTCATATTAATCATTTAACTTTAACTAATATTAAATATAATTTTTAACACCAGATTAAAACTAATATTAAACTCTTGTAGGCAGATGATCATTTTACTATCAATTACCTACTAAATCTAAACTTCACACGTGAAAAAAAAAAAAAAAACTCAATGTTAAAAAGTGTTTTCCATTATAATTGAGAAGCAATGTTAAGAGGACATGCGCACTTACTGATCCTGATTGGCCTAAACTACTGCACATGACATCATAATTTGGCACCGCAATTGCAAGTGGCGCCAACAAGACACAACTCTTTCCTTTGGAGTTGCTCATTACCTCTTAAAGTGGTTCCTCAAAGTAACTTTTGATTTTCCTTAATAACATCACACAATCATAATCAATTATAGGTAAATAATGTGGTACCAAAAGATGCCAATTTAGAGGTTCACAAATGAAGAGAGGCCTTATAATTTGGAAGAAACATCCTCGTGATATTCAACATATACATAAACGAGTTAATAACACACCCTGTGCTGTGGAGATTTAACAAAACCCGTCAATTAAGGAATATGTCTCATACATTTACATTTTTCTCGAGTAAATTATCACTGTTCTCGGGTCGCAAGGCGGCGCCACGTTCAGTAAATAGGCCCTCAAACTTTTATATATATATATATATATATATATATATATATATATATATATATATATATATATATATATATATATATATATATATATATATATATATATAATAATAATAAATTTTAATTTTAAAACTCTTTCCAACATTTTTTTAAAGGATAAGTATTGATTCATTCCCATATATAACTCTAGTGTAATTTTGACCTTTAATTTTTAATTAAACGATAAAAGAATAAAATAAAGTCTTTTATGATTTAAATAAAGTTAAAACATAATAATAAATTTTTTCTTTAAAAAAATATTATGCTTCTTATAATAAATTAATTTTTTTTTTTAAAATAATTATTAGAGAATAATTGAATGGGAATGGACTAAGTGAAGAGAAAAATATAATATAATAAAAAAATTAAAAAAATTAAAATTAAAATGAAAAGAATAAAATAAATAAGTTAAAGTAAAAAAAAATTGTCCTCCTAGACTTAAATCCTAGCTTTAGGTTGTCTTTCCAATATAATCTTTAAGGTATTAAAAATTATATAAATAATTATTAAAATATTAAAAAAATCATATTATATAATATCATAAATATTAAAAATCTTTTAAATTAGTATTTTAATATTACAACAAAGGGAATGAAAGTGCACGTTTTTAGTTTACCCTTTGGTATTCAATGTGAGATTTATTTCTCATTCAAAGTTATACGTATTCACACGTGATAGTTTTTATTTCTCGTTGCATTTAACGCAATTTTAATCTAATTAAACTGAGTTTTAAATATAAAATTACTCCTTTATTATTTTTCAGTTAAACGTACGTACAAAAATTAAAAAAGAAATCAAGTTACATCAACCACTCTTGCTTTTGAACAAATTTTAGTTTATAAATAGACATCATATTAATAAATTTTTAATCTATATGATTATTAATATATTTTTATTAATTTAAAAATAATTTAAAAAGAAGATAATAATTAAAGATCAAATTAATTATTTATTATTTTTTATTATCACCGTGTGGTCATGAAGTTTCGTTGTTGAACCAATAAAAATAATGCCATATAACATTTGTGACTAGCTGAAGAGTGAAAACACATATAGGTGAATGAAGTACACAAAACCTGAAAACTGCAAAAACTGGAACTGCCACACACAAATTCTTATTCAATGGTAAACAAAGAAAATGGCATCTTAAAAGACTGGAAATTTGTGATATATATCTTTAGTTATCGTACATTTGTTTATCCAACATGCACACTTTCCTCTCTAGTCATTATTCTCCACTGAATAGGGAATAAAACCCTGAAAGTTCAGTTAGATTCATCAGTTTTCGATCATGTTAAATTGGTCTCTAACCAATACTGAGGCTGGCCGTGGCCACACCAAGATATATCTTGGGGAAATGGTGATTCGTGTAATCATCACAAACATCAAAAGTGTACCTTCTGCCAAAGATGATAAAAAAGAAAGGATAAGGTTACTCTTGCTATTCTGGCCATTCTGAACAATATATGCTTTTTGTTTGTTTGTTTTTTTCTTTTGACCAATAATGCTTTAACCAGTTCATTCATATCATGTGATGGTAAAAATAAAAATATTGATCTTAGATGGATGAAAATTAAAGAAAGAATTTACATTAACTAGAACCAAAATTTAGTCATTTTATAAAGATCAAATATAATTTAAACCTTAATATTAACTAGCATTTTGTTTCTTGAAAATATATAGGATAAATATATTTTTATATAAAAATATAATAATTTAGTTATGTTAAATAAAATTAATTATCATAACCATTATTAATTTATTACCACTTGTGTAATGGGATCTATATTCTATACCAAATATAATAAAAAATGACATATATACGAAATAGATATAACTACGAAACAGATATGGGACGTACAATAAAGTATTTTATATCAAAGAATCTGATCAACTTGTTCAAGTATATGTTTGTAAAATGACTACTCTAGCTAGCTACTTGCATTATATTGATTGTTGACAACTTATACCCTCTGATTTGTGAAAATACAAGGGATCCAATACTCACGCTATCAACCATTTTATTGTCTCAATTAATAAAATAATAATTGTGAAAAATGAATATTTATTTTATATACATATAATTCAAAATATTTATTTAAAAATATATAATTTATAACATTCTCACAGGACCGTAGTTTTTGATTTATTATGAATATTTTAAATTGTAATATAAATCTGTTTTAAATTAAAATATATAGACATTTAAGAAAATCAATTATAGATATAAAGACATATGTCGAAAATGTTTTTTTTAATTGTACAAATAGAGTGTGAAATGTAACTCTCAAGAATAAAAAATAGAATGTATTGAGAATACTTAATCGAGAGATAGTAAAAAGAGTGAGAACCTCGCTCTATAAGGTGATTCTAAATTATTGTGTAAAGGTAGATATGATGTGTGTATTACATTATAGTATATGGTTACATGTACAATAAATATATATAATTAAATTTTTATTAGACAATTATAGGTAAAATAATTCATAGTTGGGTTCATAAATCATAATTCTGGTTATAGTCAGTTTGATTATTTAGTTAGCGTCAGGAACATTTATCTATATTATTTGATAAAACTTTTTTTAATTAGTTATTAGGGATTATAGAAACAACTATCTTCTATATTTAATATTGAAAATAAAACTTATAGACTAATAATGATATTTTTGTTCTAAGTGAACATGAAAGTTTTGTTATTAGCTCGTTTGTTGACGATCATTATGAAACTAAACTTTGTTGAAATAATAATTAATATTTATATTGTTGCTTTGATAGTTATCCTCATTATAGTATCATTTAAAATGATGGTGAGAAATGGAATGACAATTATTTTTATTGTCCTTAAATTTCTCCAAATTGTATCTACACATGTAATTTTTTCTACAAATGGAGACTTATTTTCAACATCTAAACTTCAGAACCTCTAACAATATCAAATGCATGCATCTTTAGAAAATGTTTGTAGGGGAATCCATGCATATATTCTTGTGTAATCATATCTATATCTCACGCGAGTTAGAAATATGAGATTGTTTATTAAAAAAATTAAGTTTAAAGTTTTTTCTCTAGTTTGTTATATTTTTAATTTTTTATCTCTTGTAAAAAAATTTCATTTAATTTTAGTATATTTAACCTTTTTTCTATTTTTAATTATTGTAAAAATTTTGTTTCATGTTTCATCCCTGTAATTTATTTATTTTTAATATTTATTTCTTGTAAATTATATATATTTTTTATTTTTATCCCTTGTAAAAAATAATTTATAAGGAATAAAATGGAAAAAATAATAATTATAGAAACAAAAATAAAACGAATAGTAATTATAAGGACAAAAAATTTACAAAAATTAAAAATAAGAGAATACTAAACTATAAGAATTAAAATTAAATTTTTCGTACAAAAATTAAAAATAAAAGAGAATTATATTAAAAGAAATAAAAAATAAAAATGAGATTTTTAATTACCTCTGGTCGAAGTAAATGCCCCGTGAAAGTATATGTTGTCCTCCTAATTTATGGTTTACCCTCTTCTCTGTTTCATATTTTGTCAGTATAAACCTCAAAAACTGGTTAGTGTATCACTAATATTTAATAATATTTATTTTATTAATATTTTGAAAATTTATTATTTTTATTTTTAATAACATTCATTTAACAAAAATGATAATTAAAAATATATAAAAAATATTACTAACAATAATTTATATATAATGTTTATTAAAAAATACTAATTAAAATAAATTAATAATATATTTATATAGTCTTACAATACTATAATTATTTATGTAGCAGTGATTAATCTCAAGTTTAAATGTTGAGTATGTGCTCTGATAAAAAAAATAAAATTAAATGACGTCCATGAAAATTCCATGCGACTCAAGCAGAAGAATTGTTTCGTGGTCTCTATCAATTAATTAATAAACAAAGTTTACAAAGTATGTTAATATTCAAATTAAGCTTATATAATCTAAAAATGCAGATAAGTCTCGCATATATATTTTGGCCTTGGTCTTTGTGAATATATAATAACATTTGAAATTTAGTAATATTCATTTATTAACATTTGAAAAGTGTTATTGTGTATGATTTTTAATAATATTTATTTATTGAATTTTTTTACTAAAGTTATAAAAAGAATATTATCAATAATATTAAATTCAGATATAACATATTTGATAAAATGTTACTAAAAATAATCATAAACAGCATCTTTATATATTCTTGCAACAAACTTTTTAAATGTGGCTAATAATCATATTTGTACTACTGTAATTAAACATATTAGTTATGTTGAAAAATTTATTAATTATTATTACTATTAGCTAATTGTTACCGTTCTTTTCTGTTTTTTTCAGTGTTATTATGTTTTATCTCCTCCAACATTTTCTACATTCTATAAATCTCAACGTATATCCCATAATATATTCTGAATGTGCATTCGAAAATGTATACAAACAGTGCGTAACCCTAAACCAGATACTAAGATGCATATTTAAGATATTCTAATTTTTAAGTAATGGTATTAGATTTGTGTACATGTTTGCCATTTGTATGCATTTGCAGTTTCAACCTTAGATTTATGAGTATGCTGGGCTATTCTGATTGATGTCTTAATTTGTTCCTGTCTTTAGGCCTCTGTGGCCCATGTTTCGTTACACTGTTGTCGTAAAAAAGAAAGATATTCTAATCCATGTATTATTTTTTTAGTAAATTTTATTTTTGTCCCTAACGTGAATTTTTTAGTCTAGTATCTGAACTTTAAGCTTGCCTGTGACAATTTAATCCTCAACCTTTCAAATTATTATGTTTTAATTCTTGCCGTCAAATACTATTCTTTAAATGATAACGGTATAATTTTAAATATTATTCTATTATATTTTGTAGAAATACTTTATAATGATGAATAAACATTAAACAAATATTTAAGACAAATTTTTTATCGTATTTTATTATATTTTGTAATGTTTTAACATTTTATTACGTTTCGTGAGGGCTATTTAGCAACCGTTAACCAAACATAAGTTCACAAATTAGATTTAACGTTATTTTATTTATATCATTTGTAAATGAAAGTAATTATATAAGTAAATTAATGTGATTTAAAGAATATACACCGGTTAAATACATAATTAATATAGTTTATTTGAATTCCATGTTAATTATCTAAAATTTCAATATTATTTTTTAAATCTACAATAAATAATTTAACCATCATGGAAAAATTACTTTTAACACGAACACACAATAAATATTAAAGATTTTCTTTCTTTTTCCCTCGAATTCTTCTTTAATGTAAACATTTTCTTCTTCTGCACCATTCTTGTATCTCATTATTCTCATTTTTTTAATTTTCATTCTTGTCAATTTCATCATTCTCTTGTTGTTCTCATCGGTTCTTCTCCACGTTCTCCATCGCTTTCTCTTCTGTATTCTCTGTCTTCTTCTACCATCCATTGTTTCGTGTTCTCTTGTACTTTTTCTACCTCCCTCCACGTTTTCCTTGCCTTTCTCGCTGTACTTTTCTCTCTTCTCACTCAGAGTTTCTCTATTGCCATTTGTGAGTAGTCACTTCTTTTTCTTGCTCTTCTCCCTCACTTCTTCTCTCTCTCTATATATATGTTTTCTCGTACCTTTCTTCACACTTCACTTCTTTATTTGCAACATTGTTATCCCGCACCTAGAATTTCACCCACATTTTGATATGTGCTTGCGATTTTATCATCCTTTACTTCCAAACTCTGTTTCATTAGGTTAACTTCATGACATTTGCTTCTTGTTGCCAAACTCTGTTTCATTTGGTGTGAATTAGATAGATAAAAATCATGTTAATTTTTGTTTGTGCTGGGTAGTTTAGATAAAAGAGTGTGTACGTGTGTATAGAATTATCTAATTAAGTTATTGAATGAAGAGGACATAGAAGACACTAATAGAGAATGAAAAAGCTTACGTTTGTGTAAACATGTCTAATTAACCTTGTGTGAACATATTTGAAGAAAAATATCAATTGAGAAATATAATACATCAATTTAACCGATTTGAATATAAAGAGGTGAGTCTTTTACTTTAAAATTTTTAAAACCGATTTGAATTTCACTTTTTTTACGTTAATTTAGATTTGACATATTACCTAATATGAGAATTTAACCAACATAAAAAGTTATTGTACCGGTTAAATCACTTGAATTAAAGTTTTTTTTTAAAAAATATTACCTCATCAAACTTTTTTTTTTAAAGCTTGAATTAAATATATATATATATATATATATATATATATATATTTATATATATATATAATTTTGTTAGTAATCATACTATTAGCGTATACTGAAAATAATAATTAATTTTATTGAGAATTTTCGCCGCAAAAGTGTAGGTATTCTTATCCTAAATATAATACATAATTTAGAATACACTGTTCCATAAAACGTACGTTACCAATTAAGTGCCTCTAACAAAATGAGTTTTCTATAAGTTCATGGCCAATTGTTTGCACTGTGGTCATTTTCATGCATGACAGTAAGATGATCCGGCATACCCTAATTGATGTAGACACCGGACCCTTATTAAAAAATTTAAACACTTATATACTTATACACGGGAAGAAAAAAAAAATAAGAATAATTTTCAAGTTTTAAATTTCAGAAATTTTGTTATTGTCATAAAAACTGGAATGGACTAGTTGGTTTTGACCCGTTGGATTGAAAACTAATTAATTATTTGTTTACTTCGTGTTGAGTTCAGTTGACCTAAAATAATCTACAATAAATCAACTAATAAAGTGGTTGAACCGGTAACAAATTGGTAAAACCAATAAAACTAGTGGTTCGATCGGTTTGGTTAGATCAACATTAATAAAATTATGCCTTAATTGCATTTTTAGCCATCTAACTTAAATGTTTAGGTGAGTTATGCTATTAAAACTTGTATATTTGCAAAAATTGTCACTCAATTATCATAAAATTACAAATTTTATCATTTTATTTACTGTTAGTTAATTATTTAACAATTATGTTAGATGTGTTTTATGGAGATTTCACTCCCACCTTTCATTTTGAGTAAAATAAAAGAAATTTCTTAAATTTCACGAAATCAATTTTCCACCAAAGGAAAAAAACAACTTCATTTACAATTTATTTAATTGAAACTCATTAGTTAGTTGATTCATTTCAATCACAAAGAAATGTAAATAAATTGTTAATTATTTAACTGATATTAAACTGGATAAATATAAAAAAATGTAATTTGTAATTTTATGACAGTTAAATGACAAATTTTATAAATATACAAATTTGATGATATAATTCTTCAAAATATTAAAGTTGACTGACATAAAATACAATTCAACTTAAATTTTCTTTACTTTAAATGATGTCTTTCACGAACGTTTATTCCTTTTATTTTCACTGACAAAGCAAAATACAACTTTAATTACTTGAAGAAATAAAAGTTTTCAATTATGTTTCCTTGTGTTTCATCTCTCTCCATTTTTATTCATTTTCTGCTGCTTTTGTCCCTTCCAACATTGACAACTTGTTCCGACGAGTGACAACCCGTCTCTTATTCTTATTTACTTATCATTCTTTTATTTATTTTATTGTGCGAATTTATTTCGTTAAGAATGATAATATATAATTAATTAATCAACTCATTTATAAAATATGTATTTTGTTAATAATAATAATATATAACTAATCAACTATCTCATTCATAAAATATCTATATATTTTTTCCTTTTTATATTTTATAACTTATCATATATTCCAGTTTTCTATCAAATCATTTCCTTTTTTTTATCACTTTATTCACTTTGGTTCTCCACACGACCCTTATCCCTTCTTTACAACTTACTTCTTATAACCACCTGTGTGTTTCTCGTTTGATTAATTCCTTCATTATTACATGCGCGTAATATAATATATTATCTTTCCACATTTATTTAATTAATATTATTTTGTATATTATATTAAAAGATTTTTAAAAATAAAGCACCAAACTCTAAAATCAGCATGAACTTACCATATTCCTGAAATCCACGGATTGATAAACGGTTTTGCTTTGTCCATGCATGTGCAGTCACTTTATTTATTCTTCTTTAAACATAAATCAGCAGACAGAACCAATTGAACAAGATACATAAAATGATCCTTGCATTCATGTGTCTTGTCCATTCATTCAAAAATAATGACAGGTCCATGTACGTGCCTTAAGTAATTAATAAAAAAAAAACACTACGTAATCAAAAAAATACACAACTAACTAGTTACAATATGTTTTTAATATTTTTAATTTTTAAAAATAAAAATACAGATTTAACATAAAGCTACTAATTGACTGTGTATTTCTATTAATTGTATAATAATATAGAGATTAGTTATATATATATCTATATATTTATTTATTTATTGGTCGTGTATCATCTGTACATTTCTCTTTTCACTTATTTTGTGCGCTCCAACTTGGATGTTAATTAAATTCCTTAACTATACGGATTCACAAGCATCAAATATCTGCATTAATTTCTTCATGTATTGAAACCAATTGAACAGAATCTTTGAATAATCTCTGCTACTTACAAGTACGGCAAATCCAACACCATGTAATCTTTTTTAGGAATCTGTCCTAACCACAAACTCAGGCAGTACCATGCATAAAGACAAACACACACCAACTGTGATTATTCTCCTACAAAGAGAAAGAATTAAAGAGATTGATAAGCTTTATGAGGTACATTTTATTCTTGATATTTCTCTTTCACCGCTAATTTTCTCTGTAGCCTCTGTAAAGAGGAGAAAAGGATGATTCATAAATTGTAAAGGAAATTGGATGAAAAAAACTCAGCCACACATAGAATGATCAAGAGTGTCACTCGTGCTCGTGGGAATTATGGGCTGATATGCACGAAAAATATGATAACCTCACTGGTGAATAAAATTGGAAAAAAAAAATAACTGGTAAACATCAGTGATAAACATACCATCATTATCCGATAATTAGTTATAAATTGTGAAAAAAAAAATATGTATATCTATACATATTTAACAAATTGTTACAATTAGCTGCAAAGTAACTATGAAATAAAATTGAATTGATAATGATCCATTTATGCATCTATTAATATTCTAATTTCCTTACAATAATATATTTTTATTTTATCCTCCTCACGTTATTTCTTTAATCCATGAAAAATTGAAACTAAAATATATACTCAGAATGAACAACTAGAGTTTCGGTTTAAGTTTAAAATTGTATATGAAATATTATGAGTAATAGAATTTGTTTTGCAGAATAGGGAAGGAAAAAAGTATCCTTTATTTATTAAGTTGTTCCTTCAAGCATGCCTATGTTTCTTTTATTTGCTTAAATAATTTTTAATCCCTCAAATTTAAAAAACTATGCTTTTGATCCCTCAAATTTTTAAAATGTGTTTCTATTGCCTCAATTTTTTTTAAGAAAATAGTTTTCATCAAATTATTTTAATTTGGGGAATAAAATAATTTCTTTTTTAATTTGAGGGACAATTTAACTCAAACTTAAATGACTAAAAATAAACGTAATCAAGCCTAATTTTTTTATTAAAAATAAAATTGAGATTTTTATGTCAAAAAATCCTGCTAGAAAGACTAATTTCAACATGTGGCTTTTTACTCTAGGAAAGTCACACAAGAAATTTGGTTCTTAGATTTTGATACCCAATTTAGTCACTAATTTCACCCAATTTAAACTTTTTACATACTTTAGTATTTTGGGATATTGCATAAATGTTTCTCACTCCTTTAACTTTTAGAATAACTTCCTTGTACGGAGATACAGTGTAATGGCTTTTAAGTAATTAGGAGATGTTAATGTAATTTTTATGGGGGTATCCATGATAATATTCTTTAAACCATTAAAGAAGTTATTAGTCTAAAAATTCAAAAAATAGCCGATGTTAGAGATGATTGGGATGGGACTGAATTTAAATCATAGTTTTAATAATAGAAAATTTTAAATAATTTAATTTCAGAAACTAATTCATAAACAAGATTTTATAAATACTAATTAAAATGGACAAAAAACTAAAATCTTAAATCAAATATACTATATAGAAACTAGATACATATTTAGCCTATAGAAAAAGTACATTCTCAAGAAAAGGAAAAAAAAAAGTGCTCACAAGATTTAATTCAAAGAAAAATGATCAAAAAATAAAATTAAACTTAGCATAAGGTGTACCAAAACATCATCTACAAATGAGATAGAAGAAGATTACATTGATGCTTGTAGATATGGACATGGCCCATTGTAGTCCATTGACCTTCATTAACGTAGGGCCTCATGGAGCTTTAAACTGACCATAATTTCCTTATAAGGTGCATACTACAAATTGGGCTACCCTGCTAGAGTCCTTAAAAGACTTGCAACTAGATCAAAAACCTAGAAATATTATACTTATTTACTTAAAATAGTAATTATTTAATTAAGATAATTTTATAATTCAGTAAATATTTTTATTGAAATTATATTATATTATTATTACTATTATTATTTTTATTATTTATTATTAGTATTACTATTTTAGGTATTCAATAATTTTTTCTTGAAAGGTATACGCTTAAGATTCGTGAAGAAATGGTTAGCGTTGCCAGTTAATATGATGGTTATAACTTATTATTATTATTAGTGGTTACTAAACTAAATAATATTTTTTATTTAAAAATGTATTATTTAAACAATAATTATACTTCTTTGATTATTATTTTTTTTTCAAATGCGGTAGTCATTAAATAGTAAATTTTATCCATCTATTTAATAATAAATGATTAGCACCTTTGTAATTTTCTATTACAAATACTAGTATCACACAAGTTTTTAAATTTGGTTGTTTCTTTATTTAAAAGGAGTAGTTGAAGTCTATTACTAGAATTTTTACAACAGTTCACACTTATATCTAACTAATTAACTAGTTGAAGTCTATTACTCGTAATATTGATTCTGTTAAACTCTTTATATGATTTTTCTAATAATTTTGTTAGTTTTTTTTTTCATATAATTTCTAAGGACTTTAACATGATTAGCAATTTGATAAATAATCATTAATACTTTTTGTAAACAATGCTTATTTATGTTGTTAGTTGTGAGTTGATATTTAATTATATATACTCAATTATTGTTGTTTAATTAATGTTTTTTATGGTTTAATATTTCAGATATTATTGGTTATATATAAATTCTGGTCGTGATCAACAGATGTAAAATAAAAAAAATAGAATAATATTTTTTATCAGGTTTAGTAAATATTTCTATTTTGTTACTTTTGCAAAAAATTTCTAATTATTTGAAGAATACACTAACACCCTTTCATATATTATATTAATCCTCTTAGTTTTGAAAAAGCATTACACTAATGTTATGAAAGGGGTGCAATGTAATGCTGAACTCCGGCATATTAAATATAATCTAAAAAGAAAAAAGTGCAAATGTTATGTACTAAAAAAAATAAAACATAATACGACGAAAGAGTAATTTAAATATTACGGTTAGAAAAGCATGATTATAAGTGCGATATCAAATATTTTATTTTAAAAAAATTGATTTTAAATAAAAAGGTTATTTAATGAGTATTTCAAAGATTTTTTTCCCTAATAATTGTGACTTTCTACTTTATAAAATGTATAAGAAATAATCTTTTATCAGTAGATTTAAAACTTCAACTGCTTGAGTAAAAAAAAAAAAAAAGGCTTTTAGTAATGTGATTAACAAAGAAGAGAGTTGACAACTATTTTTTGTTTTTTTGTTATTATAAGCTTGATTTTAAATTTTAGATATAATTATATTGGCTATAATAATTTTATCCGTCTCTGATAAGAATATTTCTAATGAAAAATATAGGTAATACCTCGTAAAAAGAAATTTTTATTTTTATTTTGCACAAAAATAATAAATTATATTTCATTCATTATCCTCTCCATGGTCCCCCTTTTAACTCGTAACGATCTTGAATATTATTTCATTTATTGAATCAATATTTTACAATCCCAATACGAGATTGTGTGTGTAAAAATTATCACGTAGAAAAATTAATTTTTTCATCAAAATCTCTTTTTGTAACAAACACGCGCAGATATAAGAAAAAATGTAAAAAAGAAGTCCCTTTTCAGTGAACAAAAAAATGTACAAAATAACATGTGTGGGATAAACCAATTCTTTTCTTACTAAGTAAATTGCTTGAAGTGGAAAAAGAATTCTCTGCATTGCTTAATAGGACTGCTTTTGAAGAAAAAGCAAAAAAGCAAAAACAGAAAACTTGTATATGCTTGGGATATATAGCCTTTGTTTGTGAATACTTCCCTGGTGATTTCACCATTCCAAAACTCTTAATTCCTCTGTGAGTGATGGTAGAAAAATCAAAATAATATACATAAAATTTTAGATTCAGATCTTGTTAGATTCAAATTTTATAGTCACTATTCCAAGACTCTCACTCACTAAAATTGGTCTAGTAGCAAGAAATCTAAATATTACACACAAAGGCCATTACCTTAATTGTAAAAAAAGAAAAATACATTCCTAGACTCTATATAATCTCTAATCTAAGTTCCCCACATGAATTCTCAACTCCAAAGCAAATTTCCAAGTCTCATGAACCTCTTTCCCTTCTGAACAAAGAATTAAAACTCTTACTCACTCTGACCATGCTCTCTGTCCCTTTCCAAACATAGAAGAATGCACCACCCTTTGTCCTGCAATTTATTCACATCTGACACTCTTAATTCCTCTGTAGTGATGGATATGATGACGATCATTCCCCACTCTCACAATTCCCATATACCATTAAGTTTTATCAAACCAAAAAGCCTCATCCCTGTGCTCCTTCTTGTGAATATGAATATGACCTTTTAAGCTTAAATTCTCTCAACTCTCCACCCCTAAGAGTCTTGAACCTTATATAACAGTAACCACCAACAAGAAGTTTTCATAAGGCCATGGCAGGTGAGAAGCTTCATGGGGGTTCAAGCATGACACTTCTACTCCAAAAAGAAAGGCTTCCATGCTCCTCTGAGCTTATTCAGTCTTTTTTGGTTCAAAATTCTGAACCTTCTTTTCAAGGTGATTTTCTACCATCATGTTTTTAGCTTCTTGATTCTTGTCTCTTACCTTTGCTTTCATGAGTTTCTTAGAGGTGCTAATTTCTTTTGTACTTCTAAACTTTTTTCAACAACATGAAAATTTCTAAAACAGAGAAAGTTATAGAAAAGAGAAGAAAAAAATGTTTCTTTTACCAAAAATCAGGAGTGGGTTTCTTATAGATTCTGGTTTGCTTCAATTCAAGTTTTTAAAAAATGGTTTAGAACACTTACCTACATCGCAATCGCAACTGTGGTTATATTGATCCCGTTTGTCTCCAATTTGTTACAATGTCAAAGATAGTGATTACATCATGATCTTGCAAACACAACTTAAAAGGACAAAATTTAAGTTCATAATTATGCAGATTATCAAGTTGAAACTCTAATTTCAATTGGAGAATACAATAAACAGTATTAAAGGAAAGGAATTGTATCTAAGTTTTTTCTAATTTAAAAACATTTCTTTTAAAAATGAAGCTTTCCCATGAAAATAAAAAAGTTATTTTTTTTTTTCCACTGAAAGTGGTTTGTTTTGATTCTAGCATGGTTAATGTTTGGTGCCTTGAATTCAGGTTCAAAATCCATGGTTAATGTGGTGAATATGACAGATGGGCCCTTCTTCCAAGGGGTTGAGAAAGAAGAAAACGGTGATTATGAGGATTTTGAGGTGTGCCTCCATCAAGCCGGTAAGAAAAGGAGGCTCACAAGCTCACAAGTTCAATTCCTTGAAAGCAACTTTGAGGTAGAAAACAAGCTTGAACCCGAAAGGAAGGTCCAACTTGCAAAGGAACTTGGCATGCAGCCAAGGCAAGTTGCCATATGGTTCCAAAACCGTAGGGCAAGGTTCAAAACCAAACAGCTAGAAAAAGACTATGGCACGTTGAAAGTTAGCTATGACTTACTCAAAATGGATTATGACAATCTCCTTCAAGAAAATGACAAGTTAAAGAAAGAGGTAACAATTTTGTTAAACATATATAAAATCATTCGTCTAACATCTTAAGATTTTAATATAGTTCGTTCCTAATGTTGAAGGTATTTTAGATACTTCATTAGATCACTTCAGAGCTTTTAACAATACTAACAACCACTCACTTAAAACATTTTTCTCTGTTTTTTTTTTTCCCTTGTACTACCATGAGTTCTTTACTAAATTGTCATGTTAGACCATTACACCAGAAAGGTCCATAAAATTATAAATATCCATCAATTTAGTGTTTTAATTAGCAATCAATTGTCAATCGAAATTGAGACATCTGATCGAGTCTTTTGTTTACATTAGTTGTGTTTAGGTTCAATTATCAAATTAACTTTATGGGTAGGAGATACATAAATTTATTATAAATTCTTGCTGAAGTTAGCAAACATATAAAAGAAAAATATCAATATTTTTTTTATCGGAAGAATAAAAGACATATGTCAAAGAAGTTCATGAAACTATTAAACAATTGACATGTCCTTGAAATCATAAATTATAAATTAAAAAATTGAAGCCTAAGATAACCAGCATTTGAAAGTTCAAAATTTAAGTTTCGGAACAATTTCCTTGTTACAGGTTAATTCTCTGAAGAACAGATTCATTGATCCCAGAGAGAAAGAGGAAAAGAGTTTGGATGATACCATCTTTGATGCTGTTAAGTCACAGCATAAAGGGGATAACAATTTAACCTCAAACACAGGTTCTGAAAATGCATCGAAAGTGGAAACTCCTGTTATGGTAATAAGCAAAATGGAAGATGCTAATTCAGCCAAAAGCGATGTGGTTGATTCTGAGAGCCCAAGTTTCACTGATGGAAACCAATCCTCATTGGTTGAGCCTCAAGGTTCCTCCCATGCTTTGGAACCAGACCACTCAGATTTCTCACACGACGAGGAAGACATCCTAAGCCAAAACATCTTGAACTTCTTACCAAAGGCTGAAGATGTCTGCTATGATCAACCAACTGAAAATTCTTGCACTTTTCGGTTCCCAGTTGAAGATCAAACCTTCTGTTTTTGGTCTTATTGAGTTACTACTAGTAGGGTAATATTGAAGTTTGCATTTGTAACTCTTTACTAAAAGTAATAAAATTGGTATCGTTTCTCTGCTGAAGAATAAAACCAAAACGGGTAAATCATTATGAAAGAAAACTCTCAAGATATAGTTTCATATGTTGTTTTATGGAGACAAAACTTACAAGTTATTGTGATAGAATTTTAATTTTGATTACTAACTTTTATCCAACTTTTATCTTAAGTAAATTATTTAAATGAAACTTTAATTTTGTGAAATTAAATCTAAATTTTGTGCTACATTATGTCATTCTCGATAAACACCAAAATCATATTTGGTCATGCCTCGTAACCCAAGTTTGAAAAGTGGGATTCAAAATTCCAATGTCCCAAGTCCTATTAGCAGTCGGCAGGGCAAGTTCATAGATAAATTTCACATTTTGTATTGATATCAATGCTAGTATCACAATTTACAATAAAGTTTTAGGTGGACACTGTTGCAGAGCACCTTTATTTTCCCTGAGTATGTTTTAATTCTCTCCAAAACCGTGACCATTATTATTTCACTGGGATACATAAAGTTAAATGCTGAAAATGGTACCCACAATACATTATTAATGTTTACTTCACCACTATTTGCATGTCAAAGATTGAAAGTTAAAATATGTAATAGCTTAAGCTTTTTATCTTTCGCACCAAACTCTATTAGACCAAATATTTTTACCTTGGAAGACTTCTTGGGCCTATCTTACATAGAATCGAGTTTTGAAAATCAAATCTGTTCTTTTGATGGGACAGGAGTGGACTAATCAAGTTTAAAATAATTGAGGATACCCTATTTAACATGGTTTACAAAATCAATGTGATTACATTGAAAATGTTGACATCAATTGCATTTCTTTGAGCCTACTCGTATAAGAAAAAGTGAGACTCTTGAAGCTTGTGAAAGTTGTTTGAATGTCAACAGGTTGATGCTTGCGCCTTAAGAAATTACAGCCTCAGGACCGAAATTAAATTAATTCAAGGCAACAGTTTGTGAAAGATCTAACTTTGAAGTCCAGTGAGGAAAAAGGACCACACAAAACATGTAGAAATAGTCAATTCTGATGTACAAGTCAAGGTTTTGGCATGATTCAATTAACAAGTTTTATTATTGAGAACATTTAGTTCGCGGCCGGGTAGTTTATTTAGGATGTTAATTGAAAATTTAGTGTAATTTCAATTTAGTGTCTCATTGTAGTAATAAAATCCATTGAATCATTTTTCTGCACAATCCCTGAACAGTTTCCACACTTTATCGGATCCATCGTCCCTGCCAAAGCAGTCAAACAAATGGTAAACAATATATTATATTTGATAATAGTTCTAGCGAAACAAAAACAAAACATGTTTCATTACATGACTTCCCTAAAATAATTAAAGAATAAAAAAACAAAAAAATCATAGGTGCTTTCACAATTTTAATAAAGAAATTATATTATAACAATGAAAGTCATTAAATTAAGCATGCATGACATTTATAGAAGAAAAAGATGTTGAAGTTTTAGTTGCTTTTACGATTTTGTCTAAGAAAATTTAAAAATAAATAAATTACAGAGGCGTGAAATAATATAGGACTTTTGTAGTAGAAGTAATGCTTGCGAAACACGATTTATCCCAATTGGAATTTTTTTTAATATCTATCTATTTAGTAATTTTAAAAGCAATTTTCCTTGAATTGTTAAAAAGCCTTATGTTGTTATACACTATTATTTTCAACTATAGATCATTTTTTAAAATAATACTAAATTTTAATTTTGAGAAAATGGATATATATTTTTTCTATTAGAAAGTAGAAAAGTTATATTCTTATACATCTAAAAAGTTGAAAAAAATCTCTAGAAACAGTCTTGTGGAAGAAAAACAAGTAATGACATTCTTGTTGAGTAATAATTTTTAACAATACTTTCTTGCGGGATAACAATTAGAATTCCTAAATAGAGAGATTGTGTACCATATCTTCGTGGATATTCAATAATAATTGATCAATTTATGTCACATAATCTTATTCATTAAATGATTTGCTGATATAATAAAATTTCAATTTTTAATTTCTGTCTAAAATAGTTTAGATTAATAAGATATAAAAATTATAATCTTTGAACTTGTCTATAATAATTATTATTGCAAAATATTTCTAAAAACTTATTCAATATTATATATACTTTCTTTCACATGTTCATATTTAGATATTGCAATTATCTTCACATTCTATTTCTTCCTTCTTAATAAAAATAACATTAATGAAGGAATGCTAGAAAAGGTAACTCAATCTTTTAGTGATCGTATTTATCTCTCACGATGAATATCTTGTTCATCTTTTTTCTTATTTTACTTGCATTTTATTTTTTCTTTCCTTTTATCAAGTTCACGTTCAGATCATTTTCCAAACCACTTCTTATAAAAAAAAAATATGAAAATCAAGTCTGGAGTATAATTCTGTACTATTAAACCTATTTTAAAATAAAAGTAAATAGTGATAATCATCTTAGATCTCCTTTTTATTTAGTTACCATAAAATCCTAAGATACTTGAATCTCCTTTCTATTTAATTACTATGAAAATCTTATTTAAAATAAAAAATCATAAAATAAAAATTTATGACCATTTTATTTGATTCTCATAAACCAGTTCAGCACTTTTAGCTTTTTTGGTTTCACATTGTTTTTCCAAGACCAATAATTTTGTATTTATATATAAGATCTATAGCTTAACTTTCACATTTTCCATACGAGTGTACGTAACAAAAACCGATTAAGCTTAGTCATGAACTTCACAAAAATGGGTAAAGTGTGCTCACTCTTTGAATTTCGTAGCCTGAAACGCAATTCAATGTCGTCTCTGCAAGAAAATCTGGTAGATGAAGAATGCCTTATTGAATCAGAGCCAAAGACAATCCCCATGAAACCTGGATGGAAAGCAATGCCTTATATTTTAGGTTTGTCTCTATGCATTGCTATAATATTTTAGGCTAAAATGTATTCTTCTTGTTGTTTCTTCCATTTTTTTTATTTTTTTTATTTTGGTCCTCAAATTCAATTGACCATTTTTTCAAATTTTTGGACTAATAATACTAATTTTTCTAATACGTGACCTCTCGCAGTTATTAATACTACTAGTTTTCACATTTAGTCAAATCTATATATTAACATTAAATAAAATATTGTTGTATATTATCGTTAATAATATTTATTTAATAAAAAATATTATTAGTGATATAAAAAATGTTATCAATACATCTAGTTCAAATACAATATTTGAAAAAAAAAATTATATTTGTAGTAGAATAAATTGATCAAGTTATCGTCATAATTTGACGAAAGAACGAACTTGGTCTAATATGGATATTTTAAGAGACTAATTAAGGAGATTTTGTAAAAAATTGAGAACAAACTGAAACTAAAGAAAAAAAATAATATAAGAAGATGGACCAAACGTGTATTTTGTTATTTTTTAGTTGCTACTTAAGAATTCAATTATGGTGTGGGCAGTGGCGGAGCCACGTTTGACAAATGCGCCGTGACTCCCCCAAATATTTTTCATTTTTTTTTATATATATATATTTATAATTTTTAAAAAATAATTATAATTATAATATTTTTAAAATAATTATTTTAAATAATAATTATATATATAATATTAATATATATTATATAATAATAATAATAATAATAATAATAATAATAATAATAAATTTTAATTTTTGATGATTTTTTATTTTTTATTTATAATTTTATATCTAATTTTAAAAACATACATGTTTAAGACTTCTATTTAAATAATTTTTAATTTTAAAATTTTTAATATTTATTTTTAGTTTTAAAATCTCATCTAAATAATTTTTAATTTTAAAATTTTTAATATTTATATTTAGTTTTAAAATTTTACTACCATATTATATATTTATTTAAAAAATTCTTCATCATAACATCAATTTTTAACCATTAATATGTATCTTTTATTACTTTACTTAGAAATTATAACTAAATTTTTTAATATTTATTTTTAATTTTAAAATTTTACTGTCATATTATATTTATTTAAGAAACTCTTAGTCATAACAACAAATTTTAATGATTGATAATATATTTTTTATTATCTTATTTAAAAATTATAATTAAATAAATTAAAATAATTTTAACTTACTTTTTATAAATACATTATCTCATTCTAAAGAAATAAAATAAAAAATATAAAAAAAAAATAAAATAATTCAACCCCTTCCATCCTAAAATTCTTGCTCCGCCCCTAGCTGTATAATTAACAAAAAAATGTGCAGGAAATGACACAATTGAGAGGCTGGCAACGTTTGGAATGCAAGCAAATTTTGTGGTGTATTTGATGACAGTGTTTAGCATGGATCAAGTACTTTCTGCAAACATTTTGAACACTTGGCTTGCTGTCTCCAATATCACTCCTCTAATTGGTGCCTTTGTTGCTGATGCTTACCTGGGAAAGTTTCTAACAATTGCCCTTGCCTCCTTTTCTAGTCTTGTGGTACGTTTTAAATTTTAATGTCGTTCATATTGATTATATATATCCTATGTTTTATTTTCATATACAATTACAGTAAAATCACTGTTGAATAGTGAATATTAATTTACTGATTTGGATTATAACCTTTATTTATAAATTGACTAGGGTATGGTGATAGTGATGCTAACGGCTGGGGTGCCACAATTTCATCCTGCACCATGTTCAATTCATCAAAAGCAGCTTGGTGAATGTGTAGGCCAAAAAAGTTTCCAAATGAGTATCTTAATGTTTGGTCTGTTCTGGTTATCATTAGGCAGTGGTGGAATCAGGCCATGCAGTGTTCCCTTTGCTGTTGACCAATTTGATTTGACCACTGCTGAAGGAAGGCAAGGAAGTAGCAGCTTCTACACATTATACTACACCACACAAACATTAATCATGTTGATCAACCAAACTTTATTGGTTTATATCCAAGACTCTGTTAGTTGGACTCTTGGTTTTGCTCTTCCTTGTGTGTTTATGGTTATTTCAATTGTTTTGTTCTATGCTGGCACTAAAGTTTATGCCTATGTTAAGCCTCAGGGAAGCAACTTTACTAGCATATTCAAAGTGCTAGCTGCAGCACAACACAAGCGCCATATTCATCTGCCTGCTAATGAGGTCACACAAGAAAAATTTTATGATCCTCCACTCCAAAATGATTCAGATTCAAAGCTGCTTCTTACAAATGAGTTCAGGTAAACTAACATCTCAAATTAAATGTATATTATGTCCCTGAATTTAATATGATAGAAAATTTAGTCCTTAAACTTGGTAAGCTTAATGACATATTCATTAAATGCAGTTTTTAAAGTTAGTATCACTAATCACTTTGATCCCAAATTTATCCAACTAGTTAACGTGGTTCCTGAATATTACAACAATAATTAGTCCTTGATGCAAAGTCAAAAAGGATCAAATTGACCAATAGTATTCTAAGTCAAAGGATCACATTGACCAAGAGTGCTGGTGTCAGTGTTCTTACCTGGTCTGCGTTGCGGGTCTTCCGAGGCATACTAGGCGAATCCAACCAAGCTGGTATGGAATTCGGGAGATTTGGATGTGCTCAAATGGCATAGTCTTTGTCCAATGTTGAGGGGTGTATTTACAAGTGCTCAAATGGCATTGTGTCCAATGTTGAGGGGTGTATTTACAAAGAACCTCTTATGCTCAAGTCAGTAAGAAATTTAGATAGAAGTATATGTAAGTTGAGAGTGATAGTTCAAGTTCTACTTCCTGGTAGAAGAAGTGGTATTTATACATTGTAAAGTTGACGTCAAACGTAGTCAAGTGGCGTGATCAAGTGGTTTCTGAGACCATGTGTTAATAGACGTGTCCTGACACTATTGGGGTGGACATGACTAGTTAGGAGAACTCGGCGTCTATGTAGAAAATGATGAGGCGTGGGGGTATTTGACAGTTGTAGGTGATGAGACATGCATCTTGATCAGATTGGGCAAGCGTGGTTTAGCAAGGCTACTTGGCCGCCCTATTTGATGTGATGTGACCGTTTGACGATTACAGTCAATGATAGGTCATTGACGGGACAACACACAAGCCCCAGAGCTCAGGAATTCGAGTTCGAGGACTTTTCAGCTTCTTGGTCGAAATTCACCCATCTTTTGGACATATGCTTTAGCTCCTCGTCTTTGGGACGAGTAATGAGTGCGTTATTTATTTGTGAAGGATACCACCTTCATTAATGAGGGTTTTTAAAGAATAATGATTAGTTGAAACATCGAGCGTTATGTCGCTTCATAAGCCATTGTAGCGACGACATGTCGGTTTGTGAAGTGACATGTTGTCTTATAAGGACATGTCGTCTTCGCACTTTTCACCTTCTATATAAACCCTAAGCCTCGCTCATTTCATTTGCTTCATTTTTCTACTGTCACAAAATTTCCTTCGACATTCTTTGTTGCTATTTACCTTCCTTCTTTTCTGGTGCTTTGGTTTGCCTTTGTGCTGTTTGTTTCTAGCGTATCTGTCTTACTCTTCCCTCAATCTAGGTATGTTTTCCATGGCTTCTTCTTCTTCGCTTTCTATTTCTGCTTCTTCTGATAGTGGTAGCCTGTTAAGAGATAGGGAAGTCACCGTGATTGGGTTACCTTTCAACGAGTCATTAAGATTCTAATTCTATTGAAGGCAACTCTTCGAAAGTGGCAGCCTAACCTTTCATGCCCGTGGCCGAAACCACTTCTGATGTTGTTGTCGTTGTGTCACGGGATGCCTCTTGTGCCCTAGCATTAAGGGATTGGGAAAGGGCTCCTCCCTAAAATCTCGCAAGGTCTTCTGAGGTTGTGGTGATTAGGGGATGTAGGAAAGACAAGTTTCCCCTATTTCTAATCATGAGTACTCAACGAAGTTAACTATTACGCCTCTTCTTATAATTCCTTGGTGAAGATTAGAGAACTTGTTTCTTTTTTTTGAGTTTGCTATGGCTTTTTGGCCGATTTTGTCTTGGCCAAACCATACTCTCATGTCAAGCGAGTCTTTGTGAAGCCACCACGTGATGGGGAGGACTTCATTTTTGTGTATATGTACTTCTTTAAAGAACTCAACGTGTTGTTTCCTTTATCTTCTTTTATGTGTAGCATACTTCTGACTATGAATGTAGCTCCGAGAAAGCTTCACCCAAATAGTTGGGCCTTTTTAAAGGTTTTTTAAATACTATGTCACCTTCTCCGAATAGAGCTGATAGCCAATATTTTCATGTATTTTTATCAACTGAAGCATAAAGCATGTACTATTTAAGTTTCCACTTTCAAAAACTTTAAACATAAGTATTTCAAGCTCAAGCCGACATCATAAAGCATGTACTATTTACACTTCCTCTTACTTCGCCCTTTTATTTCCTCTTTGTTGGCGTTTGTGGAACAAGTTTAAGTCTAGGGCTGAGAATCTCTTTTCCCATGATGAGAGAAGAAGTGTAGAAATAATAAAGGAGTGTTCTTAGGTAAAAGTATCCCCCTATAAACTGCAAAGGCTTCCTAAGCATTCCCTTTGTCAAGGACCCACGACAATGTTCCTAGGTAAAATATTTAACAATTTTTGTTGTTTTCATATTGTATGGTATCTCTCAAGTCAAGTGTGTTCTATTTTACAAAAGTCATGGGCAAAAGATACCTGAAGAAACTTTTGGCTTGGTCTGGGGCGTCATATCTCCGTAGCTCCTCTTTGGCCGAATTTTGGGGGTCGACACGCCAGAGGATCCCTAAGTTTGTGTTAAGATTGCATCGGCCAATGAAAGTGGTACCTCAGGTGCTATAAAAGCATTGGTGCTGAAAGACCCTACCAGTGGATGGAATCTGCTGCCCCTCAACTAAGGAGCATATCATCTCGGAATTTCAACAAGTTTCACGGCTCGACCCTTGCCACTCTTCTTGATTTTCGTCATGCCTCCGACATCCACTACTGCTCGCACTTCTACTACTCAATCCTTGACTGCGATGGCTACTCGAGATATTTGTTCCCTCCCTGTTGAGTCATCTCCTGCAGCAAAGCACAAATAGAACATATTTCTACCACAACATTAGGCTCTCCAATTCCCTCTAGCATGTGGGGATGTCAGTCAGCAAGGTGAAGAATGGATGAGGGTTCTCCACCCTCTATGATGCTGAACTAATTAACTATGTTGGCCCTTTGACCAACCTAGACAGGGTCGAGATGATGTTGTTACGATCCATGGCCATCATTCACCATTGCTTGGGCTAGTTAGAAAGAGTGCGGAAATCCAAGCAAAGGCCAAGGAGCTTGAAATCCAAAATCAAGAACTGTTGAAGGAAAAGGCTTATGCGGGTGCTCGTTTGCAATCCCAAGCTGTGGAGATTTCACAAGGCCAAAGCCAGATTAATTTCTTCGAAGAGGAGGTCAAGGTACTTAAAACGGCTGTTGAGGACATCAAGGTCGCTTTGCGCAAGGCAGAGAAATATAAGAGCCAAGCTAAGGACGACTTGTCGAAAGCCAAAGAGGGTGAGGTCGAGACCACTTGGAAGCTTTTGGGGCCGGGGACACAAAGACTTAACTTCACTAGAAAATCGAAGGTTTACTAAAGAGAGAGGCAGAGCTGAAAGAAGACAATGTTGAGTTGGCCTTGACAAGTATTGAAGGCTTTGAGGAGGGGTTCAAAAGGGCCATGCGAGGGAATTTGACTAAGCTAGTGTGAAACTCGGGAAATCTTAGATGTGTTTGAACAACTTAGTTTCTGTCCGATGTTGGGGGATGTACCTGCAAAGACCCTCTGACATTCAAGTCAATAAAAGATTTAGAGATAAGTATGTGTAAGTTGAGAGTGGTAATTTAAGTTCTACCTCTTGGTAGAAGAAGTGGTGTTGTCAAGTGGTTACTAAGACCATAGACATATTGTTAAGTCAAAATGACTTAGCATCTTAAGTTTTGATAATTACAGAACAGACGGAATAATTATCAGACACACACGGAATGATGATCAGACGTGAGCACAAACAAAGAGTGCACTATCAAGCATAGATGCACAAGCTCAAGATGAAGTGTTCAAGTCATCAAGCCTCAAACCAATCACATCAAATGAAGAACTTTCACACAAGCTCAAGACGTAGTATTCAAGTCATCAAACTTCAAAGTAATTACGTCAGATGAAGAACCTTCATAAAAGATCAAGACAAAGTGATAAAGGTTCAACTCATCTTTAAGTCGCTCTGATATGAGATAAACTTAAGTATGAAGACTGAAGTTGTAGAAGAAGAAGACAGACAGATGACTGGAATATAAGCTAAGTCTTAATTCATTTGTTTATAGAAGATTAAATGAAGTTCAGATGAAGAGTAACACGTGCATCTACTCAATCAAGCCGTTACTCAGAAGTTTCTAAAGGTAGAAAGAGATTTGTTCTAAAACTCTGCAACACGAAAATTAAACTGCACTTTTCGGTGAAATCTCTGAGCAAATCAGTTAAAGCCTGATCTCGCGCTGACATCAATTACCTGTATTAAATGTTTTGATTGCTCACTCTGCCAGATGTTGAAGTACCCAAGAAAAAGGACAACGTTCAAATTTATCAGTCTAACAGATACTTCAATAAGCTGCCTATATAAGGACTTTACTTCATCAATTTAAAGTTGACGAACTTATGCTGGAAAAGCTATCATATCCAAGTTTCGCTCACAAGCTCTGAACCTTATATTGTAAAACATCTTTCTGCGTAGAGGATTATCTTTTCTTATATACTCTATAAAACCATTGTTGTGGTATTGTAGCCTGAAGAGACTAAGTGTTGAAAGAATACTTGTTTAGCCTGAGGAGGCTGAGGTCCAAAGAATACTTTGTTTTAGCCTGAGGAGGCTGAGTGATCAAAGAATACTTGTTTTAGTCTGAAGAGGCTGCGTTCCAAAGAATACCTGGTTTAGCCTGTGGAGGTTGTGTTCCAAAGAATACCTGTGTTTAGCCTAAGGAGGCTGGGTTCAAAGAATACCTTTGTAATTAGCTAGAAGTGAATGGGTTCAAATAATACTTATTAGTGAAAACTTAACAAGTTGCTAAGTAACTAGACGTGATTTACGTAGACTAACTAGTATAAAAATATTATTGTCTTATCTGTTCGTTTATTGACTAACTGGGGATAAAGAATTAAACTGAGATTTTATTAAAATCAATCTTTATAACAGAAGAAATCTTGTGTCCCTCTTAAGTTTTATAAACACAGATGCAAAATACATTGTCTAAAAAAATTTTAATTAGTTAATACAATTCAACCTCTTTCTTATGTTTTTGTATTTTATTGCCACTATCGAAATGGACATGACTAATTAAGAAAACCCGATAACTATGTAGACAATGATAATGACTAATTAAAAAAACTCGAAAATTATGTAGACAATGATAAAGTGTGAGTTATTCAATAGTTGTAAGTGATGAGACATGCTCGAATTAAAGAATGATGTGATGTGATCATTTAATAATTACAATCAATGATAGGCTAGGGTCAGATGAGTAAAAAATTACTTATAATTTGAAAGATTGAATTGATTAACTGATAGTGATGAATCAAATACTAAATTTACTATTTTATAATATGGTATTAAATTCACCGATTTTGCGAATTAAATTAACATTATTGTCTAGTATCTCTTTTGAAAAAAAAAAAACACTGAACATATAAAAAGACGAGAAATACTAGTGTGAATCTCTTTTTATTACTCACTCATTCATTTATTGAAATTTATTAAATAGAATAAATTTTGATGAGTTCTACCACTCATGATATGCTATCAACAAATATTTTTGTTTTTTTACTAAATTTCAATAAAATATATCTTGGTCAACCTTAAATTTAGATTTGGTACTTAATGATTTTTTTTTCTTAGATGCTTAAACAAAGCTGCTATTGTAGTGGAGAATGAATTGAACAATGATGGATCAAGCAAAGACCCTTGGAGACTTTGTAGCATCCAACAAGTTGAAGAGCTCAAATGCTTACTGAAGATCATGCCGATATTCATAACCAGCATCATAGTGAACATTCCCATAGGACAACAAGCAATATTTGGAGTATCACAAGCCATGAAAATGGATAGAAGCTTGGGACATAATTTTGAGATACATGCTGGCTCAATAAACGTCATAATGATGCTTTCAATCGGTGTATTCCTCCCAACCTATGATCTACTAATTGCTCCTGCACTAGAGAAAATCACCAAGCAAGAAAGGGGACTCACAACCCTTCAAAGGATTGGACTTGGACATGCTTGTGGAATTCTATCTATGGTTGTTGCAGGTAAGGAAGCATCTACTTGGAGTATTGTCCCCGGGAATAAATTACGAGTACTGTTCTCGTAACATAAAATTTCTGGATCTGTTGTGACTTATTGCAGGTTTTGTAGAAGTTAAGAGAAGAGAATTGGCTATTTCATCGGGTTCTTCAGATGGTGTTGCACCCATGTCAGTGTTGTGGCTTGCCCCTCAGTTCATGATTTTAGCAGGTTGTCATGTGTTTGCAACTGTTGGACACACTGAGTTTTTCAACATTGAGTTCCCTGATGGCATGAAAAGTTTAGGAAACTCCTTGCTCTGCCTCAATGTTTCAGCTGCTAGTAACATAAGCAGCATAATAGTAAACATAATTCATTCATATACGGGGAAACAAGGTCAACCAGATTGGCTTGATGGTGATATTAACAAGGGAAGATTGGAGTACTTCTATTTCATCGTTGCCGCAATGGGAGTGTTAAATATGTGGTATTTCCTATTTTGTTCTGCTCGTTATCACTATAAGACCACTGTGATAAGCTGAAAGAAGTTGAAACTATTAGCCTGCAACTATGGTTCATTATGCATACCAATTGAACCTAGTACGTAGGTTGCACTTTGAACAGATTATTCGTAATATTTATACGTGTTCCATAGGATTTGTTGTTCACATTCTGTAATTCTGCTCTCTGCCTAGCATGTATTTTTACAAGACGTTGAAATAAAACTTTATTCATTTGTTAGTGTCTCAAAATGGGAACGATTCTATTTTCCTTTCATCGAAATTGGTTTACGGATCATAAATCAATTTTATCTACGTGTCATCGCCAAGTAAAATTTAGCCTTAAACTTTCTAAATTGAAATAGCTATTTCTCCGCTATTAACTTCCTTTAAGGATGCATCCATATATATATATATATATATATATATATATATATATATATATATATATATATACTTATTATTTATTACTGTACTGTCAACTGTGTGAGTTTTTTATAATTAATTTTGGAGTAAATTTGTCTCTCCCCACACACGTGTGGTGAAATGAAATTATAATTGATATCGAATAATATTTTTCAATTAAATAATTTTTTGCCAATTAAAAGTTCTTTCATCATAGATTATGTATTGAAAATTTTATAGTAACCTGAAATATTTGATACTACATTCATGTAGATTAAAGTCGACATGATATATACTTATAATACATAGATACGAGTATTGTACCTTTACTAGGTACTAATATGAGTTTTGGATATGAAAATTTAAAATACCTAGAATAAGGGTATGTTAATATATATATATATATATATATATATATATATATATATATATATATATATATATATAATTTAATTAATAGAATTTAATATACAATGATTAAATTTTATAATTGATAAAAATATACAAATAAATATAATTTATGACATAAAATATTTTCAACGTGACAATTAATATCTCATGATAAAAAGTTATGACTCAAAAACGCTCAAAAAAAATAAAATAAAATTGTAATACCTATTATGATAGCACACTTTAACGGAGTCAATTTTCATCTGTGAAAAGAATAGCTTCTACTTCTGATTCATCAATAGAAGATTAGCAACTTGAAGAACTAGTTCCTTCTATATCGCACCTTTTTAATTAAATAAATAAATTTGAATTTAATATTAAATTTAATTATTTAAATAAGTGAAATTCAAAATTTAAAATTCGATACTAAGAACTCATTTAAATTAATTATCTAGTACTTTTTTTAGTTTTTTAATTACCTGTATTATATTTTTATGTTTATTTTTTAATTATTTAGCAATAAAATAAGTATATATGTTGCAGTGATAAAATTCCAAAAAAAATAATAAAATTATAAATACAAGCTAAATTCAAACTTAATTTATTTTAAATTATGCTTCATTTATTTATGAGTCAATCTTAAATCATTAATATATTTTAGAAGCCAAAATCAAACTTCACGAGCTCGACTAGGTTCGATTGGTTTACATTACTAATCACTAGTTTTTTTTATCCGTGCTAGGCATAATTTATTTTAATTTTAAATTCATTCCTAGTCATGATGGATATTAAAAATATTTGGTAAAAAATATTAAAATATAAATATTCAATAACATAAAATATTAAAGAGAATAAAATATAAAATATATAAAAATTGGATAAATTAGATTATACTACTTTTTAAAAAATATATTTTTCTGCACAATATTTTTTTGTTGTTGAATAACTTTAATATTTCGTAACTAATCATAATGTTTCAGCAAAATTTATTTTTCACTTTTGAATTAGCTAGTGACTTACAATCACAAAGTTTAAAATGAATAATACAAAAAAAAAAAAACAAAGATAATGACTTCATGTACCAAATCATACTCTTGTTATTAATCAATTAAATCATCGTTTAATGGTTGAGTCAAATAATTTAATTCAATGAAAAATAAAAAATAATAAAATATTTTTTAAATTAAAATATATTTATTATTTTAATTATTAAGAAATATTTATTATTATTTTAATTAATCTTTAAATTAGATTATTTATTATTATTTTAATTCTTAATAGAAATTTAAATAAAAAAATGATTTAATTCATATTCATTATATTGTATGAATAATTCCTTGTGATAGCCACATTAATCATATTTCATCAGTTACATATCCTTTCATTTTCATTGTTCTCTATACAGGAATCCTATTTAGCATGGTGGAAAAGTCTCCATCTTAGTTTAAATCACAATTATTCTTTGGTGGTTTCAAGTTTCCACCGTATATAAATTTAGAAAAATATTTAAGAGAGAACTGTAATAAATATACAATCAAACAACCGGTTATAAAAGTAAGGTGGCTGCTTATTATATAGTTGTTAATTCAATAAAATTGTATAAATTTATCTGCTTTGACTCGTACAAAAATTTATTGAACCCTAATTTTCACAACTGACCAAAATCAGCTTCTATATATAGTGGATTATTAACACTACCATTCTCCAAAGCATCACAATTTTGAAGGCATGGCTTTGTTCAACATGAAGCCGGTTATAGTGCTCCTCACTTCAATATTAATGCTGCACCGCAACTCTGATACATCTTTCAACTTCCCAAACTTTTCAGGACCATATACAAAGAGTCTCTTAACCTTCCAAGGAGATGCTTTTGTATCATCAAGGGGTGTAATAGAACTAACCAAGGTAGAAAACGGTGAAAACGTGCCCAACAGTGCTGGCAGAGCCACCTACAGTCTTCCGGTGCGTCTTTGGGATGCAAAAACTGGTAAAATGGCAAGTTTCAAAACTAGCTTCTCTTTCGACATATCAATTGGTCCCACCACTGGAGATGGAATATCTTTCTTTCTTGCACCCTTCAAATCCGACATGCCTCAAGATTCACAAGGTGGCTACCTCGGACTCTTCAATCCCGACACTGCTTTTAGAAATACCAAGCATAACCATATCGTTGCAGTTGAATTTGACACGCACCAAAATGATGAATGGGACCCTGTTGGTGCCCACATTGGTATTGATATTAACTCCATTAATTCTACGGTGACATCAAAGAAATGGGTAACTATTGGGGTGCCAACAGTATTTGCCACTGTGAGGTATGATTCCGTGGCCAAAAGTTTAAGCGTGGTTGTTGTAACCGGCGAATCAACTATTACCCTTAGCCATGTGATTGATTTGAAGACTGTTCTTCCGGAATGGATCAGCGTTGGCTTCTCCGGTGCCACGGGATTTAACACTGAACTTCACGTCATTCATTCTTGGAGTTTCAGTTCTAGCTTTGATTAGGACAATATGGTGTCTTTGTTAATCACGAAACAATTTAAAGTATAAACCATGCTTTCTTCCTGTTTTATTATTTTGTATTTTATGTATTTCTCTTTTGGAATTTACAAGCTGTCCAAATGTTATTTTAAGCGGTAATGGAAAAAAGAAAGACAGCTCTTAAAAGAAAGATGTCATCCATGTCGTAAATTATTATTAAAATTTCTTTGTTTTGAAAATTTCTATGTTCTTTGTTTTTATAATTTCTTGCACAAGAACCCACTCTACTGCAAATCTTTTGGAAAATAAAACTTTTTAGTATTGAAATTTGCAAAGAATTGCAATATTAAAATTAGAATATAAAAATTTTATATTAAAATTTATAAATATAAGAATATTTATGTATAGAATTTCAATTATTCTACCAAACTTAGTGCTCTCGGTACGTCTAGGTTTTCTCAAGTTGACATGAG
This sequence comes from Hylodesmum podocarpum, assembly GCA_026586105.1. Lineage (NCBI taxonomy): Eukaryota > Viridiplantae > Streptophyta > Magnoliopsida > Fabales > Fabaceae > Hylodesmum > Hylodesmum podocarpum. Next base: position 109,385 of record JALJEV010000730.1, on the reverse strand, counting down.
AACCTATTTATTCTTTTCAAAAGGATTTTTCTTCTCTTTCTTTAGTTACAGTAATTCAGACTTGAAATGTACATGTTTCTTGTATTCATAATAGACAATAGAACTTCTTTTTGGTTCTTGAGAAGCCATTTGTTGAAGTTTCTAAAGAAGTTTCTAAGCATAAATGTCCTTTGTTCTTCCATATATATATTATGGATTTTCTATTATATAAAGGAGATAGATTCATATTCTTTTTCCTCTTCTTTAAACAATTTGTCCACCAGCATAGCTTTGAATGATGATTCCTCCTTGGAACTCTTGACATAAATTTTCTAGTTAGCTTTTGGATGTTAAGATCCAGAGATTTTCCCTTTTACATGTGGTCTCCACATGCTAAGCAAACTTCATATAATCTTATCATTGTTATCAAAATTATTATATGTTCTGCTTAGAGCTTTGAGTTTATTTAGTATAATTTGAAATCTACTAAACATGTTTTATACTAAAGTGTTGTAATCACCGGACGGTAAAAATCAGAGCTAAGACTAGTTTCTCGATTGTCTGAAAACAAGTCTTAGGGGTAGTAGAGTTTGGCTAATGAAGTAGATTGGCTTCTGAGTTTCACCTGACTCCGAGGCCACGACGGTGCTAATGGTGTGATTGGAGGCCACGAGATATACATACAGCGGCGTATCGGGCGACGAGCTTGTTAGAGTTGGTAACGCGGAGATCTGCTGCTTCAAGGCATTAAACATGTTTTCGCATTACCACTAAAAATGATGGTACTGTTTGAGTAATTGAAATAAAGGACGCCTCTGTTTTGCCAACTTGGGCAGGAAACGAGATAAAGCCGCCAAGTGACCATTTAGTCGTTGTTCGTCTTTTAAGCATGTCGGCCTAGGCATGGATAAGATAGTCGAGCACTTATCGGGATTGATCTCGATGCCACACTACGTGATCATAAACCCTAAGAACTTTCCTCCCCTACGCCGAAGACACACTTGTCAGGTTAAGCCGGAGACGATGTCGACAGATCTTGGCGAAGATCTCGGCAAGGTGGGTTGACTTAACGACCATGTCGTCAACGTATACTTCTATGGTCCTCCCAATTTGACAATGGAAGACTTTGTCCATCAATCTCTTATATGTGGCTCCCACGTTCTTTGAGTTCAAACGACATGACTTGATAACAGTAGTTGGACGAGGTGGACATAAAGGTCGTTTTAGTCTCATCGGGTGGATACATAGGGATTTGGTTGTATTCCCAACAAGCGTCCAAGAAATTCAAATTCTTATATCCCGATGTGTTGTCCACTAGTCGGCCTATGTTGGCAGTGGGTAGGTGTCCTTAGGGCATGCCTTATTTAGATATGTGTAGTCAGTACACATCTGTCATTTACCATTCACCTTCTGTACCATCACTACGTTGGCGAGCCAAGTAGTATACATCACCTCTTGAATAAACCCTGCCTCCAAAAGTTTTGAGACCTCCCTCTGAACAGCTACATGTTGCTCCATGCCAAGTTTTCGTTTCTTCTACAACATCGGTCGGGCTTAAGGGAGAATAGATAGCTTGTGGCACATGAAGTTAAGGTTTATGCCTGGCATGTCCGATGGGTGCCACGCAAAGAGATCAACATTTTCACTGAGGACTTGCCTAATAAGGGCTTGAACTCGGGCAGACACGTGTGTTCCCATCCGAGTGTGTTGTTGCGATGAAGGGTCGAGGAGCTTTAGGGAAAGGGGCTAGTCAAATAATGGTCTATCTTCTTGGAACTCCAACCGTGGATCCAAGTCGAGGTCGATATTGGTCTCTCCCTGTACGACGCACATATTGTCGCTGACCCTCGGCTTATGCGCGAGTATTGCTCATGGTATATGGTGGGTATCGACGTGTATTGCTTACGATGTGACATTGAGATTCCGAACATAACAAACTCTCGCGGTTTTAGGATCAACTTTAATCGTAACAATGACATCATTGTCCCCAAGGAACTTCACAGTCATGTGAGTAGTGGACACCACGAAACCTAACTGATTAAACGTCCTTTGGCTTATAATGACGTTATACGAGGTGGCAGCACCAACTAAAATGTAGCGAACATTAATAGTGCGGTATGCTTCACTTCCTCCAAACATTGTCAATAAGTCAACGTATCCTCTAGTGTCTACTCTCTCTCTGGAAAATCCGAGTAAAGGATCAGGATGAGGCAATACAAAGGATTTTGGCAAATCAAGCTACTTGAAGACCGCCCAGTACATCACATCTGCAAAGCTCCCTTGGTCGATTAAAACCTTACGGACTCGCCAATTGGCTATGGTTGTCGTGATGACCATGGGATCAGTGTGATCCGGGTTATTTTCACAAAAGTCAGCTGAAAAGGTTATTGGGGGTAATTGTCTCTGGCTGGGTACGTGGTCGACATTCACGCTTCGTAGGTAACATTTTCTGGCAGATTTGGTGCAAACCCCTCTGGCAAAGTCCTATAGTGTTAAGAGTTCCCCGTACCTTGTCCAGATTTTGATCGTCACCTGTCTTCCAAGTGTAGTCTTTACGCCTTTTTTGATGACGACAATCCCCCGAGCCTTGGTCAGGCTCACGAGATCGGTGCTTAGAGCTATGATCCGAGTTTTTGTCGTCCCATTGTTGTTCATTCTGTACAAAACGTCGTAATTCGCTAGAGCGGATGAGTTGCTTGATGATATCCCGTACTTGTGTGCACTCTTCCGCAGTGTGACCATGATTTTGATGGTACGCACACCTTTGTCAGGTTAGTGTGTGAAGGTGAACACAAAGGCGCGGGGAAGCGGACAAGGTCAAGTGTGCAGGCCTCGCATAAAATCCTCTCCCGGGTCATGTTGAGAGGGGTATAAGAGTCATAAATTCCTGGTCTACGTCGTCTAGGTTGGTCAGAGTGGGATGGAGTTGTGCTTGACTGCTTTCGTGGTGTCACTTGTTCTTTAGCCCAGCGACGGGCCATTGCGTTTTCTTCTATACCCATGTAGCGTGCTGCTTGGGACCGGAGCTCGTCCATGTTTTGAGGAGGCTTTGCGTACAATGAATCTGAGAATGGTCTAGGATGAAGGTCGACCTGAATTGCATGCAAGGCGACGATTGGGTGGTCATGCTCACCGTGGCGAACCGGGCCATGTATTGGCTAAGGATTCATTGTCTCTTTGCATGATATGCTGTAAGGTGGGAACCGGCTTACAGTTGACAAATGAAGATGATGGATCTACCATGTTACAAATGAAGATGATGAATCTAACTCAACCCTACAAATCGACTTATGAAATGAGCTCCCCACTTATATTCATATAATAGGCTATATTTCTAAGTGACATGGGACTATATCTAAACGATCTAAGCGATGTGGTGTTTTCCTCGGTATTTCTTGTTTCTATAAATAGTGGAATATTAACACAATCATTCTCCAAAGCATCACAATTTTGAAGGCATGGCTTTGTTCAACACGAAGCCGGTTATAATGCTCCTCACTTCAATATTAACGCTGCATCGCAACTCTGATATATCGTTCAACTTCCCGAACTTTTCAGGACCATATACAAAGAGCCTCTTAACCTTCCAAGGAGATGCTTTTGTATCATCAAGGGGTGTAATAGAACTAACCAAGCTCAAAAACGGTAAACCCATGCCCTACAGTGCTGGCAGAGCCACCTATAGTCTTCCGGTGCGTCTTTGGGATGCAAAAACTGGTAAAATGGCAAGCTTCAAAACTACCTTCTCTTTCAACATATCAATTGGTCCCATCACTGGAGATGGAATATCTCTCTTTCTTGCACCCTTCAAATCCGACATGCCCCAAGATTCACAAGGTGGGTTCCTCGGACTCTTCAATCCCGACACTGCTTTTAGAAATATAGAGCATAACCAAATCGTTGCAGTTGAATTTGACACGCACCAGAATGATGAATGGGACCCTGTTGGTCCCCACATTGGTATTGATATTAACTCCATTAACTCTACGGTGACATCAAAGGAATGGTTATCAAAGGAATGGTTAACTAGTGGGGTGCCAACAGTATTTGCCACTGTGAGGTATGATTCCGTGGCCAAAAGTTTAAGCGCGATTTTTGTAACTGGCGGATCAACTACTACTACCCTTAGCCATGTGATTGATTTGAAGACTGTTCTTCCAGAATGGGTCAGCGTTGGCTTCTCCGGTGCCACGGGATTTGACACTGAACTTCACGTCATTCATTCTTGGAGTTTCAGTTCTAGCTTTGATTAGGACAATATGGTGTCTTTGTTAATCACGAAATAATTTAAAGTATAAACCATGCTTTCTTAGTTTTGTGTTGATATTTTGTATTTCGTGCATTTGTCTTTTGGAATTTACAAGCTGTCCAAATGTTATTTTGCGGGTAATGAAAAAGAAAAATAATTAAGAAATAACTAAAATATTAGATATAAAATGTGTTAGTGAGTTATTTGCGTATTATATTACTATATAATAAGTCACAACAACTCTTAAAAGAAAGATGTCATTCATATGATAAAAGATTGTTCTATGTTCTTTGCTTTCATAGTTTCTTGCACAAGAAGGTACTCTACTGCAAATCTTTTGAAAAATATTACTTTTTAGTATTGAAATTTGTAGAGAAATTGTAATATTAAAATTAGAAAATAAAAAATTTATACTAAAATTCATAAATAAAAGAATATTTATGTATAGAATTATAATTATTTTGAAATTTCTTAGAACATCAACAAAATTGATTGTAACACCCCTTTTTTCAAAAATGAAGAAGTGCAGACATAATCGTAAAATAAATTGTTCTCGCTTAAGGCCACTGACGAAATTGTCTAATTTCAAAAAGTCATGTAAATTTTAATAGAAATTTCTTTTTGAAATAAAATAGACAGAATAATTCAAGTAATCAAAATTAATGTTATAAAAATAATTGACGTGGTTTGTAAATTGAAAACATCATAAAAATTATTATTCATCATTGTCTCTCAAATAAATCCCTTAACACAGTTTGTACCTATTTCACATGTCTAAATTATTCGTCATATAAAAATTCATCAACTCGGTGGTTGGCAAATAATTAAAATAATAAGGAAACATTAAACATCGATTACAAAATATAAGAAAATTACGATTTACTTTAGCAACATGAACATAATAAAGATAGTGAATATAAATATATATAGAGAGAAAGAGAGTAATAGAATGTCTCATCTCATACAACAAGTAAAAATATACAATTAATATACAAAATAAAAATATATCAAAATAAATAGTTAGTATAACTTGCTCGATGCATAAAAAATAGATTAACTCATCCCATAAAACATTAAAAAAGGAAAAATTACATTAGTCTATATAGGACTATCAGTCTTAGTAAGAAGCGTACATTTTTGTTGAAAATGTTTTATGAAACAGCTCGTCATATAACGACTTCACTCTAATATCATCACGAGTCTTATTGTCAACTCAACTCTATTAATCAGATTAGCACCTATCATTTAGCAACAAATAATGGGTGAATTCTTATAAATGAATACAAACATCAAACTTAAAACTCATCACACAAAGATTGCACTAATAGTCACTCAACTTTCAACTTATCTTTCAAGATTTATTTATAGTTGGGGTATTTTAAGATTTAGTAATTAAAAATCAAATCAATTTTCGGAGACTAGAAAATTGATCAACATTGGTATTTTTTAAAAAAACTTGATTAGTTACGGAACAAATCAAGATAATAATTTAAAATTTTATAGTTTAATTAAGTTGGAAGAGATGCGTACGTGTGTAAACACATATGCTTAATTTGATAGACGTCAAATCATGAAATTCTTAATTAAAAGATAGTTCCAAAATCGAAACTCATACTTCCATTAATGATGTCTCTCGGACATCAAATTGGAAATAATTCAAATGAATTGATAAGTTAGGACGAATTGTCACAATAGAAATGATTTTTTAAGTTAATTTTTTAAAACTAGTAGTAAAAATAAAAATATGTGAAATTTTGGTTGTTTAATTTAATATTTAAAATTTTGCAAGATACTATTAATATCACATGTTTCTAATATTAAACTCTGTTTTTAAATTGCTTACTGAATATTACACCATATCTATTATAAAAATATTATTATAAATATAAAAAAAATTATGTATTCTAACAAAATAATTTAAAACTATTAATGTGATCCATTTTAAATTATATTTTAAATGCAAATATTTATCTCACTCATTCTCTTTACTTTCTTTTCTCAATATTTATTCTCATTTGAATATTCTTTTTTAAATAAAATATCGATTTATACTGTCTCTTTCTACTAAATAATTTTATCCTGGATATTACTTTTATGTTGGATAATTTTATTGTTTCCTTTTTTCTTACATTCTTAAATATTTGAATTTTTATTTGACTAGTAATTTTAATATTTATTATAAAATATTTTAAACTAAAAGAGTTTAAAATAACAATATTTTTATCATTGACTTAAATTAATTAAATCACAAGAATATTGTAAATGAAACTATCGATAATGATATATTAGATAAATTTTTAAAGATTCATATTTTATTTATATTATTCAATCAAATTTTTATCTTACAAAATAAATTTTCAATAAAAATTGTTAGTTTCACAAATAAAAATATAAAATTTTATCTGAGTATTTCAATTAGTCAAATACTTTTTTTTACTGTATCATATTCATTTATTTTAAACAAAATAATATAAATACATTATTTTATAAATTTATCATAACTTATTATTGTTTATAGTTTATATTTAATATATGAAATATATGAGATAAAATTAATTTACTTTATTAATTAATTTCATATCAACAAAATGCATTAATTGATATACTTGAAGTAGAAGTGTTGTTATTTGATAAGTGATTTAGCCTTGTCTTTTTGACAAGTGATGACCGATGAAAGAAACAAAGGTGTCTTGATTGTTAGACTAACTGTTCTTTTCACCTTTTTTTGTTATTTATCTTTTTCTATCTGAATTTGGTGGATGATCCAAATGGTTGTTAAAGCAAATTGGTTCATCAAATATGAATGACTAATTGTGTGATCATACACACTCCAAGGATGGAATATCACCACACACAACACGTCACTAGGTTGTGTAGGTTATCCAAAATAATGAATGGGTTAAATAATTTATCTTACACCATTTCAATAAATTTTAATTCTCGTTAGCATTTATTATAATATGTTTTATAAGCATTACCAGCACTTTCTATTTTAATGAAAATTAAATATTAATATTTATATATTTTTTATCATGGTAAGAATGTGATGTTTTTATAGAAATATAAACATTTTATTATATTATAGTTCTCATTTTATTTATTTTAAATTTTTAAAATATTAAAATATCATCAAATACATTTTTTAATATATTAAAAAATATTATTTTAACGTCTAATATTCCCAAAAATAAAAGGAATTATGTAAAACAGATGTCCTTTTAATAAGTCAACTTTTTTAAACTTAAATTTTAATATCACTCAACTCTAACTTTTTAAATCCTCAAACCAATTACTTAGCACACCCTATTAAAAATTGAGAAATGGATTATAGTTACTACAATAAAAGAAAAAAGATAACATTCTTCAAATCAGATGTTTAATTAGTTAGGTCTGCAAATTACAAAAATGGTATAGATATATTAAAATACTAAGTTGAGTGATTAAAAGGAAAATCAGTAAATTATTAATATAAGTGTTATAATTTAAATTAAAAAATAAAAATAGATTGTTCAACCCCTTTTTAAATGCATTAAATTTAGGCATCCCCACACAATTTATTAAACATAGTAGAGCGGCAACATAGACTTACCCTGGCACATGTTCAAAGTCTCTTTCTGTGTCAAGATTTATTACAAATTTATCACAATATGCTATGTGTCTAGAAAATAGCCCCTTGCACCATTCAGCAAATATTTGTTTCTGTGCATATAAACAAGAGTATTTAGTGACAACTTTGTTCTCTAGCTATCAACCGCACCAACGTATAATTAATGCATACAGACTTTTTAATATGCCTCGATATGGGTCCATATAGGAAAATGATACCAAAGACAGAACCACAATCATATCATAAGTACTAGGGAAGATCATATACAAGTTTAGATAGGTAGAGAACAAATAAGTAATATTGAGAGAAGATGTTGGCTACGGAAAATAATAACAAGGGTGCTTCTTCTTCTTCCTATTCTTGGTGGCTTAGAAGTTCTTCATCTTCATCCTCACAAAAGGAACCAATCCAACAAGAGCTTCCTAAAACAAGTGCTGAATCTTCAGATACCAACCCCAAGAACAAGCGTGGAGGATGGAAGGCCATAACTTTTATTTTAGGTCCTTTTCTCTTCTCTACCTATATTTTTCTTAACTGCAAATTTGTTTTCTAAATAAAAGGGATTTTTGACTTATCCGACGTGGATTCCAAATCCACGTCGGTTTAATAGACAACCGACGAAATATTGATATAGTGAATTCTTTTAACAATCGATGTAATTAAGGAGATGTTGTAAATCCGTATAATTTTGTGTGTAAATGTATTTTGAAATATTTTATAATTTATAAGAAATACTAAATGAACATTAATAATGATATATAATGTTTTCAAACTTTAATATTCAATAATAAAATTAGAATTGATATATACTTCATAATATTATCTTAGAAAATCAATGAATTTAACGAATATAACTATTTTTATTGGTTTTTAAAAATATTTTACTATAAAAATCATAGTACAAATATTAGGTAAGACCATTCTATTATTTAGATTATATAAAAATTTCTTCTAGAAGCAAAAAATTTCATTACATTCAATTACTGCTGCAGGGAATGAAACTTTTGAGAGGTTGGCAGGGTTTGGGTTATTAGCCAACTTTATGGTGTATTTGACAAGAGAATTGCACTTGGATCAAGTTACTGCTGCTAATGTTATGAATATCTGGTATGGATTTCAAAACTTTAGCCCAATTGCTGGTGCCTTCATCTCTGACGCTTACATTGGTCGCTTCCGCACCATAGCCTTTGCATCCTTTGCTAGCTTCTTGGTAAGGACTTATATCCATTATTAGCTATTTCATATTTAACTGTTACATTTTTAACACAAAATTTAATTACAACTTGCTCATCGTTTTCAGGACTTTCATAAGAGAACTAAATGTGCATTAAATATGTGTATGAATGTTTACATTTTATGTGCTCTAGTTTGTGTTTTTTTAACTTTAACTCATCCCTTTCAGTTATATGTCGTTATTAATTATTACGCAGAGTTGGTAAAACGGATAATTGTTTCCTACCTGTTAATCTATTTTAATCTATTCGGTTTATTTACTGTGGATTTTATTTTATTTTTTGAACTCATTTTATTGGGTAGATTTATAACTTATTAAATTTTATTAAAAACTAAAAAGTTGTAATAAAAATTTCTTCAAATTATAATTTTTTTTAATTGATTTTAATAATTAATTATAAAAATTAATAAATCTTATTTACACTTGTTAAATGGTATATTTTATTTAAAGTTAAATATGATTTTAATAATTAGATAGGTGGACTCTTAAATTAAAATTTCATGTGATAAGTAACTTCTCTATTACAAGTTCAATCTACATAAATTAAGTCAAATTTTTATATTTATTATAAAATTTAAATTCTTTTAATCTAATCCAATCTAAATTTACGGTGGATTGGGGTAATCACATACAGTGATTTGGGATTCGTTTTAACAGTTGTACGCAGTGTGTATCTATGTATAATAAGTATAATCTCAAAATAATTATAATAAAAGCTATCAAATTTACCATGTTAAAATTTTAAATATTGAATTAAAATGTTAAACACTTTTCTTTTAAATACTCTTTGAAAAAGACTTAAAATTAACTATTTCTTTTAAATCTTTCCAATCATCTTTCAATTGTGTTATATATATTTTAGTTAGAACAATATCCTTTAGCTTTATAATATTCTCACTACGTATTTAAGTTTTATAATATTCTCGTTACGTATTTAAGTTTTGTGTTGAATCAAATAGTACTAGTTTTGCCTTTTTTCTTTTACAGTTTTAATCAAATACTAATAAAAATAAAAATACTGGAACAATATATGTCATGTATTACTATAACAAAAATTTACTTTCGATATTTCTAATTGTTTTGAGTAGTTGTTAATAGCCACTTTATCTTCAACTTTAAAGTACGAGGAAATAATCAATTACAAACTTGTAAATTCATGTTGAGTGACACTGCCACAAGTTGAGAATGAATAATTCGAAAAATAGAAACAAAACTGAGAATGGATACACGCAAGAAATATAAACAGACTCATATCTCATGTGTATATATTTTGTCCAATAAGCAAAAAGTTAACTTAAAGACAAGGATGTAGCAATTTTATTTTCTAAAGAAATAGATAAAGGATTTGGAAAAGAAAAGAACAAGTTAGATGATGGGTTGGAATTGACATAATGAAATACATCAAGCCAACCACTTCTATCCCATCTATGGGAAACAACAAATGTTCCATTGTAATAATAATGTCAACAAAGAATTTTGAGACTTTTTTAATTTAGTGTAACAAATATAAAAGAGAAAAAGGTAACTCATATCATACTTTTTTCCCAAGATAATTCATTATAAATGATTACTTTTAAAAAATTAAAAATTATATGAATTAGTGTAAAATGTGATTAAATAATAATATAAAATTATTTTACATGATTAATGTATCATTATTAAATTTATCAGAAAATTACTAAAAATTTAAATAATTAAAAATCACATTAGAAAAATAATAACGATAATAAGTTTGGATTTATATGTTTTCACATTTTTCGACTTTTCTTAATGTAATGCATGCATGATTACATATTATTTCTATAAATTAAAATGCAGTAAAGCTGATCTATGATATAAGTTTTATTTCTACAAATTATATATATGGGAATTATTTTTATATAATTTAAAATTTCTAGATGTGTAATTAGATTGTTAATTTTTATGATAATTGTTTTTAATTCATTGAAGATGTAAATATTATGCATGAAATTAAACATTACATATTAGTTAACTTTTGAATTGAAAATTTGAAACAGGGGATGATGGTGGTGACTTTATCATCCTGGTTACCACAGTTGCAACCTCCACCTTGTACACCTCATGAACTAGCATTTGGTGAATGTGTTAGAGCAAGCAATTCACACATGGGTGTGTTGATTTTCGGACTTTGCTTTTTAACCATAGGATCTGCAGGGGTAAGGCCATGTAGTATACCATTTGGTGTTGACCAATTTGATCCAACCACAAATGAAGGGAAGAAATGGATCAACAGTTACTTTAATTGGTACTACACTTCATTCACAATGGTGTTGATTCTCACTCAAACAGTGGTGGTATATGTCCAAGAATATGTGAACTGGACCATTGGCTTTGGTATACCAACTTTATGCATGCTTTTCTCCATAATCATGTTCTTTGTGGGCTCAAGGTTTTACTTGCATGAGAAGCCAGAAGGAAGCATTTTTTCTGGTATTGCACAAGTTCTAGTTGCTGCCTATAGAAAGAGAAAACTTAACCTTCCAATAAATGTGGAGAACCTAGATGAAGTTTTCTATGATCCCCCAGGGACAGCTGCTATGTTTAAGCTTCCTGTAACCAAACAATTCAGGTCAGATATTTCTGTCATTAATTATTATTTATATTATGTTTTTTGAATTTTATCTAAATATACCTTAAAAGTTGTATAGTCATACATTTTGATTAATTAAATTTTTCAAATATTTTATATTGAATATGTATATCAATTAAACTCTTCTTTTATTTTCAATAATTTATTAATTGATAATGTGGAAACTATGTGTGATTACCGAATCATAAATGATTAGGTAGGATTAACTTGTTAATATTTATAATAACTATCTTCAAGTTGTACTCATAATAATATTTTTATTAATTTAGAGGGCAATTTTTTATACACTATAGGCATTATGGTGGATTAAAATAAAGTACATGTTGATTTAATTTATTTCAGCAAAGTAATTACTTTTTTTGTCAGCTCTTTAAATAAAACTTTTTTTTTGTATCCAAGCCTTTTAGACAGAACTTAAAAGATGATTATTTTTCTGATTTATTTACTTTATAAACAAGCATTAATACTAACTAACATGTAGAGTTGAAAGCGTTGTGTTTTAATCGTATATGAGTTGATTTATTTTGCTAGAGCCTTGAACAAAGCTGCTATAATAATGGAAGGTGAGGTAAACCCAGATGGAACAAGAGCAAATCAGTGGAGACTAGCCAGCATGCAGCAAGTAGAAGAGGTTAAATGCATAGCCAGAATCATTCCAATTTGGGCAGCAGGGTTCATGAGTCTCTTACCCTTTTCACAACTAGTAACATTTACTATGTCACAAGCATTGAAAATGAGAAGACACCTTGGACCCAAATTCCAAATCCCACCTGGGTCACTTGGAGTCATATCATTACTCACCTTAGGTTTGTGGGTTCCATTCTATGACCGAGTCCTAGTGCCAAAACTTAGAAAAATAACTAAACATGAAGGGGGCATTACACTTCTTCAAAGAATTGGAATTGGCCTGTTTTTCTCTACTCTCTCTATGGTTGTGGCTGGCTTGATTGAAAAAGTAAGAAGGGATTCAGCAAATTCAAATCCAACTCCACTTGGAATTGCTCCAATGTCAGTGTTTTGGCTATCCCCAGCCTTGATCCTTATGGGTCTTTCTGATGCCTTCAACTTAATAGGACAACTTGAGTTCTTGAATAGGCAATTTCCTGAGCACATGAGAAGTATTGGCAATGCCTTGTTCTCTTTGTCTTTTGGGATGGCTAACTGTATTAACGGCATATTGATCAACATAGTTCATCATGCTACAAGAACACATAACCATCCAGATTGGTTGACAAATGATATAAATGTTGGGAGGATAGACTACTTTTACTACCTTATAGCAGTGTTATCCACCCTGAACCTCATGTTTTTTATATATGTTGCTAGTAGATATCAGTACAAGGGGAGTGTGGATCTCCAAGATGAAACTCAGCAGGTGGAGCTAGGATCTCACAAAGCCTAAAATTAAAGAAATAAAGATCATGCTGCTATATATGTATGAAGACTTCACATGAATAAATAGATAAGAATCTTTTTTCATTTTTTTTCTCTCTTAAGAGTTATTTTTGTGATAAAAGATTTGATACTACTTTTAGTATAGAGTGCACTTGTGTACTAAGACTCTATCTACTCTAGTACAAAATATAAAATGTTGATATTTTGGAAATTTATCTAACCTCTAGATTCTTGATTATGCTGCTTACACCAGAGGTTATGGTCATTGATTTTCACATCCATGGAATCAATAGGCAACCACCTAGCGAGCACATTTAAGGGACGAATAATGATAGTTACTCATACACATGGTGGGAAAATAAGATGATATAAGAGGGAAAAAGAAATATTTAGTAGACAATAGTAATATATATATAATCAAAAACTCAGTTATAAAATATGAAGAGAAAGAAATATATATATATTTTATGAGTAAATTGACTGACCGACTCGTATTATAATTATTAACCAACTAAAATTAGAGGAAAAATGAAAATTATAAGAGGTGATCAATGTGTCCGTGAAAGAAGAGAGAGAAACCAAAATAAATGTGTAAAAGAATATTTTTAAGGGAGCTATTGTCTTAATAAGTAGGGGTGATATATAGATGGGTGATCCAACCAATAGTTTAAAAGGTTATGGTGTAAAAAGTGAGATGGGTCAAAACCAGTTCAAGATTCTTAAATGTTTCTCTGATTTTCTGAACAAAATATAAGTAAATTTAACTAATTTATATTATTATTAAGAAAATTGTTTTATATTATTTATTTGTATTCAATTTTTAAATTATGATTAGACTTTTGAAATTATAATTAAACATTTTTCCTAAATCATCTTTCATTACAAATTATCTAAAAATAAAAAATTGGGTAATTGAAAATAAAAATTCAATTAAATAAAAGGGTTTTTTAGAATGCTATCATTAAATAGGATAAAACTAATTAACATTTACTAAAATTCAAAGCTCAATTTTCTTCCTTATATTTAGGTCCACATATAGATTTCTATGAATTAACTTGGATTTGAGCCTGATTAAATTGAACTATTCTTTTTCTTACATTAAATGAATTTTTAGTTTAAATATGTTCATATACTTTGACTTTTTTTTCTTTTAGTCCTTAATTCTTTTTTATTTTAATTCCCTTACTTTTCCTATATTTTGCTTTTAAACCTTATTATCTAATTCTATTAAAAAAAACTTATAATATGAATGGTGATCCACATCCACCTTACCGAATGTTCACTTGAGTAGAGTCTACTTGTAATTTATTAATTTAAGATATTTTTGGTCCCTATACTTTCATGAGTTTTTGTTTTTGTCCTTAATTTTTATGTTCTCTTTATTTTAGTCTCAAGTCTTTTACCACATCTTCCTTTTAGTTCCTATCTTATCTCCTCATAGGCATGGACATGATTTTATAATGGTATCTAGTTACGTTAGTCCAGGTGTAGTATGAAAGTAGTGTATTAAGAGTGCGAAAATAATTGTAAAGTTCACCTTATTGATTTATATGAAAAATCATCATCTACCATGCTTAATATCATTTCGTAATACATAAAACGAAATACATAAAAAAAAAAAGAAGAAAATCTCCATGACTTTTTCACCTTCAACTCAACAACATGTATGAAAAGATAAGGAAACTATTGGTCATTTGGATCTCTACCAATTGTAACACATTGGAAATTTTAAGCTTTGGAAATCTACAATTTTCTTGTTTGTTCGTATGAAGATGAGAAGATGTTAGGTATTGTATAGGTTGAAGTTTGACTTTATTTAGAGCTTAAGAAATTATTTGTTAGTGTTTTCTACCTTCGGTTAAGTGAATTTTTTCGCTTAGGTGAATGTGAAGTAGTGGAAATAATGGCTAAATTGACTTATTATTTGTCCAAACAAATTTTATCATTTGAGTGGGTGATAAAGTCTATAAATATGGGAGAAGAGGTTCAAATTTGTGTAAGAGTTTTCGATATAAAGTCTTGCCATTTTTCTTACTAGAGTACGTTTCTTTTACATAGCTCTTGCATCACCAAAGCTTATTCTATATATCTTGCATCGTTTCTAATATTTTAGTCGATTGTTTGGAGTTTTCATCGATCATTTGAGTTCTCGTGATCTCAAAGAGCTTTGAGATCGTTCAAATATGTAATGAGCAACTAAGAGGAGTGTGAACACATGTAGAGGTAAATCTTCACGAATAAATCCCTACATTTCCCTCATTATATCTTTTGATCAATTAAAATGGGTCGAAATAAATAATGTCAAATTATATATAATCTTTAAGAAGATATCACTTCTATAATTCTTTTCTTCCTCGCAGTATTGTCAAGTTTGACATGTTTATGGACCCTTTTGACTCCAAATACAAAATTTAAATCATTTAAATTAATCTATGTATTATTCTTCATGTTTTTGCCCAAATGGTATCATGATTAGAGTAGCGGATGAATAGGAAAAGTTAATAAGTTCAATGTCCAGGTTAAGATATATGTTATTAAGCTAAAAACATGCAAAGAGAGGTACAGGAAGCAACTAAACTGAGTTTAAATGAATGTTCTTTCTACTATGATTGTTATAGTGGTTGAGTGATGAAGATTCAACTATATACTTTGAATGTTTACCTCTTTTGTCTGTTGATGAGTTTGAAAATCATGTCTTTTTTACTAATGGGATGTGATTATTGTGAAATTTGTGTTGAGATATGATTAAAATATCGATAAAATTACCAAAATTAAAACATATTAAGTCTAAATTTTATAAAAGAAAAATATGGTTAAACGAATTCTGTAATTTTGAGTTTAGAAACCCACATGACTAATTGGACCGTCAAATTAAGCTAACTTAATTCACCCTTTAGATACTTTTAAAGACGGTTCTATTACTAATATGTTTACATCCATAATTAATAAGATATTTGAAGGTTTAAAGTGTTGTACATTTTTTGTCCAAAAGATTTGTAAATCCCTCATTTTTATTTTAAAAAATTTCTAGATCCCCTTGTGATAGTTGAGAGAGATAAATTAAACAATCTCTTTTTAAACTCTGTAATATATACTTATCTTTGTGGATTTCTTTTACTAGATTTAAAAGAATATATATGTTTTATTTATCACTAAGTAGATGAACACTATATAGTAATTGTAGCAAATTCTTTAACATTTAATCGAGGTATTTAAAAGGAGTATATTGTTCCAGCCCAATACTATTAAGAATTTCTTATAATTTCATGGGAAATAGATGGCAATAGATAAGTCATTAATTTTTTATGGTTTTTTCGCTTCTCACAGGCCCTTTCCACACTTCCATATACTTGGTGCCAAATCATGAGACGATATTTTGTAAATATTATTTTGAATAATATTTTGTTGAATTTTATTAATGATTCTTTCAAAATTGTAACTCTTTTAAAATCTTAATGAATTTAATATTTTTATATGTGAAAATAAATATAAATATCTTCATATTCATATGTGAAAAGAAATATAAATATCTTCATACACTACACATTCATTAATGAGTACAACATCCTCAGAATAGTAATCTTCCCATAATATATAAGTATTTTCGTTGGAACGTTGATATATAGTTAATGGAGTGGTTATAGTATCACTATTACCAAATAAAATTATCTTGTCAATATTGATATAAATGATATTTTCCCTGTGTAGTGGAAACTCTTAAATCTAAAGTTAGTGGCATTCCAATCTAGTTCCAACAATGCATTTTTGGGAGCGAGAAAGAGGAACTACTTGACGTTGCATATTAGAATTCATTAAAGACCGATTTGCATCATTATGTTCAATAAAAGGAACGAGAGAAGCTCCAATACAAAAAATATTAGACGGGAAAAATACTTCAAAGATGTACATATTCCCATGCAATCACCAGAGATTCTTGACAATATCGGATTGGAACAATGTGTTCCTCTTGATTCGATTAAAGGCTAAAGAATTTCATATTGATATCATATACTATTCACGACTACTTAGTGATAAATAAAACATATGTATTCTTTTAAATCTCTCAAAGATTTTATAAAATGGACTTTCTATAAACTCAGACTACCAATCCTCACATGAGTTACTAAGAATCCAATAAATCTAACATTGATTCCTTAGACATATCAATTGGACACATGCATCCATAGTGTTTATGACAATATCTCATATCTAAAAACTTGTAACTAGTTTTGTTACTCACATTTGAAAATGACACGTTAGACTTAGAAGCTTTAATTAATGTCATGCATTTGTTTATTTTTACATTTCTTTCCCTTGGATTTTTACAACCAATTCTCATACATTTCATTTCTGGAACATCTCTAATAGAGGGACAAATAGTCCATTTTAAAAAAACTTATTGTCAATCTCTTTTAGATATGAATCTATCTTATTCAAAAGGGAAGAACTTATGTCGGTATCTTAATTTTAATTCAAACATGAGTTTAATTCACACCTATGTTCTGAGAAATATTTACCATCCGAAAAGAAGAAAAATTAGAGTCTTTATCTAAAAAATGTCTTGAGGAAAGGAAGATGTATAGAATATTTCAACAAGATGATCTTTTTCAACTCAATCCAAATAAAATATATTTCAAACATATATACTATAGTTCCTTACCTCGATAAAGTACAATTATTTTAATTTTAAATGTTTAGATACTTTTCTAAATTTATTGTCAATATTAAATAATAACCAAAAATTTGTATTATTTTTCGTAATATTATTATTCGCGGATTCAGACATATCATGACGAATTCATCATGTTTCATTAATAGAAGTATTACAAATTTTATTGGTTTAATTGAGGATGTTTAAGTTTGAGACAGTGAACTAAGTTTTCCAATTGAATTCTGTGTCCTTGATATGGAAGAAAGATTTCCAACCGTTTCCATTATTTTTGGAAGACCATTCTTAAAAACAGTTCAAACTCATAGTAGCATTTTAACTTCGCACCTCCCATCAAGCCCACCAAGAGTCTGGTTTGTTTGGGTAAGTACTAGATGTTAGGGCGAAATCAAGGCACAAAAAATAACATCGAGCAGACGTGTACTTCTCCACGGGTCCCACGTGACGAGAAACAAAGGTAGTTAGGTCGAGCTTGATTAAGCAAAACAAAAGCCACCTTTCTTACTAGCCTCTGCATTTTCTTCTTCACTCTTCCACATGGTGCAAATGTGACTCACTCACTCTCACTCATTCACGCAACCATAAACATCAACTTTAACATTCAAAACCAAACACATTCACAATCACCAATCACTCTTTCCAAATGGATCCCTCATCTTCCTCACTCCCTCACTCTCTTCACCTCGCCATGGCCGCGCTTCTCGGAGCCTCCTTCATGGCCATCTCCGCCTTCTACATCCACCACCGCACCCTCGACCAAGTCGTCCACCGCCTCGTCGAGCTCCGCCGCGCGCCCCGCCACGCTGACGATGATGACGACGATGACTACGACGACGACGCCGATCGTAGCGGCTTCGTAGCTGACGACGGAGAATCGGAAACCGACGCCGATTTGCGTAACTACCGCGGAACCTTGTCCAGGTCCGTGGAAGACCAATCCAACGTTCTTCGGAGCTATCGGATTTCGTCTTCGATGCCAAACGTGGTTTCCGCAGCGGAATGGTTCCATGGCGACCCTAAGAATCGTGCTTCTTCGCACGATAATCTCCAATTCGTTCCGTTAGGGCTTCCGTCTCTTCGAACTCGTTCCACGAAAGGTGTGTGTACAGTTTTTTTTTTCTGTTCGGCAGAGTGTTTTTTTTTTGAGTATTAAGTTTATGCACTTGTGAGTTTTATACTGTGGTAATCAAATGGTGAAGGCATTTTATAATTACAGAATAAAGAGTTGAGTTTTTATAGTAATGTGTATGCACTTCTGAGTATACTTTCAGTGTAAGGAGTTCCTAAACTGTGTATGCATTTATAAGTAGAATTACAGTGTAGAGAGTTTTTACGCTGTCATAATCAAATGCTAGATAGTTTATGAACTTGTGAGTTCTTATACTGTGTAAAGAGTTTTTATTTTGTCGTTATAAAATGGTTGAGTTTTTATACTTATAGTATGAAGAATTTCTATACCGTGTTTGCACTTATTAGTATACTCAGAGTGTAAAGAGTTTCTATACTGTGTATGCACTCATGAGTACTTACAGTGTGGAGAGTTTCTATATCTGTCAATCAAATAGTAAGGGCCTCTTTGAGGGAGCTTTTCCTAAAGTTTTATAGGAGAAGAAAATATAAAGGAAATACGAAATAAGCTTCTCCATATGTTAAAATGAGTTTATGCATATGTTGAAAATTAGCTTTTAAAGAAGCTAACGTGTGAGAGCTTCTATAAATTGGCTAATGCATAAACTAATTTGATCTTGTGAAAAAGTTTATATCCTTATGAAAAAGTTTAACCCAAACAGAGCCTAAATTTGTTGACTTTTACCATAAATATCTTAAAATGATTTCTGATTGATTAACACTATAACATTTTTCATATGGGCAATGAATAGTTTTTAAACTGTGTTTGTTAAGATGGTAGTTTCTGTTTTTGTTTGCTTAAATAGTGTTTCTGTGTTGTGGGTGTTGTGTAGGGGAGAGTGCTCAAATTTCGTCTTCTTATAAGAGGATAGCTTCCGTTGGTAGAATTAACACCCCGAGATCACCGGGGTGTAACCTTTTTGAAAGTGCTGAGGATTCTGATGAGGAGGTAACACAGCTTGTGGATGACAATCACATTCCTTTCTCAAATACTTATGTGAGAATAATTATTTCCTATTAGTCATAAGGATGCTAAATGCTGTTTTGTACTTTGTTGACTGAACCACAGCCAGTTTTTTTTTGTTATTTAGGTGACAAGTCAAGAACATGCTTTCATGTTTTGAATATTTTTATTTACCATAATATTGAGATTCAAATAATAGGATATTATTTAACTTGAAGTCTAGACTCTAGGAGTTATTGCTTTTTGTTTGCCAATATGGCACTTTGATGGATCAGGATTCTTTGGGATATAAACTTGAGACTTGAAAGGTTTTTTATTATTATTATTATTATTATTATTATTTGATAATTTGGAAAGTCGATATTATTGGTGTGGTCTACTGTGTGGTCATAAATATTTTGTCTTCCTAGTGCTTGCTTGTTTTTGGTGTATCACTATTCATTGTACAGTTATTTGTATCCCTGTCCTTTTAGTGATTCATGACGTTGCAGGAACTGAATTCAAGCATGTGCAATTTGTCTACTGTTCCATTCAGAATTGAGGATGCAAACTGTGCAAAAAGTCAGATCTATGAAGAGGTTTCAAAGGAAGCTAAAGCTGGTGCAGATATGATTGCTGATGGAATAACAGATTCAACATCAGCACATGTAACTGGGCATGACCATGTGTTTGTCAGTAATATCTTGCCCGGAAGAAACACTGTGCATGGTACTTTCTTTCTTGTCACTATAATAATCTTTAGTGTTCTTCTGATAGCTTCTATGTTCCTTCGTGTTAAAATAATTTTAGGATTACCCATGCATACATTATGTAATTCATACTCTTTTGCTATCTACATTTGACTCTGATTGCTCCCAGTCTTTTTACCATGCTTTTATGACTATCAAGCATTATAATTATTTTGATGTTTTTTTAATCCTTGTTTGACTTGTATACTATGAAGCGAGATTGAAAAAGCTAGAATTTAATGCATCCTTGTCTTACACTACAAAATATATTCAGAGACAACAAATATAGAAGAGCAGGAGGTATGCAAAATGATTCGAGAATGCTTAGATTTGCGTAAGAGATATGTTTACAAGGAAAATGTTCCATGGAAGACTGAGCCTGTCGAAACTAACTCTGATCCTTATCACTTCAAACCAGTTGAAGCAACAGCAGTAAGTTTGTTGCTTATCTGTTATTACTTATTGATTAGTTACCCAGATATTTTTTTGCTGCAAGTGGAATCTGCATGAGATAATAACAATCAATTTTGTTCTGATTTGATATTGTTATATTGCTCTGAAGTGTTTGGTTGATTTTGTTGTAACTGACTTTTGGGGTTGCAAACAGCACCACTTTAGGATGGAAGATGGAGTCATACATGTTTATGCAAGTAAAACTGGTAAGTATGGAGTGTTAACAATATGACAGTGCAGTGATTTACAGCTATCTTAATTTTCTTTAGTATTTACTTTGTTAAAGTTGTAAGCACTGAGCTTCCTGTGAAACTGTACACAGACATTGAAGAGCTCTACCCTGTTGCAAGCTCAACAAGATTTTTTACTGATATGCATTACATTCTAAAAGTTATGTCTATTGGAAACGTTCGCTCTGCATGCTACCATAGGCTACGATTTCTTGAGGAAGTATGTTTCACAAACTTCTCTATATGGTATCTTTGTGCTTGTCTGTGGCATTTGTTTATAACATGCATCTGATCATTATACAGAAATTCCGCCTTCATCTATTACTCAATGCAGATAGGGAGTTTCTGGCTCAGAAGAGTGCACCACACCGGGATTTTTACAATATCAGAAAAGTTGATACTCATATTCATCATTCTGCTTGTATGAATCAGAAGCATCTTGTGCGTTTCATCAAGTCAAAATTAAGAAAAGAACCTGATGAGGTGAAAATATACTTTTGGATTCTAGTTTTTTTTTGAGACTGTAATGCTGTTGGCCGTTTTCCCCTTTGCTTTTTCCTTCTATTTTCCAGATTACTAGTTCGTCTTACCTTTCTATCAGTACTAACATATGTTAACAGGTTGTTATATTTAGAGATGGAAAGTATATGACACTGAAGGAGGTTTTTGAGAGTTTAGATTTGACGGGGTATGAATTATTGTTTTCTGATTTTTTTCATCTAGCTATTTGGAAAATGAGTTTTGGATGTACTTATGTGCTTCTATGTTAACATTAGTGGAAATTTTTATGCAGATATGATCTGAATGTTGATTTGCTGGACGTCCATGCAGACAAGAGCACATTCCATAGATTTGACAAATTCAACCTTAAGTATAATCCTTGTGGACAGAGCAGACTAAGAGAGATATTTTTAAAGCAGGATAATCTTATCCAGGGTTGGTTTCAAAATAAGAATGTTCCCTATTATTCACTTGTATTTTATGAATTCCAACTACATTAGATGTCTTAGTTTATGCTTCTTGAATTTGTAATAACTTAAAGCCTCCAAAATTCACAGGAAGGTTTCTGGCTGAAGTAACAAAGGAAGTTTTGACAGATCTTGAAGCAAGCAAATATCAGGTTATTTATCCATGATATATATATATATATATATATATATATATATATATATATATATTTTTTTGTTTTCATTTTTGATATTTCATATCTGAAATAATTTTTATGCATAAAAAAATAAATTTCAGATGGCTGAGTACAGGATCTCTGTTTATGGAAGGAAACAGAGCGAGTGGGATCAGCTGGCTAGTTGGTTTGTTAATAATGCTCTTTATAGTAAGAATGCTGTATGGTTAATTCAGGTAATGTTATTATCTAGGCTTCTAGTTTCTGATCTGGTTTGTGTCGGATTGGTTACCTGTGGGTGTCTTCCTTATCATTTGAGTTTAGGACCATTTCAGTTTAGTCTTATGACAATGGCAATGGTACTGTGTTAATAAAGAATCATGACAGTTGCCCTTTGAAAATTGATCATAGTCATTTTCAACTTAATATGGTCTCTAACATCTGTGTTATATAACCCTTACTATCAAAATTGAACCTTTTTAGCTTCTTTTATTTCCTGTCAATTGTAAGATTAACTTATGTATGTCAATATTTGCTTAAGAACAGCAATCCTATTACACAATTGCTGAAATGTATGAAGTTTACTTGCATCAGCAGCAACCATATCTATTGCTAACATTTTCTTAGTTCTTTTGCCTTCTCTCTTTTTGTCATATAAAATTTTCTACCTTTTTGGTGGGGTCTTCCACCTCAACTTCTATTTTACTTCCATTTATTGAGTGTAGTGATTGTTGATACTAGAAAAATGCTGCTTGTTGTCAACAGCATAACCATGTGATTGTCTACATTTGTTCTTGATTCATTGCTTGAAACTGCATGGGGTGCTGAGTGGCACTAACATTTACTTTAACAACTAACCTAGTCTCCCAAACCATCCCAACACCAAATAATATAAAAATTAAATGCAAGTTAATGTTATTTATGTCTTTGGAAGTACATGCAGGCAAGTTCACATTTATATGATACATATTCTTCCGTATGCAATGGAACATGAACAAATTTATTTTAGCAGCAGATGAAGTTAGTTTAGATTGGATCATAAAATGAGAATAACCATCAATTCTGATTTTATATGTACTCCATTTGATTTGATATAATGTTCCTTATTTTGTAGAGTTTATTTAGAATTTTTTTTTTGGTGCTTTGATTGCTTTCCCATGTATCGTCTTTTAATTTGGAATTATTTGTTTGTTGACTTAAATCTTGTTTTGTGATCTTTTATTGGCAGTTACCACGGTTATACAATGTGTACAAGAATATGGGAATTGTTACCTCCTTTCAGAATATTCTGGACAATGTGTTTATTCCTCTATTTGAAGTCACGGTGGATCCAAATTCTCATCCTCAATTGCATTTGTTTTTAATGCAGGTTAGTTAATTTTGTGTGTGTGTGAATACATACTCATATTTTTGTGTGCTTCTTTATATATATATATATATATATAGTTGTATGGTTACATGATTTTCTATATGAAACATTTTAAAAACGGTATGCTGTAGCTGTTATGTTGTGCCAGTAGAACATGAGACAACTATTAGGTAATACATTGTCTGTGACACTATATGTGAATTTGCCATTGCTATTGTTTCATTACTGAACAGTTTCTCCCTTAATTGTGATGGATTGATTGAGTCTATGTCACTATTTGAAAGGTAAGATTAATAATCCTGAAGCTAAAATTTTTTTCTTGAGCTTCTTCTGGTTTTGCATCATAGGCTTTTCATCCAAGATTATAGCTGGAAAAGGGGAGTTAAGGGTCTTTCGTTAATGGAGGTATCAAATGGAGATTCAGTTGAAGAAAGATGAGGGTGTGACAAAGTAGACAATTGTCATGAAACTGATGATGAAGATTTGGATGTGAATGCAGAGAGGGAGGTAGTCAGGATTTGGGTTGGAATGTGGTGGAACTGTGGAAAACTTGGGGATGAATGGGGAGAGTGTAAGGAGACGAGATATAAGAGGAGGGAAATAGTTCGGTTAGTGGAGTTATTGTGGGACTAGGGTCTGTCTATCACAGTCCTCTAGGCCATTTATTGGTTGACATGAAAAGAAACCTTATAATATACAAATCCAAGAATCAAGTGGTGGCAGCTCAAGGGTGATAAAATTGTCTTTTTAGAATAAACTCTTGGAGGAAGGTTATTGGGAGTCATACAATAAAAGATGATGAAAATAGGTTGTGATATGGACACATTCAAATGCCATTGGAGGCATTGGTGTGGAGAGTAGATTGGATAGTTTTTACTCATATGAAAAGGGATAGAGGGAGGCCAAGAAGAATATTAGAGAAAGGCTATTATTATTGAGAATTTGGTTTTTCACCAAGTCCAATTTTGGGTGATCCATATAACCAACTTAACCTTGTGAGACAAGGCTGTTATTATTGTTTAGAGTTATTATTCTGTTTTCAGAAGTTTTTCCTCTGTTGTAGGATCTTATCTTCATCTTCTATCTATATAAATTCCAAGTTCTATCAGTTTATTTGCAATGCGGCTCTTGTGGTCATGTTGCAAGTTCATAATATTCAATTTAAATTATCATTGAACCAACCCCATATTTGTCCAATCAAACTGATTTTCTGCTTTTGTTGCAAGCACTTTTTATAAGACACTATGCACTGCTATCTAGTAACTAAGGGATACATCTACTGTACATAGGTTTTTGTATCACTGTTCATAATTGTAAGATTTTTGTGGTAGTGCAGAATAAAGTTGAGGTCTGAGACACATTTACATTGAAATTTGTTTCTCGTCTTAACAATGTTATTGGTGGTATTCTCTGAATGTGTCAACTTAGATTGTTGCTAATTATTAAAACTGACAACTATAGGATCATGAACAAATGAAGCAACTTTGTTCTTTTCGGATTTGCTTTCTTAATTTATTTGGGTAATATGTTGAGCTTCTTCTGCCTGCATACAGGTGGTGGGATTTGATCTTGTAGATGATGAAAGTAAACCAGAAAGGCGTCCTACTAAGCACATGCCTACTCCAGCGGAGTGGACAAATGAATTCAATCCAGCATACTCTTATTATCTCTATTACTGCTATGCAAACTTGTACACACTCAACAAGGTTTATACAGTTTCCCGCTTTATAGAGTTAACTACTGACTGTTGCCTTTTTTATTCCATTTCAATTCTAAGGCCCATTATACTTCACTTTTCAGTTTAGTTGGGGTTGGCTGGGTTCTGTTTTTTTTGGTGGGGGTGTGATGAAGTTGATGTCTTCAAGTTCAAGCACATCAATGAAAAAAAAAATAAACAGGAAAAGATGGAACAAATAATACTTTACAAAAACAATTCCCGGTTATCAGCAATATTAACATATTACTGTTGGTTTCAGCTGCGTGAATCTAAAGGAATGACCACAATAAAGTTGCGGCCTCATTGTGGAGAGGTTATTTTTCTAAATAGTTGCAGTATAGTTTAATTTTTTATGTTCAATATGATAGTTATAATTAATCTACACATGCAGGCAGGTGATAGTGATCATTTGGCCGCTGCCTTCCTCCTATGCCATAACATTTCTCATGGGATTAATCTGCGCAAAACTCCAGTTTTGCAGTACTTGTATTATCTTGCACAGGTTAGCCCTGAAGAATTATTTTTTGGTCAACCTAATTATTCTATTAAACTTTAAAATCTGAACACTGTTACTTTGAGTTTTGGTCCACTGTAATGTAGGTTGAAATATTTGTATAAATCTATTCTTTACCATTATTATCCTGATAATTTTTAATAATTTATTAATGCCATTCTGTTATCACTTCAGGTCGGATTAGCTATGTCACCACTTAGCAATAATTCCCTTTTCTTGGACTATCATCGCAATCCATTGCCCATGTTTTTCCAGCGAGGTCTTAATGTTTCTCTCTCAACTGATGACCCTTTGCAAATTCATTTGACAAAAGAGCCACTGCTAGAAGAATATAGTGTTGCAGCAAAGGTTTAGTTTTTACCGAACTCCAGGCCCCCTTAAATATATGTTGGTTAAATATTCTGTTTTTGTCTTCAATATGGATCATGTTTTATTGAAACATGTGCATTGCAGGTATGGAAGCTCTCTGCCTGTGACATGTGTGAGATAGCTAGAAATTCTGTCTACCAATCTGGATTTTCACACCAAGCAAAGGTAAAATAGAAGTCAATGTAGGAAATTCTGTTCTTATTTATGAATGCATTTTTCTGTTTATATTATCATCATAATGCTTTTTTCCTCCTCTCACAGGCACACTGGCTTGGGGAGGAATATTTCTTGAGAGGTTCTCAAGGAAATGATATTCATAAGACAAATGTTCCCGACTTAAGAATTTCTTTCCGATATGAGGTGAAAAAAAGATAAACTAAGACATCATATATACGTGCAGTTTGATTTGTATTCATATTTTCAGTATTACCGTTCTTATTATTTGTTCTTTCTTGCTAACAATTTTTGGTGTTTATGCAGACATGGAAAGACGAAATGCAGTTTATTTACGATGGTCAAGCCGTGTTTCCTGAAGATGTTGACCCATGAGGCAAGCATAGTGAAATTCACCATTTAACAACGAACAAATAATGTTGCCATTCGTAGTCGTACTTTTACATGGTAAGGGACACTTTATGCTAGCTATTTATTAGAAGTAATTAGCAGTTATTGTCAGAAGTGAACTCGTTCTTAATGAATATGAATGAATACACAGAATAAATGATCCTCTTAAAACTAGTTTTATTTAATTTCACGTGTCTATTCGATCCGAACTACTGTCCTTTACTGTTACTTTCATTGGGGGAACAAATGGTTTTGCATAAAATAATCAATTTGCTTCTTGAATTATTATTTTCTCTTAAATAATTATCAAACTATTAAAATTACATCATGTACTTTTTAATGATGTTAAAAGTTTATTTTTTCAAGAATAAATTTGTATTTTCAAGAATAATATTTTTAGGAATATTATATCATATGAATTATACTTTATTTTTATCATTTGTATAGAATTAATTATTTTTGGGAATAATTTCTGGAAGTCTGTAATAAACATGAGCAAATAATATTTTATCTTGAAAAACTATTTACATAACTTGAGAAAAACATAACCGTAGTCATTAGATTGTAATATTTTTTTTATTTGTCAAATTGTGTAAAAGCACACGTATGTTAGACTAGAAAGTGTTAAGTTAAACACCGTTCTTTATCGTCGTCTCCGTCAATATTTATTTAAATTTTGTGTCCCGCAGGTAACTTATTCTTTTTCGATAATCATATGTAGATGCCTGCAATTTATATCAACAGTTTTCCCATTTAACTCTAACACGTGTATATAAATTTTAAAAAATTATATAAATAATAATTATATTCATTTGATGAATATTTAAATTCGATACAGAAAAATTTAAAATAACAAAAAAAATACTAAAAAAGAGTACAATACTATTAGAAAATAATTTTAAAAATTACTTCGTAACACATAACCATAAAAAATAACTATAATTTTTTTTATTGTAAGAAAAAATAATTATATATTTAATAATTAGATTTTAATAGTCACTTTTCTTATTTAGAAAATGAGCCAATAATTTTTTTAAAATATTTTCCCACCTAAACAAGATGTATAAAGATAAAAAAAATATAAAAATAGATAATAATAAATTTTAATTAAATTTAGAAATAATTTTTTTTTACGTGATCATCTTGATCATCGAGAAAAAATAAATAAAAAAAATGAGCATGAATATGCAACCACTAAAATTTATCATAAATTTAATTATAATAAATTATATCAAAATATAGTTTAGTTTTGTCTATTATTAGTAAGTGTTCTCAAATCAAATTTTCATATTTTGATCAAATTTTAACAATTGTCATGATTAAAGAAAAAATTGAACTAAAAATTTCTCAAGTTTTAACTAAAAATGAAACCCTTACTCATAAGTGGGTAGTTATAGTGATGATTGAAATAGATTACCCATAAAAAAAAAAAAAATAAAAATTGTTTGAGTGAAACTATTAGGACCAAACTGTTGCGGCATTATAATGATTTTCAGATTAAATTTTTTCTTCTACCCAACTAATTTCACTCATGTATAACCAAGTGTTTTAAAGACTCACAGTGTCAACCAATCCGGACCAAGAATAACTCTGATTCCAAAGTGAAGTTGCAAACTTACATGTAAACAAGACGTTTTACGAGTAAATCCTTTAATTATTAATGTCCACTAACGTTCATCTTGGTTAACATCTTGTGTTCGGAGAGTCTTATTAATTTGTGTTTGTATTCAGTGTTTATGTATACTAAAAGCATGGAATTTTCAATGAAAAATGTTTGGTAGACAAACTGCAATACGCATACAACCTATAAAATGTAAAGAAAGAGAAATACGTATACGTATAAAGTATGAAGTAAAAGAAATATGCAGATATTCTGTGAGTAGAGTGACTGGTTGGCTGCGTATTGCAGTTGTTAGCGTAGTAAAGTTGATTTTCAATCTGTTAATGATTTTGCTATTATACATGAAATGGAGAGAGTTAGTCAAGGTATTAATTTTGAAAGTTTTGGACGGATGTATTATATAGTAATGAAGGCTAGGGTGGTAAATTTTAGAAAATGGCGAAATGAATACTGGACCAGAAATTAGGATTCGAGGAGAACAATATTCTAAATGAGAACAGGATTTGTTGCTAGAATTTAGTGTGTGTCATGAATCATGATTCCTAAAAATAATAGAAGGTAGAAATCATGATTTTTACGAATAGTTAAAATAATGTGTTTGGTTGGTTATAAATTGACTTGAAAATCAATTACTTTTACAGTATTTAATTTTAATATAAGTTTTTTAACTTTAATTATATACCAATTAAATAATGATTTAATAAAAGTAGTAACATAATAGTTTTATAATCATTAAAGACAATTTTGTCTAGGAAAAGTAAGTTTCTCATCTTTTTAACTAGGAAATCATGGGTAAAAATATTCTTGAAAAATAATATTCATTTTATATGATATATATTTTAAATTTTATAAAACCAAACATAAGAAACAAGCATTTCCAATTTCATGTTCTCAGTAAACTATTTTTATTTCTTATGTATTAAACACCTACTTGCAGTCTTGTGAATGAGTCGGGTATCAATGGTTAAAAGAAAGGCTAAAAGTGGGATTAGAGGACCAAAATCTAGTGAATACTTTATTAATAAAACTTAATGTTCAAATAAAATAGAAAAAGTAGTAAGTTTCAAAAGATGTGGGTGTAAATGGTGCACTTTTTAAAGTGCAGTTGGTAGCTTTAAAAAATATACCCTAGTAAGAAAATTATACATATGAATTTTTCAAAGAATAATCCAAAATTTGAGTACAGTTCTTAAGTATTATTGTTTAATCAAATTTAAAGTTTTACCATTTAAAAATTAGCAAAAACAACAGGATTAGAAAGTAGAAAATCATGTTCAAATGGTGAGAACCATAATGAAAAGCTTGTGTATGGGATGACGTAGAAATCCACGTAAAAAATGAGTAAGCAAAAGCATAGTGGGAGTCAATTCATAGGTTCAAACCAATCATGTTGTGTGCAAGTGCATTATCAGATCAAAGAGCATGAAATTGCTTTCGCCTTATTAATTTTATTTCTTCTTAGTTCTTACCCAGCATCTACGTATACTATATACGGATTGAGCTCGACATTTTTATTCCATGAATGACAGCAAAATTTGATGGGCGTGTGATTCCTTTCTTCGGTGAAGTTGCCCACATACAAAATTTGGGACCATACTTTCTTTTTGTACTTTTCTTTGTTTCTGTTCTGTCTTCCTCTGTAATCAGTTTTCTTTAATTTACAGCATGAAACTGTGACCATTCTCAAAAAGTAGATGTGCATCCCTCTTTGAACTGAATCCAGTTGTGTATAACAAAATGTCAAAACTATATATCACGAACTCCTATATGTGACACAAAAAAAGTTCAGGATTCTACAACACTTCAATTTCAACCTTCACTCATATCTTCCTCCATATAGAAGTCACACTTCATTTGATGTGTTCTTCTCCAGCAAGGACGAATTTTATACTTCAATGAAATTATATATATATATATATATATATATATATATATATAATTTTTTATACAATTTATATTTTAATATTATATTATATGTTAAAATAAAATTGTTCGATGAATTATTAAATAACTTTGAAATTGTATAAAATTATATATATATATATATATATATATATATATATATATATATATATATATATATATATATAACCCTATAATTGTTTGAAACTATTACACTGACGTTCCTATACGTAGTAATTGACGCCTTTTAATTTTCAAAAATATTACACCAACGGATGTTAAAGTAATGCTGAACAATAGGACATTAAATGCAATATATCAAAAACACAAGGAGTGTCAATATAATTTACACATATATAAATTAGAAAAATTATTATTAATAGACTATTTTCAGATGAAGTTTTTGAACTATATTCTCTTTTATACTATCAAACTCTCATTTTTTTTTCTTTTTTATCTATAAAGTTACTTTGGTCTAGGATAATTTTTATATTTCTTTATTTTTGCAATTTCCTTTAATATTTATTTATTTTATTTTACACAAAATTCTTTAAAATTAATAGTAAATATATTCTTATCTTTTTAGATTAATTTTTTAGGATATAATTTTTTTCTTTATTTTAATTGCATTATTCAATTAATTTTTTATCTCAATAATAATATTTTAAGAAATAAAAATGTTTTTTAACGAATAAAAATATAAATTTTACACATTTTTTTAAAGATTTTCACTAAATTTTCTTATTTATTTTTATTATATAATATTATATGGAATAAAATACTAATTTTAGTACACGTTAAACATATGAATATATTTTGTTTTGAATTTCGCAGAATGCGTTAACCAATAGTGACCCAATTGGCTTTTCCATTTGGAAAATTTCCAATAATTATAACTGAAATTTCATCTTCAGAGTCCATATTGATATTTAACAAAAGCTATCATTATACAAGTTGTTACGATAATTTTGATAAGAGAATCGCATAAAAATATCTATTGAATTGTATTCGAGTTTTATCCTCTTATACTTGTGGATAAATAAAGAAGGATGGAGGAGAAAAGGTAGTCAAACATTATTTAATCAACATTTAATTATTTTCCTTGATTTGACATCACTATCACATGTATATGTTTAATTGTTGTCACTCAGTCATTTAATGTGTCAATCTAATCATTCTAAAGGTGTTAGGGGATAAGAATGATTAAATAATTAACTATTAATTTGTAATTTTAAGAATTCTTTTCTTAATTTCTTAAGAAGTTTTAAAGATTAATTTAATTCAACATTACAATTTCAATCACTGAAACTGATCGATGAATTAATGGACTTCTTATGAAATGGATTATTGGTCATTGATTTTTTTAGTTCTTAAAATAATATTTGCTACTTGATATTGATAGGAGAAATGACATGCATATAAATATACGCGCAATGTAATCAAAATGTGACCATGTGAAAGTACTCATTTGATATGAACGTCAAATAATCAATAGTAAGGAATTAAATTGAGGGATCCACCACAATTGATCAATACATGAATGATTAAATAGAATTATATTATGATAAATACATAATTTTAAAATACTAAGGCTAAAATATATTTTAATATTTAAGAAGTAAATGAGTTTTGATTTCGGTATTGTCTCTTCATTTTCATCTTGTAAATTTTATAAAAATTTTGGTTGTTATCTCTGTAAAAATAGTTTTATTCCTCTAAACTCAAAATCACTATTTGAGCATAACTTTAAGATGGATAAGGAACATTTGTTTTTTTTTTTTTTCCAAAAAAAATACTATATGAATATATATTAATTACATGTAGACATGATACACTAGAGTGGCAATTGTACAACCCCTTATACCTAATCTATGTCAGGCTAGATTAGGCCAAATTTTAAAAATAAATTAGGCTAAGAACTTAAAAAATAAAAAATTCTATTTGATTAAAACAAATCAGGTGGTTGTAAATCATTCAAAAAGGATTTTAGACCTAACACACCACCTTTTAAGCAAAAGATAATAATTCTTGTGAAGCAAAATATACTAATTCTTGTCATTACTATTTTTTTAACATATTAAAATTATGTATTTATTTGCTTTTTAAATATCATGCAATTCTTCACGTACATATAAAATCAAACCAATAAATTTATTTAAGAATAAACTTTTGTCTTATTTAAAAGTGTTACTATGAAGTAAGCTTTTAAAAAAATTATCGTGACAATCATATTAGACTTTAAAATTGGATTTATCATGACGATATAGATAGCCAAGTATATATCAAAAATTTTGTAAAAATTAAAATAGACTTTTAAATGAACTAACACGCTAAATTAGATTTTCAAAGTAGTCAAACTAAGAAAAGAAAAAGCTTATGATAAATAATAAATCAGACTTAAACTTTAATTTTTTTAACAAGCACCTATGTAGAAAAAGCGTTCAGCCTATTTCTGCCCCAGGTTCTTCCAGCACTAATTGATGCCATATGAAGTAATTAATTAGAAAAAACACTTCTTTTGAATAAATTATTATAGAAGTTAATAATTTTATCATATATATAATAACTTATCATTAAACACGTTCTATTACTATATTCCAATTGAATTCTTCTTTTAATCTTTAATATTAGTGGAAGATTGAATGAAAAAGAATTTAGTAAAACTAAAACCTTACACTCAATTACAATATGAGAGACCATCTATTGAAATTAATCCAACATATTGGCTTGATTTTTCAGCACAACCGTTCAGTTCTTATCCCATGAAAATTTCCTCGTTTGGCCAATCATACGATATGCACGACTTTGTACTTAGGAAAGCTTATCGAATACAATGTTATACTTTTATCTAGAAGTAGGAAAAAACTTAGTACCCAAAAATGGGAATTTGAGACCGTACTATCATATTAACATCATGGGATGGAGGAGAATGATGTCGGGACCATCAATTTTTAGCAGGTATTTATGCTCACAATTGTGTCCCATAATCTAGCTAGCTTTGAGGGTCCAATTTTCATCTTGTCAATGAAGAATCTAATTCGTTTCAAAAGAAATCATATTATAGTTTCCCACTACTTTGTTAGTTCTCTATATAAGGAGAACTTACTCCCTCCTTTGCCATCATCTAAAACAGAACCACTTCCCATTTGGACTCAATTCCAATTCATAGAGGCTCTTAAGTCAATTTTGGTTTAACATTCCTAGAAGAATTAGAAACCATGTTGAACATGGAATACTACTCTTATGCCATGCCTTTTGCTGCTAAATCATCAGACTCATCTCAAGTCCTTACCTTCAATTCCACACTTAAATGGAATGCTCACTTCCATGCCATGAAAGAAACAAACAAGCTGGTATGTTTGGAAACTATACATTTAGTTAATTAATTAATGCATCACAATCAGTTTGTAAAAATTTTGGTTTTATTACTTTTTACTTTAGGTTCATTAAAGATATAATCAATATATCATATGGGAATGACCATAAGGTTTCTGAGGATGAATTTATCTCTTTCCATTCTCAAGTCTCTTTTCATTTTCACCTTTGAAAAAAGTAAGAAGATTTTAATGTCCAAGTTTTTTATAAACAAATTTAGGATTTTAAAACTCACTCTTATTAATTGTCAAATTTAATTGAGTTCAATTTAACTCAGGAGAGACCTATTTTTTTAAAAAAATTACTTATACATTTTTAGATATATTATATATTAAATTATTAATAACATTTTATAACAAATAATTTGTAAAAATAATAAATAAAAAATTAATAATAAAACTTTAAGAATCAAATAATTTTTTTTGTTAAATGTATTATTTCATAAATTACTTTGTTAATAAAATAATTATTTTAAACATGTTATATATATAACTGGGCAGGTTTGCAACGAATAGTAATATCCCATATCTGCCCCGTCCTGTTTAAAAAGAGTGGTACAGGTTTGAGTTCAGGTCAAATTTTAATAAATACCTATAAATTCGTGTTTATTTATCATTTCTACCATGAGTGAAGGATAATTTATTTTTCAAAAGTAATTTTATAGAATTGGATTAGAGTTAGGTGATAAACTATTTTTAAAAGAAGAAAATAAGAAAAGGATATATAATCACATTTTATAGAAAAAAATAAAGAAAAATTATATAAATTAACTAATAAAAAATTAGTTTTAACATTTAAAGAAGTATTTTTTTAATTTTCTTATTTTAAAAATATTACTCAAACGGTTCTTATAATTTTCACAGTAAGACACTAAGAAAGAAAAATTCTGATAATTTTTCTTTGCTACAGATGGTGATTTATTTCACTGCTTCATGGTGTAGACCTTGCAAACAAATGACCCAAGATATCCAAGAGTTTGCTGCAAAATACAGAGATGTTGAGTTTGTCAAGATTGATATGGACGATTTAATGGTATATGTACATCACTCATAATTCCCCTTCACTTTGTCTCATTTTGGTTCTAATTATAAAAGCATTCACTATATAATTTTAATTTATTTTATGTTTAACAAATAATTTCAAAAACTTGGGTACTAATTCGGATTTAATAAATGAAAACAGGAGGTATCTGAACGTTTCCAGGTACAGACAGCACCAACTTTCATGCTGTTTAAGAAAGGTGATGAAGTTGCTTGTAGAGTGGTGGGAGTGAAAAATGAGGAGCTAAAAAGGGTCATTGAGCAACACAGAAAATAAATGTATAATCATATGCACCATAAAAATGTCAAGACTCTTCAACATATTTTACCTTATCCATTGCATGGATATATATATATGAGGAAAAACCAACAATTCATAGGAAGCTATAAATAAAGTTTTATGAGAGAGACCTGAATAAGTTGGTCCATTACTATTATTTTCAACTTAAAACAAATGTTATTGTTTAATACTCACCATCACAATTTAATATTTAGACCTATTTGTAAGTGTCGGTGCTAAACGACAAGGGCATTGATGCATCCAATCTCTATATAGTATATGTGTCAAAATATGCATTAAAATAAATGTCACATTCATTGGATTATTTAGTGATATTTGACAAGGCTCATCAATATCAATTACTATCAACATTATTAGCCAAAAAAAGACACTTCTCTTGGAAAACAAAAGAAAAAAGCTTTTCAGTTTTTGTAAAATATAAGGCAGAAATAGACAGAGAAATCATGGGACCAAACGGATGGACTATGTGACTTAAGGAAATATCTTGAGACTAGTCATTTCCATACAAACCATAATAACAATTAATCAACAAAAAACTAGTAAATGTAGTGATCATTCTTTCTTTCTTTATCCTTCTCCTTTCTTCTAGAAGCGTGGAGTAAAAGTATTAAAAATTAATTAAGTTATTAATACTTGAATACATTTATTTATATTTTTTTTCTTACTTTTATTCTATTTACTTTTCTGATCTTTATCCAATTATTCTTTTAATTATTGTAAAAATAATGTTCTTTTAATTTAAAATTAAGATGACGTGACTCGAATGATCTTGAATTCATACTTTATATTTTTGGTATGACACAACACATTCATGAGAGGGAGTAAACAGAAGGGAGAGACTGTCACGTGAAAGATTTTTATGAATTAATAAGAGCATTTGAATTAAAATTAATAAGAGACTTGAAATTAAATTAGAATAATTAATAAGATTTTGTGTAATTAAAACATTGATGCCGTTTCATGTTAGGAAATTAATGGTTAAGATAATGATCAATTATAGATTTTATTATATATTTATATGATTTTTCAAAGATTAATTTTTTAGTTAATGATTGAGAAATCATTTTATCTTTTTGAAATGCATCTTTTTACTTTAAATGAGTCAAATTCTTAAAATTACTCTATCAAAATTGTTTTTATTTTAAGAAAATAAAAATTAGATGTATCTTTATTTTCATTTTTAAGTATTTCATGCAGTATGAAAAGTAAATAAAATAGTTTCTAGTTTTGCTTAGAACATGAAACAAGTGAAATTTTAAAAATAAATAAAAAAAGAAGTGTGAATAGAAATATTAATTTTGTTTTATTTTATTTTAAAAAGTTTAAGTTTAAATAAATTTTTAGTTTCTATAATATAAGATAATTTTCAATTTGATAATAATAATAATTTTAATTTGTTTTTCTCCTTATATTTATTTATTTTTTTGTTTTATTTTGATCCACGTTCCCCTATTAACTGATGACATAGCCGGCATAAATTGGAAAACACATGCGTGATTTTTGGTTAAATAATAATAATTAGAATAAAACTATGTTAATAGAAAAAAGAAGTCTATTAAAAGTTTACAATTTTATAAATTTTAAATCGGTAATATTAAAAATTTAAATGAAATAAAAAGAATTTTAGAAATCCATGCAAAAAAAAAATATAAAAGATCTACACAAAACCTTATATTATATGACATACGAGTTATTTAAGTCAAAATTCAAATGGAAGTAAAAGCAAAAAAGTTAGATAAAAAGAAGTGTGAATAAACAGGGCAAATATTACCAACCATGAACCAACAATGATTTATAAATTGATAAAACATCAAAACACAATCCAAGACCATTT
Source organism: Hylodesmum podocarpum (assembly GCA_026586105.1). NCBI lineage: Eukaryota > Viridiplantae > Streptophyta > Magnoliopsida > Fabales > Fabaceae > Hylodesmum > Hylodesmum podocarpum. Next base: position 72,409 of record JALJEV010000730.1, on the reverse strand, counting down.
TTGCAGCTGAAATCACTTTATTCCAAACTACACAATTCTGCAGACATGGTAGTAACATGCTTGGTTTATTTGTATTATGCACATTTTTTCATGTCTAAGACTAAAGGTGTATTTAATATTTACATTATAAACTGACCTCTCAAGTGTATTAATTTGAACAAGGCCAATACACATACAAGACTGAATTAGTGATCAGTGTTGCCCAAAATCCTTTTCAGCTCATACTTTTGTTGTGTGGTGAGCCTTGATGGGAACATAACATCAAACTTGATTCTCAAATTTCCTTTCTTGCCAGGTTCCTTTGAATTGGGCATTCCTTCATTTGGGACCACCATCACATATCCATGCTTCACAACATTTCTGAGTTCAATTTTGAGTTCTCTTCCATCCAAGGTTGTCAAGTTCAGTGTCTTTCCCACAAGAGACTCTAAGAGTAGGATTTTCTGTGTTATTACTAAATCATTTCCATCCCTTTTGAAAAGAGCATGGGGTTTTTCGTCCACCACAAAGATTAGATCATCAGCAGCAATGTTTTCTGCTTCTTGGTTTCCTTTCCCTGGAAATGTTATTTTTGTGCCTTTCTTCCAACCAGGTTTGATGTCTATTTTAAAGACCTCCTCCACAGTCTTCAACTTACTGCAAAAACCAAAAAACATGAAATCTGTGAAACCAAAAAGTACATATTTCTAAGCAATCTTAAATATAAAAATTCTGTTAGAGCTACACAAGTAATATCTAAAATATGTACATAAGCTTTTTCTATAAGAAATAGGACATATATGTTTGACATAGTATAAATATTAATTGACACAAATTATACAGGAATTGAATTTTAATCCATTTGAGGATAACATAAATTATCAAATAAACTATATTAAAAAATAATATCTATATTATGTGTCCAAACTAAATTAATTATTACGTTATATACAGTTGATACTTCATATCAATATCATCCTAAAAAACGATTTAACAGTTTTTATTCACTTAGCAAACTAAGTTCACTGGAAAACATACTTCATACTCGAATGTTGTACAACTTATTAATATATAGTTTTACTTTGTTTTTATATAACTAAAATAAACATTAAGAAGACCAATGCAAATCCCTATGAGAAATAAAATATAAGAACAAAATATATCCTCTCTCTCCACATGTGGGGTACACATGTATGCATCTAAGCATGCCTGCTTGCACAGGTGTGTGATCATGGCCAAGTCAGTGAAAACCTAAAAGAATCAGAAAACAACCAAGCCGGAAGTATAATAGCCAGATAAGAAGAAAAATATACTACTAAATAAAAAAAGATAATCTCAGGTAAAATGAAAATTAAACAATAATTTAGACAATAATTCACAGGATCAACCATGAAGTAAGACAAGATTTCAAGTAAACGGTATATATTATCTAATAAATTACTCAATAATACAATTAAATTTGTTGAAAAAGGTTATGACTAAAAAGATTGGGCAAAAGTTCATCATTCAAGTATGGTACAATTTGAATAAATATCAATTGTTTGGCTTTGAAAGTTTCAGAATTAGTAGAAATTCAAATTTTCAATCAACATCCGTGGACCATACTAAAGAAATAAAATACATTAAATTTTCTAATAAGATAGAATCAATACATTCATGGCAGGACGAAAACAAATCTACAACCAAACATATTCACATGAAGAAGTAATAAAACTACACAAACACGAGTTAAAATCTACCACCAATAATGTAAGGATTCAAACAAGGACAACAAAAGTAGAACACAGATTACCCGAATTCACCAGGAACAGTCCTTGAGATCTTCAACTTTTTTTTGCAACCTTTGTAAAGATCCTCAAGAGTACACACCAATTTGGTCTCAACCACACCAACTTTCTTCTCACTTTTACTTTTGGGGAACCTAACATCCCCATCACTTTTTTCCTCACTAATCTTCACACTATTCAGAGGATAGTGGCCATAGAAATCATAGATCTGACGCTTCTTGGGGTCACTAAGAACATCATAAGCCTCAGAAATTTGTTTAAACTTTGCTTCAGCTTCTTCTTTAGAAACTTGGTGCTGCTGATGGTTCTTATCTGGGTGCCACTTCATAGCCAACCTCTTATATGCCCTCCTGAGTTCTTCATCAGTGGCATTGCGATTCACCTTCAGGATCTTGTAGTAGTCCCCTGCACCCATTCCAAAATTCACCCAAATTATATGTTAAAAAATGTTTTTTTTTTTTCTTTTTTGGTTCTGGGGTGGAGAAAGTTTGTGCAATTAGTTCATTGGGATTGTGTTGACTCTGTGAACGTGGCAGCAAAAGGGGTTGTTGTGGTGGTGGGTGAGTCCAATGACGAGTGTACTAGAGCTAGCTGTGAAGGGAAAATGCACACGCGCAAAAGTAGCAGAAATCACGTTCACTTTAGAGATAACAGGGGAAAAAGCAGAGGAGAGAGACACTGAAACAGAGTAAGTGAGTGAAAGAAAGAAAGAAACTGAGAAAGAGAAAGATAGAGTCTAAGGTTGCTGCACACTTGGATGCTGATGGCTAAGAACATTATTTTAATATGGATTTGGCATTTTGATTTTTAGGAATATTTTTTAAAAGTATTGTGGCTACTGAGTGCTGTGATAGCATACTCTTAGTACCTTGTGGACAAAAATGTTCAACAAGATCCAATTTATAATGTCCATGTAGCATAGTAATATGGAAATTTATTAATCATATTTTGGTCTACATATTTTTGTTATTTTTTTTAATTTATTTTTAATGAATTTGACTTTTATCATATTAATTATCAAATTTTAATCCATTCAATAATCTTACATTTCTTATTTAATAAAATTATTGATGGATTACTATATTGTATTCTTAGATCAGTATTGCATTGTTATGTCTATGTGAATGTGTTTATAAATTAACCAATGAAATTAAGCATCAGTTTGTTTAAAATCAAATATATTTTTTAAAAATTATGTACAATTTATTTATCCAAAAGTGTAAAACATTATTTTTTGAAAAAGTAAAAATAGTTCAAACAAACAAATAAAAAACTATTTATTTAATTAAAAGAAGAAATTTTTCAATAAATAAATTTAAACAAAATTATCTTAACTCATATAATTAAAATTGAGACTAGATTTAAAAAATTAAATAGAAAAATTAAATATACAAAAATAAAATAATAAAAGGACCAAAAGGAATTTAATACGCCTTGGAACTACCTATTCAAGCTACATTTAAGTTAATGATAAAAAAAAAAGGTACATTCACATTATATTTCTGAGACCAATTAAAATACATGTATCTACCAAAATATGAAAATGATTCACCATTAGTTATTGGAATCTGAAATACAATTACCGTTTGATTTAGAATTCAATAAAATTAATTTTTATCATTAAAAATGTGTTTAAAATATATTTAAATTGATTCGAATCACAAATTTACCAAAGATGTATTATGACTCATGATATTAAAATAAAAATTGACCTTAAGCTCAATACATGCACAAAAATGTTTAACTCAAATCCTGTTTAACATGTTTGCTTGAGGGTTTGTAAAATTTATTTTTAATAAAATTGATTATATAGAATTGATTTTAGCGATAAATAATTTTAAGGTGAGAAAATTACATTTTAATATTTTTATTCTAAAAACTGATATAAATATTTTAATCCAATACATAATTTACTTATTTTAGTTCAAAATAAATTTTGTACACAAATTTTATCAAAGGTGTAGATGATACAAAATATTATTATCAACCTTAGGCTCAACACTTGCAAAAACAAATAAAAGTTAAATCTCATTTAATATATTGAACGAAGTGTGTAAAATTAATTTTGAATTTTAGTAACATTGTAAAATGAAATTTTTTTATAACTAATTTAAAAAAAAAACTGTTTGAAATTTTATTTTCATTTTAATACTAAATTACTAGCGGTGACAATCAATATAAATTTTTTATCATACAATAAATGAATTAAAATCATTTTTTTTTCAAAATTAATTCTAAATCCAATAATTAAAATTCGAATGTAAAACTTAACCTAAAAACATAAATTTAATTGGTATATATTGATACTGTAAAATTATTTTTATACAGTTCTTTAATTACAAATTATTATTTATATATTAATTTATACATAAATATTTTAAAATTGATATTATTAGACTCAACAAATATATTTACTTAAATCAAAATTAGTATTATTTTAAGGTGATCATAGATGAAGCAACATAAATATTTTAAGATTTAACTGTTGAGTTGAGAAATTAGGTGAGATTTACAGCAGAAAAATAAAAATATGAGAAGATGTGTTAGGTTAAGAGAGTAATTGAAGTGACGATAATAATAAAAAGCGAAGGTGCAAAGGAGTCGGTGGTTAGGACTTGGGAATAGGCATAGCTGGAGTGATAAGAAAGAGACGTACCACAACCAATCATCAACGTTTCTTTCTCCACCAACTATTTTCTTCCAATCCAAAACCGTCTCCGTCCGAATCTGAACCCTAAGTCCATAGGGGATCTTTAAAATATGGTGTATTTTGTTGAACTAAACATAAAGGGAAATAATTGTATTTGGTATACAAAAAACAGTAGTATGACATAGTTCATTAATTGTTAATTATATCAATATTAACTTATATTGTTGTAAAATATTAGTTGTTAATTATGTTATATTACTATAAAGAAGATTTTGTCATGTAGATTGATGTCACATACATCACATTAAATTTTTTCCAGGAAACGTCAGAGTGTTTAATATATAAAAATTTATCTATTATCTATTATATAATGGTATGAGAAAAAGGATAATGTTTTTCCATGTAGATTGATGTCACATACACCACATTAATTTCTTTTTCAGGGAAACGTTAAAGTGCTTAATATATAAAAATTTATCTATTATTTTTATTTGTTATATAATAGTATGAGAAAAGGATGATGTTTTATCTGTCTCTAAAATATTTTTTAATTAATCAGTTCTAATATACTGAATTTGGTAATTTTAATTGCAAAATTCAAGTCTTAACAAATTTAATATATAATTAATCAATTGTGTATAGCTATAATACACAAATTTAGCCTTTCTCCGTGGGTTTTTGTTTTGTATATAACACATTAGCAGGCAATTATGTAGTATATAAGTCAATATTTTTTATAAGTATTTTTTTATGCATTATCAGTGTATTAATATTTCTTATTAGTGCTGGCTCGTGTACATGTGTAATATAGGAGATAAATTATACGTGATATGATTCATTTATATTTTTTTATAAATTTAATTAATATTCAGTTAAGATTTTTCTTGTTAAATAATTATTTTACTTATTTATTTAAGTTAATTTTCTATCGATATAGAAATATTAAAATATTTTTTAAGATCAATAATTTTTTATCAATTGATTATGATAAGTAGAATGTGCTTGAATGTAAGTAAAAGGTAACATTTAGTCTGCATAATAAATATATTTAATTTTCTAAAATATCAATTTTTTTAATGAAAATGAAGTATATATTCCTCTAATAGTGTTTAATTAAAATTTATTTAGAAAAAATGATAATAAAAATTTTGATTTATATAATTCAATAAGAATATATATATATACATATATATATATATATATATATAATTCAATAATATATATTAAAATTAAATTTATTTAAAAGCCTAATAATTAGATATTATGAATGAAGATAAAAGTTTTAATTATAAGATGAATAAAGGCTTAGCAAATTATGCATGAGATGAGATGCATGTTAGATCAAGACTTTATGCATCCTAATGAAATTACATACGAAGCAACTTGAAAAGCAGATAAGTATGAGAGTTTAATTTGTCATTTATATTTTAGCACATTGTAATTAGTATAAATATATTTTCTCTAGAGTCTTACAAAAAAAGCTAGTTGTTTAAAATAAATACGAGGAAATTAATTAATTCTCCGTGAAAAGTCAAGTCAAATAAAATCAAAAAAGATGTTTTTAACATAAAGATCTAGTTAAGAATGGAGAAAACTTTTTCAGTATATATCCTTGGTTCGTGAAGAATATTACAACTTTGATATTGACATCTCACAATGATGCATTAAATTCATATAAATGTTGAGTAAACTTTCAATGGATGGATTAAAAAAGTTGAAGTTGCTAAGTCTAACAATTACTTCAAATTTTCTATCTATGTAAGGCTGAAGACTTAAGATTTGAGGTTAGAAATTACTTTAGAAAATAAACTCAGTGAAATTTCCAAATCTCTTGGAAAAGTCTTCATTCTTTTTTGTATACATATCTATACGAAGATGTTAGTCTTAGTTAGACAAATCTCTTTATTGTACAACTACACTCTTGGTAACAGTGCTAGTTTGAAGAGACTGGAATTAAAGAATACTTAGATATTGTTAACATGAAGAGACTAAAAAGAATATTTGGAACGTTTAGCTTGTAGATGTTGATTTCAGATAATACTTGAATTATTTAGCCTGAAAAAACTTGGGTTAGCTAGAAGTGATTGAGGTTCAAATAATATTTATAATTTTTCAGTAAAATTTTAACACTGCTGTTAAGAAACTAGACATAATCTCAATAAGATTGATCATTATAAAAATATTTTGTATTATTTATTGCTTTCATATTTATTTTTTAAGTGGGGCTATATTGTTTTACAAAACTATTTCTCAAAAAAAACTCTAATAAAATTGGAAGATTCTCTTAGGGAAGGTTTTAGACCGTATGTTTAAATTAGATAAAAGAAATCTTATAAAATATTTTTAAACCACTTCTTTTATGTAGATGTAATATCACACAATCTTTTATCATTTCCGTTAATATATTTTAAGTTTTGGTTTTTATAAAAATTAACGATAAACAATGTTAGAAATCCTCTGCCAAAATCTCCAACAAAGAAAATGATATTAGAAATCAAATAAATATTTTAGAGTTTATGGTGATTATTATATTATTTATTATTAGTGTGAATAATTAATTTTTTAATTTTAAATGACCGAATCAAATCAAAGATACGTGAAATACAGAATTTGTTTTTATAATTACTTTTAGAAATGCAGGAAAAATTATATTTACTATTCTTTATATATAAAATCAAGTTGGATCGGCCGATTGAACTAGGAAGTTGGGAGTATAATTGATGAAAGTATATAAAAATATTTATGAGAGTATAATTGATATTGTTATTAAAGTTAAGTTAAATCGGCCTGTTGTACTGATTGAACCAAAAATCAATGACTTACCCGGTTTAAGTGACTCCAAAAATTAGTTTGACATTAAATCAATTATTGAATCAGATGAATCAGTCATAAACCATTAAAATCGATAAAAATTGGTAGTTGAACTGGTTTAAGTGGTTCAAAATCAAGATTTATTTTTTCACTTAAATGATTTATTTTATTTCTTTATTTAGATCACAAATGGAACTAAATTAAGAAATATAATATATTTCCATGTTACCATTGACTTACTTTATAGGTGATTTGCTTCAATTTTGTATTCTTATGTAATTTTGTACTTTTTAAATCTTAATTGTTCTATGAAGATCTTTTTATTAATGATCAAAATATTCTTTTAGTAATTATCTATGATTTCGATATATTATTATCACTGAATTATTTTCTTCTATAGATATTTTAATTTTCTTATTATCAATCTATAATCACAGTGTAATAGGTAAAATATATATTATATATTATAATAATGTGATAAAATATGAAATAAAATATATATTTTTTATTAAAATATAATTTTGGTAGATCCAAAAAAATCAAAATAATAATCATTTGTGTGAATGATAAGAATATAAACATAAAAATTATACAAAGATTGATTAATTTATCATTTGAGGTAAAATAAAAGTGAAATGACATATTAATATATTAATTAACATTTGTAATTTATAATCTTATAATATATAGTAGATAAAATTTATGTACTAATGGTAATTGATCAACATATTAAAATAATTTATCAATTGTCTTTAAATTTTAAATATTTTTTTCTTTGTATTTACACAAGCTTAAATTAAGGGAAAGACTATTAGTCAGTTACTTTTTTTTATTCTAACCCATAATTATTTTTGAAATCAGTGGTTTTAAAGAACATTAAGTAAATTTTATATATTTTCTTTGAAAACATAAAAAAGAAAATTAATCCTCATTTATTATTATTATTATTATTATATTGCATTATATTATAAAAAAATAATAACATTTTAAAAATTATTTTCAAATCGTATTGTTGACTACCAATTCCTTAAATAGTTTAACTAATAAACTTGCCTTACGGAGGAGGGTTAAAATAATGAATGATGTAACTTACTCTATCTAGCAATAAGGTCCATTAGTTATCCTCTTCAATTCATACAACTCAAGTATCATTTCCTAGTAATATTCAAGTGATATAAATCAAATCGAGGAAGATCAAGCCAAAACAAACATTAAAAATAGAAGAAAACCAATGAAAACGAGTAATGTTTAATAAATAGATAAGAGTGGGGTTACATGAGAGTTAGCTTAGTTACATCAAACCTAAAAAATGGAGAACCTGGCTACTCAAAGCTGTGAGAAGTACAAAAAATAAAGAAGAAATAAATAGGTCAACCAAATGAGGGTTTAGGAGAGCTTAAAGGTCTTGTCTTTGCCCTAGCATGGTGCATCTTGGTGTTTTTCATGAGTTAATCCTTTTTGGGACCCTAAAATCTCTTTCATAAAAGCCTTTTGGTGCATCTTAGTGTTTTTCACGAGTTAATCCTTTTTGGGACCCTAAAATCTCTTTCATAAAAGCCTTTTGCCTTTTTCTCATTAAGTGTTAGGTGGCCTCTGGCGTTGAGCATGACTTTTCTGGGTGCTCAGTGCCATGAGCAATAAGGTAGACTTACTCCCTGAAAGTTCACGCTGAGCGTGGAACAAGGCTGGCACTTAGTGTAGCCTAAACGTAAGAAGGGTGTTATTTAGAGCTCCACGTTAAGCGTGAACCAGCCATGTCGCTCAGTGTGGGGTCTTCAAAAGGAAGGATCTTCTCTAGAGGTTCACGCTGAGCGCGAGCCAAAGGTGGTGCTCAATGTAAGGCTCTAATTATCCTAGGTGCCTTTGGACTTCCACATATAACAATTTGCACTCAACGTGAAGGTAGATCACGTTTCCTTTTTCTATTAAGATTTTCTCCATTATGTCTTCAATGAAATACTCCTCCATATTCTAAAAAAAATATCTTAAACCCCTTTCCTCAATTCTTGAAAGAGAAAGGAATCCAAAAATTAAATGAAACTCCTTGAATTTAAACTTTTTGAAAGTATAATTACGTTATTATAAAAGTAAGCTATGTGTACCATAAAAAACAAATGTATTGTTAGATCAAGGAAGATTAACACCTCAAGATTTTGATTATTACAAGACAGACGAAATCAAGCTATCAAGACCTGCTAAGACGAAACCAGCTCAGACGGAAGATGGCCCTTCAAAGTTTGAAGTGTTGCGTCTGTCCACAAGCTAAGACATCAGACGGAACGTGCACAGACGGAAGAAGAAGACTGTCAAAGCTAAAGTCTCCGTTTGTCCAATAGTGAAGCCTTAAGACGAAAGGATGAAACGAAACAACTTCAACTAATTACACATTTTGTCTATCCAAAATTGAAGTCAAGATTGGAGTCTCGCGCCAAGACTTAAAATCTAAAGGAGTCATTATGAGAAGAATCCAAGATTTGTATGGGGATCTGCGCTTTCACATCCAAAGTCAAAAAGGTCTCTACCTTTTTGTCACATCTCTCATACAAGTCGGTAAAAGGAATCATAGCACGCAATTCAGTCCGAGATATCCGCTGCAACTCTCATCTATCAATCAAGGACAACTGACAACCTTTTTGAAAAGCTCTCAAGAAGATTTCCAACGACTCTCAACGACATTCAAATGAGTCTAACGGCTATTTGAAGAAAATGCCTATAAAAGGACTTCACCACGACCAGAACAAGTTGGCGAATACGCTTATCTTCATCTATCTCTTAAGGATTCGCTCAAATATGTGATAGTGCTTTATTGTAAACACCTCTCTGCGTAGAGGAAAACTTTGTTTTTCTAAAACATCTTTCAAAGTCCACTTGTGTGGCATTTTAGCCTTTGAGAGGTTGTGTTCCAAAGAATACCTCTTGTAATAGCTTTGTGGAGGTGAGTTCAAAGAATACCTTGTTGGTTTAGCTTTGAGAAGGTGGAGCAAAGAATATCTGTGTATAGCCAGAAGTGGCTGAGATCAAAGAATACTTGTAACCCTTTCACGGTTGGTAGTGAAAACTCAGCGGTTGCTGGGTAACTGGACGTAGTCTTGAATAGACGAACCAGTATAAAAATAACTGTATTTATTTTTGTTTCGTCGATCAACTAACGAGGATAATCACACTATAACGTCATTCATTAAAATCAATCTTTCAACATAAATTTTGTTTCGTCTGAACAGCTTTGAAACCCACAGACGAAAGGGATAAAATTTTTAATTAACACAATTCAACCCCCCTTTCTTGTGTTTTATCTTTTACAGTTTGGTATCAGAGCTCAGCCTCTAAGGGTTGAGCGCTTAACAACTGCTAGAGGAAAAGATCCAGCATGGACTCACAAGGACCATCATTCTTTTCCGGAGGAGCCTCCATGAACAAACCTCCAGCGTTCTTTGGAGATGATTATTCCTACTGGGCTGACAGGATGGAGATGTACATCAAATCAACCCAATACAGATTATGGAACATTATCACCACAGGAGATATCCCCATTGTAAAGCCTAAAGGAGAATGGGGAAATGAAGAATACTCTATGATGGAGCTAAACAATAAAGCAAGATATGCTCTTATGTGTGCTCTCTCCGGAACGAGTACAACAGTTAACAGGCCTACAAAACTGCTAAAGAATTATGGGATGCTCTCAAAATCTCATATGAAGGCACTGAAAACGTGAGAATGAGGAAGGCTGCCACCCTTCAAAGAGAATATGAAATGTTCTCTATGAAGAAAGGAGAGTCAATTGATATGATGTTTGGAAGATTCCAAACCATATTAAATGGACTTACTGCTCTGGGAATCACCTTCACAAAAGCCCAGAACAACATGAAGATCTTGGATAGTCTCCCACCTCCTTGGGAAGCTATGTCCACAGCTATCTCAGTTGGAAGAGATATGAAGACATTAACTCTAGATGAGTTAATTGGAGCCTTAAGGGTACATGAAGTGCTCTTATGTAAAAGGGAGAAGATCAAGGTTCAAGAACCTATAGCTCTTCCGTCTGTCAACAACGCTCCTAAAGAAGAATCTGTCAAGAAGGACAGTAAAAAGAAAGCAAAAATTTTGAAGGCTGATTCATCTAAATCAGAATCGTCTGATGGTTCTTCTGAAGACGAAGTCTCTTTTATGGCCAGACGATTCAAAAGAATGATGATGAAGAAGGGAAAAGGCCAACGCTTTTTCAAGAAAAAGGAGAAGAAGCTCCCTGAAAAGTCATCAACCAAAGAAGATAACACAGAGATTGTGTGTTATGAGTGCAGAAAGCCGGGACACATGAGATCAGAATGTCCCAGATTGAAAAAGAGATGGAGCTCTAGAAGAGATAAAGGAAAGAAGAGCTTACTGACATGGGAAGACCTTGACAGTGAAAGCTTAGAGGAATCCTCTGAAGAAGAAGAAATAGCAAACATATGCCTCATGGCTGGAGATCATATCTCAACAGAGGTAAATTACAATGAAACCTCTTCATCCTCTTCTTCTGAGTCTGAGTCAGAATCAGAAGAAATATCATATGATACTCTTCTAGCTAACTCTCATTTTATTGCTCAGCAATACAAAACTTGCAAAACCAAGCTGAGACAAGCTTTGGAAGAAAATGCAGTTTTGAAATCTGAAATTGAGTTTCTAGACAAGAAAATATCAAATGATGTTTCGTCTGAGTCTGAAAAGGACATTTTCATTCTTGAAATTGAAAGATTAAAGAAAGAAAATGAGTCTTTACTCAATGACTTAACCAAGTTTACAAAGGGATCCTCCATCCTTGAAAATATTTTAAAATATGGGAGATCACCAAAAGATAAAAGTGGACTTGGTTATGTTGAGAAAGGCAGACGAAAGGAAAAACAAACTGTTTCGTGATCAAAAGAAGGGGAATCACAACAAGGTTCCTAATACATACAAAAAGGCTAAAAACAAAAAGAAGCCTTTTGTAACTAACAAGAAAGGACCCAAAAAGATTTGGGTACCAAAGTCACTTATTGTTCCTGTTGCAGATATCCTCAATGGGAAGAGACAAGACTTTAAGTTTGGTACCTGGACAATGGATGCTCACGACACATGACGGGAGACACTGTCTATGTTCCAAGACCTCGGACAAGTAAAGGGTCTGTCTCATACGGTTCTGTAAATGTAAAATTCTTGGCATTGAGATCTGTTGGTAAGACACCCAATACCCTTATCCAGAACGTATCATACGTTAAAGGTCTTAACTTCAATCTACTTAGCATAAGTCAATTTTGTGATAGTGGATATGAAGTAGCTTTTAACTCTGATGAGTGTATAGTGAAGAACAAAGATAAATCCATTCTTTTTGTTGGGAAAAGAAAGAACAACCTTTATGAGGTTTGCCTTTCTGACCTAAGTGATCAGAATGTAACATGTTTGATTTCAGCAGACGATGAACGAGATATTTGGCATAAAAAGCTTGGACATTTAAGTCTCAAGTATATTTCAAAAATTTCTAAGAAAGATCTCGTAAAAGGTTTGCCAAAAATATCTTGGAAAACCAATCGTCATGTGAATCTTGTCGGCATGAGAAACAACTCAAAGCTTCTTTCAAATCTAAAAATGTTGTTTCCACGACAAGACCATTAGAATTGTTACATATTGATCTCTTTGGACCCACTCAGACTGAAAGTCTTGGAGGGAAGAGATATGGATTTGTCATTGTAGATGACTATACTAGATTCACATGGGTATACTTCCTAGCTCATAAACATGAGTCATTCAAAGTCTTTGAAATATTCTGCAAACATGTTCAAAAAGAAAAAGGAATATGTATTGCGTCTGTAAGGAGTGATCATGGAACAGAATTTGAAAATTCTGAGTTCAAAGCCTTTTGTTTTGAAAATGGTATATTTCACAATTTTTCGTCTCCAAGAACTCCTCAACAAAATGGAGTTGTGGAAAGGAAAAATCGTACTTTACAAGAAATGGCTAGAACTTTGTTGCATGAAAGCTCTCTCCGAAATATTATTGGGCGTATAAGCATAACACTTCCTGTTATATTCAAAACAGAATATTGATAAGACCAATCTTGAATAAGACTCCATATGAATTATGGAAAGGAAGAAGACCCAACATTTCTTACTTCCATCCTTTTGGATGTGAATGCTTTATCCTAAACACCAAAGATCAACTTGGAAAGTTTGATTCAAAGGTGGTTAAAGGAATCTTTCTTGGATATTCCAATACATCTAAGGCCTATAGAGTATTTAACTCTAAGACGCAAGTTGTAGAAGAATCAATCCATGTAAAGTTTCAAGATAACTCAAAGGCTGATAAAGAAATATCAGACCTAGAAAACTTGTTTGATAATTTGCAGATTAATCCTTCTGGTCAGAATTCAAAACAAGATGATAAACAAGGGTCAGACGATACAGGGTCAGACGATACAAGGATAGACGATAGATGCACAAACGAACCCTCTTCGTCTGATACTCATCAATAGGGAGATCAAGCCCCTGCAAAAACATGAAAGTTTACATCAAACCATACAGAAGATCTCATCATTGGAGATAGATCTCAAGGTGTTCAAACAAGATCTAAAGTGAAGTATATTTCAAGCTATGCTCTTGTATCAACTTTGGAGCCAAGTAACATTGAAGATGTTCTTCAAGACAATGATTGGATTTTGGCTATGGAAGAAGAACTCAATCAGTTCACAAGGAATGATGTATGGACCCTTGTTGAAAGACCAAAGAACAAAAACATCATCGGAACCAGATGGGTGTTCAGAAACAAGCTTGATGAAGCTGGAAAAGTAGTAAGAAACAAAGCAAGGTTAGTAGCACAAGGGTACAATCAACAAGAAGGTATTGATTTTATTGAAACCTTTGCACCTGTAGCTAGATTAGAAGCTATTAGGATATTACTTGCTTTTGCTGCTCACAAGAATATCGTTCTATATCAAATGGATGTAAAAAGTGCTTTTCTAAATGGTTTTATTGAAGAAGAAGTGTATGTAAAACAACCTCCTAGTTTTGAAAGTTTGTCTCAACCAGATCACGTTTTTAAACTCAAGAAAGCACTGTATGGTCTCAAACAAGCTCCTAGAGCTTGGTATGATAGACTCAGTTCTTTCCTTCTTAAAAATGGTTTTTCAAGAGGAAATGTTGATACAACTCTCTTCAAGAAAAGCGTTTCAAAAAACTTTATTATAGTCCAGATTTATGTAGACGATATAGTCTTTGGAGCTATTAACAACTCTCTTTGCAAGGATTTTTCAAAGCTAATGTAGGACGAGTTTGAAATGAGTATGATGGGAGAATTGAAGTTCTTCCTAGGACTTCAAATCAAGCAGACGAAAGAAGGAATCTACATCCATCAACAGAAATACACTAAGGAACTTATCAAGAAGTTCAAGATGGAGAACTCCAAGCTTATGAAGACCCCAATGCATTCGTCTGGAGCAAATCTTAACAAGGATGAGTCAGGTAAGTCTGTTAATCAGACGATATACAGAGATATGATTGGCTCACTCTTTTATTTAACCGCGAGCAGACCTGACATTATGTTTAGCGTCTGTCTATGCGCGCGTTTTCAATCTGATCCAAAGAATCTCATTTACAAGCTGTAAAAAAAATTCTTAGATATCTTGTTGGAACAACTAATCTCTCTCTGTTTTATAAGAGAAATAGTGATTTCAGTTTAAGAGGCTTTTGTGATGCTGACTATGCTGGAGATAAAGTGGAGAGAAAAAGCACAAGTGGTGGATGCCAATTTCTTGGATCATCACTAATATCTTGGTCAAGCAAGAAACAAAATGATACAAATTCACTGTGAACGAGGCTCGTATTTGGACCGATCATCTTGATTCGATTGGAAGCTCGAATAAATGTATTTACGACTCAAGAACTTAGAAGAAAGAATGAAAGCGGAGTAGATTTAGAAGATGATGGCGCCATGCAAGTGCAATAAGCCTAAGGGAGAATCGCCACAAGGAAGAGTTTCCATGATAAGATTCAAGGTTCTAGAAGAAACCTTAGAGAGAAGTTCACTCTCAAAGAATTAGCTCTTGCTAAATTCAATTCATTCAAAATTGATTCAAAAGATCCTTTACAATTCAAAGCGTTAAGTATTTATACTAGCGGGAATTGGGATAGCTTGGCCACTTTAGACGAAACATGCTTTAGACGAAATAGCTTAGCATGCGAAGGCACAGACGGAACAAGTTTCAGACGGACAAGTGCAACATATGAAGGCTCAGACGGAACAATTCTTCAGACGGAAGAGTTCAGCAGGTGACGGCCCAGACGAAACAATTCTTCAGACGGAAGAGTTCAGCATGAAGTATCAAACGAAAGAGTGTCGTTGGTATCGTCTGTGGTAATCGTATGTCATGTCTACAGACGGAAGCATCAGACTGAAGACTCAGGTGTGGTATCGTCTGTCTCCGGTGTTGGACCTAAAGCTTGATGATGCTTTGGTGTCTCTCTTGGTGTTTTTGATTTTGATGTTAATGTAATTTTGGTTTTCTTAGTTGGAATGTATCTAGGAGATTACTATGTATTGTTTGTTGAGTTTAGGCATATATGTGTTGAGTTCTTTGTTTGAGGCTCAAGAGATGTTTTAAACTTGTGTATGGTTGATCAAGTGACTAATGTTTGATTTCCATTTGAGAAAAACAGTTTCAAATCCTTGGAAATCCATTTTTCACTGATGTAATCGATTACAGGCTTGATGTAATCGATTACATTGATCTTTCTCTCTGGTGTAATCGATTACATCCCCTAGGTAATCGATTACCATGGCAGAAAATTTTTTGTATCCTCTTGCTGCTTGATTTCACCCTAGATGCACTCCGAATTGGCTCTTCATGTCTTCATGAGATTTGTAGCTCTATCAATCCTCTTTCATTTGCAAAAATTCAGAGCTCAAAACGATATCTGTAGAAGAAGTTATGCCAATTTTGGTGAAAGTGGTCAAGCAGGTGCGCCCAGGAGCAACCAGGAGCATTACTCGATGTAATCGATTACATCTCCAATGTAATCGATTACATGGCCTGGGAATTTCTGATGTAATCGATTACATCTCGTTGTAATCGATTATATGCATGGAAAATTCAAATTGGAGGGTTCTAACGGCTAGTGTAATCGATTACATTCATTTGGGATCAATTACATTGACCGTTGTAGCTCAGATTTGCACGTTTTCTCCCTCCAAATTTGCTCTATAAGTATAATCTTGATGAAACATATGAAGGTAGAGAAAACCAAACCATTTGCAACTACTTCTACACTTTCATATGCTCTGTAAATAGAGTTCATCAAGGTTTTCAAAGAGAAAGGGCAAACTTGATACACTCCTCGTGTGTTGGTGGATTTCATAGAGATTATTTGTGATCGGATTCTGCACTTGAGGTGTATTCTTTACTGATCTTTTGTATTTCCATTTTTGGGTTGTTGCTCTAGGAGAGAGGTCTCTCTAGATAGAGCATTGTATTTGAGAAGTGATTCTCAAAGGTTGATCTTGGAGGTGCCAAGATCTTGGAAGTTCGTTCTTCAGGTTGAAGAACAGTTTTGTGTTTTGATTTCGTTTTTGTGTTGCTTGTTGCAGAGTGAATGTAAAAGAACACAAAAGGGATCATTTGATAGTGGAAAGCCAATCGCAACAGTTGTTGGGTTGGGACTGGACGTAGGCGGTTAGTAACCAAGATACATCACTGTGCACTCATCTTCTTCCTTATTCTCTTTACAGTTTTCACTATATTGTTATTGATCATATTCTGCTTTGTATTTGGAAACTGTATTGATAATCAACTCATTAATTGGTTTAGGAATAGAATCAGTAATTGAACTTGTAATTGAATCTGTAATTGAAAGGTAATTGATAGGTAATCAAGATTAGATTTCGGCTGAATTAAAAGGAATTAGAAACACGCGAATTTGGGGTAAAGTTTAACAGGAATCTATTCACCCCCCCCTCTAGATTCATACATAGGGACCAACATCCGGTATCGTCTGTCTGTGATAGTCATGTCTTCAGACGGAAGCATCAGACTGAAGACTCAGGTGTGGTATCGTCTGTCTTCGGTATCGTCTGTCTGTGATATCGTCTATTGGTCGGTGTGGTATCGTCTGCCTGTGTGATATCGTCTGCCTGTGTGATATCGTCTGTCATTTTCTACAGACGAAGATCATTCGTCTGTGGTATCGATTACCCTTCGGAAAGCATTCCAATCCTTTCGTCTGTGGTATTTGATGCCCATTCTGGAAGCATTCTAACGCTTTCGTCTGTGGTATTCGATGCCCATTCTGGAAGCATTCTAACGCTTGCGTCTGTGGGTATTCGATGCCCATTCTGGAAGCATTCTAACGCTTGCGTCTGTGGGTATCTCTTAACCCAACTCTCTCACAAAACATTCTAAACTTTGGTTCAATTACAAACATAAGGCCTCGCGCTTATACACAAAACAAGACCCAAATTAAATGTTCCTACTCTAATTACAAGTTCAAATGATCCTAAGACTATTACAAGGCTTGTTGACCAAGAAGATTTGTTGACCTTCATGTTGACTTTGACTTTGGGCCAACTTCAACTTTTCTACTTCTTGTATTCTCTTGAGCATTGACCTTGTAATTCTTCTAGAATCATTGACTTCCATGTTTGTGGTAGATGGACCTCCATCACAAAACTCCATTGCATTCTCAACAACTGAAGCAGAATACATTGCTGCGGCAGGGTGTTGTTCACAACTACTATGGATCAAACATCAACTTGAGGATTATTCCAGGTTTGAGAATCATATACCAATATTTTGTGATAACACAAGTGCAATCAATCTCAGCAAAAATCCTATTCAACATTTAAAAGCTAAACATATTGAAATTCATTTTCATTTCATAAGAGATTATGTCCAAAAAGGTATTTTCGATATACAGTTTGTTCAAACTGATTTTCAATGGGCAGATATATTTACTAAAGCTTTAGATGAAACACGATTCAATTTCATTAAAGAAAATCTTGGAATTATTTCTTTGAATGATTGAAAATTGTTTCGTCTGAGTAATTGATTGAATTTGTTCCGATTCAGACATTTTATTCCATCTCAGACATTACTTCTTGTGTTAAGATTGAAACATTGCGTCCTGATCAAGTTGAATAGTTCTTGTGGTAAAATTCAATGACGAATCAACACTTTTAATAAGTTTATCTCAAGTGTGCTGAGGACAAATTAAAGAAAGCAATAAATGTGTCTGTCATTTATTGCACTATTCTAGGACAATGATAAGCACGCGCCGTGAATTGCAGAGGTCAAATCAATCATTGAAAAGGCAATGATGTGGACACATCAAATCAGGGGAGAATTTCAAAATCTGTTTTGTCTGATGAATTGCAACAGTTTTTATTCCTTACTTATAAATACTCTTGAAACATAACTCTTTTACTCTTTACTGTAATTTGAAACTGTTTGAATTCTCTGAAACCTAAATACTCACTAAGCTTTCATTCTATCTTTTCATATCTCAACAATGGCCGCCAAGAACATCAAAGCCACCAAAGCTGCTGAAGCAACTTTCTTCGCACAAGACTTGTTCTTGCCAAGCAAGTGGATCTTAAGAGAGACCTTACAGAGTGTCTTTGAAAGAGTTGTGAAGATCTTTGACCACACCGGTTGGATGGGCTTCGCTGAGACGAAAGACCCATGGCTAATGGAGACTTACGCTGAGTTCTGGAGCGACGCAAGGGAATTTGATGATGGCATTGTTGGCACTATTGACAACAAAGAATACATCATCACTGTTGACACCATTGTTGAGGCTGGAAACTGCAAGGCTGAGGGACGCTTCTATAACCCCAACTGGGTGAAGAATGAATCAGAGGAGCATGTTGACAAAATCATCTATCTGAGGAAACCCAACTCTGAAGATCCCAAGTTCTTCAGATCTGGAAAACTCTCTCCCACTGCAAGAATCATCCATAACCTCCTCTATAATATTTTCACGCCAAGGACTGGTTCATGGGACAATGTAAGTGTTCGAGACAGATTCTGCATTTTCTATTGTCTAAGAAAAGGAAGAATGAGTCTCCTACACATTATTCTTGACCATTGGAGGAGTGCTTTGAAGAATAGGAACATTCGTAGGAAAAGTAGCATTCCCTACGCCACTCTCTTCACAAAAATTATCATTAACCAAGGATTTGATACCACTGACGTCGTCTATTACCCTGAGGGAAAAGAAGTGAAAGCAAGCACCTTTGCAAAGATGCATCTATCTCCAAGCTTCGTTTCTCACTCACAAACCCAAACACCATCCTAAACAGAACCCAAAACACAAACCCAAACACCGTCTGAAACACAAACCCAAACACAAGCCCAAACATCAAATCAACCTCAACCTCCTCCTTCTGTGATAATATCTGAAGTTCCTTTTGAGGATGTTCTTGAGGAACCCCTCAAGAAAAAGAAAAGGAGTATCAGAATCAAGCATATTGGTGCTAAAACAAAAACACAGACAGTATCCCCAAGTGAAGACGAAGGGGTCACCATACCATCTGAGAAAGTTCCGTCTGTGAAGGTACTAACAGACGAAGAAAAACAAAGGAAAGAAGCAGAAGGAAAAGCAAAAGCCAAGAAGCTTGCGCTTGAGAAAGCTGCTAAGGGCAAGGAGAAGATGAAACAAAAGATGGCTTCTGTCGTTGTTGGAGAGACAGAAGAGGAAAAACAACTCAAAAGGCTAGACGAGCCTCCATCTTGCTCGAAGCTGAAAGACAAAGGCTCTTTCAAGAAAGCATTAGGGGCATTGGATCGTCTGAGGGACCACCTGCTCAATCAACCTCAGAGGGCATGGACAGCGAAGAGACTGCCCAGATCCAAAAAGACAACGCCCAACTTGCGGAGGAGTTGGAAACTATGTTAAACGAAGAAGCCTCTACAATGGAGGTTCTTCCATCTACAACACTCCCAGACGAACAAATGACAACTCCTTCTGAGCCACTTGTTGCGTTTCCGCTAAATGCTTGTCCAGCACAGACGTTTCTTGCTGCGTCTGAAGAAGAAGGAGCATTCCACTACAAGACGAAGGAAGGTCCGTCTGAAGGCATCATATTTGTGAAAGATGCAAGTTCATCGTCTGATGAAGAAGATTCTAGAGTGGATGTGTAACGCTCCTCTATTTTCATTGCTAAAATATTTTCATTTTCTCCAATTATTATTATTGTATGAAAATGTTTCCCTTCATTTAGATTTATTTAAATAAAATCTTAAAATAATTTCCCTTGCTAACAAAAACGTCACCAAAATAAAATACATCACATAGATCACATCGTAACTATACATCAAAAGTTATTTACAAAACGTCACATAAATACGTAATATTGTGATAATTATAAAATACACATTATTCACAAAAATCCTCATGTTAGCTATCCTTCCTTCACATCTCCAAATAGAATTATCTTAATAAAAATACATATCATATAAAATTATCAATATAATACATATCATAATCAAATAAATAAAGAATGAATTATGACTTAAATAAAATTTCTATATGATGCATGCTCCATCCTCAACTCCAAAAATATGCAATGTGGTACCATCTCAGATAATACGACATCATCATCGTAAAACTTACCGACCAGTTGGGATTTCACAGTGGTGCACAGAATCTCATAAACAATCATGTGATCATCATGAACTAAATGAATTCTCACTATAAAAATCTCCCAAGTCTGGCATCCCACCTAGACGCACGGATTAAGTTATTATCTGCACCTCTAACCGAGGCCACCTCTTTTGAGGCATGCATGAATGAATGAAAACTTATCTCCCTTTCTAAAAATCTCATTTAAAACAACATCAATCTTGTTGATATTACAAGTCCATTCCATCATTATATTTTATATTATGGGTTAATAATTTATAGTATAATAATCATAGTTTTCATCACAATCTTCAACGTGCATAGCATAGGTAATTAATCACAGTCTCAATCATCAACCAAATTCAAGAAAAAGGTAAACATACACAGTTCAAGTTATTATCCAAATATACGTCAAAAGTCATTCACATTCAAATCAAATTTTCCAATTACTCTTTAAAATTGTTAAAAATCTTCATAAAATTACGTATTATATAAATAACTTAAAGTTATGAAATCATAAAGGTGGCAGAGCCTCCTAGTTAGATCTCATAATTTTAAGATCTCAAATTATCATTTCATAAAATTAAATATTATATAAATATCTTAAAGTTATGAAATCAAGTAAAAGCGTAAGAGCCTCCTAGTTGGATCTCATAATTTTAAGATCTCAAATTATTATTTCATAAAATTAAATATTATATAAATAACTTAAAATTATGAAATCAAGAAAGGTGGCGAGCCTCCTAGTTAGATCTCATAATTTTAAGATCACAAATTATCATATGAAATATAAACAAATGAAAGCGGAAATATTTAAATATAAAGATATAAATATGCGGTATTATAAATGAAATCTGGACTAGCTCGTTGGTTAAGACATGATTGGAAACACTAAGGTGTTGGATTCAAGTCATGCTCACTTCATTTTTAGTTATATATATATTTTTATTTTTATTTATTTATTTATTTATTTTTTTTATATTTGAAAATTTAAGTAAATTGCAACTTCTCTTACAATTCTTATTACTTTAAAACTTCAATAATAATTATAAGTTCATAAATTTTAGAACACAAATATTTTGAGATTATTCTAGAATTTTTAGAAAATTGAAAACTTAATTAAATTGAAAACTTAAAATAATTTAGAAACTTCCCTCACCTTGATTTCTTTTGGCTACTCTTTTGGAAGACTTTGAGAAAGCTTTTGAAGGTTGAAAGAAGGTTGATTCTACTCTCAAAGTTAAATGAAATAGGTTTTTGGTGAATTTAGAAAAATTTGGAATTTTAGCAAAATAAGCTTATGGTTTTGGGAAAATTGGAAAAACTAAGATTTTGGTGTTTTGGTGCAAATGAATTCCTGGCTGAAGTGTTTTCAAATGGTTTCTATTTATAGATGAAATAAAATTTAAAATATTATTAGTGGTAAAATTTAATATACTTAGTGGTTTTACCATAAACAATAAATTATAATTCTTTTTCTTTTTTAATGCTCCACTAAACAAATTGATGTTAACACCACTAACTTAGTGCATTTTTCCATCACTCATGACATATTGCACTTGTTCAGAATTTTCTAACTTTTATTTATTTATTTATTTATTTTATTATTATTTTATTATTATTATTATTATTATTATTATTATTTTTTAATACTTTATTATTTAATTCCATTATTCGAATATCATATATGATTATTCTATAATTAATATTATATTATAATAAGTCTAAAAAATATTTTTCCCTATTTTTCTTACATATTTTTCTCGTACTAATTATATACATTATATTTATTTTAAAAAAATATCAAACAGACCTAGTAGCTCAGTTGGTTAGAGTGGTGGTTTAATAATCTGCAGGTTTGAATCCTGCATGGGCCATTCTAAGTTCATTTTATTTTTTTTATTTTATATTATTTTTTTTTTATTTTTTTTAATTCTTAAAATGTTTCTCAAATCAAATATAAAATAAGATTTCTTAATAATAATATAATTAAAACAATGAATCTACAAGAATTTAAATTTAAAATAATGTTCGAAATATTAAATAATAATAAAAATGTCAAACAACAAATTTATTTTTCTACTACATTTTTATTTAGAAATGTAATCATAATTTTCTCAAATTACGTAATAATATTGCTACCCAATGATAAATTATTTTTGAATTACATTTTCTGTCTAATCAAATTATAACAGTAAACAGTTAATATGCACATTTTTATAGAATTTTTTAGTAAATGTTTTAACTACGAAATTATTTATGAAAATTAATTTTGAGGGTGTTACAACTCTCCCCCCCTAAAAAGAAATTTCGTCCTCGAAATTTACCTCATTGAAATAATGTAGGATAACTTTTCTGCATCTCACTTTCCAATTCCCATGTTGCATCATCCGTTCCCCAGATAACCTTTACTAAAGGAATATCTTTTCCCCTTAAGGTTTTGATTCTTCTATCCTCAATTCTTATTGGTAATGCTTCATAGGTTAGATTATCCTTTATTTGTATGTCATCTAACTCAATTACATGTGATGAATCAGGAATGTATTTACGAAGTTGTGAAACATGAAAGACATTATGAAGATTAGAAAGAATTGGGGTAAAGCAATTTGGTAAGCCACAGGGGCCTACTCTTTTTTATTATTTGGAAGGGACCAATGAAACGCGGTGAAAGTTTTGGATTTTAAAACTCTTCCAATACCAGTCCATGGATTTACCCTTAAGAATACGTGATCACCAACATCAAATTCCAAATCTTTTCTTCTTTTGTCATGATAACTTTTTCTGTCTACTTTGTGCCGTTCTCATTTTTCCCTGAATTAACTTAATCTTTTTTTCATGTTTGTTGTACAATATCAGTCCTAAAATTAAACTTTCTCCTGATTCATCCAACACAAAGGGTTCTACATTTTCTTCCATATAAAGCTTCAAAAGGTGTCATACCAATGGAAGAATGAAAACTATTATTGTAAGTAAATTCTATCAAAGGCAAAAAGTCTACCCAACAACCCTTATGTTCTAAAATACAAGCTCTCAATAAATCCTCTAAAGATTGGATTGTTCTTTCAGGTTTGTCCATCATTTGGGGATGATAGGCTGAACTTAATTTTAATTTGGTGCCTAAAGCTTTATGTAAACTCTCCCAAAATCTTGAAGTAAATCTAGGGTCTCTCTGTCTGATACAATACTAGATGGTACACCATGTAATCTTACAATCTCACCTATGTACAAATTAGTTAATTTCTCTAAAGAATACCTAATATTAATAGGAATAAAATGTGCAGACTTAGTTAAACGATCTACTATAACCCAAATTGAATCAAATCCTCTAGGGCTTCTTGGCAAAGCTACCACAAAATCCATAGATATGCTATCCCATTTCCATTGTGGTATTTCTAAAGGTTGCAATAAACCTGAGGGTTTCTGATGTTCAATTTTAGCCTTTTGACAAATTAAACAAGAATATACATATTCACAAATTTCTTTCTTCATTCGAGGCCACCAGAACATGATTTTCAAATCTTTGTACATTTTAGTGGCACCAGGATGAATACTTAATTTGCTTTTATGTGCTTCCTCCAAAATTGTTTTTCTAACTTCTGTTATATTAGGAATACAAATTCTATCTTGAAACCTCAAAATACCATCCATTCCAATCTTAAACTCACTACTTTTTCCTTGATTCAAAATTTCCATTTGAGTTTTGAAAAGGATCAAATTCTTGCTTCGTCTAATTTCTTCCAAAAATGTGTTAGAAATTTGTAAAGCTCCTAATCTAATACTCGTATTAGTAGTTTCACACACTAAACTAAGATCTCGAAATTGTTCTAATAAATCCATTTCTCTAATCATCAAGAAGACATAATCAAAGACTTCCTACTTAAAGCATCTCTTCTACCACATTAGCCTTTCCGGGATGGTAATTAAGTTCAAAATCATAATCCTTTAAAAATTCCATCCATCTTCTTTGTCTCATGTTTAATTCTTTTTGTCTAAATAAATATTTAAGGCTTTTGTGATCGCTAAATACTTCAAATCTAGTTCCATACAAATAGTGTCTCCACATTTTAAGTGTGAATACTACAGCCGCTAATTCTAGATCATGGGTTGGATAATTTTTCTCATGAATCTTAAGTTGTCTAGAAGCATATGCTACCACTTTACCATCTTGCATCAATACTCCTCATAAACCCATTTTAGATGCATCACAATACACTACAAAAGGTTCTTTGGGATCAGGTAGAGTTAATACTGGAGCAGTGGTCAATCTTTCCTTTAGAGTTTGTAAACTATCCTCACATTGAGTTGTCCAAATAAATGCCTGATTCTTTTTAGTCAAGGTAGTCAAAGGCAAAGCTATTTTAGAAAAATCTTTAATAAATCTCCTATAATATCCTGCTAATCTTAGAAAACTCCTAATCTCTGTTACACTTTTAGGTCTCTCCCATTCCAAAACAGATTGTACCTTATATGGATCTACAGATATTCCTCCCTGACATATCACATGACCTAAAAATTTCATTTTCTCCATCCAAAATTCACACTTAGATAATTTAGCAAAAAGTTTTCTGTCCTTTAAAATCTGTAATACTATATTTAAGTGTTTGGCATGATCCTCCCTAGTTTTACTATACACTAATATGTCATCAATGAATACAATTACAAAATGGTCAAGATAAGGGTGAAAAATTCGGTTCATGTAATCCATAAATACTGCTGGAGCATTAGTCACTCCAAAAGGCATAACTAAATACTCATAGTGCCCATAACGGGTCGAAAGATTTTGGAATATCCTCGGATTTTACCCTAATCTGATGATATCCCGATCTTAAATCAATCTTACTAAAAATACGAGACTCCTTTTAATTGATCCATAAGATCATCAATCCTAGGCAAAGGATATTTATTCTTAATGGTTACTCTATTCAATTGTCTATAATCTATGCACATTCTCATGGTTCCATCCCTTTTCTTAACTAACAAAACCGGAGCTCCCCAGGGTGATACACTAGGCCTTACAAACTGTTTACTTAAAAATTCTTCAATTTGTTTCTTGACTTCTAAATTCTACAGAGAGACATTCTATATGGTGCTATGGAAATTGGTCCTGTTCCTGGAACTAAATCAATGGAAAACTCTATTTCTCTTTCAGGAGGTAATTGATCCACTTCTTGAAATATCTCTGTAAAATCTTTTACTATTGGCACACCACTCACCTCATTTTCAGATTTAGTTTCATTAGCGGTGATCATGTATACTTGGGTATTGTTTTCCTTTAAAGATTTTAAGACTTTATTTATGGAAACAATTTCAATATCCCTACTCACCTCCGGGTCTCGAAAAATAATTGTTTTGTCAAAGCAATTCAACAAAACATGATTAGTGGACAACCAATCCATACCTAAAACAACTTCAATTTGTTGAAGGGTAAACAAATCAAATTGACACGAGAAAAGTTTTATCACCAATTTTTATTTTACAGTCTAGACAGGATATCCGAGGTTAAAACCGAAGTCCCGGTTGGAGTATTTACTTCTAATTTAAAGTTTAATGAAGACACGGGAGTTTCAATTTTTGTACACAAGAATATGACACAAAAGAATGAGTAGCACCCGAGTCAAATAACACGCTTAAAGGAGTTTCATTTATGAAGCATTTACCTCGAATCAAAGGTTCTGAAGTCTCAGTTCCATTAAGAGAAAAAATTCTTCCTTGAGCCTTCGGTTTTTCAGACGGATTTTCGGACATGCTTCCTTTTCCTCGACAATCTTTTGCTAGATGTCCCTTTGTGTTACATTTGTAGCACCAGTTGCACGATGAAGCATAGTGTCCAAATTCTCCACACTTAAAACACTTGACATTAACAGGATTAGATTCACGATTTCTCATAGGAGCTTTAGAAAAATTCCCAATGAACGTTCCTTAAATCCTTGAGAAGCTTGGTATGGTTTCCCTTTATTTTCGAACCCAAATCTTTTATTTTTAATGGGTCCACCAATATTTTTATTTTTATAATATACAGCTCTAGCACGAGAATCCTCATCATATATTCTACACATATTTACAAGCACTGGAAATTGGTGAATACATTGATAATTTATAGCCTGTTTTATTTCAGACGTGGCCATTTAAAAATTTAACACATTTTGACCTTTCACCATCTTTTCCATGGTAGTGTATAGAATATCTCGACTAGATCCTCAAACCTAACCGCATACTCAAACTCTTTGTTAAGTTCCCTTGTTTTAATTCCAAAAACTCCATTTCTTTTTATTCCTTATATCTTGAGAAAAATATTTTTCAAAAAACAATTCCTTAAATTCTCCCCATTTTATTGTTTCTCCTTCCTTCGCTTCATACTGGTAAGCATTTTCCCACCAATATTCTGCCTCATCCACCAACATATGAGTTGCGAAAATTACCTTTTTATCCTCAGAACATCCCATTACCCGAAAGATTTTCTCAATTTCCATTACCCATCGTTGAGCACCTTCAGGGTCATATCCACCTCCAAAAGTAGGCGGATTATTCCTCTGAAAACGCTCCAGACCACGATATTCATTATGTTCGTTGTTGTTCCTATTTTGACTTCCAATTGCTTGAGCAAGTTTTTCGAGTGCCTCAGCAATTGCCTTATCATTTCCTCCAGCCATCTATTATTATTACAGAAAATAAAATCACAAAGCACATCAACTAACAATCACACAAGAATATAGAGCACATAAACAAACAATCATATACTCCACCTTATAACTTCTACCAATCATTTAATCACAACAAAAACATGGTTAGCTCAAAATTCACAAGTCCAAGAAAACATACTGCTCTGATACCAACTGTAACGCTCCTCTATTTTCATTGCTAAAATATTTTCATTTTCTCCAATTATTATTATTGTATGAAAATGTTTCCCTTCATTTAGATTTATTTAAATAAAATCTTAAAATAATTTCCCTTGCTAACAAAAACGTCACCAAAATAAAACACATCACATAGATCACATCGTAACTATACATCAAATGTTATTTACAAAACGTCACATAAGTACGTAATATTGTGATAATTA
The DNA here is from genome assembly GCA_026586105.1 of Hylodesmum podocarpum. Taxonomy (NCBI): domain Eukaryota; kingdom Viridiplantae; phylum Streptophyta; class Magnoliopsida; order Fabales; family Fabaceae; genus Hylodesmum; species Hylodesmum podocarpum. The sequence continues at coordinate 44,497 of JALJEV010000730.1, read as the reverse complement.
TAAAATACACATTATTCACAAAAATCTTCATGTTAGCTATCCTTCCTTCACATCTCCAAATAGAATTATCCTGTTAATCTGCTCCCCCAAATAAAATTTAGGATCATCACAGGTGTCAAACCACAGACACAAACACGCAAGGGTAAGTTCCAAAAATCTTAATAAAAATACATATCATATAAAATTATCAATATAATACATATCATAATCAAATAAATAAAGAATGAATTATGACTTAAATGAAATTTCTATATGATGCATGCTCCATCCTCAACTCCAAAAATATGCAATGTGGTACCATCTCAGATAATACGACATCATCATCGTAAAACTTACCGACCAGTTGGGATTTCACAAGCAGTGGTGCCGAAATCTCATAAACAATCATGTGATCATCATGAATTAAATGAATTCTCACTATAAAAATCCCCCAAGTCCGCATCCCACCTAGACTACACGGATTAAGTTATTATCTGCACCTCTAACCGAGGCCACCTCTTTTGAGGCATGCATGAATGAATGAAAACTTATCTCCCTTTATAAAAATCTCATTTAAAACAACACCAATCTTGTTGATATTACAAGTCCATTCCATCATTATATTTTATATTATGGGTTAATAATTTATAGTATAATAATCATAGTTTTCATCACAATCTTCAACGTGCATAGCATAGGTAATTAATCACAGTCTCAATCATCAACCAAATTCAAGAAAAAGGTAAACATACACAGTTCAAGTCATTATCCAAATATACGTCAAAAGTCATTCACATTCAAATCAAATTTTCCAATTACTCTTTAAAATTGTTAAAAATCTTCATAAAATTACGTATTATATAAATAACTTAAAGTTATGAAATCAGTAAAAGGTGGCAGAGCCTCCTAGTTAGATCTCATAATTTTAAGATCTCAAATTATCATTTCATAAAATTAAATATTATATAAATATCTTAAAGTTATGAAATCGAGAAAGGTGGCAGAGCCTCCTAATTGGATCTCATAATTTTAAGATCTCAAATTATTATTTCATAAAATTAAATATTATATAAATAACTTAAAATTATGAAATCGGTAAAAGGTGGCGAGCCTCCTAGTTAGATCTCATAATTTTAAGTTCACAAATTATCATATGAAATATAAACAAATGAAAGCGGAAATATTTAAATATAAAGATATAAATATGCGGTATTATAAATGAAATCTGGACTAGTTCAGTTGATTAAGATATGATTGGAAACACTAAGGTGTTGGATTCAAGTCATGCTCACTTCATTTTTAATTACATATATATATTTTTATTTTTATTTATTTATTTATTTATTTTTTTATATTTGAAAATTTAAGTAAATTGCAACTTCTCTTACAATTCTTATTACTTTAAAACTTCAATAATAATTATAAGTTCATAAATTTTAGAACACAAATATTTTGAGATTATTCTAGAATTTTTAGAAAATTGAAAACTTAATTAAATTGAAAACTTAAAATAATTTAGAAACTTCCCTCACCTTGATTTCTTTTGGCTACTCTTTTGGAAGACTTTGAGAAAGCTTTTGAAGGTTGAAAGAAGGTTGATTCTACTCTCAAAGTTAAATGAAATAGGTTTTTGGTGAATTTAGAAAAATTTGGAATTTTAGCAAAATAAGCTTATGGTTTTGGGAAAATTGGAAAAACTATGATTTTGGTGTTTTGGTGCAAATGAATTCCTGGCTGAAGTGTTTTCAAATGGTTTCTATTTATAGATGAAATAAAATTTAAAATATTATTAGTGGTAAAATTTAATATACTTAGTGATTTTACCATAAACAATAAATTATAATTCTTTTTCTTTTTAATGCTCCACTAAACAAATTGATGTTAACACCACTAACTTAGTGCATTTTTCCATCACTCATGACATATTGCACTTGTTCAGAATTTTCCAACTTTTATTTATTTATTTATTTATTTTATTATTATTATTATTATTTTTTAATACTTTATTATTTAATTCCATTATTCGAATATCATATATGATTATTCTATAATTAATATTATATTATAATAAGTCTAAAAAATATTTTTCCCTATTTTTCTTACATATTTTTCTCGTACTTATTATATACATTATATTTATTTTAAAAAAATATCAAACAGATCTTGTAGCTCAGTTGGTTAGAGTGGTGGCTTAATAATTTACAGGTTGCAGCTTCGAATCCTGCATGAGCCATTCTAAGTTTATTTTATTTTATTTTTTTTATTTTATTTTATATTATTTTTATTTTTTATTTTCTGTCTAATCAAATTATAACAGTAAACAGTTAATATGCACATTTTTATAGAATTTTTTAGTAAATGTTTTAACTACGAAATTATTTATGAAAATTAATTTTGAGGGTGTTACAGGATGCATCAAGGGGAAGAGTACATGCTGAAGTACTTAATCCAGAAGACTTACCCCCAAAGCGCAAGATTGACTATTCGTTCCTAAACGAATTAGTCATGCGAAGATATGAAGAAAGCACTTGCGCTGACAGACCAATCAAACCTGATTGGGTTATTGGAGCGAAGATTGATGAAGTCTCCAATTTTGCTGAATCGTCTGAGCCTGCTCAATTAGCAGACGATGAAGACCTGTATATAAAGAATACACCATACATAGAGCTGAAGAACCCTTATCAGTACAGAGGAAAGAAGGGATTCCAGCTGGGGAGATTTGTCAACCCCATTATATACAATAAGTCCTTGAAGCCAACTGATTTTGATGAAAATGCTGTTTATTCTCCAGAGGAGCAACGCAACTAGTTGAAGCGTCTGCCCTGGGACACTCTGACTAATTTAAATATCAAGGGACTAGAAAACATAAAGGCATATAAGGATTATCTTGCTGCGTCGGAGATTGAAGGACCAGCGCTTGGTTATGAACCCCACATTCCACAAAGAAATAATCCAAAGTGGAGGTTGCGATACGAGATCAATGCACCAGTCTTTCATCACTGTACAAATGGTGATATTGACTCTCTCCGCTATGAGCCGAAAGACTGCAAACACTGGCATCTTGACGCCATAGATCGCCATGATCCAATGCCATTCACAATTCCTCTCAATCAAACAAAGTATGTTGGTTTAGGCCACTCTCTAGGAATTGTGCTCCCGTGGACGAGACCCCATTGTTCTGGGATCAACCCACGCTACTCTCTCCTTCTAGATGAGTATGAAGACCCTAAAGATTTTGCTCACTGCCTCCCAGAAGACTACAATCTACCTTTCAAGTTGATGGCCGGTGCATATCGAAGGGAAGCAAAGGAAAGAATCATATCTATCTCCCACGTCGATCGTCAAGCTACGAAGGATAGAAGATATTGTCCCTTCATGATGGGTTCTCAGTTTTCTTCTCTAGTGACAGACGAAACAAAGTACTCTATCGTCTTAGACATAAAAAGACCATGCTTGGTCAGATATCTGGCTAAGGGAAAGGAAAAGAAGGTTTCGTGCAGAAGTGACCCTTTCTTTCGGAACCATCTTTGATGAAGACTCTTCCGTCTGTGGCAGAATGTTCCCTGGTAGTGCATTTGTATATTCTCAGGAACAGCCACTGCTTGAAGTATCTATACCAACCAAGTGGTATACTCATCAATGGGACCAGACCTTCTCTGCCTACCTTGTTCTTCCACTGTTCACACTACATCTGAAGAAGAAAAAGCCAGTGTTTATCATTGATGATAGTGAACCTTTTGTGGAACTACCTCAAACACCAATGGTACAACTTGAAGATTTGGTGGAGGTTGATAAAGCTTATATTGAAGAAGCTGAGGAGTATAAGACTCTGAAGCGCAAATATGAGGCTTTGGAAGAAGATTGTCGAAAGATTTTGAAAGCAAAGAACAGAGAACTTGAAGAAAATCACGCTTCTCTATCGTCTCAAGTGCAGCAGCTTACAGATGTTGTCATGACCCTGCTGGACAAAAAGCCAAAACCTTCTTTTTTATCAGAGTTTTGATGATCACAGCCCAAGGGGGAGAGAAAAGAAAGCATAATCCAAGGGGGAGAGCCTAGCCTAATCCAAGGGAAAGAAGAAAGGCATCGTCTGAGGGGGAGTAAGAGCAAACAAGAATGAGGAAGTACCGTCTTGGGGGAGTAAGATCATTGTAAAATTTTTTCGGTATAGAATATACAATGTAATTTTATTATTTCATTTGTTATCATATACATTGTAATTCGTTATTGTTTTTTTTTGAATACCATTGTAATAATCGATTACATCACATTGATGTAACAAACATTTATAAAGAGGTATTTCTCGAAAAACATCGTCTTGATGTAAATCGGCTTATAAAACTGCTTATTCTTGTAAAACCATGTCTTATGCGAAATTTCGTGGTATGGTCTACGTAATCATCAAAAAGGGGAGATTGTTAGATCAAGGAAGATTAACACCTCAAGATTTTGATTATTACAAGACGGACGAAATCAAGCTATCAAGACCTTTAAGACGAAACCAAATCGGACGGAAGATGACCCTTCAAAGTTTGAAGTGTTGCGTCATCCACAAGCCAAGACATCGAGACGAACGTGCACGACGAAAGAAGAAAGATCGCTCAAAGCTAAAGTCTCCGTCTGTCCAATAGTGAAGCCTTAAGACGAAAGGATGAAACGAAACAACTTAACCGATTACACATTTCGTCTATCCAAAAGTGAAGTCAAGATTGGAGTCTCGCGAAGACTTAAAATCTAAAGGAGTCATTATGAGAAGAATCCAAGATCTGTATGGGGATCTAGCGCTTTCACATCAAAGACAAAAAGGTCTCCACCTTTTTGTCACATCTCTGTACAAGTTAGTAAAAGGAACTGCGCACGCAATTCAGTCCGAGATATCCACTGCAACTCTCATCTATCAATCAAGGACAACTGACAACCTTTTTGGAAAGCTCTCAAGAAGATTTCCAACGACTCTCAACGGCATTCAAATGAGTCTAACAGCTATTTGAAGAAAATGCCTATAAAAGGACTTCACCACGACCAGAACAAGTTGGCGAATACGCTTATCTTCATCTATCTCTTAAGGATTCGCTCAAATCTGTGATAGTGCTTTATTGTAAACACCTCTCTGCGTAGAGGAAAACTTTGTTTTTCTAAAACATCTTTCAAAGTCCACTTGTGTGGCATTTTAGCCTGAGGAGGTTGTGTTCCAAAGAATACCTCTTTTAATAGCCTGTGGAGGCTGAGTTCAAAGAATATCTTGTTGGTTTAGCTTGAGAAGGCTGGGAGCAAAGAATATCTGTGTATAGCCAGAAGTGGCTGGGATCAAAGAATACTTGTAACCCTTTCACGGTTGGTAGTGAAAACTCAGCGGTTGCTGGGTAACTGGACGTAGTCTTGAATAGACGAACCAGTATAAAAATAACTGTGTTTATTTTTGTTTCGTCTGATCAACTAACTGGGGATTATCACACTATAACGTCTGTTCATTAAAATCAATCTTTCAACATAAATTTTGTTTCGTCTGAACAGCTTTGAAACCCACAGACGAAAGGGATAAAATTTTTAATTAACACAATTCAACCCCCCCTTCTTGTGTTTTATCTTTTACATGTATAGTTCAAAAGAAGAAGATAAATGTCTAAATTTTGTGATATGAAACAAGTATATTTGACACTTATCAGAATCCTTTAAACGATTCATGGAATGGAAGGTATTGGTTAAAACTCAAACCAATAGGAAAGTCAAGAAATTGAGAATTGATAATGGGTTAGAGTTTAGCTTAGAAGAATTCAATCAATATTCTAGAAAGAATGAGATTAAAAGGCATAAGACAGTAAGAGGCACTATTTAACAACAGAATGGGAATAGGAGGATGAATAAAATGATTATAGAGAGGTTCATGTGCATTTTATTTGATGCAAATTGTTCAACATATTTCTGGGTAGAAGTCGTGATGATTGTAACCTACTTAATCAACAAATGTCCATCCACAACTATCAACATGAAAATCCTAAAAGAAAGGTAAAGCAACTACCCCCAAATCTAGGACATTTGAGGACCTTTAGTTGTGTAGCATATGTTCACATAAGAAAAGGAAAGTTGGAGTCACAAGCTTTGAAGTGTATGTTTGTAGGATATCCTTGGGGAATAAGAGTTATAGGTTGTGGTGTGTGGAAAAAGGTAAACCCCAAGTTCTAATTAGCAGAAATGTTATGTTCAAGGAATCTAAGATGTATTTTAGCAAGGAGGCATCAATTAACCAATAATTGGAATCAAACACCAATGATAATGTTTTGATGGAAGTAAAACCAATATAGGGAAAGGCAAGATCAAAAGGTTGAGAATCAGGAAGATGAGCTTTTCGAACTTTATCTAATTTAAAGAACTACCAATTGGCTGGTGATAGAGAAAGAAGAGTTATTAGTCCTCCTCCAAGGTTTGACTTTGTTGATATGGTTGCCTTTACACTAAATGTAGTAGAAGAGGTTAAGATTGGTAAGCCAATGAACCATGATAAAGCCATCAATAGTAGTTACTCTCAAAATTGGATTGCTTCCATAAATGAAGAAATGAATTCATTAAAGAAGAATGACATTTGAGTTTTTGTTAAGAAGCTAAAGGGGGCCAAGCTGATCAATTGCGAGTAAATATTCAAAACGAAGGAAGAGATTTCAGGAATTGCGATAGCATGTTTTAAGGCAAGGCTAGTTGTATTAGGATTCACCCAAAAAGAAGGTGTTGACTACGATGAGGTGTTCTCACCAGTTGTAAAACACTCTTCAATTAGAGTGGTACTTGCCCTAGTCCCTTAAAATAATCTGGAATTGGAATAACTATATGTCAGGACAACCTTATTGCATGGAGAACTAGATGCGAAGATTTATATAACTCAACCAGCGGGATTCATTAAGGAAGGTGGCGAGAATAAGGTGTGCTTGTTAAAAAGGTCACTCTATGGTCTCAAAAAATCCCTAAACAATAGTATAAAATGTCTGACACCTTCATTTTGTACAATGGATTCAAGAAGTGTAAGAGTGACAATTGTGTGTACTTAAGGGATACTAGCATTGAATCTACCTACTACTCTATGTAGATGACATGCTAGTAGCTTGTAAAAGTAAAAAATTGGAATAACTATATGTCAGGACAACCTTATTGCATGGAGAACTAGATGCGAAGATTTATATAACTCAACCAGCGGGATTCATTAAGGAAGGTGGCGAGAATAAGGTGTGCTTGTTAAAAAAGTCACTCTATGGTCTCAAACAATCCCTAGACAATGGTATAAAATGTCTGACACCTTCATTTTGCACAATGGATTCAAGAAGTGTAAGAGTGACAATTGTGTGTACTTAAGGGATACTAGCATTGAATCTACCTACTACTCTATGTAGATGACATGCTAGTAGCTTGTAAAAGTAAAGAATGGAGATTTTGAGGAAAGAGTCAAGGATATCTTGACTATTACTCCAAAAGGTTATATAACTAAGGCGTTAAAGAAGTTCAATTGGACAAGTTCAAGGCAATGACAACTCCTATTACTTAACATTTCAAACTATCACCCCAAAATTCAGCAAAGACAAAAGAAGAAGCCTATTTGAAGGAGGTTCCTTATGCAAATGTAGTAGAGAATTTGATCTATGTTATGATATGTACAAGGTCTGATCTAGCTTACTTAATCAGGCTAATAAGTAGGTACATAAGGAAACCAAGAAAGCTACATTTGGAGGCTTTAAAGTGGATCCTAATGTACATTAAGGGAACAATTGAATCTAGATTACTGTGGAAAACATGAAGAAAGTGTAGGGAATTGATAGGATTTATTGATTCAAATTAGATATATTGATATTAGGTGATCATTGACAGGTTATGTATTTCAATTTGATGAAAACCTTGTTAATTGGAAATGCAACTTGCAAAAGGTAGTCTCTTTATCGACAACAGACACAAAGTTCTTTGTTTTGACTAAGGTTGTAAAAGAGGAAAAATGGATGAAGGGATCGATTACGAGTTTACAAACTTAGTAAGGAATTGCTAAGGTGTTATGCAGCTTAAGTGACACTTATTTAGTTAAGAATCAAATATTCTGAGAGGGTTAAGTTCTTGACGTCAAACATCACTTTGTAAAAGAAATCATTACAAAGAGAGATGTGGATCTAGAAAAAGTTAGCATTGACCTCAACCCTACAGATGCTTTGACTAAAGCACGACCTAGACCAAAGTTTCTTCATTGTGAACGGATTTTAAAATTAGGATAAATGGTTTAAGGTTTAAACCAAGGTGGACAATTGTTAGAATTAGTTTTAACGAGCTAGTATTTTTTATTTTTCCTTTTGTACATGAGCTAAAGAGATAGTTAGTTATATAAATTTATTACTTCTCATAATAGAATTATATATGTTATTAATGGGAATGCAATAGCCTATCCAAGACTTGTATATACACCTTTGTCAAAGATATAACAAAGATTATTTTCTCATCTCTCATATTTCCTCTAAACATTTTTTATTAGCCTAAGTATTTCATAACAAAATTGATTTTTCAACCAACATTTGGAATTCAAATCTTAGCACCTTTTTAAACCAAAAAAGAAAAATATTTTTACCAAAAATAGATTTTATCATTACATTGACAAATATTCTGGTGAACAATTTTCACCAAAAATTACTTTCCTTTTATAGATATATTTATATTAACTATATTTAAGGTATTAACAAAAAAAAATATGATAATGCTTCACGTAGAATTATTTATTTGATTTAAATTAAACTCTCTCAATTAATTTACCAAATGACACAATTTGTTTTAGCAAAGATTGATACACTTGTTTCTGTTGGTTCAATACTAAACTAGTAATAAGTTAATCAAATTAACTTAATCAAGATAGGTGTCTAGCAACACTTCTTAACGTCTAGATAGCTTCATGTTCATATAATATGAAGTAATTTCTTTTACTTTCAAGAACCAATAGAAGAGTGACATAATATTTTTGTTAGTCAAATTTGTTTAAAGATAAACCATGAACCTCAATATTGATAATTACATCTGATTAAAATAAAAGTTTCATTTGACATGTATAACAATAAGTTTGCATTTGTGGAGCAGACAAATAAAGTCAATATACTAATAATTCATCAAACGAAGCATCACTTCATCAAGATAACTACTCTTAATAGAATTGTATTTCTGCAGATTCCGGTGAAAAACTTGTTGTCATATTAAGTATAAGGAAGCTAACAAATCCTTTTCTAAATAGATGAGGCAAATCAGAAAAGAGAAGAAGTTCTCTGATATAAAGATCTGTTGCACAAAGGAAGATACCTTTTACAACATTTATCCTTTGTCTATTGCAAAAAGTTGTCATTTATGATTTAACATCGCAGAAGCATTAAGTGTTCACGGTAAGTGCAACATGTTTCCAATGCATGGATAGAACGGATATTGCAAGCTCTTTATTTATATAAAGGTTAAAGATTAAAAATTCGTAGTAAAAATTACTCTTTAAGTCGAAACTCTTGCCGTTTGAAAACTATAATCTCTCTTTTGCAAAAAGCCTTTTCTATTCTTCATTCCTCTCTCTATGCAAAGGTTGTTTTAATTAGACAAAAACCTTTTTGTAAATCATATACCCTTAGTAGTAAGTATCAGTCTTAAGAGGATGTGTACAAAAATACTTTGAATGTTTAACTTAGAGAGACTGAGTCCAAGATTACTTAGTGGGTAAGCCCGAAGAGACTATGTTAAAAAAATACTCAGTTTACCTAGATGTGACTGAGGATCAAACAATTTTTATGTCTTGTTAAAGATAGTAGAACCTTAGTTGTTGCTGAGGTTGATTTGGTGCGATTTTCTCTTTCACGTTAGTTTTCTATCAACTGTGTCTCTAAAACATATTGTATTTTGATTGATTTTCATGGCTTTGAAACAATAAAGTCATGTTGGCTTGTGACAATGAGAGGGTGAAATAAAAATCACACTAAATGTTGACGATGGAATTGATTTATGGGAAGATGAAGAAATATTATATAGTAATAAAAAATGAGAGAATAGAAGAAATCTGAGGGTGAAAATTAGTTGACTACTCTAATCCATTTGTAAGGATAGAGCATAGTAGCCTTCGTTATGATTGGATCCTAGACCTACATATTTATTTCCATCATTGTACTTTGTGTGATGGTGAAGTGCATGGTGCATAACTGTTCGTCGTCTCGACATCAAGGCGCTCAAGGCGCTAACATAGACATCAAGGCCGGAGATTTCTGATAGAGATGTTGAAGTTTCGTTTTGTTTTTTTTTATTTGTCTATGTTAGCTTTTGTTTTGGAAATTATGTTGTTTTATGAATTTGGGATTTTTCTTAAAATGTGAAGGATAAAGAAGAATTCATAGGATTATAATTCAGAGTGTTGATTGATAACACATTTTTGGTGTTTGAGTAATTTTATAATGGACCAGTATTCTATGTAGGGGGTCACATTGGTGACTTCCCTACTTTTCTTTGCAGGTACTATTTTGGTTTTAGTAGCAGAACTTCTGGAAGTTTTTGCTCGTGTGTGCAGTGAAGCATTACGAAATTGTGTTACCATATGACTTTGTTAAACGATTTGTTTTTAGTTGATTAGATTGTGTTTTGGTTTGAGGTTTTAATTTAACGAGAAACCTTGAAATTATAAAGAATGTATGCTACTTTTGAAACAATACAGTCGCGTAAGAACATCCAAAAACGGTACTTTCTTGTACCTCTTACTCCTGCTCTGGAAGCTACTTTCTTGACATCATCAATTCCACCCTGGATATTTCTATACCTTTCAAGCAATGGGAAATGTTTCGCTTCTAAATCATCATACTGTTTTAAAATTGTGCATGACCTTCTATAGCAGTTTGTATTGTTATATTCAGTTCCTCAGCACAATTCCTCTTAGTATCTAGTTCCTGCTTCCTCTTTTCAGCTAGTGATCTGCTAGCTTCAAGTTCAGCTCTCAGTTTTTCAGTTAGAGAAATCCACCTGCAGTCTGCCTTGGTCCATTGACTTCCTTTCTGTTCATGTTTTACTTAGGCAGTGTCTTCAGTTGATTCTGGATTTGCATTTGCCTCAGTGCTGGCCTCTGTTGATTCTGGAATGGCAGTGATAAGAACAAAACAGAACACCAAAGGGAGTTGATTCTCACAAACCAATGGTTTATTACCATGTTCTTTTATTTTACCAAAATCAAGAACAGTGATATTTTCCATCAATGGGTGTCGGACACAAACTACTGTTGCAAGTTACTCTATACTAGAACCACGATGTTAACAACTTAGTCGTATGATTTATTATAAACGTTAAGCATATTTAATAAGAAAACTCAATGATTTTGAGCATTGGCTCAGAATTTAAATTAAAAGAAAAAAAAAAAAACTGTGTTTAACAGATTTAAATATTAAACTTACTAAAGCCAAATCACCTGTTTACATTGACACAAAAGACTACCCACAAAGAAGCAAACTGCAACAACTTAGCATGAATAGACAGAATGCTGAATTCGCTTATTAGGAAAAAATTTAATATAAAGGAGCTTACTCAATAGCCCACAACCAATTGCCTATGATGTTTTTTCGACCTCCTCTTCTGACCCATGTTTAGCTGTATCTAAAAGAGCATAATATCTGGAAAATTAACTGTTGTGCCAAGAATTTCGCAAAATGACATTTAAAATAGGAATTTGCATTAATAAATCTTAATCAAGCAAAAATTTCATTCATTGATGCTTGCATGCAGATAAGGAAGTTTGACATTTTAACTCATTGGAATATTGGCAGCAGCACAAGCAATATATCAGTCCATATTATGAAATGACTGATTAAAAAGAATAACATTTTGCTCATAATTATCAGAAAACCTCAAACAAGTCATTGTGCAAGGTGCTAGGAAAAATTACTGCTGGTAAAGAAGAGTAGAAAATGGTTCTGACAAGAGTTTAATGCACTAACCATAAGATACCATGAAAATTATCATGAGTTATACCTATCTGCGATAAAAGGGTAGGACTTTAAAACAGATTCGATTAACCCTTTTCATTAAATAAATTGTGCCTAAACCTCTTCAGACCCACTTTTTATATTTATCTTGCTTGTTTGGTCTTTATTCTTATTTTTGTATAAGTAAAAACAAGGCAGTTGGTGCTAATTTTAGCAAGTTACAAAATCAGAGTGCTACTTAATTGCTTGAGTTTATGCTTTATTTATTTATTTTTAACCAGCCAAAGAGATATATTTCATTAAATACTAGAGGTACCAAATTAGATTACAAAAGACAATAATCTAACAAAGATGTGCGTAGATTTGAAAGTAGCACACCCGTGTTGAAATGTGTGTATTTATATATCATTTGGCTTTTGTGACAAAAGAAAACCCACCATCTTTCCTTCCTACACTAGTATTATATTGATCCTACACCACTATCATGTAGAGCATATGCTACATGTGCACCCTTACATGAGACACCAGCAGATAACATAACATAAATTATGCTTCCACAATGCACCTCTGACCTGCATTTAACACTCACTCATCACCGTTTCTGAGCCCAGCTATAACACTTTGATACAGTAAGATGGAAAAGTGTCTTCAAACTGTGCCATAACAAAGATGAAATAAGTGGAGAAAGGATACAAATAAGAAATGTTTTGGTTTCTTGGTGGGGAATTTTCCATCGTACAAGGCAGATGGGTGAGTGTTAGACTTTGAAAATCGATGGAAGTGTTGACAAAGAGGAGTAGCAGCCGTTAAGACAAAATCAATGGCCCGTGTTAAGTTGAAATGAAAAAGCACTCCGAAGAAATAGTGAAAATCAAAGACTGAATGGTTTTTTAAACTAAAGCATTACAAATTTTCTTCAATAAACAACTATGTGATTACTTTATGCCAACAATATCTTTGTGATTAAAGGCTATTTTTTGTGCTTATATGAAATGAATTTACTATGAAAAGTCACAACTTGGTGAATGAACTAATTAACAATTAAATTAAAAATGATTACACATTGTAATTAAAGTCCTAACTAACGAAGCCTCAATATTTTCCGATGAAGTAGTAATAAGACAGCAATGCACGAGCCGCAAAACATGGTTCAAGGGGAACACCCCTAGACAAGTGGAAATTTCCCGTGGATTATGATCTAAAACTAATCATAAATGCCTAATCAAGGTGTTAAAATAGGAGATTGATCACATGAGTAGTTTATTGTATTCTAAACAAGACACAAATGAGTAAAAGATACTACAAAGATAACAGAAATTTGAGCAATTTATTCATCAAGAATAACAGACACTATGACAAGGCAAAGAAATGACAACCAGCAATTGGTCTTTAGATGGACTAAGTAATTAACGATCATCTCTCGAAATCACTCCATCTGGAGTGAGGGTCATGCATGGGTAAATGCCAGTTAACTTCTTTATATGGTCATGAACAACTGGGATACATATTGGTTCAGTCTCAAGGATCACATCGACAATACGGGTCAACTTGAGTTATGCATTCTTCAATGGTTATTCATATGGTATCTTGAACCTGAAACACTGTTCATATGTGTACATTAATATAGCTGATTAGTCTGTTCAGCTTCAGCAGAAGCATCAAAATCATAGATTTGCCTTCCATGCAAACTTAGTTAATCACTGCCTGTCAAAAAGATCTGAACATAATTCATTAAATATATCCTTTGTGATGTCTTTGGCGTTACACATATTGTATTTGAAACTGAAACCATAGGCAATAAGTACCTTGCTTTGCACAAATGGTCAAAACCCTGTTAAAAGTTGACCATTCTTTTAGGATTGGACTTTAGCCGACTATAGCATGTAAAGTTTACTTTTTTTTTTGTTTGTACGAGTTACTATAATCCTATCCGGCTGAACTGTGACTTAAAAAGGATTTTAATTTCTAGGCATATATAAACCTTTACGAGATTTTCAATTAGAAGTCATTAACTGAAATATAAATCTATGAACCTTTTGTTTAGTTTTGCATTTTTTTTTAGTTTGAGTGGTCTGGTTATATAAGTTTTTTATTCTCTTATTCCGTTTGTCTTATTTGTCTGCTCACTTTGTCTGCTTAGCATAGCACACTTCATTTGCAAGCTTATTTTGTGTCTATTCCCTTTAGTCTTCCCATTCATCTGTTACTATCTATTTAGCTTTTCTACCCCTCTTTTTTAACAAGCTATCTAGAGCTTATTAGATTTTTGAGTGACTATGAGAAAGAAAACTAGAAGGTTAAGCAAAAAAACATATATAGAGCGAGAGAAAACCAAAAAGAAAAAATCACCAAAATTATTATAAACACAAAAACGACATCAAGTATTCTTTATCTTCACCTCCTATCTTTACAAGAGAAAACATCCATTTATGGGCTGCAAAAAAGAGGACTTACTTCAAAGCTTGGAGTTCGTGGAAAGTTGTGGTAAATGAAAATAATCCAACTCCACTATCAGAAAATTCAACTCTGACTCAAATACAGAGTCACAGTAATGAAATGACAAAGGAAGGGAGAGCTCTTGCCATTATACATGTAGTCTTGCATGATGATATGTTCATCAAGATACTGTCTCTTAAGATACCAAAAGAAGCTTAGGACTAGTAGAATGAAGAGTTTCAAGAGAGTGAAAGGATAAAGAAAATGTTGTTGCTAAACTTGAAAAGGGAATTTGAAGTGTTAAAGACGAAAGACGATGCAACTATCAAAGAGTTCTCTAACAATGTATCAAAAATAGTCATGTTAATCAAATTGCATGGTGAGAAACTCCTTGATTAGAGAGTAGTTGAAAAGATTTTTGTATATCTTCCTAAGATATTTGAGTCTGAAGTTTCCTCTAGAGAAGTAATTAAGGACTTCTCCAAAATCATAGAACTTATTACTGCCCTGCAAGACACAAAACTTTGAGGACGGAAAGAAATATTAAAGGAGCCCTTTATGCCAACACCAAAGGCAAAAGTCAAAGCGTAAAAAACTCGAAAATGCCTTCTAGAGAAAAGAAAACAGCTGGAAGAAGGAGAAAGCAAGCTGGAAAAGCAAGTTTTCACCTTGTGTCCACAGTAAGAAAATCAGACATAAAATTTGTGGTGGTTCAGGCAAGGAGTAAGATGAAATGTCTGTAATCAACTAGGGCATGGGGAGAGAGTCTACAAAAATAAGGCAAGTAGATAAACACAACCAACTCAAGTTAATCAAAATTAATAGACAAATGAGTTCTTTTATTTTGGCTACTTGTTGCATAGCTAATAATTGTAGAAAAGGTTGGTTAATGGACATAAAAAAAATTAATAGCACAATATGTCAATTAGAGAAATATAGATAAGATATTATTAACATTAATGCAATATTAATTTTATCAATTACGTAAATTGTGTATAATTGTGCTCCATGATAAATGGGAACACAATTACACAATATAAGAGATTGCAATAATTTAAAAAAGGAAAAAAAAACTTATACACCATATTTTATACAAAACACAAGAAAAAATCAAAGGAAGAGAAGAAGAAGAAATTTTTGTCTTTTTTACAGGGTGACACGTGGTAGTACAGGAAAGACCATGTGTCAGGTCGAGAGTGCGCCACGTGTCATGCCACGCGCTCCACACGTTAGGGAATGTCTCCCACACATGGGCTCCATGCACCTGAGGGCGTCTCCTGTGTGTGGATTCCACGTGCCGGAGCCCTTCCTGCGCTTGAGATCCACGCGCTAGCACATGTCTTCTTTCTTCGCCCGTGTGTTGCACGCGGTAGTCATCATCTCCACCTGTTTTTTTGTGAAACGAGTCTGAAAAAACTTATTTTTTTGACTTGATTTTTTTCCTATGATTTCTAATCAATTTTAACAACAATTTATTAGGTTTTATTTGCAATTTCAATCTCTACAAAATCTCTTTTCATCAACCAAAACCTAACATTTTCGAATTAAAAGAATGACTATCAAGAATTAAGAAAAACATTGTTCTCTCATTAAGGATACAAAACACTACCAAATTTGCATTCTCGATATTACTACCAACAAAACCCCTTAAGGAATTTTAAGGAATATTGTCAAACAAAGAAAAAAAACACGTAGGACTCATGCAATTAATGAAATTTAATAGCCATAATTGATGAATTAAAATAATGGGATGAAACCTCATCTCTAAAACATACATAAATACATGATAATGACATGTTAAATTAAAGATTGTTCAATCATAAAAGGGGTACATGGGCTGTCACTGAGAACTTGTTCCTTGCACTGTATTTTATGTTAGGAGTAACTGCTCTCTATCTGATGAGTACTCAATAGTATAACTTAGGAGATGAGATTAAAGACCCCACAATGAACTTTAGTAGATGACCCACCCATCATAGAAGATCCAAATATTTAATAAATTAGATTGATGTGTAATATATATATATATATATATATATATATATATATATATTAAATAAATATAAATAATAATTATCAAGACAAATGATTAATAATACAAATATAAATTATTAGATTTATATAAAATTAAATCTAACACATTATACTTAATTATTTTGTTTAGTACAAATGAATTAAGGTTAAATCTGAACCATACTTCACCTCATACACAAGAGAAGAGAAGAAATTTAATAATAAGAGATGCGATGTTACTAAGATATATTAAATATAATGAATAATTTGAACATTATTCAGAAACAAAAAGTAATTACAACATAATTTATATTGCTAATTAATTGGTATAATAATATTTTGTTGTCTTATTCTTTAAGAAGATTTGTAATTTAGAGTCATTAACTCCTTACTCTTATAGAGTACATTAGGATATCATCCGTAAACACAGCTACAAATTTCTCTTTCACTCAATCCAAATAATCTTAATTTTTATTTTGTTTCTACTCTATTATCTTCTATTATTTTCTATTTTTTTTCTTCGCTACTTCATCCCTGGCATCCAACAAGGGATTAAAAGAAGAAGAACAAGAAAGAGAATGAAAGCAAAGTTAAAAAATAAAATAAAATTAAACATCTTGATCTTGTTGTTGAAAGTAGAAGTAGATTATATATGTCTCCTGATAACACATGTGAATCTTAAATAGAATTTAATTTGTTTCTTTTAAATAAAGTCTCTTTGATTTATATACACAATTCATTTTTAAAATATTCAACTATATACTAATTATGTGGATATCGATTTGCCTTTGTTAAGTATTAATTTGTACAAGATTTCCAATCCTTGTTGGATATTAAGACCTTGTTGGATAAATTTCAATAAGAAGAAAAAAATTAAAATTTTCATTCATAAATTAAAATCAACATTTTATAGAAGTTTTCTTATTAAACCTTTTTTTAAATTCATTTTAGTTTATAAAAATTATTTTTATAACTCATAAAAGAAACTTATCCTAGCCCCAAGTACGAAAAAAAGGGGAAAGATACCTGTTTTGGACGCTGGTTTGAATCTAACCATAAAAGGGGAAAAAGAAAGTGCTGGTTTGAAAAGGAAGCACGCGGCTTCATAATTATTTCAGTGAACCATATCAAAATTTCAAAATTTAAGAAAAATGGCCTATCCTCATTATTTGAGTTGAATTTTACTTGGCACAACTAGTATATGCGGATAGAGTAGCTCACGTCTTTTTCTTCCAGCGTAAAATTTTGATTTTTCGTGGGGTCTCTTTCGGAACCAACAATAGTAGTCAACAATATTCGCACCATTAGGGCTAGATCAAGAATGGGAAAAAGGAAACAACGCGGAATTGAGGAGAAAATTAAATCTTCAATGGGTTCCCAATTATCTTTGTTTATGCGTGTTTCAAAATCTGCTCACGCTCCACGTCTTATTTTTTAAAATAATTTTTTAATCAATTTAATTGTATAATTTAATATTCTTATTAATTAAATTAGATATGCATATAAAATTTTATATCATTCTAAAATTAATTGGTAAAAAATCATATTTTTTTAACATATTTTAGTGCATAACATATCTATATGACATTTAAAATGATATAAAATTCTACGCTTATAATGTTATTAATAACACCAAATTAAAACAAAAAGTTGTTGAAAGGTAAAAGTCAACCATTTTACACAGACAAAGCAATTTTATTTTTTTAATCTATAAAAGGCATGCAAATAAATACCTCCATTCTTGTGTCAAAATTTATACTCTCCTAGAGTCTCCTTCCCTAAAAGAATTTATCACTCTAGGAAGCAGCATACACCACACCTTGTTATATCACACACCAAATGGCATCATCATCCACTAATGTTCAAGAGAAGCATGAAGTGTTTCTTAGTTTTAGAGGTGAGGACACAAGGAAAACTTTTACGAGCCATCTTCATGCAGCGTTCAAAAGGGCAAATATTAATACATACATAGACTACAACCTTGAGAGAGGTGACGAAATATCAGGCACTCTTCTTAGGGCCATCGAAGATGCAAAGCTCTCTGTCATTGTCTTCTCAAAAAACTTTGGAACTTCTAAGTGGTGTTTGGACGAGGTCAAGAAAATAATTGATTGTAAAAAAACAAGGGGACAAATGGTAGTCCCTGTGTTTTATGACGTAGAGCCTACCCATGTTCGAAATCAAACGGGAAGCTTTGAAAGTGCATTTGCTAGACATGTGGAGCGTTTTAGGGATAAGCCAAACAAGGTCCAAAAATGGAAAGATGCTCTTACAGAAGCAACCAATCTCTCTGGCTGGGATTGCTCTGTTGACAGGTAACTACTATA
This sequence comes from Hylodesmum podocarpum, assembly GCA_026586105.1. NCBI lineage: Eukaryota > Viridiplantae > Streptophyta > Magnoliopsida > Fabales > Fabaceae > Hylodesmum > Hylodesmum podocarpum. Next base: position 25,800 of record JALJEV010000730.1, on the reverse strand, counting down.
TTCTCCGTTTTATACCACTCACCATGGTTTTATACATGTTCCCATTACGTAATAAGTAGAATTGTGTTAACATTACGTAATTTTTATCCTTTTTATCCCTTTTTTTTTTCAGCCAATATTAGTTACGCTCTTATGTGATTTTAGCATTTATTTGTTGTATTTTAAAAATTTTAAGATTTTTTTATTTCTCATTTTTAATTTATATATATAATCTCCTTTTAAAAAATGTATGATTTTAATCATTACATCCATCTCCAAATTTTAATATAAAAAATATTTAATAAATAATTATAATATAACAATTAATTATAAAATATGAAGAATGAAAAATATATTTATATATATATATTAGGAAATTACCTAGTGCTCCCTGTTTGACTTTGACTTGACAAGTAAAATTGTTTTTAGATTTACGTGTCATTTCTTCCGTCATAATATATAACATATGCATTATTTCAATTAATGTTGGTTGATATATATATATATATATATATATATATATATATATATAGAGAGAGAGAGAGAGAGAGAGTGAGTGAGTGTGTGTGTGTGTGAGTGAGTTTTGTAGCCGCAGATAAAACGAGGTAGAGTGAGTTTTGATTTTAATGGTTGTAGAAAAATAAAGATTCATTTTTCATTTCTATATATAACTTATGAAATTATTGTATCCATTAGTGTCAACTATATGTATTTAGTATATTACGTGTATGTATAACGAAATGCCACCATATATAGTAGCTACTAATGCCTATCATCTGTTTCTTTGGGAAACTCATAGGCTAATTAAGATGAACTAATAAATTATTAAGTTAAAAATTATTTTTTAAAATCCTTAGTACAAGATATTTCTTATAAATTGATGAATTTATGCATATCTTAATTTAATTTTATAAAAAAGTTATTTATTCTTTTCTTATTTTTTTCAAAAATATTTGAGGAGAAATTTACCTATTAAATCCTATGTGTGTCATATCTCTTAATTTTTTTTTACAGATCTCTAAAATAAATCTTATTTTACAAGAACCAAAATTAAAATTCTCACTGACATTATATAGGAACTGGAAAATTATTTCAAAGTTTAGAAGATCAAAAAAAGAAATCAAGAATTGAATCAGAGTTAACTCATTTTATATAGAGAATTATATATAAACATCTAACATGTTATCATACGTACACCGACTTAATTGTTGATGTTCATTACTTATGCATAGATTGGAATATGAAATTGTGGAGGAAATAGCTCAGGATGTGTTACAAAAATTGAATCGTGTATACGTTGGAGATCTAGATCAAGAAATTGCCAAGTATGAACAACTTGCGAAGCTTCAAATGGGATATTTTGAAAGTACCAATCATGTAACTCATTATCATAATTATAAAGAAACTCTCAAACACATCAGAAAACTTCAATTGGACAGGCATGGTCGTTTGCTTCGCATACCTCCCAACTTGGTCAATCCAAATGCAAGCTACGATTCCTACAATGTATTTTTCTAATATATTTAGATAATTTTTTTCTCTGTATTAATTATATTTATACTGATTTAACTATCTATGTATTCTATCTAGCTATCAATGTGTTGTAGTGGTTGAGGTCAATATGGACTTTAAATATATATTGCTTTCTAAATGCGTGAGTGATGTACGCATAAACCGGTATTTACTGATGTTTCTTTGTCAAATGTTAATGGCCTCCATATTTTATGAAATTTTAGTAATAGCCATGGATTTTAGAAGAAGAAAATATATCATGAAACATATATATAATATGAGTGAGACAAAGACCGTTTTCTTATCGGTTTAAGGTCCTTCGTATTATATGGATATGCTAAAATTCAAGATTTTTTTTACGATAGTTGCTCAATTGATGTTATAAAAGTTTTTATATCGGTTGTTTAGTAATAATTGTCATTATATAGTGTATTTTCCATGTAGATTTAATTATAGTTAAAATAAAAGTTTTTTTCGCTCTATATATTCATTTACAAGTAAATGTCCACGTAGTATCATATTTCCAATTTTACAGATAATAAATATCAAATAAAAAGAGAAATTATGTAATCACTAAATTACTTGTATTGACATAAATTATTAAGAAGTATAAATTTATCTACAATGTTTAATCATTACTTAATAATATTACACATAAAAGAACATTAATTAGTATATTACATGATAACTCCTACAATGTTAACTTCAATATTAATATTACCTAGAAATTGAATAAATGTTTAATTAATATTGAGCTTAATATTGTCTAATACATAACTTCAAAGAATTTAAAAATAAGCTAAAACAATAATTTTAAGAAAAACTTGATAAAATTTCCCTTGTAATTTGGATAACTCTAAAATCAAACCTGCTAAAAATTAATTAAATATAACCCAAAATCATTCAATCAATACATATCACAGTCAGATTCAAATTAATAATAATCTAATAACACATTTTAGAAGTACTTATTTTATCTTAACTTGAACATAACAACGTAACTTTTTATTCATAAAATAACTACAAGGTTTAGGGTACTTCTTTATACAAAGGCGTGAATACTATGAACCTCTCTTTAGTCGAATTAGATATGTTATCCATTCCTCTCGAATAACCTTAATATCCTTAGTTGGTAATAAGTCTGCATCTTGGAACATCTGAAATATGTAAAAATCATTAATATTTATTTCTTGTGTTTTAAATGTCTTCTTATATGCAAAATATGGATACAACTCATCAATTTTCTTCCATTGTGTGGAATCGGTAACATGATGAAGTTGTCCATCACATATTCTACCGTCTCCATGCCATATCAAGTTCTTAGCATCATCTGAATTGACAAACAATCTCTTCAACCTTGGAATGATTGGTAAGAAACATAACGCCTTAGTAGGGGGCCGTGTTTAAAGTCTTCTTCACTAATATTCTGATCATCTTTCTTTTGAAGCGTGAAACCCCACATTTAGGACACACATTAAAGGTTGCGTACTCATTTTTATATAATATAAATCATTAAGAAAAGCATGTATCTTCTTATACTCCATACCTCGAAATTGCAAACGTTTATGGTGCGTCGAGCCAACCTAGGGCAATACAAATGGTCCCTGGCCGGCCCGAGTACCTACCCTGACAATCCTCTATTAACAGTATCGAGGCCCACTCCATGCTCGAGAATCGTCTCTAGATCAAAGTTCAGTCTGTCTGACCGAGCGGAACGTGATGCTCGAGGGCTTACCCATTTACAAAGGACAAACAAAGGCCCTCTGGCCAGACCGCACCTCAACCCCGACTCAGCCCTCCGAGACCTTCATGCCCACAACAGAAATCGACCTGACAAAGCAAGAACTCAGCGACCCGGCTCTGCCAGCCCATCTAGTTAGGGCTTATGTACCAACTAAATTCCAACCTCTGGGATTATGTAACTGCTTCCCCATATTTACTTATATTTAACCGCCACACTTTGAATTACACAATTACCTCTACTAACTAGCTCTCCTCATAGGGGTATAAATAGGTGTATAATATTAGGTTTCATCTTTGTGATTCATATTACCTTTTATCCAAATTACTCTGATTATTACTTATTTAATATAGGAATCTTTATATGTACCCACCACCTGTCGCGTACAACTTAAAGAAAAGGAGATTATATCAGTACATTCACCACCATGATCCAGGTACGATCGGAAACTTATCCTAGCCTCAAGTATGGACGATGGTTTGAATCTCACCATATAAGGGGAAAGAAAGCACGCGGTTTCTTAATTATTTCAGTGAACCATATCAGAAGTACAAAATTTAAGAAAAATGTCCTATCCTCATTATTTGAGTTGAATTTTACTTGGTACAACAAGTATAGACGGATAGAGTAGCTCACGTCTTTTTCTTCCGGCGTAAAATTTTGATTTTTTGTAGGGTATCTTTGGGAACCAACAATAGTAGTCAACAATATTCGCACCATTGGGGCTAGATCAAGAATGGGAAAATGGAAACAACGCGGAATTGAGGAGAAAATGAAATCTTCAATGGGTCCCCAATTATCTTTGTTAATGCGTCTTTCAAAATCTGCTACAACGACGACACTGAACCAAGATTTTGTAATTGACCATGTATAAACCGAAATATTGAGTGAGGGTGAATAATACTCCGTAAAGATTTAGCGAAGAAAAAAATTTGAGGAATTTCAATAATATTTAGTTATGAACCGATGTCAATAAGAATTCAAAACTCCTGTTCTCCTCCCTTTAACCACAAGTTAATCTTTTAACTCATTTTAATAACTTCTTGTACTGTCTTCGATCATTATTGAAAACGAGGTCTTTCTAAAATAAATATAATATGACAGTAAAATTTTAAAATTAAAATAAATATTAAAAATTTTAGTTATAATTTCTTAGTAAGATAATAAAATGATAGTTAAAAATTGTTGTTATGATCAAAAATTTCTTAAATAAATATATGATATGACAGTAAAATTTTAAAATAAAAGATGAATACTAAAAATTTAAAAATTAAAAATCATTTAAATAGGAGTCTTAATTTTGTATATTTTTAAAATTAGATATAAAATTATAAATTTAAAATAGAAAATCAATAAAAATTAAACTTTATTATCATTATAATTATTATATATAATATATATTATTTATTATTATAAATTATTATTTATTTAAAATTATTATTATATATATATATATATAAGAAAAATTAAAAAATTTTGAAGGGGCCACAACCTCCCTTCCTTCTAACTTGGCTTCCGCCCATGCTTCTCACGACTAGGGTACTCTCACAAGAAACACTTTAATGTTTACGTCAGAACTTGGCTTGAGAACTGTTTAGAAATATTTAGAACAAGTAATTACCTTTAGATATTTGTTGAGTATTTATAGTCTTTTGTTGTGAACTCTGACTGTACTCTTCTCAAGCTTTAAGTTACTTAACATGTAATCTTCTCTAATTAAGCTTATTGTCCGAAGTTTCTCTCTTAATTCCAAATGTTCGCCTTAAATATGTTACCAATAAATCTGAACTTAAAGATTAATTTTTGTTAATCAAAAACCATTAAACCTAGACATCCAATTTTAAATCCTTGCCAGAACATTGAATCAAGCCCTCTTATGACCTTGTCATACTTACTAATCTAATATAATTCTTGATGATTAAAATTTAGTGAAGTCATTTGATTCAGTCAATTACTCCAATAAACCCTACTCTATTGCACTAAGAGAATAATTTAAAGTCTGAAGTTCAAAATATTCTTTTATATATAAATTTATTATATAAACTTTAGGATGTTATTTAAATTGAAGGTTCAATTACATTTTTTAATCTTAAAAATTTTGTGAATTTATTTTTTTATATTTTGTCTCCAAACTAACTCAATCTTGTGAATTAAATTGTGTTATTTTGTTACGTAAATGTCAAATCGTTTCAATTCATTTACATATATGCATCCAAAATTATAATGTTTTTGCTAAATTTAATAATTTCTTACTAAAAAAAGAAAATTACGTATTCAACAATAAAAACATTAATGTAACAAATACTAAGGACAAGTACCAATCCAAATTTTTATTCAACAATTAAAATTAGTTAAAATTTTATTCTAAATTTAAAAATAGGATAATTAAAAAAAAAAGTGCTAAGTCATAATAATATGTAATTGTTATAATATTTATTATTGTCGTCATCATCGATATCAATTTCATGATCATTGTTATTGTTGCCTCCATCTCCATCACCCGTCGCTATTATTACTGTTATTACTTTTGTTATCAACAATACTAACTTTATCATTATTATTATTGTTGTCTATTAAGTCAAGATAATTAATTATCTAAGTATTTTGATGATCACAGTACAGACGAAACTTAGATCAGACGAAAGATAATTAAAACAAGTCTAAGACGAAAATATTTAGAAGAAGCATCTCTCGTATAGACGCACAAGCCTTAGAATAACAAGATGAAGAGAAGTTACGAGTCATCAAGTTGAGATGCACACAATTAGATGAAGAACTCTAAATGAAGCTTAGACGAAAGCTCAAGTGTAAGGTTTGAATAATAGACTTAAACTCAAGTTGTAGAACAGATGCAAGCTTCAGTTGAAGAGATAAAGCTAAGACACAAAGTTCAAGTTGAAGAAAGAAAGAAGAGCGAAGTTCTCCAGAAAAGACAAGCTTAATTCATTCGTCTCCTGAACTTTAAGAAAGTCCTTTCAAACAATAGAGTAACTCGGGTCAAAACCAAAATCAGGTCGTTACTCAAAAGCTTCTACAGGTGAAAATATTTTCTGACTCAGACCTCTACAACACGAAAAGTAAAAGGTATTTTTCGGTGTCAAATCTGATTAGGTCAGGAAAAACCCCAAAACACGCTGACTCCCGCTATCAAACATTAATTATTCTGATTGCTCTACTCTGTCATCTCTGAAGTACTAAGAAAAAGGACAACATTCAAATCTTGTCGGTCTAACGGATACTTCAAGAAGCTTAGTTATAAAAGGACTTCATCTTTAACATTTTAAAGTTGGAAACTTAAGTTATTCAAGCCATTTATTCAAGTTTTTCTCTACAATCTGAAAGCATTCTGTTCTTCATCTGTAAAACCCTCTCTGCGAAGAGGATAATTCTTATTTCTTCTAAAACCCTTTTAAAATCCATTGTTGTGGTGTTTAACCTGTGGAAGTTGTGTTCAAAGAATATCTTGTCTTAGCCTGTAGAGACTAAGAAACTTAATTATAAAAGGACTTCATCTTTAACATTTTAAAGTTGGAAACTTACGCTATTCAAGCTATCTATTCAAGTTTTTCTCCACAATCTGAAAGCATTCTGTTCTTCATCTGTAAAACCCTCTCTGTGAAGAGGATAATTCTTATTTCTTCTAAAAGCCTTTTAAAATCCACCGTTGTGGTGTTTAGCTTGTGGAAGTTGTGTTCAAAGAATATCTTGTCTTAGCCTGTAGAGACTGTGTTAAAAAAATACCATTTGTATTAGCTTGAGGAGGCTAGGTCCAAATAATACTTTTGTTTAGCCAAAAGTGGTTGAGTACAAAGAATACTTGTAAGAGGTGTTTCATTGTGATAATGAAATCTTAGCAAGATGCTAAGAAATTGGACGTAGTCTTTAAGACGAACCAGTATAAAAATACTTCATCTTATCTGCTTTATTTATTGACTAACTGAGGTTAATAATCTTAAGTAATCATTTCCTAAAATCAATCTTTCAATTAAAAATATCTTGCGTCTGTCTATGTTTGAAAACATCATACGCAAATACGTATCATCTGTTCGAAAATTTTTTAATTAACACAATTCAACCCCACTTTTTGTATTTTATCTTTTACATCGTCATCATCATCGTCACCATTGTTATTATTATCATTGTCATAATAACCAATACCACTGTCATTGTTATTGGTATTACCATCTCCCTCAAAATATGCATTATCATTATTACCATCGTTATCATTATTATTATAATTATCATAATCATTATCATTGTCATCACTCAACCATTGTCACCATTTTTTCATCATTGTTGTTATTACTTTTGTCACTACCATCATTGACACCATCATTATCACCACTATTATTGCTACCATTACCATCATCATTATTATTACGACTACCATTATTTTTATTATTACCACTATAACCATTATATCATCATTATTATTGTTATCTTCAACATTATTGTAATGTTGTCACCTTTTCATCATTATTACTGTCACATCAACCATCACTATTACTAATATTATCATTATTACAATTATACTACCACTATCATTACATTCACAACAATCAACATCATTATTTATCATCATTACATTATATCGATACTATTATTACATTTAGAACAACTAACATGATTATTTCTATAATTATTTTCACAGCCATTATTTTTATTATTATTATTATCGTCCTTTTCTAATATTTTCTAACTCGTATTTATTATTATCTAATTCCATTAAGATATAGTTATTATACAAATCCTTTGTATATGTGATATACAGGGAAAAAAAAAAACACTAATGTTTTTTCATAATTATATCGCATTATAGTTCTTAAAATTTTTCAATTCTCTACATTTCAGTAAAAAAATATTTTAAAATATGTTAAAGGTCTAACCCGCATACTAGTCTTTATTTTGTAACTTTGTGTCCTCCGATTACCGGATTGGTTAATTAGTATTTATGTTTTGTATGCATAATACCATTTAACCAATATACACACAAAAAATACCCCCTTGCCGTACAGCGGAGTGTAACGTATCATTGATTTGATAACACGATTAAAAAAAAAAAAATGCTACATCAACCATTATAATGTTTCTGCTAATTATTCAATGAAATTGACATGCTGACTTAACTTTAATAATTGAGAAGTCGTGAAAAATAATACAAAATGAAAAAAAAAATAACACAATTAAAACATATAGATTACGTAAAGATGTAATTATGTCTTTTTCTTTCCTTTTTATAATTTTTTTTATCGGAGTAGATAATTGACTTGATTATATAAACCGTCAATACCATATCGGTTTATTTTTTTATGTTTTTTCTTGTTTGAAATACAACCCATATATGTTAATATTTATCGTAAAGTCCACTTAATTAAAATATTAGTCATTGTCAATTGCATTTATCAAACCAAAAGTCAAAACCAATGCCATCTATTTGTCTTATATACAACTTTTGACAACGGTACATTACCTTGTTTAATAGTTCATACCAAAAATATTATCATGTTTAATTTATTAAGTTACATTGGAAGTAACGTGCTTCTTCTTCTCTTTTTACATTGGACCTATTAAGTAACAAATTTATACTAAAAATATTTGGTAGTCACCTTTTCACAAAAGTGAAAAATGTAAAGAAAAGGAAAATAAGAAAAATTTAATATATATATATATATATATATATATATATATATATATATATATATATATTGCGGGAAAGTTGACTGAATATTACAGAATTTATATATCACATATAATGTCAGACTCGTTAAATTCAAAAACCATTACTCTGGTCAAAAGCGACGTCTAATATAAAGTGCCACATTCAATGCTTCACGCGTAAGCTAATAAAAAAATAACACTCAACCGTTGGATTGTACGTCCCTTAAATGAATGGTCAATATTGCATTTAATATATATAAGTTCCACGCTCTAATTATTCATTATAGCACGCTGCAAGCATAAAATGAATAAATAAGTGTTTTTACGCCTCATTTGTACACGTAAAATTTATTAACTTATATTTTTTAAATAAATTTTTAATCAATTAGTTGTATAATTTAATATTCTTCTTAATGAATATATATATATATATATATATATAATTTATATCATTCTAAAATTAATTGGTAAAAAATCATATTCTTTTAACATATTTTAGCGTATAATATATCTATACGACATTTAAAATGATATAAAATTCTACGCTTATAATGTTATTAATAACACCAAATTAAAACAAAAAATTGTTGTAAGGTAAAAGTCAACCATCTTACACAAACTTGTTCCATCACGCACCAAATAAACACCTAGTCTTGTGTCAAAATTTATACTCTCCTAGTCTCCTCCCCTAGAAGAATTTATCACTCTAGGAAGCAGCATACACCATACCTTGTTACATCACACACCAAATGTCATCATCATCATCCACTAATGTTCAAGAGAAGCATGAAGTGTTCCTTAGTTTTAGAGGTGAGGACACAAGGAAAACTTTTACGAGCCATCTTCATGCAGCTTTCAAAAGGGCAAATATTAATACATACATAGACTACAACCTTGAGAGAGGTGATGAAATCTCAGGCACTCTTCTTAGGGCCATCGAAGATGCAAAACTCTCTGTCATTGTCTTCTCAAAAAACTTTGGAACTTCTAAGTGGTGTTTAGAAGAGGTCAAGAAAATAATTGATTGTAAAAAAACAAGGGGACAAATGGTAGTCCCTGTGTTTTATGACGTAGAGCCTACCCATGTTCGAAATCAAACGGGAAGCTTTGAAAGTGCATTTGCTAGACATGTGGAGCGTTTTAGGGATAAGCCAAACAAGGTCCAAAATGGAAAGATGCTCTTACAGAAGCAACCAATCTCTCTGGCTGGGATTGCTCCGTTGACAGGTAAGTACTATCTCTGTTGTTCTATACCACTCATCATGGTTTTATACATGTTCACGTTATGTAATTTTTATCCCTTCATTTTTTTCAACCAATATTATTTACCAGCTCTTTTGTAAATTTACAAATACCTGGGATGAGTCTAATTTAATTCTATAAATCGTATTATAAAGTGAGATTATTTATACATGGTACTTCCAACAACTTTAGGATTGAATAAGAATTAACTCATTTTATACATAGAATTGTATATAAACATCCAACATGTTATCATGCACATCCGACTAAATTGTTGATGTTCATTACTTATATATAGATTGGAATCTGAAATTGTGGAGGAAATAGCTCAGGATGTGTTACAAAAATTAAATCGTGTATTCGTTGGAGATCTAGATCAAGAAATTGCCAAGTATGAACAACTTGCAAAGCTTCAAATGGGATATTTTCAAAGTACCCCTCATCTAACTCATTATCAAAATTATAACGCAACTGTCCAACACATCAGAAAACTTCAAATGGAGAGACATCATCGTTTGCTTCGCATACCTCCCAACATGTACCCAGATGCCAATTCAAATGCAAACAACGATTTCTACAATGCATTTTCTAATTTATTTAGATAATTTATTTTCTCTGTATTAATTATATTTATACCATGATTTAACTATCTACGCATTCTATCTATCAATGTGTTGTAGTGGTTGAGGTCAATATGGACTTTAAATATATATTGCTTTCTAAATACATGAGTGATGTGCGCATAAACCGGTATTTACTGATTTTCTTTGTCAAATGTTAATGGTCTCCATGTTTTATGAAATTATAGACAAATTGTGGGAGTTCCTTTAAGTTATTTAATAGCTCACTAGTACTTGCAGCAGCAAACTGTGTGATTGGAGATCAAAGGCTAGTAGATCATCCATATAAGATAAATCAACGAGGATGTCATAAGGTGGCCCTGTTTGAGAAGTTGGAGTGCGTATATCAATGGAGGTCGTGTCTATCGGTGATGTCCCAAAAAGATTATGCACTGCAAAATTTGTGTCATGCTGATATGGCTGAAATGCTGGTGATGGATGATACGATGCACTATGTGTAGGATTAGGTGACAAATGAGTCAACTCAGGATAGTAGTACATCGGAGGAAACTGAGACGGGGCATGAGTAAACTGTGACGGTGTATAGTACATGACATGGCTAATATCAGGTAACGGAGGAATAATATGAGGTTCGGACTCCATCAACGTCTGACCTCGGGCAATACCACCCGTCTCTACAGTGTTGATCGGGATCTGAACATCGTTAACAGGAAGCCTCTCTACACCTAGAGAGGCACTGGTAGCTGGCGCCAAGACTCTCCTAACCTCCGTAATGATCATGACCAACTTCTGAGTAATATCACTGATGACATCCCCATTAATTGTCGTCAAACCTTGTGGGGTAGACAAAAACTATAGATTCTCACAAACTTCTCCTTGAAAATAATTAACAAGAAATTGTTGTAAAATAATTAAAAACAAAAGCAAATAAAATAAACACTACAAATAACATACTTACCAAGGCCGCCGCCTGTGCGTGCTTTAGGTCAACGAACATCAGAGTTTTCTTTCTATACCAGACCATATACTCATCATTATAACTCATAGGGCTGGAATCTGGAATGCTATCAACAACATAATGCATATGATTATGTCATATACTACTACAAACTCAAGTAAAGTGGTCCAATGTTGATCTTGTTTCCCTCTCAATGTCAAACTGCCTCATGCCAAATTGTCTAAGTACTCTATCTGGTTGGTGTCATTCAGCAATCTGAAAACATAAAAGTGGCACCACAGCTCGCCAAATAGTGTGACCAGCACGACAAATCTCAGGTACATGATGAAACAAGGGCCCACTATATGGTTCCTAGACAAACTGAAATAATAAAAAAGAATATTAACCGTAATATTATAAAATAAACTGCAATAATATTAACTTAACAAACTTAATTAATTGATAAATTTTTTAAATTACCTCTTCACTCATAAGCATATCTAATGTGTGTCGGATAACCGTTGCATCATGGTCAAAATGAATGTTTTCCATAACTGGTAACCACCTACAAAAAAAAAAATTCTTTAAATCAGTAACTTATATTTGACACAATAAACGCTTAATTAAATCAAATAATACCAAATACCTATAACCAATCGGTGACTGGGGTAGTTTAGGTGTTGTGACATGTGGCACGGTGCATACAAATCTTTTCCAAGCCCACAACTAAACTAACACCGTCATACCACCAATATTCACATTCTCTAAACTAGTTGCATTACATAACTCTCTGTATAGATTACCTAAAACAACATTGCCCGAAGCATATGTACTGATCTCCCTAAAGTCAATCAGGAACTGTAACCACTTTAGAAGACTCGCGATCCACTTCTCTCCACAACATTACGCCCCAATAAAGCGTAAAATCTATGCACGTGCATATCTACATAATGCCTCTGGATCGCCTAAGAATGGTGTAATATCCCCAAAATTTTTAGCTAACCATGTCAGTTTCACCGTTGATCCTTTAACTACATTTGGTGTTAATCTAACGCCTCACAAATATCAAACCACTGTCCATTAGTCTCCGCAATCAATAGTCTACTATTAACAGCTACACCAAGCAACATACCCACATCATGGAGAGTAATGGTACACTCTCCACAACGCATGTGGAATGTATATGTCTCAGGTCTTCATCGCTCTATAAAAGACATTCAGTAATCCTTGATGTAATTGCGTAAAAAATGTTAAATTAAGTACCTAAGAACAGATAAACTCTTAATTACATAAATAATATTTAAAATTAAACAACTTAAATTACGTAATAATATTAAAATGTAACAATACAATAAATTAACTAAATTAAATATTTAAATTTAACAACTACAAAAAATAAAGTAATATAAATATTAAAAAAAATAACATACGAAACCACAAACAATCAATTTATAATTTAATTAAAATTTATCAATTTAAATTGACACTAAAAAAATATTAAAAAAATACAATTGTAACACATAATTAAAATATACGTAACACATAATTAACACATATAAAATACGAGTAATAACTTCCTACAGTATTTAATTTTAACCAATACCAACAACTAACTAAAATTTAACAACTTAATTTTAAACTAAAAAAAACTTATAACTAAATTATAACATACGTAACTTAAAACTTACAAAAAAATAACTAAACCTAAAAAAAATAACTTATAACATACGTAAATTATAACTAAATTAACTAAAAAAATTAAACTAAACTAAAAAAAACTTATAACAATTTAAATTTAAATTAATTTTTTTCATGACATACTAACTTATAACTAAATTAACTACCTATAATATTTAATTCTAACTAAGAAAAAAATTTAACTATGTACTACAATAATAAAAAACCTAACTACAAATCTAACTACAACATAACTACCTATTCATCTCCCAAGTCTATCCACCTACCACCATAACTACCTTTTCATTTCCCTTCCTAAAATTCTAACCACCTAACTTAAATTTAACTAAAGGTAAACAAATATAATATAAATTTGCATAAAAAATAATTATAATTGCACAATAAAAAAATTAAATTTCAAAATAAAATAAAAATAAAAATTTTAAAAATATCTTCATGTAGCCAATTTTACACATCCAAAGAAAACCCGCTTCATCAAGAAGGTTCACAATAGCATCTAGAATTATAGGTTGTCCCAAATAAAGTGAAATCGTCCTTCGTAGTTGCAACCGCCGAATTTCTCCACTATTCCAAATATGTTGTGAAATATGTGTCTTTTGTAGCCATAAAACGTCCCATTCAATTGACTCACACTCTATTTCTAAACTAGAAGAAGACGAGGATGCCATTTTTTAAAATGAAAAAAGGTTCACACAGTAGAAATAGACACAATACTAAACAGTAAAAACAAATAGAATGGGAAGGGGGTGAGGAGAATGGAAGTTAAAAACGTTTTTACTTCCCTCTCGTCAATTTATAGTGGTCCCGAGAGTAAGGCGAGAAAAAATTTAAAAGTTGATCGCATAACCCATTGTGACCAGGCCTAGTCACATAACAGTATGCGACTAGGTCATGTCACCAGAGTGTCGTCCAATCACAACACACCACGTGGCGCACGCAGAGCAGGTCGCAACAGGCCATGCGACCTACCCACGTCATCACTCAGCCAACGAGCATACGACCATGGCTTAGTCGCAAAAGACCATGCAACCACGCCATATGTCACCAGTCGCTATTCAGCCTCCACCGTGGCTGTTCACGTATGCCCTAATTGCGCCAGGTGTCAGTCTCTAAGCAAGTCACAAAATTGGTTGTGACTGGGGTCTACCGTGACCCTCCAGCAAAGCATTTTTATCACATGTCAGCACTTGAGTGGGTCGCAAAATACCCTACGACTAGGTGATCAATGTCCTCTTGTGACTAGTCCATTCTAATAATATGTTTGCAACGAGTCCCCTTTCAATATTAAGTTTAGTTGAATGTTCCATTTACGTCAAAAAGCCTTCAGATTATATATGTCTCCTATTAACACATGTGAATCTTAAATAGAATTTAATTTTGTTTCTTTCTAATAAAGTCTTACATAATTTATTTTTAAAATATTCTACTACTTACTAATTACGTGGATATCGATTTATCTTTGTTAAGTGTTAATTTGTACAAGATTTCCAATCCATTACCCCTATATTAAGACTATTTATATATTAAGACCTTGTTGGATAAATTTCAATAAGAAGAAAAAATAAATTAAAAATTTCTTTCATAAATTAAAATCAACATTTTATAGAAGTTTCCTTATTAAACTTTTTTTAAACTTCATTTTAGTTTATAAAACTAATTTTCATAACTTACAAAAGAAACTTATCCTAGCCCCAAGTATGAAACAAAAAAAGGTAAATAGCTGTTTTGGACGCTGGTTTGAGTCTCACCATGAAAGGGGGAAAAAATACTGGTTTTGAAAAGGAAGCACGCGGTTTCATAATTATTTCAGTGAACTGTATCAGAAGTACAAAATTTAACAAAAATGTCCTATCCTCATTATTTGAGTTGAATTTTACTTGGAACAACTAGTGTAGGTGGATAGAGTAGCTCACGACTTTTTCTTCCAGCGTAAAATTTTGATTTTTTGTGGGGTCTCTCTCGGAACCAACAATAGTAATCAACGATATTCGCACCATTGGAGCTAGATCAAGAATGGGAAAAGGAAACAACACGTAATTGAGGAGAAATTGAAATCTTCAATGGGTCCCCAATTATCTTTGTTTATGCGTGTTTCAAAATCTGCTACAACGACGACATTGAACCAAGATTTTGTACTTTACAATGCATAAACAGAAATATTGAGTGTGATGAATATTATGTTAAGATTAAGAGAAGAAAAAAAGTTTGACCAATTTCAATAATATTTCGTTATGAACCGATGTTAATAAGAATTTAAAACTCCTGTCTTTCCCCCTTCAACTATCAAGTTAATCTTCCAACTCATTTCAATAATTTCTTGTACTTACAACGTAACTTCAAGTATTAGAGGTCTTTAATCTCTTCTTGAAAGTGAGGTATTCTAGTCATTGATTTATGATCTGAGTTTTTTTGCCTTTGATTATTGATCTTCTCATGACTGGGGTGTTCTCAGAAGAAAACACTAAAACTTAAATTAGAATTCGACAAAGAATTATTTAGAAATATCTAGAATAGGTACATTTGTTGTATATTTATAATCTTTTATTGTGGACCCTAATGCTATTCCTTTTAGGCTTTAGATTACTTATCATGTAATCTTCTCTAATTAAGCCTTGTTAGAAGTTTCTCCCTTAACCTTGAAGTTGAGCTGATAGAAGGTGAAAATCTGATATCTTAACCATTTTGATGACTCAAATGGCAAAATTATAATGACCACAATTACTATTATTATTACAATTTTTCCATCATTATTATTTATTATTTATATTACCATCATTATCACTATTATTATTATCATCATTATTATCATTATTATCATTACTACTATTTTTACTATTTTTACTATCATCATTATCTTATCACTACTATTATTATTTTCATCATTATTATCATATTATTATCACTTTCATAATTGTTATTGTTACATCAATTATTACTACTATTAATATTATCATGTTAAATCATACAACCACCATTATTATCTTCACATCAACCAACATCATTATTATTACTCATTATCCCTATTATTATTACCTCTTATTATTTTTTAGTTATATTAATTATTATCTAGTTTGGATATTAAATAAGATTAAGATTTAGTTTATTATCATGCTAATCCTTTTTATATGTCATATGATCGTTACTAGAATTTTAGGGAATATTTCTGATAAGAGAATAGAATCTCCTTTTTGTTCTTGAGATGAGTGCCAACGAAGGATATATGTGAGGTACCTATAAAAAACTCCTGAAGCTAAAATAAATAACAACCAATAATTAGATAAATAAACCAAAATTAAGTTAAAACGTGCTGAACCTATTACTATATATATATATCACGTGAGAGTGAGATATCCCTAATAAAAAGGGCAAATGAGTAAAAATCCTTAAACGTGGACAGATACACCGTATAACAATAAAAGATCCCAGGGTTTTTTCATAATTATCGCATTATAGTTCTAAGAATTTTTCAATTCTCTACAATTGCAGTAAAAAATATTTTAAAATATGTTAAACGTCTAACCCGCATACATTAGTCTATATTTTGTAATTTTGTTTCCACCAATTCCCACATTGTTTAATTAGTATTTATGTTTTTTATACATAATACCATTTAACCCCTTCCGTACAACGGAGTCTAACGTATTATTTATTTGATAACACGATAAAAAAAAAAAAACTATGCTACATCAACCATTATAATATTTCTGCTAATTATTCAATGAATTAACGTGATGACTTAACTTTAATAATTGAAAAGTCGTGAAAATGGATACAAAATGAAAAAAATAAAATAAAATAACACAACTAGAACAAATAGATTACATAAAGATGTAATTATGTCTTTTTCTTTCCTTTTTATAATTTTTCTTTCCTGGTTATATACACGGCCCATGCCATATCGGTTTATTATTTTTTTATGTTTTTTCTTGTTTGAAATACAACCCATATATGTTAATGTTTATTGTAAAGTCCAGGTCTTAATTAAAATATTAATCATTATCAATTACATTTATCAAACCAAAAGTCAAAACCAATGCCATCTATTTGTCTTATATACAACTTTTGACAACGGTACATTACCTTGTTTAATAGTTCAAACCAAAAATATCATCATGTTCAATTTATGAATTTACATTGGAAGTAACGCTCTTCTCTTTACACACGCTGTTCGGGGCTTACTAAGGAACAAATTTATCCTAAAACCAACTAGTATTATTTCACACAAATGTACAAAAAAAAATAAATTAATATATATATTTATTTATTGTGAGAAAGTTGACTGAACCACTAAATATAACCGAATTTATATATCACATAATGTCAGACTCGTTAAATTCAAAAAGCATTACTCTGGTCAAAAACGACGTCTAATATGAAGTACCACATTCAATGCTTCACGCGTTCGCTAACGAAAAAATAACACTCAACCGTTGGATTGTATGTCCCTTAAATGAATGGTCAAATTGCATTTAATATATAAGCATCCTCCACCCTATAACTATTCATTATGGCACGCTGCAAGCATAAAATGAATACATAAGTGCTTTAACGTCTCATTTGTACGGATACACGTAAAATTTATTAACTTATATTTTTTAAATAAATTTTTAATCAATTTAATTGTATAAATAATTAAATTATATATGTATATAAAAATATTATATCATTTTAAAATTAATTGGTAAAATATCATATTTTTTAACATATTTTAGTGCATAACATATCTGTATATGACATTTAAAATGACATAAAATTTTACGCATATAATGTTATTAATAATTAAAACAAAAAGTTGTTGAAAGGTAAAAGTCAACCATTTTACACAAACAAAGCAATTTTATTTTTTTAATCTATAAAAGGCATGCAAATAAATACCTCCATTCTTGTGTTAAAATTTATACTCTCCTAGAGTCTCCTTCCCTAAAAGAATTTATCACTCTAGGAAGCAGCATACACCACACCTTGTTACATTACACACCAAATGTCATCATCATCATCCACTAATGTTCAAGAGAAGCATGAAGTGTTTCTTAGTTTTAGAGGTGAGGACACAAGGAAAACTTTTACGAGCCATCTTCATGCAGCGTTCAAAAGGGCAAATATTAATACATACATAGACTACAACCTTGAGAGAGGTGACGAAATATCAGGCACTCTTCTTAGGGCCATCGAAGATGCAAAGCTCTCTGTCATTGTCTTCTCAAAAAACTTTGGAACTTCTAAGTGGTGTTTGGACGAGGTCAAGAAAATAATTGATTGTAAAAAAACAAGGGGACAAATGGTAGTCCCTGTGTTTTATGACGTAGAGCCTACCCATGTTCGAAATCAAACGGGAAGCTTTGAAAGTGCATTTGCTAGACATGTGGAGCGTTTTAGGGATAAGCCAAACAAGGTCCAAAAATGGAAAGATGCTCTTACAGAAGCAACCAATCTCTCTGGCTGGGATTGCTCTGTTGACAGGTAACTAATATCTCTGTTATTCTATACCGCTCATCATGGTTTTATGCATGTTCACATTATGTAATTTTTATCTAAAAAATATTTAATAAATAACTAAAATATACATATAACTAATCAATCAATTATAAAATGTAAAAATATATAAATTAATATATTATAAGTTTATTTTTAGTGAGAGAATATTTAACTAATTAAATTTACAGTTGATTGTGAAACAAAGTTGTTTTTATCTCTTATTTTTTTTCAAACCAATATTAGTTACGCTCTTTTGTAATTTTAGCATTGAATCAGAGTGAACTCATTTTATATAAAGAATTGTATATAAACATCTAACATGTTATCATGCATATACCGACTTAATTGTTGATGTTCATTACTTATGCATAGATTGGAATCTGAAATTGTGGAGGAAATAGCTCAGGATGTGTTACAAAAATTAAATCGTGTATACGTTGGAGATCTAGATCAAGAAATTGCCAAGTATGAACAACTTGCAAAGCTTCAAATGGGATATTTTCAAAGTACCCCTCATCAAATTCATTATCAAAATTATGACGCAACTGTCCAACACATCAGAAAACTTCAAATGGAGAGACATCATCGTTTGCTTCGCATACCCCCCAACATGTACTCAGATGCCAATTCAAATGCAAACAACGATTTCTACAATGGATTTTCTAATTTATTTAGATAATTTATTTTCTCTGTATTAATTATATTTCAACTGATTTAACTATCTATGTATTCTATCTATCAATGTGTTGTAGTGGTTGAGGTCAACATGGACTTTAAATATATAATGCTTTCTAAATATTTGAGTGATGTGTGCATAAACCGGTATTTACTGATGTTTCTTTGTCAAATGTTAATGGCCTCAATATTTTATGAAATTTTAGACAAATTGTAGGAGTTCCTTTAAGTTATTTAATAGCCACGGATTTTAGAAGAAAGAATTTCATGAAACATATAATGTAGGAGTGAGACAAAGACCGTTTTTTTCCGGTTAAAAATAGGTCATAATATATGGATGACATTAAATAGATAGATTTTTACAATGATTTGGTTATTTAATAATAATGGACGTTCATTATATATTGTATTTTTACGTCGGTTTAGTTACGTACCCGATGTTCTTTATGGTTAAAAAAAATTTTAAAAAAATTTTCATGTTAGTTTTGTTTAGAATCAACGTGAAAAATGGTTTTTTATTTTTTTGAATTTTATTTTTTAAGGTTTTAAAATATTGTAACCTTTGTAAACTTTTTAAATATCAATATCTGTCATGATAATTATAAATTCATTTAGTAAATGTTCACATATCGAACTTTCAACTCTGGAGAAAATAAATATCCCTCTGGAGAAAATAAATATCAAACAAAGACGAATCATGTAATGATTAAACTGTTTGATAATGATATAAATAATCAAGAAGTATTAACTTATCTACCATGTTTAGTCATTTTCTCGTAATATTACATATAAAAAGAATATTAATTAGTATATTACATGATAATTCAAAAGCAAATAAATTAAATAGTATTATCATCATATTCTTACAACGTTAATTTCAGTATTAATGTTATCTGAAAATAGAAAATATGTTTAACTAATACTAAACATAAAATTATCTAATATATAACTTAAAAGATTTTAAAGATAAGCTAAAACAATAGTTGTAAGAAAAAATTGGCAAAATTTCCCTTGTAATTTAGATATTTCCTAAAAATCAAATCTATTAAAAATTAAGTAAATACAAGTCAGAATCATTCCATTAATACATATCATAATAATATTCAAATCTATAATAATCTAATTTCACATTCTAACTTAAACATAATTAATTGAAGTACTTATTTTATCTTAACTTTAACACAACAACGTAACCTTTTATTCATAAAACAAAAGTTTTCATGAAACAATTACAAGATTTATGGTACTTCTTTATACAAAGGCGTCAGTGTTATGAACCTCTCTTTAGTCAAACCAGATATGTTGTTCATTCCTTTCGAATAACCTTAATATCCTTAGGTGGTAATGAGTCAACATCTTGGAATAACATGTAAAAATCAATTTCTCTTTATTGCTTGTGTTTTAAATGCTTTCTTATATGTAAAATTTGGATACAACTCATTAATTTTCTTCCACTACATAACAAAGTTATCCATCATATATTCTACCATCTTCATGCCATGTTAAGTTCTTAGCAACATCTGGATTGACGAACAATTTCTTCAACCTTGGAATGATTAGTAAGTACTATAACACCTTACCAGGGCCCGTGTTTAGAGTCCTCTTCACTAATATTTTGATCATCTTTCTTTTTGAAGCGAGAAACTCCACATTTAAGATACACATTCAAGGCTGCATAGTCATTTTTTTATAATATACAACCATTAGGTCAATCATGTATCTTCTTGTACTTCATATACATTGTACCTTAAATCTTTTTTGCCTCATAATTATGAGAAGACAAAGTATTTCCTTCTGGAATTATCTTCTTCAACAACTCCAACAATTCAGTGAAATTTTTAATCTGTTCATTCATTTCTCGTCTAGACATTCAACAATCTTAATACTCACTAGTAGAAAAATTACACTTTAAGACGCGCACACTACGACGGTTCATTTGTAACCGTCGTAGTGTGTGCGCGGTGGCATTTTTGTAATATTATTATTACACACCACTACGGTTATATATATAATCGTCGTAATCTGTAAAACATTGGTTACAGACTACGACGGTTCTATATATAACCGTCGTAGTGTGTAATACAGTGGCAATTTTGTAATATTTGTATTACAGACTACGACGGTTATATATTGAACCGTCGTAGTCTGTAGTATAAACCCTTCTTCTTCGTTAAACCCTCACTTTACCCTGCTGCGCACTGCTCTCTTTGTTCTTTCCTGCGAAACCCATTTTCTCCCCCAAATTTCATTCCAAAACCTTGCTACCAAGCTTGAAGAATGACGAAACCTTGAAGCAAGCATTGCGAATCACTAACATTTACAAACCCCCAATTCGTGAAGACTGTCCATCCCTGCTGCGCGCTGCTCTCTTTGTTCTTTCCTGCGAAACCCATTTTCTCCCCCAAATTTCACTCCAAAACCTTGCTACCAAGCTTGAAAAATCACGAAACCTTGAAGCAAGCATTGCGAATCACTAACATTTACAAACCCCCAATTCGTGAAGACTGTCCATAAAGGTATTTCCAATTGATTGATTTTGGTGTTTTTGGTTCGTTTAGGGTTTTTAATCGGTTGGATTGCTATTGGTTTGATTTAAGCTGATTTAAATTGTGTTTCCATTGATTCGTTTATGTTGCTAGCAACTGTGCATTGGTTTATGTTTGTAGCTATTTTTTTTTTCCCAACGAATATGGCTGTGGGTTGTTTGACATTGTGTTGGATTTTTGGTATAATCTGGTTTTTTTTTTGGTATAATCTGATTTTTTTTTGGTATAATCTGATTTGTTTTTTTGGTATAATCTGATTAATTTTTTTTGGTATAATCTGATTTTTTTTTGGTATAATCTGATTTTTTTTTTGGTGTAATCTGATTTTTTTTTTTGGTATAATCTGATTTGTTTTTTTGGTATAATCTGATTTTTTTTTGATATAATTTGAATTTTTTTTTGGTATAATCTGATATTTTTTTTGGTATGATATGATTTTTTTTTTTGTATAATCTGAATTTTTTTTTTTGGTATAATCTGATTTTTTTTGGTATTACTGATTTTTTGGTATAATCTGCATTCCCTTTAGAAGCTTAAGTTACACCTTTTTTTCTTTTTCTTTTCGAATAGGATGCTGACAAATAGGAAATTCCATATTTAAAAATAGGATGTTGAAATTAACATATATGTTTGTTGATCATACCTTTGATTTAAGGTATGGATCGTAATTGGATGAATGCAAGTCGAATTAGTACGGAGTATGAGGTTGGTGTTGAAGAGTTTTTGGCATTTGCTAGGCAACATGATCATTTTAGTAGTGGTGGGAAGTTTTGTTGCCCTTGCATCAATTGTTTGAACGGTGTTCGATTGAAAGAAGAAGAAATTCGGGAACACCTGTTGTGTGATGGGATTATTAAAAGTTATACAACATAGACCTGACATGGTGAGTTATTAGACACATTGACAACATCTAATGTGTCTCGCACTGGTAGTTGGAAACAAATTGATGACAGACTTGAAGACATGATTAAAGATGTTGGTCCGGAGAGCTTTTTAAAAGCACATGTATATGACATCGTTACTTAGCGATGCGGAGACACCTTTGTACAAAGTGGTGCTCTAACTTCACTCGCATGTCTCTGCGGTGTTAAAATTGGTTCATCCAAGGCATCAAATGGGTGGACCGACAAAAAGCTTTACTCGCTACTAGAGTTGTCGAGTGAAATGCTTTCCTAAGGTAACACATTGCCAACCCGCAATTACGACGCTAAGAAGATTCTTTGTCCAATGGGTATGAGTACAAAAAAATTCATGCATGCCCTAATGACTGCATCTTATACGTAAAAGAATATGAAGTCATGCATAAGTATCCTAGGTGTGGCCTATCTCGCATACAAAAAAAGAAGGATGGTTGGATAGTGAAGAAGAACAAATCATGGTGTTGCTAAGGTGGTATGGTATCTTCCAATAATTCCAAAGATTCAAGCGACTTTTTGCAAACGCCAATGACGCTAAGAATCTCGGATGGCATGCATGAAAGGATACAAGATGGAAAGCTTCGACATGTGGTGATTCCTTGCAGAAGGAGGAAGATTGATCTAGAGTTTCATTTGGCTCAATCAAGAAACCTCCGCCTTGGTTTCGTTTCAGATGGAATGAATCCGTTTGGTAATTTAGCCACTACTCATAGTTCGTGGCCTGTTGTTGATAATTTACAACTTACCTCCATCATTGTGCATGAAGCGAAAGTATATGATGTTGTCTATGTTGATCTCGGCCCTAAACAGCCTGAAATGACATTGATGTTTATCTATCTTCCCATGATTGTCATGTTGATGCAACACCTTTTCCTCAGGCAAACTGTGGTGCACGCTCGAAAAAGGTCGCAATGCTGCATACCCGATTGTGGTCGTAGCTCTTCAAATGGCAAATCTGCTCCAAAGTTATTGGACCTAATATGCTAATAAGATTAAATTTTATTTTATGATATACTATTTTTGAATCGAAAATAAAAATGTTTTCCTCCATCATTTTGACATTATGGTACACTTGATTATCCATCCTTATCCGAGAGATTAGATTATAAGTCCTATACTTTGGATGATGTACCCGTCGAACGTTATGCATGAAAATCTTAAAAGTAAGAATTGGCTAAGAATCGGTATCATCCTCGTTATCATTAATTTGAAAAGGTACATTGTCGAAGAAGCTGGCTAGTTTTTTGTTCATAATATATGTCATTACATTTCCTGCCGATTCCTAGGCCATGTCCCGAGGGCAGACGTTTGCAAATGCATCCATAGGACAATGCGTGGAAAACCTTCTAGTTTTTAGTTTTCAAGAGCTGATTTAGATAAGCTAACAACAATCAAGAAAAGCCCAATTATTACTTGGTCAAGCCACAAGGCCATTGTGGAGGAAGCAAAACCCAAGACAATCAGAAGAAGCAAAGCTGAAAGAACAGGTAATAATACTTTTCAGAAGTGGCACCAAAAATGAATCTTAAGTGATATGATTCATGCAATCTGAATGCTCGTATATTCTAAAAAAGATACAGTATTTCATATAAATATAGGCATCAAGATAAACAGAATTGCATGATTCTACACAAAGTCACTCGGATGATAGAAGTGTGCGCTACAAAATACGTGGGGTTATGGTAGAAGCTCGAGTCTATGCATTTCTCCACCTCCAAAGACAACAATCCCTTTGTCATGGTGCGCATGGCCTATATTATGGAACTCCACTGAGGAAAAATTGGGAGGTTGTATACATTTCTAAATTTCCCACGTGCCCCCTTTTAAATGTAAAAATGCGTTAGATGGTAACAGGACAAAGGGGTGCACGTCGATGATTCGTCAAACAACCCTAGTTGACTTTAGTGGTTGGTTATCGCATTTAAACCTTTCATGATAGGCACAAATTGCAAGCAGCCAGAACAAGTTTTCTAAAGTCAAAGCATCCCCGCAAAATGATATGTTATCTCGTCAGACTACGACGGAAAAGGAGTGAACTTCCAACTTGGACAACGTGGGACATTGATCCTGCTTATCTCATGGAAGTTCATCTCTGATATCCCAAGCCATGAACCAATTTTCAAATTGATGTTGATGATGCACTACTCATGAAGCCAAGAAGTGACTGAATAGTGCTTTATTATAACACACATTTTCAATTATTTGTGTGCTAATAACATTATCAGGTATATAATAGTTGCACAATTTAACTTGCTTTTTCTTTGATGTTTATTTGATGTTCATCTAGTTATTGACTTTGTAATTTGATTTTTTATGCTGCACATGGCTGACCGGGCTACTGGGATCTAAGACAGCAAAGAGGTGATAGCAAAACCACCTCCATGGCGAATTAACCAGTAATGCAGGGTAAAGGTCACACTCTCACGTTGGATATGGGAGGCACCACACTATGCATTTGCTAGAAGGGTAGATAAATGTATCCATTCGTATATTTCAGTTCTTGTCCGTGGAGCAAATATCTATCCTTACCCCTACTTTGGGATGAGCAGTTCTAATGGACCAAAGGAACAAGGCAAAAGGGTGATCTTCTGGCAATTTGTTTGTCATAGTAATTATTTCGTAGAACATCATCTTGGTAAGATTGTATTGCTAAATAATAAATAAAATTCAATTGTGGATAATTACTCTTTCTATAGGTCATTTCTGAGATTCCTGTAAATGTGAAGTCCCTAGAAGAAGTTAATGCTGCCAACCCATGGGTTACCCAGTGTTAGGGTTAAATGTGAAAGTCGTATAACCCTCACTCATATAATAAAGAAGATGGCAACATTCCTATGCC